>OX596284.1:19018260-21580760 GCA_951394225.1 Harpalus rufipes
GAAACTACAAAGTTTATACTTTTATTATCTCAAATTCGAAAAATGGTCTAAGGTTGTTTTTGCTAAAAGCTCTTCATGTGTATAAGAACTTTTTATCTATTAAACCCTTAAAATAGCAAGCATACATAAAACTACTATTACAAAAATTTGTTGCTAAGTCTACGAAAGTCCAATTAACCATTTATCACAGTTTTTATACGAGTAAAGTTTACTTTTCACTGTGTTAAGTTTTTATTAGTTTTTCGTAGCGAATGAAAACAAACGAGCAAGAAGCAAACACGTGTATGCAGTATGAAGCAAATAGAATTACGAAGAAATTAATTAGTTAATGAAATAGTGCTCGGACACAAAGAGAATATAAAAAATGTAGTAATGATGATATGAGTTTAATGCCCTTACCTAAATGAAACATGCACTTACATTTTGGACTTGGTTAGCGTTTTCCATATCATCAAATTCGGACAAAACTCTGTCTAGCAATTCGATGGAACTTTGTACATCGTCGCCAGCTCTGAAACAAACAACAAAATTGAACAATGTTATACAGTATGTACAATAAAAGTTAAACATTTTATTAAAATCAAAATTAGGGATGCCGGATGCACGCAATATCGAGCTTTGGTCCAATCCGGCTCGAAAGTCCGGTTCGATCTTCGATTCAACACATTTATTGAGTTCAATGCTAATTACTATCACGATCAAAATTTCATATTAAAACAATTAGCGATAAGCCAACTTCGCGTAGACAGCATTGATTATCAAAATCGATACTCATGTATTTATGAATGAAACGTCGACAAAAACGTAATATTCAACTTCTTGTTTTACTTTTTACTGGTCTCTCACCACTTGTAGATCTTTTTTATGAAACAGTGTTGCAAAGTTATGACACGGCAAAATTGCAGAACTTTGTTATTAATCTTACAAAAGCGGGGAAGCGACGGCGAGTTACTTTTTTCATTTTTTTGCTTCATTTTTGTTGGAAGATTTCGCGAATTCAATGAATGCTGGAAGTTTGTAATCTCAAGCAGATTTCTTTTAATCATGGTAATAATTGATTGCAATTTGTACGTACTTTCAAGTAATTGTCAAAAAGGAGAAAAACATGATTTTGTTTTCAGCGATTTGGTTGCGAAATTGCAAGCAATTTAACGGATTGTTTTGAGCGAAAAAGTTACATTGAAATTAATGACAAATTATTGTATTCTTTTTACATCTGTAAGAGTAAAAACTAAAGTAAGACGTTTGAATTTTGTGTTATGATTATTTTTTTACCTTCCGTCATCTTTAAGTAACGAAGGTATTGTCTTTGGTAAAAAAATCGGTGGTGAGTTTTCAATGAATAAGCACGTTTTAGGGTCCCTATAATATGATTTTACTATTTTTACGATGATGTCTGTGTGCGTGTGTGTAAGACTATAATTTCGGTACAAGAATTTCAAAAACTACAATTTTTACGTATTCCTCTGTCTTACATCCATATGCAGACTTGATTAGATTTTGGTTATAATTGGTCAACCGGAAGTGCTCTCATTTGAAGATTTTAACATCATTTTTTCACATTTAATGTTATTATAAATATTTCATCATTACCGATATCTGTGTATACAAAGCAGATTGGCACACCCAGCAATGGGTAATATGCCGTGATGATATATTTATTTATTTATAAATATTAAAGAATATTTTAATCTCTATACGAATTGATTACATTTTATATTTCATATTCAATGGATATAGAGTTAAAAAATCTGATGTGGCCAGCACATAACCTCTCGCCGTATATTTTACCTGGCTGTATGCATAAAGCAAAGAATATTTTTATAAATACAAATAATATATTCATATAAATCTATGACGTATAAACTTCTTTATTATTCAATAATAGCATGTCTCAACATGAAGATATTTTACCATAAATTATGTTACAATAAATTACAAAGTAGAGTTTACCATATATAAATATTAGGCTGGTAACTGCAATTTTCAATTCGAACAACGTTGTTTACTTTCTCTTCATATTCTTCTAGTAAAAACATTAATTTTGGGCGGTCTAAAATGTATATATGGATTGTGCATCTATTCTTACATATCTTCTTTTACATTTTATTTTTTCATACATGTTATATCTAAATAACACTAATTCCCTTTAATAGAGTGACGGATAGATTGCACTCCGATTATTCTTATATCGATGTGTAATTTTGTCAATATTTACAACTTACTTGAGAAGAATTTGATAGCTTTTTCGCAATTCAAAGTTACTCTAGTCTACAGTACTGGTGTACATTGTCCCATAATGTTTGAAACAAATTTAAGTCCTTCAACCTAGACTTGTCATCTCCATAATAGTCACAGATCAAGAATTAAGGGATTCTCCAAATACATTTTTCTTTCATTACTCATTATTTCTGACACTGACATTTATCTGTCAGTTACAAATAATTTAAATTTGCAACTATTTTTCATGGCATCCTTTCGGTTGTAAAATTAATTAAATTATTTTATATATTATATTCCTTTTATCTCTAAATCTATAAAATATGTATAAAAATATTTAAATGTATCAGATAGAGAATTTATTTTTCTTTAATATTATCAAGAAAAATTTTCAAAAAATAATATTTAGAAGATTTTTTTTCAAGAATCTTCTACTTCCGGTTGTCCAATTGTTACCAAAACCTTTTCAGATCTTCCCATGAATGTCCGATTGGGAAATACGTTGTTAAACAAATTTTAAGTCTTATAGTTTTTGAGTAACCGTCCTTCCAACATCCCACACACACACATCCACACACACACACACACACACACACACACACACAGACATCATCGTAAAAATGTTAAAATCGGATTGTAGGGACCTTAAAACGTGCTTATTCAATAAAATCTGGATATGCGATTTTTAGCATGAATCCAATACCTCTCTTAGCGAGAGGTAAAAATTATAAAGGAACTAATTTCATACAACAGCCAGCTATGCTATAACCATGGAAACAGCTAGGATACTATATTAAGAAAATTCTAATTGAAAGATGTCAATTATAATTTTACTGGAAATATAGCATCTTTTGCTAGAAATTATTTGTATGGAATTTGTACAAAACACATAGAACTGGCGGAAGGTAATGTACTGGATATAAAGAATCTTTTGCAAGGAACTTTCTGCATGGAATTTGTGCAAAATACATATAAACTGACTGAAGGTATGAGACAGTTGGAACTTGCTATACAAGCATTTTCTCAAATGTTGAGCATCAGTGTGTGAAACAATCGCTAAAAGGGCACTGGTTCAATTCAAACGCTGAAGTAGAGTTTGCTTTTCGACAATGGTTCCTCAAACATTTGCAGGAATTTTACTACCCGGAAATCATGGAGATTTCTTTTAAATTTTTGGATTAAAAATTTGCTTTACAGTCGGTAAACAAAGTTTGTCCTGAAAAATTAAATAGTTTTCATTTTTGCACCCTGTAAAACAACAACAACAACAACAGCCGTCGTCGCATTCCGTCGTCGTGTGTCCGTTCATTGAGAACTTCCCCACAGGTACGACGTGGGCCTTTCGGGCGGGCAGTGTCGTAAGCGGGGGTGGTAAAAAGGAACAGCAAGTCTTCCTTGCCACGTTGGGGGAGTGCATCGTACTCTACGCGCCTTGGATCGATGCAAGATATCGCGCCGGCGCCCGGTGGCGGAGAAAGTGTTCAGTTCGGCATTGTTTAGTTACACTACGAAGGATCAGGAGGGGCGGGGGGGGAGAGAGTTAGGGGTTTGCTGAGGTAGGGGAGTTGAGGAAAGGTGGCAGAATGTGTATACATACTAGGGTGAATTAGTACGATAACTATAGTTTGAAGTTTATGCAAAGTTAATGCACAGTTTGTCAGAAGAGTGACCGATGACTTTTAGATTAGAAATGCAACCAATGTTGCACACATGTGTTCGTTTTCTTGTGGTAACATAAATATGTGATATTCAAATGTAACATTTTTAAAAGTCGTTTAATACGGTCTTAAATTTCTTGATAAATTTGCTAACAAATTGTTTCATTGGAAACCTACTTTCACAGCCGCAAAGTTTTAAGGTCTAGTTTCAATATAAATGAACCATGTTTTAATTTGTTACTATGATGGAGGACCCTATTCAAAATTTAGGAACACAAACAATCCCTCCGAAATTCAAATTGATAAAGGACGAAATTATATATTTATTTAGGTAAATTTTGGTTAAATTTGAATATCCATTAAAATTCAAATTAGCAAGCAGCAAAAAATATTGCATTAAAATGAACTTAATTAAATGAGTCCCCAAAAAAGTTATTCCTGATAAGATTATAATATTTACGCCGACAAAAAAATATGATTGAATTATTAACGCTTGAAGTACAGATAATATTCCGATAATGAGAAAATACCAGCAGTAGGTTTTCAAAACAACTTTTTAAAGGTTTTTTTTTTAACAGCAATCAATCTTTTTTAAAATGTAAACATGTCTATTGCGAGTTTGCCCTAATTTATAAAGTGAAAATTGGTTTAAAACACGACTGAAATGTACGTAAACCAACACTAAATACGTTCATTTAATTAATGCATACCCGGGTAATTGATGCGTTTAAACTTTGAATTTTGAATTAGTGCTTTGTTTTGGGCCGACAGGTTGTATTTATTTACAGGAGGCATTAGATTTGGTTAACGCACGAACGCAGGACAAGAAAATAAAGAGAATCGATGACAAATCGTGTTTGTAATCCCAATAAAAATATATATTATATTTAGAATGAAACGTAAACATTAGTATGACAAATGGGGGCTTAGTAAATATTAAACGAAAAATCTGAATAGTTCTAAATAATGTTACGTGGATAGGTTTCCCCATGGAATTACGAACCCAGACTCATAATAGTTCGGCCGACTTACACTTTCAACAAATTATAAAACTTACACAAATAGTGAGAAATTTCTACAATTTTTTTTTTTTAGTACTATACGTCGATCGCTACAACGGAACATCGGACTTTAACATGTAAAATCATACTTTCGTAAATTCCTGCTTCTCTAATTATTTTAGGTAAAAAAGCTTAAATAAACGTTGTAGACCATAAAATTCTACATTAAAATCAATAAACAAAATTAATTTTGCATGTTCTATAACGGCAAAAATTAGATATGAAAATGTCAAAGATCACGATAGGCATTAAATTGAAACTAAAAATTAACAAATGTTAGCGATTTATCTGACAAGCTACGTTAATTTATTTTTATTATTATGTGTAATTTCTGTTAAAACGAAAAATTATTTATTTAAATTAATAAATAATAACTGTTCACTTGAACAAATATTACAAATAACACCTAATAAAAATATATTAGCGTAACTCGACAGGTAAAACGAGCATTTGTTAATTTATTTATTTCAACACCATGGCTATAGCTATTTTTGTGATTTTCGACATTTTCATAGCTAAATTCTGCCGTTGCAAAGTATACAGGATGGTGATCGGCCCAGCCAAACATAGGACTTTAACATGTAAAATCAGCTTTTTCTAATTTCCTACTTCCCTAATTATTTTAGGTAAAAAAGTTTCAAATAAAAGTTGTAGGGCATAAAATTCTGCATCTAATCAATAAACAAAATAAATTTTGTGTGCTTTGTAACAAATGTTAATGATTTATATGTCAAGCTAGGTTAATTTATTTTTATTATTATTTGTAATTTCAATTCAAGTGAACAAATATCAATTTAAATTAACAGATAATTGTTAACTGGAGCAGAAATTAGTAATAGTACCTAATAAAAATAAATTGCCCTTATATGACTGTTAGACATATGTTATTTATTTTGTCTCAATTCCATGGCTATTGCTATTTTTGAGATGATTTTCGACATTTTCATACTTAATTTTTGCAGTTACGAGGTATACAAAATTAATTTTGCGTATGGATTCAGATGCAAAATTTTATGCTCTACAAGTTTTGAAGCTTTTTACTTAAAATAATCAGGGAAGCAGTAAATTAGAAAAAAATGATTTACATGTTAAAGTCCTATGTTCGGCTGTGTCGGTCACCACCCTGTATAAAATTTATTTTGCTTATTGATTCAGATGCAGAATTTTAAGCTCCACATTTATTTACCTAAAATAATTACGGAAGGAGGAAATTACGAAAATATGGTTTTAAATGTTAAAGTTCCGGTGTGGCGGTCAACAGCTCGTATACTAGGCTTAACTTAAAAAAAAAAAACTGTGGGCCTAATGATGGGTTATAATAGTTCGACCAGCATTTAAAGGTCATCTTCTGGTTCAGATTTATCTTTTCTCTTTAATTTTTGGATTATAAAAAAAAAATCTGTGACCAGCACATAACCTCCCGCCAATTTCCTGCTTACAATGGCAATGAGCTTTAAGTAGGGTATAAGGTATCACTTCGGTTGATCATTTGTAAACAAAATCTAATTTGTTTTGCCGATAAATAATCTGTAATATGAAATTTTTGATTATATTTTATTATGTTTTTCCTCAAAAATCTGTTAAGAGCTCCAAGTTAAGTATCACATCCGGTTTATCATGTGTAGTCAAAATTTAATATATTGTTTCCAAACTATATACGAGTTTTAAATAAATGAATAAATAATAAAGAAAATCTGTTCAGAGCTTCAAGTAAAGTATCACTTCCGCTTTATCAATTTTAGCTAAAATATAGTGTTCCCTTAAAAGTCTTAAGTACTAAAATTGAAAAGTGTTGGATTATATTTTAATATAGTTTTTCATTAAAAACTGTTGTGGGCTTCAAGTAAAGTACCACATCCGGTTGTCCAATTTTAGCCAAAATCTATTGAAATTTTTTATATTATTGCACAAAGCTAAAATACGAAAAATTATTTTTTTTTGGAAATTTGATATAAGGGTTTTCGTGGAAGAAAAAATATTTACACACACAGACATAGACAGACACAAAGACATTGTAAAAATAGTAAAAACGTGTTGCAGGGACATTAATTCGTACTTATTCACTGAAAATTCACTATCGGATTTTCGGACCGAAAATATTACCTTCCGTACCTATGTAGGTTGGCGGGAGGTAAAAAATCTTAAAAATCCAGTGCGTACAGTAAAAAACCTATCTTGAAAGATATAGAGGACAATAGTGTGACAGAAGAATGTGCAGGGTTTTTAGATACCTAATAGAATTACTGGTGTTATTACTAGTGGTAGGATCTGGATAGTTTCGGTTTTGGATCCAAAACTCAGTATCGGATTTTGAATCCGGATCTGAGTATCGGATTTTAGATCCGAATCTGAGTATTGGATCTTAAATCCGGATTCGAATACCGAATCTTGGAAAAGGATTTTAGTTTCGGATCGTAGATCGAATATGCGAGTAGGTATGTCATATTAATATGTTATTTTATATATGTAATAATACAACTTTGTATTTTTTATTCATCATTTACTAAGTGAAAGTATAAATTATTTTTCTTTACATTTGCACAAACTACCTGCTTATTTTACAGGGGTTTGCCTTCACATTAAAACGAAGAAAAGGATCCAGAATTAAAATTTGGATACGGATCCGTAAACAAAATATCGAATACGGATCCAAATCCAAATTAAATTTACGGATATCCGCTTCAATATCCGAACATCGGATATCCGAGGAACCGGCTCGGATTCAAGTTTTGTTGGATCCTCATAGAGTTTCACGGCTTGACTTGATATTCAAGTTACTTGACTTGACTTGACTTGAAATCAAGTCAAGCTCAAGTCAAATAATAGAAGTCGAAATTCAAGTCAAGTCAAGTAGTAAAATTTCAAGTACTTGAAAAATCAAGTAGTTATTTTTCAATTACTTGAAAAAATCAAGTAGTTATTATTTTAATTACCAGAAAAATCAAAAAGTTCTTCAAGACTACATTTCAAAAACATCAAGCTACTTGACTTGATGAAACCCTAGATCCTCACAGCACCAGTTATTAATAAAGGCGATGTAACCCAATATTAAATGACGGAATACTTGAATAACATATCAGTTTTTGAATGTTGAAAAAAATCAAAATTGTAAGAGAACCCAAATACATAAAATATTATACGTTATTTTATAAAAATACTTATGTGTGACTTACTCAGAAGGTCCGTGGTTCGTACCCCGGCGTAGTGCCATACCCGTTCCTGCCATTTCTATACAGACAGTCTAGACACCTAGAAAAAAAAAGTTTCAATAAATAAACAAAAATAAGCATAACATACAATTTTATTTAAACAAATTTAAAATAGGTCCCAAAATTAGTAATAAAGAAAATAACTATTTTTCTTCAAACGTAATAAAAGTAGCATCTTTTGTGACTTGATTCACAAGGTAGAAATAAAATAAATAAATATCCATAGAAACTATACAGAATCAACGAATAAGAAGTAACTTGTATAAAAAAACCTGTAATATCGCCCTAAATGTCACTCTAACACACAAGTTAACCTAAGAATAAAGTTATTAAATACCATTAATAGCTGTCAAATTTAAATAAATAACCTATGAATAGAAATATAAACAGAGTTTACTTTTCAGGAAATAATATATTAATGAATAGCAGATTTACAGATTACAATTACAAGGACGGTAATGAACATAAGAATACTTAGAATTAGAGTGATAAGAAAAATTTATATTGTTTTGCAGTGATTCCTGGACATATCTTTCAGTCACACTGTTAGATTTCCGTTCAATTGAACAACTTTAGAGGGTGTACATTATAACACTTCAAATTCCGACATAATTGCACAAGGAGGATATAAAATTGCACAGTTTTTATTTAAACGTCAAAACGTGAAAATTTTCACTTCAATGTTTATAACAAAAAGTGAACAAGTAAGTATCCATAGCTAAAGGGCAATTGAAATCGCAAACGTAATTTACGTAAAATGTAACGTCAGTAGTAGATATTTTTCTTTAAATATCTACGTTTGAAGAAAAAATATAATGTGTCATTCGGAGTAAAAGTGTCGTTGTGTGCCTCGCGTGCAATTGTCCGATTCGCTTCGCTCGTCGTGCAATATTCCATGCTCGCCACACAAAATATCACTTTTACTCCTAATAACATAATATAGTATTGTCCCTGATTTTTCACTATGCACCTACCCTGTATGTAAACACGAAGAACTACGGCTTGGGTTTGAAACAGACCAAAGTTTAATTTTTAAACAGCACAAGATTGACCCTTGTGGTTCTCTGTTCAATCTTCACGATATTTGAATATTTAATAATTATGGGATCTCGTGGCCATGTGCCTGAGCGTCTGACCCATGTGGTGCACTCTCCACACCAGCATTGAGTGCCAGTGAGGTGATGCCTGGTAAGCGCCCGCACGGTACAAATATTTCATCATTACCGATATCTGTGTACAAAACAGATTGGCACACCCGGCAATGGGTAATATGCCGTGATGATATATTTATTTAGGTAGAAAACTGTTTTGAAATAAAATAAATTCAACAATAGTTTACAAAACATTATGAAACAACTAAACGTAGTTTAAAGTTTATAAATGTGCATTATAAAACCTCATACAAACTAAACTTTACTATTTTAGTTCACAATTTCTAGTTTACCGTGTTAAAAGCTAAATAATGTTTAATAATTTCGTTAATAACTTAAAATGAAGCTCCCAGCTTCATCAGACTTTTTAATTTACAGAGAAACATTACAGTAATGTACACAGTTTATTTTTCTCGTTTTCTTAAGAATCCTCGCTTTACTTTAATTGTAAAAATATTTATTCAGCGTTTATAATAAAAGGAAATCAGGTCAGTGTGCCATTATTGATCGAGCCTTTGAAATAGACTCTCAAAGCAGGTGGTTTGGATGCTGGGCATTTGTGATAAATTAAATTAAAACGAAAATTCAAACACATCTTAAGAAAAAACAATGATCCAGGAAATAATATTTGTGCAACTTCATTTTATTTAGTACTTAAATATTTATCAGATTCAAATTTTTATGTGGAAAATCTGCTGTAAAATCGCGTAAAATTCGTCTTTATTGTTCATAAAAATTTATATTTTATGTTTCGGTATGCAAAGAATTTCACAAACTAGACTTCTCTCGAGAGCTCTCGAGTAAAACGTCGGAGGAAAAAAGAAAAACTTCAAATATTCCTAGACCTTGCTATAATATTCAAATAAGTATAGTAGGTTCACCATGGAAACGTCCGAATTTCAATAGAATGTAAAATGTCATTGACAAGCATACAAGCAAGTATTTTCTTTTTCCGCGCGCTGTTGGTGAAAAAGAAGGTTTTATTTCTTTGGAGCCCAACTCTCAAGCTTTTCTGCTCAAACGCAGTGAGAAAGAGCTCGAGAGCTTTATTTCGGATTACCAAAAGCTTCAAATTAGAATGGAACGAAAAGAAATTTGAAAGAAAATATGAACAACTTTTGTGTTTGTCTTTCAAAGTGATATTATGTTGTTGTGCTGAGCATATAGATGTATTGATATTCTCCAAAGTTTAATATTTATCAAATACTGTAAAAGAGAATTGAACTTTGCAAACTTCATACGTCTTTCTGATATTTCAAGATGTAAGTTTTGTTTTCGTATTAAAGAGCTACGGATTGGATTACAATATTTCAAGAAAATGTATTATGTTTTAAACTAAAATAACAATAGTTAGTTACAAATATATTTCAAGTAAAGTCGTACATAATTATGATACATCTAAATACATTCAGAAAACTGAGAATCGCCCATAGACGGTTAAGCACATATTTCTTATGAAAGAAACGGTGAAACCGAAAATACTGAAATGAAAATGTTTCTGAATAAACATTAGTAAATAATACTTGTATTTCTGCTTTGGAGTTTTATGTACTTATTCTCTAAGTTTTCGTTCATGAACGAAATCGTTAACGATCGAATATTTTTGAACGAAATGTACAACGTAAGTTACAAAAATCATATTCTGTTATTTTGTCGTTGAAATTTTGTTTAACGAAAAAAGTCAATGTTTCTAGGAATTCTGTATTGTAAACCTACTCATTTTTACCTCTCGCTAAGAGAGGTATTGCATTCATGCTAAAAATCGCATATCCAGATTTTATTGAATAAGCACGTTTTAAGGTCTCTACAATCCGATTTTAACATTTTTACGATGATGTCTGTGTGTGTGTGTGTGGATGTGTGTGTGTGTGTGTATGTGTGTGTGTGGGATGTTGGAAGGACGGTTACTCAAAAACTATAAGACTTAAAATTTGTTTAACAACGTATTTCCCAATCGGACATTCATGGGAAGATCTGAAAAGGTTTTGGTAATAATTGGACAACCGGAAGTAGAAGATTCTTGAAAAAAAATCTTCTAAATATTATTTTTTGAAAATTTTTCGTGGTAATATTAAAGAAAATTAAATTCTCTATCTGATACATTTAAATATTTTATTATATATTCCATAGATTTAGAGATAAAAGAAGTATAATATATAAAATAATCTGTTGTAATAAATTTGACAGCCGAAAGAATGCCATGAAAAATAGTTGATAATTTAAATTATTTGTAACTGACAGATAAATGTCAGTGTCAGAAATAATGAGTAATGAATTAAAAATGTACTTGGAGAATCCCTTAGTTCTTGATCTGTGACTATTATGGAGATGACAAGTCTAGGTTGAAGGACTTAAATTTGTTTCAAACATTATGGGACAATGTACACCAGTACTGTAGACTAGAGTAACTTTGAATTGCGAAAAAGCTATCAAATACTTCTCAAGTAAGTTGTAAATATTGACAAAATCGGAGTGCAATCTATCCGTCACTTTATTAAAGGGAATTAAGGTTATTTAGATATAACAAGTATGAAAAAATAAAATGTAAAAGAAGATATATAAGAATAGATGCACAATCCAGATATATACATTTTAGACCGTCCAAAATTAATGTTTTTACTAGAAGAATATGAAGAGAAAGTAAACAAAGTTGTTCGAATTGAAAATTGCTGTTACCAGCCTAATATTTATATATGGTAAACTCTACTTTGTAATTTATTGTAACATAATTTATGGTAAAATATCTTCATGTTGAGACATGCTATTATTGAATAATAAAGAAGTTTATACGTCATAGATTTATATGAATATATTATTTGTATTTATAAAAATAATCTTTGCTTTATGCATACAGCCAGGTAAAATATACGGCGAGAGGTTATGTGCTGGCCACATCAGATTTTTTACAATTGTGATTTTTTCAATAGATTCAGGATATTTTATCTTTGTGAATTTTTTTGCACAATTATGTCAATTACTTTCCGTAAACAACGACTTACTGAAGCCTGAGATAAAGGACAGTGTCTGTCTTTGCCGATAGGTAACTATACGTAGAGAATAAAAATGCGATGAAAGGATGAACGTAACAAAATTATTAATTGAATCAGTTAAAAATTTATATAAAAAAATCTGATGTGGCCAGCACAATACCTTCCGTCAATCCTGTGTATTATGTATAAATTCCATACATAAATTTTCTTGCAAAAGATTCTAAATTTCCAGTAAAATTATTCCATAAACAAACTATGCAAATTGCACTTGGCACCGACATCTTCTTCTTTAGATTTTCCCATTCGTTACGGGCCGCTATTTTTTATCTTCTTCTTCCACTCATTTCTGTTTTGCGTGTCGTTCTCATTCAGTTCCTTTTCTCTTAAATCTTCTGCAATACAGTCCTTCCATGTTATCGTTGGTTTTCCTCTGTTTCTTCAACCTTCTATTACTAAGCTATTCATTCTTCTTCCAATATATTCTTTTTCTCTCTTCTCTCCTCAAGACATGTTCAAACCGATGTAATTGTCTCTCTTGTATCTTTCTACAAACTTCTGACACTAGAGATATTTCCCTTATTCTTTCAATCTTTACCGTATATATCCGTGTCTTCCCCAACATCTATCTACACATCCTCATCTCTACCACATTCATTTACTTTTCACCAGATGCGTTCAATAAGCTCCAGGAAAGCAAGCAATCGCAAGTAAAATTTCCTGAACGACTTTGCTAGCCTAGCATTTGCTTGATTTGCTCGCAAGCAATTTAAGCGCCAAATTTCTCGCTTGTCTTGCTAACTTATGAAATATAATGGCGGGAAATTCAAATTATACATACATGAATTTAACTTGTACTGTTTCTATCTCATTTTATGGTGTGTTTATATCAATTACATGTCAAAAAGGCTTTCAAAGTTTTGTGATGAATATTCATAACATTGTTAAATTAAAAATATTTTCTTAAACATAAAAAAAATAATTCCACTATCTGCAAATAACTGTACCTATCTATAAATTCATTTTGTATAACTTTCCAGACCAATAAAACGGATATGAGAGATACACATGTTATATTTGACAACTGTATAACTTTCTCGATGACATTTGTGAATATCAGTTCGTCATATAGCTAGCAAATATTTCAGTGTACTAACCAACAAGCCTCGTTTGCTTACCTAGCATTTGCTTGAACTGCTTACTTCATTGAACGCATCTATTGATACTGACATCTGTCAATTTGAATTATCTGAATATATTAGCAGTTTCCATGGTTAACATATCTGGCTAATTTATGAAATTGAATATCTTTATAATTCTTTAACTCTATATCTATTGAATATGAATTATAAAATCCTATCAAATCGTATAAAGAATAATATATTCTTCAAGTTATAATAACATTAAATGTCAATAAATGATATTTAACTGCGGTTGTTCAAGAAAAACTGTTAAAATTTTCCAATGAGGGTACTTCCGGTTGACCATTTATAACCAAAGTCTAATCACATTTGTTCTTCTGGATTTAAACTTGAGAAATATGAAAAAATTATATTTGCAATCGTGGTATTGAAGTTATGCGATCCGAAACTTTCGTCACACACACACAGACACATGGACACAAACACACACACACACACACACACAGACACACGGACACACACACACACACACACACACACACATACACACACACACACACAAACGCACATACATACAGACATCATCGTAAAAACGGTAATTATATGGACACTAAAACGTACTTATTCACTAAAAACTCATCATTGAATTTTTTGACCAAAACAATACCTTCCTTACCTAAAGGTGACGGAAGGTAAAAAATAACTTAAACTACCGTGGGAATCCTTGTGACATGGATACCATATTCTAAGAAATGATTTAATTGCTACAGTAAATCATCCGGTGTGGTATTAAACGGATTATTAGCATCTAGTAGTTATCTCATTACCATCATATTATTTTCATGTCTGAAAAATTCTTAAAAAGTAACCTACGTATACATTATTATTTCAAAAATATTTACCTTCCTACTGTATTTGTAATTCGTTTAACATCAGCTATATAAGCAATAGTCCATAAACGAATGGTTTGTACGAAATTGTCGTTGATAAACGTTCGTTATATCTTTACAGAATAAGGAAATAGGGTATTCTCTCATATATTTAAAAAAAAATCTTAAAGAACATGTAAGAGTACCTGTGAAAACCAGAGTTACAAATTTCTTTTAATAAGCGATATATTAGTTTTTAAAATTTGATTTTATTGAGTCACGTAATAGTGACGTACTAGTTTTAAAGTACCAGCGGTGTGCAATTAGTGTTTCATAGGTTTTCGAGAAGGTGTTTAGTAAATATTGGAAAAGGTTGGAAATAAAATATATTTAATTGTAAACTTACATACTATTACTAAAAAACTAAAGAAAATTATAAGAAAACCTTTCTAATGTAATTGATTATATAATTTTTCTTCTACTAGAAGAACATTTTCTGCTGCGTTTATTTAGATTTTTCAAAGGCATTTGACAAGTTGGACCATGGAATTCTCGTACAAAAAGTTAAACCTTATGGCTTCTCTGATTGTCTTTTACAACTAATTTCAATAGACTTCAGTTTATCCGTATTAATGGACATAAATAATAGTATTTCCCTCAGAAATCGGGTGTGCCCCAAGGGTCTGTTTTAGGGCCCTTTTTATTTAATGTTTTCATTAACGACATTACTGCATGTCTCACTGCTAACTACTTACTTTATGCAGACGCTTTAAAACAATTATGCAGTATATCTTCCATAAATGACTGTTTATTATTACAGAATAATTTAGATATTATATTCCAGTGGTGCAATGACAATAAGCTTTTTCTTAATATTGAAAAATGTTAGTGTATGTATTTTACTAAAAGCATAATCCAACAGTCACGTTACTTTGCTGACCTTGACAAGTAAATAGGGGGGGCTCGTGTCAAAATGTCATCTATTAATTATGACCATAACTGACAAATGGTCATAATTTATTGAAAATTTCATGATTTTCTTATTTCATGTGGTTTATTTGTTGTCAAGAGTGTGGAATTCAGTTGCCGAGAAAAGGAATCATATAATACCAAAAAATCTGATATGGCCAGCACAATACCTTCCGTCAATCCTGTGTATTATGTACAAATTCCATACATAAATTTTCTTGCAAAAGATTCTAAATTTCAAGTAAAATTATTTCATAAAAAAACTATGCAAATGACACTTGATACTGACTTCTTCTTCTTTAGCTTTTCCCATTCGGTTGCTTTTCTCTCAAGTCTACCGTAATACAGTCTTCCATCTTATCTTTGGTCTTCCTCTGTTTCTTCCACCTTCTATTACTAAGCTATTCATAAAATAATTTTACTGGAAATATGGGATCTTTTGCAAGAACATTTATGTATAGGGCGCGAGCAGTCACGTGACTTGCATGTTAATACAGCTGTATATGAACACTCCTGAACGATTCGAAGTAGACCCGAGCATGTGCTTACTTAAGATGCGGCCTCTTATCACATTCGAACATAGAGTACAGATTTCAACTGGTCTCCCATTAGTAGTACAACAGCAAAATTTAAATGCTTTATATCTTTGGCAACAATTAATTTCTATGTTTTTTTTATTTTTTCCGTTACCGATCAACTTCAATATTTTTATTAAATTTTTAATATTGGTGATCACGAGAGAATGCCCTATTAAGTAATGTTAACGAATTTACATGGAGAATGAATGTTTCATTCACGTACGTTCGACAAAAAGTTAGAGAATAAGGGCAAGTCGATCACGAACGGTTTTCGTTTATCAACGTTATAGTTATAAATTACAGAATACGTACATTAGTCTTGCTTAGACGCTTTATTACCCTTCAGCCATAACCAACTAATACACTAATATTTCAAGGGTAGTATATGTGAAATTGAAAGTGCAATATGCCGTAAATTTCGGAAACCTACAATATTTGAATAGGCTAGCTCTACTGTATCACAAGTGGATTTAAACAAAGTCCAAGGACCTTGAAGCAAACAACAGAAATTTGACCATGTTTAAACTAACAACCCTTACGATTATTGTCTTGAAATAGCAGGCGGATTAGGTACACATCAAAATATTTACTATGTATATAATATTAACTTGGGGATAAAGGACCTTTTAACTTTAAACATTAAATAATTTTCAGTATAAAATAAATAGCATAACATGACGGCTTTGCAGATTTGGTAATGATATCTGTACCGGTGTTTTGACGCACACAAACCAAATGTGTTGGGGTGAAATCAATACCTCGGAATGTAATTCCTGTCATTTACCGCCTCGTGATTACGGGGGCGGCCTTGTAATATTGAATTTAAATGTATACGTTGATGTGAGTAAAATTTAATCGTTTGTATTGGAATAAAATTGCCTGCTTGATTATGGAAAGCGCGTATACATGTTTCAAATAATATTTGCAAATTTTTTATTGACTACAAATAAATGAATATGCGAACGGCACCTGTGAAAATAATGCAGGCTTTTTATTACGAAATGTTAACAAAATTACACGATATTATAAATTTTATTCGATTTATTTCGTTGCATATAGTTGTTATATATAGGGTGTCTCAAAAGGAACGCCCGTGTTCCACTGTGTTTTTTAATTCTGTTTGAAAAGATGCCCATCTACTATGAATCCCTCTTTAGTATATTAGGCTCAACAACTCCAAACTAAGTCCTCATCATCACAAGATAAGCTGTGAGCCTCGGCAAAGATATACGCACAATTAGTTTCAATTGTGGCTTGACTTGACTCCGGATATGTGTAGTGGAGCCAGTTTAGATCGATAAACGTACACGAGTCTTACTCAAGATTACAAACTAGTTTTAAACTTGGAAACTTCTTAAGAGGTAGCATGCTGGGTAATTTCTGTTTTATAAGGACTTAGCGTAATCTTGCTCGAGCACTATGTGGTATTACACCGTATTAACAAGTAATAAACGTCAATAAAAAGAAAGGAATATGGCAATGGAAGATTGTTTTAAAAGTGAAGAGAAAGACAAATATACAGGCTGTTAAAAAAGGGTAAAAAATTTAAGGGCCAGTTTTACAATCCCCGGTTAGAATTTTAACTATAAGTTAAATAAACAGTATTGAATTGGATTGTAGACAGCAATGATCAATTTGTAATTTGACACGTCATTTTGTTCCAATTTTGTTTATTTAACTCACGCTTAAAATTTTAACCCGAGATTGTAAAACTGGCCCTTAATGACATATAGTACTGACCAAAATGAGTAAAAAAGTTAACCAACATACATCCGATCTTCAATAGTTTCGGTGATATAAAGTAGTGAAAAATGAGTTTTCACCGAGTTTATCTTTGCTATGTCGAAAAATATAAGAGTTACGACTTCGATTAAATGAGACTTTCAGAGGTCATTTTAGATGTGCTTTTGTTTTTTTTTTTTAAATAAAAAATGAAGTAAGTTAAACGTGGCGACCTTCACCAATATTTTATTTCAAATATCTTCGTAACTGTTAGAAATTGAGAAAAATGTTTTATATAAAATGTTATTGTTTTTTATTTAGTCTATTTACTGACATAGATAAAATTTTGTTCGACCATTAATTAATAAAAATTGCCACCATTGACATGCATATAAAGTTCTACTCATCTTCATTATCTATTTCTCACTAATTGCATTGTTCTTCCATCAACATTATTAAGAACAAATTCAATATTATTTTTTAATTCGTTTAAATTATTGTGAACTGTGTCATACATTTTATCCTTTAAATAAGTAAAAATCGAAGGGGATTAAATCGGGAGATCTGGCAGGGCACGAAATAGGACCGTTAGTATCTATCCATTTGTCAGAAAACATTTCGTTGAGTTATTTTGTAACCTGGCGAGAATTGTGTGCAGGTGCTCGGTCTTGTTGAAAGTGAATATCTTTTAGAAGATCCAGTGGTAAATCATCTAAAATATCTTCTAGAATATTTCGTAAAAATTCTAAATAACGATTTCCCGTCAATGTGCCTTCATACATGTGAACGAATATTTTGTCATTTAAAATGCTGCACCAAACATTAACATTGAATTTTCTTTGAAAATTTCTTTCACGAATCAATATAGGGTTTTCAGTAGTCCAATAGTGATTATTCTTTACATTGTACATGCCATTATTCGAAAAATTCGCTTCATCAGCCCAAATAATTTTTTTAACGTATTTACACCTTCATTTAATAGTAAATAATAATATTCCAGTCGCCGTCGTAGTCACCAGATTGTAGATGTGCTACTTGTTAAGTTTGTAAGTTTTATATTGATTTTTTTTTTCAAAATTTTATGTACTGCGCCTACACTTACACCACATTCAACAGCGGCCCTTCTGATGGAATCTCTTGGATTGGTTTCGCAATATGCCAAAACATTTATTTCATTAATTTCATTTATTATGGCGTCTTCGTTTATTCATAAAGCAGAGGTATTGGAACGTAAACAAATTTCCAACCTCCGAAAGTAATTATGAATCGGCACTTGCTCGAATCGAATTTTTTCTACATAAAATGTATACTTTATACATGTCTACTTTCTCATTATGAGAAAAATTAGTCATTTTGTTGTTATTATAATACAGAAATGCAGAAGTACACTTCAAAAGTTTGACAAAAATAATATTAACGATTGTTTTATTGATTTGTTTTCTTCCATGGCATTCTTTGTATAGGCATATTTAAATAAAAAATTATACATTTTTACCTCTCGCTAAGAGAGGTATTGCATTCATGCTAAAAATCGCATATCCAGATTTTATTGAATAAGCACGTTTTAAGGTCCCTACAATCCGATTTTATCATTTTTACGATGATGTCTGTGTGTGTGTGTGTGTGTGTGTGTGTGTGTGTGTGTGGATGTGTGTGTGTATGTGTGTGTGTGTGTGGGATGTTGGAAGGACGGTTACTCAAAAACTATAAGACTTTAAATTTTTTTAACTACGTATTTCCCAATCGGACATTCATGGGAAGATCTGAAAAGGTTTTGGTAACAATTGGACAACCGGAAGTAGAAGATTCTTGAAAAAAAATCTTTTAAATAATATTTTTTGAAATTTTTTCTTGATAATATTAAAGAAAAATAAATTCTCTTTCTGATACATTTAAATATTTTACAATATATTCTATAGATTTAGAGATAGAAGAAATGTAGAATGTAAAATAATCTGTTATAATAAATTTTACAGCCGAAAGAATGGCCATGGAAAATAGTTGAAAATTTAATTTGTTTGTAACTGACAGATAATGTCAGTGTCAGAAATCCGAAGACATTACTGAAGACTTTTTCTGGGAAGTACATACATTATATTATTTCTTAATGTATTAATAGAATTGGAAACATTTCGAAAAATTAGAAGAGGACAAATTTTCTTCATCAAAAATGAATTTAAAATTAAACAATCTAAATATATATATATGGAATAGATATATGCGTAAGTAGAGTTTTTGGTGTAGAGTGTAGGTATACAAGAAATGTTAAATACAATAGGGAGCGAGCAGTCATATGATTTTGTTGGCCTTGACAAGCAGATATGGGGGCCCATGTCAGAATGATAGCTAGTAATTATGTATATAGATGTCAAATATCATAATTTCTCATTCTAAATTTAGTGATTTTCCAATTCCATGTGGAGCAGAATTAAATGTTAAATATCTAAGGCATACAAGTAAACTTTAAACTCCTGGTGATAAATTAACTACGCAAATTTAGAAAATCTTGAAATTTTTAATGAAAAATTCTAACATTTGACATCTATGTACATAATTACTAATTATCATTCTGAAACGGGCCCACACATTTGCTTGTCAAGCCCAAAAATGTAACATTACCGTTCGCGCCCTATACTTATGTAACCAAAAAAAGGAAGTGGCGAGAGGTATTGTGCTGGCCACAACAGATTTTTAATTTTGCATTTTTCTCAAATATTTTGTAATATTAGGGTATTACATATGAATATCGTTGAATTCAGAAAAAAATACTGAATCGAATAAGCAAATTTAAAATAAGATAGTTGCACCCCGTATTTTGAGAACCACTGGTCTAAAAAAAATCTTGTGTTGCCCATTTTAATTGTCTTATAATATAGAAATTGTTTGCTAATTTAACTGAGCTCGTAGCTCTTACATTTCTCAAGATAGCAATAGTGTACTACGTCAAATGAACACCCTGTATACAAATATATGTACAAATAAATACGGTGAAATATAGAGGACATATTTGAATGTCAAGGCGTCTTCCAGTTCAATGCAAGAAAATGAAGTCTTTTCCAAGATCTTCCGCCAAGCAGATATATTTTTGCAGTATTGTACATCACAAAGTTCTATGTAGAAGAGAATCATTCAAACAAAACTTTGAAACTATTTTCAATAAGCAACTTTCATCCATTTTCTTTTGATATAAAGTTCAATCTTTCTTTATCGTGCTATTGCGATTTGTTAGTTCTTATGAAAATAAATTTTCCTTTATTAAAAATAAAGAAATTGTATTTTCTGTGCGGACAAAGTTCAAAGAAAATATTGAAACTTTGAGAAAAAGAAATACGATTGATGACCGTGATATTTGACTGTGAAACTGGACGAGACGTTTAAAAAACCAATTGTTATCAGTCGAAATTAAATAGTATAGTCCTTGGTTATTAAAAAAGAACGGTAAACTTTTTAAAAGAATTAATTTCAAACTCATTCTATCAATTTTCAATTAGTCTACAGAATGTCTTGAAAAAATTCTTCTTGATACTTGAAATTAGAAATTCAGATAATTCATCCCTTCGCTGATCCAATTATACTTAATATTAATTAGTTTGAGTGAACACAAACTGCTGACTGCATAACGATTTTTGAGATTTATGATTAACTCAATTAACGGCGTAATTTTCCTCACTTGAAAATAAAAGATAATTTGTAATAAAAACTTGAAGTAAACGAACACTTCGAACAGAACATAAACGATATTTATTTCTTTGTTTTCAATTTTATTTTCCGTTGAATTATGGAGCTATTTATTGATGTTTCAAAGCGAACAGACAAAAACAATAAAATGAATATCGTTATTTCTGAATAATAATGGCTGTTCCTTTGAAACTATTATTGAAAAATAATAAGCGCATTCTTTTATGTTCGTATGTAATGAAATTTCAAATTTTGTGCTTAATTTTTCCGCGGTAGAGTGTGTAACACTTTATAAACCTATGACACATTTTCCATCCATTGGTCAAAGCAATTCTTTCCACCTCTTCCCTAAACAGGTAACCTCTTTTGCTCCTGTAGGATCCGGGAAGATTTCTCCCGATCCTTGTGCGATGGCCCAAGTAATTGAGGCCCGAGGCGGCTGGCAGCACATTTCCCATCCCTCTAGTCCGGTCATGCTACATTACCTCTACATCGGCAGATCCGACGCCATAAGTGAACTGAAATTGTGTATTAGGCACACTACGATGCGCGCGAAAATTCATATCGACGAATGTGGATGGAGGATGATAGCTCATAGCAATTAAATGCTTCATTCGTATGTAAATGATACGGTTTATTGGAGTCTTAATCGTGAATCACGATGGAAATCTATTTTGAGCTGTACAAGAGAGATATATGTTTTGGTAATCTAAACAAATGATATTTAGAAAGCAATATATGAAATACTGGAAAGAAAATTCACCCCCTAATGACTAGGTTAACTCTCAGTAGAGTTTTAATTCGGCTCCAAAGACCATAGTAGTGAATATTACAAACTGTGTTAAAACATTTTTTCATTCAAGTATTAAGGTGGTTCTTCAACTTCTTCTTCTTTAGTTTTTCCCATTCGTTAGGGTCGCTATTCTTGATTTTCTTCATCCATTCATTTCTGTTTTGCTTGTCAGCGTCAAAGGAACTCCTTTTCTCTCAAGTCTTCCGCAATACAATCCATCCATTTACTCTTTCGTCTTCCTCTGTTTCTTCTACCTTCTACTACTAAGCTGTTCATTCTTCTTACAATATATTATTCATCTCTCACTGACATTTGTCAATCCGAATTTTCTTAATATAGTAGCTGTTTCCATGGTTATAGCATAGCTGGCTGATTTTATAGTTTTTTAATTCCATTGAATATAAAGTATAAAATGCAATCAATTCATATAGATAATAGAATATTCTTTAATATTTATAATAACGTCAAAAACTAATAACTGTTAAAATATTCATATGAGGGTACTTCAGGTTGACCAGTTATAACCAAAATCTAATCAGCTCTTCATATGGATGTAAAGAATAGGAATTCGAAAGAATTATAATTTTTAAGATTGTAGTGTTGGAGTTATCGTCTATGAAAAAATTGTCACACACACACACACACACACACACATACACACATACATATATACAATCGTATTCTAGAGACCCTAATACGTGCTTATTCACGAAAAACTCATCATCGAATTTTTTGACCAGACAATACCTTTCTTACCTAAAGGTGACGGAACGTAAAAACGAGATTCTGAATGAAAGATTTTAATGATTCCAGTCAATATATGGGTAACGTGTAAATATTAAAGATATTTAACGTTAAAAGTGATATTACTGATATTTTTAAGCAAGCAACGTTGCAACTTTTTGCAAAGAAGTAGGAAATATTGGCACGAGATTCAAATTATCGCATTCGATTTGTACAGCGTGACAGACCGCGTCTGGTGACGAAATGAACGCAACATTGCCAAATAGCGGTGCTGTACTACTCACACTTTCTTATTATATTTTGTTTTTATTTAATAATTAAAAATAATGCATGATTATAATTTAATGTTAAATTAAAATAGTTATTTACACAACGAGCTACGAAAGAGGGTCATTTCATAACGAGTGCGAATGTTCGCAATCTTACGAGTGTATGAAAACCTCTTTCTAGCGAGTTTTATATACTAATTTTCTCACAACCACAAAGAAGCCACAATTTAATATAATGTTTAACCTCAATTTAGTTATCACCTGCACGATACCCGGTGGTATACATTCCATAGACGAATCGCTATCACTAAAATCAATTTTTGTGATAATCTCATTCACGTTGTGATTAAAATAGTACAAATAAATTTTATTTGCATAATAATGTTGTATTAACCATGTATTCATTATTTTATATTATATTCGAAAGATTCTAACCTCAAAAACATATATCAAATAAGTCAAAGTAAAACGAAAGAGAAAAGTCGAGTGCCGTAGTAATACCAACAGTTCTGTTTATAAGTACCTTGTCATAAATGTGAAAAGATTGTAGTAATAGTAATCATAACTATTGTAAAGAAAATGAGATAAATTTGCAGATTATCATTCATTATTTATTTGCATAGTTTGGTATTTAGCGATTTGTCGTACAAGCCAAGCCCAAATTACCAGTCAGTTAGCAACACTGCTGTGCGTTATAATAACACACTAGTGTGTTAAGTTTTTTCTGCCATTTTTCGCACGTAGGTAATCGTGTGGAAACAATATGTTTCGTATGCGGACGTGAGAAAAAATATTTTATAACTATTGTAATCATTATGAGTGTTTTTAACATCTATTTCAACTCTCAATTGACTAGGGAATGGCTGAAGAACCTCATTCTGAAGAAAATTTTGAACTTTCTTGGGACTTGAATTCATGACCTCCCAAAAAGTAGGATGATCTCCTAAGTGAACTACATCAGTGAAACTTAATATCATCACGGTCATTTGGCCATTGTTGGATGTACCAATATGATGTGTACACAGATCTCGCTAATGATGACATATTTATACTGTGCGGGCGTTTACCAGGTGTCACCTTACGGGCACTCATTGCAGGCGTGGAGATTGCACCTGTCTTTTGTTATTCTTCAACGAGTACACTCTGTTATTCTGAGTATGAAATATTTATTATCTAGTCACGAGAGCAAAATTTCGTTCTTAAAACGAATTTTGTAATACCTAAAGTTTCGATCGTATAAAAGCTGTCGGGTCATCGATGATAAATGTATTTTGATGCACTTGTGATCTCTGATAGTATTACAGCCGTACACTTCTCTATTTTCGGTTGTCACTTCGGTTACAAACCCAATCAAAGATTGTCGTATTCTGACTGCACTAGAACAAATCAGAATATTGCTACCAGGATTTATTTTCCAGGTCGTCGATCTCTCAGAGCTCTGACATCACCAGCAATTTATTATAAACTCCTTCGAAAAGTTCTGATGACAAATCTGACCTTCAAATGTGGTGTGATGTCATCTTGTTTATCTTTCAGGCGTTGAAGTGTACAAATTCTACGTTGTAAAAATGTGAACAGGCAGCATTTGATCTCATGTTTCACAATGTAAAACATGCTTTATGTTCGCAACATTTTTTTCAGTGTTTTCTTTCAGTGGGAAAATGATAGCCGGTTTAGGAAAGCAATATCTTTCAGGCGATTTTGTACACAAAATGCTTGTTGGGCGAAATATATTCGAGAAAAATGTAGTTTTTTACCTCTCGCTAAGAGAGGTATTGGATTCATGCTAAAAATCGCATATCCAGATTTTATTGAATAAGCACGTTTTAAGGTCCCTACAATCCGATTTTAACATTTTTACGATGATGTCTGTGTGTGTGTGTGTGTGTGTGTGTGTGTGTGTGTGTGTGTGTGTGTGTGTGTGTGTGGATGTGTGTGTGTGGGATGTTGGAAGGACGGTTACTCAAAAACTATAAGACTTAAAATTTGTTTAACAACGTATTTCCCAATCGGACATTCATGGGAAGATCTGAAAAGGTTTTGGTAATAATTGGACAACCGGAAGTAGAAGATTCTTGAAAAAAAATCTTCTAAATATTATTTTTTGAAAATTTTTCGTGGTAATATTAAAGAAAATTAAATTCTCTATCTGATACATTTAAATATTTTATTATATATTCCATAGATTTAGAGATAAAAGAAGTATAATATATAAAATAATCTGTTGTAATAAATTTGACAGCCGAAAGAATGCCATGAAAAATAGTTGATAATTTAAATTATTTGTAACTGACAGATAAATGTCAGTGTCAGAAATAATGAGTAGTGAAAGAAAAATGTACTTGGAGAATCCCTTAGTTCTTGATCTGTGACTATTATGGAGATGACAAGTCTAGGTTGAAGGACTTAAATTTGTTTCAAACATTATGGGACAATGTACACCAGTACTATAGACTAGAGTAACTTTGAATTGCGAAAAAGCTATCAAATTCTTCTCAAGTAAGTTGTAAATATTGACAAAATTACACATCGATATAAGAATAATCGGAGTGCAATCTATCCGTCACTTTATTAAAGGGAATTAGTGTTATTTAGATATAACATGTATGAAAAAATAAAATGTAAAAGAAGATATGTAAGAATAGATGCACGATCCATATATACATTTTAGACCGCCCAAAATTAATGTTTTTACTAGAAGAATATGAAGAGAAAGTAAACAACGTTGTTCGAATTGAAAATTGCAGTTACCAGCCTAATATTTATATATGGTAAACTCTACTTTGTAATTTATTGTAACATAATTTATGGTAAAATATCTTCATGTTGAGACATGCTATTATTGAATAATAAAGAAGTTTATACGTCATAGATTTATATGAATATATTATTTGTATTTATAAAAATATTCTTTGCTTTATGCATACAGCCAGGTAAAATATACGGCGAGAGGTTATGTGCTGGCCACATCAGATTTTTTTTATTTGAAAGAAAATCATTAAGAATTAAAATGATTTTTAATTTGTTTAATGATATCAAATCATAACACGATGAGTGATTTAATGAGACATTAATTATAATTAAACTGTGATGATATTATGATACATACATTTATTTAAAAATAAGTTGTAACTTTTCTTCGGAACAATGACAGAACTAATGATATTATCGTATATCTAATTATATTATAGAACAATCTATCTTAAATCATAAGTAGGGATCGGATTCTAGGCAAAATGCCTATTTGCCAATTTTCGAGGCTGGGACTGGACCAACCACAAAAATGTTTTTTATTGTTTTTTAAGTCATTTAAGCCCAATCTGGATTTGTCTAAAATGCCTTTTCGTAATATTTTGAGAAAACTTGCCTATTTTATATATTTTTTTTGTTTTTGCTAAAAAAATTATAAATTGTTTAAATATGGTAAATTTCGAGAAAAAATTACAAGATGTTTGTTCCTTGTATATCATTTTTGTGTATATATTTTGAAATACTTATCATGCATAAATACATTTGCAGCTTGTTCATCAGGGTTCTGTCTATTACATTTGCGTATGAAGTAGTGTGTTGGTTTAACTTTTTACCTCCCGCTACACTTGGTAAGGGAAGTATAGGGATCGTGCTAAAAATCGCATATCGAGATTTTGGTAACTGACCACGTTTTAAGGCCCCTAGAATCCAATTTTAACATTTTCACGATGATGTCATTGATGTCTGTGTATATGTATGTGTGTGTGTGTGTGTGTGTGTGTGTGTGTGTGTGTATGTGTGTGTATGTGTGTGTATGTGTGTGTGTGTGTGTATTGGTGTGTGTGTGTGTACGCTCTAACTCAAATATTATGATTCTGAAAAATTTGAAACCATGCATTTCTACCTTATTCTAATATGGTAATATGTATTTTTTTCGCAATTTGTTATTATAAAAATTGAAGATTATTTCATTTTCTACAGATTTGCTTTAATACTTTATATATATATTTTATGGATAAATTTATAAAGTAATATAAAAATTATATCTCGGAGCTTATGCTTTAAACACATCTCCATGGTTACATAGTTCAGCTCAAATGTATGTAACTGACAGATAAATGTCACTGTCAAAAAAATAATCATTTCAAATTAATTATAGTAACGTTTTAAAAGGAAAATTGTAAATAGAACAATAGTTTTATGGAAAGGAACTTAATATACATAATTTCTAGCATTAGTAAATACGCAGGTATGTATTTAAATAAATAAATATATTATCACGGCATATTATCCATTGCTGGTTGTGCTAATCTGATTTGTACACACATTTCGGTAGTGATGATGAGATATTTGTATTGTGCGGGCGTTTACCACAAGTGTTAATTTTATGGCATTTAAAAATCGAATTATTTGGCGTTGGTCGGGATCGAATCGGATTCCCCAGAATCGCGACCAGACATCAGGCACGCGGCAACGAGACCTCATAGGTAAATGGCGGGAGGTATTGTGTTGGTCACATCAGATTTTTAATTTTAATATTAAACATGCCGAAAACAACAATCCAATTTATTTATTCATATCGTTTTCAGTTTTTATAGAATACGGTTAAAGCCCGTTTTATAAACAATAGATGAATTTATTTTCAAAATAAATAAAATTTATTTCTTCAGATGATAATCGAACTTTTGAAAGCAATGATATACGTATCATAAAATGAATATATTTGTTTTAAATAAATAAAATACATATATCATCACGGCATATTACGCATTGCTTTTTTTGATTGTACATGAGAGTAACAGACCGAAGAACCAAAGAAGAATGACTTAACTACAAAGATTATTGATATTTCTTCTAAAATTTGTTATTTAAATAAAGTGTTATTATTTATAATCTTCAGTTATGTTTTCATAAAATCCCACATTCGATTATAGGTATCAGTGAAATGGAGAAGAAGAAGATGTTTTCATAAAAATACAATGCTTTTACATGTGAGATATAGATGTAACAAAATTTTTGAGAAATTATTAAAGATTTAATTTTTACTTTTTGCCGACTTTCAGATTTATTTTTGCTTATTTCTACAAATATGTTGCCTAGAATAGCTATAAAAATTGCCTTTTTCCCTATCTGTTTTTGTTATTTTTTGTGCCTAAAATCCGATACCTAATCATAAGATACAATGCCAAGCTTAATATTTTAAAAATGGTACGAGTATCACGAAATTTTAGACGCAGTTTAATGCCGAAGTAGTAAAATATTTTGACTCATAATCTGGACCTCAGTTTTCAGCATGTCTACAGAGTGGTAAAACTAGAACCCCAATTATTTCTTTGCATCATCAATTTCGAAAAAACTAGGACAGCAGCTAACGTACAACACGAGATAAAAAATACGATTCCAGTTCATACCATAAAATATGCTTATCTGCAAAAAATCTACGTCATATTTTTTCGTAATTATTGCGTATCTCCCCTATAAGTCCTGTCAATCCGCCATCGTATTTCAGGGTTGGAAGTTATTAGAAAAATTATTGTTGTCAGGTTCAGTACGATGCGATTTTATTCTCGATGGAACTACGTTTCGTTTCCGACCTTCAGCTAATTTATCGTTGCGAACTGTGCCCAAGACTTCGTTTAATTACAGCCGAGCTCTGGCAGGATTAAAGGACTCTGTGTCGAAGGGGACGCCCCCTACATCCGCCTGAAAAGTATCCAGTTGCCTTTGCTTTTTACTTCGCTTTGACTCCGTTTTTAATTTGACAGTGGGCGAGATTCTCTGACCTCAAGAAAAAGCGCATTTCAAAGACTTAAAGTATCGGGAACAAGGATTAAAAATGTATTTGAAATGAAAATGAGAAGAAAAAATATTGAAATGCAGTGACACTACAAAGCAATATGAAATGATAGAATCATATTACAATAATAATGGCCGTTAATATGAACGAATGATTAAGGTGATTGGCTACCTGTTGACTAGCATTTTTATATCTCTGTCAATCGTTTATGGATTATTTTACAGAAAATACTTTTAAAGTTAAAGCAGAAACTAAAACTGAAGCCATGTCTATTTACTGATAATAACTGCAGCGTGTTGTTTTATTCACAACACAATTTAACTTCAGTTACGGTATAGTTATAAAGTTTGATAGTTACACCAAGAGCATTATTTATTGTTTAAATACCGGTCTCGTTATAACTTTGTTCATTCACACTCTGCAAAAAGCAGTGACATATTTACCGCTAAACAAAAAGGGAACTGCAATTAAACGTCATCGTATTTATGCGTGGCAAAAATCGAATATTTCCTACTGGAACAAAATGATTGTTTATTTTGTTTGAAGTTGTTGAATACACATGTAAAGTATTTGTATTCCAAGCCGCACAAATCCGTTGTTTCCTTTTTAACACGAAATAAAATATAAAGCGCGTGGTCGTAAAAATAAATGGGTTAGCGTTATTTTTAGATTTTTCATCACTTGGGGTATGGATGACAAACAGAAGCTGTATGAGTTAGAGTATTAGCAGACTGCACGTGGAGAGTTCCACGTGTCAATTAACCTACTTCCAACTTGTGTTAGTGTTTTAATTTAAACTAATGTTTATGTTTACTCTGCTTTAATAATGAATGCAATGCCAATATGAGTATAACCTTCAATAATTAATATTGTTTAATATGTACGTGTACATTTCAAATACACAATACACGTATATCTCTAAATATAGAGGATACAATTTCATGCTCTCCTGTTCATTTTACAGGAAAAACTGCAGAGTGCAAAGTTGTACAGAATTTATAGTTGTATACAAAACTGCTCTTCCATATTTTATTATGGTTTAATTTCTTCAAAATATTCCGTTAATTAGTAACAAATGCCATGACTTATGGCATTGTAGAAAACAATATTATTTTTAAGCAACTGTTATATAAATAAATTTAGTGTTGTATTGCATGCATCTTCATAAATTTTAAGAGGGAGTATAGGAAAAATCGTTGCGGCTATCCCTATCGCTCATTTCCTTGCTCAACAAATTAATTATTGTAGTTAATTTATTTTCATTTTTAGATTGTAATATATTTTGACAGTTAGCAAATTGTTTTGTGAGTTGTCAAGATGATAACATGGCACTATTCTTATTGACAATTTTGTTTTTCAAAAAAGTAAATTAAATACTCAGCCCTATTTTGTAAGGAAATTGTAAAGTCTTAGCAACGTTTCTAAAAAAAATAACCAATAGAAACAAATGTAAAGCCTATTATTTTCATATTTTATTCAGTGTTCGCAATTATTAATGGTTATTTAGTAATGTTGCTCAGACATACAGTAAATTTTTTGAAAGATGTCCGATCAAGGTGGTCTACGAATTGTGTGAATTCAGATTTTTGCTCCGCCCATTCTGACAAATTCAGTAGTGTCGTTTGCTTAGTTTTTATGAGGGTACATAAGATACTACTGTTATTTTATTATTATAAAAATATATGTTACAATAAAAGCATTCAAAGTTCAAAAATAAGTCAACTGGTAAGTTTATTAGCAAATGTAAAACCAAATATGTAAAAAATAAGATACTGACACAATGTCAGTGACTCTGACACAAAATAACGTTATTCGTACGGTTATGAATTAAGGTAATGTATATGAATTAATAAATAAACTTACGTTACAGCGAAATTATTATCAACAACGTGCATCGTTTTAAAGTGAAATGTCCTAGCTTAGTCGAAACAATATGTATTTTTGAAAGACAAGCGTGTTATATCCATCCTTATCGCACACGATTAAAGCCTTTGTAAAGGAGGGGGTTAAATGTTTTTTAAATCTTGACTTTTCTTATCTTTGTTTATAATCTGTTTAGTTTTTTGTGTTGCTTTTTTGCATTAGTATTGTAGCTTTTATTATTAACTTTCTTTTCTTGTAGTAAACTGGTAATTTAGTAATATAATTTCCATTTTATATCATATTTTGTTTTATTTAGCAATTTTTATACCGTATTGTTTATATTTCATATATTTATACTTATACCTATATTATATTTTTCTTCGGGATAATTAGTTTTTGAATGTGTTTATTTTGAATCAAGCAAATAGTCATTTTATAAACAATTTTTACATTGACGAACATGATATCGAGTAGTAGTTCCGACGAAACCATAATTTTAATGTCTGCGTGTATGTTTATTATCAAAATAAAAAATCTGATATGGCCAGCACAATACCTTCCGTCAATCCTGTGTATTATGTACAAATTCCATACATAAATTTTCTTGCAAAAGATTCTAAATTTTTGGTATTTTATAATTCCCTTTCTCTGCAACGGAATTCCATACTCCTGATAACAAACAAATGACATGAAATAAGAAAATCATGAAATTTTGAATGAAAAATTATGACACTTGTCAGTTATGGACATAATTAATGGTCCCCATATCTGCTTGCCAAAGGCAACAAAGTCATGTCACTGCACGCGCCCTATACATAATTTTTTTGCAAAAGATCGTATATTTCCAGTAAAGTTATTTCATAAACAAACTATGCAAATTGCACTTGACACTGACATCTTCTTCTTCTTTAGTTTTACCATTCGTTAGGGGGTCGCTATTTATTATTTTCTTCTTCCACTAATTTTTGTTTTGCGTGTCGTCGTCATTCAGTTCCTTTTCTCTCAAGTCTTCTGCAATACAGTCTTTTCATCTTATATTTGGTCTTCCTATGTTTCTTCCACCTTCTATTAATTTATTCATCTCTCCTCATGACATGTTCAAACCAATGTAATCGTCTCTATTATATCTAAAAACTTCTAACACTAGAATTACTTCCCTTATTTTTTCATTCAATTACTTGCTTTTAATTGATACTGACATCTGTCAATTTGAATTACCTGAATATATTAGCAGTTTCCATGGTTATGTTAGCATAGCTGGCTGAATTATGAAATTTATACGAATTTTTTATCTTTATTATTCTTTAACTCTATATCTGTTGAATATGAAATATAAAATGCAATCAAATCGGATAGAGAATAATATATTCTTTAAGTTATAATAACATTTAACTGAGTTTTTCAAGAAAAACTGTTTAAATCTTCAAATGAGGGTACTTCCGGTTAACCAATTATAACCAAAATCTAATCAAGTCTGCATATGGTTGTAAGGAAGAGGAATACGCAAGAATTGTAATTTTTGGAATTCTAGTATTGGAGATATCGTCCACGAAAAAGCGGTCACATACACACACACACACACACACACACACACACACACATACACACACACACACACACACACACACACACACACACACACACGCACATACGAACACACACATACAGACATCATCGTAAAAATAGTAAAATCGTATTGTAAAGACCCTAAAACGTGCTTATTCAATGAAAACTCACCACCGAATTTTTTGACCAAAGACAATACCTTCCTTACCTAGAGGTGACGGAAGGTAAAAAGAAAAAGGTTTAAGAAGCGAAGATCTGTGTGACTGTGTGGACCAAGAATTGGTTGAAAAAAAATTATAAAACCAAGCGTCTCAACCATCCAAACAATAAACATGAATGAACATAGGTTTAACAGTGTTCGAAAGCTTCGTCTTGAAATTAGTAATACATGGTATCATGTTGAATAATCTAAAGAAGATAACTTTTTCATATGGTTTTTGTCATACAAGTGTGACACCGTGCCTATAGTTTTTCATCGTACATTTCGATTTTCATCGTACATCGTACGGAATCATACAGGTGTGACCTAGGCATTACCTTCCGTCAATTATGTGTTATCATTTACAAATTTCATACATAAAATTTTATTGCAAAAGATTCTATAATTCTATTAAAATTATTTTATAAACAAACTATGTAAATTGCACTTGACGCTGACTTTAGCTTTTCCCATTCGTTCTGGATCGCTCTTCTTGATTTTCTTCTTCCACTCATTTCTGTTTTACTTGTCTTCATTCAATTCCTTTTCTATCAAGCCTTTCGCAATACAGTCCTTCCATATTTTCTTAGATCTTCCTCTCTTTCTTCTACTATTACTAAGCTGTTCATTTTTCTTCCACTATATTATTCAACTCTCCTAATGACATCTCTAAACCAATGTAAACGTCTCCCTTGTATGTTTCTAGAAACTTTTATCACTCGGGTCTTCTCCAACATCCATCTCAATATCCTCCTCTCTCTGCCATATTCATTTTCTTATCATTGACACTGACATCCGTCAATTAAAATTCTCTTAATATAGTAACTGTTTCCATGGTTATTAGCATAGCTGGCTGATTTATGACATTTAATTTCTTTACAATATTTAAACTCTATATCCATTGAATGTTACGTATAAAATTACTCAAATCGTATAGACAATAGAATATTCTATAATAATTATGATGCTTAACAGCGTTTTTTTTAAGAAAAAATGTTAAAATCTTCAAATGAGAGTACTTCCGGTTGACCAATTATAACCAAAATCTAATCAGCTCTTCATATGGATGTAAAGAAAAGAAATACGAATGAATTACATTTTTTAGAATTGTAGTGTTGGAGTTGTTGTCTATGAAAACGTTACACACATACACACACAGACATCATCGTAAAAATGGTAAATTCTTATTCTAGGGAAAGTACAGCACGAAAATGGTTTTCTTGTTTCAAGGAGAGTCATTTTGCGTTAGTGACTTCTTCACTACCAAACCAATAGATTTCTTCAGACGTGGAATTAATCATGTACCATTCTCAGTTTTACCACCTTCTAATCAACATAGCTGGTATAACCTAAAAGTGTATAAGAAAAATGATCTAATTATGTCTGTAATCGGCATGGAGTGGAATTGCACGTCTGCTGTCGAGATCTCTCGATGCTCGGAAGGTTTAAAGTGTCTCGGAACCCCTTGCACCGAGCTGTGTTAATAACTGGATTAAATTGGATGAAACTGAGTGTAATGTAACTAGTTGTAATTACTGCGACTCGCTTCAGGCGTTCAACCTACGTTCGGTTCGGTAATTAGCGGTTTTTTGCTCCTGGCCAGGTGTGAAGGGAGATTTGCTTAACTTAAACCAATTTTGTAACTAATTTATGTTATATTAAATATTATTATTACAAATTTACTTTGGTCACGGTACGGCAGTGGCTGAGCAGAAATTAACACGGAAATTAATTGTTACAATTACGAAAGTGATTTCCGGAATCTGTACTTCACTATATATGTTTGACTATTATATTTGTTCTGTTACGACGAACTTAAGAATTAGTTTTGTTTTTTGTAGGACATACTTGACAGCTCGAAACTTTCAAATTTGATAATTTTTAATTCTTTAGTAAATAAACAGTTACGAAGGCCGTCCTAAAATAAAAGATAAACAGGCTAACAAAAAATAAAAAAATAGTTATTTATGTATCAAGGTTGTAAAAGTGATCTTTTTTGACCGAATCTGAAGACCAAGGGCAGCAAATCAGATGAGACTAAAAAAGAACATTTAAGCCGAGGTGCACACAACATTTTTTAAGCGACTACTACAAAGTTATAAATTTTTACTTGAAATAGATACTCCGATTTTATATCTGATTGATTCATGTCACTTGTAGGTAGAGTGCAATGTTATCATCTGGACAACTCATAAAACTATTTGCTTACTGTCAAAATATATTACAATCTCAAAATGAAAATAAATTTACTACAATAATTAATTTTTGAAGCTACAACACTAAATTTATTTTCTATTTAAACAAATGTTTGACAATTCAGTTCGTAAAGAAAATGCGGCCGTAAAGTAAAAGCGGCGTAAAGTAGTCTTTGATAGATATCAAAATAAAAGTGAAACTTTACGGTTGCAACAAGATACGTAAAACAACTATTTATGTAGCAATGGCCTAAAAAGAAATTATTTTCAAATATCGTACAGAACGGTGTAGGTACAGGTACATCTCAACTATTTTTCTACATAGTCCCCATTATTTTCATTCACCTTCTGTCGGCGAGGCACGAGATTTTTTATGCTGGTGTCGAACAAGGTTGTCGCCTGCTCCCTTAACCAACGTTCCGCGTCCTCTTTTACTTCATCTTCGTCTTTAATTTTTTTTCCTAACAGATTCTTATGTAAATGATATAAAAATCAGACTGTAGCAGATCGGGGCTATGTAGTGGATAGTCTACAATACCCCATTGAAAATAACCCAGTGATTTACGCTGTTTGAGGCTGTGAGGACATGTATTTTCGTGAAGCAGGCAAACGCCGCGAGTCACCATTCTCTGTATTCAGTCTTGATTCGCTCTTCGACGTTTCTTTGGGATTTTACAGTAGTGATCCGAATTCACAATAGACCCATGCAGAAACAGTATAATCGAGAGGATTTCGCATCTGGTAGACGAGTGAAGGACATGCTTCATCACAAACGGATGCTACTGCCAAACTGTTCGCCCTAGAGAGCTACTGGACCACTCGTTTGAAAGAGGAGGCGTCCCTCTAGAAGATAGTGGTGACAATTTTCAGAAACTAAATTTCTCCAGGCCACCAGTTCTTTTGTATCTTTAATTTTAGGACTGCGCTCGTACATAAAGGAGTATAATATAATGTACAGGGTGTAACAGCTAAACGAGCTACCTCAAATAAATTGTAGCGCGCGTGCACCCGACACCACTGAGTCTAGCCCGTACGCAATTACCGCCGCTGGGAAAACGTTTCTCGAATGTACTGTCGGCTGATCCCTTTGTCGTCGAAAGGGCGCCGACTATATAAACACGGTCAGGGAAGTCAACGAAATATTCGGTTATAGATACGCATCGTGAAATGAATAGTTGGTGATATAAATAAATAGTCTACGAGTGGTGAACATTAATAAATATAGTGACATAAATCTTGTTTAGTTGAGTCGGGATGGATCAACTGGAATATCGCGGAATAAATGATTAAGGCCTTGGTGATTCAGAAATAATTTTTCACAACAGTGAATATTTCGAACCTTAGTGATCCATCCTCAGCTATAACATATTTAGAACAAATTTATTTGTAAAAAAATTTGAAAAGTTATAAAATTATTTTAATATTGTTTAAATAATCTTAGTGTTTAAGTATTTAATAATATTCTTAGTTTTAAATTAGTGTTTATAATTGTTCAATCATAGTGTTAGTTAATAATATTTCTCTAATTTTTACACTTCACCCAAATAAATAAACATTACACAATATTATTAAAGATACAATAAAAAATTATATGTCAATCTTATAGAAGACCGAGGGGGACATCCGATTAGAGAAGAAAATATCTCTTTTACCTGTTTCTCAACTTTCAATACAAAGTTATATTTTTTTAAATGAGATATGTTTTAGGCCCATTCGATAAAGTATTTTTTCTGAATTCAACAAAATTATCATTTTATATCCTTACATAACAAAAATTTTGAGAAAAAATCAATTGAAATTTAAATAAATTTGATTTTCATAGCTATTTTTCAGTAGGCTATTGACGAAAAAAAAAATTGCTATTTGCCAATTTGAATTATTTAGGATGTAAATCAAATAATACCCCATTTATAATGTCATTAACAAATATTTATGTTTCGTTTTAATTTAAGCTCAATTTCTCCATATATAACCCACTGAAAAATAACTAAAAATCAAATTTATTTAAATTTCAATTGATTTTTTCTCAATATTTTTGTTATGTAAGGATATAAAATGATAATATGGTTGAATTCAGAAAAAATACTCTATCAAATGGGCCTAAAAAATATCTCATTTAAAAAAATATAACTTTGTATTGAAAATTTGGAAACATTGGTTAAAATTTTTTTTTTCTTCTCTAATCGGATGTCCCCCTCGGTCTTCTATAATATTGTCTTATAGTATTTTATTGTATCTTTAATAATATAGGAATTATTTGAGGTAGCTCGTTTACCTGTTATACCCTGTGTAATAAAATAGAATCACAGCTTAGATTTCTGCACTGACTACAACTCTAGCTCTTTCGACGTTCAACAGATTATTGAAATGTTGTGTTACTTATTTTTCGTTATTGTAAACTTGGTTTTAGTTTAGTCCAATCAAAAAGCTGCAATCAAAGCCCTATCTTACTCCTAAGTCCATTCTTTACTGGAATAGAGTATAGAGTACAATAAAAATAAAAAAGTAAGATGTTCTTTATCTATTGAGGACTAGTATGATGAAAAATCTGAGCTTTAAGCTTACATATTTTTTCTCTTTACTGTGGAACTATAGAACTCTCCATTATTTAAATGAGCAAGTAATGCCAGACTAAGATCAAGAAGATATTATTTGGCTTCGTCGAATTTTATGCCGGTATAAAACTTTTCGCGTAAAATTTATAGTTATAAGTTGGAAAGCATCATGACAGCAGATTTCATTACGTCCAAAGTATTTTAATATTGTTTCATCTCTACTCAATCTCATGCGATCTCAGTCTCGAATAATCCTAGGGGCAGCACGATCTCGATTTGGAGATATAGTAAACATTTGAGATAAAAAACGGCGCCATGGAATCAGCCGAGCGATAAATTGTTTTCCCAACTTGGAGGAATGTTTATGTTCTGGAGGAGTAATTACATTTGTTTTGAAGGCGGGTGTAATTTGTTTCCGAACCAGTATTTCTTGATGAACTTGTCGAACTTAGGGATCTTGTTAAAGTTTACGTTTGATGGAAGTAGGTTATCAAAGCAAACTTTAAGACTTACGGAGCTTTTAACTATATATGATTACAATTTTTATCCTTCATTAACATTATTAAGCACTTAATTTTGGAGTTTAATGCTTGATTAACAGATAATTTATATTATTTGGTACTGGTAAAAAAAATGAGTAATTTAATGGGTTAAGAGCATATAATTGTGAAAAATTGTGAGAATTATACGTGGTATTATAATATGAAAATGACCTTCACACTGACATAGTTTCTGTAATAATTAAGGAACGTCGTAATTTTTAATGACTTCAAACTTTAGCATTAGCATTAAAAGTGCTCCTTACATCATAATTTTTCAACCAAGGGTTGAAAGTAGCTCTTTACTGCTGAGGCTAGTTGACGTCTGCAAAGATACTTTCGTTCAGACTCGCAGGGATGTTCAACCTTTTGTACTACGTGAGCTACTTTTGCATACCAAGTTATTTGTCGATCAACAGGTTATAATACAAATAAAACATAAATTGGAATAAAATTATATGTATATCTGTATATTGAACATTTTAGAAATAAGTACATCCATATTTATATAATAAATATAAATGAATATTTGCACCTCTCGCTGAGAGGTACTGGATTCATGCTAAAAATCGCATATCCAGATTTTATTGAATAAGCACGATTTAAGGTCCATAGAATCCGATTTTAACATTTTTACAATGATTTCTGTGTGTGTGTGTGTGTGTGTGTGTGTGTGCGTGCGTGCGTGCGTGCGTGCGTGCGTGCGTGCGTGCGTGCGTGCGTGCGTGTGTGTGTGTGTGTGTGTGTGTGTGTGTGTGTGTGTGTGTGTGTGTGTGTGTGTGTGTGTGTGTGTGTTGTTGGAGACACGATTTCTCAAATTCTATAACACTAAAGACTTTTTTGACTACGGATTCCTCAATCTAACATTAATGGGAAAAGTTGAAGAGGTTTTGGTACCAATTGGAATTTTTTTATTATTAGTCTTAAAGAACGTAGAATTCTCTATTCGATACATTTTAAAATTTTATTATATCTCCTATAGGTTTGGAGATATAGTATATAATAATATAGAATAATCTGTTGCAATAAATCTCGTAGCTCAAAAAACTCCTAGGAAACCAGTTGAAATATTTATGTTTGTAATTTACAGATAAATTCAAAATGTCAAAGTCAAAAATCATCATTACTGGAAGATTTTTCTAGGAGGTACGAGTACATTTAATATATATTATTGTATTATTAATTAAATATGTTTTTAAAATTATAGGTATGTTAATATTACATATATCCTTAATAAATACCACTAATACTGTCAATGAATTTGAAGAATTTTGAACATATTAGAAGATGAGGACAAAATTCCTCATAGAACGAAAGAAGAGATACAATTTCATTTATTTGTGTGTACAAGAAATGTTAAATTCGTTACTTATAGGACGCGAGCAGTCATATGACCTTGTTGGCCTTGGCAAGTAGATATGATGATCCGTGTCAGAATGACGGCTAGTAGTTATTTACATCCACATGGATTTCGAAAATCATGATTTTTTGAATGAAAACATTATTACTAGCTGTCATTCTGACATGGGCTCCCATATCTGCTTGCCAAGGCCAATAAAGTCACAGGACTGCTTGCGCTCTATGCAACATAAAATGAAAATGGCGAGAGGCATTTTGCTGGCCACACAGATTTTTTTAGTTTGATTTTTATATTATTCATGTTTGAAAATGCAGATTTTGACAAACATGTTAATCCAAAACAAGCCAGAATTTTTTTGAGCAATATTTGTTAATATTGGAAATTTCTCATGTATATATTTCAAAACTACTTGTTGATTAACTGATTTTAAATGAACATTATTTTGAATGTTGATTATTTTAATTTATATTTCGGATTGAATTGAATCAAACAGTTTAGAAATTTTCAATCGCCAAAGATCGACTCCATTCGTCGTGGTGATCTCAGGTTGAGCACCCCTGTCTCAGAGTTACACGTAAAGTAAGTATGTGTGAAGAAAAACTTGATATACATATTTGAAAGTCTATCTTGAAATTATGTACTCGTACATTTGAAGACAGTGCTATGTCATATCTTTTCCCATGTGTGCAATCTGGATAGACGATACATTTGCTGTGTAATACGGTTATATATACCAGCTGTTACCCAACAACGCATGGGGAGAAAGTAGCAACATTCTGTTTAAAAAAGTAACATTTTCTTACTTTACTTCTCTTTGTATTGCAGCTCATGCTATGCTGCACCCACAATTTCCACAACGAATATAAATTCAACGTCTGTCCCGCAAAATTCGGTTTAACGGAGGTGGAATTTTACCTTTCGAACGCCTTCAAAGAATGGATATAAAAAGTATATCGAATAGAGAAAACTTGCTATATTTTCTCGAAAATGTTTTTGTTTTCATTTTCTTTTAACGCCATTGAAACCAGTACGTTACACTGCATTTTAACAACGGATGTAGAAAAATTTCTTTGAATACAGACTTAAAAATAAATTAGTCTTTATAGTAACTAACAAAATTTGTAATTATATTTACAACAGTTCATACATTTTCTATCACAGAGATTTGTAGGTAAACTTATAAAATAATACTTGAAAAGAAAACATGGATTTATTGATAGTATATAAATCTTTGACATTGATTGATGGCAGATTGAGTGTGTCTAACTCAAATATTGACGTTCAACTACTCAGTATCGAAAATATCTATAAAATATATTTGACATTCACACAAATGAATTGTGTGTAATTTACAGTAAAATATGTCGTTTGGCGAGGTCAATTCTATTATTGTTTTGTAAAAAGTTAATGCTGTTGAAAGTGTCTGACATTTTACCGGCGTTATATAAGTTTCACAAAATGTTACAGTTTCATTTATAGGGCACAAAATGCCACGATGACTAACAAACAGACAGAAAGGAAAATGATTTTTAAATTCGTGTTTCAAGAAATTATAACAATCTTAATTTTAAATTCTACTATAATGTGTGTTATCAATGAAAATGTTGTAATGTAACGATAAATAAACAATGATATAATCTATATAACTTTCTCGCATTAGAAACAAAATCTTGTTTGCATGTATTAAATTAATTTTCCACTCGAGAGGAGCTGAAACACTTTGAAAACAGCGAAAGTTTGTTACGACTTTTAGGGTTGTTAAAAAGATAAAAAAAATCTAGTGAAGAGGCGTCGTAAGAAGAAGGGTAAATTATTAGCATATCCATAAAAACGTCAGCATTTTCGTCAGAGGTAAATATATCTATAATAAGCATTTACTTTACTTTGATGAAATTGGGGCCTTAGTAATTCTCATGAAAAAATTTTCATTACATTTTATTTGACGATTAATTTTACATACGTTTCGAATGTTAACACATTCATCATCAGTGTTCTATAAATAAATCAATGTAAAAGCATATTTATTAATCCGTGAATCTTATCCATAACAACTTACCAATTAAAAGTAGTACAATATCCAGATTTTTTTTTTTTATTTATTATATATAGATGATTCTTAATAAAATTTAAACTGCTATGCCATCACAGCAACACACCGAGACAACATTTTGCAATGGTTAACCGTCTCAACATCTTGACACGCAATGACAAAACTGGGCGCAAATCACACGGCGAGAAACAAATGTTTAATATCACCTACACTGCCAACACGCAAACGAAACAAAAAAAAATCTGATATGGCCAGCACAATACCTTCCGTCAATCCTGTGTATTATGTATAAATTGCATACATAAATTTTCTTGCAAAAGATTTTAAATTTCCAGTAAAATTATTTCATAAACAAACTATGCAAATTGCACTTGACACTGACATCTTCTTCTTCTTTAGCTTTTCCCATACGTTAGGGGTCGCAATTTTTTATTTTCTTCTTCCACTCATTTCTGTTTTGCATGTTGTTCTCATTCAGTTCCTTTCCTCTCAAGTTTTCCGCAATACAGCCCTTCCATCTTGTCTTTGGTCTTCCTCTTTTTCTTCAACCTTCTATTACTAAGCTATTCATTTTTCTTCCAATATATTCTCTCCTCATGACATGTTCAATCCAATGTAATCGTCTCTCTTGTATCTTTCTAGAAACTTGTAACACTAGAGTTATTTCCTTACCGTATCTTTCCGTGTCTTCCCCAACATCTACTTCAACATCCTCATCTCTGCCACATCAGTTTACTTTTCATTCATACTGACATCTGTCAATTTGTATTATCTGAATATATTAGTAATTTTCATGGTTAGCATAGCTGGCTGATTTATGAAATTTAATATCTTTATAATTCTTTAACTCTATATCTGTTGAATATGATGTATAAAATGCAATCAAATCGTATAGAGAATAATATATTCTTAAAGGTATAATAACGTTAAATGTCAATAAATCATATTTAACTGTTAAAATCTTGAAATGAGGCTACTTCCGGTTCACCAATTATAACCAAAATCTAATCACTTGTTCTTCTGGTTGTAAACTTGAGGAATACGAAAAAATTATAATTTGTGAAATCGAGTTATGCGATCCGAAACTTTCGTCACACACACATACACACATACATACATACAGACATCATCCTAAAAATGTTAAAATCGTATTATAGGGACACTAAAACATGCTTATTCACTAAAAACTCGTCATTGAATTTTTTGACGAAAGACAATACCTTCCTTACCTAAAGGTGACGGAAGGTAAAAATTACTAGAGATCCAAAAATTAATTCAATTAAATATTGAAATTGTAAATAAAATTATTCATGAATTGTGTGTTATTTTTGAAATCAGTTCGGTAATTTATATTTAAATTTTAAATTAGATTTATGTAGAAGGTTTCTTTAAGTAATCTGGCGTTGTAATTGTTGTCTTTATCTATAATTTCTACTTCATTAAATTTAAATTTGTCCTGTATTAACACAATGTTTGGTTAAAGCGCTATGATCAGAGTTCATCTTTCTGCAATTACTTTACTGTCAACAACTTTAAAATGCGAATAGTTTTTGCCAAATACTTTAGCGAAAAAATTGTTTCAACAATAAATGATTTGTTTGTACACAAAATTTTCTAAAGTTTCAATAAACAAACTTTACTTTTTTCAAGTTTACCAGCGATCGCGTAACTTTGCTCGTAGGCAGTAGACCAAGAAGCAAATAACATTCAATTTCATTTCTTACAGAATCTTTTCTATTTCCTTAAACTTTTTACCACGATACAAATGACTGATATCTAACTGTATCTTGGAATAGACAAATAAAAAATAAAATAGTTACCAGTAACAGACATCATATTTTTCATTCTGGCGGTATATGAATATATATTCGTAGTTACGTACTTTTTACGTCAAACTATGCAAAAATAAACTGGATAAAAAATGAATTGCAACCTTGTTTCAAATTCACTGGAAGCTTTCGTCTGGAAGGTCTAGGACGATAACCCGCTTCAGAGGAAAAAAGCTGTATCTCGATAAGAAACAGGTGGGTCTGGATATTCTGGATAATGTATAATCTATGTAAAGCCATAAGAAATTTACCAGCAGAACAAAAAACAGACATCATCACTTCATTTGGAAAAATGTACCGGTCGATGAAGTCCATACGTAAGCCAAACACCAAGGAATTTAAAGTGATTAAATCTGTTAAAAACAAACTTGCAACGAATCAATTAGTGTTAACTAAAGCAGATAAGGGTAATAACTTAACGATTCTAAATAAGTCAGATTATATAGATAAAGTTAATGATTTTATCAACCAAAACAATGTAACAATCTTGAAGAAAGACCCAACTAGTATTTTTCAAAAAATGTTAAGGGATACGCTTAGGAATTGTAATTGTATTTTTTCAAAAGATGAACATTTCAAACTCATCAACCAAAATCCCTCAGCTCCAATTTTATACGGACTTCCGAAATTACACAAAGATAACATACCTATCCGTCCAGTGGTTTCTTATACACAAGCACCAACATACAAATTGTGCAAAGCCCTTAACAAACTTTTAACAGAACTTTTAGAATTTAAACCGAAATATAGCGTTAAAAATAGCATTGATCTTGTCGAACGGATAAAAAATGAAAAAAATCCTGTCAGCGCCAAATTAGTTTCATTCGATGTCTCCAGTTTATTTACGTCAATTCCCATTGAAAAATTGAAATTTATTATTGAACAATCTCTTATAGCTTGTAATGTTAACCCAATCATAGCCACTGAGTTGTTAACTTTATTAGATTTATGCCTGGAACAGAACTATTTTACTTTTAATGACAAATTTTACATACAAAAAGATGGTCTACCTATGGGTTCCCCACTTTCATCACTACTTGCAGAAATATTTATGAATTCTTTCGAAACTAACTTATTCAACAATTTTGATACAAAAAATATTCAATTCTGGTATAGATATGTTGATGACGTATTATGTATGTTTAAAGGCACTGAGAGACAAATCAAATCCTTCCTAAATATTTTGAACTCTATAGAACCCAACATTAAATTTACTATAGAAGTTGAATCCGAAAAAACAATAAATTTTCTAGACCTAACCATACATCATTTACATAATAAAATTAATTTCCAAATATTTAGAAAACCTACATATACAGATACCATCATACCGTCCTCATCTAACCATTCCAATAATATAAAAATGGCAGCATTTCATAGCTTAATTAATAGATTAATAAGTATTCCATTACAAGATAAATTCTTTCAAAAAGAACTACATACCATTCAGGATATTGCTGTAAACAATGGTTACAGTAAAGACATCGTGACAAACCTTTTAAAGAAAAAACAGAAAACAATAGTACAAAAACAGTTTTATGCCAATATACCTCAATCTAAAGATCATTTATTGTATAGGAAAATAAAATATGTAAAAAACTTTTCGGAAAAACTGTCATATGAATTTAAAAATCTAATATAGTTGGAGCGACTTATAACACGCATACCACCAAAAATTGTTTAGTTAATAATAAAATAGTATCCAGAAATCCATTGTCACAATCTGGAATTTACAAAATTAGCTGTCAGAAGTGTGATTACATATATATAGGACAAACCGGACGTAATTTCAATTTAAGATTTAAAGAACATTTAAATAGTTTTAAAAATAATAAAATAAATACTTCAAATGTAGCGAAACATCTCATTAACAACAATCACACTTGTGACATATCTAATTTGGAAATTTTACACCGGGAAAGAAAAAGCCTGAGATTAACGTTCCTAGAAGCATTTGAAATTAAGAAAGCCCTACATAATGGGAATAACCTCATGAACGAGTACCTAGACCTAATGAACTCCCCGCTTCTAGACACGGTAATCTCAGGTAATTTCTAAGAACGGTAACTTTGTATTGTATAAATAAGAACAATTGTAAAATTTTGTAAGCAGTCTTCTGATGATGGCCTAGAAAGCCGAAATTGCAATTAAGATAATAAACTAAAAGTTGTGAAACTAAACCGAGTGTTTTACTATTTCTATTATTAATGTATAATCCAGTGGAAAAGCTAAGAAAAACAATGTAAAACTTTTATACGAAACTTATTCTTATCGGACGATTGTCTACGTTGTTATTATAAGAAATATAAATAGGGTGAACTCGCCGAAATGCGTAAATCGGGTAAGTGCGTTCATGTTCTGCAGTTCTTTTGCTTTTGTACGTATCAATGTGATGAATTCAATATGTATCAACTACCCATACATAGATGGCATCACACAGCTCCATTTAGAGTGAGTACTCACATAAGATTCAATACGACGATAAATAAGCACACAGTGTAAGTTTGCCTACTTTTGCTTGTTGCTCAAACATCTACATATATTTATGTATTTCTGCAAATTTGATTATAAACTCTTAAATAGTTTTGACTGACGTATCCAACCACCTACTTATTTTATAACTCTTTGATTAGAAAAAAATCTGATGTGGCCAGCACAATATCTTCCGTCAATTATACGTATTTTTTACGAATTCCACACAGAATTTATTGTGCAAACTATTCTATGGGCGTTTTCTTTTTAGGGGAGAAATGAACTGATCTTACCTCGTACTGAAATGAACTGAACTACTCCTAAAAAGAACAGTATATTTCTTAAAATAAGAAGTAGAAAATAAAAACATATATAGCATTAAATTTATAACATAACATAATATTCTGCTGAATTGGCTTATGGCTATAATCTTTTCACAAAGATATTATGTAAATTTTATTTGACACTGACATCTGTCAATTAGTAATATTTGAATATTCTAACTGTTTCTAAGGTTCAGCTTTTATCAGCATTAGGTTGCAAGTTATTTCTTTATAAATCTTCATCTCTAAATTCATTGAATATGAAGAAAAAAGTAGAATTAAATCGAATAGAGATTAACATATTCTTTTATTTATAATAACATAAAAGGTCAAAAATGATATTTAACACTGTTTTTTCAAGAAATACTGTTAAAATCTTCAAATTAGGGTACTTCCGGTTAACCAATCATAACCAAAATCTAAGCAACTCTTCATATGGACGTACGGAAACAGGAATATGAAAGAATTATAACTTCTGGAATTTGTAGTATTGGAGTTATCGAAGAAGAAATTTTTGTCACACACATACACACATTCGTCCTTTAATATTCCGTACTGTTTTTATTTTATTATCTTTATGTTACCTATTGATTTTTGTATAAGTGAAATCAACCGATAAGGTTAAAAAAATAACACATAAAACGTATAATTAATTGTTTTAGAATTTGAAAAACAATATGAGCCGTAAAATCAAATTTTGAAAAAAGTAGTACGCACTTCGGCGAGTTCACGTTAAATGGATTCATTTTTGTAGTCTTCTAAATTGATTTTGTGTCGCAAATAATTGAACCAATTATATTCAAAGAGATTATGTAATTTTTACTCTCAAGCGCCATCTGCTAATTTCTTACGCGAAACAAAGTGTTAGTTAAGTTTTTAATGAAAAAAAAACCGGCAGTAGAATTCGTAAGGTGACACCTGGTAAACGTCCGCACGGTACAAATATGTTATTATCATTACCGATATCTGCGTACGAAGCAGATTGGCACACCCAACAATGGGTATATGCCGTGATGATATTTTTTACTTTCCGTCACCTTTAAAAGAAGGTATTGTCTTTGGTCAAAAAATTCGATGGTTAGTTTTAATGAATAAGCACGTTTTGGGGTCCCTAGAATACGAATTTACGATTTTTACGATGATGTCTGTGTGGGCGCGCGCGCGTTTTTGCGTGCGTGCGCGTGTGTGTGTGAGAGAGAGAATAGTTTTGGCCGCGATAACTGTAATATTACAATTTTAATAATTACTAGTTTTTCGTATTCCTCATTCTTACATCCAAATGAAGACTTAATTAGATTTTGGTTACAACTGATCAACCGGAAGTACCTTCATTTGAAGCTGTTAACTGTATTTCTTTTTAAAAAATTAAATAACATTTTTTTGACGTTTTATGTTATTATAAACATTAAAAGTATATTTTATTCTCTATACGATTTTATTTTATTGTTTAATTCATATTCAATGTATTTAGAGATAAAAATTTATAAAGAAATTAATTTTCATAAATCTTGCAATCTTTGCTGGGTCACCATGGAAACAGATTCAATAATTCAATAGTAATAATTGACAGATGTCAGTGTCAAGTACAATTTATACAATATGTCTGTGAAATAATTTAACTGAAAATACAAGAAACTTTTTGTGTGGAATTTATATAAAATACATAGAATCATAGAAATGACGGAAGATATTGTGCTGGCCACAATAGATTTTTTATACTATTTTATTTTGTAACAAACTCCTTGCATCCCTCGATATTTTACTACTCTGTTTCTCTCACTGGAATGTAAACATAAATAAAAATATTTTGATGGTTGGGCAAATGTGACGGTGTGTAAATGAAATGATGGGAACGGAAATTGCACCGGAGATGATCAGAACGAATGCCTTCGGATTGGGGCGGTTCGCCCGTGCGGGGTAACGTGAGAGGGGCAGTGTCGAAATTGCTTTGCGCCACGACTCAATCAGATCTCGGGGGTGTGGGTGGATGCACCCTCCCAGCCCGAAACTGATTTCCAACCAGCTCACCTAAGTTGAGGGTTGGAATCAGAATTTCTGCTTATTTTCCTCCTTAACCGGATAGAAAATATAAATTGATGATACAGTAAATTAATTTGAAACGTATTTCGAGAATAAAATTTCGAATAAGCGTTTTGCAAATTGGAAAATTTTGCCCAAACAAATAAAACGCTTAACGAGTTCGTAATACGGTCCATTATCTTTATACAAAATCTGACGAATATAAGCCGTATTCCTACGGGCTGTGATTGTGATTTTGGGAATCCTGATTAGTTTAATCGTGACCCTTTTAAATTTAAAAATTATATTAAGAAAACAACTAGAATAATATAAACACCACCTAGCGTCAAATGCCATATGCAGTCTAACTTATTTTATTTTATAAATAATCTACTGTCACGTGTTATACTCAGTATTAAAAATGGATCATATTGAAGTAAAATAAATGTTCTTGGTACGGAATATGAAGTACAGTAGAGTCGCGAAATAGTGAATACACTAATAGTGAACTATCTAATGTAATGACTACAAAAATAAATACATTGACTTCATACTGAACTCTATACAGTGCACAATTAACGTCTCAATATAGTGAACAGCTCAGCTGATCGGAATACATTCTTAGGGACTTACTCTGTGTAGTGTAATACGTAAAAATTTTGTTGTGTGTGTTATATAATACAAATTACTGTAATTCATAATGTCATCTCAAAGAAAACATTTGAAATTGAAAGAAAAAGCCGAAATATTGGAAGATTTAAAGCAAGTAGAGGAGAGGACCTACATTTTTATCGCGAAATTGTGGGGTACCTAAATCGACAATAAGTTCAATAAAAAACAAAAGGACACAAATTATGAAAAACGTCGATTGCATTTTCACCGGGTTAGGAAAAAGAAAAACATTAAAATTGGAAGTATATGCTAAAATGGAAAAGGCTTTTTATAAGTGGTTTTTAAAACAAAGAGAACAAACATGTACCAATTGATGGAAAATTAAAGAGAACGCAAAGAATTTGCACCCAAATTTTTACAATTAAATTTCATTTCATGCTAGCAATGGATGGTTACAGACATTGTTACAGCAAATGAAGAATCGAACATGAATGATGACAAATAAATTTCCTATACTCAGGCATTAACATCTTTAAATATTGTCCTGCAATGGGTTAAAGAAAACGCAGATGAAATAGTTTTCCAAAATTCTAGTTCTTCAGGACTTGTTAAAAAAATTACACAATGTTTAAAAAATAAACGAAATTAACTATTTTTTACCTTCCGTCACCTTTAGGTAAGGAAGGTGTTGCCTTTGGTCAAAAAATTCAATGATGAGTTTTTAGTGAATAAGCACGTTTTAGGCTCCAATTTTACCATTTTTACGATGATTTCTGTATGTATATATGTATGTATGAATGTATGTGTGAGTGTGTGTGTGTGTGTGTGTATGTGTGTGAGTGTGTGTGTGTGTGTGTATGTGTGGCTGTGTGTGTGTGTGTGTGTGTGTGTCGTATTCCACAAGTTTACATCCAGAAGAAGAAGTGATTAGATTTTGGTTATAATAGGTCAACCGAAAGTATCCTCATTTGAAGATTTTAATAGTTTTCTTGAAAAAACGCAATTAAATATCATATCTATTAATTAAATTATAAAGATATTAAATTTCATAAATCAGCCGCCTATGCTAACCATGGAAACTGCTAATATATTCAGATAATTCAAATTGACAGATGTTAGTATCAATAACAAGTAAATGAAAATGGCACAGATGAGGATGTTGAAGTAGATGTTGGAGAAGACACGGAAAGATACGGTAAGGATATAACTCTAGGTTACAAGTTTCTAGAAAGATACAAGACATCCGAATACATTGGTTTGAACATGTCATGAGGAGAGATGAAGAATATATTGGAAGATTAATGAATAGCTTAGTAATAGAAGGTTGAAGAAACAGAGGAAGACCAAAGATAAGATGGAAGGACTGTATTGCGGAAGACTTGAAAGAAAAGGAACTGAATGAGAACGACACGCAAAACAGAAATGAGTGGAAGAGGAAAATAAAAAATAGCGACCCCTAACGAAAAAGCTAAAGAACAAGAAGATGATGTCAGTGTCAAGTGCAATTTGCATAGTTTGTTTAAGAAATAATTTTACTGGAAATTTAGAATCTTTTGCAAGAAAATTTATGTATGGAATTTATACATAATACACAGAATGGACGGAAGGTATTGTGCTGGTCACATCAAATTTTTTAATTTGATAAACTAAAATTAATATTTTGATATTAACTTGTAAAAAGTAATTAAAACCAATAAATACATTGAAAATTATAATGTTGCATTTTTTCATAAGAACTCGAAAAAGTGAACAAACTCTATATTGTGACATAACCCTGCATTAATTAGTTCACTGTATCAAGACTCTACTGTATGTTTTATGTAACATATTTTCTTTGTTTTCAAAAGTATGGTGGGTTTTTGTAGGAAAATCATATTTCCTTTGATGCAAACCAAACATTGATAGATTTCTACGCTCGAAAAGCTATTGTCGTCAGCCGTTTTTAATTTTTCTCTGAAATGAATCCTCGTGATCACTTAAAAAGGATGATTCAGAATGGAAAGGAGAAGTTTGTCACAAAATGAGAAAATGGGGTAAGGAATAGGAAACGAAAAAACATACTTCTTAATCATGATCAGTTTGATCATTTACATTGTGAATTACAACCCGAAGGAACATGGCTATAGATTCCTCTCCAGAATAGAAAAGTATATGAAGTCCCATTTTTAAAGTATGAAAATGAAAGCTATAAATTATGTTTTCGTCCCATTCCGTTGTAGCTTTTTTGGGAAGGGTGAATAATGTTTAGACAAACATTTAGGCCCATAGTAAATCACAGTTTCAATGGATTTGGTATTGTAATCAGGCCTTTATTATTGAGAGGCATTATTTTGAAGGGATGCAACCCTCTTGCCATTAATTTTGCTGGCCTACTGTCGTTGCTCTTGTTTCAAAATATTTCGAATGTTTTGTAAATCATGGAGTCCTATGATCAATGAAAATTTTAACCCACCATTAATAATGTTGATGATTAATACAGAATACAGATAATACTATTATAGAACACACATAAATCGTACTATATCTAGATTTACAAAACATCTATAATATGTTTACAACAGTGTTTATAATAAAAACATTTTATTTATAGTTTAAATGGGTCAGGAATTTAACAGTATTTAGTTTAAGAAAATTTAAATATATAATTTGAGCCACTGTTGCGACACGATTAAAAATAAGTCTTATACTTTTAGATCACCATAGTTTTGTCTTATATGGATAGAAATTCAAATTCATTGAACATATTAAGAAGTTGTTAGACTTCGTAAGAATCCAGTTGTATGTAAGATAATTCTTTTAGTATTTCGTAATAATAATAATCATGACTATCTTTAGCAACAAGAATTTCAAGTATATGTCACTTCGTAGACCATAAATAATATATTCTTCAATAAGTGCCAGGTTTATAAATTAAATATAAATAGTCTGGCCATACTGGCATCACCATATCCCTTCTCCAAAACATACAATTGCAAATCAAATAACAATATTATTTCGAAATAATGTTTAATATTTATCATTATTATGAGGAGATACAGTGCTTACTCTTTATATTTTATGATCAATATATTGAAACTTCATTATGGTCTGGCTACACCCTTATACTCTACATTTGTAATATTTTTACCTCCCGTCATACCGTAGGTAAGGGAGATAATGTTTTCAGTCTAAAAATTCGACATTGAGTTTTTAGTGAATAAACACGAATTAAGATTCCCACATGTTTTTACTATTTTTACAATGATGTCAGTGTGTCTGTGCCGATTTTTTTCTTTCACAATAACTCTTATATATCAATCTTCCAAATAATTCTATTTTCCGTATTTAAGTTTTCTGCATTCATATAAAGAGTTGATTAGATTTTGGGTAATATTGGACAACCGGAAGGGATACTTTACTTAAAGCTCATAACAGTTCTTAATGAAGAAATATAATCCAAAACTTTTCAATTTTAGTATTTAAGAATCGTATATCAAAGGGAACGACATATTAGATTTTGACTAAAACTGATAAACCGAAAGTGGTACTTTACCGGAAGCTCTAAACAGAATTTCTCGAAAAAATATATTAAAACTTCTCAAATTTGGTATTTCAAACTGGTATATAATTTTAAACAACATATTAGATTTAGACTATATATGACAAACCGGAAGTGGACTTAATTTGGAGCTCTCAACAGATTTTCGAGGAAAAACATAGTAAAATATAATCCAAAATTTTGTATTACAGATTTCTTCTTATTGGCACAAAAAATTAGATATTGTTTACAAACGATCAACCGAAAGTGATACTTTACTTAAAGCTCATTGCTATATTAAATATTAAATTGGCGAGAGGTCATGTGCTGGTCACATCAGATTTTTTTTGTCTAGTATTCATTTACCTATGTAAAAATCAAAATTAAATTATTAGAATTAACGCGCAAGATTGTTTTTATTGATTGATCTCATTTTCTGATCTCATATGGTTTTTTCATAGTTTAAATATTTGAATACAGTTGTTAGCACTTGTTAAATCCTTCTACACAATTATTTATTTATTCCAGCGCAGAAGCCTTCTTCAATGGGCCTGATTTTAATATGCTCCTTTTCGCCCATATAGTTTATACATAACAAAAAAATGTTGCGACGTGTGATCATCGTAAAAATCAATAAAAAAGGAACAGGAAAGGAAACTGGGAGAATTTTTTGACTATATTTAAACAATAAGGATTGACTGTAGCTTAATGGCTCGTATTATACATACTTGCGGTTTAAATGCCAGAAAAATCATAGGCCGCTAGCAGAGCTGGGCAAATTACTTTCAAAAAGTAATTGCATACAATTACAATTACTTTAACCAAAATGTACTTAAATTACCAATTACTTTTGCATTGTTATTGACATTTTAATTACTTTTTTCAATTACTTTACTAAAAAAAAATTTACCTTACATTAAAAAAAACAAAAAAATAATACTACACTGTTTAATATAAAATACAACATAAATTAAAATAATAAGAGTAATAAAACAAATTTATAAAGAATTGCCAACTTTGTAAAATTTTGACGTAGTTGTAGCTACCTTTTTACCTCTCGCTAAGAGAGATATTGGATTCATGCTAAAAATCGCATATCCAGATTTTATTGAATAAGCACGATTTAAGGTCCACAGAATCCGATTTTAACATTTTTACAATGATGTCTGTGTGTGTGTGTGTGTGTGTGTGTGTGTGTGTGTGGATGTGTGTGTGTGTGTATGTGTGAGGTTGTTGGAGACACGATTTCTCAAATTCTATAAGACTAAAGACCTTTTTGACTACGGATTTCTCAATCTAACATTAATGGGAAGAGTTGAATAGGTTTTGGTACCAATTAGAAAACCGGAAGTAGTAGTATCTTAAAAAAAAATTCTAAATATAATTTTTTTGAAAATTTTTATTATTGGCATTAAAGAACGTAAAATTCTCTATTCGATACATTTTAAAAATTTATTATATCTCCTATAGGTTTGGAGATATCGTATATAATAATATAAAATAATATGTTGTAATAAATTTCAGAGCCTAAACAACTCTATAGTAACCATCAGATGTTTGTAAATGACAGAAAAATGTCATTGTCAAAAACCAACAGTTGTTCATAAACCTGTTTGGGCGGTATTGGCAATTCAATTCTAAAATAAATTCCATATTCCTAGTGACAAATTAACTACCTGAAAAATTACGACATTTGACATTTATGTAAATAATTACTATCATTTTGACAAGGGCCTCCATATCTGCTTGTCTAGGTCAAGTATGACAAACTAACTACGTGAATATAGAAAATCTTGAATTTTTTGATGTATAATTCTGACATTTGACATCTATGTACAAAATTACTAATTGTCATTTTGACAGAACCCCCATATCTGCTTGTCAAGGCCAACAATGTCACATGACTGCTCGCGTCCTATATTTATGTAACCAAAAAAAGTGGCGAGAGGTATTGTGCTGGCCACAACATTTTTTTTTTTAATAAATCATGATTTTGCCAACCCTGTCCCTCAGTTCCTGTGATTGTTAAAGTTTCAGTGATGACGTCATCTACACCGCTATCGCGCTGCTGCATACAGCCATTGATTATATACACTAACGTAAACGTTTACGTTAGTATATATAATCAATGATACAGCGTACATAGCGAAATGCTGTGTCTTGCAAGAGTCACACATGCATTTTTAAATATATTTTGATTTTTCAATCTATTTTGGCAACTATATCTCCATATTTTATATGAACAAGGACTGAATGAAGTACATAACGAAGAGAGAAAATAAAGAAAATCGTGAATTTGATAATGAAATAATATGGTGTAATAGCAATTTTTGTGAAATAATGACAAGTACAGAATGTAACTGCTGTATAGAATCACAGGCTATTAGTGATGTTGTAATAGTGATTGTATTACAAGTCACGAATTTTTTGAAACAATAGTTTTGGAAATACATTCTTTAAAAACAGGTAAGTACCACACGCCTAGTCAAGGCAGTTGTTACAAGAATAAAAATGTGAGAAATGGAAAATAATACATGGAGGTATGTAGCATATACCCAATTTGTACATTGGGTAAAAACTTGAATACCATAAGGCTAGACCATAAGGCTAGAAAGAACGACGGGATATTTTTTTTTAATATGACGATTCAGTCTTATTCTAAAAAGTGTGGATTCACACTACAGAACGTTTATTATATAATTTATTTTCGTATTAATTTTATTCATCCACGCACGAATGCACTATACAAATCATTTTATTTTTGTCTTTTTATCCGGGAATCTATGAAAATATAAGTTTTTTGTTTTATTATGTGTGCAACCATAAACACAACAATTACGTATTTTAATGTCACAAAATATTATCCCTGAACACAATAACGCATATTTGTACTAAATCAACTCCAAATACTTTGTAGAGTACTGTAGCAGTATAGTGAAAATGATTAGGCAGAAGACTCACGTCATCAATCTGAATAAAAAACTTATAAAATGAAACATAACGTATAGAAATTATTAGTTGTTACTTACTTTTAAAAAAAGAAGAAAAGATATATTAGTATTAAAGAAACGTATATATTAATGAATTTACATTTCTAAGTAAATCCTTATTCCTTTTACGGAATATGAAATTATTTGACACAACATGGTCATTCTCAGTAGTGCCAACGTATAGTAAAAATAAATTACATTTCAAATAATTTTATATTCCGTAAAAGGAATAACGATTGACTTAGAAATAATTGTTAATATCATTAATATATCCATTATTTAATACTAGTACTTTTTTTTCTTCTTCTATTAAAAATAAATAACACTCAATAATTTCTACTAGTTATATTTCATTTTATAAGGTTTTTTTCAAATTGATGACGTGCGTCTTCTGCCTAATCATTTTCACTACATGTACCTACTGCGGCACTCGGTGTAGATGATGCCACTATCGTTATTTACAGTCATTTCAAATAGCTATAACTTTGGAACAAATAATCGCAGAGACATTAAATGAAAAGTAATGAACTTCTGATTTTATATTATATTTATTATTTGCAAAATATCGAAAATAACTTGCAATGCATTTAATGTTGATTACAAATGTTACTATTGTATTATTGATATTGATTATTGATATAATATCCGTCGTATTTGCCATATGACATATATAATGACAACAAACTAAAAATTGTTTTTCTCAAGTTTCTTGGCGATATAAATTCCAAAGTTGGACAGTTTGTTTTCCTTGTTATTGCAATAGCCTTAGCCCCCTCCCTAACTATATGATAGTAAACATAGCACATGTTTCAAGCATCATTTCTCGTGATGCAATTACTGAAAACAATAACTCAATCTACGAAGTTTGGATCTGAACTCCATGCCGTGGCTCATCACTGACATGAAGCCTCTTTGTTGTCATGATAGACCGTTGTCTGGAAGAGTGCTGTTCGAGCCCCTGTGATGGTTGTTGTGTTATAATAGGATTAATTTATATGCAGGTGCCCGTGTCAGGTCTTAGGGGGTTGAAGTAGTTTGGTTTGGAAAGTTTCTTCAATGTTGTATTACAACTTGATTTAGGGTTGAGACCCATAAAATATGCCAACCATTGGGCATGTACTTTTAAGGATACCAAACAGTTTGCTAAAACTGTTTCTCGTAAAACATATTTTAGTCGCAAATTACTATACGTTAAAGTTTGAGCATTTCTACAAAAACGACCTATAAAAATATCTAATTATTATGTATGTAATTGCACATCAATGTTTATTTTTCTATTTCTTAACATTCAGTAAATAATTTTATAATATTTAAACATGATCCTGAGTTAAATAACATTGCAGAAATCTATTAAGTAAAGACGCTAGAAAGTTGTTTCTGTGATTATCTCAAATTAAAAAGAAAATGTACTACATAGTAAAGTTTTCGGGTAGAAACAGGGAAGATAAATCTCCAATTGAGTCGCTGAATCTTCCTTTGGGTTGATTTAGGGTAGGAGGGTCAAAAGACGGTAAGAAAAAGGTAGGGAATTTTTATAGGGCAGATTCAAGTAATTTACAGGCATCTGTGTTGTTAGGTAAGTGCATCAAGTTAAGAATATATAATAGAGGGAGCGTAAGTGCGCCATCTTGTACTGTACCGTTTCAAGGTGGATTTATAACTCGCACAGAAAATAATTTAGCACAACACAACATAGCACAGAATTTACTTGGGGGATTTATAAATCGCATAGAAAGATAGAGTAAAGAAGTTGATAATATACATTTTTGTTGGCATTTTTTGTTTGTAAAATTGTTAATGAACGAAGAAACTCTCCCAATATTACAATCTCTGATTAAAATTTTAACTTCCAGTTAAATAAATAACATTGTAACAAAATAAACTATCAAATGACAAATTTATACTGATATATGCTCTGGAAGGTAAAATTTTAACTGGGGATTGTAAAATTAACCCCAATTTTATTAAATAAGTACTATTACTTATTAAATGCCCAATATGTTCAACGCTCCCGTGGCGCTTATTTCAAATATTAGGTCGAACTATCACGAAATACTACGAACATACCCGACGCACAGGAAAATGAATATTGTTCAATTCCTGTGCTGTGCTAAATTATTTTCTGTGCGCCGCTGTGCATGTTATAAACGTATTTCCATATGTTCAAAATCTGTACTATGCTATGCTAAATTATTTCTGTGCACTGTGCAACTTATAAATCCACCTTTATGGTTTGCTTTTGCTTGCGTTGGCATGTGCTATTTCGAATTTGTTCCTTAAAGTTTTGTGTTCAAATACCTTTTTTTGGCATATTTAGTAAATTTTGATAATAAATATACCAGTATACTTTGGGTTGCGCTGCAATAATGGAACAGTACAATATGGTCGATTCTTCATTCCCCTTCCGTCACTAGGAATTAAGGTCATTGGCCACAAACATGCTTTACGCTCCCTCTTAGGTGCTTCTACCTTCGTAACATGTTTAGACCTTTAGGGTTTATTCGAGTTGTATATTCTACGTTCAATTTGAGGTACACTACCTATCATAAAAATATGGACTTTAATATCATGCACGTAACAATGTCGTCATAAATGCGAAATTTCAAAGAAATCATAAGTAAACAGTAGCAAAATTAATATATAATAAAAAGTTTAGTCCTATACATTGTTAGTACATATCAACTTTGTCAATTAATATTATCATATTTTACAATTCCAGAATGCATAAATTAGTACATCGTTTTATCAGTTATTAGAAAATATTAGACTAGAATTTTCTATGAAACATAACTGACGGTGTGTAGATTTAAATGTATAGAAACAAATGGAAAATTTTATTAGTTACTTGCAAGATTTTAGAAAAATGGTCAAATGAAATTTTCACACTTCTCAGAAATTATGATTGTTAGCAAAACAACTAGCACCCGAATAGTTTTTCCGCAGGTAGAATAACAGTATTTATGTACAGCATTTCTATGGCAGAGAGATGCAAAAAAATTGTTTGACTCTTATTGTTGTCGCCAATCGTAATGATCACACTTGAAACTCAGGTAAAAATATATGTTGTATTTTTAATTATATAAAAACTAATTTCCTTCTATGTTTTAGCAGAGCACCTTGATTTAGTGCGGTAAAAAACAATATACATTTTAAATACATACCGATGGAGTCTCGTTGCCGCGTCCCTGATGTCTAGTTGCGAATCTGAGGAACCCGATTCGATCCCAATCAACGCCAAATATTTGGAATTTTAAATGGCACAAAATTGTCTCTTGTGTTGCACTTTCCACGCCAGCAATGTGGTGACGCTTGATAAACGCCCGCACGATATAAAAATGTCATCATCATTACCGAAATCTGTGTACAAGGCAGATTAGCACACCCAGCAATGGGTAATATGCCGTGTTAATATATTTATTTTTTATTTAAATACATACCTGCATATTTACCAATGCTAGAAATTATGTATATGTAAGTTCCATTCCATATAACTATTGTTCTCTTTCAATTTTCGTTTTAAAACATTACTATTATTAATGTGAAATTATGTATATTCAGTTCCTTTCCATATAACTATTGTTTTATTTACAATTTTCTTTTTAAAAAAGTTACTCATTACTTTGAAATCTTTTTTTTTGGAAGTGACATTTATCTGTCAGTTACATACATTTGAGCTGAAATGTGTAACCATAGAGTTATACTTAAAGCATAAGTTCCGCGATATAATTTTTATATTACTTTATAAATTTATCCATAAAATATATAGAAAAAGTATTAATGCAAACCTGTAGAAAATGGAATAATCTTTAATTTTTATAATAAGAAATTGCAAAAAAATAACATTTACAAGTATGTTTTGAAGAAAAACTATTTTGAACTTCAAGTAAACTGCCATTTCCGATTATCTGATTGACACCAAAATGTAATGGCTTATTTCCATATTAGAATAAGGTAGAAATACATAGTTTCAAAAGTTGCTGAATTATAGTATTTGAGTTAGAAAGCCCAGAATATACACACACAGACATACAGACATCATCGTGAAAATGTTAAAATTGGTTTGTAGGGACCTTAAAACGTGGTCATTTACCAAAATCTCGATTTGCGATTTTTAGCACGATCCATATACCTCCCTTACCAAGGGTAGCGGGAGGTAAAAAATTAGCAATAGTTTTGAATGAAACTTTAATAAATATCTCTTTTTTTGTAGCTTTAAGAAAAGATCCAAAGAAACTGAAAATATTTGTCTAGGACCTGCAAAAATTGGAGCAATAGCCAGTGAAATATATAAAGTAAATATATCATTACAGCATATTACCCACTATCGAGTGCATTAACAACTGCCTTGTATACAAGTATCGTTAATGATGATGAAATATTCGCACCGTGCCGGCGTCACCTCAAGTATGGAAAATAAAATGTGACAAATGTAACTGACAATCTATCATTTTATTTATGAAATTATATTTTATTTAATTAAGCGAATAAATTTATTAATATTATATACTCCTATTATTTATAATTATTCCTGAATCCTAATAATAAAAAATACTTTTCACGGAATTTGCAATATTATCATGTAGGATGTAGGGTTTCATATAAATCACTATAAAGCATTTTTAACAACCATAATATATGTAGGCATTTACAGGTAACTGGTGTTATGAAAATTCCTCGGAAAATTCTAAATCAATTTACATTTGCATCAACCACTATAGGTATTTGCATCCCACTATATGAAGGGTCGCATCCTGTCTACCTGGAAATGAGGCAGGTTTTCCTACCTTATACAGAGATTACTGCATCGACCTTTTATAAAGGAAGAATTGTTCAACCTTGGGGTCGTATATAGTGCAACCCAAAAAGGTAGCTGCAACTACGTCAAAATTTTACAGTGTTGGGTTGTTTTTAATAAAAGCTCCTCAATTATTAGAGAACAAAACGTCTTCGCATCTATTCCTCATTACACGGCCACTCATCTCATATCCTACAAGAACCATTCTTGTTTATAACAATACTCGTAGTGAAACACGTCGACAGGGTACACTAGACACTTGACTGTAATTAATATCTGTTTTTAGCTGTGTGAAATAGTTCCCGGAGTTAATATCTTGACGGAGTTAAAAGTTTTTGCTGCAAAGACCGTTCTCAACGATAAAACATCTTCCTTTTGGCAAGCCTTCATTGATAAAGCTGGACGAAGTAATTTGACAACTACAGGCCTTGATGGTCAAGATAACGTGACAGTTTGTAATTTAACATTCTGGGATGAACTTTAGAAGGGCAAAGCTTTTCATTCGCAAATTCAATTATATGAATGTATAAATTTAAAAGCAAACTATTTCCCTTTGAACTCCGTCGTACTTGTGAGGAAGAATAATCAGATTGTGAATAAAGTTGTCTTTCTAAATAATAGTACTTTCTTTTAAAATAAATGAGAAAGAAACAGACTTTTAATTTAAATAACTTTCATTCTCTAGCAGCCGAACAAAATTTGAATTTAAAATATGAGTCCTGGAGAAACGTTCATATTTTATTCAAAAAATGTGATAGTAAGAGAAAAGCAGCAAGATAGCAATAACAATAAAATTTTCCGAAAAAGAAAGAAAAGGTCAAAAAGTGATTTCCCAATTTTCTATTAAAGCGCTGCAAGACTTTTATTACGCCAGTTTATCATCGTAACTGTGTGGGTTAAATTTATAACAGGATTTACCATTCTACTATAGCCTCATCGCCCGTAAGGGAATTTGCATTTTTTAACTCGTAAATCTGCAATTCTACGGGTATCGCCATTACAACACAAAAGTTAAGAGTTAGAAATTTGTGCAACTAGACAAAACACGAAATAGATAACTATGTATTTGTTTCAAGTAGCATAAAAATAAAGAAACTGTAACTAGCACATAAAGAAGTCGTAAAGTTTTTACACTATTTCACTCTTAGAAGTGCAATCTTAGTAATGTTACAATAGGCACTTACAGTGATTTACATAGACATGAGGTAATGCTGTTTAAATTTACTTCAGGATGTAACAAAAACCATATGGCCCACTTACAAATCAAGGTTGCCTGGATTTATGATTAAAATACTATTCTGGCATTATAAATCATCATTATATCAACATTTACTAAGTAGTCATCCTTATAGAAAAATAAATAATATAATAGTTACTGATTCTATTGTACGAATGTTATGTTAATTTAAAAAAAAAAAAAAAATGGGCATATAACTTTTATGCTTTAAGTTTTAATTCATCGACATTTGTAAATATTTATTAACCCAAATTTCTTTTAAAAAATATTTTACTATAATCTTATGCAAATAGGTGTATAAGAAACAGAAAAAATGGTATTATTAAAAAATGTTTTATTTTATTGAAAAATATTAGTCTTTTTGTCAATCTTTATTTGGGGATCGTGGGCAATGCAGTACATCACGTACTCTAAATATATAGCTTATATATCGATTATAATTTATTAACAGAAGAAGTAAACATAACTAAACTTAAATATTATTATAGAAAAAGTTAACTAAACCATTGATAACAAAAAAAATGTTCATATTTCTTACAATTCAGCAAAAACCAACATTTGTACTTAAGTTTACAATGGGGTCTCGTGGCCGTGTGCCTAAGTGTCTGGTCGCGAATCTGGAGATCCGGGTTCGATCCCGACCGACGCCAAAAAATATTCCGAATTTTAAATGGCACAAAATTGACCCCTGTGGTGCACTCTCCACGCCAGCATTGAGTGCTCGTGAGGTGACGACTGGTAAACGCCCACATGGTATAAATATTTCATAAAAAAAATAAAATAAATAAATATTTCATCACGGCATTTACCCATTGCTGGGTGTGCCAATCTGCTTCGTACACAGATGTCGGTAATGATGGAATATTTGTACCGTGTGGGCGCTTACCAGGCGTCACCTCACGGGCACTCATAGCTGGCGTGGAGAGTGCGCCACAGGGGTCAATTTTGTGCCATTAAAATGCGTTGTAATTTTTGGCGTCGGTCGGGATCGAACCCGGGTCCCCAGATTCGCGACCAATATCTGTGTACAAAGCAGATTGGCACACCCAGCAATGGGTAATATGCCGTGATGATATATTTATGTTTACAGAAAGTGTGGGAAATGCAAGTTTTCTAAACGAGAGCAGTAAATTTTCGAAATGAGAATAGCAAATTTTGGAATTTGCATTTGTAATCCTCCAAAAATAGCACTGTTTCCGTCAAGCCCAAGCCAACCCAAGCCTGAAATTTTAAAGTACTGAATTTTCTAGACAATCCAAGAATTTTTATTTAAAGCCAATCTACTGGCTTGGTGAATCATTAATTGTCACTTTTCGGGCTATCAAAGCCGTTGAAACGAAAACACCACAGTTTTATGTGAATCTGTTTTATGATTGAAGAACAAAACAAACCTACCTCTGTAACATAAAACTCAAACTTCATGATTTGTATTATTACATCAACGATTATTGGTATGAATGAAATGAACAGATATTAACAATGAAAAAGTACAGGGGTTCTGCATTGAGATATATTTGATTAGGTTTTATTCATCCATAAAATCAACAAGATTGATTCCTCTTTTCTGTCTTCATTGGAAATGATTTATCCATAAAACCAAAATAAAAGTTGTTATTGTGATTGCAACTGCTTAATTTCATTGTAACAAAATATGCGACAAAAACATTTATTGCCGAGATTTCTACGATAATATATTAATTTGTAAAGTAGTTACTTAATCTTATTTTCGTGTAATTTATGTGACATTTTACATAAAAATCATGTGAGTTAACGCTCGGTAATAAAACACAGTCCTTGTCACCCCTAACAGAAGGGTAAGTAAATGACAGGAGTAATAAGCATTTATTCTACTTTTACTGCAGTCAAACAAACGTAAGATCATTTGAGTTATGACCAGTATTCTAGGGGAAAATAACTCTTTTTAGTCTGTGTATAAATGGCCACATTTACTTTCTCTTAAAGCCGTGCCATTAAGTCACACGCACTACTATAAAACCTGGAGATTCCTGGTACAGTCGTCGACAAAATTCTCCCAAAGAGAAGAACACAATTCTTTCAATTTTAATAACAAACTGAGTTTGCCGGATTTTTTTTTTTTTTATTCGTCTAGATGAATATCCTCCACTCCTTTCCAAGTTGGGATAGAATTAACTTGCCAACCCCTATCTACCGGGCACCGGCTAGGGGCTGTAACGAGGACACGCCGGGTTGGCTGGCGACAAACATTAAAAATAATTTTGGCGTCGATCGGGGTCGAACCCGGGTAACTACATTCGCGACCAGACACTCAGGCATACGGCCACCAGAGCAATATGAAGTTAAAATAACATCGCATATCAATTCAACTTATGAATGTGTAGTTAAACGAAAATATATGTCCACTGCAGTACTGCTGAATATTAAGCATGTTAGGGCAATGTTTTCGACATTTTCCCAATAATATACACTCCTGCAACATGCTACGAACACATCAAAAACATATTTGAAATTTTAAGAAGATCTACATGTTTATTCACTACATATTCAAATTTTTATATCATATTCGTATCCCACATTAGCGAACGATGTACCTTCATAAAAGAATTGATTTTTCTTTACTGGGGTTGTTTTTATTCTCATCCCCAAATCCCACACATTTGAATATGAGTCCTGGTGCTCTAACAGCCTGTGAAAATGATAACAGGCTTAAATTTGACAACGGACCGCGTAATTCCGACGGAATGTGTTGTCTTAAAATCCCATTATAGCAGTCTTGGGAGAGAGAATTCGCAATGGTGTTCTGTTACCTGCTGAGCGTGGCGGATCTTTAGAGAAGTGAGCCTGCTATTACGATTAATGTGATAATAAACGAGCAGGTAACAAGGCCTATGGTTTCGGAAACAATATAAAGAACAATAAATAAAGCATATATTATATATTATAAATACAGGGATCCACAAGACGATCCAGCTATTTGGCTCCCTTTTTAGCTAGCTCATCTACTTTTTCTTCTCCTTTAATACATACTACTTGTCCGACCTTATAATGATTGTTGCTCGTTTGAAACATTAATTTAATTGTCTTCTCTGCTTGAAATAGGTACAGTCGACTCTCCCTAAATCGAATTATTTTTTGTGTAACCGCATAGGTTTTTACATGTACAAATGATTTTTGAAATCAATTTTTTTAATTCCAACTCTTCTTTAAACGAATTAAATTATTGGACATTTGTCATTAATTTCAATGATATTCACCTCTCTACAAATCGAATTTATATACAATTCTTAGGCGCTTTCGTCCTCCCCCGTAGAGCCTCTACCAATACCGTTTTTGGATTTCATTTTCTTTTGAAAACTGGATCAGAATTGTATCTCGAAATATAATAACAAAATTTAATACAGAAAAAGGTCACTAATTAACAATATTCTCTTTTATTTTCATTATTTAAAAATGTTTAAAATGTGTTTCTGAGTGTCTTGATATATCTATATGTTATGTTCCAAAAATACATAAAAAATCTGATGTGACCAGCACATTACCTTCTGTCAATCCTGTGTATTATGCACAAATTCCATACATAAATTTTCTTTCAAAAGATCCTATATTTCCGGTAAATTAATTTCATAAAAAAAAACTATGCAAATTGCACTTGACACTTACATCATCTTCTTCTTCTTTAGCTTTTCACATTCGTTAGGGGTCGCAGGTTTTTTTATTTTCTTCTACTCATTTCTGTTTTGCTTGTCGTTCTCATTCACCTCCTTTTCACTCAAGTCTTCCGCAATAAAGTCCTTCCATATTATCTTTCCTCTTCGTCTATTTTTCTACCTTCTACTACTAAGTTATTCATTCTTTTTCCAATATATTTTTCATCTCTCGTCATGACATGTTCAAACCAATGTAATCGTCTCTCTTGTATCTATCTAGAAACTTCTATCACTCGAGCCATTTCCCTTATCCTTTAATTTATTACCTTGTCTTTCCGTGTCTTCTTCAACGTCTATCTCAACATCCTCATCTCTGCCACTTCATTTTCTTTTCATTGATACTGACATCTGTCAATCTGAATTATCTGAATATATTAGCAGTTTCCATGATTAGCATTGCTGGATGATTTATGAAATTTAAATATCTTTATAATTCCTTTACTTTATATCTATTGAATATGGAAGTATAAAATGCAATCACATCGTATAGAGAATAACATATTCTTTAAAATTTACAATAACATTAAATGTTAATAAATGATATTTAATTGCTTTTTTCAAGAAAAATTGTTAAAAGTTGCAAATGAGGGTACTTCCGGTGAACTAATTATAACCAAAATCGAATCATGTCTTCATATGGATCTAAACTCGAGGAATACGAAAAAATTATAACATTTGGATTCGTGGTATTGGAGTTATGTGATCTGAAACGATCGTCACATATACACACGCTCTCTCTCTCTCTCACACACACACACAGACATCATTGTAAAAATAGTAAAATCGTCTTCTAGGGACCCCAAAATGGACATATTCATTAGAAACTCACTATCGAAACTTTTGGCCAAAGACAATGCTTTCCTTACCGGAAGGTGACTGAAGGTAATATTAATAAATAAACAAAAAAAAAATTGTAGACAACGTTTAGATTTTCTTTTATTTGGTAATTACTTCAATGGCTTTGTAGCAGTTAAACGAAATGAGATAAAAAAAATGATTAGAAGTCGCCACAGAAAAGAGCACCAATGGGGTCCTCTACTTTAATTTTTTTATAATTAAAAAAAAAGTTCGCTTAATTTTGAAGCAATTTAGTATTAAAAAGTCATAATTGTTTTTAGTTTAATTGTATTTGATTTTTACGAACCTATAGCTATCTTTCTTGCACCAGTTTCTATAGTAGGCTGTAAGAGAAAGATAGCAATAGTATGACGTAGAAATATAAATGCTTGAAATCTCAAATAATTCAAAAACTAACAATTTCTTCAAAACTTTTAGCATCTACAAACGTTTTCAAACCGTATTCAACCATGATGTCATTAATATGAGAGGCGCAAAAATGCACTGTTTTAAACCAGAAATTTAACAGATATCAAAATGACAAACCAACAAAAAATAGTTTTGTTAAAATTTATAAATTATATGAAAAGAACATAAAATAATGCAAATGAATATAATTCGTTAATTTTTTTACCTCTCGCTAAGAGAGGTATTGCATTCATGCTAAAAATCGCATATCCAGATTTTATTGAATAAGCACGTTTTAAGGTCCCTACAATCCGATTTTATCATTTTTACGATGATGTCTGTGTGTGTGTGTGTGTGTGTGGATGTGTGTGTGTATGTGTGTGTGTATGTGTGTGTGTGTGGATGTGTGTGTGTATGTGTGTGTGTGTGTGTGGGATGTTGGAAGGACGGTTACTCAAAAACTATAAGACTTTAAATTTTTTTAACTACGTATTTCCCAATCGGACATTCATGGGAAGATCTGAAAAGGTTTTGGTAACAATTGGACAACCGGAAGTAGAAGATTCTTGAAAAAAAAACTTTTAAATAATATTTTTTGAAATTTTTTCTCGATAATATTAAAGAAAAATAAATTATCTTTCTGATACATTTAAATATTTTACAATATATTCTATAGATTTAGAGATAGAAGAAATATAGTATGTAAAATAATCTGTTATAATAAATTTTACAGCCGAAAGAATGGCCATGGAAAATAGTTGAAAATTTAATTTGTTTGTAACTGACAGATAAATGTCGGTGTCAGAAATCCGAAGACATTACTGAAGACTTTTTCTGGGAAGTACATACATTATATTATTTCTTAATGTATTAATAGAATTGGAAACATTTCGAAAAATTAGAAGAGGACAAAATTTCTTCATCAAAAATGAATTTAAAATTAAACAATCTAAACATATGTGGAATAGATATATGCGTAAGTAGAATTTTTGGTGTAGAGTGTAGGTATACAAGAAATGTTAAATACAATAGGGAGCGAGCAGTCATATGATTTTGTTGGCCTTGACAAGCAGATATGGGGGCCCATGTCAGAATGATAACTAATAATTATGTATATAGATGTCAAATATCATAATTTCTCATTCTAAATTTAGTAATTTTCCAATTCCATGTGGAGCAGAATTAAATGTTAAATATCTAAGGCATACAAGTAAACTTTAAACTCCTGGTGATAAATTAACTACGTAAATTTAGAAAATCTTGAAATTTTTAATGAAAAATTCTAACATTTGACATCTATGTACATAATTACTAATTATCATTCTGAAACGGGCCCACACATCTGCTTGTCAAGCTCAAAAATGTAACATTACTGTTCGCGCCCTATACTTATGTAACCAAAAAAAGGAAGTGGCGAGAGGTATTGTGCTGGCCACAACAGATTTTTTTTATTTTGTCACGAATATCAGGTATGTTGTGAATAATTTTCATGAAAAATAGATTGGCAAATGTGTGATTTATGATTACGTAAAACAAATGTTTGCACACTTACCAAAAGATTACAGAAAGTAATTTACGTTATGACAGTCCTCCCACCCCTCTATTCCTTCTTTTGAATTACATTTTGAACCAACTACAGTCACTGGTTCAAAACAGTTCGTGAGTGACTTCGTTGTTTGCACTGTATTCAATCGAGAAAATGTAATGTTTTAAACCACTACCTACCAGCTTCAAACCAGTGTGTCGCGAAAAAACAGCTGTGGTAAACACCCGCACGGTACAAATACGTCCTCATCATTACCGAAATCTATGTTCAAAGCAGATTGGCACACTCAGTAATGGGTAATATGCCGTGTTGATATATTTTTTTATGTTAAAACTATTTCTTACTTGGAAAACAGAGAGATTACATTTAATCCAAGTTTAACTTCCACTAAAAACAAGTACATATTTCTTAAACTAAGTGTAGAGTTTAAATCAAGTTAAATGCTACTAATACCAAACATAAATTTAACCTACTTAATTACGTAAATGTATTGATTTACATGTATGTACTTAAACCTACTGTTTGTTAAATCTGGTATTATCTACTTGTACCCAATACATATTAAATGTACGAGTATTGTGCATACGTGAAGAAAAGAAACAATACGTAAATAGTCATTATTATTCTGTAGAAGTTTCAAGTTCATTTCCTTGACATATTTCGCGAATTCGTAATTTGACTCTCGTCTCCAGTTTATGAATCATCTTTATGTTTAATTAAGGACAAACAACATTTTAATTAAAATAATCTGCGTCATTTAGTGCTTCCATTTGTTGTGGTAATTATATTGTCAGCAGGGAAATTAGGACAGGTCAGACCTCGAAACGTTTCTAATTATTTGGGCCATAGTTAAGGGTTTGTTTTCACAGTAAACATTCCAACAAATAAACTCAATATACTCGTATTTTATGGCGTCCACATGTGTTGCTTGTTATTTGAGGTATTTAGACAAGATTCAGGATATTATTTTAAAATTAGTTCTGGGAAAAGTATTTCTCAATATCATGATTTAAAAACCACAAATACATTATTTTTGAAACAGTGAGTAATATTTAATATAATATAATAAATAATTATGGTATGAATATGTAACGTCTCCGAAATATGGGTAGATATTACTTGGGAAAGTTCCTAAAAAGTAATAATGCAACAAAATGAAATAAGAATTCATTTTTAAAGCTCTTGTAATCAAGATTCTTTTCACTGCTGCATAACAGAAAATTTGTGAAAAGAAATACAAACTATGTATAACTCATGTAATAAATGAACCGTATAACAAAGATAAGAGAAGACTGACTCATTCTTTTGTGCAGAAAAAAATGCATTCATCATATGTCTCATGGGATACTGCGATATGTACCTACATATAACTCGCACTGCAAGAAAGGAATCGTTTGATGATTAAATGTTTCGGAATTATAAAAATTAAAAAGAAACTTCTCAGTATCCTTAGCCCAAATTAATACACGGGTTGTCTCTTAATTTCGTGCCTAACATAAGTACTAACTAAAAACATTAGTATACCATTTAAAACTGACTATAGTATAATCATCCAAGGCTTTTGTTGGGCAAGCCTCACATTGGAAGAGTGCAGCTTCCTACTTCTTCGAGAGTGGCCTTGCACCAACTGACATGCCTTTTGAGCTGGTGTATAGATATAATTCAACTTAACATTAATATCGTTTGAAATCATGCGCGCTCGCAGGAGGGAAAAATGGGACTCAGTCTCATCTATGATTTAAAAGAAAAAAAAATCTGATGTGGCCAGCACAATACCTTCCGTCAATCCTGTATATTATGTACAAATTCCATACATAAATTTTCTTGCAAAAGATTCTAAATTTTTTGGTATTTTATGATTCCTTTTCTCGGCAACGGAATTCCATACTCCTGATAACAAACAAATCACATGAAATAAGAAAATCTTGAAATTTTGAATGAAAAATTATGACACTTGTCAGTTATGGACATAATTAATTGCTGTCATTTTGATACGGGTCCACATATCTGCTTGCCAAAGGCAGCAAAGTCATGTCACTGCACGCGCCCTATACATAATTTTTTTGCAAAAGATCCTATATTTCCAGTAAAGTTATTTCATAAACAAACTATGCAAACTGCACTTGACACTGACATCTTCTTCTTCTTTAGTTTTCCCATTCGTTAGGGGGTCGCTATTTTTTATTTTCTTCTTCCACTCATTTTTGTTTTGCGTGTCGTCCTCATTCAGTTCCTTTTCTCTCAAGTCTTCTGCAATACAGTCTTTTCATCTTATATTTGGTCTTCCTATGTTTCTTCCACCTTCTATTAATTTATTCATCTCTCCTCATGACATGATCAATCCAATGTAATCGTCTCTATTATATCTAAAAACTTCTAACACTAGAGTTACTTCCCTTATTTTTTCATTCAATTACTTGCTTTTTATTGATACTGACATCTGTCAATTTGAAATACCTGAATATATTAGCAGTTTCCATGGTTATGTTAGCATAGCTGGCTGAATTATGAAATTTATACGAATTTTTTATCTTTATTATTCTTTAACTCTGTATCTGTTGAATATGAAATATAAAATGTAATCAAATCGTATAGAGAATAATATATTCTTTAAGTTATAATAACATTTAACTGAGTTTTTCAAGAAAAACTGTTAAAATCTTCAAATCAGGGTACTTCCGGCTGACCAATTATAACCAAAATCTAAACATGTCTGCATATGGTTGTAAGGAAGAGGAATACGCAAGAATTGTAATTTTTGGAATTCTAGTATTGAAGATATCGTTGACGAAACCGCGGTCACATACACACACACATACACACATACACACACACACACACACACACACACACACACACACACACACACACACACACACACACACGAACACACAAATACAGACATTATCGTAAAAATAGTAAAATCGTATTGTAAAGACCCTAAAACGCGCTTATTCAATGAAAACTCACCACCGAATTTTTTGACCAAAGACAATACCTTCCTTATCTATAGGTGACGGAAGGTAACAAAATCTGTTGTGGCCAGCACAATATCTTTCGCTACTTCCATTTTATGTTACATAATTAACGAATTTCACATTTCTTGTACACACAAATAATTCAAATTGTATCTATTCTTTCATTTTATGAGGAATTTTGTCTTACTCTTCTAATATGTTCAAAAAAATTCATATTCATTGACGGTATTAGCGGTATTACTTAAGGATATCTATATGTAATATTAATATACCTATAATTTTAAATATTTAATTAATAATACAATAAGAAATTTTAAATGTACCCAGAAAAGGTTTTAATAAACTCAGTAAAACTGTTGATTCTTGACTCTGACATTTTGCATTTATCTGTCAATTTCAAGCATTTAAATATCTCAACTGGTTTCAATGGAGTTGTTTGGGCAGCGTGATTTATTATAACAGATTGTTCAATATTATTATATATTATATCTCTAAATCTATACAAGATATAATATTTTTTTAAATGTATCAGATTGAAAATTTGAAGATCTTTATTATTTGTAATAACATAAATTTACGAAAAATAATATTTAGAAGATTTTATTTGTCCAATTGTAACCAAAACTATGAGCTCTTCCTATTAATGCTAGATTGAGGAATCCGCAGTTAAACATATCTTAAATCTTATAGTATTTGAGAAAAGGTACTTCCAACATCCATACACACACACACACATCACCTTAAAAATATTACAATCAGATTCTAGAGACCTTAAAACGTGCTTATTCACTAAAATCTGGATATGTGATTTTTAACATGAATCAAATATCGCTCTTAGCAAGAGATAAAAAAACAATAAATTTAATAAACAAACATTTATTTAGGAAAAGGTTTTTAAAATAAAAACTTAGAATGTCTTATTTACACTGTTCTTTTTTAATTCGACTGACCAGTTTCGATCATTTACATGAACATTTTCAAAGCCGGTAGACTACAAAATACAAAAATAAACAAATAAGGTACAATGCACATGACAAAAATAAATACAATAATACATTTTAAAAAAAAACTACAGAAAAATTACTATGCAAAAAGGTAAATGCATATTTTGGGAAAAATATGAAAAAGTAAATCGTCAGATACGTACAACATTCCCCTTCGTGTACCTTATTTGTTTTTTTTTTAATTTTGTAGTCCTTACCGGACGGAAATGATCACGTAAATGATCTAAACTGGTCAGTCGAATTAAAAAGAACAGTGTAAATAAGACATTTTAAGTTTTTATTTTAAAAATCTTTTCCCAAATACCTATTTTACACTTGGGCATCATCAATTTTATAAAACATTTATTACAATTTTATATTTACACAATAACTGAGGTGATGAAATATTTGTTTTTCTTATGTACAACAGTAGTAGTGAAATGCGGGGGAATACACCGCCCGACAGTAAATTATTTTTCAGTCCCATTTTACGAAAATTCTTGCGGGCTCCCTTGTTTGAAATGTTTTTACACAGTCATACATACATCAAAACTTTTAGCCATATAATCAATAGTATAAATAACCTCTAAACAGTTTAAAGTATTCTTTAAATAGCTATTATCTAAAACATTAATTACTAAATATAATAAACAACAACGCTAACAAAGGAAAATACGTAGGTTATATTGTGAAGCAAATACCGGGCGTGAATGTCTTAAAACAATAAAATACTGAGTCTCTCTAGGGTGCAATTTCGTTTAAATGTTCGCCGGCTCACACAGGATAATAAATATCACGTTTAAATTCCCACGGCGTTTGCATTCAACTTAAAACATCAAACAATTTATACAATCCTTCCGTAATAAAGTTACCCGTTAACGTAGAGAATAGCAAATCTTCAACAAATAGTTTCACCTTCACAGATATAAATTCTATAACCATATTGTAAAACATCACTAAGTCAACGAAGGTAAATCTGGACTAGAAGACAACCCTTTAAATGCCGTCATTTGGCCCACAGTTTTTGCAAGTTTCAAACAGTAGCAGCTCGTCAGGGGAGGCACGGGAGGCTAAGCCCCTCATAACTTGTCAGGATAAAAACTTTTTCAAAATAGTTTATTTTATGTTTATTACTCTTTCTATTTTCACTAATTTGGTATTAGTTATGTAAGTGTAAAATGGTCTTCAGGCATAATTTTTCTGTACTAATCATGTTACGTCTGTCTTTTTAGACCGCTGTGCATAAAACGGAGGCTAAACAGTTCTTAAAGGCATACTCCACACTCGTGCTGTATATATACGATATGTGAATCCACTACCACCGTATAAGTGAGTACATCGGAGCTCAGAATTCTTATAAGTTCAATTTTTATAAGCCCGAAAACGACGACATCAGTACACGCTTAATTTTTTACCGGCGAAACTTTTGAAATCCGCATTACTCAACTAAAATTCTGCGAATGTCTATTGTTGAACGTCATATTTAAAGTTGTTTTGTGAAATTAATTACAAATAGTTTTTCAACCGTATAAATATGGATTAGAAAACCTAACTGCTATACTGGCGATCCGCCAGAAGCGAATCACTCCGCTTCGCTCCGTGTTGGCTCCCATCGATGCCTTAATATAACATCCCTAACTTTTCAGGGACGGCAAGAACTACATTATCCGTGGTTTTAACTGGGATGAAGGAAGGGCTCGAAGTTAATGTTGGACAAAAATTAATTTTGTTGGAGCCTGTAACCTTAGTAAATATTTTATTATTATATTTGAATATCTGACAGATCGCTAGACAACTTTCTTCTAAGAAACAAGAGTGACATCTATTCTCCTAATTTTGAACCTATCTTTCTACTGCATATGTATTTTTTTTCCAATGTAAATCAAACTTTGCCTAGAGAATTCGATATGCATAGGACTTGTGACAATTCTTAGTCGTGCAGCGTCGATGTATGAGACTTCGGGATTACGATATTATATTCCCGTATAAGTTAGCACAGGAGGCTGCCTTCCATTCTCCTTCGTGAACGCTCGGCATGATTCTTGACAGATGCCGATAAATGATAGACAGCTGCGGTGGCTGCCACGGCGTACGGCATAGATTCATAGGTACTGTAGTACAGTGTACTTGTATAATAGCTTATTTTTAATAGTTATTTGTATATCAAGGCCGCGAAATCAGTCTTTAGCGTACCGAGAGAATCTCGAGGACGCTAAAGGATTTCGCGGACAAGGTGTACACAATATTTTTTGTGCAACCGTAAAAAATATGTAATTACAAATTGTATTAATTTTAAACAGTCTCACTGTAAATTGAAAGTTATTGTATAGGTTTTATTTATTTATTTATTTAATAATAAATGGATCCAACAGGATACAAAATCCCAATTACAGGACGATCTATGATATATAAATATAAAACGAATGTGTTGAAACAGTAAGTTCATTAATTAATTGATAAACATATAAGAAATTTAACAAGTAACTTAATCCGAAAAATATTTTGTTAATATATTCATAAATTTAGATAAGGAGTCGCCAAATATGTCAATGTCAATAGTACATGATACACTGTTATATGCTACACAGAGTTGTCTTATTGGAGGTTTCAATTCATAATTAGTCCTAGCTGTTTTACAATGAAATGGTTATATAATTTGTTAAAAAATATAAGCCGGTCGATATATTATGAGCTTGGGCTTGTATGCATTCTTTCAACTATCCTTTTTCGTAAAGTACTATATTGTGGCAACCTTCATATATTTAAATGAGGTTTAGAATAGCGTAGCTGAACTTGATACCACATTATTTATTTATATTTCCCGCTAACCACACCATCCTTTGAATCAGAGTGAATCTAGCGGCCGATTCGCAGCGGCCGATTCGATTTAAAGCAAGTGTTGCATAGCCCAGACAGTAAATATACTACGGACATCAAAAGTATTGCTTTTTATGAACAACAAGAAATTAACAAAAAAAAAATTATTTTTTCTGTTTTTAACATATATATTATCAAAAAAGTAGTTCATATACCAACAAATATTGTAAATAATATATTTTATTTTGGATAATTAGCAATATTACCCTGATTCATTTAAATATTTATCTACAAGATAATGAGAAATGAATTTGAAGGGGTAGCCGTATCACGTACATATTTGGTGGGGTAGTTACCATAGCTCCTCTGAGTAATATGATGTATATTTTGTTTAAATAATAAAAGGATGAATATATTTTTTTGAGTTTAGAGTGTTAAAATATTATTGGCACATGTAACATCCGCTATCAATTTAAGAACAAGCCGTATCACAACTATATTTGGTAGGGTACTTAAGACAACCCCCCTGAGTAATTTAAAGTACATTTTGTTTAAATATTCAGGGGATGAGATATACATTTTTGAGAGTTTAGAATATCAAAATATTATTTGAATATGTAACATCCCCTATCAATTTAAGGAGAAGCCGTGTCACAACCATATTTGGTAGGGTACTTAAGACAACCCCCTAGAATAATTTAATGCACATTTTGTTTAAATATTCAGGGGATGAGATTTACATTTTGAGAGTTTAGAATATAAAAATATTATTTGAATATGTAACATCCCGTATCAATTTAAGGAGAACACGTATCACAACCATATTTGGTAGGGTACTTAAGACAACCCCCCCCCCCTGAGTAATTTAAAGTACATTTTGTTTAAATATTCAGGGGATGAGATATACATTTTTGAGAGTTTAGATTTAGAATATCAAAATATTATTTGAATATGTAACATCCCCTATCAATTTAAGAAGAAGCCGTATCACAACCATATTTGGTAGCGTACTTAAGACAACCCCCCTGAGTAATTTAAAATACATTTTGTTTAAATATTCAGGGGATGAGATATACATTTTTGAGAATTTAGAATATCAAAATATTATTTGAATATGTAACATCCCCTATCAATTTAAGGAGAAGCCGTATCACAACCATATTTGGTAGCGTACTTAAGACAACCCCCCTGAGTAATTTAAAATACATTTTGTTTAAATATTCAGGGGATGAGATATACATTTTTGAGAATTTAGAATATCAAAATATTATTTGAATATGTAACATCCCCTATCAATTTAAGAACAAGCCGTATCACAACTATATTTGGTAGGGTACTTAATACAACCCCCCTGAGTAATTTAAAGTACATTTTGTTTAAATATTCAGGGGATGAGATATACATTTTTGAGAATTTAGAATATCAAAATATTATTTGAATATGTAACATCCCCTATCAATTTAAGGAGAAGCCGTATCACAACCATATTTGGTAGGGTACTTAAGACAACCCTCCTGAGTAATTTAATGTACATTTTGTTTAAATATTCAGGGGATAAGATATACATTTTTAAGAGTTTAGATTTAGAATATCAAAATATTATTTGAATATGTAACATCCCCTATCAATTTAAGGACAAGCCGTATCACAACCATATTTGGTAGGGTACTTAACACAACCCCCCTGAGTAATTTAAAGTACATTTTGTTTAAATATTCAGGGGATGAAATATACATTTTTGAGAGTTGAGAATATCAAAATATTATTTGAATATGTAACATCCCCTATCATTTTAAGGAGAAGCCGTATCACAACCATTTTGGCAGGGTACTTAAGACAACCCCCCTGAGTAATTTAAAGTACATTTTGTTTAAATATTCAGGGGACGAAATATACATTTTTGAGAGTTTAGAATATCAAAATATTATTTGAATATGTAACATCCCCTATCAATTTAAGGAGAAGCCGTATCACAACCATATTTGGTAGGGTACTTAAGACAACCCCCCTGAGTAATTTAAAGTACATTTTGTTCAAATATTCAGGGGATGAGATATACATTTTTGAGAGTTTAGAATATTAAAATATTATTTGAATATGTAACATCCCCTATCAATTTAAGGAGAAGCCGTATCACAACCATATTTGGTAGCGTACTTAAGACAACCCCCTTGAGTAATTTATAGTACATTTTGTTTAAATATTCAGGGGATAAGATATACATTTTTAAGAGTTTAGAATATCAAAATATTATTTGAATATGTAACATCTCCTATCAATTTAAGGAGAAACCGTATCACAACCATATTTAGTAGGGTACTTAAGACAACCCCCTTGAGTAATTTAAAATACATTTTGTTTAAATATTCAGGGGATGAGATATACATTTTTGAGAGTTTAGAATATCACAATATTATTTGAATATGTAACATCCCCTATCAAATTAAGGAGAAGCCGTATCACAACCATATTTGGTAGCGTACTTAAGACAACCCCCATGAGTAATTTAAAGTACATTTTGTTTAAATATTCAGGGGATGAGATATACATTTTTGAGAGTTTAGAATATCAGAATATTATTTGAATATGTAACATCCTCTATCAATTTAAGGAGAAGCCATATCACAACCATATTTAGAAGGGTACTTAAGACAACCCCCCTGAGTAACTTAATGTACATCTTGTTTGAATATTCAGCGGATGAAATATACATTTTTGAGAGTTTAGAATATCACAATATTATTTGAATATGTAACATCCCCTATCAAATTAAGGAGAAGCCGTATCACAACCATATTTGGTAGCGTACTTAAGACAACCCCCATGAGTAATTTAAAGTACATTTTGTTTAAATATTCAGGGGATGAGATATACATTTTTGAGAGTTTAGAATATCAGAATATTATTTGAATATGTAACATCCTCTATCAATTTAAGGAGAAGCCATATCACAACCATATTTAGTAGGGTACTTAAGACAACCCCCCTGAGTAACTTAATGTACATCTTGTTTGAATATTCAGCGGATGAAATATACATTTTTGAGAGTTTAGAATATCACAATATTATTTGAATATGTAACATCCCCTATCAATTTAAGGAGAAGCCGTATCACAACCATATTTGGTATGGTACTTAAGACAACCCCCATGAGTAATTTAAAGTACATTTTGTTTAAATATTCAGGGGATGAGATATACATTTTTGAGAGTTTAGAATATCAAAATATTATTTGAATATGTAACATCCCCTATCAATTTAAGGAGAAGCCGTATCACAACCATATTTGGTATGGTACTTAAGACAACCCCCCTGAGTAATTTAAAGTACATTTTGTTTAAATATTCAGGGGATGAGATATACATTTTTGAGAGTTTAGAATATCAAAATATTATTTGAATATGTAACATCCCCTATCAATTTAAGGAGAAGCCGTATCACAACCATATTTGGTATGGTACTTAAGACAACCCCCCTGAGTAATTTAAAGTACATTTTGTTTAAATATTCAGGGGATGAGATATACATTTTTGAGAGTTTAGAATATCAAAATATTATTTCAATATGTAACATCCCCTATCAATTTAAGGAGAAGCCGTATCACAACCATATTTAGTAGGGTACTTAAGACAACCCCCTTGAGTAATTTAATGTACATTTTGTTTAAAGATTCAGGGAATAAGATATAATTTTTTGAGAGATTTGAGTAGTGAAATATTATATGAATATGTAACGTCCCCTCTCAATTTAAAGAGAAGCCGTATCACAACCATATTTGGTGTGGTACTTAAGAAAACCCCCTGAGTAATATAATGTAATTTTGTATAAATATTCAGGGGATGAGACATAAATTCTTGAGAGTTTAGAATGTTAACATATTATTTGAACATGTAACATCCCCTGTTACATATTCAAATAATATTTTGATATTCTAAATTGTCAAAAATGTATATTTCATCCCCTGAATATTTAAACAAAATGTACTTTAAATTACTCAGGGGGGTTGTCTTAACTACCCTACCAAATATGGTGGTGATACGGCTTCACTTTAAATTAATAGGGGATGTTACATATTCAAATAATATTTTGATATTCTAAACTCTCAAAAATGTATATCTCATCCCCTGAATATTTAAACAAAATGTACATTAAATTACTCAGGGGGGTTGTCTTAAGTACCCTACCAAATATGGTTGTGATACGGCTTCTTCTTAAATTGATAGGGGATGTTACATATTCAAATAATATTTTGATATTCTAAATCTAAACTCTCAAAAATGTATATCTCACCCCCTGAATATTTAAACAAAATGTACTTTAAATTACTCAGGAGGGTTGTCTTAACTACCCTACCAAATATGGTTGTGATACGGCTTCTCCTTAAATTGATAGGGGATGTTACATATTCAAATAATATTTTGACATTCTAAATTCTCAAAAATGTATATCTCATCCCCTGAATATTTAAACAAAATGTACTTTAAATTACTCAGGGGGGTTGTATTAAGTACCCTACCAAATATAGTTGTGATTTATTTATTTATTTATTTATTTATTTGAAACCACTCAACAGGACAAAGTCCCAATTACTGAGGGTTAGAAAAAATTACAAGTTACAAGTTACAAGTTACAAGTTAAATACAAAGTGAGAAATTCAATTAGACAAAAAGTAGTAAGTTAATAAGTTTTTGAATATTTGTAACGAATTTGAAAATAGATCAATGGAATTATGTGGCGAATGAATTGCATTATAATAAAAACATAGGCGACGGATCGGTGATTTTAGTTCATAATTACATTTAACCATTGTGTACTTGAATAAAGTTCGATGCCTAGAGTTTATTCTAGGTACATAGAAATTAACACGAGCTAGTAAGTTGATGTCATCAACAATATTATTGACAAGCTTATAAAGAAAGATGGCCGACTGTGCTTTATGGCGGTTTTCCAGAGATGTAATTCCAAATTCAGCTAATGCATCAATATAAGAATAATTATACATAATTGTAGGGAATCCATTGGTTTTACGCCAGCAAAATTTAACAATTTTTTTTTGAATAATCTCGATGGCGTGAACATGATTTTGATATATTGGATACCAAATTAGGTTACAATATTCTAATTTACAGCGAACAAAAGAATTAAACAAGGAGTTGAGAGTGGATAGTTTGTGAAAATGTTTGGAGCAGCGAATAATAAATCCAAGGGCTTTATATGAACTTTTGACGGTAATATGAATGTGATGTGAAAATGTTAATCTTATGTCAAACCACACTCCCAGATCCTTATATAATTTTACTCTTTCGAGTATTAAATTATCCATTGAATAATTAGATAGCAAGTAATTCTTTTTCATTGTGTATGACATCACTTTACACTTATTTATATTGAAGAACAATTTAAATTTAGTAGACCAAGCTATAATATTTTCTATGTCACGCTGTAACTGGAAACTGTCTTCTGCACAATTTATGGTTTTAAAGATTTTCATGTCGTCAGCATATAATAAACAGTTAGAATATTCTAAACAATCAACAAGATCATTAATGAATAAGTTGAACAGCAAAGGCCCAAGATTCGACCCTTGAGGGATACCAGAGGTGGGGATATAATAATTTGAGGTAAAATTATTAAGACGGACAAATTGTTTGCGGTTGCTGAGATAAGACGAGATAAAAGAAGCTAAGTGAGGTGAGAAATTAAAGTTATATTGTAGTTTCTGTATCAGTGCAGAGTGATTAACCGTATCAAATGCCTTTGCGAAGTCAGTGTAAATGACGTCAACCTGAATATTATTACGTAGTGAATCCAGAACAGTATCAGTGAAATTTGCAAGATTAGTTACAGTAGACCTTCCTTTCATAAAGCCATGTTGAGATTTCGAAATTTTGTCTTGAACAGAGTTGTAAATTCTATTAAAAATAATTTTCTCAAAGACCTTCGAAATACTTGACAGGATGGCAATAGGACGATAGTTGGTAATATCGCTAGGATCTCCAGATTTGAAAATAGGGCATATGGATGTATTTTTAAGGACAGTAGGAAAATGATTGGTGGACAATGCGAGGTTAAAAAGAATATGCAAAGGTGTGACAAATATATCTCTGCAACCTTTTATGACATAAGCGGGAATATTATCAGGGCCAGGGTTGCGAGAAGGTTTAAATTGGTTAATAGAGGATAAGATTTCAGATTCAGAGATACATTTAATAGATAGTAGATCAAGAGAGTTATGATTACAAGGAACAGCAAATAATGATGAATCAGTAGAGTCTGAGACGTAAACAGAGGAAAAATAATCTGCAAAGGTTTGAACAATAGATGAGGTAGATGATAAAGTTAAGTCACCGAGGTGCATATCACCAGGAATACGGGTTGATCGCTTTTTGGTGTTGAGAAAATTCCAAATCTGTCGTGGCTCATTATGAATTTTGGATTCAACTGATTCTAAATAATGTTTGTATGAAGTTTTAACTTTTGATTTAATTTTGTTACGCAAGGTTTTATATGTGTGATGATATGAAATTATGTTGGTCCGTTTATATAAGTCACGATATCTTTCTTTCTCTTTAATATCAGAGATTATTTCTTTTGTAAACCAAGGAGGAAATTTACTTTTTCTCCGCTTGGTTTGTGGAACACACTTATCAAATATTTCATATATAATACCATAAAACTTGTCGAAAGCGTCGTCAACATTTGAAAATGTTTCTAAAATATTCCAGTTTACTTCTGAAAAAAGTTTGTAAAGTAAATCAAAATTAGCCAAACGAAAATTATGGAAACTTAGTGATGTATTGAAAGATGAACTGGGAGTACTGACAGAAGAGGAGTCAATAGTAGAAGAAATAGAAAGAGCAGGGTGGTGTAAATCTTCACTAACAAGAGGACAGGAATCATGGGAGACAGTACAGGGTTGGTTAGATAATACAACATCAAGAATTCTATTTTTAAAGTTGTGGATGGTGTTATATTGAGTGGCGTTAAATAGCTGACAGAAATTTTCAAAAGAGAAAATAATATTGCTAGATGTTGCATTTGAGTAATATTCTGACAAATTTGTTATATTTAAATCAGCCAAAATGATGAAATCCTCATGGAAGATGAAAGGAATTGATTCGAGACAATCGTATATAAATTTATGCTGTTCTATGGATATAGGTGGAGGTGAATAGAAAACCACAATATATATGAATTTGATAGCAGATAACTGAACACGTACACAAACTACATCCGCATTTGAAGACTCGTGCATATTTATATTAACAGGGCTAGAGTTAAATTTGTTATGGACAGCGCAAAAAACTCCACCACCTCGCTGTTTGCCAACCTTTGTAAGATCGCGATCACATCTATAGATTGAATAAGAATCATTCATTAATTCAGAATTAAATACAGAGTCAGGAAGCCAAGTTTCAGTTATAGCAATGATATCATAGTTTGAAATAGAGCAATTATTATAGAAATCATCCAACTTAGTGTTCAATCCGCGCACATTTTGATAATATAAATGCATTAAGAATTAAATTACACAAACCGAAAAGAAAATCACTTACCAAAAAATTACCTTAGTAATATATTTTACAAAAAACAAATGGTTAGTATAAAATTAAATATGAATACGATACAAGCTTGCTACTATATAGAAATTTAAATATCTTAATAAAGTAAACACAGCTGTAGTTGAGACAAACTCAGCTGAGAGTTAACAATAAATCAGGTATGTACTGGTAACTCCGACCAGAGATATACAAAAATACAAAAGTATAAAGAAAGTCAATACATTCAATTCATATTTTTACATTGATCAATGCTTAAAACTTTTATGACCTCATTATTATTAGGAGATTTAACAAATAGATTGCCATCGTGTGTCCAAACATTTTTGAAACCGAATTTAGTAGATGCAAATTTATAGAGTTCATATCTTGAATGTGTGAGGTCTTCTTTGATTGATATTTTAGTTCCTTTTAAAAGTTTACGCGATTTTATAACAAGTTCACGTGTTTTATAGGACATAAATTTAACAATAATGGGGCGTGCCTTCTTAGATGGTTTACCGACTCTGTGGCAGCGGTCGATTAAGTTAGGATGGATGTCGATGGTTAGTTTTGATTTAATTAAATCACAGACCTTAGCCTCAGTATTCTCTGTACTTTCTTCGGGAACTCCAAAAATTCGAACGCAGTTCCTCCTCGAATACTGTTCCAAATTGTCGACTTTGTCACGAAGTACGTCATTTTCCAGCTGAAGACTTTGAATTATTTCTGCCTGGTGTACTAGTTGTTTCTCAAACATTGCGGCGACACGATCACATAATTTTCCCGCAAGTTTAGTGAGAAACCCATCGTCGGCCAAAATAATTGACACAGCTTCAGTTGCAATGCGCGTAGCTGACATTATAATAATGATAAATGATAACACGGTCACAAGAGAAAAAATAAAAGTATAAATTGCGAATTCACTAGTGATACGGCTTCTCCTTAAATTGATAGGGGATGTTACATATTCAAATAATATTTTGACATTCTAAATTCTCAAAAATGTATATCTCATCCCCTGAATATTTAAACAAAATGTACTTTAAATTACTCAGGGGGGTTGTCTTAAGTACCCTACCAAATATGGTTGTGATACGGCTTCTTCTTAAATTGATAGGGGATGTTACATATTCAAATAATATTTTGATATTCTAAATCTAAACTCTCAAAAATGTATATCTCATCCCCTGAATATTTAAACAAAATGTACTTTAAATTACTCAGGGGGGTTGTCTTAACTACCCTACCAAATATGGTGGTGATACGGCTTCACTTTAAATTAATATGGGATGTTACATATTCAAATAATATTTTGATATTCTAAACTCTCAAAAATGTATATCTCATCCCCTGAATATTTAAACAAAATGTACATTAAATTACTCAGGGGGGTTGTCTTAAGTACCCTACCAAATATGGTTGTGATACGGCTTCTTCTTAAATTGATAGGGGATGTTACATATTCAAATAATATTTTGATATTCTAAATCTAAACTCTCAAAAATGTATATCTCATCCCCTGAATATTTAAACAAAATGTACTTTAAATTACTCAGGGGGGTTGTCTTAACTACCCTACCAAATATGGTGGTGATACGGCTTCACTTTAAATTAATATGGGATGTTACATATTCAAATAATATTTTGATATTCTAAACTCTCAAAAATGTATATCTCATCCCCTGAATATTTAAACAAAATGTACATTAAATTACTCAGGGGGGTTGTCTTAAGTACCCTACCAAATATGGTTGTGATACGGCTTCTTCTTAAATTGATAGGGGATGTTACATATTCAAATAATATTTTGATATTCTAAATCTAAACTCTCAAAAATGTATATCTCACCCCCTGAATATTTAAACAAAATGTACTTTAAATTACTCAGGAGGGTTGTCTTACCTACCCTACCAAATATGGTTGTGATACGGCTTCTCCTTAAATTGATAGGGGATGTTACATATTCAAATAATATTTTGACATTCTAAATTCTCAAAAATGTATATCTCATCCCCTGAATATTTAAACAAAATGTACTTTAAATTACTCAGGGGGGTTGTATTAAGTACCCTACCAAATATAGTTGTGATACGGCTTCTCCTTAAATTGATAGGGGATGTTACATATTCAAATAATATTTTGACATTCTAAATTCTCAAAAATGTATATCTCATCCCCTGAATATTTAAACAAAATGTACTTTAAATTACTCAGGGGGGTTGTCTTAAGTACCCTACCAAATATGGTTGTGATACGGCTTCTTCTTAAATTGATAGGGGATGTTACATATTCAAATAATATTTTGATATTCTAAATCTAAACTCTCAAAAATGTATATCTCACCCCCTGAATATTTAAACAAAATGTACTTTAAATTACTCAGGGGGGTTGTATTAAGTACCCTACCAAATATAGTTGTGATACGGCTTCTCCTTAAATTGATAGGGGATGTTACATATTCAAATAATATTTTGACATTCTAAATTCTCAAAAATGTATATTTCATCCCCTGAATATTTAAACAAAATGTACTTTAAATTACTCAGGGGGGTTGTCTTAAGTACCCTACCAAATATGGTTGTGATACGGCTTCTTCTTAAATTGATAGGGGATGTTACATATTCAAATAATATTTTGATATTCTAAATCTAAACTCTCAAAAATGTATATCTCACCCCCTGAATATTTAAACAAAATGTACTTTAAATTACTCAGGGGGGTTGTATTAAGTACCCTACCAAATATGGTTGTGATACGGCTTCTTCTTAAATTGATAGGGGATGTTACATATTCAAATAATATTTTGATATTCTAAATCTAAACTTTCAAAAATGTATATCTCATCCCCTGAATATTTAAACAAAATGTACTTTAAATTACTCAGGGGGGGTTGTCTTAAGTACCCTACCAAATATGGTTGTGATACGGCTTCTCCTTAAATTGATACGGGATGTTACATATTCAAATAATATTTTGATATTCTAAACTCTCAAAAATGTATATCTCATCCCCTGAATATTTAAACAAAATGTACTTTAAATTACTCAAGGGGGTTGTCTTAAGTACCCTACCAAATATGGTTGTGATACGGCTTCTCCTTAAATTGATAGGGGATCTTACATATTCAAATAATATTTTGAAATTCTAAATCTAAACTCTTAAAAAATGTATATCTTATCCCCTGAATATTTAAACAAAATGTACATTAAATTACTCAGGAGGGTTGTCTTAAGTACCCTACCAAATATGGTTGTGATACGGCTTCTCCTTAAATTGATAGGGGATGTTACATATTCAAATAATATTTTGATATTCTAAACTCTCAAAAATGTATATCTCATCCCCTGAATATTTAAACAAAATGTATTTTAAATTACTCAGGGGGGTTGTCTTAAGTACGCTACCAAATATGGTTGTGATACGGCTTCTTCTTAAATTGATAGGGGATGTTACATATTCAAATAATATTTTGATATTCTAAATCTAAACTCTCAAAAATGTATATCTCATCCCCTGAATATTTAAACAAAATGTACTTTAAATTACTCAGGGGGGGGGGTTGTCTTAAGTACCCTACCAAATATGGTTGTGATACGTGTTCTCCTTAAATTGATACGGGATGTTACATATTCAAATAATATTTTTATATTCTAAACTCTCAAAATGTAAATCTCATCCCCTGAATATTTAAACAAAATGTGCATTAAATTATTCTAGGGGGTTGTCTTAAGTACCCTACCAAATATGGTTGTGACACGGCTTCTCCTTAAATTGATAGGGGATGTTACATATTCAAATAATATTTTGATATTCTAAACTCTCAAAAATGTATATCTCATCCCCTGAATATTTAAACAAAATGTACTTTAAATTACTCAGGGGGGTACCCTACCAAATATAGTTGTGATACGGCTTGTTCTTAAATTGATAGCGGATGTTACATGTGCCAATAATATTTTAACACTCTAAACTCAAAAAAATATATTCATCCTTTTATTATTTAAACAAAATATACATCATATTACTCAGAGGAGCTATGGTAACTACCCCACCAAATATGTACGTGATACGGCTACCCCTTCAAATTCATTTCTCATTATCTTGTAGATAAATATTTAAATGAATCAGGGTAATATTGCTAATTATCCAAAATAAAATATATTATTTACAATATTTGTTGGTATATGAACTACTTTTTTGATAAAATATATATATATAAGAATATGTTAAAAACAGAAAAAATATTTTTTTTTTTGTTAATTTCTTGTTTTTCATAAAATAACAATACTTTTGATGTCCGTAGTACATTTACTGTCTGGGCTATGCAACACTTGCTTTAAATCGAATCGGCCGCTGCGAATCGGCCGCTAGATTCACTCTGATATCCTTTGAAGCTTTCACTGCGGCTAGTATTTCATTGAAAGTGTAATGTATCCTATTCCTTGTAGGGCCATTTAGAGGCCCATAATCCTGCAGGCCCAGGCCCGTAAAAAGGGGTCAGTTCAAGAGAAATATATCCCTGAACAAATGGAAATGGTTACAGAGATGATATCGTGGTCATCGCGCAATGCTGTTAGCTCTCCCTCGGCCAAGAGCAAGGGTAAACAAGTGTACAATTATAGAAACTTTGCTAAAGCAATAATGGAATGTTTAGAGGTTAATTTACACTGTATTACTACTTTCACAACGAGAAATGGAGAATTTAGAGGTTGTATAGGTCGTTATTGTTATCTACAATTAGGAATGAAAGTGTTGCAATAATTGTTTTGATAAAATTAACTGGCTTTATTACTTAAAATGAAATTAAAAAGGTGCCTTGTCTTCAATGATTTATAAATACAAATCAAAATAATATCTTTATTTTTCTTGATCATTTAATCAAGCAATTATATAAGTGAAATATGTTTATTTTACTTGCTAAATTTCAACGCACTGATCCCAAATTTTGAAATCGTAAATAAATATATCATCACGGCATATTACTCATTGCTGGCTGTGCCATTCTGCTTTGTACACAGATATCGGTAATGATAAAATATTTGTACCGTGCGGGCGCTTACCAGGCGTCACCTCACGGGCACTCATTTCTGGCATGGAGAATGCACCACAAGGGTCAATTTTGTGCCATTAAAATTCGAAGTAATTTTTGCGTCTGTCGGAATCGAACCCGGTCCCCAGATTCGCGACCACACGGCCACGTAAATTAAATAATATCTCTTATAGTTCCCGATAAAATATATTTCTTTCTCAAAACTGAACCGGTTATTAAACCATTCTAAATATTTGCATACTAACGTAGTTCTGTCCCTAGAATCCAAAAATGATACCGCCGTATTCATATGAACATTTTTGGGTTTTTTTATTACTCCATTGTACCTATTCTGGATGGATGATTATGGGAATGAATCGTTTTATTTAAATTAGTTTGTTACTTATAATAAAACTGTGTTTTAAATAAAATTGGATTAAAAGATTATTTTATAATTATTTATTTAATCTGCATAATATGAAAATATAATTGGATAATCCTTTCTATTTTTGAAATGCAAACGTGGGATTGTATTTTGCGAAATATAATTTTTTGCTGAGTTGAGTTAAACTCTGAATTATATTTTAATAATATGAATAATAATGCTACTGTCGTTTTTATAATTAATCCTCGAAATATGTCAGCAATTCCGTATAAAGAAATATTCATTTTAACACATTTATCTATGCAACATTTTAAAACAGAAAAAGAATAAAATTTAATCTTATTCACATCAAATAATTTTTACATAATAATTATCAAGTATTTTATTTACCTTATGGTTTATATTTAGAATCCAAACATCTTGTGAAGAATCGAGATGTATCTGCAACAAAAAACAAAGAATTAAATTAATTAAATTAACCTCATATTAGTTCGGCCGGATCACATTTTCAACAAACAATTTATAAAACCTACGCAAATGGTGAGAAATTCCTACAAATTTCTTTAGACTAGTATAATATACAGATTTTAAACTTATAAAAACTGAATAAGTTATTCAAGTATTCCTCTATTTAATATTGGGTTACATCGCCTTTATTAGTAATACCAGCTTTAATTATTAGGCATTGTATCCCTAAGCCCTTCACATTTTCTTATTAGTATTCTGGCAAGGTAGGTTTACGCTAAGCAATTGATTTTTACGAAGTTGTTTTTCATTGTGCCAAAAAGATAAGAAGATAAATCTGGACTAGAATATTACCCGTAAAATGCCGGTCGAACTATTATCACCAGTCATTTGGCCTAGTTTTTTTTTTTAAGTTTTAAGTCTATATTTAAAGTAGCCAAAAGAATTTTGCAGGAATTTCTAACCATTTGTGTAGACCTTATAATTTGTTGAAAATTTAAACCGAAATATTATGGGCTCATATTTAGTTATTTATTTTTAAAATAAACTGTAAATGCACTATCTCACAATTTATACTGTTTTTATTAAACTCACAACTTCGTCATCATCTATCAACTTTTACAAAAACTGTAAAAAACATTACACATAAACTTCATCATTTATTCCCCTAAAAAGCTCCGAAACACAGTGCATTTCTGTTTGTAATGATGCTTAATTTAATCAATAGCACCCCTATACAAAAACTTGCTACTATAAATGCACCCTCTCGCATTAAAAGTTCTGGTAACATTCTGGGTGTGCTAGCAACACGATCCGCGAGAGCACAGAGCACAGCATTGTCGGTTGCAGCGGGAATTAGAGTCTAAATTACTGGCTAATAGCTCAACAGGCGTACGGTTCTTAATAACTAACACCACAGACATTTGTCTCTGTGTGCCAGAGAGAAGGAGCTGTCTTTATCCAGTTTAAATTTACAAATAGAACACAGAATTTAAAGTGCAGCTTAATGCAGATACGAAGAATAAATGTAGAACTTAAAACATTCTTACTTATAAGATAATCCAAAATTTGATAAAAAAAAAATTCAGCGCAAACCCAATGAGAAATATTATTGTATAAATAAAGACAATATACCAGCGACATTTCATGGGCAATAAAGGACTCACTCTAAGTGCACCATTGAACTGATTCGGATCGCCGTTTATTAAAACCTCGATTAAAACTATTGCAAAGTGGGTACCGTTTAATTATCCGCCAACGAGCGATACAGTTGAGGAGACACAGTTTAATTCAGTCTTACCAACTTCATTACAACAAAAACAAATTTATGGATGAGAGAGTTAAAACGACGGATAATACAAATTTTACTGTAATATTCATTAATTTCATGCAAAATTTTATTCGGAGAACAATTTACTTAAATATAGTGTTTTACTGCATAAAATTTACTTTACGAGCGCTAGGATAAAGTAGTTCTTAGGAAAATATATTGTATGAACGTATAATTTACGTACCATTAAAGCACTTAATCGTTTACTTTATTATTTTTTGGTAATTTATTACAAAATTGAAACATAATTCCTGGCGAAATCCTTCATAAAATCCTAGCCTAAAGATTTATTTTCAATTATGTATAGTAGTGGCAGCTTAGGATAGGCAGGTGCGTTAATGAATCGCCAGAAGAAATAATATAATAATATTATTTTAACAAATTAATAATTATAATTAATAAGCTATAAATAATGTAAAGTAGTTGAACTTATTCCTTAATGCTTATCTTTATAAGTATCAAAAGAACAATTTAAGCCACCACTATATCTAAAATGTTCACCTAATTTATACCCTGTGAGGCTTGCCTCTATATACACAGGAAATGCATAGTATACTTATTCCTTAATGCTTATCTTTATAAGTATCAAAAGAACAATTTAAGCCACCAATATATCTAAAATGTTCACCTAATTTACACCCTGTGAGGCTTGCCTCTATATACACAGGAAGTGCATAGTATACTGTCTAATGTTTTTGAAAATGCTTTCATCCCGGTAAGTAATATATGAGTTAGACAAGGAGCTGTTTGAGGCTAGCCTCAAATACAAAATGCAATGAATGCGCAAAGGTTAAAAGATAGGTACTTTCTACATGTTCCTATAGCCGTTGGTACAATCAGCGCCCCGTAGTGGCAAATTTTGTAAGTACATGCACGAGAGCATGCATCTACTATACATAGTTACAAGCTAGGTGAAATGTTATTAACTGCATATTGCATTCGAAACATAAACATAATAGCATATTAATCAATGAGCATGTAATGTATGCTATTACTCATAAGAATGAAGTTTGCATCACGAGCCGGAAGGCGAGCAATGTAAATCATTCGAGTGAGTAATAGCCATTACATGCGAATAGAATACTATACTTTATCCACAACTGTCAAATAATAACATATTGTACTATTATAAAATCAGAAATAAGCTAGCAAATTTTAGAAAATTGTTTGTTTACAAACATAAACATACTCAGCGTTGATTGCTAGGTATTTATCATAACAAAATTATTAAGTGATTTGACATTTAGCAGAAAAATTTAAACCGAGTATTCAGCTACATTTTAAGCTTAAGAAGAAAATAAAACTACAAAAAATGAGAAAACTAGTATAATTTTGGCTTTTTATGTGGAAAAAATTACTTGTTAAAAATTAAAAAATTACTTATTATCCCTACAACCCCTGAGAGATAGACTTTACTTGTGTAACTATCACAATTTTGCTTTAAATGCTACTAATTGCTACCTATTTCATATTGCACACGCTTATTTCGGTAACTAATGAGATTATGATACCACCCATAAATCATCCCTACAACCCTTGACAGATACACTTTACTTGTGTAACTATTACAATTTTGCTCTAAAGTTAATAAAAGGTAACCACTGTTTAAAGCAAAATTGTAATAGTTACACAAGTAAAGTCTATCTTTCAGGGGTTGTACCGAAATATACGTGAGCAATATGAACTTGGTAACATTAATTAAAATACCGATTTAAAGCAAAATTGTAATAGTTACAGAAGTAAAGTCAATCTATCTAGGTTTGTAAGGGGGTTTATGGACGGTAGCATAAACGAATGTATTTATGTATACACTATATATATACAATAGCAAAGTATGTAACAGTGCTACATTTGTATTTATTTTTTTTGGTCAGCAAATTATCTTTTTCCGTTCTATTTTTAGTGTTACTCGTTGTTTCAAATCGAAATAAAGTTGTTTTATGAACCGATTCTGTTCACATCTGTAAGTCTTACAGATCTCTAAATCTGTAAATAATGAATAAAATCGCAACGAAAGCTGCTACTCTTAAGTATAATTTTATATTAATCAACAAAAATAGATGTATTTTTGTCAGTTTTTTACAGATTTACAGATCTGTAAGACACAGATGTGAACAGAATCGACCCATTATTTTGTATGCAATAATAATAAGAATATTAAATAAAAAAAAGTTGTGGCCATTATTTCGAGTATTATTTCGTTTTGATAGACCCCCAAATCGCTAAATTTATATTCGTTGTCCATTTCCAAACAGTTTGGATTCAATAGTAAACACTGTGGTTTTGTAATCACATGCCGTATTGAGGATTACATTCGATTCTCGTACTCGGTACTAGAGCAAACCAAAACATACAAAATTTACGCTTCACTACTTCGAAAACCACTGAAAGTTTCTTACAAAGATATAGGATGATGACCCGTATCATTAGATTACTGAGAAAAATGGTCAAAAAAACAAGACTTCAGCCTCCAACGAACGAAGAAGAAAAATTGCTTATATAATAAATAATGTCACGAAAGTAGAATTCTCATGTTTAAATACAGATGTTCGAAAAATAGGACACAATATGTAAGAAACGTATCAGTTGTTATAGTTTTCCAAAACAATTTGTGTGTAATTCTGTCAGATACCATCAACACTACTGTTGTAATTCTATCATTTCTTATGCTCAGTCGGAAAAACTGACACGTTATATATAGCTCTGAATTCCACGTTTTTCTATTAGCGTGTCTTCCGTTGCAGCCTCGAACATCAACACCACAAAACGACGGCGTACTCGTAGTTCCTGGTGCAAGAAGAGACAAATGTCTGTGGTATTATTAAGAACGAACCTCGTTCAGCAATTAGCCTATAATTTAGAAGTTAATTCTCGCCAGAGTTCCAGTCGAGCAGTCAAAGATATATGATTTTCTTGTGCGATTCAAAATAAATTAGCAGAACATCACAAAATGATTAATTTCCTAAGTTAAATTAACAAAACGGTCTGTCAAAAGTTTGGACTTATTTTTCAATAGATAAACATGACGAAACAATAAGCTCCCTTACTGAAATTTCTGGAATCTTACAAAATTAGGAAAGCCATAAAAAAGGATTAGAATTGACGAATGAATAACTTGCCATGGTTCAGTCGCCATTCCTAACTGTAGTGGCTGTTGTATAAATGTGATGTAAGAACTATATCCAATCATTTTTCTGATGCCAAGTATTATATTTTATTTATTTAATAGTTTTAACAATGTTTTATCGTCAGCCTGCAACATATAGAATGGTCTTGTCATATTATTAAACAAAATGATTGACAGATCACTAATAAAAATTTAAAAAAATCCTTCCTGTTTTTGCACCCTCGGACGTATTGAGGTCACTCCCCCACTATTGTCTATTTATATCGAAAAAGAAGACCTCGTGGCAGGCAGTAGGCTTTGCATTTTGTGCAGATGTTATATATCACCAGTGTCATTTCACAGTGCATTCGTTCGTTGAGTGGGGCCGCAGTTTAACAACATATGTGTGACCTGCTTTGAATGCGGTGGCTTTAATCAATGATTGCTGTACGTCCGAATATATTCGGGACAGTCATCAAGTACAATGGTATAAAAGAGAAAAATGGTTTGCGTTTTCAACAGTACAGACACATCATTACACTATACCCAGTAATGGATAATAAACTGTGATAGTACTTTTCTTGAAAAGTAAAGCTGACGGAAAAGGCATTGGTCTGTATTCACAAACCACCAGTTCTTGAACTTATATTCAAAGAAGGAAGTTATTATAATTGTTCTTGTACTTATGCGCAGATATTTAAAATTCGCTATATTCGATTTTTAAAAATATCAAGGCATATGAAATAGTTTTCTAAAATTCTAGTTCTTCTGGACGTACGATCTAAAAATTGATATTTTGATATTTAACTTATATTAAAGTAATTAAAACCATGGAAACGGACCTTTATGTTTTTAGGTTCAGGTTTGGTTTCGGGTCCAAGCAAAATAAATGTAAGGGTTATCGCTCCGGTTTTCAAAACCCAAACAAAAATATGCTCCGGTTAACCGTTTAAAATATCGGTTAATATCGATTCGGGTTAAAAAAAATCAATGAAAAAAAAATTTAATGATATATTGTTATTAGATCGAGAAAGACGTACCTTTCACAATAGTGCATAGTTAAATTGAAATAATTTTGAATCTTAATATTGACGCCCAAATAATTGTTATTTCGGAATAATAAAATGTCTTATAATATTCTTTCCTTTTTTATATTTTTACGGAGACAAAATAAAATTCAGTGATGAAAATAATTGTTCAACACTCCCTTATGACGGTAGAGACAATGCAATTTGTACTAAGGTATGAAATTCAGGTGCAATATTACCTTTGTTATTTCCCCAATGCTTTCGGGTTAAATGTTTCTATATTATGATTTTCATCTTGGAAAGAATTGAAGAATTGGGAATAGCAAATGTTTACCATGATGTGAACCCTTATGTATTTCGGTTAATCCGTTAAGAAATATCGGTTCGGATTCGGGTTCAGCTCTTTTAAAATTGAAAATTAAGGTTCGGATTCGAGTTCAGGTTTTAAATTTTTTTGGTTAATTTGGGTTTTAAGGTTCGGGTTTGAATCCAGTTCGACTCCTGATTAAAACCAATAAATACGTTTCAAATTATATTGTAATTATTATATAAGAACTCGACATGACCCTGCATTAATTAGTTCACCGTATCGATAATGTATATTTAATTTAACTTTTCAAAATGACATATGCTAAAAAAAAATAGTGCAGAGTAGATCATGCACAATAACGATGATATATGACTAATAAGTTGATAATTATGGTGTTTAATATTCATATATTAATCATAAATAACCAATGATTGAAAACTATATGCAATCATATTTATTTATAAATATGAAATATATTAATACAATAATAATAATTATTAATAAGTTTTAATCTAAATGAGGCCATAATCGTATCAAATATGTACGTATATATGTCATAAATATTTATGTTATTTTAATTTATACTATAAAATACAAAGCATCATTTTATCTAAAGAATTATAAATCAATTGGACATTTATTTTTTATTTTGTTTCATGCAGAAATTTATCCAAGTTCACAGCAAAATTTACTTGTGTTTTAATGATACAAGGTATCTTTCAACATTTTACAGCGTTATACTTTAGTTAATGGATATTATAAGTCATTCATCTTTCAAATATAAATTATGGGAAATGAATGTTACAGCTAAAATTAAAATCAAATATGACCCATTTTCAGAATATTTTCACTGTTTTCAGGGCTTTCAACAAAATTAAGATTAATGTGCTTGTATGTTTAGGAATATACTTAATTCACATAAAATTTCTTTGATGTCATACCTATATCATACTGGTATTCTGCAAATTTATATACCATTGTGTTGAAAATAAATAAATACATTAGCATTAGGTATAGCATCATACATTGTATATAAATTAAGTAGATGTGAATATCCCGTTAGTAACCTACATATCAGATCCCACTACAATACATATTTAACCTTTTTCGCCTATAGAATCTGTCTTCAGGAGCAGACAGTATGAAATATCTTTAATTATGTATCTTTAGTAGAAAACCTTGTAATTTTCTGTATACTGCACATGTTTTCGAGTGTGTTTTACGCTTTATAACTCCCAAAGAAAGCAAAACGATCGATGTAACATCTTGCATTCGTAATTTGCATAATAAACTCGTTTTATGAATACTGTATTAATGGAAAGAAAAAACTATCTCTGCTTTTAATTCTTGTTTTCATATAATGTTTATATTTATGGAGGTAATATATTGAAACGGAAAGTATATTATGATATAAACACGATTTAAATTTATTTACATAAATAACGACAAAAACATGTATTTAATATACCATATTGAAGAATACGAGCCCAGGCTCATAAGAGTTCAGCCGGCTTACATTTTCAACAAATTATAAAACCTGCACAAATGGTGAGAAATTTCTACTAAATTATTGCAACTACTTTAAATAAATGAAACAAATGATAATAGTTCGACCGGTATTTAAAGGGTTATCTTTTATCTTCTAGTCCAAATTTATCTTCTACCGAGACCCTTTACTTTTGGCACAATATGAAAAACAACTTCGTAAAAATCCAGTGCGTACAACAAAACCTACCTTGCAAGACATGTGGGACAATACCACAAAGTAATATGTAGAAGGAGAGTACACTCGTACTCAAACGTGGTTATGAAATGTGACTAAAGAGAGACAGACTATAGACACTATATCACTGTAATATTATTTATATTTGGGAATATAAATACAAGAAATAATACCGACAATAATACCGATAAAACGAGCGATAAAATATACATATGCACAAAAAATTGTGGCGATTTCGAAACAATTAGTAATTTTGAATTTTTCTTGTATTCTTTAGATTTAGATCTTATATATATATAGAAAATACTATGATTGTATGTTCCATACAAGGAAAGGAAAGATTGTTATATTCCATTATTGATAATATAGTTTCGTGGAACATTTTTCGTAATCAATATATTTCATTAAATTATTTTCTGCGTATGTACAAAATGTATAAAAACAAGAAAGATTTAAATCATAACCTTTAAAACTTTTAACAACCATTACATCGTACTGTAACAGTTAAACAATAATTATTCCTTGCCGTATTTATTCTACCACTCTATGTTCTTTTATCTTCTTCACAGAAATGCTTTTCACAAACAGTCTTTGACGGATAAAATTCTGTCTATTCTCGGAATTTGTCTTCGCCACTTCACTATTCTAGACTATCAACGCCTTATGTACGGAAAATAAACTAATTATGTTATTACCCATTAGTACACAAACGGACACATTTTCTACCCATTTTAAGTGGAAAAAGAAAATAAAAAATAGCGACCCCTAACAAATGGGAAAAGCTAAAGAAGAAGAAGAAGATGTCAGTGTCAAGTGGAATTTGCATGGTTTGTTTATGACATAATTTTACTTGCAATTTAGAATCTTTTGCAAGAAAAATTATGTATGGAATTTATACATAATACACAGAATTTACGGAAGGTATTGTGCTGGCCACAACAGATTTTTTAAATATCTAGGCGAGAACAATACTCTAACAGAAGAAAGTATAGGGCTTGTGGATAAAATGCCTAATAGAATTAAAGCTGTTATTACTAATAAAAGCGCTGTAACACAATATAAAATGGCGCAAAACTTGAATAACATAACACATTCTGCTTTTAAGTTTAAATCTATATATTTAACTTGTCAAAAGGAATTTGTACATATTTCCCATCATTTGCGCCGATCTTATAATTTGTTTTGGCCCCCAAAATCACGGGCGTCACTTTTGAGATACATACTGTATATAAATTGATATTACTACAAAAGAGATTAAGATAGTAAATGGCGTTTCATAGAGCTTTATTGTTGTTAAAAGTTGACGTCTTTATATAGGTCAGACAAAGTTTATAAAACGCAACGTTCACCGTTCGAGACATACTCTAGAATAGAATCTCCTTTCTCACCTAGACGGCTAGAGTCTCCATCATAGCTTCAACTATAGATTCCCTCTGTTGATCCTATACAACATTAGCTGGCTTAGTAAACCTGCAGTATAAACTGCAGTGTGCATATGACGTCAATAGTTATTCCGCATCGGTTAAACTTTGCCGTGCAATTAATGCACCCGGTGAAAAGTTTGAATAAAAAACGAGGGCGCCATTATTTTAATTGAATGTATTGATATCGCCAGGTCTAGTTGTTTTAGACAGATAAGCTAAATGCAGTATTGATCTGGTTATGAGAACTATTGTGCATTTTTCAATTAAACAATGGTATTGTTGATCATATGTAGTTAGGCGTCACGGAGTATGAATCGAATGTTTAGAATCGTACACATTTGTTTTCCAAATCTGATCAGATATTAACATTCATAGGATTTATTTGGGAGGTGAACACTTATGCTTCCACTGTTTCGACTGGTGCTTTGATTCAGATATGTATCTCATCGGTATTAACAAATATTTCCATAAACATAACAGACCATGCAGCAAGTCGGGCGACGTCTGGAATTTTTTGTCATATACAACAGTATATAGGTGATCACGCGAGAATGAACCAGCAATTATCTCCGTTATTAAGGGAGACAGCGATTATTTTCAAATAAGCAAATTTACTATAGGCATTATGAACAATAAGATGTTATAGTAGTAACTTAGCAACATTTCATGTTAGATAGAGAAAGACTATTTGACGTAGTTTATGTTGTGTGACAGATATACGTAAATGGTAACATTACTTTCCAACACATTACAAATAATAATGACGCATGTTGCAGAGTTACAGATATCTAATTATCTATTGCACTGCCCTCTGTCCTAATAGTTACCCAGTGACGTTGACATTTAAATCAAATTATTATTCCATGATTTTTGTCAAGTCTATGTTTTTGGGGTTTGCAAATACATAGGTGAAGAGCATAAATCTTTGAGAAAGGTGTTATTTAAAAAGATACATAATTTTCATATAAATTACAATTATTTTTTTCAGATAAAATATATCCATAAACATTTCATGTTGCACGTCTATGTATACGAAATGCAGTAAAGTTATCTGCTAGTAATATTATACCATACGGTTAATAAATTACCTTGAATTGTTATCTTTCGTGAACCAATCTATACTTCCGATTCCGGAGTATGTAATCCCAACTTTAAAATTTCAAATGGAACACACTATATTTATTTATATTTTTGAAAAGTAGATAAAATTTGCTTTACAATGGTAGTAAATATGTAGTACGTTGTATTTTTAAAAATTAAAATGGCGGACGTTTGAAATATAAAATAAATGAAAAGAGTGTGAAATTTTGGTTTATTTGTTGCCCAGGTTACGCTATATAATAGTACATTAAGATACAAGTTTCATAAGACATGATTTTAGCGCACGCGTCTTTGTTAGAAACGAGCGGCTTGCCGCAAGTTTTCTAACGGGACAAGTGCGCTGAAATGTCTTATGAAACGTGTATTTCATACTATTTTTTCTATTTTGGTCCTTTTGTCAAAAAAATATTTACAAATATACGTGATTTCATTTTTAGGAATATTTTAATTTTTATTTGATTGTTGGTAACAGTAACAGTGATTGATATTCGTAACTATGACGTTTCATTGTTATTGTTTACAATTTAAATAATATTTACTTTCAAATGACAAATGTCTAGAAATGTAGGTACTACGTACCAACCTAACAGAAATTAAGTTTGAGTTATTTTAAGAAGTACTTTATGACATCCAAATGGGTTTCATAAAGTACATATTAAAGAACCAAAATAGAAAAATGAATTTATCTAAAAAATACCATCATCCATGAACAAAAAATCTGATGTGGTCAGCACATTACCTTCCGTCAATTCTGTGTATTATGTACAAATGCCATACATAAATTTTCTTATAAAAGATTCTATATTTCTAGTAAAATGATTTGGAACAAGGTATACGCTGTTTATTTTTCTTCCAATATATTATTTATTCTCTCCTCATTATATGTTTAAACCATTGAAATCAATTCTCTTGTATTTTTCTTGAAACTTCAGTCACTCGGTCCATTTCCCTTGTCTTCTCATTCCTTACCCTATATATCCGTGTATTCCCCAGCATCCATCACAACATCCTCATCTCTTTACCACATTCATTTTCTTTTAATTGACACTAACATATGCCAATTAGAATTTTCTTAATATAGTAGCTGTTTCTATGGTTAGCAATAGCTGGTTTTTATAAGAAATATAATTTCTTTATAATTCTTTAACTCTATATCCATTGAATATGAAGTACAAAATGCAATTAATTCGTATAGATAATAGAATATTTTTAATATTTATAGTTACTTTAAATGTTAAAAAATTATATTTAACAGCGTTTTCAAAGAAAAACTGTTAAAATCTTCAAATGAGGGTACTTCCGGTTTACCGGAAATCTAATCACCTCTTCATATGGATGTAAAGAAAAGGAATGCGACAGAATTATAATTTTTAGAATTGTACTGTTGGAGTTATCCAGTTATCGTCAAGAAAAAATCGTCACACACACACACATACCTTAAGGTACGGTTTCCTAGACGCGACAAGCCGCGGCGGTCGGTCGCCGCGACTTTACTCCGATCGGTAGTCGCAGAGCACTACTGTTTTCCTAGACGCGACAACTGCAGTTCGAAATGAAGCGAATTATTTTACAAAATAATTATATTTTCCAAATGTAAATATCAATTTATAGCAGCATTCATTTTTTTATATTATTTCATTTACATTCTCCTGATTTTCCTATTTTCTCTGCAACCTCCTTCCATATTTTGTCTTTATATATTACATCTTTATACTTATCATTGCTACTATCATATAAAACATTTTTTTCTCGAACTTCTTCAACTAATTTCTCATCATCTGCGGCTGAAAATGCTGATTTCGCCATCCGGTCGCCGGCGACTGTCGCGGAGTACTCCTCCCTATACCAGTCATTCGTTTGTCGCCGCGGCAGACGATCTGCCGCTAAGTCGCGATCGCGCCGAGGAAACCACTTCTTATAATTTGCCTATAAGCAGAGGTGTCGCGCGACTGGTCGCCGCGGCTTGTCGCGTCTAGGAAACCGTACCTTTACCTACAGATATCATCGTAAAAATGGTATAATCGTATTCTAGGGACCATAAAATGTGCTTATTCACTAAAAACTCATGATTGAATGTTTTGACCAAAGACAATACATTATTCCTTACCTACAGGTGACGGAAGGTAAAACACAATAAACTCTCACGCATTTGATTTTTTTCATTCAATGTATTCATATTTCAATCGTTCGCCATTTTATTTTTTAATAATACACCATATTACTTGTTTACTATCATTGTAAAACAAATTTTTATAACGGAGATAAATGCTGGTTCATTCTCGCGTAATCACCCTATATAACTCATTGGTCATAATGTTTCGAACTCGTTCATAGGTGATGCCTACTTACAGCATTTGCCATTTCTCGAACCTTGATTCGCCGATTCGTCATAACCATATCGTGAAAAAAAAATGATGTTTTCTTTATTAGTAACGGATGCAGGTCTTCCACTATGAGGATCATGATATGCTAATGCAAGTATGGCAATAGGAAGCGACAAGATTTATTACAAAGTTTTGATTTATAATCTCACGTTATATTCTTGACTGTTGTCCTTATATTATCCTGATTGCAAACAATTAAAAACGACTGTTGTGACATTACTAATTAAGTATTTGAACTCATGTTAATAAATTTTGTAATAATTAAGTACGCAAGAAAATTGTCTCTTAACCGACAACCTGCATATGAATTAGTTGTATCATCATTATAAAAAGACATGTACATGTGGTAATATCTCATTATAATAAGGAAATATTCTTTAATCCGAATATCACGTGAGATAGAATGAGACTTTTGCATGACTTGTAAAACCATATGTAATCTAAAATAAGTGTATGTAATTTAAAATAAGTAAATGAAATATCCTTTCAAGTTTTGAGATTTTATTGTGCCATATTTGAATATAATTATAGAAAAATTTAATAATCAACAAATAATAATTGAAAGTATTATGTGTGTGTAATATATATTAACCTTGGTGTGGTTTACTGTATCATGTAACAAAGGCTGACCTATTTAATAGCGATCATACAGAACAAAAGAACAAGTTGACAGTAGACGACGATGACCCAGTTTAAATTATGGTCAATATTAATTTAGAATATGAAATTATGGTCAACATTAATTTAGAATTGGATTAAGTGTATGTTATTTATTCCTCATTCTTTTAGACATGTTTGTATATGTAATGTTATTTAGTTAATTAGAGTGAGCTGACGGGAGAAATGCTTATTTTGTAATATCACAGAATATTATTATAGTAACTCTGTACTTGTAATTTATTTGGGGACGATAATGATCCAAGTGTAAACCAAACAGAAAGAAAGTCTTCAGTAATGTCTCCGGATTTCTGACACTGACATATATCTGTAAGTTACAAACATTTTAATTTTTCAATTGGTTTCCATGGCATTATTTGGGCTGTGAGATTTATTGCAACAGATTTTATATATTATATTCCTTTATCTGTAAAACAATAAAAGATATAATAAAATATTTAAATGTACCAGCTAGAGAATTTAATCTTCTTTAATATTTGCAAAAACAAAAATTTTCAAAAATAATATTTAGAAGTTTTTTTGTAAAATATGCTACTTCCGGTTGTTCAATTTCTACCAAAACCTTTTCAACTCTTCCCATTAGTGACCGATTGACGTAGTTAAACAGATATTAAGTCTTATAGTTTTTGAGGAATCCTCCTTCCAACACGCACGCACGCACGCACGCACGCGCACACACACATCATCGTAAAAATCGGGTTGTAGGGTCCTTAAAACGTGCTTATTCATTAAATTAAAATTTGGAAATTTTTAGCATGAATCCAACACCTCTCTTAGCGAAAGGTAAAATGGCTGCTTAGCTTTAAAACTTATTTGGGAAACTGTTATTTATGTTATATTAGGTAAGCGCAGAGTAAATTAATATCATATGCATTTAAACAAAACGCATGTAATAGGCAGTGATCCGTACATTCTTTCCGTAGCCCACAATTCGTGTCCCGCAGATTATTATACATATCATCATTTCAACATACTTGTACTTTTAAAAATAAAATTGTTTTGATTTTTTTATGCATTATTATTAGTATAATTCTTGATCTAATACGTGCTTATAAAGTCAGCTTAAAACAAACTTTCTTAAACATTAAGTAATTTCAATTTTTCGTATATTACGTCCTATACGAAATATGGTGTCCTGTCTTTAGTCATTTAATATTTCGTAAGCCCGTCTGTAAGACAACGTACTTAAAACTATAAACATATGGAAAAGGCTCGTTTTACAAAGCAAAGCTAGGTTCTAACAGCTTAAAACTATTTCAAACAACTCGCTTCTTGCAATACGAGTACTTGTTCTCATGGATTTCTGTCTACTGCACCCATACATACTGGTTTGATTCAATTCAGTAGTTCTAAAACGATAGCTATGACAATAAAATACGTTCCCACAAAACAAAACAACAAATCTTTTATCATTCAATATTTGATGATAAACTTCGAAAAATAAATAATAAATTTAAATTAGTTATATCATGTTTTCCTGTTTTGAATTTATTCCTCCAGAATTAAAAACAAAATACAGACCAATACGAAAATTGTGTTCAGTCTATCAGCAATACTCGTATAAATCTATTGAAGTCCAATTTGTATAATAAGGCGTATTTGCAGGAAAGAAAGATGTTAATTTATTCAGTTGCAATATAATTTGCACGTCAAGATCACGACTGACGTTGAATTTCCTTTGAGACTTCCTCTGGTTAATTAATCCCAGAATTTGATCTATTAAACGTCCAAGGAAAGGGTATAACCATTTCGCCAATATCTGTAGTAGTTACTGTCTTCTATTTAGTTTGTATTTAGAACTATGTGGCACAGGGAAGCATTAGATTACACTTAGTACATTAATAATCAGCTACAGTAATATCTTATTGGCGAAAATAGCTAATAGTTTGTGTATTGTTAAGGAATTTCTACAGTAACTTCTGCGAACAATGACAATGTCTGCATTCATTCTCGAAAAGTTTCAGAAATGCTGGTCTTCTTGCCTGTCCAGAGTTTCAACACAACTCAAGTGACTATCAATGAAGAAGACATACTGCTTTGGCTTGGCGCGAAAGACCACATGTCATTTGTGACCCCTTTAAACATGAAATGAGAATGCAGTTGACATTGAACTCTGCACAAACAATAGCAAAAACACATACCAGTTCATATCTACTGCTATGGTACAGTTAATTAGCATATTGACTAGATTATAATCAAATTTATGGACTATATACATACTGCGATTTCCAATTAACTTTTGGGGATTCACACAGAGCCGTACAAGTTAAATTAAAATAGTTTGAGGGTCTCATTACATTAGGATTATTGGGACACATGGATCATGTTTTTTTTAGAATTTTATTTTAGAATTTTATTTTAAATAACATATGTCCTAAAAGTTTTGGCAGAAATTTCAACAATTTTTTTTTTTTTTGTAATATAAAATGCATTTACTTAGTTTTGTAATACTTAATAATTAACTGTTTCATAAGTGTTGGATAACTTGATTTCTTATTTTTCAGGATAACTTGATGTATTGTAATCTGTTATGCTTTTGTTACTAATCACTGTTTTTGTAATGTGAAGTATGCCAGAATATAATATAAATTTGAATTAAGTATTAGGATATCATCTTGTGATATTATTGAATGACTTGCGATATACTAGAACCTAACAATAAGCAACAAAATTATGAACTTAAATTAAATACAGATGGACGTGTTCTTCCATAAGGTGCAAATCCGAAATTAAGGGAAATGATCGTTCTTATACTGACAATATTGAAGAAGTTTATAATAATGTCAGATATAAACAAAAGGCCAAATTCGCAGATAAGGTTTTAGTATGATGCGTTATTCCACAAGGGGTGTATCCAGGCCGTATTTGGGCCCAGTGAGATGAAATTGGTCAATTTTATTTTGAAGAAGAACACACTGGAGATTTTATCTTCTGGCCACAATGTGCTATTTGTTCTGCGAAACAACAATCCCATAACTTTCTCCAGGCCGTCCCACAGAAGGTTTTTGGTCTCTTTTATCTACAAAAGTTCACGATGGAAGTTCGGAATCCCAAAATGAGGACGAACTTCAATGCAGTATATACAGGAATTTCCGAGAAATGTCGTCCAAACCCCAATGCTAGGTGTTCGTAGAAAGTTGCGCCCATCTTTATTTAATTTAACTTCATAATTTTGTTGCTTATGAAACAATTAATTATTAAATATTACAAAACTTTAAGTACATACATTTTATATTACAAAACAAAAATTGTTGAAATTTGTGTCAAAACTTTTAGGACATACGTTATGTATGTACAAAGTAGTTTCCTTCAACAATAACACAACCATTTTTCCTTCTATTCTCAACCAATTATCTTTTGGAATGCTTCAAAAATTACCAAAGTTGACAAACTAATTACTGAAGGACTTAATAACTGTCAAATTAATTTCAGGTTGATGTAAAAACTGTCAAACCTGTCAAATTATAAATCATCAATGCTGTTTGGTTAATTCCAATTAAAAAATTGATTAACTAAGTACTATACTTATAACTTAAATGATGTTTTCCACAGCATATTTAATTTCTTATTTAACGAGTCCACAAAAAAAACAGTTTACTTTCAATTTGTCTGGTTGAAATGAACTACTTCTTATTACGAATTGTGGGAAGTTTTTTATAAGCAACTATGGATGAACGACTTCCCAGTTGAACTAAATAAACTTCAGATTTAATTTGATTCGTAGCACAAGTAAACATCAAAATATTTTCTTGGAAAATTAATTATTAACGCAGAAAGTTACTCACAAATAAGTTCCTATATTGATTGAACAGTGAATTAAAATTATAGGTACTGTATACTATACGATAAAATTGTGGAGAACGTTTTGTTGGAATTCTATTTATTTTATTTGACTGCCTTTAATGCTCGGTACATCTTCTGCTAAAGCGTTTACCGTGTAACTTGTAACATGGCTAATGTAATGTTCTATAGTGAAGTGACTTCATTCCTTCATTGTATTTCCCAGTAGGTAACTTCCCAAAGGTATAAAAAGGTAGAAAAGCGGGGCACAAATTTTGGTATAATGTATCTGTCGCCCATATATCATTTTGTTTTCAAAGTTTTTGTACATTATAAAAACATACTATTCCTATATATGCCATCGCTCAATGCTTAATATTTTCTTTCTTTGAATTGTGATTTCCCTTTTTTCTAAGTATTTTAAATTTAAACCAATTTTCTTTGAACTTAGTTTTACCCTCTATTTACAAAACACTCCAACATGGTGAGTTATTCTTACAGGAAATATAAATTTATACTTCGTCATTTACACGACCATGTCTAAAGTATTTCTATTATGTCAACATAAAAGATGTTTTATAACATATTATTTAGTGTTGATTATATGCAGCTTTACGACTAATTAAGAACTGAAGTTACTAAATATGGACATAATTAATGACCATGGCTGTAGAAAATTTTCATTAGAGTTTTACAATTCGTCATTCTTGGGAAATGATGATATACTGTGCTGTAATAATAGATAATAACTTTTAATTAATAGACGTATAATTTAGACTCAACCGGGTAGAATTAGGATAGACGGCCATTTAGATATATATGAATATTTGTAAAATGTGTAGGTATTCGTTTCACAGAATGAGTAATTGATATTCAACATTCACGAGCTGAAAAGAAAATAGCTGGTTGCCAATTCTAATAATAATGTTCACAGAATAAATATTTACTTGTTTTAATGCAAGCGAATGATTTTAATTTATAAAGTGTTGATAGAAAGATAATATACAATAACACAAATGAAATAAGTTGCATACCTATATAAATCATTATCTATACACTTACACGAGAAATAGTCATTATTTATACAAATCGATGTATAATTCTTATCCAAATGTATAATGAGTACAAGAATAGCGACGGATGATGGATAAATTGCAGGAAATAAAATAATATACTCCTTGTTGCAAACATTTTGGATTTTATCAATCCATCCTCAATGCTGGTGGACAAGGAAGAATAAAAATGTTACAGAATAAAAACAACAATAAAATTTACTATAGACTTCCTTTCATTAATGAATTATCTTATAAATTAGCTAACATTTTAAATAATGATAAAACTATAATAACATTTACAATACTAAAAATCTGTTGTGGCCAGCACAATACCTCTCGCCACTTCCTTTTTTTGTTACATAAGTATAGGGCGCGAACAGTCATGTTACATTGTTGGCCTTGACAAGCAGATGTGGGGGCCCGTTTCAGAATGATAATTAGTCAGTATGTTTCATTCAGAATTTCAAGATTTTCAAAATACACGTAGTTAATTTGTCACCAGGAGTGTGGAATTTACTTGTCGAGGAAAATAAACCATATGGAATTGGAAAATCACTAAATTTAGAATGAGAAATTATGATACATCTATATACATAATTACTAGCTATCATTCTGACATGAGTCCCCATATCTGCTTGTCAAGGCGCCCTATTGTATTTAACATTTCTTGTATACCTACATTCTACACAAAAAATTGTACTTACATATATCTATTCCTTATATTTAGATTGTTTAATTTTAAATTCATTATATGAAGAAATTTTGTCCTCTTCTAATTTTTCGAAATGTTTCCAATTCATTGTCAGGATTGACTGTATTTTTGAAGGATATATGTAATAGACCTATAATCTTAAATATTTAACTACTAATACATTAAGAAATAATATAATGTATATGTACTTCCCAGAAAAACTCTTTAGTAATATCTATGAATTTCTGACACTGACATTTATCTGTCAGTTACAAACAGTTCAACTGGTCAACTATTTTCCATGGCATCCTTTCGGCTGTAAAATTTATTATAACGTTATTTTATTTATTATATTTCTTTTATTTCTAAATCCATAGAATATATAATAAAATATTTAAATGTATCAGATAGAGAATTTAATTTTCTTTAATATTACCAAGAAAAATTTTCAAAAAATATTATTTAGAAGATTTTTTTTCAAGAATCTTCTACTTCCGGTTGTCCAATTGTTACCAAAACCTTTTCAGATCTTCCCATGAATGTCCGATTGGAAAATACGTAATTAAACAATTTTTAAGTCTTATAGTTTTTGAGTAATCGTCCTTCCAACATCCTACATACATACACACACACACACACACACACATATACATCCACACACACACACACACACACACACACACAGACATCATCGTAAAAATGTTAAAATCGGATTGTAGGGACCTTAAAACGTGCTTATTCAATAAAATATGGATATGTGATTTTTAGCATGAATGCAATACCTCTCTTAGCGAGAGGTAAAAAAGTAGGAAATGTATACAGTAAACTTAAAGATAGTATACAAACTAAAAACAAATTCAATGTAGTTTACCAGATTGACTGTAAAGATTGTGATGTTGTGTATATTGGACAAACTAGACAATTTATTAAGAATCGTCTAAATAATCATAAAAATAAGTATAGAAATTTAGATTCAGAAAAAAACCGCTTTATCTAATCATAGTATAAATTCCCACCACCATTTTGATTTTGAAAATGTTATAATATTAGCTTCAGAAAGTAATTATAAAAAACGTAACTTCTTAGAAATGATTTATATTCACTATAATAGTAAGTATAAATTATAGAACGGATACTGTAAACCTTAACAAAATTTATCAAAATATTTTAATTAGTATACAGTTTAAATCCAATATCACACTAACAGATATTTTGTGTTATAACCAATTTGTACTGGCAACATATTTTTTATTTGTTAGCTTTCTGTATCTTTGTCTCGCTGTTTTACTTACACTGCGGCAGGAAGAACAATGTATAATTTTTTTCAACTAATTTTGTCACATATATAACTTCATGTATTTAATTTTTTTTTTTTTTGTAATAATCTCCTGATGGTAAGCATTATTTATTATTGTATAATTATTGCTGGGCTATGCTGTTTTTTATTCTGTAACATTTTTATTCTTCCTTGTCCTCCAGCATTGAGGATGGATTAATAAAATCCGAAACACAGCAAGGAGTATATTATTTTATTTCCTTCAATTTATCCATCATCCGTCGATATTTTTCTACTCATTATTTACAAACTGCTTGAGTATGTTCTTTTGCTATAAGTTTACAATTATTTTCCTTTATCCTAATAAATACCGAATAAAAAGTCAAAGAAATGATGTAAACTGTACAATAACTGTACCCATACATCACTACTTGCAACGCGATCCGCTCATCTCTTCCTAATAAAAAGCACTAATATTTATGGTTGTGGGAGAAAAACAGCCCCCACGGAAACTGTCCTTCCGCCGTGTATGACGTTGACCGCGGTGCTGCACTCGCACTCGAGTCGTGAAAGTTCGCGTGGGATCTCTGCTCTTGCTATAGCAATAGCTGTTGCTGTTTGCCGTTGCTATTGCCTAGCACAGTGAAATGAACAAAAGATCGTGTAATAATCCTGACCCCGTGCCAGAGAGGCACGGAATACACTAAGCTTGGATGTTTAGACTTGGGCTATCATACTATAGCGCAGACAGTATTGTGATACAGCTATTAAACAGAGGATGTTTACGGAGAGGACGGTTTTTAGGGAAAAAATAAAACAGTACACAATTTTAAGAACGCTTAGCAAAGAGCTAACATTAATGGGAAGAGCTGATAGGTTTTAGTAGAAATTCGACAACTGAAAAAAAATCTTCTAAATATTATTTTGAAAATTTATGTTATTACAAATAACATAGATCATTACATTCTCAACCTGATACATTTAATTTTTTACTATATCTTCTATAGATTTAGAAATATAATATACAGAATAATCTGTTGTAATAAATTTCGCTGTCCAAACAACTCCATGGAAATCAGTTGAGATATTTAAATGTTTGTAATTGACAGATAAATGGAAAATGTCAGTGTCAAAAATGAACAGTTTACTGACATTACTAAAAATTCCTTATACAACGAAAGAGATACAATTTGTATTATTTGTGTGTACAAAAAATGTTAAATTCGTTCCTTATGTAACATAAAATGGAAATAGCGAGAGGTATTGTGCTGACTACAATACACTTTTTACCTCCCGTTACCCTTGGTAAGGAAGGTATAGGGATCGTACTAAAAATCGCATATCGAGATTTTAAAACCATGTATTTCTACCTTATTCTAATATGGAAAGAAGCCATTAGATTTTTCATCAAAAAATACCTTTAAAAATTATTTTTTCGCAATTTGTTATTATAAAAATTAAATATTATTCCATTTTCTACAGGTTTGCATTAATACTTTTTCTATATATTTGTGGATAAATTTATAGAATAATAAAAATTATATCTCGGAGCTTATGCTTTAAACACAACTCCATGGTTACACAGTTAGGCTCAAATGTATGGAAATGACAGATAAATGTCACTGTCATTTCAAAATAATAACAGTATCGTTTTAAAAAGAAAATTGTAAATAGACCAATAGTTATATGGAAAGGAACTTAATATACATACATAATTTCAAATTAATAATAGTAACGTTTTAAAACGAAAATTGTAAAGAGAACTATAGTTACATGGAAAGGAACTTAATATACATAATTTCTAACATTATTAAATATGAAGGTATACATTTAAATAAAAATATAAATAAATATATTATCACGGCATATTACCTCTTTGCTGGGGTGCTAATCTGCTTTGTACACAGATTTCGGTAATAAGGATGACATATTTGTATCATGCGGTCGTTTACCAAGCGACATCTCATTACTGGCGAGGTGAGTGCACCACAGGCGTCAATTTTGTGCCATTTAAAATTCGAATTATTTGGCGTTGATCAGGATCGAATCGGGTTCCCCAGATTCGCAACCAGACAACAGGCACGCGGAAACCAGGCCCCATAGGTATGTATTTAAATTAATATAAATTAAATGGAGGGAGGTATTGTGTTGGTCACATCAGATTTGAAGAACGATGATTACTCTACTTCCACTCCTACGAAAAAACCAACAAGTTACTGACGATTGTTTATGAAAGTATTTATCTGTTTTTATGTAGACAGCAAACATAAAATCGTGTAGGTCTCTTGATATTATTAATAATTAGGCCATTTAATCACTAGAAATTTATGTATCTCCATAGTTAATTAGCCACAATCTTTGCAATTAGGACTGTAAACCGCAAGTCAGTGATTCTTTCGTCTTTCGATGTTGTAGGTCATACCCTTCACCTTTTCTCAAACCTTTTCTTTTCCCTGTGGTGCTTGTACATTCTAATAACATCTTATAGCTAGACTACTGTCCGTGAAATGTCAGCTGGTAATCGCAATAGCAAATGTACTGATACCTATATTAATAAACTTGCTCTGCCTACAGTATAGACACCATGTAGTCAAGTAGTCATGTACATATGTTCGAGATACGAATATATGCTGGTCAGAAGATTAAGATACTGAATGTGTATGTGATGTTTGAGATTTGGATGAGATGTTTATGATCTTCTGATGTTCTTGTTGAATTTGTATCGGGAGTATATCAAGAATTACTTAAAATGAAAACACTGTAGTCTGTACAGAGCTCTTATGTGTGTGCACTTATAGGCATGCTTACATTATTTTAACAATGTTCACTTGTATGTAAATGAAATATGGTGAACGTGAGACTACATAATTTTGTTGAGGGAGTATGTTTCCATTAATAAGTGCATGACAATAGATTTTCAAACTTAACCAAAGCACAAACTTCAACAATTGCGGATCTCTTAACAAAAACAACTCATTTTTACCATCCGGCACATAAAGTAATGTTTGGTCAAAAAATTCGATGAGCACGTTTTAGGATCTCTAGAATACGATTTTACTATTTTTACGATGATGTGTGTGTGTATATGTGTGTGTTTGTGTGTGTGTGTGTGTGTGTTTGTGTGTGTGTGCGTGTGTGTATAATTGGTCAACCGAAAGAATCCTCATATGCAACTTTTAATAGTTTTTCTTGAAAAAACGCAATTAAATATCGTTTGATTTGATTTTATACTTCATATTCATTCATTGGATATAGAGTTAAAAAATTATAAAAATAAATAAATTTCATAAATTAACCATAGCTATGCTATAACCATGGAAACAACTACTATATTTCAGATAATTGTTATTGGCCGTGTACCAGTGTTTGGTCGCGAATCTGGGGACCCGGGTTCGATTCCGACCGACGCCAAAAATTACTTCGATTATTAATGACACAAAATTGACCCCTGTGGTGCACTGTTCACGCCAGCAATGAGTGCCCATGAGGTGACGCTTGGTAAGCGCCCGCACGATATAAATATTTCATCATTACCAATATCTGCGTATAAAGCAGATTGGCACACCCAGCAATAGGTAATATGCCGTGATGATATATTTATTTTTTATTTAAGTGCAATTTGTGTTTGTGTTATAATTTTACTGGAAATATAATATAATTACATAAAAGAATATCCTTTTAAAAAAATGCATTTTAAAGCCTGATCCGGACCCTATCTAAACTTCGTCAAAATCTTTTGCAAGAAATTTCTGTATGGAATTTATACAAATTACATAGTACTGATGGTAGGTAATGTTTTGGCCACATCAGATTTTTTGAATTTGAAATAATCAAAGAAACTTTCTAGCTTCCTTATTTTTAAAGATTTCTGTAACTTAATGTAACTCATATCTAAACTTCATCAAAATCTTTTGCAAGAAACTTTCTGTATGGAATTTATACAAATTACATAGTACTGATGGTAGGTAAAGTGTTGGCGACATCAGATTTTTTGGATTTGAGATAATCAATGAAACTTTTTAGCTTCCAAACTTTTAAAGATTTCTGTAACTTAATGTAACTCAGGATCATATTTAAATATTAGAAAATTATTTACTGGATGTTAAGAAATAGAAACGCTCAAACTTTAAAATGTAATAACTTGTGACTAAGATGCATTCTTGAAAGTACTCATATTTACAATATTTGGACTATGACTATTTTTCCCAAGCGTTCTTCAATTGCTGTACTCAAATTCAACGCACACGTCAGGCTTGGAAAACTTGTGCCGAGATTTGTGCTTTAGGGCTGGATTATGATGAATTTAATTTATAAATTTAAATTTTGATTTAAAATTTACATTATGACGAAATCTTTCAGAACAGAAATTAATAAACAGAACTTAAACTAAAAAGGTTGTATCATTAAAATTTACAATTTTCTGTCAGGTTTATGTTCGATTTTGAAATTCTGGATCTGATTACTCAGTATCTATCATGTGACTTGTCACTGCTTGTCATATTTTGATGTTTCACCAGTTCAAATTTTAGGTTATGATTTTATTTTCATAGCTATGGCTTTGTTAAATGCTAATGAAGTAAATGATTTTTTAATAATATCAGGAATGTTTTACCTCCCGCTACCCTTGGTAAGGGAGGTATAGGGATCGTGCTAAAAATCGCATATCGAGATTTTGGTAAATTACCACGTTTTAAAGTCCCTAAAATCCATTTTTAACATTTTCACGATGATGTCTGTGTGTATGTATGTATGTGTGGATCCTGTCTAGTGTATACGCTCTAACTCAAATACTATCATTCAGAAAGTTTTGAAACCATGTATTTCTACCTTCTTCTAATATGTAAATATCTGATTAGATTTTGGTGGCAATCGGATAACCGGAAATGGCAGTTTACTTGAAGCTCAAGATAGTTTTTCTTCAAAAAATACCTTTAAATGTAATTTTTTCTCAATTTAAAAATTAAAATTAAAGATTATTTCATTTTCTACAAGTTTTCTTTAATACTTTTTGTATAGATAAATTTATGAAGTAATATAAAAATTATATACATAGGTAAATGGCGGGAGGTACTGTGTTGGTCACATCACATTTTTTTACTATTATTGATTTGTATAATGAAGAAAGAAACAAACTCAAACGTAAAAAAAACGTAGATGGTCTGTTTGTTAGACCTATGAACAGATTAAGATTTGTCAACGGGCAGTATCTTCAAAATTTATATTAAAAACTAGCAGATTCACCCCACAAACAGAACAGACAGTTGACAGATGAAGCAAAGTTATACCGCCATGTTTAATGGTGCTCCCTTGTGATTAGTTTAATTTGAAATTTACATTTGGAAATATGACATACAGTTACAAATTTCTAAATTTGTAAATCGATCGTAATCCATCCGTATGTGTTTTATGTTTATATTTTAAGATTTAAAATTTTAAACTGTAAATTCGTAAATTCATCATAAAGCAGCCCTGAGGTTAGTTTATTTATGTATATTATTTCTGTTGCCACAAATAAGGCGTCATAACAGAAATAGGTATCAGACTACGATCCATTTGTCAGAACACTTGACATGGCTTATAAATTGAAAAAAGTTACAGTTATTGTTTCGTATAACTTTTTGCTGAATTACTGTAAACTAAAACATATAGCACTTACATTCCAGGACATACTGTCACTCTCAATGCTATTTCTTTCTATTCCATAAATTCACACTTTTCATTGTTAAAGTTCCACTTTAGAAACCCTGAGAATGAGACTTTGCATTTTAACAATGTCATCGCATATTTATAATTATTCTCTTTTCTGTTTTTCTCTACGTAAAAAACGACATCACAGATCATGCATATTTATGTACCAATTACGGGCAGACGTAAAGAATGCAATTTTCTCATGATTTTCACTTTATATAAATTCTACATCATGTCTCTTACACATGAGTAAGTAAATATTCATGAAAGAATAACAACATTATATTATATAGATATTTTCCGCAAAACCAAAACATGGTATTGTGTTATCCTTTTAATATTTAATGCATAATCTGATACTAATAATGTAATATGGCACAATATACTATAGTATTCATTGCCTGGAATTAATATTGTTGAAATAATAACAAGATAACCAACCTAGTAGTAGTTAATAGTAGACTTTTTTTTCAATTATTGCGTTTGGATTAAATTTAGTACCTAAAACGTAGGTACAACTACACCCTTTCAATTGTATTTACACATGTCTATAAACTTCCAAGACTTATAGCCTTGTTCTTAGGCAAAATTATGTACGTTTAGAGCCCAATTCAAACGCATTAATTGAAAAATCTATTTATCACATTTTGTCCCGACAAATATATTACATATTGTCATATTGATGACAATAATTAAACATCAGAATATTTTGAAATTTTGAATGAGAAATTATGACATAACAATTGTGACATCTATGTAAATAACTACTAGTCGTCATTCTGACACGGATCCTCATCTGCTTACCAAGGCCAACAAAGTCACATGACTGCTCGCGCCCTCTAAGTAACGAATTTAACATTTCTTGTACACACAAATAATTGAAATTGTATCTCTTCTTTTGTTCTACGAGAAATTTTGTCCTACTATTCTAATATGTTCAAAATTCTTCAAATTCATTGACGGTATTAGCGATATATATCTTAAGGATATATGTAATATTAACATACCTATAATTTAAATAAATTATATATATATATATATATATATATATATATATATATATATATATATATATATATATATATATATATATATATTAAATGTACTCGTATCGCCCAGGAAAATCTTCCAGTAATGTTAGTAAAAAAGCTGATTTTTCACACTAACATTTTGCATTTATCTGTCAATTACAAACATTTAAATATCTCAACTGTTTCTTGGGCAACGAGATTTACTACAACAGATTATTCTATATTATTATATACTATATCTCCAAACCTATACGATATAAAAAAAAATTAAATGTGTCAGATTGAGAATTTAATTATGTTTATTATTTGTAGTAACAAATTTTTAAAAAATAATATTTTTTTTTAGGAACTACCACTACCGTTTGTCTAATTGTTACTAGAACCTATTCAACTCTTAACATTACTGTTAGATTGACGAATCCGTAGTTACACAGGTCTTTAGTCTTATAGAATTTGAGAAATCGTACCTCCAACGACCTCACACATACACGCACACACACACAGAGAGAGACATCATTGTAAAAATGTTATAATCGGATTCTAGGGACCTTAAAATACCTCTCTTAACGAGAGGTAAAAAGACATTCCAATCTTTTCGAATTTAAGTTCTTTAATGTGGAACTGTATTACCGAGCGGTTCACTTAATCAAGAATTTAATTTTTGTCAAATGACTAATAAAAACATAATCATATGTTGTTTTTTTCCTTCTTCCAAGATAATATGCATTACCACTCATAAGTTCTCTAGATCTTTAAAATAATACCGGATACCGCTACTTTTTTATTTGAACACATGCGGGTCAATAATTTATAATTATCATTTTCCTCAAGCATATCACACTAATTTTCTTCTTTAAATACACCTGTTACTTGTGACGGTTCATTATAAATCTTATTATATTGCTTGAAAGTTTTATATAGATTTTTTTTTTAATCTGTTTAAGAATATCACTCCTTTTTCTAAATGAGTTCATTTTATTCTACCTCATCTTCCATCACCAAGAATAAAACGGAAAAAGAATATTTCGTACAGATACTTTTATATGTTAAATCTAGCGGCACTAACGCTGTAAACAAACGACAAAAGACACTTTGAAAGAATCTTTAAATTTAAAAGTAACAGGTACTAAAATAAAAACAAAATATTTGAAATACTTTGTCGAATTTATTCCAAAATGTCTGTCAGCAAAAGGCGGAGATACCGTAGAAGACTCTTCTAAACTCTAAACAGAAAGCTTCGTCCTTTTCATTTCCGCGAACAATAACAAGTCTGGGACACAGACCAACCAGAGGCGTATCAACATAGCCAGAAAAATGTATTGAAGTAAGAAAAAAATCATTTTGTTATGTTCTCAACAACCTTGTTATTATTGGTCTGAGCACAAAATTCTTGAAAATCGAGTAGTCTAGAATTTAAAAGGCCCAAAACTAGTTTGCTTCAAGCCCAAGCCAAGCCAAAATTAAAATTAAGATGGTTGAATTCTAAAGTCAAGCCAAGGTTTTTACCTCTCGCTAAGAGAGGTATTGCATTCATGCTAAAAATCGCATATCCAGATTTTATTGAATAAGCACGTTTTAAGGTCCCTACAATCCGATTTTATCATTTTTACGATGATGTCTGTGTGTGTGTGTGTGTGTGTGTGTGTGGATGTGTGTGTGTATGTGTGTGTGTGTGTGGGATGTTGGAAGGACGGTTACTCAAAAACTATAAGACTTTAAATTTTTTTAACTACGTATTTCCCAATCGGACATTCATGGGAAGATCTGAAAAGGTTTTGGTAACAATTGGACAACCGGAAGTAGAAGATTCTTGAAAAAAAATCTTTTAAATAATATTTTTTGAAATTTTTTCTTGATAATATTAAACAAAAATAAATTCTCTTTCTGATACATTTAAATATTTTACAATATATTCTATAGATTTAGAGATAGAAGAAATATAGTATGTAAAATAATCTGTTATAATAAATTTTACAGCCGAAAGAATGGCCATGGAAAATAGTTGAAAATTTAATTTGTTTGTAACTGACAGATAATGTCAGTGTCAGAAATCCGAAGACATTACTGAAGACTTTTTCTGGGAAGTACATACATTATATTATTTCTTAATGTATTAATAGAATTGGAAACATTTCGAAAAATTAGAAGAGGACAAAATTTCTTCATCAAAAATGAATTTAAAATTAAACAATCTAAATATATATGGAATAGATATATGCGTAAGTAGAATTTTTGGTGTAGAGTATACAAAAAATGTTAAATACAATAGGGAGCGAGCAGTCATATGATTTTGTTGGCCTTGACAAGCAGATATGGGGGCCCATGTCAGAATGATATATGATAGTAATTATGTATATAGATGTTAAATATCATAATTTCTCATTCTAAATTTAGTGATTTTCCAATTCCATGTGGAGCAGAATTAAATGTTAAATATCTAAGGCATACAAGTAAACTTTAAACTCCTGGTGATAAATTAACTACGTAAATTTAGAAAATCTTGAAATTTTTAATGAAAAATTCAAACATTTGACATCTATGTACATAATTACTAATTATCATTCTGAAACGGGCCCACACATTTGCTTGTCAAGCCCAAAAATGTAACATTACCCGTTCGCGCCCTATACTTATGTAACCAAAAAAAGGAAGTGGCGAGAGGTATTGTGCTGGCCACAACAGATTTTTTAATTTAAGATAAGATACTTCGCACATCCAGAAATGGGGACTATGCGAGATTGATTCAAGTATCTGTCCCCCAAAAGGAAAAGACATTCTTGGATTAAATAGTGTGCGTAATCAGAAAGGTAACATTTATACCATGATGGCCAAGCCAAACTGTAGTTTAACCACGCCCGAGCCAATCTAAGCCACGATTGAAATACGAGAGAGTCATTTCGTAAATAATGCACAGGTTAGCAACAACTCCGAACTGGAAGATGCAACAACGGTGACATTTACCTCAGTTGTACTAGAAGGCTTGGGGAAGTAGCGTGTGTCTTGCTTTCAACTATAACGTAATCTGTTTTTCACAAACGTCAGATAGAAATGGAGCCTGCACGTGTCGTGAGTATTGTGACTGTTGAAGATCAGGGATTGTACATTAAGATCGTACGTGACAGAAACCCAACAGAAATCAACAGTGCTTTAAGTGAAATTTGCGGTGACTTAACAGTGGTCGTAGTACAGTGTCTCGTTGGGCTAATCGTTTTCATGGTGGTCGTATGAGCATGAACGATGATCCAAGACCAAGAAGGCCGACAACAGCAACAGATGAACGAAGTTTGAATCTTGTGACAGATTCTCTTAAAGCAGATCGTCGTGCGACATGTGAGGAACTTTCTGAAATCAAAGGGATTCCACCGACGTCAGTTTTCCGAATTCTAACAAATGATTTAAACAAGAGAAAAATTTCTGTGCTATGCGTTTGGACATTGCAACCTTCCTGAAACAAAGATTCGACGTTGAAGGTCAAGCATTCTTGAATCGAATAGTCGCTATTGATGAGACGTGGATTAGAGATTTTGAGTCGGAGTTGATATCACATTCTAACGAGTGGAGAAGTTCAACAAATGATTACAAAGGAACCATTATGACAGATAGAGTTCTAGGTGGATAATGCTGCGTGAATACAGTTGGAATGTGTTACCTCATGCTCCTTACAGTCCGCACATGAGTCCACCAGACTTCGACCTATTCCCAAAGCTAATACAGCCTATGCGTGGACATTAATTTCCGTCTCTGGTAGAGCTTCATGCTGCTGTCACCCAAGCCATTCGACAGATTAACAGAGATGATGTCTTGGATGGAATAGAAAAGCATCCCAAACGTTGGGATTTGGTCATTAAAAAGCAGAGAGACAATATTTAAGGATTGTAAAGAGATAGTGTAATAAAAATAAACAAATGAATAAACTAACAATTGTGTGCAATATTTATGAAATACCCTCGTATTAAGAAACTTGAATTGTCAAGCCAAGCCAATATTTTTTACTAAAGTACCATTCCAAAATTTATTTCTGTTTAGTTTTCCCTGTTTCTTTCGCATCCCAAACTTGTGAAAGGTAAACAATTTCTCGGGCATCTCCTTTCTCTACTTGTCAAAATTGAATTTATCTGCAGAGCCCCCTTATTGCAGCCCTGGTGGTCCTCCCCCTCAATCACTAAGTCCGCTCCGTGTGAATTGTGCTTCTCCACGCTTTCAGTCCCATCGACACTTCGGATTACTGCCACTGCTAAAGCCGTCGATGTTGAGTCGCTCTCGCTCTCTCGTTCCACCACCCACTTTTTGCTCCGAAATACACGTGTGTGTTTTATTGAAAAGGAGATAAATATAATCCGTTTTGTGCATCCCACAACAGTTTTTACTTTTTATAAGGGAAGTGAAACAGAAATGCTATTCAAGATTGAAAGCTTAATTTGACAAGAATTCCGAGATGTAGGAATTTAATATGAAGGATTATTCTGCTCACATATTGTACAGAACACATGAACTTCATAATTTTTTCCACGAACAAGCGAGCAATTGAACTAAAGGTCAACTTTTTTCTACGTACATACCTTGGAAAAACGTATAACAGTATAATTCCTTTATGTATTTTTGAAATCGATATATTCCAATGGTATCAATCGATATCTGGACACCCTATTACACAGGGTGTTTTCTTTAAAACAACATGCGTTTTTTTGGGCGAACTAATGACTTCCAAGAAAAATTCAGCGATATAAATATTGTATAGTGTTGTATAACGATTATTTCGAGAAAAATGGTACTAAAAAATAAAAATAATATTCCAATATTGCAATAGGCTATGCAATATACATGTATTGATACGTCTGTTACCTAGTTTACACTAGTAATAAAACCAATTTTTATTATTACAATATTTCTAATTTTGAATACTATTTTTCTCGAACTAATTATTATACAACCCTATAAACTATTTACATATATCGTTGAAATCAGAAAAAAAAATCTAATGGCCTAAAAAATGTATAGGGTACCATTTTTAAAAATATAATTTTGTTCTACCGTTTGAGAACCACTAGTTGAATTTTTGACTTGTTATTACTAATAAATTAGCCCCTTATTCTTGATCATTTTTTGTATATAATATTTTTCTTTTCATATTAGTTCATCCAAAAAAGCGCTGGTTGTTTCAAAGGAAACAATCTGTACATAAAGAATTAGACAACTTTACTTCCTAGTAGGTTTAATAAAATATTTGTTTCAAAAAATAGTAATTTAATTAAAATGATACAATCTTTTTAGTTTTAGTTCTGTTTATTGTAACCAAATCAACAAATATATAAATAAATAATAACAAAAACATTAGCAACAGGTAACCATGGTAACAAATTATAACATATTTAATATAGGAAGCCATGCTCGACTAAGATCTAAACCGTCACTATGATTGAGATTATTATTCTTGGTTTTGAAAATCTCAATGACTTCTCTAATTAACCTGTTGTTTAGGTGTGTTGGTCTCGCTAGTATTTTTGTTTCTTCGAATTTTATACGGTGGAATTCTTCCAGGGCATGCTCTGCAACTGAAGATTTTTCTGGCTGATTCAATCTGATCGAACGCTGGTGTTCATTCAATCTTGTTGAAATAGTTCTACCAGTCTGGACAATATATAAAAAAAATTCTATTGCAGAGCATGCCTTGGAAGAATTTCACCGTATAAAATTCGAAGAAACAAAAATACTAGCGAGACCAACACACCTAAACATACGGTTAATTAGAGAAGCCATTGAGATTTTCAAAACCGTGAATAATAATCACAATCATTGTGACGGTGTAGATCTTAGTCGACCATGGCTTCCTATATTAAATATGTTATAATTTGTCACTATGGTTACCTGTTCCTAATGTTTTTGTTATTATTTATTTATATATTTGTTGATTTGTTGCTTATTAAGGCAGTAGTTCATGCTACCGAAACATTGGTTTTTTTATTACAATAAACAAAACTAAAACTAAAAGGTTGTATCATTTTAATTGAATTATGAGTTCTGTAAGATTTTTTAATAATTTAAATAATAATTTATTTATCAATATTAATATAGATTATTAAATACACTTATGGCAACGATTCTGCAAAACACTTGTGGAATGCACTTTGGGGTACAGCCTTCATCTCTTTCAGCATAAGCGATTTTGTCTTGATCGTCGTCAATATACCATATCTTCCTACATCAAGTTCCATTAAATTTCTAAACAGTTATTAATTATGAAAAAACCGGAAATGACATCATCCACTTTCACCTTCTCTGGTGTTCCATCATCATATATTCTTGTGTAAATCACATCGCACAAATAACATTGCCTAATCAATAAAAATGTCAGATATTTGCTGGTTCATTTAAGGACTACTCAACCGTGCTACATTTATCGAAAGAAGAATGTTACATTCATAAATTACAGCCATGTTTGAAGTTTAAATCGAGACTAGACGATAGAAATAACCAGATGTCTGTTAGAGATAAACTTAGATTCGTTGCCAGCAGAGCTGGGCAGTAATTAATTACTTTTGGTAATTAATTACTAATTAAATTACTTTCTCACAAATTGTAATTTGTAATTAATTACATTGTAAAAAAAAGTAATTGTACTCAATTACTTTTGAAAATTTGGGTTTTAAATATTAATTACTATTTTGAACCAAGAAGCAAGGGAATCCCCGGGATTCGGGCGAAGCCTAGTTTACCTGCGTTGTGGGTTACAGGTTACAAATGCAACTTGTCATGCACGTTGGAACGTACGACGTACTTTGGACTTTTACTTAAGTTATAATTTATTATTTTTTCTGAATGCTAATAGTAATAATATACTTTTCAAGGAATTTGCAATGTCTTCATATAGGGTTTCATATAAATCAATATAAAGTATTTTTAATAACAATATACACATATATAAGGGTGAGTTTGGGAAGATGTTCACACTTTCAACATATTTCTTACAAGTAATCTCGATTTTTTTCATATTTTTGATATACAAAAATTTACATCGTTGAAAAGAGAAAACATGGTGGTTTATATTTTAGTAAAATAATTAAAGGTTGCTATTTAAAAATAAAAGTTGATAGTCGTATCTTGTAAGTGTGACTTTATAAAAAATATCTACATCTGCCATCAAATAGTATATTTTTTTAAAAATAAAACTTTTATATGAGTATTTTTTTCTATTACTTATAATTAAGAAGTGAAATGTCGAAGACGCGGGGAGGGGGCTGCGCATCTTCCCAGACTCAGCCTTTATGTAGGTAACTTGTGTTACGGACATTCCAAATCACTTTTCAACATTTGCATCCCACTATATGAAGGGGCACTTTCGTGTCTACCTGGGAGTAAGGCAGATTTCCCTACCCTAAACAGATATGCGTGCATCGACCTTCTAAAAAGGAATAATTATTCAACCTTCGAGTTGCATATAATTTCAATCCAAAAAGGTAGCTACAACCTACAACTACGTCAAAATTTTACAAAGTTGGCAATTCTTTATAAATTTGTTTTATTACTCTTATTATTTTTATTTATGTTGTATTTCATATTAAATAGTGTAGTATTATTTTTTGTTTCATTTAATGTAAGGTAAAATATTTTTTTAGTAAAGTAATTGAAAAAGTAATTAAATTGTCAATTACAATGCAAAAGTAATTGGTAATTTAATTACATTTTGGTTAAAGTAACTGTAATTGTATTCAATTACTTTTTGAAAGTAATTTGCCCAGCTCTGGTTGCCAGTTAGATTAAGATATAAACAAACGATTTGTTTGCCCACAATTCGTTTCGCTTGAGGTTATGTATTTACCAGCTTCCTCAGCAACCTCCCGTAAAGTGATTCGACGATTAATAAGTATATTATCTTGAATTTTTCCACATTTTCATCGGTGACTAATGTACTAGGATATCTTCTATGTCTTCACCGAGGTCTTCACAATCCTCTTGAAAACGTATGTTTTTTCGCCAAAAACATTAGCACCACTTCACAGCACGTTATGCATTTTAATAAAAACAATTGATACAGATTCTTGGTTTCATCATTTTTAAATACAAAAATCGCCGAGTGTGTCAAAATGATTCGTCAATATGTAGATGTCAACACAAACTACGTGTCTAATACACAAAACTTTCGAAACAAGTTTTTAAGTGCTTTTTTCTGTTAATGTTATTTCAACATAATTATTAATATAATAATATAATAATATAATAAATTGTTTATAATTTTTCTTGGTTAGCACATTTGTAAACTATAACCACGCACTATAATTAAAAATCCATTATTCCAACAGAGCAGTTGTCGACCGCCACTAACAGTAATGCGTGTACATGTACCTTTCATCTCATTTCGGAATTAAATGTCAACCGAATGTCAAACGTTAAACGTATATGGGAGGTTAACTGGACACGATATCTGGCCATAAAATAATCACTTCAAATCTGATTCATGCCAATTTAGAACAATCTAATAACAAATGAAACTGGAACGCACAACAGAGTCGGTTTCAATACTTGTCATTTGGATTTCACATCAACAATAAACTAGATTGATAATTCTTATTAATAAATATATTTAAAATTTAAAAGGGTGAAAAGATTATTTTTCCATTACGGAAAGTAAAAGTCAATTTCTATTGTATCAAAATTAAAGGAGAAGATCATACTATCCAGAAGAAGATGCAAGAGTGCACCAAAACATCGGTGTTGTAAGAGAATAAATGCTGTTTGACTGAGATTTCGAATAAATGTTAACGCCTAATGACATTAAATTCTTTATGATACAATTTGCTGGATTTCGGAGATAATAAGTACTTGCGGTTCTTTAGAAATGAATTAAATTACTATTATTGACAACAATTTTCAACAAATGAGGTGTTGCATGATTTTTTTTCTTTGCTTTAATCGAAAGAACAAGAAAAAATGTTTTACCCGTATTTTTTATTTTTTTTATGTTACTCTTTATTCATGAGAAAATTGTCCGAAAATACAATATTTAAATTGCCGCCTTTCTGTTGCCTGATGACGTCAGGAAACTACTCGCCAATGAGGGAGTGGCTTACATTTGCCGCCGACAGAATTTAAACTAGTGACGGTTGTGCTGTCAATTATGTACTAGCTACGAATTATATTCATATTACTGATCTCAAATAAACAAAACGATTAGAAAATCATTCTATGAAGATCATTTTGCCGTAAGCATACATATTTTTATAATTAAATAAGAAATATTAAATAGTTTTTAGTTTTTATCTTTCTAGTTCTGTCATTAGTTAGAATTTCTTGGACGTCAGACGGAGTGTAATTTGGCACCAATTCAAATATAGTATACTTTTAAATTACTACTGTTTAATATATACAGAAATTTCAACAGAAAGTCATATTTATTGATGCTACAGAAGGTACTTATTCGAATTTCAGAATAAAAAATCTGATGTGACCAACACAATACCCCCCGCCATTTAATTTTTATTATTATTTATACATACCTATGGGGTCTCGTGTCCGCATACCTATGAGTGTCTGATCGCGAATCTGGGAATCCGGATTCGATCCCGATCAACACACAATTTTAAATGGCACAAAATTGACCGTGGGTGACGCTTGGTAACGCTATGTCATCATCATTACCGAAATCTGTGTACAAAGCAGATTAGCACACCAGCAATGGATAATATGCCGTGATGATATTTATTTATTTAAATACATACCTCCATATTTACTAATACTAAAAATTATGTATATTTAGTTCCGTTCCATATAACTATTGTTCCATTTACAATTTTCTTTTTAAAACGTTACTATTATTAATTTGAAATTATTTTTTGACAGTGACATTTATCTGTCAGTTACATACATTTGAGCTGAACTGTGTAACCATGGAGTTGTGTATAAATTATAAGCTCCGGAATATAATTTTTATATTATTTTATAAATTTAGCCATAAACTATATAGAAAAACTATTAATGCAAACCTATAGAAAATTGCATAATCTTTAATATTTATAGAAACATATTCCGAAAAATTAATAATTAAAGGTATTTTTTGAAGAAAAAATATGTTGAGTTTCGAGTAAAGTGCCATTTCTGGTTATCCGATTGACACCAAAATCTAATAGCTTCTATTCATATTAGAATAAGGTAGAAATACAGGGTGGGGCAGAAAAACCTATCCGATTTCAAAACGTTATAAAATTAAAACCACTCAACTTGTCAAAAAAAATTTTTATTAACATATCGCAAATTTTATGCCATTTTTAAATTTAAGTTTTGAAAAGCACATCACTCAAATGTCGTCCTTGGGAGCGGATACACTGATTTAGGCGCTCGCGGTAGCTTTCCATGACTTTCACCGTCATTTCCACAGGAATTTCTTCAATTGCCCGAGCAATTTCCCTTCGTAAAGCAAGAAGGGTCCTTGGTCGATGCTGGTAAACCTTCGATTTGAGGTAACCCCAAAGGAAGAAGTCACATGGAGTGAGATCCGGTGAGCGCGGCGGCCAGCCAAGATCACCTCTCAGGGAAATGAGGCGACCGGGAAACAGTTCCCTGAGAATGTCCATTGATCGTCGCGATGTGTGGGCGGTTGCCCCATCCTGTTGAAACCACACATTTTCCACGCCATTTTCTTCCATTTTGGGTCTAAGAAAATTTTCCAGCATGAAACAATAGCGCTCGCTGTTGACCGTTACGGTTTGCCCATTTTCTTCAAAAAAGTAAGGCCCCCAGACGCCTAGGCGGGAAAGAGCACACCACACAGTCACTTTTGGGCTATGGAGGGGTTCCTGATGGATTTCTCGGGGATTTTCGTCACTCCAATATCGAAAATTCTGCCTGTTAACGGCACCACAAAGGTGAAAATGGGCTTCGTCCGTGAAGAGCACAACATCGTCGTTTGGGAGTTCTCGGAGATCGCGACACAGGTTCGTACGGGTTTCAAAATCCCTTTCACTTAATTCCTGTGCAACAACCATTTTGTAGGGATGCATTTTGAGGTCCCGGTGCAAAATGCGCCGAATACTGCGGTTGGAAATCGCCAAAGCGAGCGAATGTTTTCGCGCCGAACGACGCGGGGAACGTTCAATCGCGGCTCTCACATTGGCCACGTTTTCAGGTCCTGTTGCTGTCCTGGGACGTCCAGGCGACTTCTTTTTCAATGCTGAACTCGTCTGTCTAAAATTTGACACCCACACTTTAATCGTAGCGTGATGTGGAACAGGATCATGACGCCCGAGTCCGAAATGAATTCGAAAAGCACGTTGTGTAGCAATTATCGAACCGCCGCATTCGATAAACCGCTCAATAACAAAAGCACGATGTTCACCAGACCAAGGCATGTTGACTACTGACAAATGGCATAAAACCGGCTTTCTAACGGTTTTTACCCCACTACTCTACCTGCTCCCTCTTTTGAGAAAAAGGGATTTGAAATCGGATAGGTTTTTCTGCCCCACCCTGTACATGGTTTCAAAATGTTCCGAATGATAGTATTTGAGTTAGAGTGTCCAGAAGATCCACAGGCACATGCACACACACATACACACATACATACATACACGCACATACACACCCACAGACATCATCGTGAAAATGTTAAAATCGGATTAGGGACCTTAAAACTTGGTCATTTATCAAAATCTCGATATGCGATTTTTGGCACGATCCCTATACCTCCCTTACCAAGGATAGCGGGAGGTAAAAAGGTTATTATTTTTTGTAACCATTGTCTATACCTAATAGTGTTAGTAGGTATTATTTGTATCAACAAAATGGATACAATATAATTCGATATACAAACACGGTTGACCCTAATTGAGTAATAAAATTTATTGATTTTTATAATTTAATGAATTTAATTCGATATGGAAGTATTATTGGAAATGCGTTATTAATTTAAAGACGGAATAGGTGTAGAATTTTTTGTCATTTATAGCAAATACACTTTATAGAAACATACAAAGTAAATAAATGATTTATTACTATAACTTAATGATTGAGGAAAACAATATAAAATTAATAGATGTAAAAAATGTTTAGTTAACAATAACAATTTTCTACCATGATTGTGGAACTTGTAATAATTAACACTTATAAATCGAACAAGACAAGCTTTCATCCTTTCTACATCATTAATGTTTACATTCTCTTCGAATAGAATTGTAGCAATATACAATCTTATCTTATTCGGGCCAGAAAAATATGTCAGATTTGGCTAGTAGTCGATCTTCTTTCCCGTTACAATCCAAGTACCGTTTCTATGTCCATGTTTTTGTTGTGGTTTTTGTTAGCAGTTTGACAAACATATATTTAAGTAGTTCATGGTCAGTGCACTCTGAACTACGGAAAGATGTTATAGCCCATTGCAGTGGAGATAAGAGATAAAGTTATACGGAGTTATACCACGCGATCTCACACGGCGCTCGCTTAATTTCGATGCTATTTATAGATTTAATAAACTGTGGGATAGAAAAGTAATGAGAAATTTTAATAGAAAAGTTTACAGATAAAAGTCACGGATATGGATTTCCAATAATTTATATGCATTATTTTAGATTTGTTCCAACCTGTCATTGCTGATAGTTTGTGACAGTCAGACACATGCGCAGTAACAAAATACCTTTCAACCCTGCCACTGACAAGTTTGCAACTACTGGTTAGGTGTTCCAGCGCGTACTGTTCGATTATCACAAACTAGCCTCCATATTATTGCAAATTCAGTGTTAGTTTTCATATTTTACATCTGTCAAAGGAAGATGAAATTTATACTTATTAGATTTAGATTATTAGAGAACAATAAAACATATTTCATGTTATATATTTAATATTATAATTCTTCTTAGCATAATTTTATTTTTAAAAAAATAACCAACGAAGACATTTGTTATTTGTTGTTGTTAAACAATTTATTTATTTTTCAGGTTAGCTAGATTGTATACAACAAATACTCGCTTTGGTGCCGTCACCGACTCATTAAGCGTTTCAACACTTAGGTTTTTCAAACTTGTCAGTAACTAGTTTATGTACACGCATTTGCATTAAAGAAATCAAATACATGTTGCAAACTTGTCCAAAATTACCGGTTCAAGCAAAGCTATTGTTACAAATATATTTAAATACAAATATTTAAATTAAATTGAAGGCGCTTCAACGGTACAGATTATATATAAACGGGCTTGGCTTTGTTTGGATTGAAAATTCAAGCCAAGGCCAAGCCAAACCACATTTTCAAAAGCTTGAATTTTCAAGCTTTTATTTCATCAGGCTTAAGCCAAGCCAAGTCTAACATTTTAACGGCTTGATTTTTCAAGCCAAGCTAGGTGTTAATTCCATCTAGTCATGTCAACCTCACTTTTGAAAGCTTGATATTTCATGCCCAGTTTTCATTTCAATAGGATTAAGCACTGTCCACGTCAGCAATAAGTGCCCGTGAGGTGCCGCCTGGGAAAACGCCTGCACGGTACGAATGTCATCAACATTGCCGATGTCTGTAGACAAAGCAGATTCGCCCATTCAGCAATAGGTAACATGCCGTGATGATATTTTTATTTTATTTATTTAAGCCAAGCCATGCATTTTAATGGCTTGACATTTCAAGCCAAGCTAAACTTTAATTTTACCAAGCTAAGCCTAATATATTCGAACGCTTGATATTTAATGCAAAGTCAAGTTTTAATTTCAACAGGTTAAAGCCAAGCCAAACATTTTAAAAGTTTGATATTTCAAGGCAAGCTAAGCTTTATTTTCATTAAGTTCAAGCCTTGCTTAACATTTCTAAAGGCTTGATATTTCAAGCTAAGCTTTATTTTCATCGGGCTGTTCTTTTATATAGGTGTTACACCTGTTTTTCTTCATGCAGTTACGGTGAATCAGTCGATATGGAGACCTAGCCATCGTTTCAGTGATCTTCCTCGTTCTCTTTTGCCTTATGGTTTTGAATCTCTTGTCTCTTGCTATTTTGATTAATCTAGCACAGTTTGCTTGTGATATGTGGTTCTTCGTACTGTCCTTCGGCGAAACTCATAATGTCTGATATTTCATATTCGTTTCTTATAGTTTAATAACTTTTTAAATGAATAAAATTTGTTTGAGGAATAAGAAAAAATCTGCTCTAGCAAACAATAACAGAATAAAACTGGGATGAGGAGACATCGATGGTTTCGTAAAACCATATTCCATCTGATGGCGGAGTTGTTAAATGCCAGGTGGAGCGCCGTACCATTAGATACAAAATTTAATATAGTTTCAATCAACCTTCTCCGCATTAGATTCATCCACCTACACTTTCGTATCTGGCGCTTTCTAACTCCCACGATAAATGCAGTTCCCATGTTTGCTGAGGGGATCCTGGTCTAACCAGTGTAACATTTAACACAAAACACAATAACGCGTGTTGCTCGCAGTCGCTCACACTCACAACTTCAATCTACTGGTAGAGATTCCAGAGCAGGGCACACGACTGATGCATATGTGAGTGGAAACCTTCAGTCCACCAAGGAAAAGCCTCCAGGGAAGACAGGAAATATTCGGGAAAGCACTGGAATCCAGCGAGAAGGTTCAGGGAATTGAAAGATGCTGGAAGATGGAAGGGTGGCTTAACAACATGGTTAGAAAAATAGGGTGGATGAAAAACACATTTGTTGTATATTTAAACAGCAGGAAAATTCTTGTATCAAGCTTTCGGTATAAACTTTACAAATAAATAAATATAGTGGCTGTTCATAAGAATCACGAGAACTACAATAGATAAGAAGTTGGTTAGATTAAACAAAAATTGCCCCCACAGTTTCTTCCAGATTCGAGGAATCTGCTCCCATATTAGAGTCCTGATAGCTTCTGTTTCTTAGTAGCTTCGATTAGCATTGAAATTTAATGAGTAATTAATACATTAGCTGAAGCAGTAGCACCGATTAGTTGACGTTGAATTTTGCACATTATTAATGACAATTTGCAGTGTTAATAGTAGGTAACACTATCCGTGTTAATAATTTACGTACTTGAATCAATTACAGGCATGATCTTGACAGTAACATGTGAACGGGGAATCCCATATATGTACGGATATCGTTATAAATTGACTTTGAGAAGGAATTGTAAAGCAAGAGTACTCTAGGATCTAGTTTCGTCTCGTTGCATTATGCGAGTCGAGAGCGAGATTGCGGTTTATAATTCGAGGCGAGATCGATATAAGTGCGAGAAGCGGGAAATCTCGCGAGATTCTCGTGAGTATCTCGCAATAATAGGCGTTCGTAATTTTATAACTTTGATTAGTAAATTCAATGAAAAATACACCGGAAAACAATTTACAAGGGGTGGAGTCAGAGCAAATTCGTGCTTAGACTACGTGAAAATCATATAAATCCACTATATTTTTTGACTCTGTGAGTATCTAGAGTCGATTAGTGTCGGTCCCAGAGTGAGGATATGCAAAAATTAGTAAAATTGGTTTTGCATACAACTGAAATAGCCCCTCCTTCATCCCAGTTAAGGCCAGAGTAATTGAATTCTTGTCGTTCTTGAAAAGCAAGGGATGTTATATTAAGCGTCGATGAGAACCAGCACGGGTTCTCAGTGTAGCGGTTTTTTTAATGACTAAATCATATGTAAATGGTAGGATATATTTAATGATAAAGTGTACTTTTAGTTACAAAAAAGATTTTTTTAATGTTTAATTAGTTTTAGTGATGACAGGAATGCATTAACACTTTGATGACAAATTAGTTATTCTAGAGGCAAATTAAATTATTTAGTAACTTATCTCATTTTCTGGTGACCGTAAATGAATAAATATATGTTCGTATTGAAATAATTTGGTGACTAGAATATAATATTTCTTCTCTTTATTATAGTTTTACGATTGCAAAAATACACGGACTCTGTATAATAATACATAAACTCTAAATGATCTGAGCTATACAGTTTAGTAAAGGGGTAATGTTTTGAGAAATGTAAGGTACAAATGCATGATGAAAGTTGAGCCTTCGTGGTTGAACACAAAAATGTCATTCAAGTTTAGAGTAAGAATTACTCTCCATTGTGAAACACGACGAGACTAGAGAACTCTCGCATCTCATCTCGCCTCGTAGCGTTATGCGAGACGAGAACAAGAACGAGATTGCGAATCCGAAAACGAGACGAGATCGATATTTTACAATTCTCGCCTCGTGTGCATTATTATACGTGCATGAGTCGAGAAATCTCGTATCATCTCGTAGTGTTATGCGAGTTGAAAACGAGAACGAGATTACGGTTCCGAAAACGAGACGAGATCGATATGTTACATTTCTCGTCTCGTCTCGTCTCGCGTGCATCACTACTCTCCATATGTGAAACGTTGTTCTTTCACATACATCTCGAATCTCAACTCTCTATCAAATGAGTTAAGCTAAAATATTCCAAAAAGAATACAGCTATTAAATATTCTAATACATTGTTGTATAACTATTGCAAAATTTATCTATGTATAAAGTAGTTGGGAAAACATCAAATTAATTCTATCTAGTTGCAATATATTTTGCGCAAATTTAAAAGTTCTTTTACTTTTACCGCGGTCAGTAAACTTGGAAAATACGTAATTATGTAAAGAGCTCGTAATATCGTTTGTTATGATAAAACAATTACACAACAAATACTAACCAACAATTTCCTGGAATAACGCATTAAAAGACTTTTGTTTTTGTTGTTGTTTCGCATATGTAGGTCTTCATTATTGTTGAAAAGGCTTTGGGATTATCTAATTTAACATCAAAGAGCAGAGAAAAAGGGTAGGTTCCTCATTATGTTTAATATACCTATGTGGATAAAATTATGCACATTGAATTTTTTATTTTATATGAAGCAGTCAGGATGTTTGTTATTTAAATATTAAGAGCGGTATAGTCAGAAAAATTGACTCTGTCGTGACAAGCAATCAAACTATAAATATCGTTATGACAAAGCGGCATATCGCTCACTGCTTGCATTACAACATTGGGTGCCAACGGGCCTTTATTTGCGATTTGGAGATGCAGTCGAGGTGTCCCATATTATCCAAAAGCGGTACAAATGCACTTAACGTCAGGGTTGTTGTAATATTACCCAAAAAACCGCTTAAAAAACCCAGTTGTAAAAATTTGTAGGCAATATTGAATACATAATACTGTAAGACAATAAAAGTGTTTGGATTTTTAAATAACCAATACAAATAAAATATAAATTATCTATATTATTAACATTTTAATAAACTGAACCACTCGTACTAGATTAATAGTTTTCTGTATTTACATGTTCTCTTCTTAAATATCTATATTCTTTTTTGTGTCTTTTCTTAGCCTAGTCTATTTCTTAGTCTGGACCTCACTAATCCAATTGTGGAAAAAATCCTTTCAATTCATGCCGAACTGGCTGGACATACATTAATACTTATCAGACGATAAAAACCTTCTGCCGTAGTTTTAAGTTTTGTATTTTATCTTTTCATAATTTGTAATAAATATCTTTATCTTCGGTTTTAAATGTAAAAAAAGTATCTTTTCCACAAATTATTATTTTTCCTCCTGATACATGTCAACTGGTAATCACATTAAGCATAATTTTAAACATAAAAGCCCACAAAAACAAAAACCCAATACAATTCAAAAAACCCAATAAAACCCAAAAATCCTCAATAAAACCCAGGTGGGTTATAAAACTCGGTTTTTTTTTCAACCCTGCTTAACGTCCGTGCTGCTCATTATATTTTTTTTTACGGTCGACCCGTGTTAAATTGGAACCCCCACGCAGGAATTGAGAAAAAAACTTTTGCATAATTTTGTCCAGTTTTACCCAAATCTTATATTTTTGCACAGTCCCCAATAACTCATGAGTCAAAAGTCGATTTTCTATAGTGTAGCACCCCTATAAGCGAATAATTAAGTATCTACTTAACCTAATCTAATCTAATTTTACCTAATCTAACCGAACCTAACCATAGTTATGCCCAGGGTTGCCCAACACTTGTTTTATTTTGACCAGCCCCCCCCCCCCTCTTATCCAGTGAGTCAATAGTCGAATATATATGGTGTAGAACCCCCATAAGCGAATTCGATAAAATCAAGTAAGCCATAATTTTGCCCAAGTTATGCGTTTATGGGGGTGCCACACCCTAGAAATTCGACGTTTGACTCATAGGTTATGGGGGGCTGGGGAAAATAAAAAAAGAGTGTTGTTGCTAAGGTGATGTTCAAATGATGTACTTATTCATTCACCACCCGTGGTCTATTTGTACGATTTACTACCTTTGTTATCTTAGCAACCAAATCTTGATCAGTAAATAAAGCCTATTGCCTTGGAAACCTTATCGGTAAACATTCAAAAAAACCGATCGTGCAATAATAAATAATTTAAAAACTGTCTAAATTATTGTGTATGACAATTTGTTAAATAATCATACAATTAATTTAAGAAACAATATGTTTTCCATCAAATATGCCCTAATAGCCTAAGGTACACAAGTGGAAAAGTGATACATTCCAAGCGAATAAATAGAAGTAATACAAATAAATATTTTATCTTACGAAATGTGTTATACAAAAATAACAGATGTCAACCATCGTTGATGTAATCTGAAAATATATAGTTTATTTTAGTTATTAGACAAAATGTACGGTTCTAAAATAAGCATTGTAACAGATTTAAACCATGTTGCCAGGACATATATTTTATAGGTGTATATTTACTCATTAGAGGTTGCTGTTGAATACAAAACGAGGTTACAGCACATCTGTGAATACTAACCACTATTATCAACCACATGGCTACCACAAACCCATCATTTAATTATAAATTTATTGAACTTTGATAATTTCATAAACTTAGATAGGGACCTTATATTAATTAAATATAGACGGGTTGTAAAGGACATCAGAAACAGACGTTATTCACCAATATAACATACAAAAAATATTTTTTGTCTGTTTCGTAAAGTAAGTAACTAATTTCAACAATGTATGCATACCTTCATAATTAAAATTCTTGTAACAATACTGGCGGAACAAAATATCAAACCGCTTCTTTTAGTTTCGTCACTTACACTACGAACATGAATATAAAATAATAAATAACTTAATAAATAAAGTCAAGAGTTATGGTCGTATAAAACGGAAATATGGACCACTTGAAATGTTCTTCAACAACGTAATAACGTAACTTACAAGTGGAGACGAAGAAACGTTGCCAATAAAATGATAATATAAATTAGGAGATAAAATCTTTAATTTTCAAGAGGATTAATTTAGGAAGTTTATTTAATTAAGACTAACTTTAAAACAGAAGAGTATTGATAGTGGAAATTATGATGATTATTTCTGATGAATATTATTTATTTATCTATTACGGTAGACGAATTATAAATAAATACTTATGTCAAGTGACTAATATAAGCTAATTTAAATATAAATTCTTTTTTACCTTTCGTCACCTTTACATAACAATGGTATTGTCTTTGATAAACAAAAAATCGATGATGAGTTTTTAATGAATACGCATGTTTTAGGGTCCCTAGAATACAATTTTACTATTTTGACGATATCTGTATGTATGTGTATCTGTGTGTGTGTATGTGTGTGTGTGTAACAAAAATTCTCCGTCGATAACGCCAACGCTATAATACGAAAAATTATAATTCTTTCATATTTCTCATGAAGAGTCGATTAGAATTTGAATACCATTGGTTAACCGGAAGTACCTTGAAGATTTTAAACCTTTTTCTTGAAAAAAATGTTGTTAAATTTTATTTTTTGACATTTTATGTTTATGTCGGTCTCGTGGCCGCGTGCTGGTCGCGAATCTGGGGAACCGGGTTCGATCCCGACCGACGCCAAAAAGAAATATTTCGAATTTTAAATGGCACAAAAGTGACCCCTGTGGTGTAATCTCCACGACAGCAATTAATGACCGTGTGGTGACACCTGGTAATCGCCCGCACGGTACAAATATGTTATCATCATTACCGAAAGCCTGTGTACAAAGCAGAATGGCACACCAAGCAATGGGTAATATGCCGTGATTAATTTAGAGATAAAAAATTATAAAGAATTATCTTGCAACCTAAAAGCTGCACCAGGGAAACAGTATATTTAAACATAACTAATTGACAGATGTCAGTGTCAAATAAAATTTACATAATATGTTTATGAAATGATTTTGCTGGAAATATAAAATCCTTTGTAAGAAATTTTCTGTGTGGAATTTATACAAAATATGTACATTTGACGGAAGGTTATGTGCTGGTCACATCAGATTTTTTCATTTCTACAAAATAAAATTGTATGTCGTTTATTTTAATACTATGAAGTAATGAAAGTAACAAATACGATATACATATTATAAGCACAATAGATGTAAATATATATATCACGCAATGCTTAAATGTTTTGGCAACAATTCTGCATACCATTCCATTCATACAACAATATTTTTTTGCCAAATTGCAGTACATCACTTTCTCTCAGTTCTATTTTAACTGGAACCAATTCAAAAGAATCAAACTGCATATGTGTTTTTTTTAACAACTCACGTATACAAGCAAGTATAATAATAGTTTGACTAATATATATGTTTAATATACGACAAAAACTACAGGGGTGTTTCAGGTAACATGTACAAGGCATGAGAGTATGAATTCTAGATAGCAAAACGAGAAAAAATCCCAATAAACATTGGCGTCATAACGCTTCCTAACAGAGATATTGAGGATACAAAAAAACAGGAAATAGTAGGTAGTTTTATTAATTTTTTATTGAGTCATAAATATTTACAGGATGTCTGCCGTAAGCGGGCCACCATTGCTTACTTTCTTATTTGAAGACATAGAAAGACAGTTAAAGGTTAAATGGACATATTTGGGCTATATTATACAACAAATTTAACGATGAAAAATGCAAAAAAAATGTATATCAAATACGCGACTTATTCAACGAAAAACCATTTTTTAAATGGAATGCTATATTGAAAGTGGTACCATTTAAAAGATTTTTTTTTTTATCTGAATATAAAAGTTCATTATTACTATTCCTCTAAAATTAAAAACAAAAGAGTTATTTCAAGTTGAAATTTAAGTATTATATTTCTTATCTTAATACAAATATGTCATTGTTGTTATGGAAACAACAAAAACAAATAACGAAATTAATTATTAACTAACACTGATCAAAGAAGTAATAATAATAAATAATTGCTAATAAAAATGTTTGCTTTGTACGCTCATTTCTATGAATAAAACAAAAAAAAGTTCAAATTGTTAACCATTTCAACTAATTCATTATTAGTATATTTTTTATATTTTTCCATTTTGTTGACAGCATCTATCAATAATGTAAATAAATAATCCAAATGTCAATTGTTCTTTGATTAATGTTAATTTTTGTTGTTACCATAGCGACGAAAGAAATATAATATTGAAATTTCAACTTGAAATAACTCTTTTGTTTTTAATTTTAGAGGCATAGTGATTATATACAGATAAAAAATCTTTTAAATGGTACCACTTTCAATATGGCATTGCATTTAAAAATGTTATTTTATTGAAAAAGTCGCGAATTTAACCGTGTTTTTATCGCTTCAATTAAGAAAGTTAGCAAAGGTGGCCCGCTTACGACAGGCACCCTGTACTTAATTATAAAAAGAATTTTAGAGCAAATGTGCTAAATGAAAGTCATTGCATACAATGATACAATACATAACTGCGCGACGTACAAGCCACCCATGTGTATTACTACAAATGAAATAAACAAAAGGCGATACAAGGATGTAACCAACTAATTTCTACTATTTCATTATTACTCTTCACTTAAGTTAAAACCTCGGTATCTTTGTTAGGTAGCGTTAGAGCACCAATGTTAATCGATTTTTTTCCCATGTTGGTATCTAAAATTCGTACCCCAAAGCCTTATTGTAGTTACATGAAACAACCTGTATATTGAATATTGTAAAGTGATTATTCCTTATTCCAGTTATAACATGGAAACAAAATTTCAAGCCTCAATGTCATCCAACTAAGGCAAGCCTTAATTTCATCAAGACAAATAATTTAAAAACGGCTTGAAATTTCAAGCCAAGCCTTAATTTCACTAGGATCAGACCAAGCTTTAATTTTATGAAATTTAAGCCAAGCCTAACATTTCAAATGCTTGGTATTTAAAACCAAACTTTAAGAGGATCATCTACACATTTCCAAATTAACGAAAAGAGGCTCTATTTTTTATTTTTATAATATCATTGTTCTTATATCTGTGGCAAAGCTCTAATACTAGTGATTTTTGGTTAATTTTGAAGTTAATTTTTCGAATATAGAATAAATATTTTTAAAAAATTAAATGTAACGTACTTAATTTCATTTTTTCTACGAACGAGGGTTTAAATATTATTACACATGAATGACAAATACAACCATAATTAATAAAAAAAAAACGGATGGGCCTTCCGTCAATCCTGTGTATTATATAAAAATTCCATAAGTATATAAATTTTCTTGCAAAAGTATCTAAATTTCCAGTTAAATTATTTCATAAACAAACTATGCAAATTGCACTTGACACTGACATCTTCTTCTTTAGCTTTTCCCATTCGTTATGGGTCGCTATTTTTTATTATCTTTTTACACTCAGTTCTGTTTTGCATGTCGTTCTCATTCAGTTCCTTTTCTCTAAAGTCTTCTGCAATACAATCCTTCCATCTTATCTTTGGTCTTCCTCTGTCTCGCCAACCTTCTGTTACTAAGCTATTCATTCTTCTTCCAATATATTCTTCATCTCTCCTCATGACATGTTCAAACCAATGTAATCGTCGTCTCTCTTGTATATTTCTAAAAACTTCTAACACTAGAGTTTTTTACCTTATTCTTTCATTCCTCACCGTATCTTTCCGTGTCTTCTCCAACATCTATCTTAACATCCTCATCTCTGCCACATTCATTTTTTTTTCATTGATACTGACATCTGTCAATTTGAATTATCTGAATATATTAGCAGTGTTCATGGTTAGCATAGCTGGCTGATTTATGAAATTTAATATCTTTATAATTCTTTAACTCTATATCTAATGAATATGAAGTATAAAATGCAATCAAATCGTATAGAGAATAATATATTCTTTAAGTTATAACTGTTAAAATCTTCAAATGAGGGTACTTCCGGTTGACCAATTATAACCAAAATCCAATCTTCTGGCTGTAAACTTGAGGACTACGAAAAAAATATAATTTTTGGAATCATGGTATTGAAGTTATGCGATCCGAAACTTTAGTCACACACACACGCACACACACAGACACACACTCTCACACATACACGCACATACATACATACATAAATACATACATACAGACATACATCATCGTAAAAATGGTAAAATCATATTATATATGGAACCTGAAACGTGCTTATTCACTAAAAACTGATCATTGAATTTTTTGACCAAAGATGACGGAAGGTAAAAAAACAGACGTGTTTTGTGTATTTTCAATGCTACAGTATAAATAAAAAGTTATAGACATAATATCAAGTTTTTTTTTAAATAAATATAATAAAAATAAGTTACAAATTTTGCATAATTAGTACAAATTTAGAACTTCTTTTCGTTAATTTGGAAAAGCGTATACGATCCCCTTAATTTCATTAAGCCCAAACCAAGTCTAACATTTCTGAACGTTTGACATTTCAAGCCAACAAAATTTAATTTAAACTATGTAGGTATATAAATATAAACTTAAATGTGCAAATTGATTTTTGCTAATAGGATGAACTATTATAATATATAATATTATAATACGACGAACTATTATGACGAAGGACGAAGGGGTCATACCATGTACGTACTTCATGTAGAATTCGTTCTAATACTAATAGTAGCGTCGTTAATCCGTGCTGTTTTAACTGAAGAAAACATCAGAAAATTATATGTGGATTATATTATATACATAATTCTATTTATTTCCGTATATGCTATTATATTTTTATCTGATTTTTCTATTATGAAACCGCATAGGAAGTATTGATTGTAAATAATAAAATAATGATAAGAAAATGAGTATATTTTTATCTATCACTATGCACACAAAATGCGAGATTATGCGCACAAACTCTAATTTACAAATAAGAAATAAATGAATACTAAAACGTAAAACAAACAATGACGTAAGAAGTGAGAAATTTTGTAAATAATATTTATACCTACACAATTTCAAGAACAAAACATGCATAAAATCTACCTAATCTACAAAATAAACAATATCTACAGAGTGTAGTTTACTTTTAAATTAGATCTATCAATGTAAACATGTTTACAGACATGCATATTGTTGCTTTCTCACGGTGTGTTCATAATATTTTCAATTGTAATTTTTAATGTGAACCAAGTACTTTCACTGTTTTATAATTAAATAAATTTGCATTTTTTTAATGAAGGAATAAAGTACAAAAAGTATTTGCTTTAATGATTAAAATTTGGCGTTGATTTTTGGAAATATATTGACAGCTGGTAACTTTGAAACAAAAATAGAAGCAATATGTGAGTCATGTTTATTTCAACTTTTTATAAAAACAATTATTTGAAGCATTGACGTTCCTTTTTATTTATTATAATGATTAGAAGGTCAATTTAATATCAATTAGGTTAGATCTATTAAAAAATAATCAGCATTTCAAATAATAAACATTAAAATGTTAAAAAATAACAATACCTTATATTAAATCCAGTTGTTACTCCGGCGTAAGAAAAAAACTTGTTCACATTTTCAAAAACACAAAAAAAACACTTGTCAAACTATAACACTCCACAACTAAACAATTATAAATAGTTTTAGTCAAATCCTTCGCTTGACAATAATAAAAATTAAACACAACACACTATTTACTAACAAAATTAATTCGTAAAATAATAAAATCCAATTTTCTAGCCCGCAAACATTCAACAACCAACTCCCAAACACATCCACTGCTGACTACTCTAGCAGGAACAAGTTTTCAACTCAGAGCGTCACGTGGTATAACATCGCCGAACGGAAGCGAGGATGGACGAAGTGTTCGCACTTGCGCGTGGTTCGAATTTGAAATTATATATGTGTCAATCGAATTAAACAGATCACGAGTTACAAAATCGATTAATTCGATCAGAAGATGGTGGTAATTTTTATCCGAAGGAAACTTCATTCGTTATTATTACGTGATATTGAAGATCGACATTGTAGTTGTGTAATTCTATTAACAGTTAAAGCTTATCTACTATTTTATTGCTTGTTTTTAACGTATTTTCTTATAAGTAAATGATTATATTATGTAATTAATGCAATCAAACATGCATGTGTAATTAATTATGCATTATAAAATGTATATATTGATCTATAAATCAAATATCGTAGATTAGAAGTTAATAAAATATGTTAAACACTGCTTTTAATATTTATATTTCATTGCTTTTCTTATTAAAATTTTTATCTCCAGCTACTCTTGGTGAAGGAGGTATAGGGATTGGCAAATGACCACGCATAGGCTCCGGAATTTAAATTATAGATAATTTTATAAATTTATCCATAAAATACAGTAGAGACCCTTTAATCCGAAATGCTAAATGTAAGGGGGTATTCGGACTAACGATTTGTTCGGATTACTGAATTTGTATGGATAAATATAATAACGTGAATTTAGAATTTTTTTAAATATTTATTTAAAGAACTTCAGAGAACTAATAATGCTGAAATTAAGAAATAGACACAAAAAGCATAATTATTATATTGTCTTTTGTTTTATTTTTTTCTTGTATATGTATTTGTATTATTTCTTCATATTGCTATATAGTATTATTCTGTAACTACAATCTAAGCGTCATGTTAAATTAAAAATAATAAATAAATATTAATTCTGAAAAAATCATATATTTTTGTTGGTTTTCGGGCGTTCATTCAGACTTTGATGACTATTATGTATTATTATTTATTAAATAATGTATGTACATACATCCACCAGTTGCAATCTCGGACTGAAATCGTTATCACATCCTGCTACTCCAGAGATGGAAATTAAAGCAAAATTTGATAGTTTTTCCAAGAATCACACGTGTTGCGTTTGGAGAAATTTTATCCCATGTTTCGGATTAAAGAGTCCTTGTTCGGAATACCTTACGTCTACTCAATGTTCGGATTAACGTGGGTCTCCACTGTATATAAAAAAATCTGTTGTGGCCAGCACAATACCTCTCGCCATTTTAATTTTATGTTATATAGGGCACGAGCAGTTATGTGACTTTGTTAGCCTTAGCAAGCAGATATGGGGGCCCGTGTCAGAATGATAGCTAGTAATATACATAGGTGTCAAGTATCATAAGTTTTCATTCGAAACATTATGATTTTCCAAATCCATGTGGATTATTTTCCTCGACAAATATATTCCATACTAATGGATGACAAATAAACAGAATATTATGAAATTTTGAATGAAAAATTATGACATATGACAATTGTGACATCTATTTAAATAACTACTTACCGTCATTCTGACACGGATCCTCATATCTGCTTGCCAAAGCCAACAAAGTCACATGGCTGCTCGCGCCCTATAAGTAACAAATTTAACATTTCTTGTACACACAAATAATTGAAATTGTTTCTCTTCTTTCGTTCTATGAGAAATTATATCCTACTATTCTAATATGTTCAAAATTCTTCAAATTCATTGACGGTATTAGCGGTATTTCTTAAGGATATATGTAATATTGACATACCTGTAATTTAAATACATATTTAATTAATAATATAATAATATATATTAAAAGTACTCATACCTCCCAGAAAAATCTGACACTGACATTTTGCATTTATTTGTCAATTACAAAAATTTAAATTGTTTTTCGGGCAACGAGATTTATTAAAACAGATTATTCTATATTATATACTTTATCTCCAAACCTATACGAGATATAATAAAAAATTTAAATGTGTCAGATTGAGAATTTAATTATCTTTAATATTTGTAGTGACAAATTTTCAAAAAATAATATTTTGAATTTTTTTTTTAGAAACTACCACTTCCGGTTGTCCCAGTGTTACCAGAACCTATTCAACTCTTCCCATTACCGTTAGATTAAGGAATACGTAGTCAAACAGGTCTTTAGTCTTATAGAATTTGAGAAATCGTGTCTCCAACAACTTCACACACACACACACATCCACACACACACACACACACACACACACACACACACACACACACACAGACATCATTGTAAAAATGTTAAAATCGGATTCTATGGACCTTAAATCGTGCTTATTCAATAAAATCTGGATATGCGATTTTTAGCATGAATCCAATACCTCTCTTTGCGAGAGGTAAAAAAGTATTAATACAAACCTGTAGAAAATTTAATAATCTTTAATTTTTATAATAACATAAATCTCGAAAAAATAACATTTAAAGGTATTTACGAAGAAAAATTATTTTAGAAGTATAGTGCCATTTTTGGTTATCTGATTTACACCAAAATCTAATGGCTTCTTTCCATATTAGAATAAGATAGAAATAAAAGCTTACAAAATTTTATGAACGATAGCATTTGAGTTAGAGCGTAAAGAGGATCCACACACATACACATACGCACGCACACATACACACAGACATCATTTTGAAAATGTTAAAATTGGTTTCTAGGGACCTTAAATTAGTGAAAATTAAATGGCGGGAGGTATTATGTTGGGTACACCAGTTTTTCTTATACTTTCAGTATTGGAGAGATGCCTTAGTCAGTCTAAGAAATTTATTTCACCCTTTTCGACCAACGCCAAAGAGATATTTGCTCTTAGCAAAAAAAGACAGGTATCTTTACTGGTCATTTTCCTCTGAAATACCATCTATGTAAGATTGTTCAATTGATAACAGTATCTGTCGACTCTGTGAAGAAGACGAAGAAACTTTGGAATACATTGTATGTGAAAGTCCAGCTGTGGCCGTAAATATACTTAAAAGGTACCTCACGGCTAATGACTCCCGGAGCAGTAACTGGCTTCATGAGAACTCTGGGTCTGCTTCCAGAAAGTTGAGATAGGGTCTTGTAACAACAGATCTTCAGATCGCAGCAAAAAAGAGACTAATACTTAACGCCGTCAACTAATTAATAACATATATTTGGTTGTGAAAATTTTAAAAAAGTGGGCTGTATTATTATTAGATTAGATGTGAAAAAACAAACAAAATATATACAGCTACTAACCTGGATGCAGGAAATCAGGAACGTAGGATGAAGACCGGAACGAGTCCTGGCAAAGGACTCAGGAACCCAGACTAGTTCTGACAAAGGCTCAGGAACGCAGACAGGAAATCGGGTTTATGAGTTCTGCCGGATGGCTTGCAAACAGGCGGCAGCACAAATACAAGAAACTCAGTTCTCGTAACTATACACTATCAAAAGAACTAAGAACTCGCCAAACCGAAGTTCTTGTACCAATATTCAAAGAAGATTCGGAGGGTTGTATGTTGTATCCAGGTTTGATACACCGATTATTGATACGACTCAAATAATTCATTGATACACATTGGAAAAAACTTATTACAATTTTAGTTGTAGTACAGTAGCAAACGTTTAAATGAATTCAAATTACAAGACGGAGAATTTTGTTTAAATTTTGTGGTTACTCATAACCGGAATATAATGCGACTACACTTCAATATAGGTCTATTAATTCGCATATCGAGATTTTGATAAATGACCACATTTTAAGGTCCCAACAATCCGATTTTAACATTTTTACAATGATGTCTGTACAATGTGTGTATGTATGTGTGTGTATATATATTTGTGTGGATCTTCTGGACACACTAACTCAAATACTATCATTCGGAACATTTTGAAACCATGTATTTCTATCTTATTCTAATATGAATAGAAGCCATTGGATTTTGGTGTCAATCGGATGACCGGAAATGGCACTTTACTTGAAGCTCAAAATAGTTTTTCTTCAAAAAATACCTTTAAATGTTAATTTTTTGCAATATGTTTTTATAAAAATTAAAGATTATTTAATTTTCTACAGGTTTGCATTAAGAGTTTTTCTATATATTTTATGGATAAATTTATAAAATAATATAAAAATTATATCCCGGAGCTTATGCTTTAAACACAACTCCATGGTTACACAGTTCAGCTCAAATGTATGCAACTAACAAATATTACTGTCAAATTAAAAACATTTCAAACTAATAATAGTAACGATTTAAAAAGAAAATTGTAAATAGAACGATAGTTATATGGAACGGAACTAAATATACATAATTTTTAGCATTAGTAAATATGGATGTATGTATTTAAATAAATAATGGGTGTGCTAATTTGATTTATACACAGATTTCAGTAATGATGATAACATAGTGTTTACCAAGCGTCACCCACGCTCAATTTTGTGCCATTTAAAATTCGAAATATTTGGCGTTGATCGGGAACGAATCCGGATTCCCAAATTCGCGACTAGACATTCAGGCACGCGGACAAGAGACTCCATAGGTATGTATAAATATAATAATAAAAATTAAATGGCGGGACGTATTGTGTTAGTTACATCAGATTTTAATTTCTTGCTTTTGCTCGTTGTTATATCGACTGTATTGTTGCAATTTGAATTATTTTTATAATGACTACTACATTTTTATTTTATAATGTTTTATGCAAGTGTTAGCAACTGTGATCCATTTGTCATTTCTAAAATAATAGAATCGCCGAAACAATATCCTTTCGGTCAAAGCAAAAAAAAAATCGTGAACAAAATGGATAAAATATGAATAAAAGAAGTTACAACTATCCTTATTGTTTTGTGCTGTTTATTGCCAGACGTGACCTTACAGGTTTTGAAAGCTGTTGTAGAGAGAGCACCACACGGATAATAATGTTTGAAACTTTATGTAATTTCGTATGCAAGCCTATTAGCAATTTTTCCCTGAGTAGTTCATCTGTAATAGCATTTTAAATGTTGCATTCAAAGTTCATACCACAGTATAATAAATTCTTCCCGAAGTTCAGCATCCCCGCAGTCTGAAAAGCTCGCGGAGCTTAAAAAGCACGTTCCCCTTTTCGGTACACACACAGAATGAAAAGAACAAAAGGATGGGAGCTTGTCACTAACAGAAGATCGCAAGGAAAATTGTCCGCACGAATTTTTCATAAGGCAGGGTTCCTTGTATGTAGAACGGGATTCGATGGACGCTTAGTCCATAGAAGCTGTAGAAGCAGATTGGCAACAGGAATAAGGATTAGTAGGGGATGGTAATTTATGATAATATATGCTGCACTATTAAGGGTGTCAATAGTAGATGGATGGGAGTTTAAGAGTTTATTCCACACAACAAAAGTATAAATCGATCCTTGTTCAACGTTAGAAAACAAAAGTCCATGAAAGTATTGTGTTACAAGAACAGTGATATACATAAATTTTCATAATTACATATACGACTTAACTGTTCTATTTCATGTTATTGTAATTGTAAATAAATAAATATAAGGTTACGTGTATTTTGCTTTAATTATTTATTTCGTTTTCACTGAATTACAAAACCGGAAAATTATTATATTTACTCGCAAATTATGCGAAAGTTTTACTTTTAGACTGACGCATTCTTGAATATTTTAATTTTGGGAAGGTTCTTGAAAAGTTTCATGAAATTCCTTACAGATTTTTAGAAATAATAATGGAACAGCGAGACAGAGTTGTTCAGTTAGGTACGCCAACATATTATTTCTTCTTTAAAACTGAACCGGTTATTATACCTCGAAATACCCATTTTAGTATAATGTAGTACACAGGTGGGCTAGAATAACTGGTTCGCCATGAGGATCTCGAAAACGATAAGAGATACGAAGTCGAATAAATTAGACAAAAGTTGCCCCATTAGGAGACCATTTTAATGATGTTTCGTTATTTGCGACAAAATGCATAGCTCACTAGATATAGGCGAAAATGTAAATTTTTCAGTTTTTACCTTCCGTTACCTTTAGGCAAGGAAGGTATTGTCTTATTTGGTCAAAAAATCGATGGTGAGTTTTTAATGAATAAACAGGTTTTAGGGTCACTAGACTACGATTTTATAATTTTTACGATGATGTCTGTATGTATGTATGTATGTATGTATGTATGTATATATGTATGTATGTGTGTGTGTGTGTTTGTGTGTGTGTGTATGTTCGTGTGTGTGTGTGTGTGTGTTTGTATATAATAAAAAATTCTCTTCCGATAACACCAATACTATAATTCGAAAAATTATAATTCTTTCATATTTTTCTTTTGTACGTCCATATGAAGAGTTGCTTAGATTTTGATTACGATTGATTATATTGGGAATATTTTATTCTCTATTTGATTTAAATTTTTTTTCTTCATATTCAAGGAATTTAGAGATAAAAACTTATAAAGAAATATAGAATATTCAAATATAACTAATTGACAGATGTCAGTGTCAGATTGAAAGAGATTTTTTTTAGCTTTCTAACCATGTATAACATCTATGTTCATTTGTTTCAAACTGCAAAAATGTAACATTTATTCAATTTATACGTTAAAAACAATGAATGTTGCAATGGAAGATTGAAAAACAAAATTAAAAATAATAATTTGGTGATTTCCATTGATAATTTTCTTACTTAGTTCTCAAATTTTTATGGTCTTAATATTTTTATATGTAGGCAATGCCATATTTCTAAAAAAATATATTTAAAAGCTATGTATGTTATTCATTGCAATAACTATTGTTTTTAACCTATAAATTGAATAATTGTTGCATTTTTGCAGTTTGAAACAAATGAACATAGATATGTTAGACATAGTTGGAAAGCTAAAATAAATTTTCTTTTCAATGGTGTAGCCTTCCAATATGGCGTTCATAAAAAATTAAAACTATAACATCAATCCTGGAAAACAGTGTTAAAAAAAATTGAGCGTCACCAGTGGAAAGAACATAAAAAAGTATCCTAAAAATTTACAAACCAAAATCCATAATTATTTCACACTTGGCAGTTATTTGCAAAAATAAAAATAAACAAATATATCATTACGGCATATTACCCATTACTGGGTGTGCCAATCTGCTTTGTATACAGATTTCACCTATATCTAGTGACCTATGCATTTTTTGAAATAACAAAACACCATTAAAAAGGTTTTTAGAGAAATTTCGGTGCATATGACTTTTAGGGGAAATTACTCAAAAATGGACTGATATACCAACTTGGTGGTATCATTTTTACCTTTCGTCACCAATAGGTAAGGAAGGTATTGTCTTTGGTCAAAAAATTCGGTGGTGAGTTTTCATTGAATAAGCACGTTTTCGGGTCTTTACAATACGATTTTACTATTTTTACGATGATGTCTGTATGTGTGTGTGTGTGTGTGTTCGTATGTGCGTGTGTGTGTGTATGTGTGTGTGTGTGTGTATGTGACCACTTTTTCGTGCACGATATCTCCAATACTAGAATTCCAAAAATTACAATTCTTGCGATTCCTCTTCCTTACAACCATATGCAGACATGTTCAGATTTTGGTTATAATTGGTCAACCGGAAGTACCCTCATTTGAAGATTTTAACAGTTTTTCTTAAAAAACTCAGTTAAATGTTATTATTACTTAAAGAATATATTATTCTCTATACAATTTGATTGCATTTTATATTTCATATTCAACAGATATAGAGTTAAAGAATAATAAAGATAAAAAATTCGTATAAATTTCATAATTCAGCCAGCTATGCTAACTTAACCATGGAAACTGCTAATATATTCAGGTAATTCAAATTGACAGATGTCAGTATCAATAAAAAGCAAGTAATTGAATGAAAAAATAAGGGAAGTAATTCTAGTGTTAGAAGTTTTTAGATATAATAGAGACGATTACATTGGTTTGAACATGTCATGAGGAGAGATGAATAAATTAATAGAAGGTGGAAGAAACATAGAAAGACCAAATATAAGATGAAAAGACTGTATTGCAGAAGACTTGAGAGAAAAGGAACTGAATGAGGACGACACGCAAAACAAAAATTAGTGGAAGAAGAAAATAAAAAATAGCGACCCCGTAACGAATGGGAAAACTAAAGAAGAAGAAGATGTCAGTGTCAAGTGCAATTTACTGGAAATATAGGATCTTTTGCAAAAAAATTATGTATAGGGCGCGTGCAGTGACATGACTTTGCTGCCTTTGGCAAGCAGATATGGGGACCCGTATCAAAATGACAGCAATTAATTATGTCCATAACTGACAAGTGTCATAATTTTTCATTCAAAATTTCATGATTTTGTTATTTCATGTGATTTGTTTGTTATCAGGAATATGGAATTCCGTTGCCGAGAAAGGGAATCATAAAATACCAAAAATTTATGAATCTTTTGCAAGAAAATTTATGTATGGAATTTGTACATAATACACAGGATTGACGGAAGGTATTGTGCTGGCCACATCAGATTTTTTCATCATACGATCAAAATTAGATAAGTTATACTAATTGTCAGAATTTTTAAACTATAGCAAATATTAGATAGAAAATACTGAAAATATACATCCAAAATAATTACAATTTTCAGCCTTTTTCAAACATAAACCGAATTGTATTATTCATTCACAATATAATAAACATAGTTTTAGCAAGAAATAAAAATCTTATGGCTGGTTTTCATAGTTTTGTAAAGTGTAAGTCAATATTTTATTGGAAGAACGTTTTAGGAATATAGGATATTCTTCCGTTGTCCCCTTTCAAGTATAAATTATATTTTAGAGCCAAATAGGATAAAGTTATAAACTGAAAAGGTGCATATTCTTATGTCACAGGATTTAGAGATTTACTGGGAAATCCCTTTCAACTTTAAATGACAGAATTTGTGGTACCGGTACATTCACAATCAAATCTGAACCCAGTACAATTTCATGTTGGTTTAAAAATGTAAGCTAAGCAGAAGCCATGAAAACACTATTTTGAATTTGATTATTTGCATATGTTTGCATTTGCGGTAGTTTAATATCAGTTTAGTTATTTATTTATATCGAATCTGGGTACAAGGTAAATAATTACAAAAACATAGGATTTCAGAATATATAAAACTTATACAGCCGTATTCATAGCAACTTCATTATTCCACACTTATTCCCGGTATAACTATTCCACCTAGTTTAAATTTAAAACTGGTTTAACACTTCGGTATTCATAGCAATGTTATATATTTTAAACTTATTAGTTTAACTATTCCAGATAAAACATTTGGCAACATTGTATTTTTATTCTCTTTGACGTTTATGCATGAGCAAAAATAATAATTAAATTGTTTTTGTGGAAACCAGGTACGAGTAACAGGTAAGTTTTGATCTTATAACTACAATTTGCTATCTTATATTAAATATTAAGCAACATTTTAAAATTTTAGTGGTATTATAAAATGACAGCAAAAAAAAGAAGAGATCCGAAAATTGGACGGAAGAGGAATAGAATTCGTTATTTGAAGTAATTAAAATACACGGCAGACACATAATATGTAGATAAAAATTCAAATAAAAAGATAAAGCCTGGAATCATGTTTTTATCTTGGCATGTCATAATCATTCTCACTTTCTTAAGAATCTGAAAATTATAAAAAAATGTGGATTGAATCCTTTAAAATAAATTTTACTAACCTATATTAAAAAATAAATATCCACAATCAATCTTGATGAAATTAGGTTAAGTCTGTATGCTTTGACTACGGCTAGCTGTAGCTTTACGAGCGCATTATACTAATCTTGCGCACAACAACGCGGAAAATTTAAAATTGACAGGTCTTAAACCAACTAGTTTAACGATTTACACCTAGTACCTCATGGTTTAAATTTATTACCTGTTGGTATAAGGTAAACCTAAACATAAAAGTGTTATGAATACGATTATTTGTTAAACCTGGTATAAAAAACAAGTTTAAAGTTATTCCGGGTATAACTATTGCTATGAATACGGCTGATAATGTATTAAATAGAAGTAAATCGTATATCATCGCATTTTCGTTGTATAACCACAAATCTTCTGCGGTAGAGGAAGCTGGTAAACATTGACAAAATAATAGATGTTCCATGGTTTGAGGTTCTCCACATAAACAGGCGCCGTCTTCCACATATATCGATTTCCAAGTAGTCCTTACACCTTCAAATGAAACAACGAAGTCTATTCAAGCTTTCCAAACCCTCCATTCTAAATTTGACCCTGCAGATAGTTTTTCTTTTGAGTTCCATTTTGGTAGCCGGTGTTCCCACTTTATTTGCTTGGTCATGGTTTTCGAGACAATCAGAGGATTTGATACCTGTAAAAAACATTTCCTGGATTTCAGTCAGTCTGGTCACTGGCGGAATGTTTATGTGTAATAGATGACTAAAGTCTTGGCTCTATTTACTTTGTTCGGCCATGGTTACAGTTTCCCGCTTAATCTGTGATGAAGAAATTCCTGCTAACATTTACAGATGATTAAAGTTGATAGGTTTCAAGCAGCCCATTATTAGTTTACATGTCTATATGTTATTTCAACTTCTTTTTGTAATATAAAATGCATTTACTTAAAGTTTTGTAATACTTAATAATTAGATGTTTCATAAGCAACAAAATTATGAACTTAAATTAAATAAAAATTAGCGTGTTCTTCCACAAGGCGCAACTTTCTACGGACACCTAGAATTGGGACTTCGCACTGAGCTACTCTGAAATTAAGGAAAATGACTGATCCTTAATAATTTCAGATATAAACAAAAGCCCAAATTCGCAAATAAGGTGTTGATATGGTGTGTTATTTCCACAAGGAATGTATCCAGGCCTCATGTGAGGTGAAGCTCCGGATAGTCAAAGGTACATGTAACAAAATTGGTCAATTTTATTGAAGAAGAACACGCTGAGGATGATTTTATCTACTAGCCAGACCTCACGTCCTCTCACTATGCAACACAAACACAAAATTGGCTAACTGATCAAAACGTACTATTAGTTCCGCGAAATCCCATATCCTACCTTACGCTCGTCCCATAGAAGGGTTTTGGGCTCTTTTATCTTGAAAAGTTCACGAGGAAAATTGGGAAGCTCAAAATGAGGACGAACATCAACGCAGAGGAATTAAGGAATGACCGAGAAATCTATGTAAATGTCGTCCAAAACCCATTGTTAGGTGTCCGCAGAAAGTTTCGCCTTGTGGAAGAACACGCCCATCTTTATTTAATTTAAGTTCATAATTTTGTTGCTTATGAAACAATTAATTATTAAGTATTACAAAACTATAAGTAAATGCATTTACAAAAGAAATTGTTGAAATTTGTGCTAAAACTTTTAGGACATACGTTAAAAAGTTAAATGCGAAATTTTTAAACAGCACAATTTCCCATCATGAACTTCAAATATATCTTGATATATAAATGTTTAATTTTTTGCACCAATATTACTTGTTTATGTATTTGTATACAAAGGGATGCTGGTCCCTTAACACAGTTTCTTTGAGAATTCTGCCTCGTCATCAGCTATGTTTGGATCTTCATTCTCCTTTGCCCTGCTCCATCATTGATTTTACATTATATTACCATACACACGCTTGTATTTCGTATTTCGCCATCCTACACTCGGTAATTCTTTTCGGAATGGAGCGAGATATTTTTACTCTTTCCTTTCTGTAGAATGCATGATGGATGATAGTAATAACATACGTTAAAATGACTCTATTTATATACATAATTGATTGTGAAGCTCTTCCTTTACAAATGCATTCAAAAGGATCTAATTGATAATATATTCACAAAGATATACGAGCCCAAACCCATAATATTTCGGACTAATTTAAAATATAAATTTTAAACTTACAAAAACTGAATATGAATAATACCAGTTATATTTCTATTAAGCATTGTATCCCAAGCCCTGTAAATGTTTCTGTGAGTTTTGTCCCATATGTCTTGCAAGGCAGGTTTAGAGCGTTTTCAAACGGCGCTATACCGATATCATACAGGGTCCGCCATGTATCGTTTTTTTTTTCAACTAGTGCTTATTTCGTGAATGGTAACACTTAGATCATGTTTGATTTGACAGATAATTAGTTTTATCCTTCCGCTGAACGAATATGGTTGTGTATACGCTTGAACAACGCTGGGAAATATTGCGACATTACTTTGAAAATCATGGTAATGTTGCAGAATGTGTGCGAAAATTGCGTACGGATTTTGGAAGAAGAGATGCACCGTCAGCTCCGTATGTTCGTTATCTTGTGAAAAAATTGAAAGAAACTGGCATCCTCATCGATAAACCAAAGCGTGAAAAGCCAAAAACAGTGCGTACACCCGAGAATATTGCTGCTGTGGCAGAAAGTGTGCGTGAAGCGCCATCAACATCAATTCACCGTCGTTCTCAACAATTGAACATTTCGGAGACATCATTGAGACGAGTTTTGCATAAAGACCTTGGTATGACGGCATACAAAGTCCAATTGGTTCAGGAGTTGAAGCCAACTGACCATCCAATGCGTTTTCGCTTCGCTGAGTGGGCCTGTGATCGACTTACAGAAGATGCCGATTTTGCCAAAAAAAAATCATCTTTTCAGATGAAGCTCATTTTCATCTTGGCGGGTATGTAAACAAGCAAAATTGTCGCATTTGGGGCACAGAAAACCCGCACGAATACATTGAAAAGCCGACGCACCCAAAACGAGTCACTATTTGGTGTGGATTTTGGTCCAGAGGCATAATTGGGCCATTTTTCTTCGAAAATGAGCAAGGAGTGGCCGTTACAGTCAATGGCGATCGTTATCGGGCCATGTTGAACGAATTTTTGTTCACAAAAATTGAAGAGGAGGATATTGGCAACATTTGGTTTCAACAGGACGGCGCTACGTGCCACACAGCCGAAGCTACACTCGATGTTTTGCGCCCTGTTTTTGAAGATCGCATTATCAGCCGCAGAGCTGATGTCGTTTGGCCACCTCGGAGCTGCGATTTGACACCGTTGGACTATTTTTTGTGGGGTGCCATCAAAGGTAAGTGTTACGCCGACAAGCCAGAGACAATTGACGCTTTAAAGGACAATATTCGTGAAGCCATTGGTGAAATACAGCTGCACACAATCGATAATGTGCTTAAAAATTGGACCGAACGTGTACGCTACTGCATGGCCAGCCGAGGCAGCCATTTGAATGAAATTATTTTCCATTATTAACCGGAAGGATTGTACTTTCAAATAAAAAAAAAAATTTGAGAAAATATTCAGTAGTTTTTTTTTATAGCATTTTAAAAAAAAAAAAGTTATTTGGCGGACCCTTTATATGGCTGACGACAAATAGTAAATATATTTTTACACATAACTATAATTATCTACCATTAAATTGTGAATGTGAATAAAGTGATCATGCACTGTGTTGCCACACTATGTTCTGAACAACCATGAAGAGAAGACACTTTGTACTATTAGCAATAATTTTAAATTGAAAAAACATTAAAGAAAGGAAAAATCTTAGAAAATATTGACGTTTTGGTTCAATCCCTTGTTACTCGCTTTCTTTTTACCTCTGGCTAAAAGAGGTATTGGATTCATGCTAAAAATCGCATATTCAGATTTTAATGATTAAGCACGTTTTAAGTTCCCTACAATCCGATTTTAATATTTTTACGATGATGTCTGTGTTTGTGTTGATGTATGTGTGTGTGTATGTGTATGTATATGTAGGACGTTGGAACAATGATTTCTCAAAAACTATAATACTTAATATCTGTTTCTTCCGCATTTCTCAATCGGACGTTACTGGGAAAAGCTGAAAAGGTTTTGGTAATAATTGGGCAACCGGAAGTAGCAGATTCTTAAAAAAAATCTTCGCAATATTATTTTTTGATTTTTTTTATACTTGCTAGTATTAAAGAGTAAATCTCTATCTGATACATATAAATATTCTATTATATCTTTTATACATTTAGAGAAAAAGAAATATAAGGTAATAATCTATTGTAATAAATCTCACAGCCCAAATAATGTCATGGAAACCAATTCAAAATTAAAATGTTTGTAACTGACATATAAATGTCAGTGTCAAAAATCCAGAGACATTGAACTTTTTTTTTTGGGGAAGTATATACATTATATTATTTCTTATTGTATTAATAGTTAAATATTAAAAATTATAGATATATTACATATACCCATCAAAAATACTGTCAATCCCGACAATGAATTGGAAACATTTCGAAAAATTAGAAGAGTAGGACAAAATTCCTTCATAAAATGAATTTAAAATTAAAAAAAAAACTAAATATAAGAAATAGATTTAAGTAGAATTTTTGGTTTAGATGGAAGTATACAAGAAATATTATATACAATGTGGCATTGTAGTCCTTGACAAGTAGATATAGTAGCCCGTGTCAGAATGTGCATAGATGTCAAATAACATAATTTTTCATTCTAAATTTAGTGATTTTCCAATTTCATGTGGTTTATTTTCCTCGACAAGTAAATTCTACACTCCTGGTGACAAATTAACTATGTGAATTTAGAAAATCTTGAAATTTTTAATAAAAAATTCTGCCATTTGACATCTATGTACATAATAACTAATTATCATTCTGAAACGGGCCCCCATATCTGCTTGTCAAGGCCAACAATGTCACATGACTGCTTGCGCCCTATATTTATGTAACCAAAAACGGAAGTGGCGAGAAATATTGTGCTGGCCACAACATATTTTTTGACTTAATCTTTATAATTTTCTAGAGATTTATCTTAAATGCAAGGTTTTTGTTCTATTAATTCAATGAGATCCATGGTTTCATCTTATTGGCCATCTAACACACCTAACCAATGAAATAAACAACTAATGGTAAATCGTGGAAAACATTCATAAACTTGTACTGGTCTCTAGAATCGCGGCAATAGAATATAGTGTGTTATCCGTAGAACATATTGCGTGCACGTGCTATATTGCGTCGACGTTACCATATTGTTTATTGTATCGCGGACGTGTGAAAACGGCTGAATTTTAAAAGCGATATCGCGACTGTTTACCGCACGCGGTATATAGCGCCGCGTGAAAATACCCTTTACTTTACGCACTGGATTTTTACGAAATTGTTTTACATTGTGCCAAAAGTAAAAGGTCTCAGTAGATGCTAAGTCGACTAGAAGATAACCCTTAAAATACCGGTCGAACGATTATAACCCGTCATTTGGCCCACAGCTTTTTTACCTCCCGCTACCCTTGGTAAGGGAGGTATAGGGATCATGCTAAAAATCGCATATTGAGATTTTGATAAATGACCACGTTTCAAGGTCCATAGAATTCGATTTTAACATTTTCACAATGATGTCTGTGGGTGTGTATGTGTGTGAGTGTGGATATTCTGGTCACTCTAGCTCAAATACTATCAATCGCAGAATTTTGAAACCTTGAATTTCGACCTTACTGTAATAGGGAAAGAAGCCATTAGATTTTGGTGTAAATCGAATAACTGGAAACCACACTTTCCTAGAAGATCAAAATAGTTTTTCTTCCAGAAATACCTTTAAATGTCATTTTTTCGCGATTATGTTATCATTAAAATTAAAGATTATTGAATTTTCTACCGGCATGCATTAATAAATTTTCTATATATTTTATAGGTGTTAATAAAATAATCATTTTTATAAATACTGGAGTCTATGTTTTAAAGATAAACACAATTTCTTAGTTACACAGTTAATATGTCAAATGTATGTAACTGACAATTAAATGTCACTGTCAAAAAAATAGTCATTTCAAATTAATAATAGTAACATTTTAAAAAGAAAATTGTAAATAGAACAATAGTTATATGGAAAGGAACTTAATATACATAGTTTCCAGCATTAGTAAATATACAGTTGGACAATATATATATATCAGCACGGCCATTGCTGGGCGTGCTAATCTTTTTTTGTACACAGATTTCGGTAATGATGACATATTTGTATTGTGCGGGCGTTTACCAAGCGTTGACTCACTCATTTCTGGCGTGGAGAGTGCACTACAGGGGTCAATTTTGTACCATTTAGAATTAGAAATATTTGATGTTGGTAGGGATTGAATCCGGTTCCCCAGACCAGACACTCAGGCACGCGGCCACGAGACCCCATCCATAGGTATATGTATTAAATTAATAAAAATTAAATGGCGGGAGATATTGTGTTGGTTACATCAGATATTTTAAGTTTTAAGTCTATATTTAGAGTAGTCAAAAGAATTTTATAGAAATTTCTAACCATTTGTGTAGGTTTTATAGTTTGTTGAAAATGTAAATCGACCGAACTATTATGAGTTTGGGCTCGTACTCGTAGAACACTGAAATAATTTTAATAATTTGTTGTAATTCCCTTGCGTAAATATTTGCTAAATTATTTCCTGCGTAAATTTTGCAATATGTTTTGAAATATTAAAGCAAGTAAATATCATAAATTTGGCGGTTTTAGACAGCTACAAATTTTAATTTAAAAGTCCAACATAGCATACTATGATGCAAACATTCATTGCGAATATAATTGTTACTGTTGCGTTTATTGATTTATTATAGATCTTACGGATGCCTAGAATTCCTCTATAAATTTACAGTTTGTTCTTTGTCATTTGGATTATTTTTCCATTGCGATTTTTATGTACAAAGTTCTACTTTTGATGGACCTACTTTAGAAAATTAAAACTGTAATATTTATCTGTAGTTTCTTGCCAATTCTCGCTAACATTTTTCTTTAAAATTGCTTGGAAACAACTTCCGAAAACAAATTAAATATTGAGCTAGATGGTCACTGTTTGGAAGGTCACGTGTCACGTGTTGACCTCGTCGACTTTTCGTCTTATTAATAATTTGTTTTCTTTCTGATACTCTTCTTCTTTTTATGATTGATACAATTCTTTATGGGGGAAGTTTTTCTGAAAAGTAGGCAGACATACATAAAGGCTCTATTCTTGTTGGGATTCACAAAGATTTTATTTTCTCTATTCATTTGAATGCGGAGTGATTTAGAAACGAAGTTTGGGGGTTTTCTCCATTAATGACTTCTTTAAACTGCCGCGACGGAGAATAGTCTGCAATTTTCTCATTTTTCGTATTATTCTCGAATGTAGTAGGCTTAGGATTGCTGGGCCCATTCTCATAATGTAATTGGTTTTTTTGTTTGTTTATACAGTGGTTTTAATTAAATTTCAGTTGGTTCGGTAAATTGAGTTACTTCCAAAGCTGTCTTATCGTACATATATTACAATATTATTGTCATTTTCCTCTCGTTCTTTACTTCAGTAAATCAATATATTGTAAAAAATTATTTTCATTAAATTGTAAAAGACATTGATTTATAAGTTGTAGATCTATAAGTTTATATAAATATAAGAGAATGTCTAGAACCCTTTGTAAATTTGCAGATTAACGAGAAAGTTCTACACGGTGTTTAAATTTCTTGTACCGAAGCAGGAAAAATTCCTGCCATTCCTTTTGTATAAAATGATTAAAAGAACTAAACTCAAACACGAGTGGCGAAAGAAAAAAGGAATCAAATTAGCAGGATGTTTAACCTTCTACTGCTCCTTGCGTTATCCTTCAACCTAGGGAGCAGGGAAATTTCATCAGGAACGCACCAATAAATTCCCTAGATTTATGACACCCATAATCTCCAGAAGTGTGAGCGTATGTCAGTTTATTCGCCTTCATATAAAATTCAATATACGATAAGTCCTTCACATCCTGAAGGATACTCAATTATTCCGTTTCCTGGAGGAATATTACATTAAAACTTTATTGTCTTTGACTATATTTAATAATTGCTTTGAACATAATGTCAATATTGTAGGTGCAATAAATTATTCATTTTTCAATTAAACAAAGAATAGGAACCTAATCAATAATCATGACGAAAATGATAAAAAATTAATTGAATGTTGAAATGTGTCAATGAAAACATATGGGGAATATGTGTGAATGATGATAAAAGCATAATTGAAATTAGTTTTTAATGACCATATTATGATTTTCGCTGGAAAATGTTACACAGTATTTCGATCATTATGAGCATAAATTTGAAAAGAATTTATGTAAAGGAAGAGAAGTACATTAATACATTAAATATTAATACAATAAGAAATAATATATCTATGTACTTCCCAGAAAAAATGTTCAGTAATGTCACAGATTTTTGACACTGATATTTATCTGTCAATTACAAATATTTCTGAGAAATCGTCCTTCCAACATACACATACACATACACATACACATACACATACACATACACATACCCATACCCATACCCATACCCATACCCATACCCATACCCATACACATACACATACACATACACATACACATACACATACACATACACATACACATACACATACACATACACATACACATACACATACACATACACATACACATACACATACACATACACATACACATACACATACACATACACATACACATACACATACACATACACATACACATACACATACACATACACATACACATACACATACACATACACATACACATACACATACACATACACATACACATACACATACACATACACATACACATACACATACACATACACATACACATACACATACACATACACATACACATACACATACACATACACATACACATACACATACACATACACATACACATACACATACACATACACATACACATACACATACACATACACATACACATACACATACACATACACATACACATACACATACACATACACATACACATACACATACACATACACATACACATACACATACACATACACATACACATACACATACACATACACATACACATACACATACACATACACATACACATACACATACACATACACATACACATACACATACACATACACATACACATACACATACACATACACATACACATACACATACACATACACATACACATACACATACACATACACATACACATACACATACACATACACATACACATACACATACACATACACATACACATACACATACACATACACATACACATACACATACACATACACATACACATACACATACACATACACATACACATACACATACACATACACATACACATACACATACACATACACATACACATACACATACACATACACATACACATACACATACACATACACATACACATACACATACACATACACATACACATACACATACACATACACATACACATACACATACACATACACATACACATACACATACACATACACATACACATACACATACACATACACATACACATACACATACACATACACATACACATACACATACACATACACATACACATACACATACACATACACATACACATACACATACACATACACATACACATACACATACACATACACATACACATACACATACACATACACATACACATACACATACACATACACATACACATACACATACACATACACATACACATACACATACACATACACATACACATACACATACACATACACATACACATACACATACACATACACATACACATACACATACACATACACATACACATACACATACACATACACATACACATACACATACACATACACATACACATACACATACACATACACATACACATACACATACACATACACATACACATACACATACACATACACATACACATACACATACACATACACATACACATACACATACACATACACATACACATACACATACACATACACATACACATACACATACACATACACATACACATACACATACACATACACATACACATACACATACACATACACATACACATACACATACACATACACATACACATACACATACACATACACATACACATACACATACACATACACATACACATACACATACACATACACATACACATACACATACACATACACATACACATATACATACACATAATCGTAAAATGTTAAAATCGGATAGTAGGGACCATAAAACGTGCTTATTTACTAAAATCCGGATATGCGATTTGTAGCATGAATCCAATACCTCTCTTACCGAGAGGTAAATATACTACAGTTTTCCTACTCATACAATTAAATTGACAACCGGATGCGTTAAAATTCAAGTAAAAGAGCCAGGGAAATTATGAAGACTTCTGTTTGTGTATCAGAAATGTGTGTTCAATATCATTCAATATTTTCTGTACTTTTTCTTGTAGAATTGCAAAAAGGTCTTTCACATTCGTGGAGCTTCCTTTTCAATTTGGTATGTTCACTGCAGTATATTTTATTTCAAAAGAACAAAACAAACATGTCACTTTAATGTAAATGTAAAAGAAAACCTAGACTAATAATAGTTATCTACGGGTTTCGTGTAATGATAGTGAAAAAAAACCAAAATAATAGTGTGAATTGTTGTACAATAAAAACAAAACTAAGTTATTGTAAAGCTGGGAATTCTGTCGGAATCAAATCACGGAGTAAATAAAAGTATTAACGATTCTACTTTCGTTTTGTTGTGTTTACATCGGGCGCTTTCGTGCTCTTTTCACACAATCAAAAACAAAACGTCACCTCATCCATCTCAGCCGCGAGGCCTATCTTTATTTATGCCGGAGACACGATTTACGTGAACTGTTGTCTCGAGGAGACATCGTGGCTACGGCTGTGGCTTCTACAACTCAACACAAGAGACAAGGAACACTGTTAAGAATTTAGATCAACCCCGAACTCTCTGTCCCCATTTTAAAATAATAGCAGTTTTTCTTATGTGTACCATAAAAGATATACTCGTATTTAACTTGGCCAATAAATGACATAGTATATTCGAAGTAAGAGAAATGGTATCGAAGTTATTGTCAATTAGTAGCATCTATTGGAAGAACATACACCAACTTTCAGCCAAAATCGATCCATTTCTCTGTGTTTGGCATCCGTCTGAATAGAAATGTCCAATAATAAATGAAATCGTGGCAATCTGCAGCTGCTTCAACGGAATCCACTGGACTTTAGTTGTCATGGATACACCACCATTCGCCAGAGACCAAGGAATAGTCCAAACAATAGATTACCAGTGGGGAGTCTGCACCAAAGAAAACGAATACGATTTCTTCAGTTGGGAAGATTATGGTGACAGTCTTTCAGGATAATCCGTATCATCAAAGGGTAATACTACTACAGGTGCGTCAGAATTATCGTTATCAGAGTTTGAAAACCGATATGTAAGAAAAACGTCCACGATTGATCCATAAAAAATCGTTTTACCTTCCGTCACCTTTAGGTAAGGAAGGTATTGTCTTTGGTCAAAAAATTCAATGATGAGTTTTTACTGAATAATCATGTTTTAGGATTCCTATAATACGATTTTACCATTTTTACGATTCTGTCTGTATGTATGTGTGTCTGTGTGTGTGACGAAAGTTTCGGATCGCATATCTTAAATACTACGATTCCAAAAATTATATTTTTTTCGTATTCCTCAAGTATACATCCAGAAGAACAAGTGATTAGATTTTGGTTATAATTGGTCAACCGGAATTACCCTCATTTGAAGATTTTAACAGTTAAATATGATTTATTGACATTTAACGTTATTATATCTTAAAGAATATATTATTCTCTATACGATTTGATTGCATGTTATACTTCATTTTCAATAGATATAGAGTTAAAGAATTATAAAGATTTTAAATTTCATAAATTAGCCAGCTATGCTAATCATGGAAACTGCTAATATATTCAGATAATTCAAATTGACAGATGAATGTGGCAGAGATGATGATGTTGAAATAGATGTTAGGGAAGACACAGAAAGATACGGTAAGGAAATAACTCTATAGTGTTACAAGTTTTTAGAAAGATACAAGAAAGACGATTACATTGGTTTGAATATGTTATGAGGAGAGATGAATAATATATTGGAAGAATTATGAATAGCTTAGTAATAGAAGGTTGAAGAAACAGAGGTAGACCAAAGATAAGATGGAAGGACTGTATTGCGGAAGACTTGAGAGAAAAGGAACTGAATGAGAACGACACGCAAAACAGAAATGAGTGGAAGAAAAAAATAGAAAATAGCGACCCCTACCGAATGGGAAAATTTAGAGAAGAAGAAGAAGGTGTCAGTGTCAAGTACAATTTTCATAGTTTGTTTATGAAATAATTGATATTTTTTTTTTATCACGACAACGAACCAGCTCACACTTTTGGAGTTTTAGCCGTAAAATAAATGAAGTTAGGGTTCCAACTCGTTCCGTATTCTCCAGATTTGGCCACTACTTGTTCTCCAATATAAAGAAATGCATGGTGGGATGATTTTATTCAAACGAGGAGGTGATTAATGAAACGAATACCTATTTTGCAGAGTTAGACCATTCTTGCTATTCGGAATGAATCAGCAAACTGGCGTGGCGGTGCACAAAATGTATAAGCCTTAAAGGAATTGTTTTCATTTTTGTACGGACTTACTAATATACTAACTGATAGTACATATTTATGCAACATCATCAGAACAAAAAAAAATATAGAACGTACTTCTCGTTCTCTGGACTCTGGTTCTCTTCATTCTCTAATACCATGTCGGCGACAGCAAAATATTCTTTATGTATTCCTGTCTCGTGTGCCACGCGTAAAACAGGACATAACTTGGAGGTTTCGCCCGAAATACTTGATAAAGCGATGGAACAGCCTCTACGCAAGCGCGTAGATAAGAGATGAAGTTATTTCAAAATTTGATAACATCTGGGGCATAAAATGTTTGCGATTTAAGATGATAAGCATAATTAAATCAGAGAAGCATTTTCGAGAAACCGCTTCCTTTTGTCAATATTTTGAAAGTGACTAAGTTACTAAGATTCCCGAAAATAAATGTTGACAGTAGTTTTATTGTTGTGCGTCATGCTATTTAAATAAAACGTGCAAAATAAATGTTTTCGTTAGTTTATACTAAGATAATTATGAAGCATAAATATTTTCTAGTATGTATATTTTAAAGAGTAAAAATACTTCTCAAAGTATTCTATTGCTATACCCAGATATGGGTAATAAGGCGTGATAACAATGACTCGAATTTATATGTTGTAAAAATAATTATTCACCCAAATTTAAATTTTGTTGACAATTATTAATATTGTAATAAATTAAAAATTGCAGTGAAAATTAATTGATTGGGAATAATATTTGTTGTGTATATATGTGCATTGAAATATAGACAAATAAATTATTTTATATTGAATGCGATTGCTAATTTAGAAAACCAATATTATTATTTAAATAATAAATATGAGTTGAAACAAATATACAATAAATTTTGAATTTTATATTAAAAATGATTAAAAAATGAAAGTTCATTCACAAATAAAACCCCATTGGTGTATTCGAAAAACTCAAAAAGTAAATTTAAGGACAAAGTAAAAATTACTTTAAATTATTCATTTTATTTAAATTTGTACAGCAATTTCACAATCATTAATGTACAGGTATCTCATTTTCGATTTTTTTTTTTAAGATATCTCGAATAATATTAACGATAGAATAAAACCATTTGCTCATTCCAGGGTCAACTTTTCGAAAAAAGTTTAATAGTCGCCACAGGAATTTTCGATCTTCTTTCGTTTTTGAGCTACAGACAAAAACCCGTTTTCCGCTAATTTCGAAATTATGTCATATCTTATTTATTATGATAGTTTCATAAAAACTGTTTAAACAAATTTTGTACCGTTTTTTTGCATAGAATAGATTTTTGAAAACTTAATAATTCTTGAGATATAACACAAACTTATATTTTTTTAAATGGGAACCTATGTAAAAAAATCTGATATGCCCAGCACATTACCTTCCATCCATACTGTGTATTATGTACAAATTCTATACATAAATTTTCTTGCAAATGATATTTTCACTAAAATTATTTTATAAATAAACTAAGCAAATTGCACTTGAGACTGACATCTTCATCTTTAGCTTTTCCCAATCATTAGGGGTCGCTGTTTTTTATTGTCTTCTTCCACTCATTTCTGTTTTGCGTGTCGTCCTCATTCAGTTCCTTTTCTCTCAAGTATTCCGCAATACAGTCCTTTCATCTTATCTTTGGTCTTCCTCTGTTCGTTCGACCTTCTACTACTAAGCTATTCATTCTTCTTCCAATATATTTTCATCTCTCTTCATGACATGTACCAATATAATCATCTCTCTTGTATCTATTTAGAAACTTCTATCACTCCAGCCATTTCCCTTATCCTTTAATTCCTTGCCCTATCTTTCCGTGTCTTCCCCAACATCCTCATCTCTGCCACATTCATTTTATTTTCATTGATACTGACAGCTGGAAATTTGAATTATCTGAATATATTAGCAGTTTCCGTAGTTGATTTATGAAATTTAATATCTTTATAATTCTTTAACTCTAAAGCTATTGAATATGAAGTATAAAATGCAATCACATCGTATAGAGAATAACATTCTTTATAATTTATAATAATATTAAATGTCAACAAATGATATTTAACTACTTTTTTCAAGAAAAACTGTTAAAAGTCGCAAATGAGGATACTTCCGGTGGACCAATTATAACCAAAAGCTAATCATGTCTGCATATGAATCTAAACTCGAGAAATACGAAAAAATTATAATTTTTGGAATTGTGATATTGGAGTTATGCAATCCGAAACGATCTTCACACACACACACACAAACACACACACATACATACATACAGACATCATCGTAAAAATAGTAAATTCGTATTCTCGGGACTCCAAAACGTGCTTATTCATTAGAAACTCACTATCGAAATTTTTGACCAAAGACAATACCTTCCTTACCTAAAGGTGACGGAAGGCAAAAAACAGTTTTATCTTTTTGTTTATTTTATAAGCTTTTCAATGATATATAACAAATAAATTATGAAATTGTGAAAAGATGTCAGCCAACTGGATTTGAACCAATGACCACTTTGCCGGTGTAACGCTCTACCAACTGAACTATGGCCGATCTATCCAATGGCTGACAATATCTTCGACTTTAACCGCTATTGTATCTCTATGGAGAATACAGTTTGTGTCACGTTGTATGATGTGGGGTAGGATTACCACTACATTTAAACATCATTGACATGTAAGAAATTAGAACTTGGCCCTATGGGTCCAGTTTTTAAAATTAACATAGAGTTTAACTGTCTACATGTTCGAAATAACAAGTCTACATTCTTTTGTTTTAAACATGAACAAAATTTGAATTATTATTTTTTTGGAATAAAAAAATTTAAAACAATTAAGAAACAAATAAAAACTCTATTCCTGTGGCGACTATTAAACTTTTCTCGAAAAGTTGATCCTGGAATGTGCATACGGTTTTGTTCTATCGTTAATATTACCCGAGACACCTTAAAAAAACATCGAAAATGAAACACCCTGTTCTGTACAGACGACCAAAGATTCCGCATCGATGATGACACTGTTGCAAACCTTCCATAAGATATTTCCGGCTGGTTTTCGATTTATTCTGTTGTCGATTTTGAAAGCAAATTGATATGTATGTGCTTCTTATGAATTTTTGTACTGAATGTAGAAACGAATGTATTTTGAATACATAAAAGTATGTATTTTTTTATATGTAATTCGAATAATTGCTAACACCAAATCTAAGCATAATTTTTATTTGTGAATGCCGATGTATGCTCAATAAAATGTAGTTACCATCTGTGCACCGTAATTTATTTTTAGCTTGGTGAATATCAAGTCTCTCCAAATTTTAAGTCCAGTAAAATGATAAAAGTTAAATTATATTCGTTGCCAACATTTGTGATTCAAAACGATAAAGATAATTAAATGAGAAACTGGAAGGCAATAAGGCAATGTTTAATAGGAAGTAAATCCAGTTGTAATTGCAATTGATAATTATAGCATTTGGAGATACAAAGTAAAGTATAATCCTTATACTGTAATGAGAACTACAAATCATTAATACTGTGTCTAGACTCTAGACGAACACAATCTGCGTGTCTACGTATCTTTCCATAAGCAAATAACTCTACATTACACAGCTTTTGTGTGGGGAGATCGATATGGAACACCTGTTGTTATACATAATGTTACACCACTTTTAATGAATGCATTATTTCCTTCTGTCGTTTCATTCTTCATTTTATTCTGGATGTATTATTGTGCTCTGTATCGCATTCTGTGCATATTACTGACGTTTGTGTAATTCCTTTACCTTTAAAACCTCAAAGATTTTAAATTTTATATCAACGAAATCAAATTCAAAGTGATGCCTCATCATTTGTTAATTCTGTAAGTGATGCCTCATCATTTGTTAATTCTGTCTTCCATTATTCCACTAATCACCTGAATTCCATAATGTGGTGGTGCACCATATTTTTGTAACCAATAATTTAATGGCATATATTGAAGATACAATGCTGAATTAAATCGGTTAGGTAGATTGTGTAGATCAGGGTTTCTCAACCTTTTTTGTCTACCGCCCACTTTGTCATATTTTAAAGTGACGTAATTTGCTTACCGCCAACCTACATAATTTGCGATAATTTTAATACACTTTATTTTGGAATAAAATATAAAAGTTATTGCAACCAAATATTAAATACATAATTTAAAAATCTGATGTGGCCAGCACATAACCTCTCGCCGTATATTTTACCTGGCTGTATGCATAAAGCAAAGATTATTTTTATAAATACAAATAATATATTCATATAAATCTATGACGAATAAACTTCTTTATTATTCAATAATAGCATGTCTCAACATGAAGATATTTTACCATAAATTATGTTACAATAAATTACAAAGTAGAGTTTACCATATATAAATATTAGGCTGGTAACAGCAATTTTCAATTCGAACAACTTTGTTTACTTTCTCTTCATATTCTTCTAGTAAAAACATTAATTTTGGGCGGTCTAAAATGTATATATCTGGATTGTGCATCTATTCTTATATATCTTCTTTTACATTTTATTTTTTCATACTTGTTACATCTAAATAACCTTAATTCCCTTTAATAAAGTGACGGATAGATTGCACTCCGATTTTGTCAATATTTACAACTTACTTGAGAAGAATTTGATAGCTTTTTCGCAATTCAAAGTTACTCTAGTCTACAGTACTGGTGTACATTGTCCCATAATGTTTGAAACAAATTTAAGTCCTTCAACCTAGACTTGTCATCTCCATAATAGTCACAGATCAAGAACTAAGGGATTCTCCAAGTACATTTTTAATTCATTACTCATTATTTCTGACACTGACATTTATCTGTCAGTTACAAATAATTTAAATTATCAACTATTTTTCATGGCATTCTTTCGGCTGTCAAATTTATTACAACAGATTATTTTATATATTTTACTTCTTTTATCTCTAAATCTATGGAATATATAATAAAATATTTAAATGTATCAGATAGAGAATTTAATTTTCTTTAATATTACCACGAAAAATTTTCAAAAAATAATATTTAGAAGATTTTTTTTCAAGAATCTTCTACTTCCGGTTGTCCAATTATTACCAAAACCTTTTCAGATCTTCCCATGAATGTCCGATTGGGAAATACGTTGTTAAACAAATTTTAAGTCTTATAGTTTTTGAGTAACCGTCCTTCCAACATCCCACACACACACATACACACACACACACACACACATCCACACACACACACACACACAGACATCATCGTAAAAATGTTAAAATCGGATTGTAGAGACCTTAAAACGTGCTTATTCAATAAAATCTGGATATGCGATTTTTAGCATGAATGCAATACCTCTCTTAGCGAGAGGTAAAAAGAAAAGTGTCTTGCATTTGATGCAGATTAACAATACTTATTTATGCCACGCTCCTATTATTTATTTTTTATCTTTCATATATTGAAATAAAAGTTCTTAATATTCCTTAGAAAATTTAAAAAGAAAAACGCTCTCATCTGCCACATTTGACAAATCAAATGTTTATGAAATGACGACAATTTGAAATAACTTAAATTCAAAATCATAAAATATTAAAATGTGTAAATATTTCACACAAATTTAAAGTATCTAATTGTTGATATTTAACAAAATAGGGAAGTTAAGATGTAAGGGAGCTGCTTAGGGAAGTAAGGGTGCTACTTACGTCCCGTTATCAATAGAAACCGATACCTTGACGGTAAAATGAACATACGTTCCTACAAACAATGTCCTAATAGCTTACGATATCGGAAGTGGGGAAAATATTTTAATTTTGGTTTCAGTTTACTTAAAAAAAATCGAAGATCTACTCTTTCTTCAGTTTTTACCTCTCGCTAAGAGAGGTATTGGATTCATGCTAAAAATCGCATATCCAGATTTTATTGAATAAGCACGTTTTAAGGTCCCTACAATCCGATTTTAACATTTTTACGATGATGTCTGTGTGTGTGTGTGTGTGTGTGTGTGTGGATGTATGTGTGTGTGTGTGTGTGTATGTATGTAGGATGTTGGAAGGACGATTACTAAAAAACTATAAGACTTTAAATTTGTTTAACTACGTATTTCCCAATCGGACATTCATGGGAAGATCTGAAAAGGTTTTGGTAACAATTGAACAACCGGAAGTAGAAGATTCTTGAAAAAAAATCTTCTAAATAATATTTTTTGAAATTTTTTCTTGATAATATTAAAGAAAAATAAATTTTCTTTCTGATACATTTAAATATTTTATAATATATTCTATAGATTTAGAGATAAAAGAAATATAATATGTAAAATAATCTGTTATAATAAATTTTACAGCCGAAAGAATGGCCATGGAAAATAGTTGAAAATTTAATTTTTTTGTAACTGACAGATAAATGTCAGTGTCAGAAATCCGAAGACATTACTGAAGAGTTTTTCTGGGAAGTACATACATTATATTATTTCTTAATGTATTAATAGAATTGGAAACATTTCGAAAAATTAGAAGAGGACAAAATTTCTTCATCAAAAATGAATTTAAAATTAAACAATCTAAATATATATGGGATAGATATATGCGTAAGTAGAATTTTTGGTGTAGAGTATACAAGAAATGTTAAATACAATAGGGAGCGAGCAGTCATATGATTTTGTTGGCCTTGACAAGCAGATATGGAGGCCCATGTCAGAATGATAGCTAGTAATTATGTATAAATTTCTCATTCTAAATTTAGTGATTTTCCAATTCCATGTGGAGCAGAATTAAATGTTAAATATCTAAGGCATACAAGTAAATTTTAAACTCCTGGTGATAAATTGACGTAAATTTAGAAAATCTTAAAAATTTTAATGAAAAATTCTAACATTTGACATCTATGTACATAATTACTAATTATCATTGTGAAACGGGCCCACACATCTGCTTGTGAAGCCCAAAAATGTAACATTACTGTTCGCGCCCTATACTTATGTAACCAAAAAAAGGAAGTGGCGAGAGGTATTGTGCTGGCCACAACAGATTTTTTAATTAACAATTGTACAACGAATATACCTTGATATATTAGAACAATTACAAAACGTTCCATTCTTAATTTTCAATTAGTTTTAATTACCTGGATCAAATTCTAGACGTCACTTTTAGTAGTAGTATGTACCGTGACCAGAGAGACGATATTTAAATAAATATATATTCCCATGGCTGGGTATGCTAATCTGCTTTGTAAGCAAATATCGGTAATGATGATGATGACATATTCGTACCATATGGGCGTTATCGCCGGGGCACTCATTGCTGACGCCGAGAGCGCACCACAGGGGAAATAATTTAGCGTCGGTCAGGATCAAACACAGGTGCCGAGATTCGTGACCAAGCACTCAGGCACATGGCCAAGAGACCCCATAAAAAAGAATGTATTTTTTGGGAACATCAGTCTGTATATGCTTTTAGAATAACCCTTCTATTAGGCAGCGATTAAAAGGGTAGATTAAATATGTATTCATACGCCAAAATAATGGATGGATGACATTGTGTGTGGATAATACAGGGTAGAATATCAAAAGGAAAATGTTATAATATGACAAAAAGGCAGAATGTTTCATTTCGCCTATATTAATATCACAAATTCCTCTTGCTAACAACCCCAATGACTGCAGGTATGCCAAGCATTCTTCATTCCAGCGTTTACCGAGCAATTTATCTTTATCTCGCACACCATTTATTCCCCGGCACCCCTACTCTGTTTTATCCAGACCCTAAACGTCAATAATTTAAGAATAAATGCAATCATGTTTCAACACGAACAGGTATTACAGTCTGTATGCCGTCCCTTTCAATGTTTCCCCTCGCTCTGGTAAATTGGGTGCGGATGTATGTATGTTCTTGTATATTGGTCGTTTGGTTCGCCTTCAGGAAATCAGATAGAGAAGACTCCACACGAAATAAATTGTAAGAGGGTGGCGAAGACTAATTCACAGAAAACTTTTCACTAAGTTAGGGTGGACAACTTAAAAATTCAAGGGAACTGAACGACAGAAGTCACTGAATAATTAATACTATGCTATGGCAAAAATTTCACTGTTAATAAACGCAAATAAATCATTTTTGATGTTCATATTTTGTGTGATACGCCCCCGCGCGCAAATATGTGGGAAATGGCAGAACTATGTTAAAATGTTATGAATTTAAAATATAGCTTGACAACAGGAAGGAAGTGTGTGGTGGAATGTGCGTTAACTTTATACACACAGGTGTATATGCATAATGGAACGCATAACACAAGCTCAGCAGCGAATTTTGTGCGCAAATGCGAATTTTAAATGGAATTAGGTGGTGCTCTTGCAATTTCAAATTTTAAATTACACAGAATGACGCCTCATATATACAATACAATAAATATATAAAAAATAATAAATACCGTGCACTAGATATGCCTGTTCTGTGTTTGAAAATGTAAATACGGTGAAATCTGCCGATGATTCTCGCCCTATACATGAGATGCTGTCAGAAAATTTACATCTATAGTATAGGCGCCGCTAAAAATAACCCACTAAAAGTCTATATCTCTGGGCTCCTATTCTAATTCGTTTTATCAAGTTGATATGACAAACCTTGATAAACGCATCTTGCTATACCTTAGCGGATTGTGTTGGTAAGTATCATATGACGTCATGAATGACGTAAAGGTCTTGATACGCGTAACAAGACTATAGTTCGGGTCTTGTTATTCTCATATCAAGTTGATAAGTTTGACATTTGATTTTGAGCACAATTTTGGATGAATTATTGTGAAGATTTCAAAATATTTTCTTTGTAACAGGTACATATTTTAATAACTTAAAACATTTTTAAGTGTATAAATGTTATTTCCTTTTACATATAAAATATATTTTCATTTTAGAATATAGTAAAAGAAATCCGAAATGTAACTTTTTGTGAACCGAAGTTTGAAACATTCCTATTGTATTTGTTTACATTACAATAGTTGTAATATGCTTTATGCAACAGTAATAAAAGTTTTATTCTTTTTTTTGTGTAAATTATATTTTACAGAAAATGGCGTCTCGTATTGCTCAAGTGTTGGTTATTGAAGGAGTCGAGATAGAAGAAAGACGATATCAAACCCGAATTGTTAGAAGAATGCGATATCCAGCCGACAATTGTGAATACACTTCAACAATACTTTTAAAAGGACACGTTGTTGTGTTGTGTGGAAAGATGCATTGCAGTATTGAATGGTCGAGCTAATCGTCGGCAATATATAAATGATTATTCCTAATATTTGATTAATAGCATTTAATGATTTTTAGTTTTAGTTTAGATATTTTTGTGTATTATATTATTTGAGGTAGTTTTTCTTTGTATTTTTATTTTATCTAATGTTTGTATATTTGGATTTATATTATTTAATTCTCAACAAATTTATGCTCTATTTATATATTTGAGTTTATATTATTTAATTCTCAACATATATATGTTTTATTTATATATTTGAATTTATATTGGTTAATTCTCAACATATTTAAGTTCTGTTTGTATATTTGAGTTTATATTATTTAGCTTTCAACAAATTTATGCTCTATTTGTATATTTGAATTTATACTATTTAATTCTTAACATATTTATATTTTGTTGGTAAATGTGGATGTATAGTTACAGATTCTTAACATATTTATGTTTTGTTTGTGTATGTGGGTTTATATTATTATAAATGTCAAGCGATTTGTATGGGGCATAGCCTCGATAGCAATTTAAATATAATAATCATAATAAAATGTTTGTACATAAACCAAAATATAAATTGGTCAGTTTTTTTGTATTATTTTTTACCTCTCGCTAAGACAGGTATTGGATTCAGGCTAAAAATCGCATATCCAGATTTTATTGAATAAGCACGATTTAAGGTCCATAGAATCCGATTTTAACATTTTTACAATGATTTGTGTGTGTGTGTGTGTGTGTGTGTGTGTGTGTGTGTGTGTGTGTGTGTGTGTGTGTGTGTGGATGTGTGTGTGTGTGTGAGGTTGTTGGAGACACGATTTCTCAAATTCTATAAGACTAAAGACCTGTTTGACTACGGATTCCTCAATCTAACAGTAATGGGAAGAGTTGAATAGGTTCTGGTAACAATTGGACACCCGGAAGTGGTAGTTTCTAAAAAAAAAAATCTAAATATTATTTTTTGAAAATTTGTTACTACAAATATTAAAGATAATTAAATTTTCAATCTGACACACTTAATTTTTTTATTATATCTCGTATAGGTTTGGAGATATGGTATATAATAATATAGAATAATCTGTTGTAATTATTAATCTCGTTGTCCGAAAAACATTTGCGATATTTAAATTTATGTAATTGACATGTAAATGCAGAATGTCAGTGTCAGATTTTTCTGGGAGGTAAGAATACATTTAATATATATTATTGTATTATTAATTAATTATATATTTAAATTACAGATATGTTAATATTACATATATCCTTAAGAAATACCGCTAATACCGTCAATGAATTTGAAGAATTTTGCACATAATAGAATAGTAGGATAAAATTTCTTATAGAACGAAAGAAGAGAAACAATTTCAATTATTAGTGTGTACTTATAGGGCGCGAGCAGACATGTGACTTTGTTGGCCTTGGCAAGCAGATGAGGATCCGTGTCAGAATGACGGCTAGTAGTTTTTACATAGATGTCACAATTGTCATATGTCATAATTTTTCATTCAAAATTTTAAAATGTTCTGATGTTTATTTGTCATCCATTAGCATGGAATATACTTGTCGAGGAAAATAATCCACATGGATTTGGAAAATCATAATGTTTCGAATTAAAACTTATGATACTTGACACCTATGTATATTACTAGCTGCCAAGACCAACAAAGTCACATAACTGCTCGCGCCCTATGCTACATAAAATGAAAATGGCGAGAGGTATTGTGCTGGCCACAACAGATTTTTTTTTATTTGAAGAGTGATTAGCTTTAGTTTACATATATATGTATTACATTCTTAGTTTATTTTTCTTTGGATTTTTATTTTTTATCTAATGTTTTTTGCTTGTCGAACTTACTACCAATATAATAAATATAAATTTTCTATTATTTTATACCAAATGATTACCAAATGTCCGTATGTGTTGTTATAGTTACAAATGCCTTATGACGTCACCAATTTCAGAACAATAGGGACACTTGCATGTTGATATGAATTAGAATACGGACCCTGAACAAATAACGATTCTTGATGTTGGTCGATGACAACGCTGTTGGAAGGATGGAAAGACACAGTAGGACTTAAACATTAAACATACTAACATACACAATAAACTATAAATGTACTAAGGATGTTCCAAATATGTATTCGTATTCGCTTTAAAGGATATTCACCAACTTTTATGTATTCGTATTCGAAACCGTATTCGTTAAATTTAAGCCTAATACACGAATACAATACGCATGATAAACCAAGTAGTTTAGGACTGCAAAATAATTTAATTTAACAATAAGAAACTGATTAAATTTTTAAAAATTGTTTTATTTCTTTCAACAACAAAATTTTCTTATTAAAACTTTTGGCATTCTATATTAAGAAATTAAATAAAAATATCGCAAACTTATAGAAAAATTATTACTATTTACTTTGTATAGTCATATAAATGACGAAAAAAAAGGATATTCAAAACAAAAATTATCCAAAATAAAATATTTAGAGCTTTAATAAATGCCTGGTTTTCCAATTGATAATTAAATCTGGTAGCGTATTTCCATGTATTTCGGATTGGTTGAAAATGAATTAGAGAATTTACTGAATTCACCCGCACATATAAACACATATTCATTTATAGACATTGTCGTGAGAATATTAAAAATTATTCTAGGGACCTTGAAACGTTTTTGTTTACCAAAATCTCAATATACAATTTTTACCACGATCCTTATTCCTCCCTTACCTATGGTAGCAGTAGATAAAATAGTATTTGTATTCGTATTCGCGAATAATATGAAAAAATATTTATATTCGTATTCGCGGATACATGTTTTTATATATTCGGAAAATCCCTACAATGTACGGGTACCGAACATTCGACATTTTCTTTTAGCTACATGTTGACGGTAGCTGACGACACTCAAGACTTCAAATTCCGACTGATTTCCATCCGAGAACATAGCAGCCACCATATTTCCACCCCCCCGCGCCGCTCTTTAGCTCAAGCATCTTGGGGTCCATCATCTCAACTTGGCAAGCCAGGTTGAAAAAGACGCCGCCAATTCACGAAATGAAAGTTAACCCCCTAGCGGATACTCATGGTCTGTAACCATTGACCTCTACATACAAAATGGACCGGCGACTCCTACATCTTTACAATGGCAAGGGCTGTATCCACTTAACTGTCATGATGGGATCGCTATCTCTTTCTAACAGTAAAAAGTACGCATGAGTCAGCCAGTTCGACAAATTGACGATGAAGAAGAAAAAATTACATCCTGTTAAGTATGGCATGAACTTGTCATTCTCATTTGTATACCGTACTCGGTGATTCTATTTTGATTGATTTATGTTTAAATACATTTTCGCATTAGATACATGGATAAAAGGTGATCAAATCCGCTTGGTCCAGCTATACACAAATGTTAGAGAGAGGCAGAGATCCCACCAGTCAGACGAATTGCATTTTTGGTGGATATACACAAGTTATTCAAGACGCCGGTCCATTTTGCATACAGAGGTCAATGTGTCTAACACACTTGGAATCTGCAAGCATCCTAGGCCCTTTCACGTACTTAAGGTAAAGGTCACACTGCATCGATCAACATCCATCGATCCACGCGGATCGACTACCATCAATCGTTTGTTCTTGTGAATGGTCACACTGCTGCATCGATTGATAACAAGTGAAATGTCACTCTTAAAATTACCACGGCTTTTTCCAATAAATGTTACTTGTATTTTGACATTCGTCGTTTGTTATTAAGTGATTAATAGAAAAGAAGCCAGTTTGTTTGCATTTAATAACATGAATTTATTTACAATAGCTTATACGTATTATTGACATTACTGTATCTTGCTTTGATCATACAGATCTTCATAAGAGCAAACTAAATTTATTAATAAATCAATCTCGTTGACAGTCCAGGAGTCCACTGTTCTATATTCTTCCGTCATCTTTAGGTAAGGAACGTATTGTCTGGTCAAAAAATTCAGTGTTGAGTTTTCAATGAATTAGCACGTTTTAGGATCCCTATAATACAATTTTATTTTTACGATGATGTCTATATGCGTGTGTGTGTGACTATAATTTCGGCCGCAATAACTCCAATACTAGAATTCCAAAATTTTTTTTTACGCATTCTTCTTCCTTACATCCATATGCAGACTTGATTAGATTCTGGTTCTAATTGGAATTACCCACATTTGAAGGTTTTAACAGTTTTTCTTGAAAAAACGCTGTTAAATATTATTTGTTCATATTTAATGTTATAAATATTTTATTCTCTTTATGAATTGATTATATTTTATAGTTCATATTCAATGGATATAGAATTAAAAGATTATAAAGAAATTAAATTTCATATAGCAGCCAGCTATGCTATAATCTGGGAAACAGCTACTAAATTAAGAATATTCTAATTGAAAGATGTTAGTGTCAGGACAATTGACAGTATGCTTGTTATAATATTACTGAAGAATTCTTTGCTAGAAATTTTCTATGTGGAATTTGTACAAAATACATAGAACCAGGGACGTAGCCAGGGGTGGGCCAGGGTGGGCCAGGCCCACCCTGCAAAAACTCTGGCCCACCCACTGGCCCACCCGTTTAAAAGTCAAATGAGTGAAAATAGTTCACGCACATTATTTGAACTGCATTTCTCATTCCAAAATAATAATGGCATTTATGGTAAAGAATCAGTAATATTATTTATTATAGTAATACATATGTCGATTCCTAACCTTTTAGAGGTTGGGAAATACGTCATTCCTAACTGCAATGACAATCTCTCGGGTGGGAAATAATATATTTCACTTCCACCCCGCGGGTTGGAAATGTTTATATAGGGATTGCCTAGCAACATTGTCATAGATCCGTATAATAAAGTAGGCTAAACAAATTTTAATAGAGCTGTCAAAAAATATGAATAAAATGCGTGTGATTCACAATTGCGTTACTTGTCTGTGGTACTGTGCTTACGAAAAGTATGGGTTTTGGGATGTTTTTACTTTAATTTATGAGTAAATACATATTAAATTATATGTATAAGTATTATTTTTATTTTTTAAACACATTTTTACAGAAACGGGTTCATTTATTTATCGAATTTCAAAATGCCAAAAAGAAAGTGTTTATAAAGCAGACGAATATAAAAAAGAAATGAAAGGGGAAAAACATGCAGGCTTTACATCCCTTGAAAAAATGTAACTTTCAATTATAAAGCATTTGACCTTGAATGAAAAAAAATTTCGCCTGCGGCGCTTATTTTTCTGGATACTTTGCCTCCCCAAAGTTTTGGTGCACAAGCCGCCACTGGTTTTGTAATCCTTTAATAAATGTCCCGGTTTTGCAATTTATAAATTTGGTCACCCTAAGCACAAAACTTTCTTAGTGGCCCACCTAAAAAAATTTTGGCCCACCGCTGGCCCACCCTACAAAAATATCCTGGCTACGTCCCTGCATAGAACTGACAGAAGGTAATGTGCTGGCCACATCAGATTTTTACCTCTCGCTAAGAGAGGTATTGCATTCATGCTAAAAATCGCATATCCAGATTTTATTGAATAAGCATGTTTTAAGGTCCCTACAATCCGATTTTAACATTTTTACGATGATGTCTGTGTGTGTGTGTGTGTGGATGTGTGTGTGTGTGTGTGTGTGTGTGTGTGTGTGTGTGTGTATGTGTGTGTGTGTGTGGGATGTTGGAAGGACGGTTACTCAAAAACTATAAGACTTAAAATTTGTTTAACAACGTATTTCCCAATCGGACATTCATGGGAAGATCTGAAAAGGTTTTGGTAATAATTGGACAACCGGAAGTAGAAGATTCTTGAAAAAAAATCTTCTAAATATTATTTTTTGAAAATTTTTCGTGGTAATATTAAAGAAAATTAAATTCTCTATCTGATACATTTAAATATTTTATTATATATTCCATAGATTTAGAGATAAAAGAAGTATAATATATAAAATAATCTGTTGTAATAAATTTGACAGCCGAAAGAATGCCATGAAAAATAGTTGATAATTTAAATTATTTGTAACTGACAGATAAATGTCAGTGTCAGAAATAATGAGTAATGAATTAAAAATGTACTTGGAGAATCCCTTAGTTCTTGATCTGTGACTATTATGGAGATGACAAGTCTAGGTTGAAGGACTTAAATTTGTTTCAAACATTATGGGACAATGTACACCAGTACTGTAGACTAGAGTAACTTTGAATTGCGAAAAAGCTATCAAATTCTTCTCAAGTAAGTTGTAAATATTGACAAAATCGGAGTGCAATCTATCCGTCACTTTATTAAAGGGAATGTATGAAAAAATAAAATGTAAAAGAAGATATATAAGAATAGATGCACAATCCAGATATATACATTTTAGACCGCCCAAAATTAATGTTTTTACTAGAAGAATATGAAGAGAAAGTAAACAAAGTTGTTCGAATTGAAAATTGCTGTTACCAGCCTAATATTTATATATGGTAAACTCTACTTTGTAATTTATTGTAACATAATTTATGGTAAAATATCTTCATGTTGAGACATGCTATTATTGAATAATAAAGAAGTTTATACGTCATAGATTTATATGAATATATTATTTGTATTTATAAAAATATCTTTGCTTTATGCATACAGCCAGGTAAAATATACGGCGAGAAGTTATGTGCTGGCCACATCAGATTTTTTCTTTTAGTAATGAAACAATTAAGTAGATTAGAATCTGTCAGAATTTTTCCGTCAAAGAGCACTGCGCATGTGTGTTTGTATAAGCGGACAACGAGTGCAGCGTGAATATCAAACAAGTTTGATATATCAAACAAGTTTGATATATCAAACAAGTCGACGGCACACGTTTTACGCGATTGTCTTTGATTCACGTACTGTCACCATGAGCATTTTTAAACATGGGTTTGTTTTTTATTTCATCGATATTGATTTTTCAGTGTGATCACGGCCTAATATTCAATCTGGACATATGATTTCCCAAAGAACACTCACAGATCTCCAATGTCCACCCTGGTCCTGTGTTTTGTACTTGTTACCAACCTGGTCTTTTACACAGAGGTTTATGACCGTGCACTGTGTTCCCTCGTTGTCATAAGCGATGACATACTAATCAAAAAATACTACAGCAATTAATTTGGCATAAACTTCTTTATAATTATAATAATATTTCAGCACTCCAGGCCTAGCAGGCCCATGGCTTGTTGCACTATTGTTCTCCATTCGTTGCGGTCTTTAGCCTTTTTTTCCCAGTCGCGGATGTTTAAACTTCTTTAGTAACCAAAAAAATAATATCCGTGTAGCAAATCTCAAAAAACCTCAGTTTAATTAAAATCTTGGGTAAATTACGCGCCTTTCCAAATTTGTAAAAAACTTTTGAACATCTATAAGAAAATAAATAGAATTTCATACCTTTCTTTTATAACATTTTCGAGCGAATTGACTGAAAAGAAACAAATCTTGTATCGAAAAGGAATTTTCCGTTATATACGATCTTTGAAAGAATGCTTTTTGATTTCTGTCCTACTTTGTTATACTCTTAGTGAGGACAAAACAAAGCCATTCAAAAGTAGTAAAAAATTAAAAGATTCTACAATTCTTTTAAGACATTCTGGGTTGCTGAAGGAAAACTTATGCCGAGTTGGAAGTTTACAAAGAGGAGAAATTTATCTTCTTCCTCCACGCATCGTCATCCGAGCAGCCTTATTCGAATTTAAATATTTATAACTGCGTGTGTACAATTCCTGGCGCGCACGAGAAAAAGAAACTTTTCGATGCATTTATGCACAAAGTTTTATTAAATCATCTTGTTGTGAGTTTAAATATCTCGTCTACTAAATGATCGCTTGCCTAAACTTTGCCAATTTGGCCTCTTCTTGAGAATTTGTGCTTTTTTATTTTCTTGTCTTGTTTTTTTTTGTTTTATGTTTATCTTCTTGGGAAAGTAAATGTTTAAAGTTCGCGGATTTCATTTACTCTGTGTTGAATTTTAAAATGGTAACAGTTACCAAGGATACTAGGAATTAACTCACAACATTATGTTGTCCTCTGAGTAACATCCAAGGATAGGACCCCTTTAGAGGATGACCTATATATTTTAATTAAGATTTCAGACCGCTATAATTACTAATTAGTAAATTATGATTCATTTAATGTAATGTCCTGTTTTTAAAGAGAGGATTCATTTAATATTCTGTAATATCCTAATTTAATATTAATGTTTTTTTTTTAAATAATTTTGTACCCTAGTATAATTATCAATTTATATCCAAGACGTATGTCAATTGCGTCTGCAATTAGGCTACGTGTAAATAATTGCGCACATCTGGTTTGTGTGTCACACTCTGTACGATCGTACATTCTAATGTCTTTAGTTTATCTTAATTAGGTAATAATTTCCAATGCAATAAATAAATATCTCATTACTTGATTTAATTAAGGAAAGGTATGTTACACTACTTGTCTGTAGTGACGCTGACAACGAGATTTTTTGGTATTAAGTATTACAATTGACATAGAAAGAGAATTCTCTAAATTCTTCTTTTATTCTCAGAATTACATACATAATAAGATATGGTGAAAATGATTAGGCAGAAGACTCACGTCATCAACCTGAAAAAAACCTTATAAACAGAAATATAACTTGTAGTAATTATTAGTTGTTATTTATTTTTAAAAAAAGAAGAAAAAATATACTAGTATTAAATAAACGTATATATTAATTAATTTACAATTATTTCTAAGTCAATCCTTATGCCTTTTACAGAATATAAAAATATTTGACACAACATGATCATTCTCAGTAGTGCCAACGTATGGTACGAAAATAAACTACAATTATTTCAAATAATTTTATATTCCGTAAAAGGAATAACGATTGACTTAAAAATAATTGTAAATATCATTAATATATACATTACTTAATACTAGTATTTTCTTTTTTTCTTCTAAATCAAATAAATAACACCCAATAATTTCTACAAGTTATATTTCATTTTATAAGGTTTTTTTCAGGTTGATGACGTGAGTCTCCTGCCTAATCATTTTCACTATATGTAACATAAGTTTTCGGAAACAAATTTGAATGGACGATATTGTGGTTTAAGGAAAGTATACTGAATCTGCTTATTACTACAACAATTAACATAGTTTAAGCTTTAACATTCATATTTAATAAAGAGTTAGTGGCCCGTTTATTATATAGGTACGATGAATTTTAGTTCTCCCTTTTTCGGCTTCTACACAATTGTCGTGTCGTACACCATTCTTGTAAGTAACGTGTAAAAACTTTCAATAGGTCTCGCTAGAGGTACTTTAGGAGTATTGTTTTCGCGGAGTAAATGGTATATTTTTGCCTCCAAGCACTGCGTTGTTGTTCGGGAATAGTGGCGTAAAGCTGGGTCAGATCAAAACTTATTATCTTCGTTTAAATGATGTAAATTGATGAAAATCATGTAACTTCGACTGGCAATTTTATGTATAACCTTTAACATGCCCAACGTACTGTCTAGAGCGGCCTTCTGCCAAAATTGCTACACACAACATTATTTGATCTGAAAACTTTGCTTTCACTTTAAATTCTATATTCAAAATTTTTGAGCGTTACAAGAAAGATGTACAACAATCTAGAAGCCCCAAAATGAAAACATTTAGGAAGGATTTTTCAAAAAGTAAATTTTAAAACTCGCCAAAGACTCATGGGGCAAGTCAGAAGAAAACGGGCACTAGCTCTATATTAAACTTGAATGTTAAAGCTTCAACTAATTATTTATTTATTTATTTGTTTATTTATTTATTTATTTATTTATTTATTTATTTATTTATTTATTTATTTATTTATTTATTTATTTATTTATTTATTTATTTATTTATTTATTTATTTATTTATTTATTTATTTATTTATTTATTTATTTATTTATTTATTTATTTATTTATTTATTTATTTATTTATTTATTTATTTATTTATTTATTTATTTATTTATTTATTTATTTATTTATTTATTTATTTATTTATTTAAATAATTACCCAACAGGCAATGCCCAATAACAGGATAAAAAAGCAAGCACAAAAACACAAATATAAAAATAGACACATACATGTTATGCTATGTTAATTATTGTATTAATAAGCAATATAGGGTGACACTAAAATACAGGCCATTTAAAATTACTTTTTAATTTTCTTGATATATTTGTAAACTGGGCTTAGGGGCTCACAAATCATGGTATTTAGCATGATGGTAGCGCTTCCGGTTTAACCGGAAGTGACATTAACTTTCATATTTCAAATGGGGCACATATATATTTTTATATGTTTGGAATCTATGTAAAATTACGAATTCAACGATATGCTTGAAATGCATTTTTGTTGAAGAAAATTTACAAAAACGTAAGAGAAAATTATGAATAATGCTAAGCATCGGAGAGGTCGTGAAAACAGTTGAGATAATATTGAATAATATTGAAATAAATTGTTTAAATAGTGTTATTTTACATTTAGTTACAAAAAAAAAATCCATTGATATGGCTAACCAGGTTAATTATTCATAATTTTCTCTTACGTTTTTGTAATTTATTTCTTCAATTCACTTCTAACATATGTTTGAAATCGTAATTTTACGTAGATTCCAAATATATAAAAATATGAAGTTAATGCCACTTCCGGTTAAACCGGAAACGTTAGCATCATGCCAAATACCATGATTTGTGAGCCCCTCAGCCTTGTTTACAAATATATCAGGAAAATTAAAAAGTAATTATAAATAAAAGAGTTATATTGAGTGGCTGGTTTTTTAGTGTCATCTTGTATACTTGCTTTATATTACAGTATCGTCAATTCAAATTTTTTCCGAAAACTAGTGTCACATATATTATAACTTTCTCAAAACTCTAAATCCTGGTAAACCATCTCTGGATCCCATGCTTATCAATTAAAATCATGTGTCTTCTACCTGTTAACCTTCACCGAGATACCACATCATCCTGTAGAGTTGATTACAAACTGTAATTAAACGCTTACGATAATTGTTTCTCTTTGGGCTTCATGGATCACAGTCGCTGTCTCTGGATCTGGAACAATTGAATATTTCGCGTAATGTTTGCCTTCCGAGCACTCATTCTGATTAACTTTTCTGAGATGGAGATGGGTTGTGTGTTTTAGTAGATTTAGGTTAAGGGAAGATGATATTCAATAAAGAGAATTTGCATTAATATTGAAAAGAATTTGAATAAAAGATGTGGACATTATATTACTGCATGGTTCGATTGTACGGGCCAGTATTTAAAAAAGAAAATTCTTCCAATAGATGTTGGTCGGCAACCAATCGCATTTTGAATAAAAGTTTCATTAGTTTCTTCATAAAATAAAAAAAGTTTGCTAGATTATGTTTTACGTTTCTAGTAACGTACATAAATCGTAAAATATACGAAAGAAACTTGTTAATTTTAACAAACACGCCATATGACTATTAGTAATGTTTTTATACAAATGTTTGTAACGCGAATCAGGCAGAAAGTATTTGAGAAATTTTATGGGCATGAGAAAAACTATTGCGTTTCGTACTACGAAATAACAACAAGAAAAATGTGATAATATATTCAATTATTTAACTATTTAAAATTCCTAAATCAATGGTGACTATTTTTTTTTGAGCTACTTGTATTATAACTATTTATTTTATTCATAATTACTAAACAGGTAATCTCCAGTTAAAATTTTGTCTGTATTTAGAACCATGCTACCATGACGCATCACGAATATAAATATATATTAGGGTGGACCTTAAATGGGGTGAAGTCGAATTTTAACCGGGCCGCCCCTCAAAATGGTCCCAAATTGGAAAAAAAAATTGTGGTAAATTTTTTTCCGCTTAATATTAAGGTTTAAGGGTGCCGAAATGCACTTTACTACTTTTTATTTAAATAAATTCGGATTTTTTTACATTTTGGGATTTTATTTCTTTTCGAGGCAATAGGAGGTTTCAAAAATCCACTCTGCGGTGGAATACAGTCTATAATTACCCGATAATGTGTGGTAATGATTCTGATATTATTCTGGAGAGATTTAAAGATGATCAAATTATTGCTCAAAAGACTTGAAAAGCTGTTTTGGCTTAAAAGTTGGTTGTGATCACGACTGACCAGTTAACGTAGTAGGTGAAATGTTCACAGGTATGTAGTCAGGATATGATAAATTTTGAATAAAACTCCTGTAAGTTATTATCAAGCTTTCGGAATTATTTTATATCTTCCTCAGGGTAATACTTGTTGAGGTTAATCATGAGAACAAACAATGATTGTTTTGTGTAGGTAGTTCGAAACATATTTAACACAAAATTTTAATGAACTATATAATTTTTTTGTTAGTGTAACCCATTAATGATGGGAAGCGATTTAAAACAGATGAAGTCGAAATGATTTCGAAAACTTGTTATATTTAGCTAACTATAACAACAATAAAGGAGTAAAGAGGTTAGAGCGCCGGAAATTATACAATATTTTCCTTTGTATGTGTACAAAATTAAACCTTTTCGCACGATCAAACTTCGTTTTTTAGGTGAGGTAGTATATCGACAGTTTCACCAAACTTGCTAATTCTTCATACGTTGAAAACTAATCTCCAATTGAAATTACAGATATTGGCTTGCTAGAAAATCAAAACGCACAGCAACACAGCAACTATATACGTATAACCAACGTTAAAAAGGCATCTGTAATCATCGCAGCATTTCACGTGAACGACATATTTTAGATACTGCTCATACGAAAGTTGACGTCATATCAGTGATGACGTTAAATGTGGAGGAATTATTTTTGTGACGCTTCACGGTAGCGTAGTTCTAGACACTTTATAAAATTTTAACTGTCAGTTAAAGAAACAAATTGAAACGAAATGAAATGATAAATGACAATTCGATCATTGCTGTCAATAATCCGTTTCAATATTGCTTATTTAACTTATAGTCAAAATTCTAATCGAAGATTGTAAAAATGGCCCTAAGTGGTATATAACAATTGTTTACTATTTTTCCTTGACGACGGAACTTAATTTTTCACTTACATTCCTAGGACAATGCTCGTGTCTAGCTGGGTTAGCTCTAACCAGCTCTAGACTTGCAAAATAATTTAAAAGTTCGCTAGAATCAAGCGCTGAAATAGCGGTAGATGAAAAAGCTAGCGAGAAATATTTCGCTCAAACATCTAGCGAACTAGTAAGCAATTGCATGCGTGATATTTGGTTGCATCGAACGTCACTTTCTAACAAATTTACTACCTGGTTAATAATATTTACTTCTGGTGCATTTTCTAACAGTTAAAATAATAATTTCCATTTCAAAATTAAGTCTGCGGGCTTACAATACTATACAGATAGTGTCAGTTATTTTCTTACTTTAAACAGCGCTTAATAAATGAATACCGTTCAGTACGTTTCTAGCGCTAACAAATAGCATTAATTTTAACAATATAGCTCCAATAAGATAATAAATACATAATAATAAATTCGTTACAGTCTTCATCAATACTCATTTTCCTTTACACAATGCACAAATTCAGGCAAAAAATTAAATTAATATTAGGGAATACTCAATAAATAAATGTCAACAGTATTGTATGGTTATATTTTCACCTGCATGTTTGTAGTTTTTCAGTAATAGCAATAAACATAAATAAATAACTTAGGTAGAAAGAAAATACATAATAACATTTGAATAATTCTTTTGACAAATGTCAAAGAGGTTGTATTTTATGAATATTTAAACTTAATTCTCCGGTATCTCGAAAAATATAATAAGCAACACGGAATGTAAACTCATCTTAACATCCTCGAAAGTTACTAGGCCTCGGTAACAACTTCCTCAAATGTTAAGACGTACACGGAGAAAAATTGGTATCGTTAAAGTGGTAATAAAAGCATATTGTATAATTAAAAATGCCAAGTTGAGATAAATAGTGTGATTTCTCATTTTATTGTGAATTTTAATGATGAATGAATGAATTAAAACCTATTACATTTATGGAATTTATCTCACAATCAAACATATTTTTGAAGGTAAGATATTAATTATGACTTTTTATAAGGGACATAATACTATAATGCAATCATATATTTCAGTTACTGCTCATTTCGTATAGAAAATATCAACAGTCTTGCTTTCTGCCATAATTGGAACCTGTACATGTAGAAATGATTCCGAGAAACTAAATCATTTATAATTTTAATTATATATTATAATTTAAAAATACTTAGGTATTAATAATTATTATAAACCCTACAGTTATTTTTGTAATAATATCCATTAATAATATAAATGTTTTTATTTACATACTGCCATATTCTAATTTCTAGGGAAAAGTCAATAGTGCAGCAGATAATAACAGTGACCTGTTTGAGTGTAATAATTCATTAATCTACACCCAGTTAAATTTATTCCACTCCACCAAAATAAACAATATTCATATGACTAACACAGGTATAGAATTTTCAACAGTACTATACATATATTACAAACTGAAATATGAAAAATATCTTCCAAAGTTTATAAGGCGATTAGTAATACAGGGAACAGCAGAATTCAATTTGTGACATTAGAAAAGGTGAACACAAAAACTCCAAAGTCTAATTATAAAAATTTATTTTTTCATTTAAGATATATTAGTTTTTTAGCAATTGAAAATTGTGAAGTGAATTATACTGATGCCTGTATTACACTGTTCATATTTCAACTTATATGTGTATGTATAGCACATAGTTGAAAATACAATACCTATGTAGTCATATAAATATTGTTTATTTTACTATAATTTTCACTGCAATAAATATCGTTAATTTCAATAGTAATTGTTACTAAAATGAGCATTGTTAATTTCACATTACTGACAGTGATTATTTACCATAATAGATATAGTAAATTTGACTATACTTTTTAAATTATATACGTACAGTGCATTGTACTAGTGTATATATTTGTCCCTATAATAACAATATTTATAGTAACTCGTATACTATATTTATATTTCAGTGTAGGTATTTACATTCCTTGTAGCTTAAAAAATAACTGTATCATTAATATTATGTGTAAATAATATAGATTATTTTATATCCGCTAAATTTCGCATTGATTTATTTCCTAATCATTCTAAACAATGAAGCAATCTAATAAATTTATTATCAATAACCGATTTTACGAGTCGTATACATTTACGACGTGTTGCAGATACATAGCCAATTTTCATAATTCCAGTAAACATATATTCCCATCATAAGGTATTTGCTGAATCCCTCGTTGGGCGATCTTGGAGCTTCAGAGCATCTTTTCATTCCGGCGGCGTGAAAGCTCCGCTTGTTAGTTCCCACAGCAGCCGCCAGATGCGTCGAGGCGTTGCACGCATCGCCGGACCTTGTTAAGATAATAGAACCGTTCACTAGGATGTTCATTTTTCTCTTGAATCAATACGGAGTTCGGGCCTTGTATCGTACGTGCTGATAGCTTCTTTACAGAACGGTTTCTTTTCATTGTTTAGCTCTGGATGTTACTTATCGGGATCTTATATTTATATAAAGTTTGGGAAAGTGGCTATAACTCACACCTTTTGATGAAGATCGTAGTGGCCAGGATATTTTCTTTGAATAAGTTTTTGGAATGGCTTTTTTTGTTGTACAAGAATAGAAGTTCCCTTTTATAGCTAACAGGTGAAATTATGGATGTCATAACTTTTTTAATATTGCCAAAATCTATAAAAATAATCTGATGTGGCCAGCACATAACCTCTCGCCGTATATTTTACCTGGCTGTATGCATAAAGCAAAGATTATTTTTATAAATACAAATAATATATTCATATAAATCTATGACGTATAAACTTCTTTATTATTCAATAATAGCATGTCTCAACATAAAGATATTTACCATAAATTATGTTACAATAAATTACAAAGTAGAGTTTACCATATATAAATATTAGGCTGGTAACAGCAATTTTCAATTCGAACAACTTTGTTTACTTTCTCTTCATATTCTTCTAGTAAAAACATTAATTTTGGGCGGTCTAAAATGTATATATCTGGATTGTGCATCTATTCTTATATATCTTCTTTTACATTTTATTTTTTCATACTTGTTATATCTAAATAACCTTAATTCCCTTTAATAAAGTGACGGATAGATTGCACTCCGATTATTCTTATATCGATGTGTAATTTTGTCAATATTTACAACTTACTTGAGAAGAATTTGATAGCTTTTTCGCAATTCAAAGTTACTCTAGTCTACAGTACTGGTGTACATTGTCCCATAATGTTTGAAACAAATTTAAGTCCTTCAACCTAGACTTGTCATCTCCATAATAGTCACAGATCAAGAATTAAGGGATTCTCCAAGTACATTTTTAATTCATTACTCATTATTTCTGACACTGACATTTATCTGTCAGTTACAAATAATTTAAATTATCAACTATTTTTCATGGCATTCTTTCGGCTGTCAAATTTATTACAACATTATTTTATATATTATATTCCTTTTATCTCTAAATCTATAAAATATGTATAAAAATATTTAAATGTATCAGAAAGAGAATTTATTTTTCTTTAATATTATCAAGAAAAATTTTCAAAAAATAATATTTAGAAGATTTTTTTCCAAGAATCTTCTACTTCCGGTTGTCCAATTGTTACCAAAACCTTTTCAGATCTTCCCATGAATGTCCGATTGGGAAATACGTTGTTAAACAAATTTTAAGTCTTATAGTTTTTGAGTAACCGTCCTTCCAACATCCCACACACACACATCCACACACACACACACACACACACACACACACACAGACATCATCGTAAAAATGTTAAAATCGGATTGTAGGGACCTTAAAACGTGCTTATTCAATAAAATCTGGATATGCGATTTTTAGCATGAATCCAATACCTCTCTTAGCGAGAGGTAAAAATATGTAAGACCAGGCTCATAATATTTCGGATGGTTTACATTTTCAACAAACAAATTATAAATAGTGAGAAATTTCTACAAATTTCTTTCGACTAGTTTAAAATATAAATTTAAATCTTTCAAGTATTCCGCCATATAATATTGAGTTACATCGCCTATACTCTATGCACTGAATTTTTACGAAGTTGTTTACCATATTGTACCAAAAGTATATAGTTTCGGTAGAAGATAAATCTGGACTAAAATATAACCTTTTAAATACCGGTGGACTTAATTATCAGTCATCAGTTGATCCACTTTTTTACCTTCCGTCACCTTTAGGTAAGTATTGTCTTTAGTCAAAAAATTCAATGATGAGTTTTTAGTGAATAAGTATGTTTTAGGGTCCCTATAATACGATTTTACCATTTTTACGATGATGTCTGTCTGTACATATATGTGTGTGTATGTGTGTGTGTCTGTGTGTGTCTGTGTGTGTGTGACGAAAGTTTCGGATCGCATAACTTCAATACCACGATTCCAAAATATTTTTTTTTTCGTATTCCTCAACTTTACATCCAGAAGAACAACTGATTAGATTTTGGTTATAATTGGTGAACCGAAAGTAGCCTCATTTGAAGATTCAACAGTTAAATTTGATTTATTGACGTTTAACGTTATTATAACCTAAAGAATATATTATTCTCTCTACGATTTGATTGCATTTTATACTTTATATTCAATAGATATAGAGTTAAAGAATTATAAAGAAATTAAATTTTATATATCAGCCAGCCATGCTAACCATGAAAATTGTTAATATATTCAGATTGACAGATGTCAGTATTAATAAAAAGTAAATTAATGTGGCAGAGATGAGGATGTTGAAGTAGATGTTGGGGAAGACACGGAAAGATAGGTAAGGAAATAACTCTAGTGTTACAAGATACAAGAGAGATGATTGCATTTGTTTGAAAATGTCATGAAGAGAAATGAATAATATATATTGGATGAAGAATGACTAGCTTAGTAATAGAAGGTTGAATAAACAGAGGAAGACCAAAGATAAGATGGAAGGACTGTATTGCGGAAGACTTGAGAGAAAAGGAACTGAATGAGAATGGCACGTAAAACAGAAATGAGTGGAAGAAGAAAATAAAAAATAGCGACCCTAACGAATGGGAAAGCTAAAGAAGAAGAAGAAGTTAGTGTCAAGTGCAATTTGCATAGTTTGTCAAAAAATAATTTTACTGGAAATTTAGAATATTTTGCAAGAAAATTTATGTATGGAATTTATACATTGACGGAAGGTATTGTGCTGGCCACAACATATTTTTTACATATAAAGTCTATATTATAACTAGTCGAAAGAATCTTATAGAAATTTCTCACTATGTGTGTAGGTGTGTAGGATAATTTGTTGAAAAAGTAAGCCGTCCGAACTATTATGAGTATCAATATATTCGATGAATATTTCCTCTCTAATAGTTATTTTTAAAAACATATTGTTCCGTATTCTCACTTCTTGATGAAGCGCTACTTCCGAAATTTACTTCTTCAACTATCAAATGTCAATTTTAATATTTAAATAAATCTGATGTGGCCACTGACCAACACATGACCTTCCGTCAATTCTATGCATTTTATATAAATTACTCAAAGGCAAGGTAGTGTCTTGCAAAAGATTATATATTTTCAGTAAACTTATTTCACGAACTATGTAAATTGTACTTGACACTGACATCTGTCAATTAATAAAATTTACTTTTTCCATTGTGATTTCCATTGTGAGCTTGCAGCAGCATAGGTTGCAAGATTTATGAAAATTAATTTCTTTATAATTTTTTATTTCCAAATACATTATTTCGTATGGTAAAGCAAAAAGCAGCATTATTGCACAAATCAGAAAGTTAAGCATGAAAGTCGGTCATGTTCTTGCTGATTCTGTCCTTAGCTAGGAAATCCATATAAGGTCCAGCAGCCGAAATGTGTAGACTATTTAGCAGTGACAAATCACGTTGCCCAGGGTGCACCACGAGGAGGCTAGTCTACAATGCACCCCTCCAAATACATTGAATATAAAAAAGAAAATGCAATCAAGTCGGAAAGAGAATAAAATATTCTATAATAATTATGATAACAAAAAATGACAAAAAATGATACTTAACTACATTTTTTCGAAAAAAAAACTTCAAATCAGGGTACTTCCGGTTTACTAATTACCGTTAAACTCTAATCAACTCTTCATACAGACGTACAAAATGGGAAAATAAAAGAATTATAATGTTTGGAAGAGTAGTAGGAGAATTTTTTGTTATACACACACATACATACAAACATACATACATACAGACATTATCGTAAAAATAGTAAAATCGTATTCTAGGGACTCTAAAACGTGCTTATTCATTAAAAACTCACCATTGAATGTTTTGACCAAAAAACAATACCTTCCTCACCTAAAGGGGCAGGTAATTAGAGAAATAACAATAAATGAAATTGTAAATAGCACTTATTTTAATTAAAAAATCGAAATGGCGCTACTTCCGAAGTAACTTCAAGAGGTGAGAATACGGTAGATGTTGAAGTAATATGACTGTTAACAAAATAAAATCCTTTTCGCTAAACTTCAGTACCCAAATACATTATAAGTTTTGTAAACAGATCTATAAACATAAACTATGCAGTGTTTTAACAATTAAACCAACCATTACAGATTTAACATTCGTTTTTGACTCATTTTTAGCTCCCGTCACGTAAAGCGAAATGAATGTACTGCAATTATATCTTAAATGAGCTAGTCGTTTACTTTAAAGTACATTTTAAGTTTTGTACATTCTGAATTATGCAATTTTTAGCTTTTTAAATGTCTGGAAATTAGTATTCCACAGATTCGCTGTAATTTTTTTCACCATAATTATAACCGTATTCATTTGCATATATCTAATTATGTTTAGTCATATTTAAAGGCAAAAAAATTATATAAACTTGAAATCTCTAAAGCTATAAACAATAACGCAAACACGCTTCTCCCTTATTCTTTTTATTTGTTCCCTAAAATATATTACCTTAAATTAAATTTGTTGCGGTCTGGAATCTACTTCAAAATGCGCTGTAAATAATCTAATTTTCTTTTACAACAATTCACAAATAACTTTATGAAATATGTATCCTTTTAAAGCCGAGTTTGATAGCCTGCTCCCTAGTCATAAATAAAACATAATGTTCTCAATTTAGAGTGCTGTAATTTGGCAATTTGTTAAGAATATAGCTTAATCAATTCCAGAAATAAAACGCATACCCTAGGCTTCGCATAATGTTTGCAAATATTATTAGCAGAATGAATTGTAATTCATTGGAGAAAGACACAACAAGAAAGGTATTTTAAGAATGTTAGACCCTGAAAGACCTTTAAATAAATGGTTTGCATTTAAGCGTACCAAAAGTGCGTGATACTAAATGGACCCATTTGCTGCGTGAGGAAATGATTTCAAATGGGAGGAACTGAAGGACTTGTAAGAGGCCTTCCTAAGCGAAAGAGATGTGGATCTATACGTGGGTTCGATCTACTGAAGATTATTTCACACCGTCTAACACCCTTCTCACAGATCTTTGATATACTCGTAGTACTTAATAGTATACCCTATGTTTATCACACTAAGACACTGTTGTACACAGTGTGGCTCTAAATATTTAAGACTTCCTGTATAAGACAAAAGCCGTTATACCATCACAATCACAATTTATTCTTAAATATTGTATGTTGATACATATACATTAGAAATGTATGGCAATACATGGCAATCTACTTAAATGGTTTAATTCATATCTGGATTGAAGGCAGCAGTGTGAAACTCTCAAAGGAGTCAGATCTGATTATTTTCCTGTGCCCTCTGGTGTGCCTCAAGGATATCATTTAAGACCACTTCTTTTTATTATTTTCATTAACGATATTAGCAACATTTTCGAAATTTATTATGTTTTCCGACTTATTACCACTCGGTTAACCATAGTAAGTGCTCATGCATATTTTTTTCTCAAAATAGGAACAATTTCAGAATTTAATACAGAATCAGTGGAAATGTAATCAATCGTGTACTTCAAGTAAGAGATCTTGGTTGGAATCAGATTAGATAGTAAACTCATATACGGCATTCACATTGACAATGTTGTATAGAAAGTCGAGATTTAAAAACATCTTCCGCTAAATCAAATATTCTGACCAAATCCCCCATACATCATATGATGTTTTCCAAACTTCAGTCCATGAAATACAGAAATGTATTAGTTTTTTCTCCTTATTCTAGAATTGAGCATGTGCCTGTTGGGTATTGTACTTTCAATAATAATGATAATAATAATAATAATACTTGGATTTATACATAGTTGGAGCACAATTCAAGAATTACAACATTATCGTTCAACTCCATTACTCACTTGTACGTTCGCAATTAGAATTTGGTGTCGTGTGTTGGACCCCTCATTATCAAATATATATATATATATATATATATATATATATATATATATATATATATATATATTAATAGAATTTAAGGTATTCAGCGTAATTTTTTTTTCAGCCTTAAATTGGAAATTCCTAAATAATCTCTCATCACTTTACAAAAACGTAGAGATATATTAGATTTGACATTTTTATACAAAATTCTAAATAATTCCTGCTCTTTTAAGTAAAATATCATTGCGTGTATCTTCCTGTTCTACTCGTTCTCTTGAAATTTTCTCTACTAATAGATAAAACTAACGCAACTATGTTTTCTACAGTGAATCGATTAATGTGTTCTTTTAATAATATGATAGGTACCTATAATGTACCTAATCTTTTTAATTGTTTGCTATTTTCGTTTAAATATTGTAAAGGAATCGCCTACTATAAATGTACATATGTTTATATTTTTATATATAATAAATGATATCTTCATATAATTGAAGTGTCATTTATAAGTTTTAAAGTTTCGTTATATTTGCATGTATAATTCTCTAGTTTCCTACAATATTTCTAAAATATGCTTTTTCGCATCCTGTTTCTTATCATTAAATTGTATTTTTGAATTTTCATTATCTTTTGTTATTATCTGTCTATTTTTACCTCTCGCTAGGAGAGGTATAGGATTCATGCTAAAAATCGCATATCCAGATTTTAATGATTAAGTACGTTTGGGTAATAATTGGACAACCGGAAGTAATAGATTCTTTAAAAAAATCTTCTAAATATTATTTCTTGATAAATTTTGTTCTTGTAAGTTAAAGAAGAGTAAATTCTCTATCTGATACCTATAAATATTTTATTGTATCTTTTATAGATTTAGAGAAAAAGAAATATACGGTATATAATAATGTGTTGTAATAAATCACACAGCACAAATAATGTCATGGAAACAAATTGAAAAATGAAAAAGTTTGTAACTGACAGATAAATGTCAGTGTCAAAAATCCAGAGACACTACTGAAGGTTTTTTGTGGGAAGTACTTCTTATTGTATTAATAGTTAAATATTTAAAATTATAGGTATATTATATATACCCTTCAAAAATACTGTCAATCCCGACGATGAATTGGAAACATTTCAAAAAATTAGAAGAGTAGGACAAAATTTCTTCATAGAATGAATTTCAAATTAAAAAATCTAAATATAAAGAATAGATGTAAGTAGAATTTTTGGGTAAAGTGTAGGTATGCAAGAAATGTTAAATACAATAGGGCGCGAGCAGTTATTTGACGTTGTTGACCTTGACCAGAAAATATGGGAGACCGTGACAGATTGATATCTAGTAATTATGTATATAGTTTTCATCCTAATTTTGGTCATTTTCCATTTCCATATAGTTTATTTTCCTCGACAAATAAATTCCACACTCCTGGTCACAAATTAACTACTTGAATTTAGAAAATATTGAAATTTTTACATTTACATTACAAAGTTATGTAACCAAAAACGGAAGTGGCGAGAGGTATTGTGCTGGCCACATATATATATATATATATATATATATATATATATATATATATATATATATATATATATACATATATATATATATATATACACATCTATCAGACATTAAAGCGTCCGTCAATTGATCTTTTACCATCATTGAAGCGTCCACCTTCAATGAAGCGTCCGTATACGGACGCTCTATTGTATCTCTGTTAAAATGGTCATTTTTCAACGTCTTATGCCATCTGTTAGTGTTTGGCAAAAATTGTCCTGGGCGCTTTATTGTAACATATTTGGATAATTTCAATCATAAACCGTATATTGCAGTTCTGCCGTTTCCCACTAGTGTCGCTAGTGTTGAACGGCGTATATCTGCGAAAATATATATTTCATACAGTTTTTCGATTAACGGGCGTCCGTACATTTGGCAACATGTTTTAAGTTATACGAATATTTGAAGGTTATATTTTCGTACCTCATGTAATTTTAACTGCATTATTTGTTGCAGAGTGAGTTAAAATTCTGTTAGTGACTTAAAAAAAAAAACTCTAGCAAATAAACAGTTACTTATAATTGTTGCTATGGAGTTAATAATGACGGTTTAAAACGTTAAAATTGAATAAAATTATTTATAAATTCTTATTATTGTTTCAACCTCTACATAGGTAAAAATTACACTTATGTGTATCTGTGTTCCGGGTTTCTACAATTTTTTGTTTGATGGGAAATACAATGGTAAAATTTTGGTGATAAGTTTATCCTTACTAATTATAGATGTTTAGAATTTAAAAGTGCAAGCAATGATCCTAAATTTATTGATATAAAATAATCCTGTCACGAACTAGACGTAAATTGAAATTTCCATCTTCAAGCTGTTTCCAAAATGCCATTATAAATTAAGCAAATAACTGCATTATTTTGTATAGTTCGAGTTGGACCAATTTGTACTTTAATTCTTACATTGATTTTATTATTATTAAAAATAATAAATGAACTTTCTACAAATTAAAAAGTTTTTTATTAGTGCAAATAAATTTTTATTTTAACTTACACCCCATAATTAATATTAATATTTATTTGGGTCTGTCTGATTGTTTAATTTCTCTTGGTACTCTGTTAACAGGTTGAATACCTATGAATATTTTAATTTACCACTATTTTGTGACAGGAACGTATTGTAACAATAAAATTGTGGTCATTGGATATGCTTTTTAATTCTATGCATCTTTTATATTTACAATTTTATTCTAAAATTAATAGGGAAGAACTTATTGTCAAATAAATGGTCATTCAACAAAAAATACTGGTCGAAATTAGATAAAGTCTAGGTCGGTTTAAACTAGTAGTTTTATCCACCTTGATTTAAACCGAACACCCTTTCGAACATGTATATTTTTCATTTTTACAATTAATCATATTTGATTAAAAATCGGCAAAATAGATACTAGTTCATTTCTGATATATTTCACTATTTTTTGGAACATATTATACATTACGTGTATAACAAATAAAATATGAAATCGAAACCCTTGTCTATTTGAACGCGAAAAGTCACGAAAATATTCAATGTATAGTATTAAATTCTACATTTTCAGTTAATTCCATAGTATAACATTCAAATTTAAAAATGTTCATTAAATGTAAATGTAATTTACATCGCCTTAAGTAAACATATTTTTGTAAGAAACTTATCCAATAAATACTCTCCATATTATTACTTTTTTCTGGCTTAAGATTATTTTTTATTACTAATTATAATTATGACTGAATAAGAACCGATAATAATGGAAGAAACTTTCAGAACTCGTTTTTACAATAAAAAAGCTTTATTCGATAAAGTTCTGTAATATTTATTTTCTACATCAGTGTCGCCTTCTTCAGAATTTTTACTTATTTTTTTTATTCTGGAGAAGGCAACACACTGGTTTCGAGATGTTGATTCAATAAAAATATTACTGAACTAGTACCCAATACAAACATTGTAAAAACTTATGTTTATTTTAGGACATTGACTTTAATCAGAATAATCAGGATGATTCCGTGAAAGATCTCGATTATCAGCCAAGTCCCCCAGATGTTAGTATACAATTATAATATTACAGAACTATACCCAATTAAGACATTGTAAAAACCTATAATGTTTATTTAAAAACGTTGACTTTAGTCAGAATAATCAGAATGATTCCATGAAAGATCCCAGTTATCAACCAAGTCTGTTTGATGTTAGTGTTCGACTTACAATATTACAGAACCATACCAATAAAACCATTGTAAAAACCTATAACGTTTATTTTAGGACGTTGACTTTATTCATAATGATCAGGATGATTCCGTGAAAGATCCCGATTATCAACCAATAAGTCCCTCTGATATTAGTATTCAACGTACAATATTAACAATTTATTTTAATAAATATACAGATGTCCGTTTTTCGATACGCACTATTGGGATCTCGAGAACCGTAAGAGATACGAAGTCGGTTAAATTAGGGAAAAGTTGCCTCATAACCATCTTAGATGTGTTTTTGTTTTTCCATTAAAATGCACAGGTACCTAGATAGAAGCGAAAATGTAAATTTTGCCAATTTCGTTTTTGGCTTATAACTTTTTTGTGCGAATTTATACAAGTTTCTAATTTGCACTTTTTTATGAAGAATTCACAACCGTCTTCAAAATTTTCATAGCTCGTACAGTTTTCGAGAAATTTATACTAACTTTCAATTTTCATGCAGAGCACAAAGTTGTATTTATTACTGTTGAATAGAGATTTTTTTTCTGTTTCAAATGGTATAAAACATATGTACATTAACATGAAAATTAACTGAGAAATTAATAAATTATTGATTTTGAAGAATCTTAAGTTTGACAGGAGTTCAATTGTTACAAATTTTATGTGAAAATGCAGTAATTTTTAAATGAAGATATGCGGGACGTGTTAGAAATTTGTTGTCCGCTTACAATTTGATGTATATAGTTATTCGTTATTTTTACATATAAAATATCTTAGTTTTATTCCTTGGTAACTAATTTTAGATTAAAATCGTTTTGAAATTGGTACTCAATTTATTCTTATAAACCTTTTTGTATAAATGTATTCCTGTAAACTGTAAACCAATCTCAAATATTTTTTTAAATTGATTCAAATTTCTCATTACCGAGGAGATATGAAAAACCTTGTATAATTACAATAATGATTGCTAGTAGTTTTTTTTTCTTAATAGCTTATATGCTTTTAAAACTATTGAGAACCTAAACTATGATGATTTGAATTTGTTGAGCATAAGATTACCGACCATTTTATTAATCAGGATGCTCCCGAACTGAAAATAAGAGTTTAGGACCTCAAAACAAAAAAAAATTCCTTTAATTTTCTTGTTTCTTGATCGGAGTATTTATAAATAAAAACAGAAATCGATTTTTTAAACTTAAAAATAAACAATGTCTTCATTAATTCCTGTGTAAAAAGTCTGTATCATTTAAACAAAGCTTTTGGAAGTATTTTGTTTTGAGGTTCTAAATTAATATTTTAAATTGGGCTACTTCGGAAGCACCCTGTACAATCATTTATGTTAATTTTGATAATTGGTAAACGGTAATTATTTAATCGTAAGACATTTAGCAGCACGAATAAATCAAGGTAGCCCTGATTCGAGACCAAATAATGAAGTGAAATCATAAGTACGTGAAGTATCTGTGGCAACATTGCTGGACGCTTTAATATCTATTAATTATATAGAGATGTATATAGCGGACGCTGTATAAGCGACAAAATGAAATATATTTGTATATTTCGGACGCTCTAATGATACCTATGTAGAAGGACGCTTCAATGATGATTAAATTGAAATTTATTTTATTAAAAGCTATTAGTAATAAAAATATCAATTATTATAAGTTAATTCTGGAATATACTTGTACGAACATCTATTAAAATACTTTGTACAACATTTAAAATAATCGGACGCTCGACAACCGGTTTTCGGAAAGACGCTCGGATGATAGTAAGATGTAAATATATATATATATATATATATATATATATATATATATACATATATATATACATATATATATATATATATATATATATATATATATATAATATACATTACTTCTAAATCCGCAAAGCGCTTGGCGTAGTCCTTCAGTCCATTTACGACGTTGTGGAAGGCTAAAACTGGAATGCTGTTCAATACCTTCGTCACGATGGTTTAAGTGTATGTTACATTATCATAAGGGTTCCTGTTCAACTTCAATTTTAGTTTGGGGAAGGAGAATAGTCAGCCGGGTCCAAATCATAAGTATACGGAGGATGAAACAACACTGTGAAATTTTTGAAAGACAGAAATTAACGCACCACTTTTGCTTATAGACCGATGCGTTATTGTGAGTGCACACAACTTTTGTTTTTCTTGAAATCTTCGACGATAGTCAATCCAGCTCTGCAAACATCTTTATCATAGTTTTTTACATTTATCCTTCTTCACATTCGTTTACCTACATCTAAATTTGTCATACTATATCTGTTTACAGCGTTTCTGCTTGATGTGGGACGGTCACTCTTTAGGTCATCTTTATTTAATGAAGCATCCCCAAACGCCTTTTAGACTAAAGCAAACGATTAGGTTGGTTCTTTGCACAAACGAACACAAAATTTGATTGCATACCGCTGTTCGATGGATGCATCCATGAAGATGTAGATCTAAGTGGTTAACAAATTACGCCCGTACGAGAACTATACTGAACCAATATTTATAAAACTTGAAGAGAATGTTGATAAAGGAAAATCAGTCCCAAATAAGTAATTCTTTTATCGACATTATAAAGAACCATCAATATTCTCCTTACTACATATTTATTTATTTAATTTAGAAACATCTCTCATTCTTCTTCTAACTCTTACAATACCCGTATAGATTTTCCTATAACGGCAGACCCCAGTCCACCCTACTTGGGGTAATTTATCTCAGTGAGTGACACCTGGACAAGGGTGGCTACGGTTTGGGGCAGAGCGCTAGGACTCCCCTGGACAAGGGCTCGTCAGCGGACACAGCGAAAGCTCTTTAAAAAAGATGCGGAACTCTGTAACTTGTAGTGTCTAGTGTAGTAGTGAAGAATAATGTTGCAAGGAGTAATTAAAGGTAATGGATTGCAAAATTGTCTTGGAAGTTTAAATTTATATTAAATGGACTTTTAGAAGGTTGGATTAAGTAACTATTTCCTAAAATTATAAAATAAAAATAACTTTCGGAATAAATAATCGTTACAACTAATGTATTAATTATTAAAACAGGCATTTTTTACTATTTAAAAGCTATAAATGAATCTAATGTCAACATTTTATATTTTTTGTAATCAACTAATATCAGAAAGCAAGCACTAATTGACACCTTGAAATTAAACATTTAAAAATGTATATTTCCTAACTTATAAAGTTGATTACCAAACTATTTCCTTTTGAATTTGAATTAAACCATCTTCTCACCTCATCATTATTCTCATTTCATCCGTCAAATATTTATGTAAATACAATCTGTACAAACTTGAGAATTTATAACACAAAACTTGCGAAGAATTTTTAATTATAAATTGCAAACTATTTGCCGGCTTCTCAACTAGACAACACTTTAACTTGGCGTATAAGTTTGGCACGTGCTCCAGAATTCACAACACGCCACTGGAGCTGAAAATTTGTAACTTCCTAACTGACATTACGATGCGATTGTGGCATGAGTTACGAGTTGAATTTTAAAGTTTGTACTGATGACAAGTTTCGTGTCAATCAAACAGCAACAGATATACGAAATTGTTAATAGAAACACGCGTCTTCATCAACATGAAAACGGAATTCAATTGTTACAAGCTATTTTATTTCCAAGTGAAGTTATTTACCAACTATCCTAAGCGAAACGGAAAACTGTTTACTAGTGTACATAATAAATATCTGATGATATTGAGCTTCTATCCTAGTCTTCCTAATGGACCAAACCGCAAAACGAGTACAACTAACAGCAACATCACTTGCACTGAATTTTTAATCTTGCTTTCGATTGATCGTACCTTTATGAGCCAGAAATTTCAGCCTGTATAGTACGAGCCAACATTTTCAGATAGCAAATGCATTTTTGGAATATCCTCACGAAGTTTGCTGTTCGACATGGTTAATTAATTATTTAACGCATATCTGCGATCACAGAGTACGGTGGTGATTACGGCACAAGCGTAGGGGAGATTTTTTTACTGGAATAAACTCATACTCGTATATATTGTCATATACCCTTTTTACCTCTCGCTAAGAAAGGTATTGGATTCATGCTAAAAATCGTATTTCCAGATTATAATGATTAAGCACGTTTTAAGGTCCCTACAATCCGATTTTAATATTTTTACGATGATGTCTGTATGTGTGTGTTTGTGTGTGTGTATGTATGGATGTATGTGTGTATGTATGTGGGGACGTGGGAAGGCCGATTTCTCAAAAACTATAATACTTAATATCTGTTTAACTACGTATTTCTCAATCGGACATTACTGAGTGGAGCTGAAAAGGTTTTGGTAATAATTATACAACCGTAAGTAGCATATTCTTAAAAAAAATCTTCTAAATATTATTTTTTGCTAAATTTTGTTCTTGTTAGTAAAAAAAGAGAAAATTCTCTAACTGATACATCTAAATATTTTATTATATAACGTCTTGAATCGTCGTGTTTTCTTCTGCAAGAACTTCAGTATTAGCTTGTCCCAGTTGTCTTTAGGTCCTCCTCGGTCTATCTTCGTTTATTCTGATCAAGTGGCCTCACTAAGCTAGATGTCTGTCCTCGATGAAGTCCAATACAGACTTACATTATAGTTATTCTCTAAACATTTCATTTCTGGTTCTATTTCATAGTGTTACTCCTATTACTATTCTTAAATATTTCATTTCAAGTGCTTGAATTTCACTTTTATTGTTCTAGGTAATACGAATATCTAATATTAAAAAGACAACTCTAATTTTTTTGTGAACTACTCGTATTCCACAAATATTTTATTCCTACAGTAGTCCTGTGTTTTGTTAAATAAATGCCGTGTTTTAATAAGTAAAACGTTACAGAGAAAAAAATATGTTTTAAAAAATTTCCCTCTTCATTTCCTTAAGTTAAAAAATGTTCTATTTGCACAATTTAATAGTGTCTTTAAATGTTTAATTTCTAAGAGGTCCTCTCAATGTTAATAGAAAGGGGTCCGCGGTTTAGAAACGATTAAGAAACGCTGCTATACACTATATAGCTATACCAATATTTAATAATACATATAGGTACTCTTTATTTATTTAATTACCGATACAAATGTAAATATTATAGAAATATCTTTAAAATAACGTATATTTACTCATTGTTATACTTCGTGTAGTATACATTATTCACTAATTAAATTCTTCTTTCTACGCCAATAATTCCGGCGGAGTGTTCAACCCGGTTGACTGGTCGCGGATCCCAAGTGCGCGAGAATATTTTAACAAGCAAACTTTATGCGTGCCACGCGTTTTTACCATTTTTTGCTAATATAATGGTTTTTTGATTTCTGAATTTTTTATGTTCTAAGCGCAAAGTGTAATGTGGATTTTGCCAGGGTAAATATTTAGCGATTTAATATGTTATTTTATTTCATAACTCGAGAGTTGATACAGTAATTTTGCCAGCAGGAATTTACGGATTAAGAAAATCAATTCTCGTTAAAGGGGAAAATTTGTTTTAAAATGTTAACAGTGACGCTCTGATTTTTCTAAACATACTTAATGCACAATTTTGTAATGCAATAAATATATTATTTTATCGCTTGGTTGTTTATATCTCCTATGGTACATGGTACTGATAGATGATATGTATATTCAGCTTCTACATTGTTGTTATGTTAGCATATTTTATACAACTTGATGTTAAGGATATTAGTGGAACAACCACTGAGAAAATTTATTTATGTACTTCTCTTCCATTCAACAGGATTTCATACCAATTATACAGAACAGAATTTACTATTTGCAGTAGACACCGTATTATATCAAAGCAAGCAAACTATGTATAATTTATTTCTCACTGTTAGAGACACCGTTTATTATAATAAACTGATATATACAAATGTGTGAACTACAAACGCGATATAATATATTGCAGAGTTTGTTCACTTACTTTTCTTATTATCAAATATTTAGACGTAATTTGTACGCTGAAAGAAACTATAAATTATGACAGGCAGAATATAGTTCGTGTATGAGACATGATAAAGTTCGTTACATCCAAACTGTTCGTATATCATTCACGATGATTCATCCCTCTCAATGATTTATAGTTAGACTCCTGTCACCTGCAGTTCTACGCAAGAAGGCGGATAATATACCGTATAAATTATTGCTAATAAAAACGTACCATCTTTGCACAAATAATACAAAAACATACGTACATGTGTGCAACACTATTAGGTATAAAATCTTTCAGTTATATTCTTAAAACTTTACTGTAACATAGGAGATCTAACTCAGTGTCGTATAAAATCGGAATATTGTGGAATAGGCAATGAAATGTAATGATTATTTATTTATTAAATAGTATAAGAAAAAAGTATTTAAGCAACTCCTATCTTAATTCAAGTTCAATTTAGCGTGTTGGTAGTTAAAGTAAATTAATTTAGACTGGAGAAACAAAATAGTAGTCCCTTGATTGGTTCTTATTCGTTGGCAGAACAAATTACATCTGAAATGACACAATTTGTATCAAAAAGACCTTTTCACAAATCGTTTAACACGGCGTATTGCCTTTATTTCCTCTTGGCACGCATCTGGTAGTGAAGGCCAGGCGATCGCCTGCCAGTTCACCTTTTACAGATGCTGCTAAAGAATACGATAGAGAATCAAGAATCGAGAAACTAACTCGTCCTGTGCTAATTTATCTTCATCTCTTGCACAATGTACAAATTTGTTATGACAATCTTATTAATTAAAAGTAAAAATAAATAAAAAAATGTTGGTAGAGATTGCAGTTGGAATCAGCACTTCTCGGGATGAGGTCATCGAAGTCGATGCTATATTTAAAACTTGAAGAAAATGAATTGATCGAGGAGGTGGAAGGCGCCGTTGAATATGATTTAATTGCTCTCTTATATATCCCATCTTGTCGTCGCTACCGCTACCATTGTGTTGAGACATTGTGATGAATGTAACAACCAGGAGACTCTTAAGATGACTGATCGCTGACTTATGCTAGTTCATTTAGCGTTACCCAGGGTGCACCACGAGGCGGGCAACTAGCTCTATACCCCGATTATTAAACTGTAGATATTTTTCTCGTCAACGTCTTCTCCATGATGCCATTCCAATCTTCTCTTGGTCTCCCTCGTCCTCTTTTTGCTCTTGTATTTTGGTTGTCCATATTTTCTTCGCAAGTCTCTTGTTGTTCATTTTTACATAAGTCCCCGCCAACCTAGCCGTCCTTCAATAAAATCAACGGGTAGAATCGTTTTCGTTCTTAGTATTTCCCATCCCAATATTCTCTTGGCCTTCTTCGTCCTCCGTTTCCTATAGTATTTTTTAATTCTAACGTCCGTCTTTCAAGGTCTCTCGTCCACCTGACAATATGTCTCCACAAACTCATCTGTCTTTCCTCATTAAAATTTAGAATCGGTTTCAATCCTAGTACGTCGCTTATGTCTCTGTAACTACATGTTCTTGGATTGTTGATAACTCGTTTAGTTTTCATGATATTGTTATTTGAGTGCAAAGTGATTAATGTTAGCGATTTTTTGAAGTGTGTAATTTTCTGGAGCAACGATGCAATGTAAAATTTTGCGTGAAACTGTTGAAAAAATCACAGAAACGTTTCAACTTTTGAAATAAGCTTACGCAGATGATGCTCTGGGCCATACGCAATGTTACGAATGGTTCTCACGATTTAAAAGTGATCGTCAGTTAATTTAAGATTATCCTCGACCAGGAAGGCTTTCAACTTCAACTGATGACTCCTACGTTAAGAAAATCGCCGACTGACTGTCAGATAAATTGCAGAAAAAGTTAGCATCTCAATTGAGTCGTCATAAAATTTTGATTAAAAATATGAACATATACCGAGTTACAGAAAGAAAATTGAGTGGACGTTTGTCGGCAACTCCTTGAACAAGCCAATGACGATGAAACATTCATGCAAAGGATCATAACGGGAGACGAAATTAAAAACAGTGCTGGCAGGACGTCGTTTTCAGACTGTTGATGACATAGACACTAACATTTTCTTCTTCTTTTGCTTTCCCCATTCGTTAGGAGTCGCTATTTTTTATTTTCTTCTTCCACTCATTTCTGTTTTACGTGTCGTTCTCATTCAGTTCCTTTTCTCTCAAGTCTTCCGCAATATAGTCCCTCCATCTTATCTTTGGTCTTCCTCTGTTTCTTCAACCTTCTATTACTAAACTGTTCATTCTCCATCCAATATATTCTTCATTTCTCCTCATGACATTTTCAAACCAATGTATCATCTCGCTTGTATCTTTCTAGAAACTTGTAATACTACAGTTATTTTCTTACCTATGTTTCCGTGTTTTCCCCAACATCTACTTCAACATCCTCATCTCTGCCACATTAATTTACTTTTTATTGTTACTGACATCTGTCAATTTGAATTATATGAATATATTAGTAGTTTCCATGTTTTGCAAAGCTGGCTGACTTATAAAATTTAATTTCTTTAAAATTCTTTAACTCTATATCTATTGAATATGAAGTATAAAATGCAATCAAATCGTATAGAGAATAATATATTCTTGAAGTTATAATAACGTTAAATATCAATAAATCAAATTTAACTGTTAAATCTTCAAATGAGGCCACTTTCGGTTCACCAATTGTAACCAAAATCTAATCAGTTGTTCTTCTGGATGTAAACTGGAGGAATACGAAAAAAATATAATTTTTGGAATCGTGGTATTGAAGCGATTATGCGAACCGAAACTTTCGTCACACATACACACACACACACACACGCACACACGCACATGCACACGCATACGCATACGCAAACGCACGCGCACGCGCACGCACGCACGCACACCCACACACACGCACACACACACACACACACACACACACACACACACACACACACACACACACACACACATGCAGACATCATCGTAAAAATGGTAAAATCGTATAATAGGGACCCTAAAACATGCTTATTCACTAAAAACTCATCATTGAATTTTTTGACCAAAGACAATACCTTCCTTACCTAAAGTTGATGGAAGGTAAAAATACAATTTAAGTACGTTTTCTGCTAGAGTTTTTGACGATTTTCCATTAGGATGAAGAAAGAATTTCCACGGAAGATGTTTCCTAGTTAATGCCGAGCAATGCATCAAGTCTAGTAAATTATATTATAACAATATTAACGATTTTGTATTAGTATATGTCTAACTTTAAAATGTATTATATGAATTAGTTGTGTATAAAACTATTTATCTTGTTAGGATTAGAACGAAGACGCGTCGATTTCGCAGGGTACAATCTAACCCTCCATCTTTGGATCACGAAGAATGCTCATCGAGCACCAAGCGTGCTTGCAGCTATTTTCCGCCTACACCCTGAGTTCAATTCACTCGGATCATCACGAATAGCCAGTAGACTGGCCAATAAATGCTACACGTACACGTTTCGTGAATTGTGATTCGGAAAACAATAACCACATTGTACGGTAGCATTCTCGTTCTCAGTTCAAGAACAATTCTCCAAATCTATTATATCAAGTTCATTTTTCATGAAATTTCAAGTGTTTCATCTCGGAACCTAGACCTTGCAGTAGTTTTGTATTTGGTGGAGTTTTATGGATTCTTTATGATACTTCTGCAGACAACAAGAATAAAGTGAACAATAAAATAATACATGAACTGCGATTCAACCTTGAAATAAAACTACAGTTCTGGAAGAATAACAAAACAAATGTTTTGTCTGTATAAATATAAGTGTAATTCATAGAGCCGGTATTACAGTTCCGGCTTAAATTGTGGTTTAGGTAAACTTGAATTTAGGTTTAAGCCACTGCTCTGTATTGAAGTACACTTGATAGCAGTGCGATTTTTAGTTAAGTTGGTCCTGTTTGTGAAAAATAAAAAATATGTATATTTGATATGACTGAATTCATTGATTATTCTATTCAAATTTTATTCATTTATTAACAATTACTCGAAAGTTCAATCAAACAGCATTTATTCTTTTTTATACAAACGTTTCGGTGCACCCTTGCATCTTCTTCAAGGTAGTAAGATCTTACAAATTGTTACAATTCATGTAAACAAAATACATTTGTTCAAAACATTCAGTTAATTTATTAAACATTGTACAAAAAATTCAATGAGCATATACACATCCATTTGCTCTTTAAATTTTTTGTACGATGTTTAATAAATTAACTGAATGTTTTGTACGAATGTATTTTATGTACATGAATTGTAACAATTTGTAAGATCTTACTACCCTAAAGAAGGTGCAAGGGTGCACCGAAACGTTGGTATAGTAAGAATAAATGTTGTTTGACTGAACTTTCGAGTAATTGTTAACACCTAATCCACATCCCAGTCGAGAAATTATCCACAACTTAATCATTTGTCTTGAAATATAACAATTTCTGTCAAATCAAATAAATATTTATTTATTTTATTTACAACCTCCCAACAGGATACGAAGTATCCCAATAACGGGGGGGTTGGATACACCAATACATCACAATAACAACATGAATAGACACAAATATACATTCTATACAATTACAACAAAAAAAGTAGAAATTATTTTTGTAAATTACAATAAATTTTTACACAAAATATTTCTGAATTGACAGTAGCTAAGACTGAAAATATCCATCTTATCACTCATCATACATACATCAATATTGTGTCACTATGTCCACAATCTGATTTTTTTTAAATGAAAATTATGAAAGTTGTTTTTATCGATTGAAGGGGCATTAGCAGAATTTGTAAATTTTATGAACATATTTCGATGACGTACAACAGCCTGAAGTACAATCCACATCCATTGTCCCGCAGTCAATTTATGTACTACGCAGAAACCACCAGCAGTATAAAAAGCTACCATTAAATATCTTAATGTTAACAATAAACTATTCATAGGCGTTAATGCACGATTCTTATAGATTAATAAATAAATTTAAAATATATCATATCAAACATAGTTAATATTTTTGAATAACTATTATTTATTTTACCACTTTGCATTAGTTTTTATGTTGTACATAAGGTCATAAATTAATCGCGCAGATTCTTTCGATAATCTGATTCTTTGCATAAATTCCAAATTGTTCCAGATGTTTATATAGTCTGGCCTCACACGTATCCGAAGCGGTTGTCTGGCGTTTATTAACTATTATTATCCTCGACAGGTATTTCATAAAATCAATATTTTTTTTATAAATTCCATTAAATCCGTAATTCTATCATTTGATAAAAAACAAGTGCCATTGACAGATTGGTTATAACTCAAGCCGCCACGAATAGCCGCTCAGGTTTAAACTTCCGCTCAAGCTTAAACTTATCTGTAATACAGCTTAAACTTTAAGCCGAGTTTAAAGTAAAACTGTAATACCGTGCCTTAATTGAACATTCAACAAATGATAGCCGGTGAAATCGAGGCACTTTCTATTATCAATATAAAGATATTAAAATCATCAAAATACTACAGGTATGAATATTTTAATATTTGCTATAAATTTCCTATTCCAATGCTTCTGAACGAATTTCCATGTATAGCGAATTTGAATTTGTATAGCTATGTTCCAGTTGAATTAATTCTGAAATGCGTGAACTCCATGAAATGTTCAATTGAAAAGCGCATAATTATTTATTATTTATAGATGATGCATTCAGTATGATTTTCATGTTGATTACATGGAGTCAGATAAAACATATTGCACAATTCAATACATAGATGATTATATTATGAAGTGTAGATATATGTAGAGAACAATACCTAAAATTCGTATTTATTTAGAGAAATTTTATATAAACCGACGTATCCCTTTGTGTATGGAGATAATTTACATTTAACAAATATTTTTCAGTAATCAAATGAATTAGTAACATGAGTGTTTGTCGTACCACAAAATTACAAAGTTTAATTCAAATTTGTTAATTTAAATAAATACTTTAATGAATAAATTTGCACTAACTTTTGCATTAGTCGGTTGGCTAGTAAATTCATGTTATTGATTTATGTTTTACATGTAAATTTACAAATTAATTATTTAACATAAACCACTTATTATAATTTTGCACGTCAACTATTTGCTAATGCATAAATTAGTAAAATTTCACAACGACAAATAATAAGGATCTATAAATGAATTCATTTTACAAGTAATCTCCTCGTCAAAATATAATTTACATTCAATTGAAACGACTTTAAAAACAAAACAACATATTTACAACAGAAGAAAAACAAAACAAGAGCATAACATAAGTACTGCAATGTTTACACGTTCGTTAACATTCGTCTGAAGAACATTCTACTGTCAAGTACTTCATCTTTAGACTTAGAATCACCTCTCCTAGTTATGTTCCTCCTTTGTTGCATAAATGAGGAACAATCTTCAATCTTCTGTCGCGTTCTGCGAGATTAGATACTCCATTTTTGCTGTCCTCGACTGTGTAGGCCGTGACAAATTATTTTTCATTTGTTTAGTGCTTTGTTTTTTGTTCATTTGTCTTGTGGAAGAGACTAGCTGATCTGGGGATTCGATTTAAGAGGAGGAAATCCAATTTAGTCCAGAGTTTTTAAAAGAAGAGTCGATTATTGTTATTAAATTAACGCTTTTTTGTCGCCAGAAGACGGAATGTTACCTACTCGTTAAGATGGAATAAACAATATAAACTAAATAATTGAGGTAGCGATCTGCTGTATGAACGACAAGTTTGTTTTAATGAAAGTTTGGTACAGGAATTCATTAGGGTAACAACTTAATTAATTGATATTAGTAAAATACTTAATAAATGAACTTCAAACTTATCGTACAAGTTTTAAAGGTACTTGGAAATTAACTTTGTCAATAGTTTTAAATTAAAAAGTTGCACAAAAGTTTGAGTCCCTGGAAGTTAAACAATTTTTTACCTCTCGTGTATGGATGTAGGGTTGGAAGTACGGTATCTCCAATACTATAAGACATAAGACATGTTTAACTACGGATTCTCAATCTTACATTACTGGGAAGGGCTGATAGTAATAATTGAACAACCGGAAGTGGTAGTTTTTTTTTTAAATCTTCTAAATATTACTCCATGGAAACCCGTTGAAATATTTAAATGTTTGTAATTGACAGATAAATGCGAAATGTCAGTGTCAAAAATCAACAATTTTACTGAAATTATTGAAAGCTTTTTCGGGAAAGTACACTTCATATTTATTATTGCTGTGTGCCTGTATGTCTGGTCGCGAATCTGAGGACCCGGGTTCGATCCCGACCGACGCCAAAAATTACTTTAATGACACTAAATTGACCCCTGTGGTTCACTCTCCACATCAGCAATGAGTGCCCGTGAGGTGACGCCTGGTAAGCACCCGCACGGTACAAATATTTCATCATTACTGATATCTGTGTACAAAGTAGATTGGCACATCCAGCAATGGGTAATATGCCGTGATGATATATTTATTTATTTTAATTATTTTTTTTTAAATTATAGGTATATTACATATATCCTTAAGAAATACGAATATCGTCATATTAGAAGAGTAAAACAAAATTTCTCATAGAACGAAAGAATACCCGAAGATACAATTTATTTGTGTGTACAAGAAATGTTAAATTCGTTACTTATTTAACATAAAATAGATATAGTTTGTGATTGTTGACTATAGAAGTCCGTGCCATGTCAAGTTGCAAAGCCGATTGTTAGTGTTTTATCCGTTATACTCTTACATGGTGGACCAGCCGTATCCAGGATTTAGTTTAACATTGTGAAGAGCTCTATTAAGAGGCATCTATAATTGAATGTAAATATATTACTCGAAATACGTACAAATTTCATCCTCTTTTTAAAGAAATACTCCTCAAGTTTTACAAAACAGTAAAATACACCATCCCATGGCATTATAAAACTCATCCATCCCCTCTACTATACAACAGCCGAAATTCGTAATCCCGTCGAGTTGTCGAGTACTTAACATCCTTCTCTCCCGTGGGACAAAGGAGTCAAGAAGCTACGCTGCGAGATGAAAGCAAGCGCCCTCGACGTCACGGCAGCTCGACAATGCAGCGCGGCGCGCGAGAACAAAATGCCACTAACAAGTGCGCCAAGCAAATCAAAGAAACGACAGAGAATGAATCTCTATCAACTGCATCGAGGAGATAGCACAGACACAAGACAGATGGATGAAGACAAGTAATGCAGACAGAAATGGAGTAAATATAGTGAAAAAGTTAATGGACAAAAATAATTCAGTCCAAGAATGATGTGTTCACTATCATGGCTTTCTTACCAATTGCTGGGTGTGTCTTATCGGCTTGTATTTGCAGATTTCGGTAAATCTTTAGGTGGACAGAAGGAGAAATACTCTGGTTTACGGATGTTTCAAAACTAGTCAGGAGAAACTACAGTAAACATGAAGAATTGCAGAGACATAGGCAAAAATACTTAAGAAGAGAATTGATTTTGCAAGCTTCCGTATCTGAAGACATTCAATTATACATCACGTATGTAGGTAAGGTAATAATTCATTATGAACGTATAACCTTCGTTAACTACTAGCATCTTGACAATGAAGAAACGTAGTCCTTCTGCAAATCTGACTATGAGATCTCGATCTGCTTTCTCTTAAAACAACATTACACACCTATAAATCACTGTGAGCCACTTAAAAGTAGGTTTAAAACGCGACCAGTTTTTTAACGCCTAACTGTTTTTTAACGGGGGGCGTAGCTCATATGGTAGAGCGCTCGCTTAGCATACGAGAGGTACCGGGATCGATACACGGCGCTTCCAAATTTATCACCTTTTAAAAAAAATCTGATGTGGCCAGCACAATACCTTCCGTCAATCCTGTGTATTATGTACAAATTCCATACATAAATTTTCTTGCAAAATATTCTAAATTTTTGGTATTATGTGATTCCCTTTCTCGGCAACTGAATTCAATACTCCTGATAACAAACAAACCACATGAAATAAGGAAAGTTTGAAATTTTGAATGAAAAATTATGACACTTGTCAGTTATGGACATAATTAATTGCTGTCATTTTGACACGGGTCCCCATATCTGCTTGCCAAAGTCAGCAAAGTCATGCCACTGCACGCGCCCTATACTTAAATTTTCTTGCAAAAGATCCTATGCAAATTGCACTTGACACTGACATCTTCTTCTTCTTCTTCTTCTTCTTCTTCTTCTTTAGTCTTTCCCATTCGTTAGGGGGTCGCTATTTTTTATTTTCTTCTTCCACTCATTTTTGTTTTGCGTGTCGTCCGCATTCAGTTCCTTTTCTCTCAAGTCTTCTGCAATACAGTCTTTTCATCTTATATTTGGTCCTCCTATGTTTCTTACACCTTCTATTAATATATTCATCTGTCCTCATGACATGTTCAAACCAATGTAATCGTCTCTCTTATATCTAGAAACTTCTAACACTAGAGTTACTTACTTCCCTTATTCTTTCATTGATTTACATTTTATTGATACTGACATCTGTCAATTTGAATTACCTGAATATATTAGCAGTTTCCATGGTTAAGTTAGCATAGCTGGCTGAATTATGAAATTTATATGAAATTCATTATCTTTATTTTTCTTTAACTCTATATCAGTTGAATATCAAATATAAAATGCAATCAAATCGTATAGACAACAATATATTCTTTAAGTTAAAATAACATTTAACTGAGTTTTTCAAGAAAAACTGTTAAAATCTTCAAATGAGGGTACTTCCGGTTGACCAATTATAACCAAAATCTAATCAAGTCTGCATATGGTTGTAAGGAAGAGGACTACGCAAGAATTGTAATTTTTGGAATTCTAGTATTGGAGATATCGTTGACGAAACTGCGGTCACACACACACACATACACACACACGAACACACACACACACACACACACACACACACACACACACACACACACACACACACACACACACATACAGACATCATCGTAAAAATAGTAAAATCGTATTGTAAAGACCCTAAAACGTGCTTATTCAATGAAAACTCACCACCGAATTTTTTGACCAAAGACAATACCTTCCTTACCTATAGGTGACGGAAGGTAAAAAATTAACTCACTGTATCATTATTTTGTTGTACGGATTTGTATGAAGATTTGCAACATTTATAAGAAACGCTTTGAGTACTTAACAAGACAGATTAGTGAGAAATGTTCCTAACAAAAAATCGTTAATCTTTTCTGTGTGCTAAGCGAAATTTGTGCTGAAACATAATTTCGCTGTGGATTTCAGCCTGAATAGATTTCATACCAATTGGGCACAAAATTAAATTTAATACATTCAGTATTCGAATCATTAATAACTTTGATGGCGAAACGATTTCAAGCTTTTTCATGTCAAATAAAGCTAAGCTTACTAAGCTTCATGTCAGCCCGTGCTGTCTACTGAACTTTTAGTTTGTGCTTTTATTTAGATTTAGTTTCAAATTTAATTACCATATAGTGAAAGATAAAATTATGCTAGGTATATAAAATGTAGCATAATAGCTCTAGCATTTAGAGCAAAACTTAATCTATTTCCCATGTTGTTCTCTGCGTTTTACATATTTATTGAAAAATCAATTCAGAGTTTAATATTTCATGTATATCAACGACACCAACTCTGCTACGCCGTTGAATTCCGCTCTTTCGCTGCCCTAAGTATGTAAATGTGGCTTTATCGCACAAACTTTATACACTCTTGTATAATGTATCCTCTATCATCAGAGTAAATACTTTGCCGGTATAAATTACAGCGGTTTAGTACGATATTCTTGCTCATTTACCTTGTAGATATAAAAATAAATAAATGATAAGTTGCTAACTACCATAACAATGCTTCATTGTTGACTATGTTTATTTTATTTGGCCATAAGCTTTAATTTATTGTGGTTTTATTTAACTAATAAAATAATGAGTAATCTACCGAGATATATTTGTGATTGTGGTAGGAACAATATATTTTTAATATGAGTTATAAAACCGCACTGTTTGCTGTAGATTATGAGTCACAAACCACAAAAATAAATGGAAGTCATATTTGTAATTGGAATAAAAATTATGATGACCACATTTCGACAATCATATGTTCAAGAGTTTAACAAGCCTATTCTGTAAAACATTCGCTTAACGAATCGTTATCACAACGAAATCGTTATTATGAAAATCGTTATATCTACTTAACGATAATCGTTATCTTTGTATCCGTATTCTGTAACTCATTTTAAAAAATAATAACCTTGGGATCAAGTTAAGAACTTTATTTCCTAAAATGAAATTTAATTTTAAATGAAATATCTAAAATAATTCAATATCACTCACAAAACTTCTAGGTTAGATTAGTTCTGGTGGGAGTCAGCTGTCAACCTGTCAGCTGTCAGACACTTTCTTCTACTTGTTGTGGGCTATGCTAGAGCTACTACTACCATCTGTAGACAAATTGGGAAGCTTGCTTTAGGCGCTAGGAATAAAAACTTATTAAATTATTTTAATATTACCCTGTAAAAAACTATAATGTGACGAGTTTTTGAGATCACTATTCAACATAATAGCAATCTTATTTTCACACGAATAAAATTACTGAATTATTGACAAAACGTTTAGGTAACGAATGATTTTTCCAGTCGTTAAAAAATAACGATATCGTTATCTTTTTTTCGTTATGTAGAATTAAATTATTATTTACAGAATACCACTTTAACGATTATAATTATAATAACGATTTAACAATGCATAATGTCATAACAATCGTTTACAGAATAAGCCTATTAAACGATTTTCGTTATCACCATAACGATATAATGTTTTAACGATTCGTTATGTCATAACGATGCTTACAGAATAGGCCTATAAATGTCACTTTTGCACTTTTACAAATGACAGTCGCTTATTTAACTATCGCTTACTTGACTGTTCGCGTTCCGAATATATTTTCTCGTCCCATATTGTGGGTCTTAACACTTATCTATAAGAATACACTTTTAAAGAAAGAATAATATTTTGTTGCGTTATTGGAAAGGACAAAAAATAGTATAATAGTAACCATATTAAGAAAATCAGTCAAATGAAATCAAGCGACTACTTCCTAAAATAAACAAACACCATTTCCATTTTCTTCCTAATCCCCTATTCAATTTTTGAGATATCATCCTCCTTAAATCTCCTGCCACCATTCCATTAATGCAAACAATGTATATTTATATTCTCCGAAGCTATCCCGTTGTTTGTGGCGTTAGGAGCGTAGTGCAATTTAGGCCGCGGACCGAGTCTTAATATGCATTTTCAATCGAAATGTCTTTACAAACTCTCCGTAATCCTTCCGCAGCCTGGCTTTAGACTAGAATCCAGCCTATTGAAAGTTGCTCAGGAGACGTGTTCAGTTTGCAAAATACTACTCAGAGTTCCTACCGCCCTTTTATGGACTTCGACTTAGGAAGTTAATGTCAGAGCCGGCATGGTTAGATTTCGGATAGGTACACTTGATTTGCTAATTTTGTTCATCGCATTTTGGGAAGTGATTTTGTCTTGTGGGAGTTTAAATTAATGAACATTTGGCTAATTACGGAAATCTGTTGCACGCAATACTTAAATTAATGATATTTAAAGTTGTTTGAAGCTTGCAGATAAATTTTGGTAATTTATGACATAATTTTTGGAAACTTTACCACACTCACGCAACGCAGAAATCTATTGAAAATAACCCACAAAATTCAATATAGATATTTGAAGGGATAAGCACGTATTATGAGAAAGGTATTGTTTACTCTAAAATGATGTACGTGACTTTATTTGAATTATGACAGTAGATAAAGATGAAAATATCTATATCATAATTATGCAGAATTTTATATTAACTATCTGTATTAGATGAGCTTGGCTTTAAAAAGCTAGAAAAATCAAACCAAGCCAAACATTTTAAAAATATTGCTATTTCAAACCAAGCCAAGCCTTGGACTAACAAGCTTGATATTTTAAATAGTTTTAATTATAAAAATAAATAAATATATCGTCATGGAATATTATCCACTATTGGGCCTGCCAATCTGCTCGGTAATGATGATGTCATATTTGTATCATGCGGGCGTTTACCAGGCGTCACCTCATGGACATTCATTGCTTGTGTGGAGAGTGCATCACAGGGGTCACTTTTGCGCCGTTCAAAATTCGAAATATTTCTCAGTGGCGTCAGACGGGTTTGAACTCGGTTCCCCAGATTCGCAACCAGGCACGCGGCCACGAAATCCTATTATCGAGGCAAGTTTAATGTATTAAACCAAGCTACTTGGCTTGGCGAATTGCTAACCCATATACTTATTGTATCCTGTAATTAATTTTCTATAAAATATGTATTTCTTTTACTAATGAAACATTGAAATATTAGAAGTGTGTTAATTAGTATGTTCAAAGTATATTACAATTAAAATTAATAGAAAATAAAGGAAACAACTTATATACATAAAATTATTTTATTTCCTGCAAAACTATTAAGCATAAATCCTTTAAAACGCATTTTATAAAAACGATTGCTTCAGAAATATGACAGCTTAGTTTCCTTTTGTTAAAAGTATAAATATTTCTCATTTACATGGGTCACGGGTTCACTCGTGACCCTTAGTCTGTAGCCAATCCATGTTTGAGGTGTCACTGTCAATTTGAATTGGCGGCAATTTGAATGTTAGTGTTCTGTGGGTGGAAATATCAAACTGTTGTGTTTTGTTTTGCTGCATTTTTTACTCTTTTATGTGTTTTGTTTATTGTTCTTTTAATTATTACTGCTGCATTGAACTTGTTTAATATTTATTGTGTTTGTGTTTTATTATAGTATTTGTGTTTTGTTAGATTGACTTTTTAAGTAAACCATGCCCCGTGTAGTAATAGGAGTTTGCTGTGTTGTGGGATGTGTAGCATCCAAGAAGGAGAAGTCAATTTTCCGCATACCTTCTGCAACAGACACACGAAGGACAAAGTGTAAATGGTTATTAATGGTATAAATTAATGTTTTTTTAACCTAGGTCGTATAAATGCTACTCATCCCACAACACAACAAACTCCTACTACTACAAGGACCATGGTTTACTTAAAAAGTCAATCTAACAAAACACAAATACTATAATACAACACAAACAATAAATATTAAATTCTAGTTCAAGCAGTAGTAAAAAGTAAAAGAACAATAAAAAAAACATAGTTAACGAGTCAAAAAATGCAGCAAAACAAAAAAACACAACATAACTTCAAACGAATACAAAAAAAAAATCTGTTTTGACCAGCATAATACCTCTCGCCACTTCCGTTTTTGATTAAATAAGTATAGGGCACAAGCAGTCATGTGACATTGTTTAGTAATATTGTACATAGATGTCAAATGTCAGAATTGTTCATTAAAAAATTTCAAGATTTTCTAAATTCAGGTAGGTACCAAAAATATCAGGCTATCTATCACATACTTGCAATTACAATTATTGCAAATGTAGTCCAAAACTAAGATAATATGAGTTTTATTTCATGTACCATAGTTGCCAACATCATATACAACAATGGTCCAAATAAAATTCAAAAAAAAATAATTAAAATATGTTTTTTACAAAAGTACGACTATTAAGTATCAAATAATTACATCTTATACTATCTAAAAGCATAAACATGGAGTAATAGGAATATATATCTTTTTGGCTATATAAAGTTAAACAAAAATATCTGGACCATACTTGTGTAGTTTTACGGTAGTTAATTTGTCACCAGGATTGTGGAATTTATTTGCGAGGAAAATAAACCACATGGAATTGGAAAATCACTACATTTAGAATGAAAAATTATGATATTTGATATCTATGTAGGTACATAATTACTAGCTATCATTCAGACACGGGCCCCCATATCTGCTTGTCAAGGCCAACAAAGGCACATGACTGCTCGCGCCCTATTGTTAACATTTCTTGTATACCTGTAATCTACACCAAAAATTCTACTTATATCTATTCTTTATATTTAGATTTTTTAATTTTAAATTCATTCTATGAAGAAATTTTGTCGTACTCTAATTTTTCGAGATGTTTCCAATTCATTGTCGGGATTGACAGTATTTTATATATTATATATAATACCTATAATTTTAGATATTTAACTATTAATACAATAAGAAATCATATAATGCATGTACTTCCCAGAAAAAATCTTTAGTAATGTCTCTGGATTTTTGACACTGACATTTATCTGTCAGTTACAAACATTTTAATTTTTCAATTTTCAAAAAATAATATTCAGAAGATTTTTTTAAGAATGTGTTACTTCCGGTTGTTTAATTATTACCAAAACCTTTTCAGCTCTTCCCAGTAATGTCCGATTGAAAAATACGTAGTACCGATATTAAGTATTATAGTTTTTGAGAAATCATCCGTCCAACATCCCCACACATACATCCACACACAGTCATCATCGTAAAAATATTAAAATCGCATTGTAGGGACCTTAAAACGTGCTTATTCATTAAAATGTGGATATGCGATTTTTAGCATGAACCCAATACCTCTCTTAGCGAGAGGTAAAATATAACTTTTAAAACGTCAGTTTGACCCACAGTACACTATCATTAAAATTGCTGCCAACGCAAAGTGACAGTCACACCCCAAATATGGATTGGCTACAAAATAAGAGTTACGTGTCCTCTATATATTATTTTTCTATATAATTTCCCTGATTTAAGCACTTGCACTACCAGTCTGACAGCTTTTTGAGTCCCGTTTCAATTATATGCTCCTTACTATTTTGAAAAAAGTACAAATTAGTTTAGGGTCACATTCTTCGGTCTTACCGAGCTCCACGGCAGCTTTATTATTAAATGACGCCTGATAAGTGTGCTTGAACGGTACAGATACGTGTATATTGTCATTACCGAAATTTGCGAATAAGCAGACTGACTCATCAACCTCGTCATCGTCGCCATCCGATCATCCTCCAGTTTCAAAGCAATAGCTATTAAATCCTCGAACGAAATGTTGGCGGAAGGGTATGCAAACAGCTCACAGCTCACAGCTGCCCGTCGTTTACCACGCTCTGATTCACCGCCTCTGAACATACTGACGTCACACTGCCCTATATACACGTTCGATGTTCGCTGTTCGCCCACGATCCCAAAGGTGCAGTTTCACTTTTTGCGAATATTAATGCCACCCGATAGATGTAGAAGGGTGCTAATATTCAAGGAGAAAAAATAAGGGATCGTCAGATTAGGGTTCGAAATAGAAATCTCACATGTTTTTTGACTTTGGCGGGCTATAGCTAAACGATAAATGATAGAGGGACGGGCGTTTCACCTTTCGATTCTATGGACTTTTCTACGTATGTTTGTGTTAAGTTTCGTATCCAACTGATACAATATAACAAAGCAAAAAACAAAAAAAATTGTACCATCAAATACTCAGTAACCCACTTAAAACCCGACCACCTAAATTTAAATGCAAACTATCATATCCCCATAATTCGAACCCGCTGATTACGGGAAAAATAATTTTAAAAAAATGCTTAGTTTTCAAAATACAAATTTAAATTTTTACTGGATATCTCAAAAAAAATACTTTGGCGGACTATAGCTAATATGATAGAGGCTAGGGTGCTACGATTCTATGGACTTTTCTACATATATTACCAATTTTTAATTTCCGAGTCCAAGCAAATAATCAAAAAATGGTACCTTGGACCATAAAATAGTCAGTAGGCCATTAAATATCGACTATCCTTTATGTTAATGATATGTAATTAAAAATGCTTCAATTGTAAATACATTTGAAGACCACAGGGGAAAAATGATCACAGTACAGAAATATTAGTTTTGAGAAAAACGTAATTGAAAGTTTATAGTCATATATTGTACTGCAAAAGAGAAATGTGAAAAATACATATTTTTACCTCTCACTAAGAGAGGTATTGGAATCAGGGTAAAAATCACATATCCAGATTTTAGTGAATAAGCACATTTTAATGTCCCTAGAATACGATTATAACATTTTTACGATGATATCCGTGTGTGTGGATGTTGGAAAGACGGTTTCTCAAATACTACAAGACTTAAGCTAGATTTCACTACGGATTCGTCAATCTACCATTAATAGGAAGAGCTGAGAAGGTTTTGGTATTAATTGGACATCCGGAAGTGGTAGTTTCTAAAAAAAAGTTCTAAATATTTTTTTTTTAAATAATAAAGATCATTAAATTCCCAATCGGACATATTTAAAACTTTTATTATATCTCCTATAGATTTAGAGATATGATATAATATATAATAATATAAAATACAGAAACAAAGCAGATTGGCACACCCAGCAATGGGTAATATGCCGTGATGATATAATATATAAAATAATCTGCTGCAATAAATGTCGCTGCCCAAACAACTCCATGGAAACCAGTTGAGATATTTAAATGTTTGTAATTGACATATAAATGCACAATGTTAGTGTCAGAAATCAGCAGCATTACTAACATTCCTGAAAGAATTTTCTGGGAGGTACCTATACATTTAATATATCTATTGTATTATTAATTAAATGTGTATTTAAAATTATAGGTATATGAATATTACATATATTCTTAAGAAATTACGCTAACACCGCCAATGAATTTCAAAAATCTTGAACATATTAGAAGAGTAGGACAAAATTTCTTATAGAACGAAACAATAGATACCATTTGAATTATTTGTGTGTACAAGAAAATTTAAATTCCTTACTTATGTAACATAAAATGGACAGGTGTTGTGCTGGCCACAACATATTATTTTTTATATATATATATATATATATATATATATATATATATATATATATATATATATATATACAGGGTGATCACGCGAGAATGAACCAGCAATTATCTCCGTTATTAAGCGAAATAGCGATTATCTTCAAGTAAACAAATTTACTATAGACAATATCGACAATAAGATGTCGTATCAAAAGGCGTTCTATTACTTCCGGTTCCGGAGTATATGATACCAACTTTGAAATTTCAAATGGAACATACTATATTTTTTTTTATTTTTGAAAAGTACACAAAATTTGCTTTACAATGGTGGTAAATTAGTAGTACATTGTATTATTAAAAAATAAAATGGCGGACGTTTGAAATATGAACATATTGAATAAAAAAAAAATCAAGGGGGTGAGATTTTATTGTTTTTTGTCATAGATGATGATATTTTTTGAGATAAATTCATTTATATTACGTAACTTAGGCAACAAATCCAATAAAAGAAAATTCCACACTTTTTGGCTTATTTTGTAAGATATTTCAAACGTCCGCCATTTTACTTTTTAATAATACAACGTCCTACTTATTTACTATCATTGTAAAGCAAATTTTATGTACTTTTCAAAAATATAAAAAAATATAGTATGTTCCATTTGAAATTTCAAAGTTGGTATCACATACTCCGGAACCGGAAGTAATAGAACGCTTCTTGATACGGCACCTTATTGCCCATATTATCTATAGTAAATTTGTTTATTTGAAGATAATCGCTATCTCGCTTAATAACGAAGATAATTGCTGGTTCATTCTCGCGTGATCATCCTGTATATATTATATTTATTCGTACATTAATTGTTTATTAAGGATAATACTTTTGTCATAGTAAACATAAAAAATTACATTAATGCAAATCTGACAGTGTAATAATCGATCAGGGTCTGGACTTTGATCAGTTTTGCTTATATTTCTTTTTCAGTATAAAAAGGGGAATTGAGTCTTCGGAACTTTCACTTTGCACGGCATAATCAGCAAGCCATTCTGAGACTGCACGTAATTCATCAGGACCTTCTTTTTCAGTAGCAGGCCATTGCAGTAAACTATCGAAAAATTCTCCAGGTGTACAAAACTGTTTCAGATGCTTCAGATATTTGACCTTAGGTATTGACCATGGCAAAGAACTGTTATGTGGATTAGAAATATTTAAAGCACTATAACTCATTTTAATAGCTGACAATGGGACAAAATAATGTCGTTTTCACCAATATCGACATTATGGACTTTGATCATTTTTGTTATGTACCGCTTGGACTAAGATCATTTTTCCGCTGTATGCCAATTCTATTTTATTTAAAAACAAAGAGTACGATCGTTCTTACTCAAAATCAAATCACATGAGCAGAAAACTTGGTTCAAAATCTAGAAAATAGCGTTGTTATAGTTACATATTTATATTTTTTTCCCTGTGGTCTTCATTTCATTATTCTGTCTATTTACTAAATATCATTCTGCCCGCATATTCAGAAAAGAAATGATATAACCATATCATTTGTTTTTGTATACAATTAGTCCATTTGTTTCATGTTCTGCTTAAAACAGTTACTTCAAAGTGCCAACTACGTCATTATTGACAACATGAACAAGGTGTTACCGTGCCAACAAACGAGTAACATGATTAGTCTTCCAACATCGGAAAGAAAAAAAACCAACTAGAATATCGTTGTGAATACTTGTACAAAGGAAATGAAAAGTGTACGAATATTTTTTTAATGATACATGAATGTATGAAACATATATGTATATGTACATTAATCTAAAATTATATGTACAATAATACCACTTACATTTAGTTAGTAGCATGCTACTACAAGTCTCACGGTTGTTATGAACGTATTTATTCGCTAACAAGTGTATCGCGTTACCATGATGATATAATTTTCAAAATTATGACCGCTTTATATGTATCTGTTGATTCTTGTGGTGCTTTTTTCCCGACACCTTCAAATGCCCGTGAAATAAAGTCTAGTAAGATTACTCAAATGTACATACATATCGTCATTATCAAAATATGTTTAAAAAAATCTGATTGTATTATGTACAAATTCAATAGGGCGTGAGCAGTCTTGTGACTTTGCTGACCTTGGCAATCAGATATGGGGGCCCGTATCAGAATGACAGCCACAATGAAACCACATGAAATAAGAAAATCATTACTTTTTGAATGAAAAATTAAGACATTTGGACGTAATTAATAGCTGTCATTTTGACACGGGCCTCCATATTTGCTTGCCAAATTCAGCAAAGTCACGTCACTCACATAAATTTTCTTGCAAAAGATTCTATATTTCCAGTAAAGTTATTTCATAAACAAACTATGCAAATTGCACTTGACACTGACATCTTCTTAGTTTTTCCCATTCGTTAGGGGTCGCTATTTTTTAATTTCTTCTTCCACTCATTTTTGTCGTCCTCATTCAGTTCCTTTTCTCTCAAATATTCCGCAATACAGTCCTTCATCTTATAATTGGGCTTCCTATGTTTCTTCGACCTTCTATTACTAAGCTATTCATTCTTCTTCCAATATATTCTTCATCTTTCCTCATGACATGTTCAAAGCAATGCAATCGTCTCTCTTGTTTCTTTCTAGGAACTTCTAACACTATAGAGTTATTTCCCTTATTCTTTCATTTCTTACCGTATCTTTTCGTGTCTTCCCCAATATCTATCTCAACATCCTCATCTCTGCCACATTCATTTTCTTTTCATTGTTACTGACACCTGTCAATTTGAATTATCTGAATATATTAGCAGTTTCAATGTTTAACATATGCGGCTGATTTATGATATTTAATATTTTTATAATTCTTATATATCCATTGAATATGAAATATAAAATGCAATCAAGTCGTATAGAGAATAATATATTGTTTAAGTTATAATAACGTTAAATGTCAATAATTGATATTTAACTGCGTTTTTTTCAAGAAAAACTGTTAAAATCTTCAAATGAGGGTACTTCCGGTTGACCAATTATAACCAAAATGTAGTCACCTCTTATTCTTGATGTAAAACTTGAGGAATACGAAAAAACTATAATTTTTGGAATCATGGTATTGAAGTTATGCGATCCGAAACTTTCGTCACACACACACACATTCACACACACCCACAGACTCACATACATACGTTCATACGTACAGACATCATTGTAAAAATGGTAAAATCGTATTATATGGACCCTAAAACGTGTTTATTCACTAAAAACTCATCAATGATTTTTTTGACCAAAGACAATACCTTCCTTACCTAAAGGTGACGGAAGGTAAAAATAATGGCATATTCAAAAGTAGGTAATAAACATACCAATAAAAATACATAAAACAAATTATATTTTCTTTTTGAATATGTATGCCAGGTTTTCAGTAGAATATTTCTGCTATAGTTATCCTCTTATGTGCTTTATTGTAAGGTTGTTGACACCAGACACCAAGTTGCAATGTTCATAAATTTGCATGAAATATGTACAATAACATATTATAAAACAACTATCATCTCTTTGAATAGGAGCTGAACATAAACCAACAAAACTGGGAATAAAAAAACTATTTAAATACAAAACCTTCTACAAACTTTAAAGTTCTTGCAGATATTTATTCCCCATTGTCTAATACCTCTCTTCATATTGGCCGAAGCGCTGGATACTAACAGGATTAAGCTTGCTTCACACTTTTAGTTTTTACATCCCTATGGGGCTTTGTAACTCAGGTGTTATACAGCATCCTACTAGATATCCTAAATATCTAGGGTTTAGATATACTAGATATCCTGGGTTTAAATCCCAGTGCGATCCATGACTTTTTCTCTCCCGCTACCCTTGGTAAAGGAGATATACGGATTATGCTAAAAATCGCATATCGAGATTTTGATAAATAAGCACATTTTAAGGTCCCTAGAATCCAATTTTAACATTTCCACGACGAAGTCTGTGGGTGTATGCGAATGTATGTGTGTGTGGATCCTCTTTACGCTCTATCTCACACACTATCATTCAGAAAATTTTGAAACTATTTATTCTTGTTTTATTACTTTATTCTAATATGGAAAGAGCTCATTAGATTTTTGTGTAAATAGGATAATCGGAAGCGGCACTTTCCTCGAACCTGAAAATAGTATTTCTTTGGAAAATAACTTTAAATATCATTTTTTCGCGATTTATGTTATTATAAAAATTATAATTTATTTAATTTTCTACGGATATGCGTTGATCTTTTTCCAATATATTATATAAATAAATTTAAATATATATTTTAATGAATCCCGCAGCCCATGATTTATATATAAATACATCTCCTTAGTTACACAGTTGAGATATTAACAAAAATCATTTTAAATTACAATAAATAAACGTCACTGTCACAATATAAATTTGAATTGATATAACGGTAAGATTTCTAGTAGGAAATATAAACAATAGCTATATTATTATACAAAGAAATTTAATACATTTGCACCATTGCTAAAGATATAAGCATTTACTAAAATAAATAAAAATTGCATGAAGGGACATAATGTGCTGGTCATATCAGATTTTTTACAAATTGTTGTCCGTTATAATATACATAGATCCTTTCTATCTTGCAAAATTGTTAGTGTATGTCCCGCTTTATTTCTCTTTCGTTCTCTCCGTGATCTGCGGGCGTGAGAGGAGAATGTTCACAGTGAAAAACGCGTCCGAGTGCATAACTGTACTTTAACAGCCGCGGGGAAACCATTTCTTTGTGTTTCGACTCCACCAGTTTATATTGTCTGTGAATATGTTCCGTTCATTGCATTTACAATGCCTCAAAATTCGGAATGACGTTTTAATGCACCCATTAAGGAACGCAGAGTAATCATTCAATAGTTATGAATATCAACAATCTTATACAGTATGTGATTTTACCAAATACCATGAAACATCGACAATTTAAAAAAATCTGATGTAGCCAGCACATTATCTTCCGTTAATCCTGTGTATTTATTATGTACAAATTCCATACATAAATTTTCTTGCAAAATATTTTAAATTTCCAGTAAAATTATTTCATAAACAAACTATGAAAATTGCACTTGACACTGACATCTTCTTCTTCTTTAGCTTTTCCCATTCGTTCGGGGTCGCTATTTTCTATTTTCTTCTTCCACTCATTTCTCTTTTGTTTGTCGTCCTCATTATGATCCTTTTTTCTCAAGTTTTCCGCAATACTGTCCATCCATCTTATCTTTGGTCTTCCTCTGTTTCTTCCACCTTCTATTACTAAGCTATTCATTCTTCTTCCAATATATTCTTCATCTCTCCTCATGACATGTTAAACCAATGTAATCATTTCTTTCTAGAAACTTCTAACACTCGAGTTATTTCCCTTATTCTTTCATTCCTTACCGTATCTTTCAGTGTCTTTCCTAACATCTATTTCCACATCATCATCTCTGCCACCACATTCATTTACTTTTCATTGATATTGACATCTGTCAATTTGAATTATCTAAATATATTAGCAGTTTCCATGGCTAGCATAGCTGGCTGATGTATGAAATTTAATATCTTTATAATTCTTTAACTCTATATATATTGAACATGAAAACCAAAATCTAATCACATCTACATATGCACCTAAACTCGAGGAATACGAAAGAATTATAATTTTTGAAAACACACGCACAAACACACACACGCACACACTTAGACGCAAAATACTAAATTCGTATTCTAGAGACTCCAAAACGTGCTTATTCATTAGAAACTCACTATCGATTTTTTTGACCAAAGACAATATCTTCCTTACCTAAAGGTGATGGAAGGTAAAAAAAAACTTCTGTAAGAATTGGGTATGTGACCACTTAGTGTTTTGGAGAAGGGATATATGACGTGAGCATGATAGAATCGTGGCAGAAGACAGATAGACTGGGAAGGAAAGAAATAGTTATAGATGAGCGTCGCGATTATGTTGTGCTAGGTAAAGTCCTTAGATTATGAAAGAAGCGCTATCTATTATGCCTTATGCCTGTGTATTAGCAATCTGGAACTAAAATGGTAGGTCTTGTCACTTGTACAATTTATTTTAAAATGCCTTCTTGCTGTGTAACATTTTCAACTATTTAGAGTACTACGTGAAAGAAAAAGAAATTTGATGTAACTGTATAAGAAGAACTGATCTATTGGTTGTGAGATGTGAGGTTAGTTTGTTTTCGTACATATTTATTGTTCGGTAAAGTTATTAATTTTGTATTTCGTAATTATAATACATAATTAATAAATATTTTACGTTAAAAATTTTACTTCCCGCTACCCTGGGTAAGAGAGGTATAGGGATCATGCTATAAATGAACACGTTTCAAGGTCCATAGAATCCGATTTATCGACTGGCAGAGCGCAACATATGACTAACAATTCCTGCTTCTCTAATTCATTTTGCATGTTTTATTTATAGGTAAATGTCGAAAATCACCTCAGAATAGCGATGAAGCCATGTAATTAAGACAAAATAATTAACAAATGTCAATTCCATGGTTACTGTTACTTTTGAAGTGATTTTTGAAATTTTTATAACTATTTTTTAGCGTTACGAAACAAAATTAATTTTGCTTATTAACACGTGATGTACTCATCTACCCGACTATCGTGCCATCTCATTGATAATCATAAATGTAAAATGGCATTACTTGTTAAGTGCGAAAACTAAAATAACTTTCAAAATGTATAACTTAAAAACTATATTAATCAATTAGTATGATACAAAATGTTTTATTGGATAAAAAATTTGTCACGTGCAAATCTATACTTTTACACCCCACAAATTATTTTGTCGGATGCACTTGAGCCCATGCATCTTACAAGTCGGCGCCTGTGTCTGTGGGTGTGTATCTATGTATGTGTGTATGTGTGTGAGTGTGGATATTCTGGTCACTCTAATTCAAATACTATCATTCGGAAAGTTTTGAAACCTTGTATTTCGAATTTCGACCCTATTCTAATATGAAAAGAAACCATTAGATTTTGGTATAAATCGGATAACCGGAAATTGCACTTTACTTGAAGCTCAAAATAGTTTTTCTTCCAAAAATACCATTAAATGTCATTTTTCGCGATTTATGTTATTATAAAAATTAAATTATTAAAGTTTCTTAATTAATTCATAGTTTTTTTATGTATTTTATGGATAAATTTATAAAACAATATAAAAATTACACCCTGGAGCCCATACTTTAAACACAACTCCATGGTTACACAGTCCAGTTCAAATGTATGTAACTGACAGATAAATGTCAAAAAAATAATCATTTCAAATTAAAAATAGTAACGTTTTAAAAAGAAAATTGTAAATAGAACAATAACTATATGGAAATGAACTTAATATAGTTTCCAGCATTAGTAAATATGCAGGTATGTATTTAAATAATATATATATATATATATATATATATATATATATATATATATATATATATAAATATATTACCCATTGCTGGATATGCTAATCTGCTTTGTACACATATCCCTTCACCAATTTTTTAATAATTATTTTCTCATGAAATAGGAATAATTAATCGATTTAAAAAAATACGGCTATTTTATTTTTTGTCTAGTATCATATGTAAAAATAAAAAATTCGTCCAGTACCCCATTGTGTTTGCGAAATGTCTGTAAATTTAAAATTCTTGTTCTTTCTTAATAATGTGATAAACGTTCTCCAACAAAATGCTTTTCAAAAGCAGCTATAATAAAGAGAAATGTAATTTTTATTCAAGAAAACTTCTTTCCAACGTGCAAGGCCAAATTTATTATCTGCCGAAGTCACTGAAAAATTGTATAATGTAATAAGAAACGGTGAACTCAAAAATTCAATCATTTTTATACTACTTGTATTCAAATTTGTGTCTGAGTAGTTTTGAAACTACTAAACATATAAAACAGTAACTGACTTCATGAGAACTCGGGGTCTGCTTGCAGAAACTAAGATAAGGTCATGTTACAATAGATCTTCCTAGTCGCAGTGACAAAGTGATTAGAGCTTAAAACCGTCAACCTAATAATAACAATAATATCGTTCCAGTACAAAGTTTATTGAGTATTGAGAGTATGTTTCCATTAACCTGATGGTATAAAATAATTACGTGAAAAACAAAAGCCTGTACTATAAACATGCTCAGTTCATCTCTGGGCATCTAAAGCAGGAAACAATAGCTAACAAAGAAGATTACTATCTCCATCTTGAAACAATGGATATGGGCAGACTCCACGAATTATGCGATCTCCTAGTTGACGTAGGTCGTGTAACCATCGAAACATTTTATTATTAGTTACCTAGCAACCTTGAGAGAGAATTAATGAGATGATGAAATATAGAATTATGTGACTCTGATGCTCGTTATAACGGTCTGACAGTTTGGCGTTAGTCAATTAGGAAAACTGTTAGGTCGTCATGTTTTATAGGCTATTGTTTTTCTGAAGATGCAACACGGTTAGATAAAGTTATATACAAATGTTTGCAGAAGATTTATATGCATAAAATGAAAGTATACATTTTTAATATGTGTATAGTGCGCACTAATTTAAAAAGAATTACATTTCAAGTTTAGAAGCAAATACTATTACCTCCCAAGATATTAAAATTTTATTATTGTTCAGAAGTAAAAATCAGCATAAAACCCTAGAACTAGACAGCTATAAAATATTTAAGTAGTTTTAAACTACAGAAAACAAAGTTTATTTTTCGAATTTGAAACAAACTTTATTCATTTCACTAATATTTTTTACAAACTAAAATTAACTTAGGTATATGTACTCGGTATTACTAGCATTAGAGTTTTCAATTCTCTCCAAATTCATTTTTCCAGTAAACTTTTCAGTGCGACATTTATATTTTTTTTTATCTAAATATATATTATAAATTTAGTGTTTTGTCATCATCTTGTTAGAGTACTGACTTCAATCTCAAGCAATGTTTGGCGTTAAAAAAGTTAAAATTTTCAAGCCAAGCCAAAATTCTGTACCATTTAGCCCAAGCCAGGCTTAATATCAAAATAAAAATTAAACTTCAAACCATGTCAAGCTTTTTTCGTGCTTGAAACTTGTAAGCTTGACTAGGCTTAAAAAAAATAACAAATTCATTCTTCTTCCAATATATTCTTCATCTCTCCTCATGACATGTTCAAACCAATGTATTCGTCTCTCTTGTTTCTTTCTAGAAACTTGTAACACTAGAGTTATTTTCCTTATTCATTCATTCCTTACCGTATCTTTCCGTGTCTTCCCCAACATCTATCTCAACATCCTCATCTCTGCCACATTCATTTACTTTTCATTGATACTGATATGTGTCAATTTGAATTATCTGAATATATTAGCAGTTTCCATGTTTACCATAGCTGGCTGGTTTATGAAATTTAATATCTTTATAATTCTTTAACTCTGTATCTATTGAATATGAAGTATAAAATGGAATCAACTCGTATAGAGAATAATAAATTATTTAAGGTATAATAACGTTAAATGCCAATAAATGATATTTAATTGCGTTTTTTCAAGATAACCTGTTAAAATCTTCAAATGAGGGTACTTCCGGTTGACCAATTATAACCAAAATCTAATCACTTCTTCTTCTGGATGTAAATTTGAGGGAAAAATATTTTTGGAATCGTGGTATTGAAGTTATGCGATTCGAAACTTTTATCACACACACACACACATACACACATGCACACCCACGCACACAGACATACATATATCAACGTAAAAATGGTAAAATCGTATTATATGAACCCTAAAACGTGCTTATTCACTAAAAACTTATCATTGAATTTTTTGACCAAAGACAATCCCTTTCTTACCTATAGGTGACGGAAGGTAAAAATCATACTTGACACGTTTCATAAGATATCAGATTGGCCCACCCAACAAGTATCTGATAAATGAGCGAAAGGTTGATTCAGAGACTGAAATCTTGTGAAACGTGCCAAGAATTTTTTTTTTTTAATATTGAGCAAATTTTAAAAACTTTTATAAAGCCTCAACAGTAAGCTAGAAAGCAGTTAGTCGGATGCTATATATTATTATTTATTGAAACTGAAATTACTTCATTCGTGTTTCTTACATTAATTTTGCTTGACAATATATTAAGAATCAAAGGCTTAGATGTCTTTATATCGTAAACAAAATAATTGTAGGTTGTCAGTAAATTAATCCTGAGTTAAAACTATAAATCACCCACTACTTTCTAAAGTATCTGGTGCCTATTGACGATCACAAATAGAGCAATACAGAATTGTTTAGTTTACTCATACAATATCCGGTGTTGAATGCAATGCAATACGAGCCTCGTTGAGCGCAAGTCAAACAGAATCGGATCCCTCTTTCCACATGAAACAGGCGCACCTCCATTGTTTCCAAAGCTTGCTAACGAAATCGTAAATCCGCGGTTGTGTCTGAGGTCTTGTTTACACGATGACACTTTAAGATAACGACTTCCGCCACCTCAGGGAACACCGAAGAAGATGGGAATGTGGTGTTATTTTTAAATAGGGTCGTTGTCGCTGGATTGTACTATAGTCTACAGATAGTTTTATTAGTATTTTTAAAGATATGAGAATATATTTTGTGGTGCGCGGCATTCCGAATTCGAAACATATTTTTTATTGGTATTAAAAATTATACAAGCCGACAAAACAAGTAACATTGTACCGCGGGCCATACAAAATGACACTGCGGGCCGTAGTTTTCCCAGCCCTGTTCTACTCTCACTTGAAAAACTTACCATTTCTTCACAATCCGCAGAATGGATATGTATGTAGGCAATACTAGTTATAGTCCGGACGATTTTACTTGGCAAGGGATTGGTATGTAGGGCGGTTCACCATTCCTACGATGCGTTTTGTTAAATATATACTTTTTCTTAGATATCGCACTGCGTTAAAAGTGGAATAGTGATTTTTCAACTATTAGGGGGTTAACACAATAGAAAAACCTTTCAAAGCGGATTCTTTATTACACTTATATTCAAACAGTTCTGTTTATACATAGACGTGCATAAATTTTCTTACTGACAATAAGAAAACTACAAATAATTCAATTTTTTGAATATTTATTTTAAATTGTACATATAACATGTTAGTACAGTAAACGTATTGACAAATATTTATATTTGTTGCATAGTAGTAAACTTGTATTGTAATTTACATTATAATACTTTTGACTCTATTATCATCCCTTAAAGTTTGATCCATAAGTATAGAAACACCCGGTATTTATACAGTGCAATGAACATATTATGTATTTTTTTTTTTGATCTGCATTTCGTACTTGATATTGTTGTATTCTTTTTTGTTAAATGTAATAAATAAATGAATTATTATTATTTTCTGTAATGTTTGTACATTCATGAAATAGAATTTTTTTCTGGCGCGCCTATGGTTTTTATAACTTTTCCGTAACCGCAGAGAAATCTTTATTACTCCTACTCGCCAAGTAAAATCGTCCGGACTATAACTGGATGGATATGAAATCCAAAAAATCACAAATCACGTAAGTCGTGTAACCCAAGCAATTGTCTATTCATTTATTACAAGATTAAGAAGAATAACGATACAAATATTTGACTATTTGACATTTCAATGTTGTCATTTAGATGGAAATATTTTCAGTATAAAAAGAGATTTTAATAATTTAATAACATTTAACTGAATTATATTATGAATTAATAGATTAGAAAAATTGTACATATTCAAAAAGAACGTATAAAAACTGAGAACCAGAACGGTATAAAATGTCACATTTGACAAATCAATGTTATCCTTTTTACCTTCCGTCACCTTTAGGTAAGGAAGGTATGTCTTTGGTCAAAAAATTCAATGATGAGTGATGCTAATATATTGAGATGATTCAAATTGACAGATGTCAGTATGCTTTGGTTCACGAAAGATGACGATTCAAGGTCACTTGTTCGAAGAAAGAATACACAGCACTTTATACACTAGTAGTTTAGCAACATTTCATGTTAGAAAGAGAAAGATTATTTAACATATGTCTATCTAGTTTTTGTAATGTGACAGATATACATAAATGGTGACATTACTTTCTAACACACTACAAATAATAATAACGTATGTCGTAGAGTTACAGATATCAAATTATATACTGCACTGCCCTCTGTCCCTGTGACGTTGACATTTAAATCAAATAATAAATCTATGGTTTTTGTCAAGTCCATGTTTTTCGTGTTTTGCAAAAACATAGGTGAAGAGCACAAATCTTTGAGAAAGGCATTATATAAAAAGAAACATAATTTGCGAATAAATTACACTTAGTTTGTCTGTTAAAATGTATCCATAAATATTTTATGTTTCACGTCTATGTATATGAAGTGCAGTGAAGTTATCTGCTAGTCATACGGGTAATAAATGACCTTGAATTGTCATCTTTCGTGAACCAAACTATATCAATAGGTGCGTTCAATTAACTAAGCAGTTCAAGCAAATGCTAGTTAAGCAAACGAGACTTGTTGCTTAGTACACTGAAAGATTTGCTAGCTATATGACGAACTGATATTCACAAATGTCATCGAGAAAGTTATACAGTTGTCATATATAACGTGTGTATCTCTCATATCCCTTTTATTGGTCTGGAAAGTTATACAAAATGAATTTATAGGTAGGTACAGTTATTTGCAGATAGTGGAATTAATTTTGAACATTTTTTTAAGTCTAAGAAAATATTTCAAATTTAACAATGTTATGAACATTCATCACAAAACTTTGTAAGCCTTTTTGACATGTAATTGATATAAACACACCATAAAATAAGATAGAAACAGTACAGGTTAAATTCATGTATGTATAATTTGCATTTACCGCCATTATATTTCATAAGTTACCAAGACAAGCGAGAAATTTGGTACTTAGATTGCTTGCGAGCAAATCAAGCAAATGCTAGGCTAACAAAGTCGTTCAACAAATTTTACTTTCGATTGCTTGTTTTTATTGAACGCACCTACTGAAAAGTATATGAATGTGGCAGGAATGAGAATGTTGAGATAGATGTTGGGGAAGACACGGAAAGATATGGTAAGGAATGAAAGAATAAGGGAAATAACTCTAGTGTTAGAAGTTTCTAGAAAGATGCAAGGCAGACGATTACATTGGTTTGAATATGTGATGAGGAGAGATGAAGAATATATTGGAAGAAGAATGAACAGCTTAGTAATAGAAAGTTGAAGAAACAGAGGAAGAACAAAGATAAGATGGAAGGACTGTATTGCGGCAGACTTGAGAGAAAAGGAACTGAATGAGGACGACACGAAAAACAGAAATGAGTGGAAGAAGAAAATAAAAAATAGCGACCCGTAACGAATGAGAAAAGCTAAAGAAGATGTCAGTGTCAAGTGCAATTTGCATAGTTTGTTTATGAAATAATTTTACTGGAAATTTAGAATCTTTTGCAAGAAATTTTATGTATTGAATTTTTACATAGTACACAGGATTGACGGAAGGTATTGTGCTGGCCACATCAAATTTTTTAGATTTGGCAATAATTTCAGAATATAGAAGAAGAGTGTGAAAGATTTAAATAATATTTAAATGAAGTGTATCCATAAATAAATATCAAAAAATCTGATGTGACCAACGCAGTACCTCCCGCCATTTACCTATGTATATAATTTTTATATTACTTTATAAATTTATCCATACAATATTTAGAAAAAGTATTAAAGCAAACTTGTAAAAAATGAAATAATTTTATAGTAACAAATTGAGAAAAAATTACATTTAAAGGTATTTTTTGAAGAAAAACTATCTTGAGCTTTTAGTAAACTGCCATTTCCGGTTATCCGATTGCCACCAAAATCTAATCAGATATTTCCATATTAGAATAAGGTAGAAATACATGGTTTCAAAACTTTCTGAATGATAGTATTTGAGTTAGAGCGTATACACTATACAGGATCCACACATACATACATACATACATACAGACATCATCGTGAAAATGTTAAAAATGGATTGTAGGGACCTTAAAACGTGGTCATTTACCAAAATCTCGATATGCGATTTTTAGCACAATCCCTATACCTCCCTTACCAAGGGTAGCGGGAGGTAAAAATGTAACTAGTATGTAAAAACATTGTATATAAAATAAAATATAATTTAATAACAAATGTCATTAAGAAAGCTTAGGAAATAAAATGACATTAAAATGTTCAATCAAATTTCTACAGTCCGTATTTTCCTTCTTTTCGTTAGTCATAGAAAAAGTATGCTGTACAACTCGAGTGGTATGTCCATATCGCGTTCGGAAACTTCATCCTCATGCGATATGAACATCATATCCACTCTTTTTTTAGCTTCCGTCACCTATAGGTAAGATATTGTCTTTGGTCAAAAATTCGACGGTGAGTTTTTGATGAATAAGGACGTTTTAGAGTGCCTACAATACGAATTTACTGTTTTTACGATGATGTCTGTATATGTGTATGTATGTATGTATGAATGTATGTATGTATGAATGTGTGTGTGTGTGTGTTGTGTGTGTTTCTTACATCCATATGAAGACTTAATTAGATTTTGATTATGATAACCGGAAGTACTCTAATTTGAAGATTTTAAATGTATTTCTTGAAAAAACGTTGTTAAATATCATTATTTGACCTTTTATGTTATTTTAAATAAAATAATATATTATTCTCTATTCGATTTAATTATATTTTTTTCTTCATATTCAATGAATTTAGAGATAAAGGATTATAAAGAAATAAATTGCAACCTAATTCTGCTAAAAGCTGCATCATGGTAACAGAATATTTAAATATTACTGATTGACAGATGTCAGTGTCAGATAAAATTTACATATACTTTTGTGAAAAGATTTTACTTGAAATATAAAAATGTAAAATAATTTAAGGTGGCAAAAAACAAATCACATAAAGTAATACAACAGATTATAGCCATAAGCCAATTCAGCAGATTATTATGTTATGTTATAAATTTAATGCTATATATGTTTTTATTTTCTAATTCTTATTTTAAGAAACATACTGTTCTTTTAGGAGTAGTTCAGTTCAATACGAGGTAAGATCAGTTCATTTCTCCCCCAAAAAGAAAACGCCCATAGAATAGTTTACAAAATAAAATCTGTGTTGAATTTGTACAAAATACGTAGAATTGACGGAAGGTATTGTGCTGGCGACATCAGATTTTTTAAGTTTACCGATAGGATTTCCAAGGTATTAAGTTTTATTTACTGATGAACATTTGGTTGCTAAGATAACAAAGACAGTAAATTGTACAAAAAGCCCACAAGCGATAAGTGAATAAATAATTTATTTGTACATTATCGTAACAACAGAATTTGAATAAATACAAATCATAGTTGTTGGAGTATCAATTTTGACAATATCTTTTAATTTTATTTTATTAATTGTATAAAAATGCTACAATGTCCGATTATGCAAGAAATATAATAAGTAGCACGGCCGTTAATTGCATTTATACCGCTTTCGGATAATATTGAATACCGAGACATAAATTGCACTTACCGCCCTTAATGCTCAAATAACTATTGATTTAACAAGTTCAAATTATATAATTTCTATACTACGGAACTACTGTAAGTGTAAATGCCGTTTACCTGTGAAAGTACCTTGAAACGAATGAAATATGTCAACTTTTTCTTCCTGCCTTTTCAATTTTATACGATTCCTGAAGTCAAAACATATTTTTGGTTATCTCATATTCGAAATTTGAATAAAAAGATAGGCTTGTTTTTCAACCAAAGTACCTTAGCGTTGAGTCACCAGGGCAACAGACTCTAGTTTGTTTTTATTGGAAAGTGAGTTTTTTAAAAGCTACGCTCAAACGGAAACAGACGTGAGTGAGAAATGAACCAAGTTGACTAATATGAGTTTGAATAAATCATGGAACTTGAAAAATGTACCTGAAATCTGCTCTGAAATGCGAGAAATGAGAGTTACATGAACACTTTTTCAGTGACACATGAAATCCACGCGCACATATGGTTGATGACTTGACGTTATTGGATTAAATACTTTGCCATGTCTTTTCACTTTAATGAAATTTACGTTTTAAATTTATATTCATGGCTTTCAGGATATTTCAGCCAAATGCATTAATCTTCTGGCCTTCCACCACTAATATGTACAGGATTGAATTATATTCACATTTGGCAAATATATTTTCAAGATTTTCAATTTAAATGTTTCTTTATTAGACATCGCTTTTTAATTTCCTGGTTCATTTAGGCATTTAGCAATTCTTTGCTTCTAATCCTGTTGTAGTACGTGTCTATACATCTCCGATTAGGATCACTCGATAAATCGCCTCTGCCGAAGAATAAATTGAGTTTTTTAATGGAAATTGAAGCCGACGACGGAATTTCGAATGAGTTTTAGACGGATCAACTGATTTAAGAATCTTATGGATTTGTCTATATTACATTGCGATAATCTCATATTGGGATGGCTGTAAAAAGAGGAATTACAAATAAAAATATTCTCATGCTTCAGATTATCAAATTGTGATACAATTTCTTTTACTGTAACATCTCTATCTTTGTTATAAATACTCTTTGTACTCCAAAAAAACAATAACCGTGATTATCCTAGTTGATCGGGACACGTTAAACTTCTTAGGGTGTGGTGTGACCTTTTTGTACCACTGTATAGACTTCTGCTTTAATTTAAGCTTACAATAATGAACCCAAGTTTCATCTCCAGTGACAATCCGAATCAAAACTATATCTTTGTTGTCACCACAGAACTCCGAGTCTCCGTAATCTATTGACATCTCTTCATTTCATCTCGCCAATTAACTAATCACTGACATGAAAATATAAGCCTTATAAAACATTTATACAAGGTACACGAGTAGTTCTTGATAGTTTTAATCCTATTTAAAATTGCAGATACAAATAAAACTGTATTCATATGTACTCTCATTCATTCGGTATTTCAGTCAGACGGATCACGTTCAATAATATGGTTTCCAATAAAATTCTGTACTTCGTTTTTAGTTGAAAAATAAAATATGGTAAATAAGTGCCAAGGGAAATTTATTTCATTTAAAACTTTCCATTGGAAACGCTCACAGTGCATGAACAATTTACACTTTAAAATGTTCCCGAAAGCAAAATCATGCATACAGTTTTATTATACTTTATATCTGGTTATTTTGTACAACAGATAATTAGGGAAAATTTTGACTCTCATCTCAACAAAAACTGATTATTTTCAAATAGTCTTTTAAAGTAAAAATCATTCATGCACCGCCTAAATCAAAATACCTCCTGTATAATATGAGATATGGATCCAGAAAAAGTTGAAAGACACGCTTTCAACAATTTCACCATTAGAGATTTACGGGCTTGGCTCGAAGCTTGAGAACTTGGCTTGGTTTGATATAAAAAAGCAAACCAAACTTTACTTTCATGAAGCATAAGCCAAACCATGCCTGATATTTTAATCTCCTATTTGAAAAACCACATAGCTAAGTCAAAAAATCTGATGTGACCAACACAGTACCTCCCGCGATTTACCTATGTATATAATTTTTATATTACTTAATAAATTTATCCATACAATATATAGAAAAAGTATTAAAGCAAACTTGTAGAAAATGGAATAATCTTTAATTTTTATAATAACAAATTGAGAAAAAATTACATTTAAAGATATTTTTAGCTTTAAGTAAACTGACCTTAAAATGTGGTCATTTACCAAAATCTCGATATGCGATTTTTAGCACGATCCCTATACCTCCCTTACCAAGGATAGCGGGTGGTAAAAAGGAAAATAACTGGCTTTACATTTTTGTTTCACATGGTTACAATTTTTAGCAATGTTGCAGTAAATTTCTTATATCATTATATTGAATAACGTAGAAAACATTCATTACGATATTTTTCTATAAAACAGTACGAGATTTATTTATTTTTTAAATAATTTAGTACCGCTTCTTTTTACAAAAGTAACAAGAAAAATGTAAATTATTCAAAAATCCATCAGAACTCGTAATGCAACAATAATATAACCTTTCAGTTTATGTTATGTATGTTTAAATAAAATATACAGAACATAAACTAAAAGGTTGTATTAAGAAAATTCAGAAAGTATATTCTAACGCATTCAAAAGAGAAACAATATAGGTAAGTCAGTTGTTTCACATTCAAATTAAATTTTAACTGCTCTACCATGAGCGTGCTGTGCATTTGATATACAGAGAGTAGTTTCATTGCCATAGTTACAAAATGACAGCAATGTATTGAAGCGTTTATTTTATGAGTAAACATTTCAAAATGGTTTTTTATAAAATTTAAAAAAAAATGCAGATTATAACAGGTATAATTCAAATATAACCCTAAGATAAGTTTCAGATGTATCTGCAGCTACATTTAATAATCAACCCAGATCCTGCCCAGCACTAATTCGAAAAATCCATATTATAACTTGCACCAAATGATTTTTACCTCCCACTACCCATGGTAAGGGAGGTATAGGGATCGTGCTAAAAATCGCATATCAAGATTTTGGTAAATGACCACGTTTTAAGGTCCCTAGAATCCATTTTTAACATTGTCACGATGATGTCTGTGTGTATGTGTGTATGTGGGTGTGGATCCTCTTTACGCTCTAACTCAAATACTATCATTCAAATTGTTTTGAAACCATGTATTTCTACCTTATTCTAATATGGAAAGAAGCCATTAGATTTTGGTGGTAATCGGATAACCGGAAATGGCAGTTTACTTGAAGCTCAAGATAGTTTTTCTTCAAAAAACACCTTTAAATGTATTTTTTCGCAATTTGTTATTATAAAAATTAAAGATTATTCCATTTTCTACAGGTTTGATTTACTACTTTTTCTGTATATTCTATGGATAAATTTATAAAGTAATATCAAAATTATACCCCACAGGTAAATGGCGGGAGGTATTGTGTTGGTCACATCAGATTTTTTTTCTTTGAGGACACTTAAAAAAATTGTACAATGGTGAGAGAATGAACAATTAAAAAACAGGATTAGTGCAGCTTCACAAAATATTACTCCCCAGCAAATAACGAATGCTATTAATTCTTTTTATAATCGTTTAGGATACTGTTTGGAAGTTAGTGCTGCCAATTTTGAACATTTGATAAGTTAAAATAAAAATTCCTCACTAGTTTAATATAGTTCTTAAGTGTATAAACATAAATATTTAATTTCACGTTTCTTTAATACATAATTTAATATTTATTTTAGTCTATGTTACTTATGTTTACTTATAAAATAAACGCTTTAATAGATTGTTATCAATCATTTTATACTGTAACTATGATAATGACATACCATATGTACACTGATAAAATAAACTCCCGGTAAGCTACAAGTTTTTCTCACACAAAAATGCGTTTAGCTTCGTAGAATTCGATTCTGAAAAAAATCTCAATATTAAAAAAATATGACATGTGGTTTCTCAAATAGGTGATTCATTTAAAAAAAAACTTTAACCATCAAATCAAGCCAAACTTATTTATTTTCAAGCCAAGCCGCTTGACTTGCTGTCTCATTATTTAAGATTCGTTTTTTTGTGCCTAATGATTAAAAAATTAAAGTATAACATTGTTTCCTTATTATATCTTCCTTCTTTCGAAATTTGGGTGAATGTACTGTTCACGGTTTAGATTTACCATGTATAATTCAATATATAATTAGATACCATATAAATAAAAGTGAGTAGGTGAAGAACTGTTACTTTATATCCTGTAAACTTCATGATGAAGGTTAGTAAAACGCCGTGGGAGACTCATACTCGTCTTCTCCAAATAAAAACAATCTCTTTTCCAAATCAATAGCAATAGATATTTTTGGAACTGTGACATCAATCTTCCAATACATTTCGTTTTAATATTCCGCCTCAAACAACCTTTAATATTCCCTGGCAACCTTGACTTTAATAAACAACAAAACAGGCCGATTTCTTTTATTTAAAGCGTTAAGATCAAAGCGAGCCACGTTTAGCAAAACAAAAACCAACAAAACAACGAAACAGCTCAACCTCATTTGACGTTATTCCTTTGTGCGTTACGTAATATCTGATATCGGGGCAGAGATGGTATTGTGTGGTAAGTACAGCAGCTTGATTTCGGTTTATTCTTCTCGTAATCATCCGAGGAACTTTAACAATGGCGAATGCTTTACGCTGGATGGATATTTGGTTTATCTGGAATCAGGATAATACTTTCGTGGTAATGATTGACGTTATCCGACCATTTTACTTTCGTTTTCATCATATAATTAAAACAGACTCCGATGATAATTTGGTTTGACAAAAAACAATTATTTAAATACAACTTCTATTAGAAAATAGCTTGGTTTGAGCATAGCTGGAAACTACTTGAAGTAAGTACTGGAAGTATTATTTTAAATATATCCAGTGTTTTCAATACTTAAAATACTATTGAAAATTAGTACTTAGTACTGTACTGAAAATACTTTTTTTCGTAAAAAGTACTTAAAATGCTTTTTGGTACTTAAAGTTATCCAGCAGTATTTAAAGTATTTAAGTTACTTTAAATACTTCACACATGCGCAAAAACACATTGCTGTATGTTTTGTACACTACTGTCGACAAGGGTTTGAGCAAGTATAGGTAGGTACTAAAATTTTCGCTATCTACAGTTTTAATGGAATAGTTGAAGACATAAATAAAGATAAATCAAGACGTACGCATTCTATGTATGATGAACATTTTGACAACTTATTAAAGGGTATTTCTACTTGCGCTTATAGAACTAAATAAGTAAATAATAATTTTTGTACTCCAATGCGTGAAGTAGTAGTTGAACACATTAACACATTCGTTGCTGATCTGGATGACATATGCTGAAGAACTTTTTTTTAATGCAAGCGCCGTATACTAGTGCACGGGTCCGGGTCGGCAGCACTAGGCCACGATTGCTTGCATCACGGATCCCTGACGTCAGCAGCGAATTTGTTCATCGCAGTACATGAAGTCGGACTTTTAATAGCGATGTGAAAAATGTAATGCATTTCCTATGGATTTTATTTTAAAACATTTTATATGGGCGAAACCTTTTTTACACACATGTGGACAGACATTTTCATGCACTTATTCTACAGTATAGTATTTTTTTAAATAGATACCTATATAGGATTTTAAAATTAGTGGACTACGTTAACTGTCTTATTGAATGAGAGTGATATACCTAAATTTGATAATTTTTATCATATTTTAACTGATTTCATAAAAAATACTGATACTGTAAGTAGGTAAAAAATTGTCCAGATTTTAAGGATTAAGCAGGTTTTAACCATACATCCGATTTTAATATTTTTACGATTATGTCTGTGTGTGTGTGTGTGTGTGTGTGTGTGTGTGTGTGTGTGTATGGATGTATGTGTGTGTGTACGTGTGTGGGGAGATTGGAAAGACGATTTCTCAAAAACTATAATACTTAATATCTCTTTAACTACGCATTTCTCAATCGGACATTACTGGGAAGTGCTGAAAAGGTTTTGATAATAATTGGACAACCGGAAGTAACAGGTTCTTAAAAAAAATCTTCTAAATATTATTTTTTGACAATTTTTGTTCTTGCTTTTACATATAAATATTTTATTATTCTTTTATAGATTTAGAGATAATGAAATATAAGGTATATAATAATATGCTGTAATAATTCTCACAACCCAAATAATGTCATGGAAACCAATTGAAAAATTAAAATGTTTGTAACTGACCGATAAATGTCAGTGTCAATAATCCAGAGACATTACTGAAATACATACATTATATTATTTCTTGTGCTAATAGTTAAATATTTATAGGTATATTACATATACCATTCCAAAATACTGCCAATCCCGACAATGAATTGGAAACATTTTGAAAAAGTAGAAGAGGACAAAATTTCTTCATAGACTACGTTTATCTCGCACTAGTTTATCCACTTAAATACTAACCCGCATGAGTTAAGCGGGTTAAACGTGCGAGATAAACACGTTAGTTTAGCGCTAAGTGAAGTATCTTAAATAATGGGTTGAGTTAAGTAACCTACTTGAAATTTTGCGAGATAAACGGTTAAGGCTATGGATTAACCTCAACATTTTTTTAAAAACATGAAAATAATTATTAAAAATATATATTACTACACTCAAAACTTCTAAAAACTGTTTGTTTCGAGGTTTGCTTCAAGATCGTGAGCGTTTTGTCATCCGCAAAATTTTCTATCTGTCCTTGTTTAACAGCAGTAGATAAACGCTAATTATCCTGCAGTCACTTTAAAACATGCGATATATACGAACTGGAGTTAAGAGTTAGTTTTAAGTCACTAGATTTTTAAGCGGGTTATGTCACTGCGAGATAAACGTAGTCATAGAATGAATTTAAAATTAAAAAATGTAAATATAAAGAGTAGATGTATATTTTTTGGTGTAGAGTGTAGGTATACAAGAAATGTTAAATACAATAGGGCGTGAGCAGTCATATCACTTTGTTGGCCTTGACAAGCAGATATGGGGGTCCGTGTCAGAATGATAGCTAGTAATTATGTACATAGATGTCAAATATAATAAGTTTTCAATTGAAATTTAGTGATTTTTCCAATTCCATGTGGTTAATTATCCTCGACAAGTAAATGCTACACTCCTGGTGACAAACTAACTACGTGAATTTAGAAAATCTTGAATTTTCAATGAAAAATTCTGACATTTGATATCTATGTACATAATTACTAATTGTCATTCTGGCACGAGCCCCCATATCTGCTTGTCAAAGCCAACAATGTCACATGACTGCTCGCGCACTATACTTATGTAACCAAAAACAGAAGTGGCGAGAGGTATTGTGCTGGCCACAACAGATTTTTTTGAGTACTGGTCCCAGCTCTGGGCCTGAGTTTAATTTCAAATCTTCTGTTCCACAACGATAATTAAAAATGTTGCTGCAAAGTTTTAAAAATACTGCATAGTCCTCTGCGGACTGAACGAATAGGCTGTTTATCTCTTAATTCTCTTCTTAAATGCAAATGACTCCAGCGTTATACCAGTATAATTGCATCAAACAGAGATTTTTCGCGATTTTAAAACGACAAGGACTGAGAGTAAATTAACAAGAAACATAAAAAAGAATAACAAGTTCTCGCTCGAGTGAAAGTGCGAAGAGGGTGCAGAGAAGTGCAGAGAAGTTCCATCGCGGGGCAAATAGAGCGAAATAATACCAGAGACGCGACGAGGAATCCACTACGAATCTCATTAAAATATAAACTTGTTTTTGTGCTGCTAATTTCTTAAATTAGATTGCACACCCGGAGATTTTCTTCTCATAACACGGAGGGTTGTTGATTTTTATTTACAACTTTTAATTAGAGAGAAATGTATGTTGTGTCATCAGCACCAGTCAAATGAACTGCGATGTTTGTGCTTTTAAAAGCTCATTACATCTACACAGCTTTTCACGCTTGAAAATATAATAGAATAATTTCGTCGCTCAGTTTCTTCAATAGAATTTCTTTCAGACAAATATTGGAGGTATAATACCGATGTCTCGGATACTGTAACTAGTTTGGCTTGTAAATAAATATTGACTTAGCCTGAAAATTCAAGCTATTTAAAATATCAGACTTGGCTTTGATCGATCTGGGTCTAGTGAATCAACAAGGTAAGTAGCTTGCCTCGAAATTAAAAAGCCTGCCTTAGCTTAAAAATTCAAGCTACTTGAAACATCCAGCTTGGCTTGGCTTGGGTTTGATAAAACCAAATCTTGGCTTAGGTTTAAAATCTCAAGCTTTCAAATTTTAGGCTTGTCTTGATTCTCAACCACACTACGTAATTATTAAAGGTTTGACTTGGCGTGAAATAAGTTTGACTTGGCTTGACGAGATTAGTGTAACTCAGGATTTCTCAATGTGGACAGTGGGCGATTTACGTTTTTTGGTAGGCGGCAGAAATTTTTAGTATTTATCTGATAAGTTGAAAATTGAAGAAACCGATTTTTTTAAGTAAACTAAAACCAAATTTTAAATATTTTTCCAACTATCGATATCGTAAGTAGGGTCTTTGTAGGAACGTACATATGTTAATAGGTTCATTTTACCGTCAAGGTATCTATTGACGACGGGACGTAAGTAGCTCTCTTACTTCCGTACACAGCTGCCTTACATCCTTATTTTGTTATATACCAACAATTAGATATTTTAAACTTGTATGAAATTATTTGCTCGTTCTCATAATTTACGATTTTGAATTTGTTCTTTTAAATTGTCGTTATTTCATTATGTGATTGCGTTTTTCTTCTTCGTAATTTTCCAAGGAATACTATGACCTTTTGTTTCAATGTATCAATCAATGATAAAAAAATAAATCATCTTTGATCATTCTTGAACTTCCTTTGGATAACAAATATTTCTTCGACTGGTAAATACTATATATATCTCTCTTGTAGCATAAATAACTATTGTTAATCAGCATCAAATACAAGAGAGTCATATTTTCTTTTTAAATTACTTATTGAATTTTTGATTTTTAGGATGTAGAACAACCTGAATAATTTGTTTTTTGTACCCTATTTATTGGTTGCAAAATTTCAAAATAAAGTGCATTAAAATTATCGCGAATTATGTAAGAGGGCGAGAAGCAAATTGCAACATTTTAAAATATTACAAAGTGGTCGGTAGACAAAAAAGGTTGAGTAACCCTGGTTTAACTAAAGAATTGACGAATTGGCTTAATTATTCAAGATTTTCATGTCAAGCCCGACAATACCTACCTGATGGTTGAAAATTCTTATCACCGCAAACACCCTACAGAAATTATACTATGTACCACCAGAATCAAAAGGAAGGATTCTACAAAAATCGTACATTACTATGGCTTTTATTCGTAGATTTCAGTAATAACGATATATATCTCGTGGCCGCGTGCCTGATTGTCCGGTCGCGCATCTGGAAAACCGGGCTCGATCCCGACAGTCGCCAAATATTTCAAATTTTAAATGGCACAAAATTAACTCCTGTGGGGCACGCTCCACGCCAGCAATGAGTGCCCGTGAAGTGACGCCTGGTAAACGCCCGCACGGTACAAATGTCGTCATCATTACCGATATCTGTGTACAAAGCAGATTGGCACACCAAGCAATGAATAATATACCGTGATGATATATATTTTTTTTATATACCTAGAGGGCGCTTACTAGGCATCACCTCACGGGCTCTCTCAAAGTTGTGAAGAACGCCCCTAAAATAAAATTTGATTAAAACATTTTTGTATACTTGATAGAGTAGGTTTGCTTTTACTTTATCAAAATCGAAAAAGCTTTCAGCAAATTGCATAAAACTTTCATTCCATCTACGCAGTAAACAATATTAAGTAGTGGTTGTTTTAGTTTGCACTCAAAACTTTATAAAACAAAAATTTGGTAACAGACATACGATAGAAACGATTGTTAATATTACAAAAAAATCATCGCGAAAATTTGCAAAATTTATTCCCCATTTCATTCTTGATTTAGTTCCTTTTATTGCCCCTTCCATGATTCGTTTCTAAGACGTTTCAACATCCCAAAAAGAGTAAACGCATGCCTCACGCATTTTTGAATATTCGATATCCAACTTAAAGCTTTCATGGCAGCGTTTGTACATACAAAACCATCCAGTGCATATTGGTTTCACAAATACGATTCCGCGCTTTTGAGAAAATATTCATAGTATAAAGACGGCTTCTTCCTCGACCACCGAAAAATTTATTACCCTCTCAGAGAGTGGAAGATTTGAATTTAATATCTTTGTTCATTGTATTTGGTTTGATACTTATATCGACTCGGTCAGGACTTTGAAAGAAGACGTAATCGTTTTATAAAATTTCATTAAATCTGCTGTTTTCAGAAAAAATGTTTGCGTTATATTTTGCGGAAAGTTGGTGACCTATATTTCTGTTACAAGAGATTCTCTTCGTTAAAGAATTAAACAACATTAAAAGAAGATAATAATTATAAGAATACAATTTTAATTAGAATTTTCTGTAGTAATAATAAAAGCAAACTGAAAATATTTCTGTAGCTTCATGAACCCTTGAATCCAGGGTCGTATTAACCATAAGGCGGGCAAAGCGGCCGCTTGAGGCTCCCGATTTTACAGAGGCCTCAATTATTATTTTTTTATTCTCTTAGGAAACATTGTGGCAAAATAAAAACAATAACAGAGTGTTCATTTTCATGCTTAAAACGCATGAAAAATATTTAAGATCCAGTATTACCCTAAAAAAAATGGATGCGCTAATGATGCATTACCAATTCTGAATATAGAAGTAGAATTTAGTAAAGACATTAATTACCATATTATAATACAAGAATTTGCCAAAAATAAATTAAGAAAAAAAGTCATATCGTAACTCTGACGCTTCATATGCTTGTTATTATTCATTATTAAAATATATTAAATATTATAACTAAGTATTTGTTATATATATACAGTGTGAATTAAAAACCTGACCATAGGCGTTTAACATGTGAGATCAGTTTTTTTCTTGCGCAAAAGTTCCCAAATTATTTTAGACAAATTTACTTCAAATAAATATTGTAGAGAATTAAATTCTGCACCCGAATTAGTAATAAGATTTTATTTTTAACATTTCATAACCGAAAAAATCAATTTTAAATGGCGGTAACCATGAAACTCAAACAAAATTACGAACAATTGTATGCCACCTTAACTGTCAAAAATAGTTTGTGTTTCGTGATTTTCGTTCAATAACATTTATTTGAAAGTATGGAACAGTTTTCTCATTAAGAAAAGCTTGAGATTATAAAATGGTAAACAAATTTTGTTTGAGTTGCATGGCTATGGCTATAAATCAGCAATCTTCAAAAAACTATAAAATTGATGTTCTCGGTTATTAAATGTCAAAAATAAAATCTTGTTACTAACTCGGATGCAGAATTTAATTCTCTACAATATTTATTTGTAGTATTTTTGTCAAAAATAATTTGGGAACTTTTCGAAAAGTATTTTAAATTAAAATTTCTTAGTAATAATTTTTTTTTAATAATTTCGTAATTACATAAAAATATTTTCGCCAAAAATGGCCATGAAAAACTACCCCTTACTCCTGTGACGTCCTAGTACATACATTACGTCATTCTTAGCCAATAGGAAAACAGTATGTCCATCACCTATGTTTGAATATAAATAAAAGTAGGCGATAGTTTGTCACATGTTAAGCTATATATTCTTTGACGTCACATTCTATTTCAGATCAAGTGATTTTTTCAAAATATCCAAATTTCAAAAATTAATTGCAAAATATCCAATAAATATTTCGAGATATTTTCAGTTTTAATGTTATGTAAAGAATGATCTTTTTAAATTTAATATTTAGAAGGTATATAAAAATTCTTGCAACAGGCCAATTGCGTAGAGAAGAGTCGTACTAGATGACATATATTCATAAATCAGAATTGACATGAACTTTCAAATAAAAAGGTAGCACGCGCCCACCCGACGCGTCCATATGCAAGCGCCGCCACTGGTAGAATGTGTTATCTAGCGATGACCTAATCCCCGGCGGGATAAACCCATACCTCTAGACTTGTTTATTACATTCAGTGGGCTGATTCTTTGTATTCGATGTTATTGTGACGTCGGAAAATTCCAGAAGGACATCGTGCTATATAAATCCGTCGCCAAAACTAGCCGACACAGTCTGTTATATAGAAGCAACGTGCAATGAACAGTGGGTGATATAAATAGTCTACGAGTTGTGAACATAAATAAATGTAGTTATATAAATAAATATAGTGATATAAATATTGTTTAAATAAATAATAATCTTAGTGTTTAAGTATTTAATAATATTCTTAGTGTTTATAATTATTTAATCATAGTGTTAATTACTTTTATTCTCTTTTTAATATTTATCCTAATTATTTATCGTTTAATAAAAGTATTATTTTAATTACTTATATTTCTCTGAGTTTTACACTTCACCCAAATAAATAAACACTACAATAATAATAATCCAACGTTACCAACTACAACATTACACAAACAAATTTCTCTAAATCAACTCGGTTTAATATAGCAGTTTTTTTAAAAATATTTTAATATATAAAATAAGCGAATTTTAGTAAATAATATAAAGGCGTTAGTTTATAAGACTTTTTTCGCAGGGCGCATTTTCTAAGTTTTGACGCGTGCGAAAAAACATGTCTTTTTACCTTCCGTCACCTATAAGTAAGGCAGGTATTGTCTTTGATCAAAAAAGTCAGTGGTGAGTTTTCATTGAATAAGCACGTTTTAGGGTCTTTACAATACGATTTTACTATTTTTACGATGATGTCTGTATGTGTGTGTGTGTGTGTGTGTGTGTGTGTGTGTGTGTGTGTGTGTGTATGTGTGTATGTGTGTGTGTGTGTGTGTGTGTATGTGACCGCGGTTTTGTCAACGATATCTCCAATACTAGAATTCCAAAAATTACAATTCTTGCGTATTCCTCTTCCTTTCAATCATATGCAGACATGTTTAGATTTTGATTATAATTGGTCAACCGGAAGTACCCTCATTTGAAGATTTTAACAGTTTTTCTTGAAAAACTCAGTTAAATGTTATTATAACTTAAAGAATATATTATTCTCTATACGATTTGATTGCATTTTATATTTCATATTCTACAGATATAGAGTTAAAGAATAATATAGATAAAAAAATTCATATAAATTTCATAATTCAGCCAGCTATGCTAACTTAACCATGGAAACTGCTAATATATTCAGGTAATTCAAATTGACAGATATCAGTATCAACAAAATGTAAATCAATGAAAGAATAAGGGAAGTAACTCTAGTGTTAGAAGTTTCTAGATATAAGAGAGACGATTACATTGGTTTGAACATGTAATGAGGAGAGATGAATATATTAATAGAAGGTGGAACGTGGAAGAAACATAGGAAGACCAAATATAAGATGAAAAGACTGTATTGCAGAAGACTTGAGAGAAAAGGAACTGAATAAGGACGACACGCAAAACAAAAATGAGTGGAAGAAGAAAATAAAAAATAGCGACCTCCTAACGAATGGGAGAAACTAAAGAAGAAGATGTCAGTGTCAAGTGCAATTTGCATAGTTTGTTTATGAAATAACTTTACTGGAAATATAGGATCTTTTGCAAAAAAATTATGTACAGGGCGCGTGCAGTGACATGACTTTGCTGCCTTTGGCAAGCAAATATGGGTACCCGTATCAAAATGACAGCAATTAATTATGTCCATAACTGACAAGTGTCATAATTTTTCATTCAAAATTTCATGATTTTGTTATTTCATGTGGTTTGTTTGTTATCAGGAGTATGGAATTCAGTTGCCGAGAAAGGGAATCATAAAATACCAAAAATTTAGAATCTTTTGCAAGAAAATTTATGTATGGAATTTCTACATAATACACAGGATTGACGGAAGGTATTGTGCTGACCACATCAGATTTTTTTAATATACTATTGTAGGGGGTTTTAAGCCACAAAGTATATTAATCCGGTCCAGCTTGAATTTCTAACTCTGTTACAATTTATTTTATAGATCACAACGGCAAAAGTGGCTATAATTTAAAACCCTCTCACCGTCTTAACAACAATAATAATAATATGTATTAACAATAATGGAGTGGGAGAATAAACCTCATTTTCCCATTATTGTTCACAGTTAGTATATCTATTTGAATGTATAAATACATTTGTGTATATTGTGCTGTGTGTTATATGTCTTATTAAAGTTTGTGTGAAACGTTGGGTAGTAATCAGTTCATGAATAAACATACCCAATAAACAGACTAAACATAGATGCAGTAAAAGCAAATTTGGAAATTAGGAGATGAATTTACTATTTATTTCAACGATGGTATTTGAATGTTACAGTTCTATTTCCATAATAACCTCATTAACAAATGAAAGCTCCAAAGGGTTTTAATTTCAAATGAAATGATACTAACATAGTAGTCTAAAGAATAGAAAAGAAAAAAATGGTATTGTGATATGTGAAAGCATCCCATTCTTCCAGAAAAAAAATAAAAATAATGTTAGGATTAATCTCGGTCGAAAAACAGGAAAAAATGTTGCGTTTTGCTATATTTCTTGTCACGCAAATCTCGAATTTAATTTTTTGTAGTTTCCAGCTTTCAGTAGATCGCATCCATCACAGACCACTCAGTGTAATCCTCCAAGTATTATCTGAACATGACTCAGCATTTCCCAGCACAAAATTTTATCCTTTGTAATCCTTCAACAGCGACATTATGTCTAATACACGAATATCATGATGCCTGTTTGCAACATAGTCGTGTAAAACATAAACATTCATTTCTGTATGGACTTCGTTTACACCGTACACCGTTACATCGGCCGAACAATGTAGACTAATATATCATTATAATGTTCTACTGTCCGGGTTAATTTTCTTCTGTAGAGATGTTTCAGGATAGGTGAAGTTTTATTGGTACAATATTGAACGCGTATCGGATACCTTTCTGTGATTTTTATTTCGTTGTATGACACGCTCTACATTTCATTCCAATACACATGTGTTTCGATTGATTTCAGAAGTTCTCAAACTATATTGCTTTAGAAGGGACAGAGAAAAAACGCAATAAAATAGACAACCTAAAGAAAACTAAACATAATAAAGATATTTACCTACTACTGAAGTTTTCAAATCAGAACAGAACAAGATCATTTTTTTGAATTTACAGGTCAACAATTACGGAGCCAAAACTAATGTCACTATTCAATTTTAATGTTTATTAAAACAAAGTTAATATTAAATAGATACATTAACATATGCAACAATTACAATTATTAAACTATATATTTTGAAAATGTCCACCTTTCGCTCTAATACACAGATCCTCACCTACTGTCAATTTGTCCCATTCTGTTGTAAGAGACTGTTTTAAAGACATATTTTTGTGGGGTTTTGCACAAGCTCTGGCTTCCAAAATTGACCAGGCGCTCTAATCCATTGGATTCAAATTGGGTGAGTACAGTGACCATTCGTCAGCACTAATGAAATCAGGATTTTTTTGTCTGCACCATTCCTGTGTCAATATTGCTCTATGAGCAGGCGCAGAATCCTGCTGGAATGTCCAAATTTGATCTCCAAAATGTTCTCGAGGCCAGGGCAATACAATAGCTTCTAAAATATCTGTTCGGTATACATCTTGGGCACGAAAACAAGAGGAGTTTTCTCTGTCACACAAATACCGCGCCATACCATGACAGATACTGCTCCTTGGCTACATCCGACAATCCAAGACATTCACGACACCATTTTCTATCGTTTTGAAGATTATTGGCCTCCTGTAAATATTTTCTTGTCGGTGAAAAAGGTACGTGAGAGCTCACCAGCAACGGCGCGGCGTTTCAATAGGGAAGTTTATTTTTTTTATTTTATTAAGAATGTCTTCAAAAGTGATATTCTATATTATATTTCACTCAAAGATGCCTAGATTTCTCAAAAAATAAAATTTTCTAAAATAATGTCACAAAAGTTCACGGAGAACGTATAGTCTACCTTAAGCAGGTGCGCGCTGGGTTCACATGGCACTAGGAAGTTTTAAAAATGGCATCCACTTGTTTTGACGTTTATAAGAAGTGACAGTTCTGTGTTGTGATTATTATAGTTTTGTTGTTCTTCTTGTGCAGACGACTGGTTCTATTTATTTCATTTAGTGTATTATTGTATTCAATATTAAAAATTAAGTATTGTATAATAGTTTTGAAAACAAATACAATTCCAATTCGAACTAAAAACTCATAACCTCACTTCGCGAAAATGTAAACAAACCCACGTAAACTTCACATCATCCTTTCTAGGCATGCGCATAAGTCACTTGTGACGTCACAAAAGTTCGATGATAAATAATTAATTATAAATAAATAGGCACATTATTTTAACTTTCAATTACATTTTAAGTTATAATTATTCATATATTTACGATTAAAAGATATCCCACATGTAATTTCAATCACGCTAAACTTCCCCATTGCCGACATTTTTCCAATCTTATTTGTTTATCTTTATATATTAAATAGCTGAAGATCAATTTTTGCAGGTTAAACGGGCAGTTTCGCGATTAATACCTATCTTTTTTGCTATTTTTCTCATAGTAGTTCTCAAATTTTCGTTGAGTTTTCTTCCGAATTATGTCCCGGTATCTGAGGATTCTTACAGTTCGCTTTCTTCTCATGAGCGTTCATCATTATTTCCAAGCTCCTGAAACCGCTTCACAGTCTTAGAAACTGTCTGTGAGAAACACTGAGGATTTTTACAATATCACATTGGGGTTTTCCCCTTTTAAAAAGTATGTCAAAATATAAATAACTATGAGAACAATTGTCACCATGGTAACAAAAAGAATGAATATTACCATTCGATACAGAACCGTCCTATTCACAAAGCTTTAGAAATTTTTGTTACGTAATTTATTGTTACCCTGTATTTAGTTAATTAAGAATTCATGTGGTTGTGTGGATATTAAATATTAAGTTATTAAGTACAAATGCCTTTTAAATGTACTCAGTACTTTCTAAGAACTTCCTAACTTAAAATAGTAATCCCAATTTTCAAATAAAACAAAAAAGATTATATGGTGCTATCTCCACAACAGCTTTGAAAGTACGTAAATTGACGTCTGGTACAAGCACAGACATATAGTCATCTCCAAAATCTGCGAATAAAAGCAGATTGGCACTACGAGAATCATACTACTATTGAGGACTGCAGTGGATAGTCTACCTCTGCAAGCAATACGTTTTTATGAGCGTCGAAAGAAAACAAATGAAAAAATGTGACAGCCATTTTTTTCTATTGGCAATTTTGATTGATTTGTGTGGCACGATATTGTTTCTGTGGTTGCTGTGGAGACGTAGTAATAGGCCGATCGAAAACAACTGATATATTGTCGAAGGGTAGAGAACAGAGCCAACTTCTTTCGGTTTACGTTACGAAACGTTTTTCTCAGTCTATGAAGTCAGCGATTTTTGCTTCATTTTATAACGTACTGAATAATGTTGTCACTGCCATTGAAAAAGTTTTCTTAAGAAGAAAATATTTTCGATGAATTGAGATGACAAAATTCAGGCTGTTAAAAAAGGGTTAAAAAATTGAGGGTATATACATTTCGATGTGCTGATTCTCAATCAAAAATATTTTTTTTAAAATTCTGAAAATTATTTCTTATTCATTTAATTCTTTTTTTACTGCGTCACTAGCAATATAATTTTTTTATTAAATACACTTAATGAATTATTTAAGCACGTATCAGCCGTTGAATATAAACAATTACGAATTAATTTATTTCCTATTCAATATCTGTTACTTGATTAGGTTATTATTATAAGATTATTTTAAATAAAAATTCCATATCGGCAATGGCGCACTAAAAAAGAATTAAATGAAAAATAAGAAATAATTTTCCGAATTTTAAAAAAAATCTTTTTGATTGAGAATTGGCACATTGGCGCGATAAGCAAACAAAAATGTTTTATTCATTCGTCAACTTCATATATTTCTTAAGCACTGATTCATTTATTTATACTCGTATTACTATTATTTAAAATCACAATATTTGAATTTAACATTCTATTATATAAATAGCGCCATTATGGAGCTCGCTTATACATTATATTCTTAGGAGGTTAAATGCCACTTTTAACAAAAGCACTTTATAAAAGTGCGCTCATAATACAGGCCATTATGTTTTTGTCTGCACAAAAAAGAAAAAAAATATTGCAGAATTCATTAGGCGATTTGAAAGTAATATCACACCATTGTGTCGACAATATTTTCCGTTATGATTGTATATATTTCGCGTTGTATTTTTAAACATACCGTAACCAATTGGAGTATTTACCTTCAGTAAAAACATTTTTGTATAAAACACACATGCATTTTGCCTGGGTCCTCCATCTAATTTATCCTGGCATCATTTCCAGGCTGACGCACCCTTGTTCGTTGCTTGCGCTTCCGCGTGACATCACCGTGGAAATGGCGCCCCAATCGCACCAACAATCACGAGCCACGAGTTGTTCCACCACCCGCATATCGCATATTTCACAGCACGAGGACGAGGACGACAAGGGCTTGAAGTGAAGCCTGCCACTCGGATGAAATCGCACACAACCAGCGAGATCTGATACGTGGATTTTAAAACGAAAATAATTTTAAAAAGAGGATGAATTAGGATGTTATGTTTCAGAGGGCAGTGAGAATTTTTAGAGATATTGTTTTCTACAGACTTATTTGGAGAATTATAATAAATGGGTGTCCTAACTTCTAAGTCAAAGCTAGTCAACAGCTGACTAATCACATCCGTAACACATTGTTGCCCAACTATAAGTTTACTCCCGCGCAGACTAACATTAAGGTAGGTAAAAATTCATTGACTACAGAGAGATTTTATAGCTCAGTTGGTAGGGTAATCTACTAGACATAGAAAGATCCTGAATTCGAATATCGGTGAGGGCCATGTATTTATGATGATGGCTTGGGGTCTCGTGGCCGTGTGCCTGAGTGTTTGGTTACGAATCTGGGGACCCGGGTTCGATCCCGACCGACGTCAAAAATTACGTTGAATTTTAATGCCACTAAATTAACCCCTGTGATGTACTCTCCACGTTAGGATTGAGTGTACGCGAGGTGACGCCTGGTGAGCGGCCACACGGTACAAATATTTCATCATTACCGATATGTGTACAAAGCAAATTGGCACACCCAGCAATGGGTAATATGACGTGATGATATATTTATTTATTTAATTATTTATTTGTGATCGAATATAATTGTTTTTTTACCTCTCGCTAAGAGAGGTATTGCATTCATGCTAAAAATCGCATATCCAGATTTTATTGAATAAGCACGTTTTAAGGTCTCTACAATCCGATTTTAACATTTTTACGATGATGTCTGTGTGTGTGTGTGTGTGTGTGTGTGTGTGTGTGGATGTGTGTGTGTGTGTGTGTGTGTGTGTGTGTGTGTGTGTGTGGGATGTTGGAAGGACGGTTACTCAAAAACTATAAGACTTAAAATTTGTTTAACAACGTATTTCCCAATCGGACATTCATGGGAAGATCTGAAAAGGTTTTGGTAATAATTGGACAACCGGAAGTAGAAGATTCTTGAAAAAAAATCTTCTAAATATTATTTTTTGAAAATTTTTCGTGGTAATATTAAAGAAAATTAAATTCTCTATCTGATACATTTAAATATTTTATTATATATTCCATAGATTTAGAGATAAAAGAAGTATAATATATAAAATAATCTGTTGTAATAAATTTGACAGCCGAAAGAATGCCATGAAAAATAGTTGATAATTTAAATTATTTGTAACTGACAGATAAATGTCAGTGTCAGAAATAATGAGTAATGAAAGAAAAATGTACTTGGAGAATCCCTTAATTCTTGATCTGTGACTATTATGGAGATGACAAGTCTAGGTTGAAGGACTTAAATTTGTTTCAAACATTATGGGACAATGTACACCAGTACTGTAGACTAGAGTAACTTTGAATTGCGAAAAAGCTATCAAATTCTTCTCAAGTAAGTTGTAAATATTGACAAAATCGGAGTGCAATCTATCCGTCACTTTATTAAAGGGAATTAAGGTTATTTAGATATAACAAGTATGAAAAAATAAAATGTAAAAGAAGATATATAAGAATAGATGCACAATCCAGATATATACATTTTAGACCGCCCAAAATTAATGTTTTTACTAGAAGAATATGAAGAGAAAGTAAACAAAGTTGTTCGAATTGAAAATTGCTGTTACCAGCCTAATATTTATATATGGTAAACTCTACTTTGTAATTTATTGTAACATAATTTATGGTAAAATATCTTCATGTTGAGACATGCTATTATTGAATAATAAAGAAGTTTATACGTCATAGATTTATATGAATATATTATTTGTATTTATAAAAATAATCTTTGCTTTATGCATACAGCCAGGTAAAATATACGGCGAGAGGTTATGTGCTGGCCACATCAGATTTTTTTAATCATGGAAATAAGCATATCACCAGATATACGCCTGGTAAGCGCCCACACGGTACAAATATTTTATCCTACCGACATCTGTGTACAAAGCAGATTGGCACACCCAGCAGTGGGTAATATGACGTGATATATTTATTTATTTAATTGTTTATTTGTGATCGAATATAGTTGTTTTTTTCTTTTAATCATGGAAATAAGCATATCACCAAATCATAGAGAATTTCAATTAACAAAGAAATTGTTTTTGAAAAACTCATGGACCTTACTGGGATTTGAACCCAAGATCTTCCTATATCTATAGTAGGATGCTCTAACTCAGTGATTCTCAAAGTGGGCGATATCGCCCCCTTTGGGGGGTTGGATAGATCCAAGGGGGTGATGGTAGCCTCAGGGTTAACAGGGAGGCATTGAAGGGCGATGTGAACTAAAAAAAAAATCTGATGTAGCCAGCACACTACCATCCGCCAATCCTGTGTATTATGTACAAATTCCATACATAAATTTTCTTGCAAAATATTCTAAATTTCCAGTAATATTATTTCATGCAAATGGCACTTCTTCTTCCATTCATTTCTGTTTTGCGGGTCATCCTCATGGCAAAAATTTTCATTCAAAATTTCATTTTTTGGTATTTTATGATTCCTTTTCTCGGCAACTAAATTCCACACCCCTGGTAATAATATACCAAAAGAAAATCATGAAATTTTGAATGAAAAATTATGACATTTGTCAGTTATAGACGTAATTAATAGCTGTCATTTTGACACGAGTCCAAATTCGTATCTGCTTGCCAAAGTCAGCAAAGTCACGTCACTGCACGCGCTCTACACATAAATTTTCTTGCAAAAGATCCTATATTTCCAGTTAAATTATTTTATAAACAAACTATGCGAATTGCACTTGACACTAACATTTTCTTCTTCTTTAGTTTTTCCCATTCGTTAGGGGATTGCTATTTTTTATTTTCTTCTTCCACTAATTTTTGTTTTGCGTGTCGTCCTCATTCAGTTCCTTTTCTCTTCTTTCATCTTATATTTGGTCTTTCTATGGTTCTTCCACCTTCTGTTATAAGCTATTCATTCTTCCAATATACTCATCTCTCCTCATGACATGTTCAAACCGATGTAATCGTCTCTCTTATATCTTTCTAGAAACGTTCAACACTAGAGTTATTTCCCTTATTCTTTCATTCATTTAATTTTTATTGATACTGACATCTGTCAATTTGAATTACCTAAATATATTAGCAGTTTCCATGGTTAATTAGCATAGCTGGCTGATTTATGAAATTTATTATCTTTATAATTCTTTTACTCTATATCTGTTGAATATGAAATATAAAATGCAATCAAATCGTATAGAGAATAATATATTCTTTAAGTTATAATAACATTTAACTGAGTTTTTTAAGAAAAACTGTTAAAATCTTCAAATGAGGGTACTTCCGGTTGACCAATTATAACCAAAATCTAAACATGTCTGCGTATGATTGTATGGAAGAGGAATGCGCAAGAATTATAATTTTTGGAATTCTAGTATTGGAGATATCGTTGACAAAACCGCGGTCACATACACACACATATACACACATACACACACACACACACACACGCACATACGAACACACACACATACAGACATCATCGTAAAAATAGTAAAATCGTATTGTAAAGACCCTAAAACGTGCTTATTCAATGAAAACTCACCACCGAATTTTTTGACCAAAGACAATACCTTCCTTACCTATAGGTGACGGAAGGTAAAAAGTTAAAGTTATCATAAATACTAGAGAGTGTCACAACATTTCAGAAATTTTGTCGCTTTATTACGCGTATGTGAGATCAAAGCTTGGGCACTGCAATATTATTTGGAGCCCTCCTTACGAAATCAAGTCTGCATATGGTTGTAAGGAAGAGGAATACGCAAGAATTGTAATTTTTAGAATTCTAGTATTGCAGATATCGTTTCCGAAACCGCGGTCACATACACACATACACACACATATATACACATAAGCGCACACACGCACACACACACATACATACAGACATCATCGTAAAAATAGTAAAATCGTATTGTAAAGACCCTAAAACGTGCTTATTCATTAAAAATCATCACCAATTTTTTTGACCAAAGACAATACCTTCCTTACCTAGAGGTGACGGAAGGTAAAATAAGTCATAAGAAAACGCTCAAAAAATTTAAACGACTAAAATATTTTTCAAAATTTTTCCTCTTGAATGTACAAATATACAACAATCCAACATCGCATTAGTTTTAAATTTTTAGTCCCAAAGTAATTTATTTCCAAATTAGATTTTAGGAATTAAAATATAACCCATAGTTTATTTTTTTACAAAGACTTAGAATTATAACCACTATAATATAATTCAAATTAGTACCACTGTCTCTGGTTTTATGAATACTGCACACAGTTGGACTTTTATTATGAATATATATTTTATTTGATCTTCATCTTCATCGCAGGAAATATTAATTGACTTTCAGCAAACATGAAATCAAAAATTCTTCTGGAAATATGACATCTCTGTCGGACAATACTGATTTAACTCTATTTATCAATTTATCAATTCCATTTTTTATTAACTATCGAAATTTACAGGAAACAAATCATAACCCGACAAATTTATAAATTTGAACTCATGGTATTTACGAAATGTCATAGATATATGCTGTTGCCAAAATACCACAAATTGAGAGAAAACATCCAAACTTCGTATTATTTACAAATCTTACAGGCATTATACAATTTTTGGTAAGAGTGGTAAGAGATTTCTTTGTAGTTTTATAGTACTGGTGAGTGTCATCGTTTTATGCCAATCCTTTGAGATTATATAGATTAGAATAAGTTTTCTCAGGGGCATTGAAAAAATATAATTTTGGAAAAGGACCGGTGAGCCCAATAAGTTTAAGAATCACTGCTCTATAACTAACTGAGCTGCAAGACCCCACTGAAGGCAGTCTTTTTACAATTCGTAGACGAGTACACTCTTCTAACAGAGTAGATGAATATGTAGCGCTACATACGCGTTCCGAAAGAAAAATAAAATACATGGATTTCAAACATCTTCTGCTTCTATATGAGTGGGGATAGAAAATTATGGTAGAGGTTTGTAGCTGCACTAACTCAAAAGGTTTCAGTTTGCCATCATCCTTTGATAACGTGAAGAGTATGTGTTGGTTTTTGAAACTTACTTTAAAAATGGCGGTTCTGTGATTTCAATACAGGCCCCCAAACTCCAAATGCAGACACCATCGCCCAAACTGTCACTTAGTGTTCCTACAAACTTTCATCATATTTTTCTATCCCTATGCATATAGAGGGTAAGGTGAAAAGTTCTCGGCCTGACAATGAAAGACTGCGATTTTCAGTTAAAAATGATTTTATTTTTCTATATAATCTCCCTTGACTTCAGCACACTTGGTCCAGAGTTTTTCCAACATCAGTATTCCTTCTCGGAAGTGAAAGTCTGGAAGGCTGTGAAAATATTCATTTACGGCCCTCTCAACTTCTTCATTGGACGCGAAGCGCTTCCCAGAAACAAATTTCTTCAAGTTTGGAAACAGATAGAAGTCTGAGGGTGCCAAATCAGGAGAATAGGGGGGATGGCCGCGCAAATCGTATCCCAAATCCCGCAGTTTTTCCATCGCCAACGCACCCTTGTTTGCAGGTGCGTTGTCCTGGTGAAAGATGATTCCCACAGCCTCAGCTATCTCACTCACCTTCACTCGCGTATCATCCAACATGATATCATGCACCTTTTCGATGGTTTTCGATGTGCTGGCCGTCCTTCACGTGGGTCATCTTCGAGGGACGTGCAACCACGTTTAAATTCAGCTGCCCACTTTTTAACGGTTGACATGGAAGGAGCAGAGTCCCCGTAAACTTTTGTCAACTTCGGATGAATTTCCTTGGGGTTAATCCATCTAAAACGAAGAATTTTATGACCGCACGATATTCAAGTTTATCCATTTTTACGAAAAACACGCAAGACGTCCACTTCAAAAATTCGTGTAAACAAACTACTTGAGGGAACAAGTTAAAACTTGTCATACGAACTAATGACACGTGCACCCAGGCAGGATACAATTTTTTTTCTGATTGGAACGCTATCTCTGGGTCAGGCCGAGAACTTTTCACCTTACCCTTAGGAACACCAGATCCGAAATTCATGCATTTTTTTCTCCCCGGGTCCTGTATTGTTTATTATTGAGAATTTTATTTATTTATGTTCACAATAAAAGATCATCATTTTGAAAAGACAGTCCATTTGGTTATTATTCTATTAAAAGCTTAACAAAATCAATACGGTTCACAGAAATTCATACATCTTCTAGTTTTGAATAATGCTTTATGAATATGTAGCTAGGGGTAAAATCAGATTAGCTGCTCGAATATCACCCCTGCTTTGTTACATCTGCATTCCATAAACATCGTTAAAATACCGTAATTTTACACCCCTTTTAAAACAGTATAAACATGGGGGATATCAAACAGTCATAAATGTATTCAGTTGAATCAAACGGTAGCAATCTATCTAATTTAAAAAGAGGCTTCTAATTGTCTACACAACAACTTTGAGAGCCCGTAAAATGTCCTTCAACGGTACGAATATCGCCATTACAAAAATCTGCGAACAAAAGCATTTTTTTCTCTGTAAAATTTCCATGCGTAAATATGTATAAATACTAACTAAACATAAAAGTTAATATGTGCAGTAAATACAAAATCCTAATTCAGAAAAAAAGAAAACTGTGTTAAACCGTAGTAACATAATAAAATTATGGTTATACCTATGTAGGGTGGACCGACCGTTATTGTGTGTCCATTAACCCGTTAAAAATACGGCAGGCATTACGTTCACGTTCATATCTGGCCCAGCAGATCCCAGTGGAAACCAGGCTTGGGAAATGAAATCGCTGGCCTCTGCTTACACAGCGCGGGGAAAAGCTACCTTCAGTAATTAAAACAATGATAAATATCCTCTTTTGTTGTTGCTCTGCTGCTTGATTAGAAACTGTAATATCATGCATTTGCACTAAATGATTAAAATGGGAATTACGACCTGGGAATCCAAATAGGGTTAGTTGGAAGTTTCAAGCTTTTTACAAAAGGAATAATCTATTAAAAACATTTATTATTCATTAAATTTAGAGATGTTTTCTCCCTTTAACCCTTTAACTCGTAATGGGTCATATACAGGATAAGTCTGAAAAGAACCCCACCTCCATAAACTTTTTACTTCTCGCTAAGAGAGGTATTGCATTCATGCTAAAAATCGCATATCTAGATTTTATTGAATAAGCACGTTTTAAGGTCCCTACAATCCGATTTTAACATTTTTACGATGATGTTTGTGTGTGTGTGTGTGTGTGTGTGTGTGTGTGGATGTGTGTGTGTGTGTATGTGTGTGTGTGTGTGTGTGTGTGTGTGTGTGGGATGTTGGAAAGACGATTACTCAAAAACTATAAGACTTTAAGTTTGTTTAAGTACGTATTTCCCAATCGGACATTCATGGGAAGATCTGAGAAGGTTTTGGTAACAATTGGACAACCGGAAGTAGAAGATTCTTGAAAAAAAATCTTCTAAATATTATTTTTTGAAATTTTTTTTGGTAATATTAAATAAAATTAAATTCTCTATCTGATACATTTAATTATTTTATTATATATTCTATAGATTTAGAGATAAAAGAAATATAATATATAAAATAACCTGTTTTAATAAATTTTACAGCCGAAAGAATGCCATGGAAAATAGTTGAAAATTTGAATGTTTGTAACTGACAGATAAATGTCAGTGTCAGAAATCCGGAGACATTACTGAAGATTTTTTTTTGGGAAGTACATACATTATATTATTTCTTATTGTATTTATAGTTAAATATTTAAAATTATAGGTATATTACACATACCCTTCAGAAATACTGTTAATGGTCTCCACTCTGCAACGTAAAATACAGAAAAAATTGTATCTCATCGAAATAATGAGTAATGAAAGAAAAATGTACTTACTTGGAGAATCTCTTAATTCTTGATCTGTGACTATTGTGGCGGTGTTGAAGGACTTAAATTTGTTTTAAACATTATGGGACAATGTACACCAGCACTGTAGCTAGAGTAACATTGAACTGCGAAAAAGCTATCAAATTCTTCTCAAGTAAGTTGTAAATATTGACAAAATTACACATCGATATAAGAAAATAATCGGAGTGCAATCTATCCATCACTTTATTAATGGGAATTAGTGTTATTTAGATACAGCATGTATGAAAAAATAAAATGTAAAAGAAGATATGTAAGAATAGATGCACAATTCAGATTATACATTTTAGTCGCCCAAAATTAATGTTTTTACTAGAAGAATATGAAGAGAAAGTAAACAAGAACGTTGTTCGAATTGAAAATTCCTGCTACCAGCAGGTATATATAGTAAACTCTACTTTGTAATTTATTGTACATAATTTATGGTAAATATCCTATAGATTTTGTAAGTATATGTGAAAATTGTTTTATGTTGAGTCATGTTCTTATTGAATAATAAAGAAGTTTATACGTTATAGATTTATATGAATATATTATTTGTATTTCTAAAAATACTCTTTGCTTTATGAATAGAGCCAGGTAAAATATACGGCGAGAGGTTATGTGCTGGCCACATCAAATTTTTTTATTATGCGTAATACAAAAAAAATGGCTCATATAAAGTTTTATTTTAAATATACTATTTGATGACAGATGTAGATATTTTTTATAAAGTCAGATTTAGAAGATACAACTATCAACTTTTATTTCTTAAATAACAACCTATAATTATTTTATTAAAATATAAACCGCTATTTCTTTGTCTTTTCAACTATATATTAGTTTTTATTAATGCATTTGAAAAAATAAGATAATTGAGATATATGAGAAATAATTATTATTCCAATATTTTAGGAGCCTATGTGAAAATAGATAACAAATAAATAAATAAGTAAGTAATAATAAATAAGTAACAAAAAAATGTATACTTTGTTGATATTAATTAAACTGTTTAACAATGCTACATTTTATTTATTTTCACATAGCCACCTATAATATTTGAAAAAAAATATTTCCCATATTTCTCAATTATCTTATTTTTCTCGAATTTTTTCAAATACATTAATAAAAACTAAAACATCGTTGAAAAGAGAAAAAATCTGATGTGGCCAACACAATATCTCCCGTTTAATTTAATTTTTATTCATGTAAATACTTAAAATTAAATTAAATTTAAATCGATCCCGACCGACACCAAACACCAAATATTTCGAATTTTAAATGGCACAAAAATTACCCTTGTGATGCACTCTCCACGCCAGCAATAAGTGCTCGTGAGGTAACACCTGGTAAAAGCCCGCACGATACAAATATGTCATCGTCGTTACCGAAATCTGTGTACAAAGCAGATTGTCAGACCCAGCAATGGGTAATATGCCGTGATGATATATTTATTTTATTTATATACTTACTTATAATCATTGCTGGCGTGGAAAGGGGTCAATTTTGTGCCATTTAAAATTCTAAAATATTTGGTGTCGGTCGGAATCGAACCCGTGAAATGACGCCTGAAAAACGCCCGCACGGTACAAATATGTCTTCATTATTACCGACATCTGTGTACAAAGTAGATTGGCTCACTCAGCAATGGGTAATATGCCGTGATGATATATTATATATTTTTATTATCTTACCTATATTCCTACATACATACTTATGCTGGAAACTTTATTAAGTTCCTTTCCATATAATTATTGTTCCATTTACTATTTTCTTTTTAAAACGTTAATATTATTATTTCAAATGATTAGTTTATTGACAGTGACATATATCTGTTAGTTACATACATTTGAGATCTGAACTGTGTAACCATGGAGTTGTGTTTAAAGCGTAGGCTCCGGGATTAAAATTATAGATAAGTTTAGAAATTTATCCATAAAATATATACAAAAAGTATTAACGCAAACCTGTAGAAGATTTAAAAAACTTTAATTTTTATATAACATAACATTTAAAGGTATTTTTTGAAGAAAAAACTATTTTGAGCTTCCAGTAAAGTGCAATTTCCGATTATCTGATTTACTCCAAAATCTAATGGCATATTTCCATATAAGAGTAAGGTAGAAATAAAATTTTCTGAACGACAGGATTTGAGTTAGAGCGTAAACACACACAAACACACACACACACACACACACACACACACACACACATACACACATACACACATACACACATACACACAAACACACATACACACAAACACACATGCACACAGACATCATCGTGAAAATGTTAAAATTGAATTGTAGGGACCTTAAAACGTGGTCATTTACCACAATCTCGATATGCGATTTTTTGCACGATCCCTATACCTCCCTTACCATGGGTAGCGGGAGGTAAAAATGGCGGTTTACAGGTTGCTATTTAAGAAATAAAAGTTGATAGTCGTATCTTGTAAACCCCACTTTCTAAAAAATATTTACATCTGCCATAGAATAGTTTATTTAAAATAATAAAACTTTTTTCTACTCCCATGCGTGAAGTGAGTTCTTCACGTATCAATTTATATGTGTGAAGCTTGTTTTTTTGTACACTGTGCGTGAAGTATCACTTCACGCATAGTGTGCGTGAAGTAAATATACACTGTGCGTGAAGTAAATAGTTCAGTTTTAACACATACAATGAATATCTTTATATACACGTAAATCATGTGTTGGTAAATGGTCCGTAGAAATAACAACTTCATGAGACCCAGAACGATGCAATGCAAATTCAACGAGACACCGTTGCAAACACTATTAAAACTCTTAAGAACAGAAAGGCGTCCGGACCAGACAATATACCTAATGAGCTACTAAAATATGGGGGACCAAAATTAATTGATAAATTGACAACTTTATTCCAAAAAATACTGAACACCGGATTAATACCAACTGAATGGAAAGAAAAAGGTGATAAGAAAAGTTCAGAGAATTACCGTGGAATCACTCTACTCAATAGTTCCATGAAACTATTCACAAAAATACTGGCAGATACAGTGAAAATATATGTTCCCATCAGTGATGAACAACAAGGCTTTAGAAAAAATCGATCTACACTAGATGCAATATTTACTGTACGACAATTAGTTGAAAAGGCTATAGAATACCAAAAACCAGCGTATCTGTGCTTCGTAGATTTAACGAAAGCGTTCGACAGAGTAAAGTTAAACGATGTCTTAGAGATTCTTATAGAAAACGACACACCTATTAATATAATAAAAATAATCAAAGAATACTAACACCCATACTCAGCTCCTCATCAACAATAAATTAACAACTAATATAAAAATATCATCTGGCATACGACAAGGAGACTCTTTGAGTCCGCTACTTTTTAATGCTGTAATGGAAAAAATAATACAGAATGTTAAACTCACTGGTTTGGGTTACAGACTGAATCATAATAGAATAAAAATATTATGCTATGCTGACGATGCGGTTCTTATCGCAGAGAACGAAGATGACTTACAACGCCTCCTTCACGCCTTTTACTTAACAGCTACCCGATACAATATGAAAATATCTGTACCAAAAACAAAAAGTCTTGTCGCATCCAAAACCCTAATACGATGCAAGTTAGCAGTTAACGACGAAATCATAGTGTTCTATGATTTCATCATCATTTTCTTACCTTGGATGTGATATTACATACAGCCAAGACAGAACAACAGAAGTACGAAAACAATCCCACAAAGCATCCAGAATATCAGGAAGTATGTATGGAATCGTATGGAAAAACAAATATATGAATCAAGACTCCAAAGTGCGCATATATAAAACATGCATTAGACCTATATTAACATATGCTGCAGAAACAAGAGATGACACGAGGAAAACAAAAACAATCTTAAGAACAACTGAAATGAAAATATTGAGAAATATAGCAGGATATAGATTAATAGATAGGAAACGCAACAGAGAAATCAGAACAACATGCAAAACGCAGGACATTGTAAAATGGAATAGAAAAAGAAGACGAGAGTGGAACCAACACATATCCAGAATGGGAGATGACAGAATAGCAAAAATTGCTCGCGATGGAAAACCAGAGTCCAAACGTCCGATTGGAAGACCCCCCAAACGATGGAAAGACTCCTGGGTAACAACTTCCGAAGATAGTCCAAGATGAAATCTGGATATAATAGCCTATTAAAAGAAGAAGAAGAAGATGAGAAATGTGTTATTAATTTACATAAAAAAAAAATATATTTTATTGCAAGGTCGTAGAAAAAGTATAGTATGTAAAAATTTCAGCTTCACACACTTGCCACATAATATATTATTATATGAACTATTTTTTTTCTATAAGAATGATACCTTTTTTAGTTTAAATTCTCTATATTTATTTAAATAACGACGTTTCGGCAGTATTAACTACTGCCTTCTTCAGGAATGAACAACAAATCAATAAATACAAATAAATAAATAAATAAAGAATAACAAAACATAGCAACAGGTAACCAAGGTGACAATTACAACATATTTAATATAGGAAGCTATGCACGACTAAGACCTAGACCGTCACAATGATTGAGATTATTACTTGTAATAAAAAATCTGATGTGGCCAGCACAATACCTTCCGTCAATCCTGTGTATTATGTAGAAATTCCATACATAAATTTTCTTGCAAAAGATTCTAATTTTTTGGTATTTTATGATTCCCTTTCTCGGCAACTGAATTCCATACTCCTGATAACAAACAAACCACATGAAATAACAAAATCATGAAATTTTGAATGAAAAATTATGACACTTGTCAGTTATGGACATAATTAATTGCTCTCATTTTGATACGGGTCCCCATATCTGCTTGCCAAAGGCAGCAAAGTCATGTCACTGCACGGGCCCTGTACATAATTTTTTTGCAAAAGATCCTATATTTCCAGTAAAGTTATTTCATAAACAAACTATGCAAATTGCACTTGCCACTGACATCTTCTTCTTCTTTAGTTTCTCCCATTCGTTAGGGGGTCGCTATTTTTTATTTTCTTCTTCCACTCATTTTTGTTTTGCGTGTCGTCCTCATTCAGTTCCTTTTCTCTCAAGTCTTCTGCAATACAGTATTTTCATCTTATATTTGGTCTTCCTGTGTTTCTTCCACCTTCTATTAATATATTCATCTCTCCTCATGACATGTTCAAACCAATGTAATCGTCTCTCTTATATCTAGAAACTTCTAACACTAGAGTTACTTTTATTGATACTGACATCTGTCAATTTGAATTACCTGAATATATTAGCAGTTTCCATGGTTAAGTTAGCATAGCTGGCTGAATTATGAAATTTATATGAATTTTTACCTCTCGCTAAGAGAGGTATTGGATTCATGCTAAAAATCGCATATCCAGATTTTATTGAATAAGCACGTTTTAAGGTCCATACAATCCGATTTTAACATTTTTACGATGATGTCTGTGTGTGTGTGTGTGTGTGGATGTGTGTGTGTGTGTGTGTATGTGTATGTGTGTGTGTATGTGTGTGGGATGTTGGAAGGACGGTTACTCAAAAACTATAAGACTTTAAATTTGTTTAACTACGTATTTCCCAATCGGACATTCATGGGAAGATCTGAAAAGGTTTTGGTAACAATTGGACAACCGGAAGTAGAAGATTCTTGAAAAAAAATCTTCTAAATAATATTTTTTGAAATTTTTTCTTGGTAATATTAAAGAAAATTAAATTCTCTATCTGATACATTTAAATATTTTATTATATATTCTATAGATTTAGAGATAAAAGAAATATAATATGTAAAATAATCTGTTATAATAAATTTTACAGCCGAAAGAATGGCCATGGAAAATAGTTTGTAACTGACAGATAAATGTCAGTCTCAGAAATCCGGAGACATTACTGAAGACTTTTTCTGGGAAGTACATACATTATATTATTTCTTAAAGTATTAATAGCTAAATATTTAATATTATAGGTATATTACATATATCCTTCAAAAATACTGTCATTCCTGACAATGAATTGGAAACATTTCGAAAAATTAGAAGAGGACAAAATTTCTTCATAAAATGAATTTAAAATTAAACAATCTAAATATAAGGAATAGATATGTAGCGAAACGGATTATCTTTGATTGATAATCCTATCGTTACAATGTGTAAAATAAACTTTTTGTAATTAAATTGTATAAATGTTGTAAATATAATTTTATTAAGTAATTTTGACTGTCTGGTACAATGAATACACAATTAATGATGTTTTGGTTGTCAGCTGCTCCAAGGTAACCTCGGAACAGCTGAACAACAATGGGCGAGGGTAACGTGGCGGATAACTTCCTAAATATATTGAATACTTGATCCGCCACATTACCCCCTACCCAGAGAAACGATATACATAATTCTTAATATCTATAATTAACAATGGTTCCTCTTCTGTTCCACGGTTCTGGTGCGTGTGGGCATGGAGGAGTTTTAAACCCGTTAGGGTAAGATGTATGCTGGTTTTAGTCTGTTTATTGAAACGGTTTGTGGTTTTTTTGTTTATTTCCAAAGTGAAATAATTGTTATGTCTATTGATTATTTTGTATGGGCCATCGTAATTTTGTTGGAGGGGTGTTTTGATTGCGTCATGTCGTATGAATGCATATTCTGTTTTGAATAGGTCTGGATTTATGTATGCGTTTTGTTTTTGTTGTAAATAGTTTGTTGTTGGCACTGGAAGGTTTTTCATATTCAGTTTTAGTTTAGTTAGGTAGGCTGGAAAGTCTAATTTATCTTTTGTTGTATTGTACGCTTTATCTTTAAATTCTCCTGGTAATGTTATATTTGTTCCATAGACCATTTCCGCTGCTGTACCATTGAGTGGTTCTTTGTATGTTGTTCGTATTCCTAATAATATTATTGGAATGTTGTCGAACCAATCCTTGGCATTGTAGCAGGATTTTAATGCGGATTTTAGTTGTCTATGGAATCGTTCTATCATACCATTGGATTCCGGATGATAAGCTGTTGTACTGATGTGTTTTGAGCCTAATAGTGAAGTTAAATGTTTAAAAAATGATGATTGAAACTGTGGGCCTCGATCCGTTGTAATAGTGGATGGTACCCCAAATCTTGATACCCAGCCGGTTATAAATGCGCGAGCTACTGTTTCGATTTTCGTGTCTTTCAAGGGAATTACCTCTGGCCACCTGGTGAAGCGATCGATGCATGTTAGTAGGTATGAGTGATTATTTGAGGTTGGTAGAGGGCCTACCAAATCTATGTGTATCATGTCAAATCTTTTTGACGGAGTGTCAAATTTGCCTAAAGGTGCTTTAGTGTGTCTAGTAACTTTGCATTTTTGGCATGTTACACAAGTTTTTGTCCAGTCTCGTAAGTTAGTGTTCATGTTTGGCCATATAAATTTGGTAGCAATGAGTTTTTTTGTCGCATTTATGCCGGGATGTGTGAGGCAGTGGAATTTTGCAAATATGTCTTTGCGAAATTTAGAGGTAATGTAAGGTCGTGGTGTGCCGGTCGACGTGTCGCAACAAATGAGTATTTTGGAGTTGGGAAGTTCGAAATTTTTGAATAAGAGGTTATTTGTATTTGAATTTTTGAGTGTGTGCAATTCTGTATCATTTGTTTGATCTTTGGCAATAGATTCGTAATCTATTGTTGTAGTTTGATTTATATTGTTTATTGTATTTCTTGATAGAGCGTCGGCTACTGGATTGTTTTTACCGTTGATGTGGCGTATGTCGTTTGTGAATTGTAGAATATAGTCCATTTGACGTATCTCTCTCGGACAATATGTGTCAGAATTTTTATGTAGGGCGTAAGTTAGGGGTTTATGATCTGTTATTATATGAAATGGTCTTCCTTCTAGGAAATATCTAAATTTTTTTATAGTTAGATATATTGCTAATAGTTCTCTACCAAAGGTACTATATTTCTTTTCGGTGGGTGTAAAACTTGTTGAAAAGAAGGCAATAGGGTGCCATGTGTTGTCGTAGTATTGTTGTAGTACGGCGCCGACTCCGTTGTCTGATGCATCGACCATTATGTTGGTCATTGCGTGTTGTTTAGGGATTGTTAAGGTTGTGTAATTGATTAATGCATTTTTTAAGTTTTTGAATGCTTGTTTAGCTGTTTGATCTAAATTTAAGGTGCTGGAGTTAGTCTTTTTGTTGTCTATTAGTTGATTTAAGGGTTGTGCGATAATTGAGCAATTTGGGATGAATCTGTGATAAAAGTTTATTAAACCCAAGAATTCTCTTAGTGATTTTTGAGTTTTTGGTTCTGGAAAGTGTTTAATGGATTCAATTTTTTTGTGTACTGGTGTGATGTTGTTTTTCGAAATATGATGTCCTAAAAATTCAATTTCTTTTTGTCCAAATTGACATTTGCTTTGGTTGATAATGATGCCGTATAGTTGGAGTCTATTGAAGAGAGTGTTTAAATGTTTTTCGTGTTCTTCTGGTGTGTTACTCGCAATGAGTATGTCATCAATGTATGCAAAGCAGAATTCTAGACCACGTGTTACCTCATCGATAAAACGTTGGAATGTTTGTGCAGCATTGCGAAGACCAAAAGGCATGACTAAATATTCGTATAGGCCGAAAGGTGTTGTTATAGCTGTTTTTTCAATGGAGTCTTTATGCATTGGAATTTGATGGTAAGCTTTTGTTAAATCTATTTTTGAAAAAATTGTTTTATCTTGTAAGTTTATTACGAAGTCTTGAATATGGGGTAAAGGATATCTGTCTGGTAGTGTTATGTTGTTTAACGCTCGAAAGTCTCCGCAAAGTCTAAATAAGTCCGGGGGTGGTTTTTGTACAAGGTGCAGTGGTGATGACCAGTTGCTGGTGGATGGCCTGATAACTCCCATGTCTATTAATTTATGGAATTCATTTTTTGCGAAATTTAGACGTTCGGGTGGTAATCGGCGAGGCTTTGAGAAAACAGGTGAGCCATCTGTCAGAATTTGATGGGTTACCTTGTGTTTAATTTGACGTTTTACTTTGAAAGGATCTGTCAAACTTGGAAAGTTAGAGAGCAATCTCTCGTATTTGTTTGTGTTTTGAATATTTGTAGATAAATTACAAATAGGAACAAAAGATAATTTAGAATTGTCTGTTAGACGTTTATTACGTAAATCAATACTGAGATTAAAATGATGGATAAAATCTGCACCTAAAATTGAATATTTGACGTTGGCTATAATGAATTTCCAGGTAAATGTTTTTTGTAATCCTAAGTCTAACGTTAGTGTAGTGCTTCCGAATGTAGCTATATTGGAGTGATTGATGGCTTGTAGGGTTAATTTTTGTTTTAGATGATGATGTGTAGTGTTTGGGGTAATTATACTTACCTCCGCGCCCGTATCCACTAAGAATTTTCGTCCGGATATTGCATCAGAAACGTGGAACAGGAGGGAAGGTGAAGAATTGCTAACACTGAAAATGACGTTAGTATTAGGGGTAGGAAGCAGTGGATATTTGGTTGTAGGACTTATCTCTTTTCTTGGTTTGTTGGTAGTCCATTTGCATGGGGCCACGCATTTTTTGGCTTTATTGCCAAATGTCAGATGATACCAGCAGTATGGGCTAGAAGAACTTGTATCTTGACGTTCTGTTCTGCGCGGTGTCACTGGTAATTTTGTAATGATTTTATTGAGTTCTTGTATATCTTTTTTAATTTCTTGTAGCTCATCCACCTGTGAAGTTACTGTTGCGATGGATTGTCTTGAAATTTCCATAATTTTGTCTGCTATGTCAGCTTTCTTTTCGAGATTGACAGATGACGTTGTCAACATTATCTGTACATCTTGAGGTAATTTTTGTAGAAATAGTTCTTCAAGGAAGGCGTTGTCGATAGATTTGTCTCCAATAAGTTGTCGCATTTGACGTAGAATTTGGGAAGGTTTTTTGTCACCTGATTCAGACACAGAAAATAATTTTTGAAATTTCTCTTTGTCAGATAACGTAGTTCTGGTAATGAGAGCTTGTTTTAATGTGGAGTAAGGATTTATTTGTGGCTGACGTATAATAAGGTCACGAACTTCTAGTGCTTGGTCTGATCTCAATGAGGTGATAATTTTTAAATATTTGTCTGTCTCCGAAGAAATTCTGTGAGCGGTGAATTGAGCCTCTGCCTGGGCGAACCATAGCTCCGGGTCGTTGGGCCAGAATTCGGGTAGTTCGAATTGTTGTGTAGCCCCGATTAATGGAAGGGCTGTCAATGGAGAAGGAGGTGCTGTCTCTGGAGAAGGAGGGGCTGTCGCTGGAGAAGGATCTTGTGGAGATGCCTGTTCAGTCATATTGGAGATATTAGTAAGGTAGAGTATAACGAGTATTGAAAAGAAGGGCGGATCCCTTCTCGGGGTCACCAATTTGTAGCGAAACGGATTATCTTTGATTGATAATCCTATCGTTACAATGTGTAAAATAAACTTTTTGTAATTAAATTGTATAAATGTTGTAAATATAATTTTATTAAGTAATTTTGACTGTCTGGTACAATGAATACACAATTAATGATGTTTTGGTTGTCAGCTGCTCCAAGGTAACCTCGGAACAGCTGAACAACAATGGGCGAGGGTAACGTAGCGGATAACTTACTAAATATATTGAATACTTGATCCGCCACAGATATATGCGTAAGTAGAATTTTTGGTGTAGTGTCTAGGTATACAAGAAATGTTAAATACAATAGGGCGCGAGCAGTCATGTGATTTTGTTAGCCTTGTCAAGCAGATATGGGGGCCCATGTCAGAATGATAGCTAGTAATTATGTATATAGATGTCAAATATCATATTTTCTCATTCTAAATTTTGTGATTTTCCAATTCCATGTGGAGCAGAATTAAATGTTAAATATCTAAGGCATACGACAAGTAAATTTTAAACTCCTGGTGATAAATTAACTACGTAAATTTAGAAAATCTTGAAATTTTTAATGTAAAATTCTGACATATGAAATCTATGTACATAATTACTAATTATCATTCTGAAACGGGCCCACACATCTGCTTGTCAAGCCCAAAAATGTAACATTACTGTTCGCGCACTATACTTATGAAACCAGAAAAAGGAAGTGGCGAGAGGTATTGTGCTGGCCACAACAGATTTTTTTATCTATATTATTCTTTAACTCTATATCTGTTGAATATCAAATATAAAATGCAATCAAATCGTATAGACAATAATATATTCTTTAAGTTATAATAACATTTAACTGATTTTTTCAAGAAAAACTGTTAAAATCTTCAAATGAGGGTACTTCCGGTTGACCAACTATAACCAAAATCTAAACATGTCTGCGTATGATTGTAAGGAAGAGGAATACGCAAGAATTGTAATTTTTGGAATTCTAATATTGGAGATATCGTTGACAAAACCGCGGTCACATACACACACACATACACACATACACACATACACACACACACGCACATACGAACACACACACACACACACATACAGACATCATCGTAAAAATAGTAAAATCGTATTGTAAAGACCATAAAACGTGCTTATTCAATGAAAACTTACCACCGAATTTTTTGACCAAAGACAATACCTTCCTTACCTATATAGGTGACGGAAGGTAAAAAGTTAAAGTTATCATAAATACTAGAGAGTTTCACAACATTTCAGAAATTTTGTCGCTTTATTACGCGTATGTGAGATCAAAGCTTGGGCACTGCAATATTATTTGGAGCCCTCCTTACGAAATCCATCAGGATCTGTTAGAATCCATTCAGAAAAAAAATATATTTATTTTAAAGTACATGGTACCTATCCGGAATGCCACTTCCCTTATACTCAACTATGCACCATGTTCAACATTAGAAGCCTTTATGAACGTAGGGAATACTATCCTATTCTTCACCTCTATCATTTAATTAATAATAGTATTGACGACCCTCTTTGCCTTTCTCTGATTAACTTCCACTCACGTACTATCTCTACCAGACTCCTTTGTACATTCTATCTTCCTTACAGTCGCACTAACCCTTTAATGTCTTCACCTCTTTATCGAATGTATCACTCATATAATACGAAATTTTCACATATAGACATTTTTCTTTTAAATTACACCATTTTCTCGCGGTTACTGAAGAAAACTTAATCTTCCTTTTTACCTCTCGCTAAGAGAGGTATTGGTTTCATGCTAAAAATCGCATAGTCAGATTTTATTGAATAAGCACGTTTTTAAGGTCCCTACAATCCGATTTTAACATTTTTACCTCTCGCTAAGAGAGGTATTGCATTCATGCTAAAAATCGCATATCCAGATTTTATTGAATAAGCACGTTTTAAGGTCCTTACAATCCGATTTTAACATTTTTACGATGATGTCTGTGTGTGTGTGTGTGTGTGTGTGTGGATGTGTGTGTGTGTGTGTGTGTGTGTGTGTGTGTGGGATGTTGGAAGGACGGTTACTCAAAAACTATAAGACTTAAAATTTGTTTAACAACGTATTTCCCAATCGGACATTCCCGGGAAGATCTGAAAAGGTTTTGGTAACAATTGGACAACCGGAAGTAGAAGATTCTTGAAAAAAAATCTTCTAAATATTATTTTTTGAAAATTTTTCTTGATAATATTAAAGAAAAATAAATTCTCTTTCTGATACATTTAAATATTTTTATACATATTTTATAGATTTAGAGATAAAAGGAATATAATATATAAAATAATGTTGTAATTAATTTTACAACCGAAAGGATGCCATGAAAAATAGTTGCAAATTTAAATTATTTGTAACTGACAGATAAATGTCAGTGTCAGAAATAATGAGTAATGAAAAAAAAATGTATTTGGAGAATCTCTTAATTCTTGATCTGTGACTATTATGGAGATGACAAGTCTAGGTTGAAGGACTAAAAATTTGTTTCAAACATTATAGGTCAATGTACACCAGTACTGTAGACTAGAGTAACTTTGAACTGCGAAAAAGCTATCAAATTCTTCTCAAGTAAGTTGTAAATATTGACAAAATCGGAGTGCAATCTATCCGTCACTTTATTAAAGGGAATTAAGGTTATTTAGATATAACAAGTATGAAAAAATAAAATGTAAAAGAAGATATATAAGAATAGATGCACAATCCAGATATATACATTTTAGACCGCCCAAAATTAATGTTTTTACTAGAAGAATATGAAGAGAAAGTAAACAAAGTTGTTCGAATTGAAAATTGCTGTTACCAGCCTAATATTTATATATGGTAAACTCTACTTTGTAATTTATTGTAACATAATTTATGGTAAAATATCTTCATGTTGAGACATGCTATTATTGAATAATAAAGAAGTTTATACGTCATAGATTTATATGAATATATTATTTGTATTTATAAAAATATTCTTTGCTTTATGCATACAGCCTGGTAAAATATACGGCGAGAGGTTATGTGCTGGCCACATCAGATTTTTACGATTATGTCTGTGTATCTGTATGTGTGTGTGGATGTATGTGTGTGTATGTGGGATGTTGGAAGGACGAGTACTCAAAAACTATAAAAAATTCGGTGGTGAGTTTTCATTGAATAAGCACGTTTTAGGGTCTTTACAATACGATTTTACTATTTTTACAATGATGTCTGTATGTGTGTGTGTGTGTGTGTTCGTATGTGCGTGTGTGTGTATGTGTGTGTGTTTTGTCAACGATATCTCCAATACTAGAATTCCAAAAATTACAATTTTTGCGTATTCCTCTTCCTTACAACCATATGCAGACTTGATTAGATTTTGGTTACAATTGGTCAACCGGAAGTACCCTCATTTGAAGATTTTAACAGTTTTTCTTGCAAAATTCAGATAAATGTTATTATAACTTAAAAAATATATATTATTGTCTATACGATTTGATTGCATTTTATATTTGATATTCAACAGATATAGAGTTAAAGAAGAATAAAAATAATAAATTTTATATAAATATCATAATTCAGCCAGCTATGCTAACTTAACCATGGAAACTGCTAATATATTCAGGTAATTCAAATTGACAGATGTCAGTATCAATAAAATAATGTAAATCAATGAAAGAATAGGGGAAGTAACTCTAGTGTTAGAAGTTTCTAGATATAAGAGAGACGATTACATTGGTTTGAACATGTCATGAGGAGAGATGAATATATTAATAGAAGATGGAAGAAACATAGGAAGACCAAAAATAAGATGAAAATACTGTATTGCAGAAGACTTGAGAGAAAAGGAACTGAATGAGGACGACACGCAAAACAAAAATGAGTGGAAGAAGAAAATAAAAAATAGCAACCCCCTAACGAATGGGAGAAACTAAAGAAGAAGAAGAAGATGTCAGTGTCAAGTGCAATTTGCATAGTTTGTTTATGAAATAACTTTACTGGAAATATAGGATCTTTTGCAAGAAAATTTATGTATGGGGCGCGTGCAGTAACATGACTTTGCTTACTTTGGGAAGCAGTTATGGGGACATGTGTCAAAATGACAGCAATTAATTATGTCCATAACTGACAAGTGTTACAATTTTTCATTCAAAATTGTTATTTTTTTGTATGAAATATGTACCACACTATCCTCGCGTGAAGTTACTCTGTCAGGATAGTATTTTCTCCAAATAATTAAAGGGGGGATCTTCACAGACTCACCCTGTATGTGCCTGACAAATGTTGAAGATTCCTAGTGTAAATAAATGTATACACCCCATTTTCCCCAATAACTTCAAACTATTTAAAAATCCAATTTTTATAAATTTAGATACATCTTGGAAGGAGGGGGCACTACTATAAATTCTGCACTGAAAAACAAAAAAAAAAAAGTAAAAAAGACGTATTTACCACGAAATGTAAGATATTAAAGTAAAATTTTCTATTTACATCTGTCTTCATAAATATAATACCTATATGTAAAATATTCCATTTTCTTCCCCATTCTCTTTCCCATCATACGTTTTTTCTGTATATTCCGAGTAAGATAACCTTTCACCTGAGTTACAAGGCGAGAGACAAAGATGATGCGAACTGCCGAGTGTTCAGTCAATAAAATTATAATCAGGTTACGTGACACGGCGGCTGGATGCCGGATCCAGAAATGAAAATTAAATTTCACGTCAAATTTTCAGGTAAAATAACGTTGATGGTAATTAATTTTGTTCCACTGCAAAGTGAAGTCTGCACGATGATTGTATTACGAGCAAAAATTTTGTTATTGTCGACGTAAGATTCTGGTTAGAGATATTTTCAAGATGGTTATTGGATTTGAGTGCAGCTTTCCGCAATTTATTTTGATTCGCAAAGTCTTCTTTATTAAGCGCTGTTTATAATGGTAAATCTACTGCCGCAATAATAATTTCAAAATATAATTAGTATAATACTTAAAGTTTACAATATATTTCAATTCCAGTAAAAATAAATTTTGTATAAAACTTTTACATGAAAATGGTTTATGACCCAAGCTTAATGTTTTAGAAATGCTACAAGTGTCATAAAATTCGAGACGTGGTTGAAATGTAAAGCCAAAAATGGAACTAATTTTATGAGATTCAGGGTCTTGGCCTGAAACTTGAAATTTTGGCTTGGCTTGGCTTAGAAAAGCTTAATAAATCAAGTCAAGTCTGACTGAGATTCCTAAAAGAACTAGCCTTCATTACCTGCCAGTTTACTTGGCTTCAAAAATTTATAAGTAGGAAAGTATTATCCTTAATCATTTTTATTATACACTGTCCACTCATTTCTCTTAGTACCCATTTCTAGGTGTGACAATTTGCTATTAAAACGAAAATTTGTTCCTACTTTCAATCACATTGTATACCATGAAAATAAATAAATTTACATAAAAACTACATAAAAAGCATGAGATAGCTTGATAAACCTTGGAAATCAAACAGTGGCTTTTGGGCTGTATTGGGGAAAAATAACGATTTTCAACAGCTTAAAACTAGAAAACGGTTAAGGATAACAAAAAAATAAATAGGAACTATTTTATGTTAAATTTTGTCAACTTTAATTTTGTATACAAAGACGTTTTCACTAGGACCAACCATTATCGAGATATAAGCGAAAAACCAATAAAAGGGACACATTTTGCTATGCCCTGAAGTTGGCTCCCTTCGCAGACTCCAGGACTTTTGGTATATTAATCTCTAAACACCTCCGAACGCAGCCCAAAGTTTAAAAAAAATGTGTACAAAAGTTTGTCTAGAAAGTAGAAACTACTCCTTGACTGGACTATATAGTACACGATCATTTCTTTGACTTATGTTTATTATTTCTATAGGCCGATTCACAAATCAAAATTAGTGTTAGGTTTATGTTTTACGTTTTAGTTTTAGTGACCTTGTAGCATTGGTTTCTTATACAAGCATTCACAAATCAGTATTTAGTTTTGGTTTTAGCATAGAACATTGCAAACTCCAATCTTTGGTTCTAGTTTTATGTTTTATACTTAAGAACGAACCAATAGGAAGGATCGTAGAAAGAAATAGCGATATATAGTTGTTCTTGTCTATAAATGTCAAGTTTTGTTTGGAATTATTATGAATAATAAGAAAATTTTAAGTGCAGTTTTATTAATAAAATTGTATAATGATAAAAAGAAAAAAAATAGAAGATGGTGAGTACCGATTACTTTAATTTGTGTCGTATTTGCCAATATGTGTCACTACCAACTAAAACCACGACTAAAACATGATTTGTGGATGCTGCTGCAAATTGCTATAAAACGTAAAACATAAAACTAACACTAATTTTGATTTGTGAATGGGCCTTATAAACCATACATGTATTAGCAAAATCAATCCCGAAATTAATCTGTTCATCTAATAATATATTATTAACAACCGCTTCGATCTTAACTTTTACCCTGCTTAACCTCAAGAACCCCTAATTTCCTGCTGTGTTGTCCATCCCATTAGCATACCTGCACGCCTGCTGAAACTTTCCTGCTAATAGCGAATAGCTTCGGAAGGGCAGAAGTGCAAAGCTTCACTTCATCAGGGCAAGCGAACGAGCTGTTTGACAGCAGGACCTCACCAACATTCCTGCATTGTCGAGAAGGCTCTGCATATAATAGTAAAACGGTGAGTTTGTTTCAAGAAGTTTATAATAAGATTTAGCGATAATCAGATTAGGTGGTTTCTCATTTGCGTGAAGAATAGTGGAGCTTAGCATTAAATGAAGACAATTTCACACTTTAGTAAGATAATTTAGTTGAACTATTCATTATTTTAAATCAAAGTGCTATCTCTGGCAGACTCAGACATACCTTTATGCGAAAGATACACCACTATTAATTATAGTAGAACGGAATGAATACTCATACAGTTAAATTTTCAGTTGTAATGGATTAAAAGGTAGATTAATTACTTTTAAAACAGTTTCGCTTTAGCCATAGTCGAGGGATTTAAGAAAGATGCCCGTCTGCATGAAGAAGATAATATATTATCCCCTTATATATGTGTCGTGGCTAATGGATAAATGCTGAGCTTAATAAAACTTTACAAAAATAAAATACTCATTATGCTTTTATATTACAGCGTTAACACCTGTGACGTAAAAGTAAATTGCCATACTATTTAAATTTTATTTACTCTACGCAATATCCAGAGCAAATACTATGGATAGGCACTGACCCCAGAGATTCGAAATCGATTCCGGACTGCGCGGATTTACCAATGGGAAAAATAAACTGCTTACAGCAGGCGGGGTACAGATTTCAAAGTAGGACCTCAAAAATTTACAATAAGCCATTGGCGGATCCAGCGGGGGGCCATGGGGGCCATCGCCCCCGATCGCTCCCTCCTTGGTGGTTGGTAAATTTTAATAAAGTAATAATTAAAAAAATATATTATCTCGTAAATATCGTTATTTGGTTACTTAATATGAAATACAGCGCTGGTGCGGTGCCCGCTTGCGCAGTTTTATCAGTGCATCTACATTATAGTTTTAGGTATGTACACTTCTATAACATAAAATCTAAATATATCAGCAGTTTTACTATAGCTTATTTTAACTAAAGATATTTGCAAGTATTTCTCTAAGACAATGGGGTCATTTCACATTTTCTAATTTATTTTTTTCTTGAAAGAATAGGTCAAAATAAATATATAGGTGTATGTTTTACACCTTACAAGTCTTTATAATCATAGATATGATTTTTTAAATGTTTTTAATTTCAAATATTTGGACGCTGACGTCACGGCTATACGTCACGGCTTGTCGGATGCGGCAGTAGCTCTCTAACGGTTGTGTTTGGAACTATGATTGTTTGGGTTATGACTTGTCAGTTTGATTTTGTGATATCGATATATTGTTATACCTTGTCCAAAGATATTTCGTTATGGCTTTAACTTACTAAGCCTGTGGTAAACCTCACACAGCAAGAGATTCTACCTGTTGGCGCACAGGGTAGGATTGCAAAATAAATCGTCCTTGACCGGTATTAATACATATTAGGGAAACTAAGATACCTAGTGAGTAGGTATATAAATGAGTTTTCAAAAATTTAAAATCAGTAGTAATACTAACTTTCGTACTGAGAGGTCAACAATTTACGTAATATGTGGCGACCATTTGAAGAAGACAATACTGATATTTTACCAGTTGAAAATTGTGATAAAATTAAACGGATGTTTTTGCCGCAAGAAGCGAAAGAAATAGTTTCAAATGTGTATAACTATTTAAAAGAAAAAGATAGTGAAGGTGAAAATTTGGCTCTGATAAAAACATCAGAAATGACGAAAGTGCCGTACAATACTGTTCGTGATATAGTAAGTGGAGTGAGAACTAGAAAGAAAAGGCGTGACGCGGGTAATTCGAGAATAGTGAATTCTTTTCAAGAAGATACAATTCGACGCAAAATATATGCAATGTATGCCGAAAAAATGTTGCCGTCTATTCGCATATTGTATCAGAGACTCAAAGACGATAAATGTGAAATAAATTGTTCTTTGAGTACTCTGCATTCAGTTCTCCATAAAATCGGTTTTCGTTTCAAAAAAATTGATAAACGGCAAAAACAATAATGGAGACTCGAAGAATACGCGAATGGCGCTTCAAGTTCTTAAGAGAAATTAAAAAATATCGTGCTGAAAATCGTCCGATAATATGTTTGGACGAAACTTCATTTGACACCCACGACACAGTACCAAAAAGTTGGACAGACGATACAAATGATTGTGCAATCGATGTTCCACCAGCACGAGGCAAGAGAATTATAATACTTCATGCCGGGTGTGACCAAGGATGGATAAATGGTGCGCGATTTTTAGCTGGCCATAACGCTAAAAATTTGTGTTTAGATTATCATAACAATATGACAGCTAATATTTTTGAGACGTGGTTTTGTGATAATTTACTGCCGAATTTGCCGAAAAACAGCGTTATTGTTATGATAATGCCAGTTACCATTCGCGGCAAATCGCGAAAATACCATCTACTTCCATGAAGAAGGCCGAGATTCAGGAATATTTAATTAACAACGATCTATACTTCGAAGAATCATACAATAAAAAACAATTGTTAGAAGTTGTTCAAATTAAACCTCCTGTGAAACAGTATGTGTGTGACAATTTAGCAAAGCAATTTGGACATGATGTACTTCGATTGCCTCCTTATTATTGTATTTTTAATCCAATTGAATTAATTTGGGGGCAATTAAAATGCAATATAAGACGGAAGAATACATCACCGACTGTAAGTGACGATGTTATCGAACTAATAATAAGTGAAATGAACAATATACACCAGAACTTTGGGCTAACAGTGTGCGTCATGTGATTGATATAGAAAATCAATATATTGATATTAATAATATTACCAAAGACTTTATTATAAATATTCAAGACTCAAGTGACGATAGTGAAATGGATTGTGATAGTGAGAATGATATTGTCGAATAATTACATATGTATACCAGTGTAATATGTATGGCACTATTGTTTAATTGCATTATTGAATTAAATGACGAATTGTTATACAATGATACTTTTATGTAACTTTTTTTTTCTTCATTATTATTAATATTTGTACAAAATTCTCTGTTTAAAAATAAAATAAAATTAGGAAATATTGAATACATACCTGTCCTTGCACCCCTATAAATCAGGCTTAAATCCCTAACAATAGACCCGCTGAGAGGGCCATAACGAAATATCTCTGAACAAGCTATAACGAAAAACATATTTCATACAACTTTTGGTAGTTATATTAATAAATGTTTTATTTACATACCTTTACTCTTAACTTTGCTGTCACCTGTCACTATTTTAGGTTAGGTTGTTCACAACAGCAAACGGAAATCACGTGGACCGTAAATGTGTGTGAGAGGAATGTCTTTGTGTGAGTAACAAGCCGTGACGTCACGAATTTTACAGCCGCGAAAGTTTATTAGCAAATTTATGAATGAAAAGTCACATATTTCATGTTATTTTATATTACTATATTTATTAAATGAGACGGATTTCACGATTTTATAAAAAAACAACAATTTTTTACCTCCGGCTACCCTTGGTAAGGGAGGTACATATAGGGATCGTGCTAAAAATCGCATATAGAGATTTTAGTAAATGGCCACGTTTTAAGGTCCCTACAATCCATTTTTAACATTTCCACGATGATGTCTGTGTGTATGTATGTATTTATGTGTGTGTGTGGATCCTGTATACGCTCTAACTCAAATACTATCATTCCGAAAGTTTTCAAACCATGTATTTCTACTTTATTCTAATATGGAAAGAACTGATTAGATTTTGGTGGCAATCGGATAACCGGAAATGGCAGTTTCTTGAAGCTCAAGATAGTTTTTCTTCAAAAAATACCTTTAAATGTATTTTTTTCTGAATTTGTTATTATAAGAATTAAAGATTATTCCATTTTCTACAAGATTGCTTTAATACTTTTTCTATATATTGTATGGACAAATTTATAAAGTAATATAAAAATTATATACATAGGTAAATGGCGCGAGGTACTGTGTTGGTTACATCAGATTTTTTTTTTAAATGACCCCATTGTAAGGTATAAAAATCAATTTAGTGTAATTTTTATTTGATTGCATTTCAGTATACGTCATTATAAAATGTCCCATAAAAACGCGAACAAAGCAGTTTTAACTCGAACGATTAAGTTAAAGTATTTTAATTCGCCCCCTCCTTGGACAGTTCCTTGATCCGCCATTGCAATAAGCAAATTCTTTATAATATAAATACGGTGGAAAAGGTTACCAGGCGTCACCTCGGGGCTCTCACAGCTATCAAGACAGACAGAGAGAGAGAGAGAGAGAATAGTATATATTTTAATGTAATACTTCTCGATTCTATTTTAAAATATGTCATTCAAAAAGATGTTTCGGAATACATTTGCAAATTAAAGATTTCCTGAAGAATACATTAAATATTGCTGTATCAAAAATGATGAATGATGTTGTGACAAACAAGGTCTTTATTTTGTCTCTACCTCACATTTTCTTGAATAAATTTTACTGAAATATGTCAACAACTTTGAGTCCCTTAAATCTTTTATAATTCTGTTCAAATAATAATAATTTTCTCACTCTCTGTAGTCAATTGCCAATTATAATTATCTGTATACCATCATAAACTTCGCTTATGATGCATGTTCCCTAATTAAAAAGTTGTATCTTTCTATACACTAAGGACTAAGGCAAACAGTATTCACACATTCGCTCGTGTGCTTCACCTGGTTACAAAGCCTGTGTCAGCTCTGAATTAATTACACCGCCCTGAGAAAATTAATATTGTAGTTAACTGGGTCAAACTATCATAGACTAACTAACTGACCACTTATGATAAAGGCTAGTTATATTATTGCTAGTAATCAATCTTCACCGGATGGTTAGTGGCTTCCATTTGTGGATTCCACAAAAAGATGGAGATGAAATCTATCTCTGAGTGCTGTTACACAGGCAAATGTATGTTTCTAGGGAGAGAGGAATCGAAGTATAGAAGTACTTAATTGATTGTTTGCATTCCAAAATGAATTTCAATTTGCAGTTAGAAATTTCGAATGGTATGCCCTACTTTAATGTAATTGGGTTTTTAGCTTGTTACAGTAAATCTATTTACTGATGAAATTTAAACTTGGCCCTACTCGGCACGAAAAAAGTCGAACTTTAATTTTAAGCTTTATCAAGATTTACAGCTTTCAACTTATTTACGCACGCACATACGATAGTTTTTAGATATTTGAAGCCAAATAAACTGACAGGTAATAAGAAAACCTGTTAAGTTAGTTTCATATATTTACGTTTTGTCGGACTCGATAACAATTCTTATGGAAAGCTTGGAAAAGCTTCTTTTCAACCAGTTAATTGATTACTTGATAGTTGAAGACTTCGCTTGAAATTTACAGCTTTGACAAATGTTTCGTTTGGCTTGGGCTTGATGAAACTAAAACTTGGTTTGGCTTGCCTTGAAAAATCTATCCAAACTACGCCAAATTTTCAAGCTGCAAGCTAAGTCCGTAATTCTCTATTGTTGTATTTATATTATTATTTATTATTATTTTAGTTGAGGGCTTTAAGCGCTAACCACTTTTGTCACTACGACCTGTAAGATTTATTGTAACATATGGACTACCTTAGTTTTCTGGTAGAAGCATTCAGTAAGTAATACTAATAATGGCAACCTAATGCTCAAAATAGTGTACGTTCATTTGAATAGTTACCATTCGTCTAGCGCCGTCTCTAGCGTACAAGTAAAAAATAATATTCATATTTGGGAGCTCTCAGCGAAGAGAAAAAAATTGATTATTTTTGGTGGCGTTTCTTGTTTTTCGTACTTGACTCGTGCAATGTCAAAGGAATGAATGAACGCGCCAATCACATGGCCACACGGTACCTGACAAGTACAATACAATTCTATAAACATTAGAATCACTAAATATTTGATATAACAGCTTTTCTTGTCTAACACTTCGGATATAGCGTAAATGCCGAAACTGCAGTCAAGATCATTATTTGTATATTTATGATATATTTTTTTTACCCTCTTCTTCAATTTATATTCTTCATAACGCATATTAAACCACATTTTTCGAATTGTGTCAAAGCCAACCACAACGTCGGTAAAAAAATAATTTGACTAATTCGAGAATAATTGACTAGGAATAACTTTGGGAAATAAATAGATATTGGTAATGAAAATGACCGATAGAGGCAGCACCGATTTTACAATTGGCCGACGCAAAAAGTACTTGTCAGAACTTGTACAGTGTGAGAGGGAAATAAATAAATAAAAAAAGTTCATATATTTTTAAATGTAAATTGATTTAACACAACAGTTTGATTACTTTTTAGATAACTTCATAATTTTGTCACCAGGCATTTGTTTCTTGATTATTCTCAATTTCTTTATCGTAATGAATTAATAATTATGTTTTATTAATGTTTAAAACAAGAAAAATGTAGATTTATTATACGTACATATATGTATATTATTCAAAAACTTATAAAGTAAGGAAAAAGATGAGACTATGTTCAGTACCTATATGTTCCCATTTAAAAAATATTATGCTCGTTGTTTGTGTTATTACTAAACCACATAATTCTACGTAAAAAAATTGTATAAAAATTATCTAAACATATTTTCTTTATTTTAAATAATAAGCAATTTTTGCCCAGTAGTTCAAAAACAAAAGACTACTGAAAATTTTTGTGATGACAATGTTGTCTCAAAAAGTTGACCTAAATAAATTTTCTATAACGTGCATAATAAGAAAGTTTTTCACATAAGAAACTCGAATTTGTTCTAACCTGTACATAATAATGAACAACAAATAATGAACAATTATTATAAAGAACATCATAATCAGAATTAATTTAAATGAGCAACATTAATTAGTGTAACACATATTGTTGAACATATTACCTACATATCTTAATTAAAAAACAAACTAAAATAATAGACTAAATAGATAACTGTTATATATTACTAGATATAGGCGAAAAAAAATTTTTTTTTCAGATTTTTAATAAATTAATGAAATATATGAAAAACACAATCATAGATTATAATAATTTTAATTGCTTAATTTAGTTCTCAAAATTCAATCAGTCTAATTAATTTTAATATTTTTTATGCACGTCTTAGTAAACAATGAGATTCAAAACGAACTATATATAATGCCACTGTTAGACAATTTAACTATAAATGAGTCAAGCTATTATTTACTTTGGAACAGAGACGAACAATCTAAGATAAATTCAATATTCTATTTACTATACTATGAGTTCCTTGAAATTGTGTTCCTTTTGTCTGAATGAATAATAAACTTTAAACTATGTATAATACTACAACTGCAATTTTTTTATTACTTACTATTGGCTATTTTATCGGTTTTCATTATAGCTACTACTCTTAAATAAGTTAATGTCTCTTTAAAGAAATATGTTATTTGTACATGGAAATATACAGAGCCGGATTTAGGGGTGGGTAAGGTGGGCGGTGGCCCACCCCACAGTTTGCAAGGGGCGGCAATTCACAAAAAAAAATACTTGACATAGCATTAATATTAATATAGGTACAATGTGTTAAAAAAAACCTAACTCGGAGTAGGCTATGAACAAAGAAACTTACCTGATCATTATTCAATTCAAAAATCAACTTGTCAAAAATTGATCTTGAAATGTAATTTTAAAGAGAAAAGATAGTAAAGAAGGAAACAGTATATTGCCATTTGCCGTTTTCTAATTTAATTCCATTTCTAAAAAAAGATTCAAGAAGAAAAACTTTAATATCATTTTGACAATATTTCGTATCAAATTGACATTTAATTAAATACTTTTAAAATGACATATGTCTCTTTGTTTATAACCTACTCCGAGTTAGGTTTTTCTGAAACACACTAGATATTGGGCGTTCATTTTAAATGGGCCAGCATTGCTATCTCGAGAATTATAAGAGCTACAAAGACGATTAAATGGGTAAATAATTTAAAGAAAAGATTTTTTTTCGATCAATGGTTTTAAAAATATGGGACCTAACTTTTTTTATGTTAAATAAAAACATATATTTTTTATTTGCTCATTCGTTAGATTCTGAATTCAGTAATATTTTCATACTTTTACATAACGATTTTTTCGTGAAAAATGCATGTAAAATTTTATATTAATTTGATTAAAATATGGCTATAATAAGAGTGTCTCAAGTGAAAAAATATATATACATCTGTATATTATGGTGTGGGGGGCGGCATTTTTAAATCTTGCCCACCCCAACTTTTGTTCTAGATCTGGCCCTGGAAATATATTATTAAAAATAAAATAAAATTTATTATTTACTATTGGTATTTTTAATGTTGTTGATATTATTATAAATATCGATGTTGTCATTTTGGTGTTGTCATTATTATTGTTGTTATTAAGGAATAATACCTACTATTATATATAAATGCTACTAAGGGGAATATGTAATATTTTTGTAACCAACCATTGTTGAAAAGATGTATGAATCTTTTATACAATAAACTGTTATTTATTATTAAAACGAACTTTGAAAAATAGTACTGAGTAACTTAAAAATTAATGAAAGAAAAAACAAAAGTATCAAATGTTTTATTGTCACAACCATTGTTTTATCGAATAAATAATTAATTGCTAAAATTACATCTTAGAGATAACTTTCACTTTATTTACATCTTCTATTGAATTTTTTTATTAATAATATGTAAGCTGCAAAAGGTTTATTCTCCAACAATTCAAAATTTTATTACCCAGAATAAATATCTTAGCTAGTATACTCGTACATATCGTACTCGCCCGTACCTACAAATATCAAACTTAATTTCTATGTTCTTACAAACTTATTTTAAAACCAAAGTATTTTGAAATATCGACTTTAATTCAAGTATGTATGGATAGATTGCTCTGTATCGGTAAGTACATTGTTTAGTGTAACACTTTTGCCATTATTGATATTACTTATTAAACGGTAGTAGTTCCAAAATTCTTATGCAGCCAGTGACTACTCAACAAATCAGTTTTCTAATCTCATTTTACCGTATGATACCTTTTCCCTAGATGGTTAAGTGTCCTTATGGCCACAGCAAACAAATACTGTTTTCAGCTATACCAATCTTACATAGATGGTATTCCAAATACAATGACCAGGAAATATACCTGACATAGTTCTAAGGTCCTTTTTGCTGAGAGCTACTAGCTACATGTTTGGTCTATTGTTACAAAAATGTTAACCAGTAAATACAAAAAAAATATTTTCAGACAACTCGAGAAAATTATAAAATTTCATTTCCTTTGCTGCATCAGAATATCATTCCTCATTTTCAACCCCCTCCCTTCCCATTCTATTGATTTTCCAATACTGTAGATATTGCAAAAGGTTATGTTAAAGAAAAGCAACATTTTATTTGTGTCCCAAATTGATACAAGTAAAAATGTTTTGCCGTTGGCATATCTAACATATTTCCCTATATCGCATCCATATTTATAGCGAAGGGGGAAACCATGAAATAAAAAATAAATACGAAAACGAATGAAAAGCCAATTCGGTTGGCGGTACACCGCGTTACAAATCACGCGTAACAAGACGTGAATGTTTAACGTTGCAGATAAGTCCACGCGATAACTTAGCACGTCGATAGAACTCAAATTTCCGGTGCTTGTTTTGCATCACCATAGGCGTAGACGAAAGCAAACATTATTTCTCGAAAAAACAGATCAATTTTTAAAATATATATATTCGTGCAACATTCTTAAATGAATTTTAAAAAGTCTTGCAATCTGCGACCACACAAATTTGATAATTTCTCGCTACTCCCACACATAAGAAACAAACCGCCACCATATTAAAATGTATTACAGACATATAGTTTTTCGACTTATATTTTCGTAAACTAATAAAAAAGCTGTTAAATAATATACAGTAGATTTACGGTCAAATGTAGTTCGTTACTAGTTCGAGATTCACGGACTTGGCTTGAAGATTAAAACTTTGGCTTGGTTTGACTCAAGCCCGTATTCAAGGAGGGGGGATTTGGGAGATCAAACCTCCTACGAAATGTAAAATAAAATACTAAAAAAATAAGTGAAGCTAACAGCTCGCGTCCTATACTGAGAGTAGGTATAACATTTCCAATTTGTTTTCATAATTAAATAAAGGTTAAAATATTTGTTTTATTTTATTATTTCCCTGAAAGTTGTATTTTTTTTCAAGGTCTTCTTAGGAGATTAAAATAAGAAATCAGTTTTTTGCAAACCGTTGCCTCATCCCGTTTTGACTGACAACAATGGTTGTGGTATCAATAGAAAAATAAATATTTTCTGTATGCAATGACCTCAAATAAATGTAAATTATGTAAAAAAAAGTCCAATAAATTAATTATTAAATTTATTCAATTTCATATTGTGATAGCCATACCATTTAAACAAAAAGATTATACTACTTTTTGCTGCAAAAATTGACTTGTGGTACATCATTGTATTCAGAATTTAGTGTAGAATACAATAATGTAAAAATATACAGGGACTTCCATTTAATATAAGAAAGTTGTTTCCGGTTTGACCGGAAGTGATATGTTTATAATTTATACATAAAAATGATGCTACATTATGTTAAGTTCACATATATAAATTTTCAATTAGATATCTTCATAAATAAATAAGTTAATAGGCCCGCTTTCTTTGGACACCCGGTATAACCAGAACCCCCTGGATACCTAGGCCTTACCTTAATCTGATGTGGCCAGCACATTACCGTCTGTTAATTCTGTAGGTATATTATGTACAAATTCCATACATAAATTTTCTTGCAAAAGATCCTATATTTCCAGTAAAATTATTTCATAAACAAACTATGCAAATTGCACTTGACACTGATATCATCTTCTTCTTCTTTAACTTTTCCTATTCGTTAGGGGTCGCTATTTTTATTTTCTTCTTCCAGTCATTTCTGTTTTGCGTGTCGCCCTCATTCAGTTCCTTTTCTCTCAAGTCTTCCGCAAAGCAGTCCTTCCATCTTATCTTTGGTCTTCCTCTATTTCTTCTACCTTCTACTACTAAGCTATTCATTCTTCTTCCAAATAATTTTCATCTCTCCTCATGACATGTTCCAAACCAATGTAATTGTCTCTCTTGTATCTTTCTACAAACTTCTATCATTCGTTCCGCCATATTCAAACCATTTCCTTTATCCTTTAATTTCTTACCCTATCTTTCCGTGTGTTCCCCAACGTCTATCTCAACATCCACATTTTTGCCACATTCATTTTCGTTTCATTGATACTGACGCCATGTCATATTGCCATAATTTGAATTATATGAATATATTAGCAATTTCCATGGTTAGCATGGTTGGCTGATTTATGAAATTCAATATCTTTATAATTATTTAAATGTATTTCCCGGTTGCAGAAACGTTCATCAACGCTTTGTTTAATCCACAGTCCACGGCCCATCAAAATAAACAAATTCGAATCGGTTTCCTTGCTCTTATGACATTTAAATCATTGCAGTAAAAAAATCGCGTTGCATTTGTTTAATTTGATGATCCGTTAATTAAACAAAGTGTTGATGAACGTTTCTGCAACCGAACATATATCTACTGAATATGAAGTATAAAATTTAATATTTAAATTTATAATTACATTAAATGTCAATAAATGATATTCAATTGCTTTTTTTTCAAGAAAAACCGTTAAAAGTTGCGAATGAGAGTAATTCCGGTAGACCAATTATAACCAAAGTCTAATCATGTCTGCATTTGGATCTAAACTTGAGGGATATGACAACAATTATAATTTTTGGAATCATGGTATTGGAGTTAATCCGAAACGATCATCACATACACACACACTCACACACAGACACGCGCATACATGTAAACAGACATCATCGAATAAATAGTAAATTCGTATTCTTGGGATTCCAAAACGTGCTTATTCATTAGAAACCCACTCTCGAATTTTTTGACCAAAGACAATACCTTCCTTACCTATAATTTGCTTTCATTAAGCCCAAGCCGAAACCAAACTAAACTTAACATTTTTAATGGCGTCAAATTTAAAGCCAAGCCACCAATAAGCTATTTATAAAAATTGTTGACGAAAGACATAATGTATTCTTTCAACGCTTCGATTAATTCATTATCTAGATATCAGTTTACTTGGCATCAAAAATTTGTTAACATACACTGGAGTTTGTTAAAGTTAGAAAAAATAAATCTCATCAATTTTCAGAACCATCCTTTACCGGCATTAAACTAAATAGCAGTCGATTATCGATTCCATCCAATCGCATTACTGTAACGACTAAAAAGGCACTATACCATTAAGCTCTAGATGAAATAATCCTTTAAACTACTTTATTTTTACAATAAAGCACACCACAATAAAACAACAAAGCAACTATTCTCATTTGATGAATGCATTTTATTAGAAACACTAAACCGGAATTGTTTTAGTGCCCCTAGTATCTAGCAACGAGTCGCCCTTGACAAACAGAAATCTCTATTCTGCAAAACACGAACAAAAAGCCTTGTTGAAATTACTTCTCCTCGTAAAAAACATCGCGATTTGTACGGCATCCTCCCTAGCGCAAATCTTTCTCAATCCGTGGAGATCCACGCGTTTGATAAATATTTTATTATTCCGCAATTTTAACAACGTATTTTATAGGTCTTCTTCTATCAGCCGATTCATCATCGATGGGATTTTTTACTTTCATCCAATATTTTCAACTTCAGGTTTGAGATTGAGCTGCAAAGTTTTCACCACAAAATATTGACGACCACCAAAGTCAGCTCAATATCAATAAATCTTTCCCTGTATTACGAACGGCATTTCATAAATATTGCACACAATTGTTAGTTTGTTCATTTGTTTATTTTTATTACACTATCTCTTTACGAGTTCCAACGTCTGGGAAGCTTTACTATTCCATACAAAACACCATCTCTGCTCATCTGTCGAATGACTTGGGTAACGACAGAATAAGCTCTTCCAAAAACGGAAAAAGATGTCAACGATACGCTGTTTCAGTTTTGGGAATAGGTCGAAATCTGGTATCATGTCCGGACTATAGGGAGCATGAGGTAACACCTCCCAACCGTATTCACGCAATTTTTCGGATACGACATTCCCGATGTGGGGGCGAGAATTGTCATGGAGAATGAGTGGCCCAGCCTCGAGCAACTGAAGTCAGATTTTGCGCAAGTTTCTGCGCAGAAAATAACCTGCTGTGACACTTGTTCCACATGAAACTCTGTCTGCCATGATGATTAAGCAAAGATCATCATTTGTTTGACTTTTGATTGAACTCTCCGAAATTTTTTTGAACGTATGGAATTTGGACATCTCCACTCGTTGGACTGTGATTAGCCCAACGAGACACTGTACTACGGTCACCGAAAACTTCATTTAAATTTCTGTTGGGTTTCTGCCACGTAAAGTTTCGATCTTATTCTACGACCTCTAATTTTCAACAGTCACAATACCCAAAACACGTGCAGGCTCCATTTCTAGCTAACGTTTGTGAAAAACAGATTACGCTATAGTTGGAAACAAAACACACGCTGCCTTCCCAAGCCTTCTACTGACGTAAATGTCACTGTTGTTGCATCATCCAACTCACAGTGTTGCCAACCTGTGCATTATTTACGAAATGACCCTCATAGATTACATTTTCAAGACATCTACTGTTTAACAAATTTAACCACAGTATCAAATTCATATTTTGTGACATTTTTGCAGATTTATTTTCCTCACGCCCACAACAGCATTTTGTCAAAATGTTACGTGTGGGACGCCCACAGAATAAAGTTAATAAAAGCTTTTAACTTATTTCCCCAATCAAGTTCATAATTTAAATTCCAAAATAAAAATCCCGAACTCGGCAGTTAGAGCATCGGACGGTAAAATGCAGTGACGCGTGTAGAGCAGAGCACTCCTCCGATACAAAATAGCTACAATGAGATCCGAGCAGCGGACCATTAAAAAACCAGCGTTAATTACCTTGCGGCTAAAGGTGCACGCTACAACGAACGGACATCGGGCCAACCAGATCGATCTCACTTCTAATTTTAGATTTATCAATTGATAGAAGAAGATGAGAAATTTAGCTTTGTATCTGTAGCACTTCTGCGTAATTTCAAATCAATGAAAAGACTTGAAATGAGTTTTATATCAATGTTTCATTTGATTATAAAACTGCAGCCAGGCAAAAAAATCTGTATTGAAAAACATTTTCAACTTTTTGAAATATGGAATTCTGAGTTTTATTTTCCTGGCACTCAAAAAAAAGAGAAATATATTAAAAACTTTATTTCATTTATACAAATTTAAGAAAGATTTTATTTCCATGTTTTGGAGAGAATGAAGAGAGGAATGCCCATCAAGCGTTATAATTTTATAGTTTTTAAATCAATCAAAAGCTACATATTCGTACTCATGGTTTTCTTCGTCAAATTCATTTTCTAACATATCTCTCTCTTCTGAAGGAATCCTGTCCATCAAGACAAAGTTTTCCAAGTCAGTAAAAGGGGTTTTAATAACTTTATGCCTTAAAGTCATTCGAAGATGCCGCTGTTCATCTGTAATAGGAGAAATCTGGTAGTCCAGACCGTGTGCAAAATGCAACGCTTCCTAAAAATATACTACGTTAAATAATTTCCTTTGATATGTTTCATTTATTCATTTGATAGTCATTAAAAGAAATGACAATATTTGTATCCATTTTAATACCTGTAATAAGTCTGTTCCTGATGCCTGAGATTGATAGGGTACATAAGGCTAGAAAAAAAATATATTGAAACAGTATTCAAACATAAAACAAATAATATTAAAATGTCTAAGATTTATTCTGCTATATTTATAATAAGCCGGAAACTGCGAAATAAATATCTTACCTTGGAGAATACTGCAACCACACAGAAAATCAAAATGCAAATTATTTTTGCTGTAGAGACCATTTTTCTACACACTATAGAAAGACTAACTGGGAAGTATTTATTTAATAATCAAAACGCAAATATGATTGTAGAATATCGTAGTTTGCAGGCTCAATTCGAACTAAATGCTATTATTATCTGTAATTTTATATCATTCATTTTCACAGTAAGTATAGCAAAAAAGTCAAAGGTTATCTACGAGTATTTGTAAATTTCTTATAGTCAGTTCACATTTCTTTAATCCTTTAAATAGTTTTGATAATTTATTTCCCTCATTAATTTCAAACGTATAAAAGAATTAAATTCTAGTTCATAGTTCTAGAGTCCCCAATATTTTATAAAAATGAGCGTATTTTATCTTTAAGTATTATTTTTATCTCCCGCTACCCTTAGTAAGGGAGATACATGGATCGTGTTAAAAATTACATATCGAGATTTTGATAAATAAGCACGTTTTAAGGTCCCTAGATTCTAATTTTAACATTTTCACGATGATGTATGTGGCTGTGTGTGTATGTATGTATGTATGTATGTATGTATGTATGTATGTGTGTGTATGTGTGTGTATATATATATCAAATACTATCATTCAGAAAATTTTGAAATTACGTATTCGTGCTTTATTCTAATATGGAAAGAGCCCATTAGATTTTGGTGTAAATCGGATAGCCGGAAGTGGCACTTTCCTCGAAGCTTAAAATAATTTGTCAGAAAAATACCTTTAAATGTCATTTTTTCGCGATTTATGTTATTATAAAAATGAAAGATTATTAATTTTTTTACAGATATGCGTTGATCCTTTTCCAATATATTTTATAAATAAATTTATAAAATTATATATTCTAATAAATCTCGCAGCTTAGGATGATTTATATATTAACACATGTCCTTGATTACACAGTTGAGATATTAAAATGTATTTAATTGGCAGATAAATGTCACTGTCAAAAAACTAATTATTTCAAATTACAAGAAATAAACGTTTATGTCTACAATATAAATTTGAATTAATATAACGGTAAGATTTTGGAGTAGAAAATTTGAACAATAGCTATATTATTATACAAAGATACTTAATACATTTGCATTATTAATAAATAAAAATTGCATAGCGGAAGATAATATGCTAGCCACATCAGATTTTTATTTTTTGGTTTCAGCAACGAATCAACAATGGTTTCCCAGGTAACCAAGATCACGGTTTAACTTTGTACATCGCTTTAATTCTCAGTGGAGTAAATTTAAAATAAACTATACATATACAATAAAATATCTTGTTACGTATTTACCATATTACAGCCACAACAGATTCTCTGTAACAGGAACCTAATCCAGAAGACCTAGAAGCTATTTGAAAGTATGTTCTTAAAATATTTAAAAATAAAACACATGGCATTTGTATGTCTAGTTGTTCTTACACCAAATAAATAATATTATATAAATTGTGATGTTTACTTTCTATCAAATTAAATGTAGGACTCTCTCCACTGCAACTCAGAATACCCAATCGGATATTAGGGACGTGGAAATAAAATATAAATGTAACAATATACAAAATTATTTATTATAGTTACATATATGTATTCTTGAAATTACGAACATGAATAATTTTAAAAAAATCAACCCAGTTGTGGTTGAACAGCTTGGCCAGGATTTTGTTGTCCCAAGACTTTTGATAAGTTGACAATATTATCGAATATTCCTTTAGGAATCTAAAAATATAAAACCCAAATCCTGTATTTTCTCTCAAACAAAATATTATATTAGCCGTCAATAAGTATTGCGAGCTGTTAGAAAACTAAATAAAATCTAAGGTTCAGTATGTTCATCTCTGATTAAACTATGTGTTAACATTAACTGTCAGGTAAAATGAAAAATGTCGTATTACACATGTGTAATTTTTACAACTTATGCAATAATGTCGACGTTACATTTTTCGTTTTAACTGACAGTCAACATAATTAAAATAAATACTATTAATGAATGGCAAGAACAACACAACAGTCACGCACAAACAAAAGGAAAATGGTATTATGATCTGCAACCCACAATATAAAGAAAAACATGGTACAAATACCTCCAAAGTAGCAGAAAAAACATAAAGAATATAATAAGAATGAGAATTGGACATGGACAAACTAACTATTTAAAACATAAAATAAAAATCTGTGATTCACCCGACTGTCAGACATGTAATACACTTGAAACCATGGAACATATAGTCAACCATTGCACAAAATACGACCAGCATAGAATATTACTACAACAACAAACGAGGAAGAAGCTGATAAACACCCTCAAGGAGCCAGAAAAGCATCACAATGAAATAATTAAGTTCCTAACAGATTGTAACATAAATCTCTAGATGTACTCATTTATAATAAAGGTCGCATGACGAAAGTCAGGACCATAATTAGAAGAAAAAAAAACTGACAGTCAAGTTGACAGTTTAACCAGAGATAAAAATACCGGGTTTAAGTCAAGTAATAAATACCTTAAATATAGCGTCCAGAGTTTCTGAATTAGCTTTCGGCTGCTGGCCTTGGTTTGGAATAGGCTAATGATAAAATATTCATTACAAATAAAAAATAATATTTTATGTTTGCTATTTTACCTGGCTGAAAGCTACAACAATGCAAAGAGCCAATACTATGAAAAATGTGATCCTTACTGTTGTCGAAGCCATGGTGTACTGCTTTCACAAGTCCTAAAAGTAAAAAATAAATCATTTTACTTTCTCATCTAATGCAAAATATGCCTAACACTTTTCAGTGCAATATAAAAATCGGTGTCCATTGAATAAATGTCATGTCATTATAAATAAAATAAATAAATATATCATCACGGGATATTACCCTTTGCTGGGCATACTAATCTGCTTTGTAGTGATGATGACATATTTATACCGTGCGAGCGTTTACCAGGCGTCACTTCACGGGCACTTATTGCTGGCGTGGAGAGTAAAACAATAAAATTATTATTGCAATAATAATCAATGTAAACATATCAACAAAATCTTAGAGTTTTATTGCTATGTACAATTTAAATCAGAGAATTAATAGTGCAAAATACCAAGTTTTAAAAACAGGTAGTCTACTCACACTAAAAATTCCTTGATTTTTAGTCATTCATTCTCAAAATTAAAAAATGTTAACAATGAGTATTAATAAATAATATTTAAAAAAACTTACAATTTGCTGGTTCAATCTTAAATGTAGGAAGTTTAAATTTGAACTGTGGCAACATGAAGCAAATTCCCTTTTTATATAGGTATAGTATACGCATCATCACAAATTACAAAATAAATTTATTGTTGTAATATACCTTATTATTGTACAATATAATTGATTATATGCAATTTTATCCTTAAAATGACTCAGTTACACATTTAGATACGCAAATAATGATGAATAATGATTCGATTAGTTCTGCTTCGTAACATTTATCATAATTTTCCATGTATATATAACGAAATCAATAGCTAGAAACAGATATAGAAACATGATATACCAGTAGGTTTATTTAGAAATGTATTATCAATTATTAATATAAATGAGCATAAAAAAAGATCTAATGACCCTAAAAATCTTCTAAAGTAACAGCTATCAATTTATTAACACCCTGTATAAACGGCACGGCAACTGTTTTTTACCTTCATAATTCATACATTATTTGTAGCTTTCAGTATGAAAAGTGAAGAAAAAAGTCTAATATAATACCTACCATGTAAAGCATATTATAAAGAAAATGTCCGTAGATACAAAATGAAAATAAATAAGACACCACGAACAAAAACCCTGTTCATAAGGAAAAATGAATATTTAATTAAGAGTTTCGTTTGAAAATTATGAGGATATTATGGGTGGAGATACTCCCTTAAAGTGGCCGTAAATTACCAGAATCATTAACGAAGATTACCTTAAAAACGCGTATCAGAAACTTTACTACGCTTCCATTAAACACATTATATACAGATGTGGCAGACACATTAGGACTTTTTGCAAAAAAGTCAATCCAATACATATTAGAATTTAAATATATAAATAGGAAATAATGTCTTATGGAATGAAAACTGCAGTTCCAAAAATTATTTAATTTATACGTTCAGTAACCTGTACAATCAAATTTGAAATTTTATTAATATTGAGTGTCTGGTCGCGAATATGCGGAACCGGGTTCGACCCCGACCGACGCCAAATATTTCAAATTTTAAATGGCACAAAATTGACCCCTCTTCAAGCCAGCAATGAGTGCCCGCGAGGTGACGCCTGATAAATGACCGTACGGTACAAATATGTCATCATCATTACCGATTTCTGTGTACAAAGAAGATTGGCACACCCAGGAATGGGTAATATGGCATGATATATTTATTTATTTTATTTATTAATATTGCTCATTTGTAGCGATAGCCATGGAGTTCAAACAAAATTGCATCGAAATGCATATTGTTTGAAATGTCAGAAATTTAATTTTATATGATACAAAATGTGCAAAATAATAATAGGAACAGTTAGTATTAGTGTAAAATTTAAAAATAAAATCTTTTTAGTGACGCAGAATTTAATTATCTGTAATATTTATTTGAGAACCGAATTACTCACAGTTCAAACAAGACGCAATTCTTTGTAATATTGTTTATATATCGCTACCAATGAGAAATATTTTTAAATTTCAAATTTAATTTTACAGCTTACCAAACATACAAAATAATTCTGTATAGTGATTTAGGTGCATTTGAAACATTTTTGTCTAAAATTAATTGGCTCGCTTTTTAATTAACACCCTGTATTAAAAGAACAGTAAGATTATTTACTATACAGAGTAGGCAGGGAATCCATTCAATACTTTTCTTCATTTGAACAGAGCGGCACAGATACTGGCAGGTTGGCATTGAAGATAATAGCAAGCAGTGACAGTTATGTGCCGCCTTGCCATAATTACAATATTTATAGTTTTATTGCTAGATCAAAATCAGTGGCGCTAACCCGCGGATTTTATTAATTATATTTAAAAACGCTAATTAATTACCAAAATTACCCCTACATAGTTAAAAATAAATCACCTGAGACCTACACAAAACACTAAATACCTTAAAAACTTTTCTCCCTCATCATCCTAATTGCTTTTTAACAGAAACCATTCCCTATTGTCTACCACACTTCTCTTCCTCCGAAATATCCCTTCTACAGCATCCTTCGCAAAAGATCGTGCTAGCTACCCCATCCTTTGAAAAAAGTGCCGACCACTTGAAACAAACTCGTACTCCATAGTTCGTAGCTCGTGTCCAGAACAATGGTGTGTATAGGCCACTAAGGCCACTTAAACCAGGGGGCATGCAAATCGCAATGATGACGAAGGGTGATTTTATAATTTTCAAGCGGTATAGACTCACCCCAATGGATGAGGGTAGGAATAGCCAAGGGGATGGGATAGTAAAGGGTAGTACGAGCAGAGCTTTTTTAAATCTGTGAACATTAAATGAAATCTTAAAATATCTGCACACACTTAACCAACTTTTGTGCTGAAAGTATTTGCATTTCCTCCATTCTTTTTAAACTTGAGTAAAAATATTAGAGAACCTCGGTGCGATAAAATTCTTATATCAATGCGAATGATACTTTTTATGTAACGTTCGTGAAAGAGTCATATTCATATCTCAAAACATTCGCGGTAAAAGTGTGGTAAAAGTTAAAACAAGAAATCCATAACACTTCATGCAAGTTAGAGAAACTGTCAGCAATTGTTTCTTGGCATTGTTTTGTTTTTAAAATGTTTCAGTGTGTGTGGAATGCGACGTTCTCGTGTTCACTTTGCTCTTTACACTAAATCGTGGTTGCATTGCCTTTTCACTTCTGTTTTTAAAGTTGCTGGGAAACTGTTTTTAATATACTAATGGATGGCCGTGTTAACGATAAACAGCATCAACAGTTTTTTGCTTTCAGATTTTGTAAAATATGAAGAAATAGTTATTTCGCCAATGTCGGAACAAAAGGCCATAAGTCGATTTTTTCAATTATTATGTTTGGATTAAATTTGATACCTAAAACGTACGAGGGCTATCCAAAAATTAAAAATATATAGGCTACCAAAAATCGAAAAAAGAAATTATTTTCAAAAATCTTGCAGGGGGGATATAAATATACATCTCAACTATTTTTCTACATAACGTATGTCCTAAAAATTTTGGCACAAATTTCAACATTTTTTTTTTTTTGTAATATAACGCATTTATTTAAAGTTTTGTAATACTTAATAATTAACTATTTCATAAGCAATAAAATTATGAGCTTAAATTATACAAAGATGGACGTGTTCTTCCACAAGGCGCAAATTTCTACGGACACCTAGCATTGGGTTTTTGACGACATATACATCAATTTCTAGGTCATTCCTGAATTCCTGTATATTCTGTGTTGACGTTCTTCCTCATCTTGGGCTTTCCAAGAACTTTCTATAAGGTGAGCCTGGAGAAGGTTATGTAATTGTTTCGTGGAACTAATAGTACGTTTTAGTCAGTTAGCCAATTTTGAGTTTGTGTTGCATAGTGGGAGGACTCAAGATATGGCCAGAAGATAAAATCATCCCCAGCGTGTTCGTCTTCAATAAAATTCACCAATTTTGTTAGATGTACGTTTGACTATCCATGACTTCACCTCACTCAGCCTACATGAGGCCTGGATACACCCCTTCTGGAAATAACGAACCATACCAATACCTTATCTGCGAATTTGACCTTTTGTTTATATCTGACATTAGGGACCTCTGCGCGCTGCAATATTCTCAGTACAAAAACGATCATTTCCCTTAATTTCGAAGTTGCTCAGTGTAAAGATCGAGAAATCGATGTAAATGTCATGCAAAACTCAATGCTAGGTGCCCATAGAAAGTTGCGGCTTGTGGAAGAACATGCCCATCTTTATTTAATTCAAGTTCGTAATTTTGTTGCTTATAAAACAGTTAATTATTAAATATTACAAAACTTTAAATAAATGCATTTTATATTACAAAAAAAAAAATCTGTTGTGGCCAGCACAATACCTCTCGCAATTTTCATTTTATGTTGCATAGGGCGCGAACAGTTATGTGACTTTGTGGGGGCCAAATCCATGTGGATTATTTTCCTCGACAAGTATATTCCATACTAATGGATGACAAATAAACATCAGAATATTTTGAAATTTTGAATGAAAAAATATGACATGACAATTGTGACATCTATGTAAATAACTACTAGCCGTCATTCTGACACGGATCCTCATATCTGCTTGCCAAAGCAAACAAAAGTCACATGACTGCTCGCGCCTTATAAGTACACACCACTGAACTCTAATACTTATCTGGAAGTCGCATGAATACCACGCAGTGAAACAATTTGAACGATGGTGTTTGGTCTACTCGGGCCACATTCGTGTCTTTTCGTGTCCCTTCGTGTTACAAATGTTTAGAGGAAAATTAGTGCGGGAAATTTAAATAAACTGTATATGTATGTACACACCATACACATATACACAATTTAATCAAAAGTTTCTCTTATACATAATATAAAAACTGCATTGTATAAAGCCCTTGTGACACGATCATAAATTATTATCATTTTTGGTAAAAAAATTTTTTCATTGAAAACGAATGTTTTGAGTTCTGGCAGGATTTTCTATTCACTATAAATCAGTTTTACATGATCACAAAATTTAGCTAAGAAACTTAGTTACCAAATTTGTTAAAAAAATTAAGGCCGTGTCAGACGTAAATTATTACATACTTTATTACTTGTCGCCTTACCTGTGGAAACTATATATGTTGTCATTTATATTGTTCATACAATATAAGAGCAATATTTCGGCATATTAAAGCGATTCCGAAAATAAGGCACATAAAACTTAATGTCAACAAACCTAACCACAATGCCACAAAATCATAAACATAGATAGACAAGGACAAAATACTAGATGGTAGAACAATATCTATTCGATTAACTTCGGCAGCGCACGAAAATACTCGAGTAGACCACCAATCTTCTTCAAATTGCTTCACTGTCGTATACACAGTGGAATAGGAAATGCGACTTCCAGATAAGTATTAGAGTTCGGTGGTACACACAAATAATTGAAATTGTTTCTCTTCTTTCGTTCTATGAGAAATTTTATCCTACTATTCTAACATGTTCAAAATTATTCAAATTCATTGACGGTATTAGCGGTATTTCTTAAGGATATATGTAATATTAACACACCTGTAATTTTAATACATAATTAATTAATAATACAATAATATATATTAAATGTACTCATACCTCCCAGAAAAATCTGACACTGACATTTAGCATTTATTTGTCAATTACAAAAATTTAAATATCGCAACTGTTTTTCAGGCAACGAGATTTATTACAACAGATTATTCTATATTATTATATACTTATCTCCAAACCTATACGAGATATAATAAAAAAAATTAAATGTGTCAGATTGAGAATTTAATTATCTTTAATATTTGTAGTAACAAATTTTCAAAAAATAATATTTAGAATTTTTTTTTTAGAAACTACCACTTCCGGTTGTCCAATTGTTACCAGAATCTATTCAACTCTTCCCATTACTGTTAGATTGAGGAATCCGTAGTCAAACAGGTCTTTAGTCTTATAGAATTTGAGAAATCATGTCTCCAGCAACCTCACACACACACACACAGACATCATTGTAAAAATGTTAAAATCGGATTCTATGGACCTTAAATCGTGCTTATTCAATAAAATCTGGATATGCGATTTTTAGTATGAATCCAATACCTCTCTTAGCGAGAGGTAAAAAAATGTTGAAATTTGTGACAAAACTTTTAGGACACGTTAGTCCCCGTTAATTTCAATTACTTCTGTAGACGAGGCACGAGATTTTTTATGTTATTGTCAATCACGATTACCGCCTCCTCCTTTTTTTTAAAAAAAAAAAAACCCTCAACAGGATTAAATCCCAATTACAGAGTGGGTTCACATCACAAACATCCATGCCTTAGTGGGATTCGCACCCAGAACCCCGAGAGCACTCATGACTAAGGAGCGTTGCTCTAACCATTGAGCCACCGGAGCCGACAACGTTCCACTTTTTCTTTTACCTATCTTCGTTCATATGAAGTAGGAGATGAAAATTAGACAGTGCCAGATCGGGGCTGTGTGGTGGACGGTCTACAATATCCCATTCAAAATTGTTCAGTAAAGCTTCGCTGATTTCCACTTTGTGAGGCTGTGAGGAAATGCATTATCGTGAAGTAGACTCAGGCCTTGAGTCAACATTCCCTATCTACGTTTCTGAATTGCCCTTAGACGTTTCTTTAGGATTTTACAGTAGTGATTCGCATTCACAGTAGACCCATGCAGAAAACGTATGATCGAGCGGATCTCACATTTGGCGGAATAGTGAAAGGAATGGCTCATCGCAAACGGCTGCTACTGCTGGACCATTTATTACAAAGAGGAGTCCCTCTACACGACAGTGGTACCAACTTTCCGAAACAAAATTTCCCCAGGTCACTAGTTCCTTTGTATCTTTAATTTTTGGATAGCCCTCGTACAACTAGACCCTTGACACTTATATTTGAAGAGTGCATAAAAACCTCTCTAAATAAAATATTTCTCTCATATTTTGCACAAAATTTCATTTCATGAAACGTGAAAAATTAAAAACATTTAACGAAACGTCCTCATACATAATTCAGCTTTTCAGGTATGGTTCATTAAAAGTTGACATTATTTTTTTTTCCTCTAAAATTAACTCATGAACTCGAAAAACGTAATTACGGGAATTCATTTGTAAAATAGTTTCATATACTCATAATTCATAGGGAATTTTTGTTTTAGAAAACAACTAAAATGTCTATTAATGTTGGCACACTGTCACTCTCTATCGTTTGTCTCTCTGATCAACTTAGTTTATAATAAACGTAAACAACCAAATTGTAAAACGTAAATGGGCAACATTAATCATCAAGATTAATTAACTTCATCACGAGATTTGTGGAAATTAATTAAAATTCATAACAAAGGCTTAACCCTTCTACTGTTTATTATTTTGTCTTTGTTCCTCCTCATACTGTCATAAATTGGTCTTTGTCCAGAGAACATTTTATTGTAATATATTAATTAATTAACTTTTTATTATCACAATTTGGAAAAAATTGCTTCATATTGGATGCTTTTCTGTCGTTATTACATTTACAGCGGTAATAATAAATAAGGGTTAAGTTCAGAACAGCTTCTTTTTAACACAGGAATAGTTATTCCTAGTTTACCACGAGCTTAACCTACAAATGCATAATAATAAACATGGAATAAGCCTTAAATCTAGAATAAACTCTCCATAAACGTCATTTTAACACCGGGTTAAGAGATATTCTCGGAATACCTAATCTGGAAATAGGAAATTATTTATTATTACCGCTGTAAAAGTTTTGCTTTATATTGTGTTAAGTTTAAATTGGAAACCTTATATGATGTTTATAAATTTATTATAAAGTTGTAATGTTAGTTTATTTAATTATTTATAATTTTCATATTAAATAAATTTTAAATAAGGTACAAAATTTAAAATGAGTATCAAATTACGTAAAATTGTGCATGCATTTAAAAAGATAAATTTTCACGACGAGACTAGGAGACTAGAAGTGCAAATTGCATTTGTTGTTGGGACCAAATGCCCTTTGTTCGACTCTATATATTACAAAGTCCCAGAGAAAATATCGCTAAGTCCGCCTCTGCCCACCCACTATTCACTAGATACTTCACTTTTAGTGTCAGCTACAAAACAAAAACGTAAAAGTGCAGTCAACTATGAGAGCTGATAACGTTCGAAAGCAGCCTCATCATAGACCGAAATATACGACTCAATTAAGGCTTGCTCTGAATACGGAGCTTCCTGATATACAAGACTTTCAAACCTATCGATTCGATCGCTACAATGTGATAACTGCTTTGGCCACTTGCAATAGCCAAGTTTCATCTTCTCCAGTCGTAAAACTCACCACCAAAAGGTAGCATTCTAATTTCGAGAATTGAGAGAGAGAATAAGAAGAGTTATACATAGTTAACCAAGTTAAACTTACATTTAGTTGCAGTGTTCATACGAAAATTAAAACGGGATTTTGCTCAGTTTAATTAAAAGCAGTAGTTTGAATTATTTGAATGTCGTTCCTAATAATAACTACGAAGGAAACTTATTGTTTACAGTTCTAAAAATAGAAGAAGATAACACCTTGTAGGTCCATAATAAAATATGATGATACAGCCACTACTACAACAGTAAAGTTACCCCGAGAATGCGGTACATCAAATAACTTTTTGCATTCCAGAGAAATTCCTTTTACCGTCGACCGTATAAGCGTGAAAGAGTAATATTTCAGCTCATAAGTAATCCACTTATTCCATTTCTTTGCGAGCGACTGTACATTTGTCTGTCTCCCCCACCCCAACTGTCAGATTTATGAAAACAGCGGGAGGTCCCGCATGGCTGTAAAGGGGCACATTGTTTTATACCCCATAGCGAAGTCGACTTACTTTTCGCCCTGGAGTAATTCGACTCAAAATAATAAATAGGACACGTATTACTGAGGTCAGAAATATATATTGCCCAATAAGTCAACCTCAGCCCTATTTCAAATTCTTACCGCTTTTAAGCCTTCTGCTATCGCCTTTTTCAAGTAAATATAGAAAATAACGAAACAACTAAACTAAATAATATTTGTTTAAATATATGATGACACACCAAATAGGAACCACTTGCATTTGTATGAAAATTAAAGATATGTTGAATGATATAGGCTACCAGTGGCAATCAAAATTTAGGCTATCATATATGTAGTATTTAGTTATTATTTTTTAAACAGATGAATTTATGCGACTTTAATTAAAGAGCTCTTGGCAAAAACAACTTTAGGTCAATTTTATCTCTCGCTAAGAGAGGTATTGGATTCACGCTAAAAATCGCATATCAAGATTTTAGTGAATAAGCACGTTGTAAGGTTCCTGGAATACGACTTTAACATTTTTACGATGATGTCTGTTTGTGTGTGTGTATGTGTGCCACATACTTCCTACAGATGTAGTGTTTAAAATTATAGGTATATATCCTTAAGAAATACTGCTAATTCCGTCAATAAATCGAAGGAATCTTAAACATTTCAGAAGAGTAGGACCAAATTCCTCATAGAAAGAATAAATAAAATTAGAATTATTTGTGTACAAGAAATGTTAATTTTGATACTTATATAACATAAAATAGAAATGGCGAGATGTTATGTGCTGGTCACTTCTGATTTTTTTAAACTTGAGATAATCAAAGAATAAATTTTCTAGCTTTCTTATTGTTAAGGATTTCTGTAACTTAATGTAACTCAGGATCATGTTTAAATATTAGAAATTATTTACTGGATGTTAAGGACGTTTTGGTAGAAACTCTCAAACTTTAAAATGTAATAACTTGTGATTAAGATACTTTCTCCAAGAAATAATTGTACCAAACTGTTTATCATCCTTGAAACTCATATTTACAATATTTGGACTATGGTTGTTTATGCCGAAAGCTTATAAAAAAACAATTAAAAATAGTAGATGATCTCTTTATAGTTATTGTATTTCTATTGTAGTACGAATTATCACCGGACGAATTGAGAATCACCGTATTGTTTTAACCCCAAATAAAACACCCGGCTTATATTTTTTAATAACATGCGCGCCAAGTTTGAGATTAACTCTGTTTTTTACTTCTCTGGTGACAGATGTAGATGCACGAAAGACTATTTGGTATTCTGGTTGTGTTTTTGTGGAATTATTTGATATTAATGGCTTCAAAAGAGAAATATTTACAAATTGCCTAAGGGTGGAAATAAAATGAAATATAATACCACTTCTCTATCATTAATTTCATAATAAATTTGTCATTTATAACGTTGCACTTCTAATTACAATAACAAATGATTGCAATAATAATGCAATTATAATGACAATGATACTGTTTTGTATTTTGATGAAATAAATATGTCCGGAGTTTATTAATCATCCAAGTATGATGATAAACGATACTTGTAGAAATATGTATACTAATAATGTACTCATATATTGTAATACAGTAAAATATTATGTATTTACAAATGAAAATTGAAATGATATACACGCAAATAATAAATATTACAATTAAATTATTAAATTTTGCAGCCTAATGCTTTTGGTATCAACCTATTCTCTTTTAAAATCACGTAAAATTTTGATTATATGTCACAATGAGTTCCCAGGGACCTTATTGAGGGCGACACATGTGAATTATTAACCTTTTAATGCTGTCGCTATCCTTCAACCTCACTCAACATATTAAGGGCTGAGTTATTTTGAAATAATAAAATATGTAGATCAACATTTCATGTTGCTTCGGATCTTCGGAATCTCAGCTAAATATAGGTCAGGAACGTACTGGGTCCCTATTTTATTATTCATTTATAAATTTTTAAAATGAGATACAAAATCGGGTAAGAATGAAATTTTTATTTGATGGTTTAGGCTGCTCAAAATATATTTATATTTTATTAATTACGAATTTTCTTTTGGCATCTATCCAAATAAAAATAACACCTCCATTTAGTTTACAAAGAAAATAAAATAAACAAACTATTCTACTGGGAAAATTGTTACCTACTTGTTGAAATCGTCTATAAATAAGAAATAACCATCATTCTCTTTTTCTATAATTTGTTTTTCTTGTTATATTGATTTTCCAATAAATAACCCTTAAACTAAATTAAATTCTCCTGTAACAAACTGAAATTACTTTTGTGTTTTGCGTGTAGCAATTATCGAATCGGAGTTTAAAATTTTAAAGCAAATGGCAACGACCCGTATCTATAATTGACGCTTGACCGCAAAGCGCACCCGAACCTAAACCTTTGTTTACTATGGTTATGGTTGGAATTTTGGTTTAGATATATGTTTATTTATTGACCTATTTAAGAAAGATACATTTAATGTGGGCCACAAATTTTAATTACCTTTATTCATAATCATTATAGTAATATGTCGATTCCTAACCTTTTAAAGGTTGGGTGGGAAAATAACAGATTTCACTTCCACCCCACCGTTTGGAAATGTTTACGAAGGGGTTGCCTAGCAACATTGTCATATATCCCTATAATAAAGTAGACTAAACAAATTTTAATAGAGCTGTCAAAAAATATTAACAAAATTAAAAGTTATAACTCAACGATTTATTCTGACAATTATTGATTTAAAAAGAGGATAATTGTAAATAAAATAGTCGCGAATCTGGGGACCCGGGTTCGATCCCGACCGACGCCAAAAATTACATCGAATTTTAATGGCACAAAATTGACCCCTGTGGTGCACTCTCCACGCCAGCTATGAGTGCCCGTGAGGTGACGCCTGGTAAGCGCCCACACGGTACAAATATTCCATCATTACCGATATCTGTATACATAGCAGATTGGCACACCCAGCAATGGGTAATATGCCGTGATGAAATATTTATTTATTTATTTATTTATAGTATACAAACCTCGGTAGGAGTTTCATTACATAAGCTGTAGAATTAATCTTTGCTAAATGTTAGGAAGAGTGATTTTTAATGAAATCGAGCGAAAAAGACATTAACACCTAATTTAAATGGACACGGATTAAAAATTAAACACTGATGATAAAGTTTTTTCACCAATTTTAACACAATGATAACGTAACAATTTTATTTTTTTATCAATAATTGTTCTGTTTATTCCTTGGGGGTTCCCACCCAAAACTGGGTAAAAATATAGTTTCGGCAATATCACCATTTGATTCTACGTACTTTCTGGATTTCGAAAGCCACCATTGGGATCTCGGAAACTATAAAAGATACTACTTCGGTTAAATGGGACATGTGTTTACAATAACCCTTATACCAATCGAAAGAGAAAAAAATAAGTATGGCTTCCATTTAAAAAATGTTTGTGTTACATCTCGAAAATGTACCAATAAAAAAAAATTCGTACGGCACTGGATATAAAAAGATCTGACTTTTTTATTTGAAACATTTTTCTCAATTACTGATAGTTGAGAAAAATTTGAAAATGAAAAAATGGACCAAATTCTATTTTCCACCATTATAATAACCTGTTTTTTTTTTGCAAAACAAAAGCACATCTAAGATGACCCCCCCCCCATGGGCGAACCACATATACTATGCCGAAAACCCAATGGTGGCCTTAGAAATCCGGAACCCTGTATACGTAGAATCAAATGGTGATATTGTCATACGTAATATAACAAGTGATATAATTATCATCGATGATATTCTCGAATGAAACCGAGCTGCAGATTTCACGAGTCCGAAGGACGAGTTGAAATGTGCTGCTTCGGTTTCACGAGCAATATCTTCGATTATTAATCATATCACGAGCTTATATTTAATGAGAGAATATAATGAATTTTTGCAATCTAACCTAACCTAACTTTTGATATACATATTCATATTATATTAAAACATGGTACTTACGAGTTTTATTTAATATTTCGGAGTTTGAATTATTGTTATTATTTATTTTTATACTCAAAATTAACTGTCAATGTCATAAATAAAGAAAACAAATCCCGTAGTAACGACTATAATACGGTGTTTATTTCTTTGTTTTTTATCATCGCTGTGATAATCTTGTAGCTAGGGACATTCTGAATGTTGATTGGCGGAAAACATGTCACGTGACTAAGGAATTATATTCTCGAAACTATATTTTTACCCAGTTTTAATTGGGAACACCAAAAACATAACAGAAAAATTATTCATAAAAGAAAAAAAAATGCTGCGTTATTATTTTGTCAATAATTGGTGAAAAATCTATATCCCCAGTGTTTAATTTTTAATCCGTGTCCATTTAAATTAGGTGTTAATGCCCTTTTCGCTCGATTACATTAAAAATCACTCTCTCCGTAACATGTAGCAAAGATTGATTCTGCAGCTTATGTAACCGATTGAGATACACTGAGCCCCACATCCACATGAAAGCGAGAGCGTCGCGGCGCGTCTGGTCCGTTTATCCCCAATTTATATTCAAGGTTGAGGCACTGGGCGACGCCGACGCCGGCCCGGCAACTGCCGAGGGGGTACGACATTACCCGAAATAGAATGGAGGATTGTATGATGGAATAAAGGGTAAAAAAATGGATTTTGCACGGTTAATTAACGAATTATAGAACTAATTTACTAAATTGCTAATTATTTTATTTTTTGCAAGCATAGAACAGGGGCCATTTATATATAAAGTAACCCTGCATGAAAGGGACTAGCAAACTTATAAAAAAGTTATTAGTTTTTAAAATATTTCAGATTCATAGTCTTTTTGAAATCCGGAATCCATTTACAAGTAAATAAATGCAAATAATAACAAAACAACTTGTCGGAAAATTTATGTCGTAATGTCAGGTGTTACGTCAATATGTCAGTCGTAAATATACATTTAAATTTTTTGTGCAACAGCAGTATGTGACAATGTATCTGTTATAAAAACGATACCAGGTATTAGAATAAAAAGAGGAGATCAGTATGTCGGCCTACATTCATGCATGTTATTATAGTGGACAAAATTATTAATAGTATGTAGCTCTGTATATTGTGATTAATGTAAAAAACGAAATACGTACATGGATAATGTGGGATGATGTAAAAAATGTAATTAGTAGTAGAGATGACATGCCATCAGATTTATTAATTTATATTTTCTCTGGTTCACATAAAAATTCATTTGAAAGAAATTACTAGTGGCACTGAAATTATATACGAGCCAAGACTCATAATAGTTCGGCTCGTTTACATTTTCAACAAATTATAAAACCTACGCAAATGGAGTGAAATTTCTTTCGACTAGTTAAAAATATATATTATTTTAAACTTATAAAAACTGAATAAGTTATTCAAGTATTCTGCCATTTAATATTGGGTTACATCGCTTTTATTACTAATTAATAACAGCTTTAATTCTATTAGGCATTGTATCCACAAGCCCTGCACATTTTTGTGTTAATAGTATTATTGTACTATATGTCTTGTAAAGGTAGGTTTTACTATACGCACTACATTTTTACGAAGTTATTTATTGTCCCAAAAGTAAAGTTTCGGTAGAAGAGAAATCTGGATTAGATGATGACTCTTTAAATGCCAGTCAAACTATTATTTGGCCCACAGTTTTTGTAATTTTTTTTTCGCCATATATCCAGGTTTTATAATTTGTTAAAAATGTAAGTCTGGCCAACTATTATAAGCTTGGGTTCGTAATATTGATATTTATTTTTTTAAAAATCTGTTATGTCCAGCACAATACCTCTCTCCATTTCAACTGTTATACATTTCACATTTCTTGTACACTAAATAATTCTGAATCTTTATAAACAAATATTATTATAATTTTAAATTCTTGAGGAAGTTTTTTTATGGTACTCTTCTAAATGTTCGAGATTCTTGTAATTCATTGACGGGATTGGCGGTATTTCTAAAGGGTATATGTAATATACTTATAATTTTAAATAATTAATAACACAATAAGAAATATTAAATGTACCAGAAAAAGTCTTCGGTAATGTCAGTTTTAAAACCGGGCTCACACTACTGTCCAGTAGGTACTATATGTATACACATACACTACACTGGATTTTTGACACTAACATTTTACATTTGTCTGTCAATTATAAACATTTAAATAACTCAACTGGTTTCCAGTTTCCATGGAGTTGTTTAGGCAGCGAAATTTATTACAACCACGATTACAACAGATTATTTTATATATTATATTTTTTATCTTTAAATCTGTAGAAGATATAATAAAACATTTAGATTTATTAAATTAAAAATGTAATATTCTTCATTATTTGTGATAACATAAATTTTCAAAAAATAATACTAAGAAGAATTTTATTCAGAAATTACTACTTCTGGTTGTCCAATTATTACCAAAACCTTTTCAGCTCTTCCCATCAATGTCAGATTGAGGTGTACATAGTTAAATAGGTCTAATGCTTTATTGTTTTTGATAAAATCGGATTCTATGGACCTTAAAACGTGCTTATTCACAAAAATCTGTATATGCGATTTTAGCATAAATCCAATACCTCTCTGAACGAGAGATAAAAATTATTGAGTAAAACCAAAAAAATCGATTGATTTTGCATTGGATTAGCAAAAATCCATATCGGTTCTGTCATCTCTCGGCAACAACCAGAACTATAAGTATAAAATTTTAATACATAATTCCATTTCTTGAAAGCATGTGACTGGCAGTTTAATTATTGAGAAGGTGATTGTTCTTACTATAAATTTCTTATAAGGTTTCGATTTTCTGTCAACGCCAGTAATTGACCTAACACTGTCAAGCGCTGTATGCTATAATTTTTAATTGAGCTCCGTTATTATATATTTCAGAAAATTACAAAGATAACTGAATCATTATCTTTGACAAGAGAATTTACTGTTTCTTTGTATGTTAAGTGAGTGCAATTCAAAGAATATTAATTACCTTGGGGAGCTTTGAATAATTTGTTTCGCTTTTGGTAATCCGTATAATTTCGTATTGATTTTGCGGTAGAATCCAATAGGCTGCGAGTTATTTTAGCTTTAAATTTTGACAATAATTAATTAATATTTTTTTAGTTTGAAATAGTAAAAATAGATTCAGCGCTTTTAAAATTAAAATATAGTGACACAATTAATTTATTGATATATTATTTTGAACACACATATTGTTTTCAATTTTTGAGATGTACTTAAATAATTAAAATTTTGATTTATTATCCTGATACATTCATACATTTTAATATTTGTTGATTACCATTTAATGAGATAAAATAAAAAAATCTGTTGTGGTCATCACAATACCTCTCGCCGTTTCCATTCTGGGATATATTAGTATTGTATTTAACATTTATTGTACACCCAAAAAATTGTAATTACATCAAATCTTTATACTTGGATATTCTCTATAATTTTAATTTCATTCTATGAGCAAGTTTTCTCCTACCCTTCTAAATGTTCGAGGTTCTTCCAATTCATTGTCGGGGTTGGCGGTATTTCTGAAGGGTGTATGTAATATACCTATAATTTAAAATATATAATTAAAAATACAATAAGAAATATTAAATATCATTCCCAGAAAAAGCCTTCAGTACTATCTCTGAATTTCTGATACTGACATTAGCGACATTTATTTGTCAAATACAGACATTTTAATTTCTCAACTGGTTACCATGGAGATGTTTGGGCTGTGAGATTTACTACAACAGTTTATCTTATAGATTATATTTTTTATATCTTTAAATCTATAGAAGATATAATATAAAAATTAAATGTGTCGTACAGAGAATTTTGTTTTTTAATATTTGTAATATATATTTTTTTAAATAATATTTAAAAGATTTTTATTAAAATACTACTACTTCCGGTTATCCAATTATTACCAGAACCTATTCAACTCTTCCCATTACTGTTAGATTGACGAATCCGCAGTTACACAAGTCTTTAGTCTTATAGAATTTAAGATATCGTACCTTCAACATATACATACACTGAATTTTATTCAGAAAACTATTTTTGGTTGTTCAATTGTTACCAAAACCTTTTCAGCTCTTCCCATGGATGTCAGATTGAGGAATACATAGTTAAATAGATCTTATGTCTTATAGTTTTTGAGAAACCGCCTTTTCAACATACACACACATGCACACACACATAGACATATCATCATAATAATGTTATAATCGCATTCTAGGGACCTTAAAACGTGCTTAATCACTAAAATATGGATAGCGATTTTTAGCATGAATCCAATGCTTCTCTTAGGTAAAAATCTTTACTAAACAGGCTCAACACGAAAATCCCTAACATTGGAAAACAGCTAGGGCATAGTGTGGGGGGTCAGAGGGGGGGGGGGGCGCTTGCCCCCCCCCTTGAATATTATTTGTTACTATTATTTTATCTAATTAATATTTTAATAAAGATTATAGTTTTCATCACTACTGAAATTGATTTCTGTTTTATGTAAAACAGAACTGTGATTTTGATATTCACTGACGGGGTATTCTAATTTAGTAAAATTGCAGGTAAAAAACTATATAACATTATGGATTATGCTGAAAAATAACGTAATAGTGTAAAAAATCTCTCTAACTTAAATTTTATTGCAATGGGCTACCATACCGTAGTCAAATTTTAACTACCTCGGATAATAATACGAAAATATACGTAACTTAATGAGTATAGTGAAAAAAAAATGTTTAAACATTAATTAGTGCGCAAACTACAAGCGATTGAAGTCGATTAATAATTAGTATGACGTATAATGTCCTAAGCAATTTGATTAGTTGCCTGATTTTAGAAAGTGAGACTCGCGCATCTTGTACGCCTACCCACCGTGAACCCATTAAACACTAGTGCCACCCCCCGCCATAGTTTGTGCCACAATGATAATATTGTCAAATAATGGTCTATTTTAAAGTTCCATAATTTATTTAAAAAAATGTGACCAACACAATACCTCCCGCCATTTAATTTTTATTAATTTAAATACATACCTATGGGGTCTCGTTGTCGCGCGCCTGATGTCTGTTTGCGAATCTGGGGAACCCGATTCGATCCCTATCAACAATAAATATTTCCAATTTAAATGGCACAAAATTGTCCCCTGTGTTGCACTCTCCACGCCAGCAATGAGGCGACGCTTCGTAATCGCCCGCATGATATAAATATATCACTACCATTACCGAAATCTGTGTACAAATCGGAGTAGCACACCCAGCAATGGGTAATATGATGTGAAAATATATTTATATATTTTTTATTTAAATACATACCTGCATATTTACTAATGCTAGAAATTCTGTATATTAAATTCCTTTCCATATAACTATTGTTCTCTTCACAATTTTCGTTTTAAAACGTTATTATTATTAATTTGAAATTATGTATATCAAGTTCCTTTGCATATAACTATTGTTCTATTTACAATTTTCTTCTTAAAACGTTACTGTTATTAATTTGGAATCATTATTATTTCGACAGTGACATTTATCTGTCAGTTACAAACATATGAGCTGAAATGTGTAACCATGGAGTTGTGTTTATAACATAAGTTCCGAGATATAATTTTTATAGTACTTTGTTTATAAATTTATCCATACAATATACAGAGCAAGTATTATTGCAAACCTGTAGAAAATGGAATAATCTTTAATTTTTATAATAACACATTGCGAAAAAATAACATTTAAAGGTATTTTTTGAGAAAAAACTATTCTGAGCTTTAAAGTAAACTGCCATTTCCGGTTATCCGATTAACACCAAAATTTAATGGGTTCTTTCCATATTAGAATAAGGTAGAAATACAATGTTTCAAAAGTTTCTGAATGTTGGTATTTGCATCATCGTTTAAATGTTAAAATTGGATTCTACGAACCTTAAAACGTGGTCATTTACCAAACCTCGATATGCGATTTTTAGCACGATCCCTATACCTCCCTTACCAAGAGTAGGGAGAGGAAAAAAATCTGACCTGGCCAGCACATTACCTGTCAATTCTACGTATCTTGTAGAAATTCCACACAGATTTTTTTTGCAAATGATTGTATAGGCGCTTTCTTTTTAGGAGAGAAATGAAATGATATTACCTCGTACTGAACTACTTCTAAAAAGAACAGAATGTTTTTTAAAATAAGAAATAGAAAATAAAAACCTATTATATAGCATTATATTTGCAACATAATAATCTGTTGAATTGGCTTGGGGCTATAATCTGTTGTATTACCTTGTGTGATTTGTTTTTTGTCACATTAAAGTATTTTACATTTTTATATTTACAGTAAACTTATTTCACAAAGATATTATGTAAATTTTATTTGACACTGACATCTGTCAATTACTAATATGTATTTCAATATTCTGTTTTCATGGAGCAAATTTTAGCAGCATAGGTTGCAATATATTTATAATTCTTTATCTCTAAATTCATTGAATATGAAGAATAAAAGGTAATTAAATCGAATAGTGAATAAAATATTCTTTAATATTTATAATATAAAATGTCAAAAAATGATATTTAACACCGTTTTTCCAAGGAAACCTGTTAAAATCTTCAAATTAGGAAACTTCCGGTTAACCAGTTGTAACCAAAATCCAATCAACTCTTCATATGGACGTACAAAAGGGAAATATGAAGGAATTGTAGTATTGGAGTTATCGCAAGAGATTTTTTTGTCACACACACAGATACACACACACATACAGACGTAAAAATAGTAAATTCGTGTTCTAGGGACCCTAAAACGTGCTTATTCATCAAAAACTCACCATCGTTTTTTTTAACCAAAGACAAAATGTATTTTATTTATATTATTTATGCTTAATAATTTTTTCATGAATATAACGTATAAGTTTATATATAAAAATATGTCAGCTATGCGAGCATGAAAAATTTGTACCTTATAGAACTAACAGTTTGTCGACCATTGGTGAAGACATGTTCCGTCAGACGCCAAATTCTGAAATTTAAAAATTCATATTTCGCTTATTACACAAAATTTTTAAGTGTGCAATTAAATTTTATTTCGTCCTGTTCTTCCAGATTTTTTTTTTAATCGTATAGGACCCCATTTATTTTGGCACTAAAAAGATATCACACGTAGTCAGTGACGTGTACGAGTGACTGGTTACATTTCTAACAAATTGTGTGCATAAAACTATAGGTACCATGTACAAGAAACACAAACAATTAAACATTTAACTCAAATTTTTAGATTTGTAATACAAACGTAAAAATTTCAAAAAATAAAATAAAAAAAAATAATTTTCGGAAATATTTTTTTGATCGAATATGTAGATTTAAGGGAAATTTTTCTTGGTTATGTCGGTTCAGAGTTTAAAATAATTTCAATATTTCTTTATTATTATGATAAAGAAAAATTGAAATTCATCAGAAAAATGTAATTATATTTTTGCCCCCACCTGGAAAAAAATCATACGCCCATAGAAAACAGTGTTCAAATATCAACTGTCCCGTATAACTTTAAGGGGTGATTTATACATACAGTTTTAGAGAATACAATTTTTATTTTTTAGTGCCCAAAATTTTAATTTACAGCTTGAGTGTCCGAATAAATTTAATTTAGATACATCGTAGAAACATATTTAATGAGCCCATCGTTTTACCACGTCATTAAATTAAATTTACGCGGGTACTAAATTTTAAAATTTTGAAGATCAAAAATCAAAATTTTATTCTCTGCAAGCCTATGTATAAATTACCATATAAAATTTTACGACATAGATAATATTTGTAATATTTTTCCATGTTAAACGCCTATGTCACGGATTTTGCGTTCACCCTGTAGATGATTAATAGCTCTTATGCATTTTGTTTTGATTTTGAGTTATTGGAGTGATTATTAATCATTTAACATGTAATCGATTTTACTTCATGATATTAACTGATTAGCTTAATAAATGGATTACAAACTATTATGGGATTACTCAGGAAATTAAAAGGCCTACTGCCCTGATAGTTCATAAATACTTTTTATTATTATTAATTATGCTTTACCAACGTTAACTATGTTCTAACTGCATAATAAACCACCCCAAACAAAACATTTTCCTTGTTTGTACCCTGTCGTTACCCAAACCACCAATTGAGGCCGCAACATCCCCACATTACCTGTCTGTAATTCAGCTAGTATTTACCTCCGTTCTCATTCTCAACTACAGACACAACCCCGCAGTTACATGAAAAACACCTCTCTTAGGGACAGGCGAGAGTAAAAGGGTTCCAGAACTAAAGCTACTGATGCTACTCTGACGCCTCACTGGAAGGGAGGGATTGGCAAAGGGCAAGGGTTGGAAAGAGGGTGGCATAATTACCTACAGATCGGGCTGGCTAAGGACTGGGATTCGCAACAAAATTGTTCAATATATAGTGAAGTCCTTAACTCGTTCATTGTGCAAAATGTAATGTCTACTATTCCATCAAAGCATTCCTCTAGTCAATATAAAAACAAAATAACCCTCAATTTGGCACATTGGGCCCCAATCTATATCGTCGCACTACAGGAAAACTCGAAAAAAAAATTATAAACATTTACAATCCAAAACAGTAGCAATTAACATGGCAAATAGCCAGGCTACATTCAAGGCATTTACATGTAAGTCAATGCACCCTTCATAGGCTGGTCAAACACAACCACGTCACAATGTGGTAAAAAGAAAACCAAATTACAGTTTTAATGGCCTGAACCTTCTTCTAGACTTTTGAAAAGCCATATAAAGAAGATCAAAAACTGGAAGAAGTCAGCCATAGCCTCATATTGAAGAAACATTTCTGGCCTTAGTTAATCGAAAAAAATCATTTATTTCATCCTCTTCGACAAACGCCAAAGAACTATTAGCTCTCAGCAAAAAGGACCTTAGAACTATGACAGATATCTTTACCCCTTACCCGTCATTGTCCTCTAAAATACCATCTATATGTAAGATTAGAATAGCTGAAAACCGTATATGACGGCTCTACGAAGAGGATGAACAAATTAGTACTTATGTACGTGTAGAATTTTATTATTTATACTATTTCTAAAATCTCCTAATTTGATTCCATATTAGTAATAAACAACCGTCCCCCTGTAACATTTTGGGAAGCCCTTTCGCTGTCGTATATCGATCTGTGTAGGGGGGCGCATTGCGTAGGCCCCCGCCCCCCGCTCGCCCTGGATCCGACGCCTCCGTCGCGACGCGGCACAAGCAGGGCGTCCGTGGGTTGGGGGCCGGCGTCTGGTCTTTGCCCTTCGGAGGCAGAGGCAGAAATACGCGTGCCGACACAGTTGACCTCGTCGAGAGAGAACGATACTGATACATGGAGATCGAGTAGCTACTAACTAGCAAGTTGCAGATATTGATAGGGCCAAGAGGAACGACAATATTGATGAGTTTTAAGGAGGATAGGACTGGGAAAAAACGAATTGAATAGATATATTACAAGATAATTTAAATAATGGAAGCATGGAATCTAAGTACCAAAAAATACAGAATTGCTGTAATAATTTTTGAAATAAAAGACAGAAATATGATTTTATATTTAATTGAACTATAATTTAAATCTTAAGGGATGTAAGGGCCTAAATATTTCAGATTATGACATTAAAACGTTCTACGAGACGCAGAAAACAAAATTTGAACTATAATTTTAAACAGTTATTTATTTGTTATTTGACTTTAATTTAGAACGTAGTTAATCAATTTTTAGTCACATATTTTGCTTGTTCACATTGGTTGTTGTATTTAGCCACAGTTTTATTTGTACTAATATCTGCTCATAAAACATTGAATCATTTAAATATTTTATATGCCTAATATATAGTTCATTTTTTGTTGTTAGGTCTCGAATCATGAATTTTACTTCCCGCTACCCTTGGTAAGGGAGGTATAGGGATCATGCTAAAATTCGCATACCGAGATTTTAATAAATGACCACGTTTCAAGGTCCTAACAATCCTATTTTAACATTTTCACAATGATGTCTGTAGGTGTGTATGTGTGTGTGTGTGTGTGTGTGTGTGTGTGTGTGTGTGTGTGTGTATGTGTGTGTGTGTGTGTGTATGTATGTGTGTGTATGTGTGCATGTGTGTGAGTGTGCAACTTCTGGACACTCTAACTCAAGTACTATCAATCGAAACCTTGTATTTCGACCTTATTCTAATATGGAAAGAAGCCCTTAGATTTTGGTATAAATCGGATAACCGGAAGCACTTTGCTGCTCAAAATAGTTTTTCTACCAAAAATACCTTTAAATGTCATTTTTTCGCGATTATTTTATTACAAAAATTAAACATTATTAAATTTTCTACAGGCATGCATTAATAATTTTTCTATGTATTTCATAAATAAATTAATAAAATAATTAATTTTATAAATCCCGGAGTCTATGTTTTAAAGATAAACACAATTTCTTGTTATAAATGTATGTAACTGACAGATAAATGTCATTGTCAAAAAAAAATCATTTCAAATTAATAATAGTAATGTTTTAAAAAGAAAATTGTAAATAGAACAATAGTTAGCGTCGCGTCACGGGTACTCACATCTGGCGTGGAGGATACACCACATGGATCAATTTTTTGCCATTTAAAATTCGAAATATTTGGTGTTGATAGGAATTGAATGCGTTTCCCCGGATTCGCGACCAGACACTCAGACACGCAGCCACGAGACCCCATAGGTGTATGTATTAAATAAAAATTAAATGGCGGAAGATATTGCGTTGGTCACAAAATCAATAAATTCATCAAAATCGTGCATTTGTGTTTCTCAACGCGCGTTAACATTAGGGTGTAGCAGATGGCAGATTTGCACAAACCAAAGTTCTATGTTTACATTGTTACTTGTTAACTCATTGTTTAATAATGAAATATGTAGATCTATTATATTAAGTGTAGAAATCATATTAATTAATATGTTCAAAATTTACTATGCGAGAGGCAACGAGATTTTGCACTCTGTATTTTCTTTTCAAACTTAGACAAACCAACGTTCTACTGTTAGAATATTTCTTGTGGTTTCAAATCAAAGTAAATTAGTTTTATTTCGCCTGGAATATATTTTTAAATAATTTCTAAACCTAAACGAGGAAACTAGATACAGCTGGAATTTCAAACAATATTTAGATATAAAATAAATGTAATAATTTCAGAAATAATCAATAGATGGTATCAAAAGTTTTCATTTTTGATATCTATACAATTTCAGCAATAAAAATCATAAAAATTTGTAACTAAAATATTCTATAAGTATTGTTTTGTTTAAAAATATGTTCTTGAACATTTAAAATCTAAAGTAGATTAGATAGATATAAGTGCCAAATGTTTTAAAAACTGTACAAGTTAGTAATTTTATGAACAAAGGTTTGTATAAGTAAACAAAGTATTAAAATATGTTGACTCATACTCTGGACCACGGAATAATAAGTCTTTAGCATGTATTTGAACAAAATGGATTAGAATATTAATAATAAAAAAACTTGGAACTATCTTGTACGGAACATTGTAGCATAGGCATAGATAATCCAAACATACTAGTATAGGTACGTAATGTATACGAAATGTAAGTATACGTGTTTATGTCCAAGTATACTGAGCCGATGGTATGGTGAACTTTGCTGACAAAAGTTTGTGTGAAGCATACTCGACTGGCATTATTTTTCGCAGCGTTGCAGAAACACATGATGATTTTAAGTCCCTCTTAAAACCACATACATAGTTATTAAATCGTGGCATGGCAAATACGGATTTTAAAGGTTGCATGATAATATTTGCATAATTAAATAGACCCCGCTTCCCTAAAATAAATTATAAATTACTAATACCCACTGGTCACTAGTCTGTATCTTTACCCATTTTTGAGTTATAATCCCCGAAACACATATACACTCACATTTGGATAAAATTGTAAAAAATTACAAAAATCTATTTTTACATCCCGCTACCCTTGGTAAGGGAGGTATAGGGATCGTGCTAATAATCGCATATCGAGATTTTGGTAAATAACCACGTTTTACGGTCCCTACAATCCATTTTTAACATTTTCACGATGATGTCTGTGTGTATGTATGTGTGTGTGTGTGTGTGTGTGTGTGGATCCTCTTTACGCTCTAACTCAAATACTATCATTCAGAAAGTTTTAAAACCATGTATTTCTACCTTATTCTAATATGGAAAGAACTGATTAGATTTTGGTGGCAATCGGATAACCGGAAATGGCAGTTTACTTGAAGCTCAAGATAGTTTTTCTTCAAAAAATACCTTTAAATGTAATTTTTTCTCAATTTGTTATTATAAAAATTAAAGATTATTCCATTTTCTACAAGTTTGCTTTAATACTTTTTCTATATATTTTATGGATAAATTTATTAAGAAAGTACTATAAAATTATAACTCGGAACTTATGTTATAAACACAACTCCATGGTTACACATTTCAGCTCATATGTTTGTAACTGACAGATAAATGTCACTTTCGAAAAAATAATTATTCCAAATTAAAAACAGTAACGTTTTAAAAAGAAAATTGTAAATAGAACAATAGTTATATGGAAAGGAATTTAATATACAGAATTTCTAGCATTAGTAAATATAGAGGTATGTATTTAAATAAAAAATATATAAATATATTTTCACAGCATATTACCCATTGCTGGGTGTGCTACTCTGATTTGTACACAGATTTCGGTAATGATAGTGACATATTTATATCGTGCGGGCGTTTGCCAAGCGTCGCCTCATTGCTGGCGTGGAGAGTGCAACACAGGGGACAATTTTGTGCCATTTAAATTCGAAATATTTAGCGTTGATAGGGATCGAATCGGGTTCCCCAGATTCGCAACCAGACATCAGGCACGCGACAACGAGACCCCATAGGTATGTATTTAAATTAATAAAAATTAAATGGCGGGAGGTATTGTGTTGGTCACATCAGATTTTTTCTAATAAATTATGGAACTTTAAAATAGTTTGACCATTATTTCAATTATTTGACAATATTGTCATTGTAGCACAAACTATGGCGGGGGGTGGCACTAGTATTTAATGGGTTCACGGTGGGTAGGCGTACAAGATGCGCGAGTCTCACTTTCTAAAATCAGGCACCCAATCAAATTGCTTATGACATTATACGTATACTAATTATTAATCGACTTCAATCGCTTGTAGTTTATGAACTAATTAATATTTAAACAATTTGACAGTTCACCGTTGGTTCAACGCTCATTTCTTGAAATAACGCATACTATATCCGTTTTTATCATGGTTTTAAATTAAGTTTACTCGATCACTAAAGCCGTAAATATAAAAAAAATTACATTTATAAATTCAAAATTTTATTCTCTAAAACTTGTGGGTATGTGTTTAAATCATCCCATAAAGTTTTATGATGATTCATTTTACCTTGCAGAACTCGTATCTCAAGTTTTTTTTCCATCCTTCTACGGCAAGTGTCTTATAAGATCGTTATACCAACTGCATATGCCAATTTAACAGGCAAACTGTTTTCTATGTTATACGCCATACGCCTATGTCACGGATTCTCGTGATCATCCTGTATATAAAAGAGCTTAGCTATTACTCTGTTACCTAGTTATTGCTTTGATTTCAAATTTGTACTTTTTTGGTTATTTATAATACATACATTAGCACAGTTAAATTATTTCATTTACTTATATAAATAAGACTTTTTTTGAATATTGAGTGCTAATGAATAAATAATAAAATAATTTACTATAAATTATTAATTTTTATTGTAATAATTTTTATTTAATCTATTTGTACTAAATAAGAGTAATGGTAATCGGCAATTATCAAAATTAATAATTGTAATCGGAAAAGTAAAAATCGTTGCACTATACTAATTTATAGACATTTTAATATGAAATAAGCAATTTAATAATATTTAAAATAATCAAGTTATTAAAAATGAACAGACCGATGAATCACCTATATATATATATATATTAATATATTTGGCATATTTTCTCCCAGTTCCTTGCTATAAATACGATTTATTTGTATGTTCTACATATCTTTTAGAATATTTTGAAAAAAAATAACTTTTTGAGGCAATATCTGAAGATGAGAAGAAGATTTTAAAGACATGGGTGTCGCACTCTTCCATAAATTAAATTGTATATATTACATACTTGATTTTTTCTAAAATCCCTGAATTATGGAGGCTTCTAATTTGTGGTGGCCCTTTCTCCATTCAGATTATGCCTCATTAGCTGTCATCACCGCTATCTGCTTTCATCAGGGACAAGCTGTCATATCCGGGAGACTAGCAGAGTAGTGTTTAAGTAAGTTTGTAACATGGCGATGGTGTGTACAGTCAGTGTCCCTTGAAACTGCCGCATTTTGGGAGCAACAGTCTGGTTACTGCCCTTGCTTTGCCAAGCTGTCCAGACGCTTGAACTCTGTGAACCCACACACCGCATAGGATTCGGGAATGAGGAAGAATTTTATTGTTATCAATTCCAGAAGATGGAACACTATTCTATACTGACGAAAGCAGTAATTTTAGTTTTAAAACAAGTTGAAATGCTCACAAAAAAATTCCAACAGTGTAGAATTAAATCCAAACCAGTAGAGCGTATACAGTTAAGTAAATTACCCGTCTACCTTTCCACCCAGGTTCGTATCCTGACACAGGTGACGAATCACTAATTCCGCGCTCACAGATGCTAATGTAATTTCGTTGCTTCCGTATTCACTATGCAACAGACAGAGACAGCAACACCTACATACTGGAAGTCAACAATCAATGAGACACCTTGTTTACTGTATTAATTCACGAGTTTGTATATCAATTGTTAACTAGTTGGAAGTTGGCGTTGATTGCAAATGAAATAAAGGAGAGAGGGAATAATTATTAAGAGGGAAATCAAACTGGCTCCCGGCGCCTTATTAAATATTTTACAGCTCGAAACACAAAGTCGTTGAAGGGGATAATTATAGAAATCGGAACAGTAATTACAAGCAAATTATTTACAGATTTGTCTATAATATTCCTCAAGTTTCTTGACGCAAATGGGAAAAATACCTAATTAAAGTTTTTATTGTTGTAATCAAAGTCAATAATGCAAACGTCGTTTCAAACAAAATAGACCATAGATTTAAACGGGGAAATGAATTTCATAGTCAAATACGGACTTAAACATACCGTACCGTATTATTAAAATATCTTTGTGAATTATTATTATTATTAGCTTATGGCATTACATACACAAATATAAATACATAATAAAAATTTGAAGTCAAGGTTGTTCAACCATACGATAGCTTCTGGAGTAACTTGAAAAAATGAATAAATATAATAATATTAATCAGAAAATATTTTCGAATCATGATTTATAATTTTAAAGCTTTGACAGTTTATAAGTCAGCCTGAAATTAATTTGACAGTTTTTAAGTCCCCTAATAGTCACTTTGAACTGTCATCGGGAAAATACACGTCTTTCTAGTAAAATTAATTTTTTTTAATAAAGTTGTAGGTACTATAAATTTGTTGATACAAATATAGAAAATATATAAATAAACTTTTTATTATTGTTCTCAGAAATAATGAATATACACAGTTGTTAATGCGCAACATTGTAATAATTACATAAGTAATATTGTCAGGTATATTATTATCTTTGTCCACAGTATCCACACTGTCTACACTCTACAATATGTTATTATCAAGTAGACGTACCTACTTATTATTTCAAATGAAAATGCAAATTAAATTATTATTATTTAATAGTGTCAAATAAATATATGAAGTGTTATATGTGGTGTTATATTTAAGTTATGCCTACGACGATATATAAATAATTTGAAATATACAGGGTGTTTGGCGTAAGTCCGGCACGAATATTTCGTTTATTTTGAGAGATACAAAAAAATGTTTATAAAGCAAAGTTAAAGTAGACAAAGGGGCTCCTAAGATGATCATAGCACAAATTTTGTATCATTTCCGGTTTTAGCGAAAATGGGTACAACTTTAAAACTAGCATAGGGAATCGGTATTTTTATATATTTATTTTTTTTCAGAATGTACATAAAATTTGCTTCACAATGATACCAAATTATCATAGTTTTACTTTCACCATTTCAAAATGGCAACCATCTATTCTCAAAATATGTATTAATAAAATTCCATACAAAATAAAACATAGCAAGCTATGAAAACAATTTTAATATGTTATAACAAAAGAAAAAAGATAAAAAAAGGCGTAAGGTATTATTTTTTATTTTTTTAGCATGTTTACAACGATACCAAAACAGAAACAGTAGGTAAATGTGAAAAACTACAAATGCTCAATATAGCCGCCGTTATTTTCTATACATTTTCTTATACGTAATAAAAACTCTTTCATTACATTTTCTAGGATATTCTCATTAATTTCTCTCACAGTCGCTCTAACTTTTATTTATAAATTTTCCAAAGTAGTTGGAGGTGTTCGGTATACTTTATCTTTCAAATAACCTCAAAGAAAGTACTCCAGTGGCGTAAGGTCAGGAGATCGTGCCGGCCAAGGATTTGGAGAATTTGTTCCAATCCAATTATCTTCATATTTTTCATTTAAATATAGGCCACTACATTTCTTGCATTATGATCTGGCGCTCCATCTTGTTGGAACCACATGCCAATGGTATTGACAATAGGTAAGTCGTCCAGCAGATCTTCCACTTCATTTTGTAAAAATAGTAAATACCTTTCTGCTGTCAGAGTACCTTGAAATATAATAGGGCCAACAATTCTGGTCCCAATTATTCCCAGCCAAACATTAAAAACAAATCTTTCTTGATGCCTGGATGTTCTCAGTATTCTGGGATTTTCGGTTGCCCAATGTCTTACATTATTTCTGTTAAAAAGCCCATTGTTCGAAAAATATGATTCATCAGAAAATAAAATTTTATGATGAAATCTGTTATCTGCCACATTTATAAAAACCAATTGCAAAGATTTATTCTACGATCATAGTCATATTCCCTAAGAGATTGACTAATGTGCATCTTATAAGAATTAAAACTATGTTTTTTTTAATTTTGAATGCTCTCCAACATGATACCGCGCATTCTTTACTTAATTCCCTCACCGACACTTCAGGATTGTAATTAATGTAAGCTAATATTCTTTCTTCTTCATCATCTCGATGATTATCTACTTCATTTCCTCTTCTTGTACGTCGATTTTTCAGTTTAAATGATCCATGTGTTTTCAATTTATTAACAACAAATTATAAAAATACCGATTCCCTATGCTAGTTTTAAAGTTGTACCCATTTCCGCTAAAACCGGAAGTGATAAATTTCTGCTATGATCATCTTATGAGCCCCTTTGTCTAGTTTAACTTTGCTTATTAACATTTTTTTTTTGTATCTCTCAAAATAAACGAAATATTCGTGGTGCCGGACTTACGCCAAACACCCTGTACATATACATATATTATTCATCATATTGCGCAGAATTTTTTTAGTAGAAAAAAACGTGTGGTTCATTGCGGAATCCAGGATTATGAAAATCACACGAACACATGGTGCAATAGAAATAGGTAAAAAAAATGTTTCCCAAAAAAACTTTAAAAAAATACAAATACTACTAAATCCTATTCTCGACAAACATGTCCATTTTTTAATGTTACCAAACTAAATAATGCAAATACAGAGCACATTACCTCACGCCAAAATAATGTTTTGTAATTGTAAAAAAATAACATCATTTTTATGGGAAATAAATATTCAAATCCAAATAATGAATATTAATTTAACAATTTAATGTGTAGATGTAAATAATATCATCACCGATCAATTTAATTTTGTATTTATTGAAAAATATAGAGAAATAGTTGAAGAACTCTTAGCAAAAACAACCATAGTCCGAATATTGTAAATATGAGTTACATACAGCGACATATACGTTCAAGGATGCCAAATAGTTTGGTAAAACTGTTTTTCGTAGAAAGTAAATAGTTACAAGTTATTACATTTTAAAGTTTGAGCGTTTCTACAAAAACACCCTATAAAAATGTCTAATTATTATATAATTACTCTATTACTCATCAATGTTTATTTTTCTATTACTTAACGTCCATTAAATATTTTGCTAATTTTTAAACATAATCCCGAGATAAATTAAGTTACAGAAATCTATAAAAGTAAGGAAGCTATAAAGTTATTTCTTTGGTTATCTAAAATTCAAAAAAATTGACCAAGGTTGTTTGAAGTTTAGTTTGAGCTAAGCAGGGCAAGAAACCGAAAACATTATCGGTTAATGGTTAACCAAAATCGAGAACTTAATTTTTAAAATGGTTTTCGTTCAAAAACCGGTTTACTATTTCCTTAACCGGTTCTTATATTGGTTATGTAAACCGGTTTATTAACCGGTTTATAAAAAATAAATTAAATTTTATGACAGATAAATATACATTTGTTTATTAAGCTTTTTTGTTTTAATTCCATGGCTATCACTATTTTTGAGTTGATTTTCGACATTTTCATACCTAATTTCTGCTGTTACAAAGCATGCAAAAATTAATTTTGTTTATTGATTCAAATATTTTTTTTTATAATCCACAACTTTTGTAGCATCTAAAATAATTTAGGAAGTAACGCGCAAGAAAAACTGTTTTCCTATGTTAAATGCCTGTGTAACGGATTTTGAGGGTCACCCGGTATATTTACTAAATAAAATAATAAACTAATAAATACAAAACGCAATACGAGTATTACCGGGGAATAACGTATTACGTACAAAGCACGAATAAGCATGGTCAGTCTTCGGCGCAGTACGTGCTAAGAAGGTGCGCAAGGAAACAGCATCCGGCTAAATCGTGATTTATATTTAAAATTCCCTACTTTTCAGAAACGGTTTAAAAAAACCGGTTTTAATTAATTTTGTTAACAGTTACCGGTTTTTTAGTAATTAATAATATCGGTTACGGTTTCGGTTAAAAATCAAAATTTTAGACCCAAAATATTGGTTAACCGGTTTTTTAAACCGGTTAAAAAAACCGGTTTCGTGCCCTGGAGCTAAGAGGTGCTCTCTCCGCGACAATTATTTTGAGAGAGCCCGTAAAGTGCCATCTAGTAAACGACGTAAACAATACAGTACAGATATATATCGACAATGCAGAATTTTTATTAAATTTTGTTATATTAATAAATTTTGAATGATGCACATACAATTTTGACAATTTTTGTCCCAAAATAAATACGAGGCTGATTTGAATCAAAGGTCCGCGATATAATCGAGAGAGGGCAGCACTACATAGACGCACAATTATTATTTGTTGTCAAAGATAGCAAATGGTCTTTCGTGTCTCTGCGAATTTGTATCTTATTTAAATTAATGTGCGCATTTTTAAGAATGAAAAAAATAGAACATCGTGCAGTAATCAAATACCTGCACAAAAAGGGTTTAACACCGAAAGAAATTCACAAAGACATGTCCAATACTTTAGGAACAGCTTGCCCATCGTACACAATGGTAAAAAAATGGGCAGCAGAGTTTAAACGTGGGAGAGAAAGCATTGAAGATGAACCTCGCAGTGGAAGACCTACAACTGTTACCAATGAAGAAAACATTGATTTTATTCACGATATGGTTATGGCAGATCGGCAAATAAAGGTTCGAGAAGTGGCAGAGGTTATGGGTATATCTTCCGAACGGGTTCAAAATATTATGACGAATAAATTAGGAATGAAGAAAGTTTCTAAAGGGTGGGATTAACACAAATACGTACAGACATGAAGTATTATTTTTATTGAATATAATCCAAATAAATAAACAAATTGTATTTATGTAAAAATGTAATAATTAATGAGTTAATAATAATATTATCTGTACCAACATAAGTTGCTCTAAATATGAAATAACTAAATTAACTACGGTTCATCCTGTTTCCCCATCCTCTTCTATGATCGTCTTTATATTCATCTCTATCTCTCAGTCTTTGTAGCATTTGTGGATCATCTATCTCCTCTTTTCTTTCATTTTCTGCATCCTCAGAGTCTTCTTCGGGTTCAATTCCAGCTAGTGCTCTTTCTTGCAGCGTCATCGGAGCTGATCTGGGTTTACTAGGATCAGGAAAAACGCCATCCAGTACACGCTTATCATAAAATTCTTTTACTGTCATTGTAGGGAGACTTGGATAACCAGCGCCGAAGACAGCTTTTTGTACATCGTCTTTTGTGATAATGACTGGACGAAGGGGTTTTATTTTTGGGGGCTCGCGTTTAGAAAGAGAGACGCCTTGTTCGCGTTGGTTTTCCATATGAGCAATCATTGGTTTTTCCATATCAATACTGTCTAATTCTTCCATAGATTTGTAAATGAATATTTTAATCATTGTTAACATGTAGTTTCGTTTTAATTCGTCATCAATATTAGGATTATCCATATTTGTTTTTAAGTTATCCAGTTTTGTTTGTAATTCTTTTTGTTCTTTAAAACGTTGTATTTTATTTCGACGAGTTAAAACCATACCTGTTAATTGTTCAAATTGAGATTTGTTTGATGCTTCATCTTTGTTTGCATTTTGTGGGTCTTTAAAATTATAATCGCTTAATCCATAATCGTTACAACGTTGTAAAAAATCTCTAAAATATATTTCTGCAACCTCAACGATCTCTTTCCGTTCCCCTAAAGTTATCTTTAAACTTAAAGTACCCAAAAATGCTGGTAACAACAAATATTGCAATTCATTTGTAGATACTTCCTCAATACTTTCGTTGCTGCTATACATTCCTGTTATCGAAACAAGTTTAGTTGCTTTTTCGAATAAACCCATTGCTCGCTTGACTTTCACCTTAAATAACGACAATTTATCAATAATTATCATTTATATTTCAATCAAAATAAAATTCAAAACTAACCTGAACGTCTGAACTATTTGTCGGTTCATCAGTTTTGTCTATTGCATTGAATAATTCTAAACCATCATCGAATATTTTGGAGAGATTTTCAACTGTGTCGTCTTCTGTAGCCATTGTAATACTTTTTAATTTGGAGTATGAGTATGATAAATGAAAAACAAAACACAGAATGTCAGGAACTGTCAACAGTGGCAGTGGAGGTAGACAAGAGGTGTTATCGACGAAAGCGAAATGAAATTTGTTAAACTTATTGTACTGTCAGCACCATCTATTGGCCGTTACATAAATTATAGTTATACTATATTCCAGTTAAGAATGCACTTGGTGGCGCTCCGGAGTCAGTACGTTTTACATACATAAAACTTATAATTAGTTTTATGTTTCGTACTTAATTGACAGCTCGAAATGGCAAAATTTGATTATTTTTTTTTAATTCTTTAGAAAATAAACAATTACTTAAAGAAGTATAATAGTATAGTATATAATAATATTGAATCACAGCTTAAGATTTCTGCATTGATTATACTCTATTCCACACACCTAATTCAATATTGTAAATATTATAAGATATAGTTTTAAACTCTCAGATTGGCTGAAATTAGAGCCAAGTTTACGCACTGTAATTTCAGACTAGAGTTAGTAGGGTACCTCCTATATACAGATATGGCCATAGTGTGGCTCGATTTTTGTCCGCCATTAGCGGTCCAATATCAAATGTGTTAATGAAACACACATTTAAATATACTATTTCAAAGTCAACAACGTGATTAAAGTTAATAACGTTTTATGCAACTGGGCCTAACATACGACGTTCAACTTCTCAACATCTGACGTTTTGTTACATATTTTTCTTACGACCACATACGAAACATTTTGTTTCCACACAATTACCTAGGTACGAAAACTGACAATATCGTTCATGTATCAGATAAATAATAACACACTAGTGTATTATTATAACACACAGGAATATTGCCAAGTGACCGGTAATTTGACTTTGTCTTATACGAGAAATCGCCGAATGTCATAGTATGACAATAAATAATATGACTATGAGTGATAATATGCAAATTTAACGCTTTTTCTTTATAATAATTACAGCTGAGACGATAATTTCACATTTATGATAAGGTATTTATAAACAGAACAGTTGGTAATACTGTACTATGCGTTATTTGACATTTTTTGAGGTTATAATCATTCCAACATATAAAAAACAATAAATACGTGGTGGTTAATACAATATTGTAACGTGCGCCCCTGACTAAAGAATATTCGGGCGCCGCTACTGGTAGAATATTCCCAAGCGATGACGTAATTCCCGGCGTCGGAAATACCCATACGCCTAGATGTGTTAATTACACCGATGACCTGGATCCTTTGTATTCAATGTTATTGTGGCGTCAGAAAGTTCTAGAAGGACATCGCGCTATATAAACCCGTCGCCAAGGCCATCGAACATAGTATGATATATAGAAGCAACGAGCAATGAACAGTTGGTAATATAAATAAACAGTCTACGAGTGGTGAACATAAATAAATGTAGTTATATAAATAAATATAGTGATATAAATATTGTTCAAATAAATAATAGTGTTTAAGCATTTAATAATATTCTTAGTCTTAAATTAGTGTTTATAATTATTTAATCATAGTGTTAGTTACTTTTATTATCTTATTAATATTTAATCTTAATTATTATCGTTTAATAAACGTATTATTTTAATTAATAATATATCTTTGATTTTTACACTTCACCCATATAAATAAAGCGTTACAATATTATTGTACAATAATAGTTATTTAACTATCAAGTGTGTTAATCGCCAATTAACACACGTGTTAGTTACAATATTTTTTTCGTTGACCGTATCTTACTTAAATGGAAAATCTAATTTTATTCAATGACAATTTTTTTTAGGTTAGTAATGGTTGACCGAACGTCAAATTTTACGTCAGATAATCAATAAGTTTTGTCATCAATTGTTTTCAATGGGTGCGTTCAGTTTACTTAGTGCTAGACAACAGAAGCGGTTTTTTATGTTATTTCAGGAATTTTATTCTTTCAAATTCATTTTAAAGGTATGCTACGTGAATATACCTAGCTAGTAAGTGTCAAAAGCATGACTTTTAATTCTGACTATCTTTTTGCTACAACTTAACGTTAGCAATACATGCTGTGTTCCTTGTGGTGAACGCACCCAATAAATCGTTTATTAATAAAAAAATCATGCATTAATAGGGGTCATTAATGAATGATTTTCTATACATTAAGATAGCCTATTAATAAACGGTCGACGGAAAACCTTATTTGTAGAGACAATGGGAATGTGATTATTACAAAAATGGATTGCAGTAGCGATTCGTCTATGGAATGTACATCACCAGGTGTCATGTCGTTTGAGATTAAAAAAAACCTATATTAAATTATGCCATTTTTTGTGGTCGTGGGAAAACTAGTGTATAAAACTTGTTAGAACGAGGTTTTTACACACTCATGTGATTGCTGTGCTCGACTATTCACACTCGTTATGAAATGACTCTTAGCTCGTTGTGTAAATAACTATTTCGCTATTGTAAACTTGGTTCGCGTTTAGACCAATCAATAAGCTAGAACCATAAGCCCTATTTTACCCCTAACTCCATTCTTAACTGGAATAAACTATAGGTATGCCATTCTGACCAATCAGAGTGCAGAATTTATTTCTTTATGTAAACCAACGTTACGTGAAATGAACTGAACTAATCGATTTAGGAAAGAAAAGTAGAGGTCTGTAGCACCATCTGTTAAATAGTACATGAAGTAGAAGGTACGCGGAAAATACAAAACTTTTAAACTATATTTATTTTTTAATGTGACTTATTTATGGATCAAATTAAAATATATATGTTAATATATCATTATTATTATTAAAAATTTCTATGGAACAATGGAAAATTGTACTGCGTAATAAATAAATATTGTTTCCTAGTGTAAATGATTATTGAAAACGAATCCATTGTTATATAACAACAAAGTTTTTTTTGTTTTATTTTAATGATATAATGAAACGATTTTTTATCATTTTGTAATTACGACATTTCAAGATCACCGATTCTAAATAGGCAAATTGTTTTACTAAACAATAACATAACTTGTTTATTGATTTCAACCTTGAATCATTATTACAAAGTCTTTTAAATGAGTCGGTAGGCGTGGAAGGAAAATCAGAAAGTATCTTTCATCGCAGGTGAAAACACTCCTTCCACAAGACGTCCAGCAAATAGGTCAACATGAAAATATTGTTTTTGAGTTTGTTTATTTGTTTATTTTACCTTGGATATGGACAAGATGTTAAGGAGGTATTTATCTTTAAATTTAAACTATTATTCACTGATAATTTTGTTGCCGCTTTGACTTATTAGCACTAATTAAGAAAATAATTATAGTGAAAGACTACTCACCAAGTTTTATGTGTGTATGCAAGTTTAACTGAAGTATATGATACAAAATTTATACAAACATTTATTTATAAAGTTTCTGCTATTTAAATTGCAATCATAAAATGTTTAAAGTGCTTTTTTATAAGGTAAACAATGCATCATAATGTTAAACAGCTTTTATTATCATAAATAAATGTTTAAGAAAATCATAAAGCCAAATAAAGCTATTCATTAAGAGTTTTACAGTTTTATTTTCAACAATAAGTCTATTAATTTTATTTTTTTTGATGATGTATTTGTGGCTTAATGTACAAACAGCCAATGTCAACTTACAAAGTACCTACTTATTGACATTCTGTATAACTATACGTAATTCTCAATGTAACATTAATGAAAAGAGTTGATTAACTGATTGGATTAAATTGGACAACCGGAAGTAGTAGTTTCTTCAAAAAAAATCGTCTAGATATTATTTTTCTAAAATAGGTTGATTAGCGAACAGTTACTAGCATTGTTTTTTCGTTGGCAATCGTTTATGGATTATTTTAGAGAGAAATACTTCAAATATATCAATAAAAAATCTGATGTGGCCAGCACAATACCTCCCGCCATTTAATTTTTGATAACTTAAATACATACTACATACCTACATATTTACTAATGTTGGTAACTGCATAAGTTCCTTTGCATATAATATAACTATATATATATATATATACATTATAATGTATATATTATCATGGTATTACCATTATTTTCTTCTCCAGAATCTTACCGTTTTATTTTGTGACAGTGGCGAATTTATTTTCAATTAACAAACATGAAAATTAATTTCTTGATTAGATATTTTATAAATTCATGTTTTAATATTTTCTTCTTAAAACACTACCATTATTAATTTGAAATGATTAATTTATTGACAGTGACATTTATCTGTCAGTTACATATAAATTTGAGATCTGAACCATTGACTATATAATGTTGTATATACAACATTATATAGTCAATGTCTGAGCTGTGTTAGCATTTGTAAAACAAAAATATTTTATAAATTTATTCATAAAATTTATAGAAAAAGTATTAATGCAAATCTGTAGAAAAATTAATAATCTTTAATTGTTATAATAACATCAATCGCGAAAAAAAAATTTAAATGTATTTTTCGAAGAAAAACTGTTTTGAACTTCAAATAAAGTGCCACTTCCGGTTATCTGATTTACGCCAAATTCTAATTGGATCTTCCCACATTAAAATAGAGCAAGAATACACGGTTTCAAATTTTTTATAATTAAAATGTTAAAATCTGATTCTAGGGACTTTAAATGTGCTTATCTCGATATACGATTTTTAGCACGATCCCTATACCTCCCTTACCGAGGGAATCGGGAGGTAAAAATAAATAAATGACTGGTTCATGCCTGGTAAGCGCCCGCACGGTGCAAATATTTAATCATTACCGAAATCTGTGTACAAAGCATATTGGCACAAGCAGCAATGAGTAATATGCCGTAATGGCGTGATGATATATTTATTTATTTATTTCATGCTATATTTTGTTTTAAAATGAGCTGAAGCAATAAATCAGTCCGCCAAATATATTCCAGTGTCGCGTCAATAATTGTTTGCTACAGGATAGTCAAAAAGAATTCGATAGAGATATATGTTTCCATTTTCAATTATTTTTCCGAAATCAGCTGAAGTCGCGTTATATTGAAATAAATATCAATTTTGATAAAAAACATTTATTTTCAGATAATATAAATAAATAAGATTCATCTGAAAACTTCTATTTAGACCTATTATAACTCTTCTTCTAAAAGGGATTATCGAAAGGTTTATTGCGATATTTCTATTGTTGTAGAATTAAGTTTTGTTCCCGTTTAAACCGCCATTGATAAACACATAAGTAAAGATACCTATCTAATTTTGGTTGGTGGTTTATTTACCGCATCCCTGACAAAATTCCAATACTAAATTTTGATTTATTACTACAGCTCATTTAGAAACGAAGTATACCAGCACCACCGATACATTTTTTTAGTCCATTACAGAAATATAGTATTCTTCACGTAAAAATGGCAATGTGCAATGTTTCGTTTATTTTATAGGTAGTTCAATTCGCTCTATAATCTATGATGACACCGACTAGGAAACTATGTTTTTCAGCACTAAGAAAGGCACATGCAAACATGACCATTATTCTAGCCCTTTTCTATAGTTTTTCTTTGACATCATTGATAAATTATGTAAATCAACACAAAACATAAAAATGTTAAAATACACGCCAAAATTATTTCCTGAGATGAATTACGAGATATGTCGCCTTATGAACAGATTCTATATAAACTGTGTGGTAAAAGAAACGTCGTCGTTTACGAATGTCATCAAGAATCATACACATTTTATTGCGCAATGCCATTCTTACGTGAATAACTATACCGGATGTTCATTTTATTTTGTCCACTATTGCTATCTCGAGAGCTATAAGAACTACTAAGTCGGTTAAATTAGCAAACAATTGCTATTTTATTAGAATATTTTAATGAACGTAATTTTTACCTCCCGCTACCCTTGGTAAGGGAGGTATAGGGATCGTGCTAAAAATCGCATAGCGAGATTTTGGTAAATGACCACGTTTTAAGGTCCCTAGAATCCATTTTTAACATTTTCACGATGATGTCTGTGTGTGTGGATCCTGTATATACGCTCTAACTCAAATACTATCATTCAGAGAGTTTCTAACCATGTATTTCTACCTTATTCTAATATGGAAATATCTGATTAGATTTTGGTGGCAATCGGATAACCGGAAATGGCAGTTTACTTGAAGCTCAAGATAGTTTTTCTTCAAAAAATACCTTTAAATGTATTTTTTTCTCAATTCGTTATTAAAAAATTAAAGATTGTTCCATTTTCTACAAGTTTGCTTTAATACTTTTTCTATATATTGTATGGATAAATTTATAAAGTAATATAAAAATTATATACATAGGTAAATGGCGGAAGGTGCTGTGTTGGTCACATCAGATTTTTTTTGAACCAGTCGATTTCAAACTGTCGGTACCAACTTTGTTATTTCAAATGGGACCATATATTTTTTATGTACTTAGATGAAAAATTTTATTCTGAATTCAGTGATGTAATATTTGCATTTTTCAAACCCTTAGATAACAATTTTTTTTTAGAAAAATTGAAATAAAGTTTTATATTAATTTGATTAAAATATGGCTACAATAAGAGTGCCACGAATGGTTAAAAAAATACATATTTTTTGCATAGAATTAGAGTGCCCTGACAGAAAGAAGTGATTGTTATGTTCATTTAATTGAGAATATAATTCATTAGTCACATGACATGTTTTCCGCCAATCAACATTCAGAATCTCCCTAGTTACAGGTCTATCACAGCGATAATAAAAAACAAAGAAATTATCATCTTATTTATAGTCGTTACTAAAGGGATTTGTTTTCTTTATTTACGACATTGACAGTTAATTTTGAGTATAAAAGTAAGTAATAACAATAACTCAAAGTTCGATATATTAAATAAAACTCGTAATACTATGTTTTAATACAATAAGAATATATGTACCTATCAAAAGTTAGGTTAGAAGCATACACAATGTGTTACAAAAATTTAATATATTCTCTCATTAAATATAAACTCGTGATATGATTAATAATCGAAGATATTCCTCGTGAAACCGAAGTAGCACATTTATTCGTCCTTCGGACTCTTGAAATCTGCAACTCGGTTTCACTCGAGAATATCATAGATGATGATCATATCACTTGTTAAATTACGTATGATCGTATAATTATAAATGTTAACGCAAACAAAATATCCACGTATTTCTTGCATGGCATTCTAATTCTATGTAAAAAAAATAACACATTTATTTCCTCAATTCGTAGCACTCTTATTATACCCATATCTTATCAAATAAATATAAACTTTATATACATTTTGCTTGAAAAAATCGTTATTGAAGGATATAAAAATATTATGTCACTGAATTCACCATAAAATTCTCTATCGAATAAGCAAAAAATAGTTCCATTTAATATAAAAAAGTTGGTCTCCACAGTTTGTAAACCACTGGCTGAAAAAAAATTATGCTTATTACAATAGTCTTGTATTTTTTTTTTATTAATTTAAACGATAGCTCGTAGCTCTTATAGTTCTCGAGATAGCAGTACTGGACAAAATGAAATGAACACCATGTTAAATTAAATTAAAAATGTTGCAATAAGTTTTAATCGACTGTTAATGATGATTTGGAGAGGTGAAATAATGGAGATTCAGTCCTTGGTTCAAATATTATTTATTTAAAACAATACCGACGTTTCGGTCTCAATTAGACCATTCTCAGGGTTATGTTTAAAATGTTTTTAGATTTATTGAAAAATAATGAATTGTACATAATTAAAAAAGGAGGTTGTAGATATCGTCAAACTATAAATATATAAATAACACGTACATTCTTTTCAGAGTTCATTATATTATATTATATATTTATAGTTTGACGACATCTACAACCTCCTTCTTTTTTAATTATGTACAATTCATTATTTTTCAACAAATCTAAAAGCATTTTAAACATAACCCTGAGAATGGTCTAATTGAGACCGAAACGTCGGTATTGTTTTAAATAAATAATATTTGAACCAAGGACTGAATCTCCATTATTTCACCTCTCTAAATTAAAAATGTTGTTTTTTTGCAGGAATTCGTCAAAAACGAACTAGTTCCTGACATAATATGCACACCCCCCGAAGAACTAATTGTTGTTAACTACCCCGACAGATTCGCCCGTTTGGGCAACGAACTAACCCCTTCCGAAGTCAAACCCCAACCTGAAATCGATTTCACGACACAACCAAATACTTTCCACACCCTTTTAATGGTAGACCCAGACGCAACCAGCCGAGAGAACCACGATCTTCGAAGTATCCTTCACTGGATGGTGGTTAACATCCCCGAATCCAATGTCACTTTAGGTCAAACCAAGGCAGAATATTTACCATCTGGACCCCCCAAAAATTCAGGATTGCACAGATATGTCTTCTTGGCGTACGAACAAGACGGGAAAAAGGATTTTATTGATGAAAAAGAAATTAAAAAAGATGATTTGAAAAGTAGGTTCCATTTTTCCGTAAAGGATTTTGAAAAGAAATATGGATTTAAAGGGCCGATAGCTGGGAATTTCTTTGTGGCGCAATGGGACGAATCAGTCACCAAATAGGAGACGAATCAGTTACCACAAATATTTAAAACAGTGACACTTTTTATAAATATACAGTGGAAACAGTATATATAAAATGACAGTTTATCAGATTAATATATTTTAATAAATAATTTGATTATTGTCAAAATTATACATTTTTATTCATATAGTGGGTGTTTAACAACTTCAGAGTAAAAATTAAAAGGGAGATACTACAGGATGTACTGAACACGAATCAATTTTTTTCCAAAATTTGGAAAATTACTTATTATTTATTTAATTCTTGAAGTGTTCATTTTTAGGGCCACTGACCGACACGAATTTTATTTATACTGCCTTCTATTGTATTTATTATTTAAATACATTATAATATAGCGCACTTTAACGAATAATTTTGTACAAAAATATTCTTGTAATAAAAATATAACTGAGTACTATAATTCAATAAAATATTATATTTATATTTTATCAATATATTTTTCTGGGTACCTCATGTAATACCTTTGAAGTTTGGAACACCTGTTTTTTTTATTTAATATTTACTTAGTAATTTTCCTACACCAACATATAAAGCAAATAATGCAAATTTTTATTATATTCATTTAAGATGCATTATAAATATTTATATTTACTCATTCATTACTCATTGTCATTACAATATATTTATGCACACTCTGTGTTCATATTAATATGTGTGAAGCATTATAATTTAACCTCTAAATTATTTGTAATAAAAAGATTATAAGATATGTAATAGTATATTGTGCAACAAGTGCAGAAAAGCACCTATTGCCCACGAGGTGTGAAAGTTTCAGCACGAGACGAAGTCGAGGGCTGGAATCACACAAGTGGGCAATAGGTGTTTCTGCACGAGTGGCACACTATACTTTTTCTACGACCACACTCTTTTGTAAGATAAATAATTTATTTTTAATAAAAAACATATAGTTGGCAAGTCGTGGGATAAAGTGTGAGAAATAATTTCTCACACTTTAACCCACGAAATGATTAACTTTCGGGCTTTGTAAAGCAAGGGAATGTGTGAGAAATAATTTCTCACACTTTATCCCACGACTGTGGGAAATTAATAACTTTCGGGTTATGTAAAGTATGGGAAAAGTTCAATTTTCTGTAGTGGTCGTAGGAAAAATTTATTTTGACATTATTGATAAATAAAACTATTATTTTTTTTTTTATATAATGTAAGAGTAAAAAATTATCATTATCCATGATAAAATGAAAAAAAATGTTACTAAAATTCAAGGTGACACATTTATTTTCATGAACATATTTATCACAGTACATAAATATTATAAAATTAATCGTCTAATTTTGATTATTTTGCCCCAAAAGTATTGGTTAGTCATTTTCATTATTGTAATCAAATTTTCAATTATAATCAACTATTGCTACTGTTGTAATCAACAATCTTTTTAAAAATAAACTGAAAGGTTACAATTGCAGAGATATTCAAATATAGATATATTTCTGTTTTCGAGTTACCTAAAAAGCGAGATAAACGCCCCAAAGCGGCCTCCGACCTCCTCTTACAGACTTTTTCTGTATCTTTACTTTACATATTTTTTTAATAAATAAATTACAAAATATTAATTTTAAGTTCAAAACAGTAAGATATATAGCGACCATAATCTAACCCGGTTCTTTTTAAAGAGAGTTTTGATTACAACAAAGAAATATTTGATTACAACAATGAATATGACTAATTTCACAATAAAAATATAATATTTGTTATTGTACGAATCATAAAATTGCACGTATTTAACGTAATTTGACATGAACATTTTTTTTTATTTTTTTGTCCTAATCCATAGCAAGCTTTATTACAAAAACAAAAAATCTGATGTGGACACCACGACTTCCTTGTACGATTATTAAACTATACATATTTTTTTAATAAATAAATTACAAAATATTAATTTTAACTTCAAAACAGCAAGATATATAGCGACCATAAAGAGAGTTTTGATTACAACAAAGAAATATTTGATTACAACAATGAATATGTTAGGTATATTCCAATTTGCCGCGCTCCGCTACAATACATATAGTTCCACGTCACCATGGATGGGGGAGCCACCATACGACGATCTCGCATTTTACACTTACCAAATGTTTTTATGTTGTGTAATATATAAACAAGAATGTAAATATCGCCATCTTGTACGTTACAAAATAAACTTGTGCTTTACTGAATAAAGACCTGTGTTTAACAAATAATTTATTGTTTTACAGAGTTATTTTACCCCGAATCCAAACAGAATATGACTAATTCCACAATAAAAATATAATATTTGTTATTGTACGAATCATAAAATTGCACGTATTTAACGTAATTTGACATGAACATTTTTTTTATTTTTTTGTCCTAATCCATAGCAAGCTTTATTACAAAAACAAAAAATCTGATGTGACCAGCACAATACCTTCCGTCAATCCTGTGTAGGGGTATTATGTACAAAATCCATACATAAATTTTCTTACTAAAGATTCTAAATTTTTGGTATTATGTGATTCCCTTTCTCGGCAACTGAATTCCATACTCCTGATAACAAAAAAATAATAATAAGAAATTATGATATTTTGAATGAAAAATTATAACACTTGTCAGTTATGGACATAATTAATTGCTGTCATTTTGACACGGGTCCCATATCTGCTTACCAAAGTCAGCAAAGTGATGTCACTACACGCGCCCTATACATAAATTTTCTTGCAAAAGATCCTATATTCCCAGTAAAGTTATTTCATAAACAAACTATGCAAATTGCACTAGACACTGACATCTTCTTCTTTAGTTTTTCCCATTCGTTAGGGGGTCGCTATTTTTTATTTTCTTCTTCCACTCATTTTTGTTTTCCGTGTCGTCCTCATTCAGTTCCTTTTCTCTCAAGTCTTCTGCAATACAGTCTTTTCATCTTATATTTAGTCTTCCTATGTTTCTTTCACCTTCTATTAATATATTCATCTCTCCTCATAACATGTTCAAACCAATGTAATCGTCTCTCTTATATCTAGAAACTTCTAACACTAGAGTTACTTCCCTTTTTCTTTCATTGATTTACATTTTATTGATACTGACATCTGTCAATTTGAATTACCTGAATATATTAGCAGTTTCCATGGTTAAGTTAGCATAGCTGGCTGAATAATGAAATTTATATCAAATTTATTATCTTTATTCTTCTTTAACTCATATCTGTTGAATAACAAATATAAAATTCAATCAAATCGTATAGATAATAATATATTCTTTAAGTTATAATAACATTTAACTGAGTTTGCCAAGAAAAACTATTAAAATCTTCAAATGAGGGTACTTCCGGTTGACCAATTATAACCAAAATCTAAACAGATCTGCATATGGTTGTAAGGAAGAGGAATACGCAAGAATTGTAATTTTTGGAATTCTAGTATTGGAGATATCGTGTCCGAAACGGCGGGGATACACACACACACACACACACACACGAACACACACACACACACACACACACACACACACACACACACACATACAGACATCATCGTAAAAATAGTAAAATCGTATTGTAAAGACCCTAAAACGTGCTTATTCAATGAAAACTAACCACCGAATTTTTTGACCAAAGACAATACCTTCCTTACCTAGAGGTGACGGAAGGTAAAAACAGAAATGAACACAAAATGGTACCAGAAGTTTCGTTTTGATTTTATTGAGAAGTATTTGTACAATTTTTGCAATTTATAATATAAAATATAATTGAATTAAATTTAAATGATTTAATTATATATATTTTAAACAAGCATGGCACGAACGTTTGGGCTACCAAGATAAACGTCACGTGCGCGATGTGTTATCCCGTGTCGGTATATAAGTAAAGTGTTCGGACATCATGTCATTTTGTTATGGTTGTCGTGATCGTCCGCAGATTGTCGGTGAACTGATAAATGCCGATGTAAACGGTCCAATGTCCATCGATCATTTAATGGTTTTCGATATTATGTGGCCTTCAAAGACGATTATTCTCGTTACGTTCGCATATTTTTCATGAAAGAAAAAAGTGGCTACGCATTAGGAAACGTTTCTAAACGAGTGTGATACGGCAGGACATAAAGTGAAAGTTTTCCGTTCGGACTGTAGTACCGAATTTCAATGTTCCGCGGTAATGAAACTGTTCCAGAAACGTGGCATCGATTTTCGTACGTCGTGTCCATATACTCCTGAACAAAAAAATCTGATGTGGACACCACACGACTTCCTTGTACGATTATTAAACTATACATATTTTTTTAATAAATAAATTACAAAATATTAATTTTAACTTCAAAACAGCAAGATATATAGCGACCATAAAGAGAGTTTTGATTACAACAAAGAAATATTTGATTACAACAATGAATATGTCTAATTTCACAATAAAAATATAATATTTGTTATTGCAATTTGACATGAACATTTTATTTTTATTTTTTTGTCCTAATCCATAGCAAGCTTTATTATCAAACCAAAAAAGTATATACAGGGCCGGATTTAGGGGTGGGCAAGGTGGGCGGTAGCCCACCCTAAAGTTAGCAAGGGGCGGCAATTTACAAAAAAAAAAATACTTGACATAGCATTTAAATCTTTTACTTCACTATTACATTTTCATTTTTATTTAACCTAAATAATATTAGTACCATGAACTCCAAAATATTGAGAAATAATATTAAATAGGTACAATGTATTAAAAAAACCTAACTCGGAGTAGGCTATGAACAAAGAAACGTATGATCATTATTCAATTCAAAAATCAAGTCAAAAATTGATATTGAAATGTAATTTTAAAGAGAAAAATAATAAAGAAGGAAACTATACATATTGCCATTTTCCGTTTTCTAATTTAATTCCATTTCTAAAAAAATATTCAAGAAGAAAAGCTTTTATATTATTTTGACAATATCTCGTATCAAATTGACATTTAATTAAATAGTTTTAAGACGATATACGTCTCTTTGTTCATAGCCTACTCCGAGTTAGGCTTTTCTTAAACACACTATATATTGGGCGTTCATTTTAAATGGGCCACCATTGCTATCTCGAGAATTATAAGAGCTACAAAGACATGGGTAAATAATTTAAAGAAAAGATTTTTTTCCGATCAATGGTTTTAAAAATATGAGACCTAACTTTTTTTATTTTAAATAAGAACATATATTTTTTATTTACTCATTTGTTAGATTCCGAATTTAGTAATATATTTTCATACTTTTACATAACGATTTGTTCGTGAAAAATGCATGTAAAATTTTATATTAATTTGATTAAAATATGGCTATAATAAGAGTGTCACAAGTGAAAAAAATTATACACCTGTATATTATGGTGTGGAAGGGAGGAGCGGCATTTTTTGATTTTGCCCACTCCAACTTTTGTTCTAGACCCGGCCCTGAGTATATAATTTTTAAATTTACATATCTCGCTTATACAAAGAGCTAATTTAATAATACTTGATGTGCTAGACGCAGAAATTAATTCTCTAAAACTTTTATTTGAAGCATTTATGTCTAAAATCAAAATAAAATCATTTTATTCAAGAAAAACTTTTAACAACTTCAAGTAATGTACCACTTCCGGTTAGCCTATTTTAACCAAAATCTATTATGTTATTTTGATTGACATAAAAGTCTTGTATACCAAATTTGAAAAGTTTTGGATTATATTTTAAAACAGTTTTTCATAAAAATCTATTATATTCTTCATGTAAAGTGCCACTTCTGGAAATTGTGTAATAACCAGAAAGGGAGGTACACAACTAGATGTTATAGCAGTCCTAAATAGAAAATTTCAATTTTCTACGGCTTACCGTTTTTGAGTTATGCGAGATACGTACAGACGTCACGACGAAATTAGTCAAAATGGATTCGGGGATGATCAAAATGGATATTTCCGCTGAAATCTGAAAACCGAAATTTTTCGCGATTACAATACTTCCTTTACTTACGTACAAGGAAGTAAAAAATACTCAGTAAGAATATAACACGAGAGTGAGAATAAATTGAAAATAATTTGACAGATCTTTCGAAAACTTGTTGCCAGGCAATAGTCACGAAAGCCCGAAGGGCTTGAGTGGCTATTGCCAAATGGCAACAAGTTTGAGAAAGAAACTGGAGAATTATTTTCTAATTTATCGAACTGTCGAATTATATTTAATTAGATTATTTTTTGATCTACAAATTTGTTTCAAACGGTACGACACAACTGTCATGTTATTGTGACGCCATGTACTGTCGTTATTAATTAGCTTCATTCATTTACACAGTACAGTTGGTAAGTCTGTTTTGACAACTAGACCAGAATTATTTTGACAAGGCCAAATGCCAAATAATTATAAATAATCAGGATTTGATTTATACATATTTATGAAGAAACTAAATACATACATGACATTTGTCAACAAAAACAAAAGCTACAGAGATTATTCCCGGGAATAATCTCTAGGAGCTTTATTCTCAGTATAATAATGACAGGATTGGGTAAGACATAAACACGTGACAAAAAAAGAAACATTTCATTGGTTAAAGAAATGTCAAAAAATAATCAAGTATATTACTTATGGCCTGCACTTTTGTTTAAAATCCCGGCCTGCACTGTCTCATTCAGCACAACCCTGCGTACTAGCACAAATCATCATAAAATACGAACCAACAGTACTTGAAATGATGTTTCTAAGGGTCAAAAATTTTCAATTTTGATGGTACGTTTTGATTTTCAGAGGATGTCGCACGGATTGAAGACTCCATATACACTAACACTGGTAGTAATCGTTATAAAACACGAACCAACAGTACTTGAAATTTTTATTGTACTTGGGTCAAAAATATTCAATTTTGATTGTATTTGTAAATTTTGGAGTATCGTCGTTGACGCCTTTAGAACGTTTTTCAGATGATGTCGCACGAATTGAGGACTCCATACACACAAATACTAATCGTCTTAAAACACAAACCAACAGTAATTTAAAATTTTGCTGTACTTGAGCTCAAAAATGTTCAATTCTGCTTGTAAGTTTGGTATATCATACGCCTTTAAAACAATGATTTTCAGAGGATGTCGCACGGATTGAAAACTGCACATACACTGATACTAATCGATAACGAGGCAAGAATATATATACAGTACTTGAAACCTTGGTTCAAATTAGACTCAAAAATACTCAATCTGATTGTAAATTTTGGAGTATCACTTTTAAAACAATGTTTTTCCGATCGCATGAATTGTGGACTCTACGACTCTACCTACACTATAATATATATATAGTACTAATTGATAAATGGGGTACAAAACAAAACATACTGTACTTAAAATTTTGGTTCTTTAAGAATTATTGCAAAACAACAATAGATGATAATATTTTTGAAAAAAGAAAAAATAAGAAAATTTCTTAACATTTTCGTTTCAATATTTAAATAATTTTAACTATAATAAAGTCAACATTATATTCTGTATGATATTGCCTATTGGTGATAAAACAGTGGAAAATGTAGCCTTCTTGAGAGACTCCGCCCTCCAGCCAATGGATATGCTTATGAAAATATAGGTAATTGTTAGGAAAACCACGGGAAAACTAAGAAAAATATTTTATTCGAATGTTTTCGTGCAGTTTCAAATTATTTTCAATGTGCAAAAAATAACACAAAAGTATATAAATAAATTTAATTTCAGTTTCAATGATAAATGAATTATATTTATAAAAAACTGTCCATGTATTGGTAAAAGGTACAAAATTATTATTCATCATTATTATGCTAAATTTATTTAGTTGTATTCAAAAATTCTGTGTATAAACTTGAACGAACATGATTGTAATATTTCTTTTAATAATTTTTACTGAACTTATAGCATGTCAGTTTTACAACTTACAAGAGGTAAAAATCATACAATTATTTTTCATATTTTGGTTGTGGTGCTCTTTCTACGACAGCTTTGAAGAGCAAAGGTCACGCTAAAATTATTGCGTGACTGAAATTTGCGAATAGAATCAGATTAACACACTCAGAAATGAGTTAAAGCTGCGATATATTTGTTATTTTTCAGAAATTTTCCGACAAACTTATCGTCCCAGACGTAATCGACAACGCGCCGAAATCGATGCTATTTATATACTATCCAAACAGCGACAAATTCGTCAAATTGAATCGTCTAATTCCCCCAAGATTTCTACAAAATCCTCCAGATTTATACTTCTTTAAAAATGTCATGCTTCCAAGTAACTCTTTTCTAACTTTAATTTTGGTGAACGCAGATTTTCCATCAAGAAAAAATCCTCTACAAAGAAATTTTCTTCATTGGTTAGTGGGAAATATTCCTTCGGGAAATTTTACGACGAAGGATGTAATAGCATCGTATGTTCCTGTAAACCCAGAAAAAGGATCTGGAAAGCATAGAATTGTGTTTTTGATGTATCTTCATAAAGATCAAATTGCGTTTAAAGAAAATATTATCACGAAGAATTCAACACTGGCCTTGAGATATAAATTTTCGGTGAAGGTTTTTGAAAAAAAGTATAAATTGGGAGGTCCTACTTTCGGAAATTTCTTCAGATGCCAACTTTAATATTTCCATTTCAAGCTACAACCACATCACAAAACTGTCCAGATACTTATTCTCCTTCAAGATCCAGAAGAAAAACAATAGAAATTTGCACGGTCTATTAATTTTAATAAAATAATTTAAACCCATATTTTTTTATTTTTCCAACTTATCCCGATAAAAAAATAATAAAGTTGTTGACGTTACTGCCCCAAAATAAAAATAAAAAAACTACGTGTCTCCCTTTTTAAAAATAGAAGTCAGAAAATTACTAAAAATTTTAACAATTTAATAGGGTCATACAAAAAAAAATATAGTTTTTTTTCAAATATGACAAAATCACCTTAATGAAAATATTTAATATTATTATAGTTTTCATTCATGATTTTTATTATAAATATTCTGAATCTGATTTTATGAAGTCATAATTTTATACACACATTCAATGATAGTCACGCACAGACGTACTGGGTATGAATGTCAGCGCATCTGTTCGGTAGGTATAGGTACATTTGTGTATGTTGTCCAGCAGCGTAATCAGCGGACAATTTTCGAACATATTATGTGATGTACCTATCTAAATGTATTTCGTGTTATCGTTACTTTTCGGCATAATAATAAAATACGGCTTTCAATCAATACTATTTGGAAGTAAAGAGAGTTCGTACAAAAAAGCTAATGAATTGACTGTTGCAAACGATGTTTTAAATGTACGTAACTGAATATAAAACACAAATAAATTCACTAATTCGAGAAACATCAGTGGCCACAGATACCTACGACTATATCATTCATTAAATTGTAAACCAATAAGAATGCGTGATTTTCCTAAGTTACCACGTATTACACCGGTTATTATTAAGTAACCATGGTGAACGAATATACGAACCTTTGTATATTCGAATATACCTACCTTCGTATATTCACTTATAGGTGCGTTTGGTTATTTTGTTCTCTGTACTCAGAACTGGCAATGTCACTTTTAATTATATTTACGGAAATAATCTTTTTCATTACAGTATCGAGTATATAAATGAATCTGTAGTTAGACTTTGACAAGGAAAATCGTGCTTTGTATGCTATAAGTAGACATCTAAAATCACACTGACAGCTCCAAGTGCACCGAAACAAATAATTGAACGTATCTATTATTTGACAGCAAGGTATTATTGAAGTAAAAATTTGACAAATAAACAAATAATTATTTGTATCACAAGTCTAAGACACTGCACTGTTGCAAGTTTATTTGAAATATAAACATATCTTTTGAAATACGAGGATTTCAATGTAATATTACATACTACTACAACTATATTTAAAAAGATAGGTTATGTACCATACAGTTTGACTTTTCTGTCAAAATAAAATAGACCACAGGTCACGTTAAATTTACTATTTACTTTTTAATTCATATTTTTATTCATGATATAGTCTACCTGTATACAACTCGACAATAGAAAATTCTCGACATACTCAACGAGTTGCCTATTGGAAATACCACTCGACCTTTGGTCTCGTGGTGTTTCCAGGCAACACGTTTCGTATAATCGAGAATTTTCAATCGTCTTGTTGTATAATATATGAATATTTTCGCGATCGGTGATCGGTAAAATTGAAACAAAACACCTAATGCAGTGTAAGATAGACCGGTTTTCATTTTCATTCAAAATATAAGTACAGTAAAATTTTTGAAAGATGGCCAATCAAGGTTATCTACGAATTGTATGAAATCAGATTTTTGTTCCGCCTATTCTGACAAATTCAGTAGTGTCGTTTGCTTAGTTTTTGTGAGCGTACATAAAATACTACTATTATTTTATTATTATAAAAATATATGTTACAATAAAAGCATTCAAAATTCAAAAATAAGTCAACTGGTAAGTTTATTAGCATATGTAAAACCAAATATGTGAAAAATAAGGCACAAATGTCAGTGACACTTACAGAAAATAACTTATTCGTATGGCTATGAATCAAGGTAATGTATCTGAATTAATAAATAAACTTACGTTACAGCGAAAGTATTATCAACTACAAGCATCGTTTTAAAGTGGAATGTCCTAGTCGAAACAATATGAATTTTTGAAAGACAAGCGTATTATATCCATCCTTATCGCACACGCTTATAGTCTTTGCAAATGAGAGAGATAAATGTATGTCAATTTGTTAATTCGTTTATGATACAAATGAACTTGATCGGACATCTTTAAAAAAAATACTGTAATTTATTTTTCTTTGGAAAGTTTTTTTCAAGTAATTTTTCAGTTAAAATTTTACCCAATAATTCAAAAATATTTTTGTTTACACCGGTTAAAATATTTAACTCAGTATCATTCTTAATGGAATGAAATCCTCGGAATCCATTATTTAACATTTGTAAATCTGCAATGTCAACTTGACAACCTTTGCTTACTTTACTAATTAAATTATTATCAACATTACAGTTAGGGATATTTGTCTACGTAGCTAACGAGTCCTGCGCCTAAAAAATTGGCCTACATCCTTTTCCTTAACTTGCAGGTCAACTTTACATTTATTAATGATAATAACGCGTTTCATTTTAGCAATAAATTACTTCTAATAACACAAAAGTAAGTTTAGGAATAATAATTGAATAAGTGTAAATAATAAATTAAATAAAAAATAATATCACGGCATATTATCCATTGCTGGGTGTGCCAATCTGCCTTGTACGCAGATATCGGTAATGATAACATAATTATTCGTACCGTGTGGGCGTTTATCAGACGTCATTTCACGGGCATTTTTTGCTGGCGTGGGGAGTGCATCATAGGGGTCAATTTTGTGCAAATTAAAATTCGAAATGTTTTGGCGTTGGTCCGGATCGAATCCGGGTCCACAGATCGCGACCAGGCACACGGCCATGAGACCTCATTAAATAACTGAAACAAATTCAGGCGTTAAATTTTGTAATTATATATGTAAATTATAATAAATAGATGTAGGCCAATTCTTTTGGCCCAGGGTTTAGTATACATTCAAAAATAAATTGATTGTATTGTCGAGAACAACAAATTTCTTCCGACGTTTAAATCTTTATTGATCATTAACAATATTATTCATTTTATATATTTCTGGAAAGATAGTTGGCACATGCTTTATTATATTTCTTGCTGCATCCAACCTTACAAAAAAAATCTCTTGACGATCTTTTACTTTTATTTTGTGATAGTGTTTCAATTTTTTTCATATTTCGCTTTTACTAAACCACCAAACGTCAATTTCTATTAGTCAGTATAGTATCAGTATATGAAAAAGCTGCCATCACGGCTGTCAAATAAATTTCGTTATTAGCCACTATATGGTGCTGTCGTCAGTAACGCTCGGTGTTTCTTGGCATGTATTTTTTGATCGCAGCGCTGGAGTAGCAAGTTTAGAACTACAGGTCGAACGAGATATGACGTTAATCTGCTGTCAAATGGGCAAACACATAATTTATAGAATTGTGTATTTCTCATAGTACTGTATTATATTTAATTTTCTTTTTGTATTATTTTATAGTAGGTTTTATATTATCAATTAAGGGTAAATTAATGTAAATTACTAACACACTTTTATAAAACTTAAATTGTTTAACCACTTCTTTTTTTAGATGATATCTTCAAAAAAAAAAAATTAAAATAGCAATTTTTCATGATTATAGTTCTTATTCACTTGTGAACATTAGTATAGCACATAGACAATACACTCTTTACTTGAACTGAACATTACACCTGGTGCAATATGCCAATAGAAGAGACTACAAGGTCGCAAAATTATGACGTCATTTGAAATTTTATATAAAATTTAAAAAAATATATCTGTAAAACTAGAAATGTCATAAAATAGGCTTGGAATACAAATTCCGAACTGCACACATATTATTCTATACATTTCTTGGCATATACATTTTCCTGCGTACAAATATGTCCGTTGAAGGTATATTATTGCTTTGTACATTTCTCGTCTTGTATATACATTCGTGTGTACAAATCTATACCATGAAGTTGTTATAAATCAGTGAATTCGAACTTAGCGTGTTATCTCATCTCGAAGTACACTTCGAAAATAAAATGTATTTTATTTATTTTTTAAATAAAGAAATATATAAACGTAAATCTATTCTAAAACATAATGCAAATATTATACATGTTTGAATAAAATACGCTTTGTTTTTGAAGTATAATTCGAGATGCAGGGAACGCGCTAAGTTTGAATTCTTTGAAGCGCAGCAACTTCATGGTATAGATTTGTACACTACACAGTGACAAATCATGTACAAAGCGAGAAATGTACAGAGCAATATAACTTCAAGGGATATATCTGTACGACAGAAAGAAATATTCAGAGTGATATGTGTGCATTTATGAATTTATATGCATTCCCCATAAAATATATATATTTATGTAAGTAGTTTTATACGTAAAAATAAATTGGAAAATGTGGTATAACCCCAATTAAATCGTATCGTTCTGAACGGTTTTACAAAAGCGAATAGAATATTCGGAAAAATTAGTAGCTGGTTTAACGCTTGGTTATTCGTTCTCGTGACCGTGATGACGTCATAATTATTGAACACTACTTTCTAAATTACCTTATTACTTAGTTATTCACATAGTATAACCGGCGGTCATCAAAACAGAAACTCACAGACTACGAAACCAGTGTAAGATCATGAATTTGTTCCTATTTGTTTCATTAAATTTATTGTTCATTTTATGCATTTCATCTGAAAATATACCCAACTATGTTGTACAAACGGTAAGCGAAATAGACTTATTAAAAATCATTTATTTTGTGATTGTAATTCATTGAAAAAACAGTACAAAAAATGCACAAAGGAAAGTTACGTTCAAATAGAAATAATTGCACAAATATCATATAAGTGGGATTATTTATTCTATATATATATATCTAAGATCGTTTTAAACGTGATTTTATTCTGAATAAAAGTACAAACATAATTATTAAAAACATCAAACATACACAAATACAAAATAGTTACCTGAATAAAAGAATTAAATTACACGTCCTTTCAACAAGTAAGTGACAGAAGTGAAGTATTTTAAATAATAAAACAAATAAACAAAACATATCAAAGCAACCTATAAATGAAATTTATATGTTGCTTATGAATATAGTGTACAGAGTTTAAAAGTTGTAGCAGTGTAGCTAACTTTTACACCTCCCCCCTTGAAGACGCTTATTGCGGGGAAAAAGGGAGCAGTTTACTGGAATGGAAGAAATTAGAAATCTTCTTTTTCTTTCCGCTACCTACTTCATAAAATGTTGGAGAAATTTGTCTGATAATTGGAAAAGGTCCTATACGAACTGGATCTAACTTTTTACGATTTATTTTATTTCCATTTTCGATATATACCAATTCACCAACTTTGAACGTGTATTGGCGTCGATTCTTATCTATACGGTGCTTATTTATTCTGTAACTTTCCATAGAATTTTTTAACGCTATTTTGCGGTCTTCTTCAAGAGATGATTGGTCGTCTTCCTGAAGAGGTGATATCGTAGGTTTCTTTCCAAATAGTAAGTATGATGGTGCAAAGCGTGTTGAACTATGAATAGTATCATTATACTCTTCAACACATTCTTGTGCGAGGATTGACCAAGCTTTATTATTTTCATTATTTATTTTGCATCTGAGGCGATTTACTATTGTTTGATTTAATCGTTCGTTAAGCCCATTTGATTCTGGGTGATCAATGCATGTAAAAACGATCTGTATTCCAGTTTTCTCTAAATAATTCTTGAAATTGGTAGAATTCATACCTGTATATTGGTCAGCTAGTAGTATCGAAATATTATTTTTTTGTGCGATTGGGGTAAGTAAATTTATGAAATCTTGAGCATTCTGACCCTTTGTAGTTGAGATCCACGCATATCTGGTGAAGTGGTCTACTAAAATATGCATATATCGTTTGGGGGATCGGTTTCCACCAAAACCTCCTACACTATCGAGTGACATTATTTGAAATGGTTTTGTAGCAGGACCCAATTGTGATAGTAGGCCGATAGCACGACTACGACGAGCTTTGTTCTCAATGCAAATCTTACAATTTTTACAGAAGGTATGTATAGCTTTGTCTAGACCCTTGAAGTAGTAGTGTGGCCTGATTGTAGCAATCATCTGTGCTGCACCGATGTGCCCATAATGTTGATGTACAAGTTCAATTATTTCGTTTCCAAATGTTGGAGAAACTAAAATTCTCGATTTTTCTTTTAATTTTTTAAATATTAGCCCTCGTTTATATTCTATCCGTTTAGCTGCTTTCATTTCAGTAAGATGTTCAGATTGATCTTTTAATATAGCAGGTAATTCTATTAAATTAACAACTTGGATTACATCTTCATTCTCGAAGTATTCAAGGATGGGATTTCTAGACAAGAGATCGGCAAGAATATTGTCCTTTCCTTTTTTATATATTATATTGAAATTGAATTGAGATAAATAAAGGATTAAATCTCCAAGTATTTCGTCACTTCTGGCTTTTGTTTTTAAATTCTCTAATGGTTTGTGATCACTGCAGACCGTGAAGTGCCGTCCAATTAAGTAATACTGCCAAAACTTTATTGCGTCCTTGATGGCCTTACATTCTAAATGTATAATATTTAAGCGTTTTTCACTATTTGAGAGCTTTCGTGAGTAATATGCGACAGGGTGTAGTATTCCATCTTCTTGTGGCTGTTTTAGTGTTGCGCCTATTCCTTTATAACTGGCATCTGTTTCTATAAATATGGGCTTGTGAATATCGTAAATGGCTAAGATCGGTTTAGAACATAAATAATCTTTGATCATATTGAAGGTTTGTTCACAATCATCTGTCCATTCAAATTTAACATCTTTCCTCAATAATCGATGTAGAGGTTCAAGTTTCTGTGAACTATTTTCTATATACTTCAAATAAAAGTTTATGGATCCCAGAATACTACGCACATCCGATTTATCAGTGGGTCTTTGTAGTTTTTTAATAGCAATTAAATTCTCTTGAGCTGGTGAAACTCTGTTCTTCGAAATTATATGACCCAGATACTTGACTGATTTAGCTGCGAACTTACATTTGATTAGTTTTAATTTGAAACCTTCAGCGCTGGTAACTTGTAAGAATTTCTCTATGTGTTGAAGATGTTCTTTCCAGGTTCGGGAAAAAATCAAAATATCATCTATGTAATTAATACAAAAGTCATCTAAATTATTTCTTCTAATGATATTTGATAATATTCTCTGGAACGTGGCCGGAGCATTCTTAAGTCCAAATGGCAGTACTTTGAACATGAACTTTCCATACTTTGTTACAAACGATGTTTTTTCTCTATCTTCTAATTTCAGCGTGATACACCAGAATGCAGAATTAATGTCTAAAACTGTAAAATATTTACAATTGGCAACTTTATCGATCACATCTTGGATGGTAGGGAATGGAAAACATTCTGGGACTACCAGTTTGTTTAATTTTCTGAAATCGATACATAAGCGGGTTTTCTTCCCATCATCTTTTTTGTACGCAAGGGTTACAGGTGAAGCAAATGGAGAATCAGATTCTTCAATAATTCCTACTTTTAATAGTGTCTTGATTTGATTTCTTATCTCTTCATCATCAGGGATTGAACATTTATATGGACGAGAGGTGACATATTCGTCTTTAATTAGTTTTATCTCCGCTTGTTTTGATCGCACTTTACCGATATCGAATTTATCTTTTGCAAACATTTGCCTGTAAGTTTCAATTAGTTGTAAAATGTTTCGTTTCTTCTCATGATTTTCAATATGTTGTAGGTCAGCTTCAAATTCGTCTTTTTTAAAATGTTCATTATAATTTATTTCAATATATTCATCTAAATCTTTAGTGTTATCAGGAGTCTGTTTCTGATCATAATTAGATCGGTCTTCCTGTAGATTTATTTTCTTACTATTGGTGCGCTGAAAAATTTTTAAATTTTCATCTTGAATCAACTTAAATTTCTTTATAGCATCGATACCAAGTAATAAATCATAGGAGAAATTATCATTCTTGACAACATACGTCGTTATGTAATCTGTAATGTTTCCAATACGAAGTTTAATTTTAGCCCGGGCTGAAGTGAAATTACATCCGCTGATTGTTTTTAGTATATCCCTTTGTTCTATTAATTTCAACTTAAGCAAATCAGCAATTCGTTGGTTAATTAATGTTACATTCGAGCCACAATCATAAAGAGCTTTTATTTTTAAATCGTTGTTAATAACTACGTTTAATTTTATCAACGGATCTATTTTCGCCCGGCTATTTAGTTTAAATCCTTGCTATCTAAATTAATGTTTAATATTTCTAAATCGGCCATATTTGATTTTGGTTTCTCCGTGGACGAAATATTATTACGACATTCTGCTACTGGATGGTAACGATTTGGGAAGCCAAGGACCGCACATTTTGCACAAGGTTTCCGTTGAGTTTCGTTTTTCTGTTGATTTTCATTTTTCTTATTTGGGTAAGCAACGTTCTTTTTATTCATTCTTGGACTTGGTAGTCTTTCTTTCTTCTTTCTGGTAAATGCGTCTTCTAATTTTCGGAGTTGTGTATATAGTTTATCAAGCGTTGTTATTTCTTCTCTATCAAGCTCTTCTTGTGCTTCGATTGGCAAACCAAAAACTATCTGGTTGATACGGGATAATGCAGTACCTTTTGGTTCTACTTCTAGGCATAGTTTCTCTTTTACAAGTGCGTAATCAATTAAGGATCCCCCCAAATATTTGTAATTGAAAGCCTTCCTAACAATAGTCCAACCTTTATCAACGAAAACATTAAGAAAAGAATCCCTCCAATTTTCCCACGAAGTGGTTAGACCAATTTTCTTCATATTAGTTTCATACCAGTCCTTCGCTGGGCCGATGACAAAGAAACGTAAAGCCTGAATTTTCAAGCTATCAGAATTGATCTGGAATCGTTTACATTCATCTTCAAATCTATTAAACCATTCCGTAGGATCATGTTGTTTCTTATCAAATTTGTCTAAAACAAATTCTTTCTCGATTCGATGTAGTTTTATGTCTTGATTTGAGCTGATTTCTAATTGGTGCTCTAATCGTCTAATTCGATCTTCTAGCTCTAATTGTAGAGGCTCGATAGATCGGGAAATCGACATGGGGATATATTCTTCCAATGGAAATTCTTGGAAACAAATATTTCCCACCTCATCGAAATATTCTTTCCGAATATTGTCATCTATCTTTATAGCTACTGTTCTATAACCATTTACGTTTTTTATAGCAACTGTTGCATTTTGTACAGGTTTTTTCCGTGATAAAATATTGTGAAAATTCAAATCCATAGATTCTTCTGGAAATAAATACCAAGTCTTCTTATCGTTGGAAATACTCTGGATCACGAAATCCTTCTCAGTTTTCCTCACAACTCGAACATAAAGTTGAGCCATCTTACTAGTTGAGATCTTGTAATTTAATTTCTAAGATCGTTTTAAACGTGATTTTATTCTGAATAAAAGTACAAACATAATTATTAAAAACATCAAACATACACAAATACAAAATAGTTACCTGAATAAAAGAATTAAATTACACGTCCTTTCAACAAGTAAGTGACAGAAGTGAAGTATTTTAAATAATAAAACAAATAAACAAAACATATCAAAGCAACCTATAAATGAAATTTATATGTTGCTTATGAATATAGTGTACAGAGTTTAAAAGTTGTAGCAGTGTAGCTAACTTTTACATATATATATATATATATATATATATATATATATATATATATATATATATATATATATATATATATATATATATATATATATTGTCATAAAATTTATAATAATCAATACGTAATACACTTGTCATTAATTTAATAAAATTGTAAGGATGTGTCACAGTTAAAGTATTTAAATTCAAAAAGCTCTAAGTGCCAAAAAATATATAAATTTTATTCTGAATTCAGTGATGTAATATTTGCATTTTTCAAACCCTTAGATAACAATTTTTTTTTAGAAAAATTGAAATAAAGTTTTATATTAATTTGATTAAAATATGGCTACAATAAGAGTGCCACGAATGGTTAAAAAAATACATATTTTTTGCATAGAATTAGAGTGCCCTGACAGAAAGAAGTGATTGTTATGTTCATTTAATTGAGAATATAATTCATTAGTCACATGACATGTTTTCCGCCAATCAACATTCAGAATCTCCCTAGTTACAGGTCTATCACAGCGATAATAAAAAACAAAGAAATTATCATCTTATTTATAGTCGTTACTAAAGGGATTTGTTTTCTTTATTTACGACATTGACAGTTAATTTTGAGTATAAAAGTAAGTAATAACAATAACTCAAAGTTCGATATATTAAATAAAACTCGTAATACTATGTTTTAATACAATAAGAATATATGTACCTATCAAAAGTTAGGTTAGAAGCATACACAATGTGTTACAAAAATTTAATATATTCTCTCATTAAATATAAACTCGTGATATGATTAATAATCGAAGATATTCCTCGTGAAACCGAAGTAGCACATTTATTCGTCCTTCGGACTCTTGAAATCTGCAACTCGGTTTCACTCGAGAATATCATAGATGATGATCATATCACTTGTTAAATTACGTATGATCGTATAATTATAAATGTTAACGCAAACAAAATATCCACGTATTTCTTGCATGGCATTCTAATTCTATGTAAAAAAAATAACACATTTATTTCCTCAATTCGTAGCACTCTTATTATACCCATATCTTATCAAATAAATATAAACTTTATATACATTTTGCTTGAAAAAATCGTTATTGAAGGATATAAAAATATTATGTCACTGAATTCACCATAAAATTCTCTATCGAATAAGCAAAAAATAGTTCCATTTAATATAAAAAAGTTGGTCTCCACAGTTTGTAAACCACTGGCTGAAAAAAAATTATGCTTATTACAATAGTCTTGTATTTTTTTTTTATTAATTTAAACGATAGCTCGTAGCTCTTATAGTTCTCGAGATAGCAGTACTGGACAAAATGAAATGAACACCATGTTAAATTAAATTAAAAATGTTGCAATAAGTTTTAATCGACTGTTAATGATGATTTGGAGAGGTGAAATAATGGAGATTCAGTCCTTGGTTCAAATATTATTTATTTAAAACAATACCGACGTTTCGGTCTCAATTAGACCATTCTCAGGGTTATGTTTAAAATGTTTTTAGATTTATTGAAAAATAATGAATTGTACATAATTAAAAAAGGAGGTTGTAGATATCGTCAAACTATAAATATATAAATAACACGTACATTCTTTTCAGAGTTCATTATATTATATTATATATTTATAGTTTGACGACATCTACAACCTCCTTCTTTTTTAATTATGTACAATTCATTATTTTTCAACAAATCTAAAAGCATTTTAAACATAACCCTGAGAATGGTCTAATTGAGACCGAAACGTCGGTATTGTTTTAAATAAATAATATTTGAACCAAGGACTGAATCTCCATTATTTCACCTCTCTAAATTAAAAATGTTGTTTTTTTGCAGGAATTCGTCAAAAACGAACTAGTTCCTGACATAATATGCACACCCCCCGAAGAACTAATTGTTGTTAACTACCCCGACAGATTCGCCCGTTTGGGCAACGAACTAACCCCTTCCGAAGTCAAACCCCAACCTGAAATCGATTTCACGACACAACCAAATACTTTCCACACCCTTTTAATGGTAGACCCAGACGCAACCAGCCGAGAGAACCACGATCTTCGAAGTATCCTTCACTGGATGGTGGTTAACATCCCCGAATCCAATGTCACTTTAGGTCAAACCAAGGCAGAATATTTACCATCTGGACCCCCCAAAAATTCAGGATTGCACAGATATGTCTTCTTGGCGTACGAACAAGACGGGAAAAAGGATTTTATTGATGAAAAAGAAATTAAAAAAGATGATTTGAAAAGTAGGTTCCATTTTTCCGTAAAGGATTTTGAAAAGAAATATGGATTTAAAGGGCCGATAGCTGGGAATTTCTTTGTGGCGCAATGGGACGAATCAGTCACCAAATAGGAGACGAATCAGTTACCACAAATATTTAAAACAGTGACACTTTTTATAAATATACAGTGGAAACAGTATATATAAAATGACAGTTTATCAGATTAATATATTTTAATAAATAATTTGATTATTGTCAAAATTATACATTTTTATTCATATAGTGGGTGTTTAACAACTTCAGAGTAAAAATTAAAAGGGAGATACTACAGGATGTACTGAACACGAATCAATTTTTTTCCAAAATTTGGAAAATTACTTATTATTTATTTAATTCTTGAAGTGTTCATTTTTAGGGCCACTGACCGACACGAATTTTATTTATACTGCCTTCTATTGTATTTATTATTTAAATACATTATAATATAGCGCACTTTAACGAATAATTTTGTACAAAAATATTCTTGTAATAAAAATATAACTGAGTACTATAATTCAATAAAATATTATATTTATATTTTATCAATATATTTTTCTGGGTACCTCATGTAATACCTTTGAAGTTTGGAACACCTGTTTTTTTTATTTAATATTTACTTAGTAATTTTCCTACACCAACATATAAAGCAAATAATGCAAATTTTTATTATATTCATTTAAGATGCATTATAAATATTTATATTTACTCATTCATTACTCATTGTCATTACAATATATTTATGCACACTCTGTGTTCATATTAATATGTGTGAAGCATTATAATTTAACCTCTAAATTATTTGTAATAAAAAGATTATAAGATATGTAATAGTATATTGTGCAACAAGTGCAGAAAAGCACCTATTGCCCACGAGGTGTGAAAGTTTCAGCACGAGACGAAGTCGAGGGCTGGAATCACACAAGTGGGCAATAGGTGTTTCTGCACGAGTGGCACACTATACTTTTTCTACGACCACACTCTTTTGTAAGATAAATAATTTATTTTTAATAAAAAACATATAGTTGGCAAGTCGTGGGATAAAGTGTGAGAAATAATTTCTCACACTTTAACCCACGAAATGATTAACTTTCGGGCTTTGTAAAGCAAGGGAATGTGTGAGAAATAATTTCTCACACTTTATCCCACGACTGTGGGAAATTAATAACTTTCGGGTTATGTAAAGTATGGGAAAAGTTCAATTTTCTGTAGTGGTCGTAGGAAAAATTTATTTTGACATTATTGATAAATAAAACTATTATTTTTTTTTTTATATAATGTAAGAGTAAAAAATTATCATTATCCATGATAAAATGAAAAAAAATGTTACTAAAATTCAAGGTGACACATTTATTTTCATGAACATATTTATCACAGTACATAAATATTATAAAATTAATCGTCTAATTTTGATTATTTTGCCCCAAAAGTATTGGTTAGTCATTTTCATTATTGTAATCAAATTTTCAATTATAATCAACTATTGCTACTGTTGTAATCAACAATCTTTTTAAAAATAAACTGAAAGGTTACAATTGCAGAGATATTCAAATATAGATATATTTCTGTTTTCGAGTTACCTAAAAAGCGAGATAAACGCCCCAAAGCGGCCTCCGACCTCCTCTTACAGACTTTTTCTGTATCTTTACTTTACATATTTTTTTAATAAATAAATTACAAAATATTAATTTTAAGTTCAAAACAGTAAGATATATAGCGACCATAATCTAACCCGGTTCTTTTTAAAGAGAGTTTTGATTACAACAAAGAAATATTTGATTACAACAATGAATATGACTAATTTCACAATAAAAATATAATATTTGTTATTGTACGAATCATAAAATTGCACGTATTTAACGTAATTTGACATGAACATTTTTTTTTATTTTTTTGTCCTAATCCATAGCAAGCTTTATTACAAAAACAAAAAATCTGATGTGGACACCACGACTTCCTTGTACGATTATTAAACTATACATATTTTTTTAATAAATAAATTACAAAATATTAATTTTAACTTCAAAACAGCAAGATATATAGCGACCATAAAGAGAGTTTTGATTACAACAAAGAAATATTTGATTACAACAATGAATATGTTAGGTATATTCCAATTTGCCGCGCTCCGCTACAATACATATAGTTCCACGTCACCATGGATGGGGGAGCCACCATACGACGATCTCGCATTTTACACTTACCAAATGTTTTTATGTTGTGTAATATATAAACAAGAATGTAAATATCGCCATCTTGTACGTTACAAAATAAACTTGTGCTTTACTGAATAAAGACCTGTGTTTAACAAATAATTTATTGTTTTACAGAGTTATTTTACCCCGAATCCAAACAGAATATGACTAATTCCACAATAAAAATATAATATTTGTTATTGTACGAATCATAAAATTGCACGTATTTAACGTAATTTGACATGAACATTTTTTTTATTTTTTTGTCCTAATCCATAGCAAGCTTTATTACAAAAACAAAAAATCTGATGTGACCAGCACAATACCTTCCGTCAATCCTGTGTAGGGGTATTATGTACAAAATCCATACATAAATTTTCTTACTAAAGATTCTAAATTTTTGGTATTATGTGATTCCCTTTCTCGGCAACTGAATTCCATACTCCTGATAACAAAAAAATAATAATAAGAAATTATGATATTTTGAATGAAAAATTATAACACTTGTCAGTTATGGACATAATTAATTGCTGTCATTTTGACACGGGTCCCATATCTGCTTACCAAAGTCAGCAAAGTGATGTCACTACACGCGCCCTATACATAAATTTTCTTGCAAAAGATCCTATATTCCCAGTAAAGTTATTTCATAAACAAACTATGCAAATTGCACTAGACACTGACATCTTCTTCTTTAGTTTTTCCCATTCGTTAGGGGGTCGCTATTTTTTATTTTCTTCTTCCACTCATTTTTGTTTTCCGTGTCGTCCTCATTCAGTTCCTTTTCTCTCAAGTCTTCTGCAATACAGTCTTTTCATCTTATATTTAGTCTTCCTATGTTTATTTCACCTTCTATTAATATATTCATCTCTCCTCATAACATGTTCAAACCAATGTAATCGTCTCTCTTATATCTAGAAACTTCTAACACTAGAGTTACTTCCCTTTTTCTTTCATTGATTTACATTTTATTGATACTGACATCTGTCAATTTGAATTACCTGAATATATTAGCAGTTTCCATGGTTAAGTTAGCATAGCTGGCTGAATAATGAAATTTATATCAAATTTATTATCTTTATTCTTCTTTAACTCATATCTGTTGAATAACAAATATAAAATTCAATCAAATCGTATAGATAATAATATATTCTTTAAGTTATAATAACATTTAACTGAGTTTGCCAAGAAAAACTATTAAAATCTTCAAATGAGGGTACTTCCGGTTGACCAATTATAACCAAAATCTAAACAGATCTGCATATGGTTGTAAGGAAGAGGAATACGCAAGAATTGTAATTTTTGGAATTCTAGTATTGGAGATATCGTGTCCGAAACGGCGGGGATACACACACACACACACACACGAACACACACACACACACACACACACACACACACACACACACACACACACACATACAGACATCATCGTAAAAATAGTAAAATCGTATTGTAAAGACCCTAAAACGTGCTTATTCAATGAAAACTAACCACCGAATTTTTTGACCAAAGACAATACCTTCCTTACCTAGAGGTGACGGAAGGTAAAAACAGAAATGAACACAAAATGGTACCAGAAGTTTCGTTTTGATTTTATTGAGAAGTATTTGTACAATTTTTGCAATTTATAATATAAAATATAATTGAATTAAATTTAAATGATTTAATTATATATATTTTAAACAAGCATGGCACGAACGTTTGGGCTACCAAGATAAACGTCACGTGCGCGATGTGTTATCCCGTGTCGGTATATAAGTAAAGTGTTCGGACATCATGTCATTTTGTTATGGTTGTCGTGATCGTCCGCAGATTGTCGGTGAACTGATAAATGCCGATGTAAACGGTCCAATGTCCATCGATCATTTAATGGTTTTCGATATTATGTGGCCTTCAAAGACGATTATTCTCGTTACGTTCGCATATTTTTCATGAAAGAAAAAAGTGGCTACGCATTAGGAAACGTTTCTAAACGAGTGTGATACGGCAGGACATAAAGTGAAAGTTTTCCGTTCGGACTGTAGTACCGAATTTCAATGTTCCGCGGTAATGAAACTGTTCCAGAAACGTGGCATCGATTTTCGTACGTCGTGTCCATATACTCCTGAACAAAAAAATCTGATGTGGACACCACACGACTTCCTTGTACGATTATTAAACTATACATATTTTTTTAATAAATAAATTACAAAATATTAATTTTAACTTCAAAACAGCAAGATATATAGCGACCATAAAGAGAGTTTTGATTACAACAAAGAAATATTTGATTACAACAATGAATATGTCTAATTTCACAATAAAAATATAATATTTGTTATTGCAATTTGACATGAACATTTTATTTTTATTTTTTTGTCCTAATCCATAGCAAGCTTTATTACCAAACCAAAAAAGTATATACAGGGCCGGATTTAGGGGTGGGCAAGGTGGGCGGTAGCCCACCCTAAAGTTAGCAAGGGGCGGCAATTTACAAAAAAAAAAATACTTGACATAGCATGTAAATCTTTTACTTCACTATTACATTTTCATTTTTATTTAACCTAAATAATATTAGTACCATGAACTCCAAAATATTGAGAAATAATATTAAATACGTACAATGTATTAAAAAAACCTAACTCGGAGTAGGCTATGAACAAAGAAACGTATGATCATTATTCAATTCAAAAATCAAGTCAAAAATTGATATTGAAATGTAATTTTAAAGAGAAAAATAATAAAGAAGGAAACTATACATATTGCCATTTTCCGTTTTCTAATTTAATTCCATTTCTAAAAAAATATTCAAGAAGAAAAGCTTTTATATTATTTTGACAATATCTCGTATCAAATTGACATTTAATTAAATAGTTTTAAGACGATATACGTCTCTTTGTTCATAGCCTACTCCGAGTTAGGCTTTTCTTAAACACACTATATATTGGGCGTTCATTTTAAATGGGCCACCATTGCTATCTCGAGAATTATAAGAGCTACAAAGACATGGGTAAATAATTTAAAGAAAAGATTTTTTTCCGATCAATGGTTTTAAAAATATGAGACCTAACTTTTTTTATTTTAAATAAGAACATATATTTTTTATTTACTCATTTGTTAGATTCCGAATTTAGTAATATATTTTCATACTTTTACATAACGATTTGTTCGTGAAAAATGCATGTAAAATTTTATATTAATTTGATTAAAATATGGCTATAATAAGAGTGTCACAAGTGAAAAAAATTATACACCTGTATATTATGGTGTGGAAGGGAGGAGCGGCATTTTTTGATTTTGCCCACTCCAACTTTTGTTCTAGATCCGGCCCTGAGTATATAATTTTTAAATTTACATATCTCGCTTATACAAAGAGCTAATTTAATAATACTTGATGTGCTAGACGCAGAAATTAATTCTCTAAAACTTTTATTTGAAGCATTTATGTCTAAAATCAAAATAAAATCATTTTATTCAAGAAAAACTTTTAACAACTTCAAGTAATGTACCACTTCCGGTTAGCCTATTTTAACCAAAATCTATTATGTTATTTTGATTGACATAAAAGTCTTGTATACCAAATTTGAAAAGTTTTGGATTATATTTTAAAACAGTTTTTCATAAAAATCTATTATATTCTTCATGTAAAGTGCCACTTCTGGAAATTGTGTAATAACCAGAAAGGGAGGTACACAACTAGATGTTATAGCAGTCCTAAATAGAAAATTTCAATTTTCTACGGCTTACCGTTTTTGAGTTATGCGAGATACGTACAGACGTCACGACGAAATTAGTCAAAATGGATTCGGGGATGATCAAAATGGATATTTCCGCTGAAATCTGAAAACCGAAATTTTTCGCGATTACAATACTTCCTTTACTTACGTACAAGGAAGTAAAAAATACTCAGTAAGAATATAACACGAGAGTGAGAATAAATTGAAAATAATTTGACAGATCTTTCGAAAACTTGTTGCCAGGCAATAGTCACGAAAGCCCGAAGGGCTTGAGTGGCTATTGCCAAATGGCAACAAGTTTGAGAAAGAAACTGGAGAATTATTTTCTAATTTATCGAACTGTCGAATTATATTTAATTAGATTATTTTTTGATCTACAAATTTGTTTCAAACGGTACGACACAACTGTCATGTTATTGTGACGTCATGTACTGTCGTTATTAATTAGCTTCATTCATTTACACAGTACAGTTGGTAAGTCTGTTTTGACAACTAGACCAGAATTATTTTGACAAGGCCAAATGCCAAATAATTATAAATAATCAGGATTTGATTTATACATATTTATGAAGAAACTAAATACATACATGACATTTGTCAACAAAAACAAAAGCTACAGAGATTATTCCCGGGAATAATCTCTAGAGCTTTATTCTCAGTATAATAATGACAGGATTGGGTAAGACATAAACACGTGACAAAAAAAGAAACATTTCATTGGTTAAAGAAATGTCAAAAAATAATCAAGTATATTACTTATGGCGCACTTTTGTTTAAAATCCCGGCCTGCACTGTCTCATTCAGCACACCCCTGCGTACTAGCACAAATCATCATAAAATACGAACCAACAGTACTTGAAATGATGTTTCTAAGGGTCAAAAATTTTCAATTTTGATGGTACGTTTTGATTTTCAGAGGATGTCGCACGGATTGAAGACTCCATATACACTAACACTGGTAGTAATCGTTATAAAACACGAACCAACAGTACTTGAAATTTTTATTGTACTTGGGTCAAAAATATTCAATTTTGATTGTATTTGTAAATTTTGGAGTATCGTCGTTGACGCCTTTAGAACGTTTTTCAGATGATGTCGCACGAATTGAGGACTCTATACACACAAATACTAATCGTCTTAAAACACAAACCAACAGTAATTTAAAATTTTGCTGTACTTGAGCTCAAAAATGTTCAATTCTGCTTGTAAGTTTGGTATATCATACGCCTTTAAAACAATGATTTTCAGAGGATGTCGCACGGATTGAAAACTGCACATACACTGATACTAATCGATAACGAGGCAAGAATATACATACAGTACTTGAAACCTTGGTTCAAATTAGACTCAAAAATACTCAATCTGATTGTAAATTTTGGAGTATCACTTTTAAAACAATGTTTTTCCGATCGCATGAATTGTGGACTCTACGACTCTACCTACACTAGTTCTAATAGTAATAAATGGGGTACAAAACAAAACATACTGTACTTAAAATTTTGGTTCTAAGAATTATTGCCAAACAACAATAGATGATAATATTTTTGAAAAAAGAAAAAATAAGAAAATTTCTTAACATTTTCGTTTCAATATTTAAATAATTTTAACTATAATAAAGTCAACATTATATTCTGTATGATATTGCCTATTGGTGATAAAACGGTGGAAAATGTAGCCTTCTAGAGAGATTCCGCCCTGCAGCCAATGGATATGCTTATGAAAATATAGGTAATTGTTAGGAAAACCACGGGAAAACTAAGAAAAATATTTTATTCGAATGTTTTCGTGCAGTTTCAAATTATTTTCAATGTGCAAAAAATAACACAAAAGTATATAAATAAATTTAATTTCAGTTTCAATGATAAATGAATTATATTTATAAAAAACTGTCCATGTATTGGTAAAAGGTACAAAATTATTATTCATCATTATTATGCTAAATTTATTTAGTTGTATTCAAAAATTCTGTGTATAAACTTGAACGAACATGATTGTAATATTTCTTTTAATAATTTTTACTGAACTTATAGCATGTCAGTTTTACAACTTACAAGAGGTAAAAATCATACAATTATTTTTCATATTGTGGTTGTGGTGCTCTTTCCACGACAGCTTTGAAGCGCAAAGGTCACGCTAAAATTATTGCGTGACTGAAATTTGCGAATAGAATCAAATTAACACACTCAGAAATGAGTTACAAGCTGTGATGATACATTTATTGTTATTTTGCAGAAATTTTCCAACAAACTTATCGTCCCAGATGTAATCGACAACGCGCCGAAATCGATGCTATTTATATACTATCCAAACAGCGACAAATTCGTCAAATTGAATCGTCTAATTCCCCCAAGATTTCTACAAAATCCTCCAGATTTATACTTCTTTAAAAATGTCATGCTTCCAAGTAACTCTTTTCTAACTTTAATTATGGTGAACGCAGATTTTCCATCAAGAAAAAATCCTCTACAAAGAAATTTTCTTCATTGGTTAGTGGGAAATATTCCTTCGGGAAATTTTACGACGAAGGATGTAATAGCATCGTATGTTCCTGTAAACCCAGAAAAAGGATCTGGAAAGCATAGAATTGTGTTTTTGATGTATCTTCATAAAGCTAAAATTGCGTTTAAAGAAAATATTGTCACGAAGAATTCAACAGTGGCCTTGAGATATAAATTTTCGGTGAAGGTTTTTGAAAAAAAGTATAAATTGGGAAGTCCTACTTTCGGAAATTTCTTCAGATGCCAACTTTAATATTTCCATTTCAAGCTACAACCACATCTCAAAACTGTCCAGATACTTATTCTCCTTCAAGATCCAGAAGAAAAACAATAGAAATTTGCACGGTCTATTGATTTTAATAAAATAATTTAAACCCATATTTTTTTTATTTTTCCAATTTATCCCGAAAGTTGTTGACGTTACTGCTCCAAAATAAAAATAAAAAACTACGTGTCTCCCTTTTTAAAAATAGAAATTAATAAAAATTTCAACAATTTAATGGGGTCATACAAAAAAAATATAGTTTTTTTTCAAATATGAAAAAATCACCTTCATGAAAATATTTAATATTATTATAGTTTTCATTCATGATTTTTATTATAAACATTCTGAATCTGATTTTATGACGTCATAATTTTATACACACATTCAATGATAGTCACGCACAGACGTACTGGGTATGAATGTCAGCGCACCTGTTCTATGAATGTCAGCGCATCTGTTCGGTAGGTATAGGTACCTTTGTGTATGTTGATTGGGGTATTCCAGTATTTTTTTTTTCTGAAACTTCTATAAATTTGAAATACAAATGTGAAAATTTGAGTTTTTTATTGTGTCATTTCCGCGAGATATGAATTTTTGAATTATGCTTAAAAATTTGAATTATATGGTATGACGTCTATTCGCTTCATCACGTGATCTGTGGAAAGACTACAGCTGTTAGTCCCTTGGCTTGGAGCGAGTAAGGGGAGGGGAATTGGTTTGTTCACAGTGTCAGATGCTACTTTGTTTTGGATGACTTTCATTTGTTTTATTTGTTTTGTTATCCGTGGATTATAGTTGTAACTATATTAAAGTATTATTAGTTAAGAATTTGGTTGCTGTCATATCAAAACTAGCAAAAAGCACAAACAAAGATCAGCTGAGAAACGAGAAAGAATCAATGGTGAACGCACTGCTTTTTCTTTTTCCACAAGCAGACAAGTACGTCATTACATACGTTACAGAGCGAATGAACATCATACATCACGTGAATCTTTTCCGCGCTAAAATAAAACACATGGAAAATCATATTAAATAAAACAATTTTGAGTTTATTTTTCAGAATTCGGTCGTTTTTCAACCTAATTAATAACATTATAATGTTTTTTCTTTTAAATTTTACTACACTGGAATACCCCATTTGCAAACATATTATGTGATGTGATGTGATGTATCTAAATGTATTTCGTGTTATCGTTACTTTGCGGCATAATAATAAAATACTATTTGGAAGTAAAGAGAGTTCGTACAAAAAAGCTAATGAATTGACTGTTGCAAACGATGTTTTAAATGTACGTAACTGAATATAAAACACAAATAAATTCACTAATTCGAGAAACATCAGTGGCCACAGATACCTACGAATATTTTCGCGATCGGTGATCGGTAAAATTGAAACAAAACACCTAATGCAGTGTAAGATAGACCGGTTTTCATTTTCATTCAAAATATAAGTACAGTAAAAATTTTGAAAGATGTCCGATCAAGGTTATCTACGAATTGTATGAAATCAGATTTTTGTTCCGCCCATTCTGACAAATTCAGTAGTGTCGTTTGCTTAGTTTTTGTGAGCGTACATAAGATACTACTATTATTTTATTATTATAAAAATATGTTACAATAAAAGCATTCAAAATTCAAAAATAAGTCAACTGGTAAGTTTATTAGCATATGTAAAACCAAATATGTGAAAAATAAGATACTGGCACAATGTCAGTGACACTTACAGAAAATAACTTATTCGTATGGCTATGAATCAAAGTAATGTATCTGAATTAATAAATAAACTTACGTTACAGCGAAAGTATTATCAACTACAAGCATCGTTTTAAAGTGGAATGTCCTAGTCGAAACAATATGAATTTTTGAAAGACAAGCGTATTATATCCATCCTTATCGCACACGCTTATAGTCTTTGCAAATGAGAGAGATAAATGTATGTCAATTTGTTAATGCGTTTATGATACAGATGACCTTGATCGGACATCTTTAAAAAAAATACTGTAATTTATTTTTCTTTGGAAAGTTTTTTTCAAGTAATTTTTCAGGTAAAATTTTACCCAATAATTCAAAAATATTTTTGTTTACACCGGTTAAAATATTTAACTCAGTATCATTCTTAATGGAATGAAATCCTCGGAATCCATTATTTAACATTTGTAAATCTGCAATGTCAACTTGACAACCTTTGCTTACTTTACTAATTAAATTATTATCAACATTACAGTTAAGGATATTTGTCTACGTAGCTAACGAGCCCTGCGCCTAAAAAATTGGCCTACATCCTTTTCCTTAACTTGCAGGTCAACTTTACATTTATTAATGATAATAACGCGTTTCATTTTAGCAATAAATTAAGTGTAAATAATAAATTAAATAAAAAATAATATCACGGCATATTATCCATTGCGGGGTGTGCCAATCTGCCTTGTACGCAGATATCGGTAATGATAACATAATTATTCGTACCGTGTGGGCGTTTATCAGACGTCATTTCACGGGCATTCTTTGCTGGCGTGGGGAGTGCATCATAGGGGTCAATTTTGTGCAAATTAAAATTCGAAATGTTTTGGCGTTGGTCCGGATCGAATCCGGGTCCACAGATCGCGACCAGGCACACGGCCATGAGACCTCATTAAATAACTGAAACAAATTCAGGCGTTAAATTTAGTAATTATATATGTAAATTATAATAAATAGATGTAGGCCAATTCTTTTGGCCCAGGGTTTAGTATACATTCAAAAATAAATTGATTGTATTGTCAAGAACAACAAATTTCCTCCGACGTTTAAATCTATATTGATCATTAACAATATTATTCATTTTATATATTTCTGGAAAGATAGTTGGCACATGCTTTATTATATTTATTGCTGCATCCAACCTTACAAAAAAAATCTCTTGACGATCTTTTACTTTTATTTTGTGATAGTGTTTCAATTTTTTTCATATTTCGCTTTTACTAAACCACCAAACATCAATTTCTATTAGTCAGTATCAGTACATGAAAAAGCTGCCATCACGGCTGTCAAATAAATTTCGTTATTAGCCACTATATGGTGCTGTCGTCAGCAAGGGTCGTCAGTAACGCTCGTTGTTTCTTGGCATGTATTTTTTGATCGCAGCGCTGGAGTAGCAAGTTTAGAACTACAGGTCGAACGAGATATGCTGTCAAATGGGCAAACACATAATTTATAGAATTGTGTATTTCTCATAGTACTGTATTATATTTTTCCGTCGACCGTTTATTAATAGGCTATCTTAATGTATAGAAAATCATTCATTAATGACCCCTATTAATGTATGATTTTTTATTAATAAACGCTTTATTGGGTGCGTTCACCACATGGAACACAGCATATATTGCTAACACTAAGTTGTAGCAAAAAGGTAGACAGAATTAAAAATCATGCTTTTAGCTAGGTATATATTCACGTAGCATACCTTTAAAATGAATTTGAAAGAATAAACTTCCTCAAATAACATAAAAAACCGCTTGTGTCGTCTAGGATTAAGTAAACTGAACGTATCCACTGAAAACAATTGATGACAAAACTTATTGATTTTCTGACGTAAAATTTGACGTTCGGTCAACCATTACTAACCTAAAAAAAATATGTCATGGAATAAAATTAGATTTTCCATTTAAGTAAGATACGGTCAACGAAAAAATATTGTAACTAACACGTGTGTTAATTGGGGATTAATGATCTCAACAAACAAAATGTCTCGATCATTAATCGCCCTTATTAACACACTTGATAGTTAAATAACTATTATATGCTGGCGTAAATCAATGAGAAAATAAAATACATTATTTTTTTGACGTCCCAAAAAATTAAATCTAAAAAATCAGATATGCTGATTTTGATGTTCTCTTTATATGGAGTTATGGTAACCACATAGTAACAAATTACTTGTTTACAAATAAACAAGGTTTGACAATAGTGTATGTATATGGTCTGTGATTTTCGGCAAAAAATGAGTGATTCTGAAGAAAGTTTGCCTTCTGATATAAATATATAAATTCAGCGCAAAATGTTGTTTCATCACTTTTACCACAAAAATCTAAAGCAACTTACGAAATGACGTTCAACCGTTACGAAGAATGGTGTGTAAAGAAGAAGGTAAAAAATATTACAAATGAGAAAGTGTTACTGGCATATTTTGAAGAGTTGGCCAAAAAACAGAAAATCCTCGTCCCTTTGGTCGTATTACTCCATGTTACGAAGTGTTTTGTCAATTAAGAAGAACATTGATATCAGCAAATATATACACCTGGTCGCATTTTTGAGGCGGAAATCCGAAGGCTATAGAGCTAAGAAGTCCAGAATTTTTACCAAAGAAGACATCGCAAAGTTTTTGTTAGATGCAGATGATAGACAGTTTTTAATGATAAAGGTAAAAAAATCAATCAAAATAATATTTTTTTCTATTATTTAATCAATCTTTTATATTTAGGTAGTGTTCATCATTGGATTAAGTGGAGCATGTAGAAGGGAAGAACTGAAGGATTTACTTGTAGAAAATGTAACTGATCAAGATCAAGTTTTTAGAATTGTTATTCCTAACACTAAAACTAAAATTGCTCGGGATTTTTTTGTTACATCTGGAAGTGTTGAAGGTGTGAATATGGTAGAACTTACTAGGAAATATGCCGCCTTGCGTCCAAAGCATGCCGCCCATTCTCGTTTTTTTTGTGTCATATAGAAACAATAAATGTACAACGCTCCCAGTAGGAATTCACACATTTGGAAATATGCCTAAACTCATCGCTACGTTTCTTAAGCTTCCTAACCCGGAGGAATACACTGGCCACTCCTTTAGAAGATCTTCCGCCTCCTTGTTAGCAGATTCCGGAGCAGATATTCAAACTGTTAAACGTCACGGAGGATGGAGAAGTAATACAGTTGCAGAAGGATACATAGAAAATTCCGCAGAGAATAAGAAAAAAATATCTGCAGCAATTCTGGGTAAAAAGAATATACCAATGCAGCAGAATATTCAAAACAATGTTCAAATTAGTAATCAAACAAATGAAACACTTTCGACTTCTTTGCCTGGTGTTACGCTTACCAATTGTAGAAAATGTATTATAAATATTTACAATAATTAAATTGTAATTAAATAAAACTTGTTTCTGCGAATTTCGTTGTTACATTTTTACATAATTTCATTATGATACTGAGTACCACAATGGTTTCATTATGGTACTGAGTACTATAATGAAAGCCATTAGAGTACTGAAACTGAGGTTTATAATGTTCTTATTATGATACGCCAGCATATAAAATTTTGTATGTTATACGGATCATAATGTCAAACATTATGGTACACGCCGTGTTATCAAACTCGGCTTTGCCTCGTATGATAATCTTCACGACTAGTACCATAATTATTGACATTATGATCCTTATAACATAAATAACTATAATTTTCTTTTTATATTATTTTATAGTAGGTTTTATATTATCCATTAAGGGTAAATTAATGTAAATTACTAGCACACTTTTATAAAACTTAAATTGTTTAACCACTTCTTTTTTTAGATGATATCTTCAAAAAAAATAATTAAAATAGCAATTTTTCATGATTATAGTTCTTATTCACTTGTGAACATTAGTATAGCACATAGACAATACACTCTTTACTTGAACTGAACATTACACCTGGTGCAATATGCCAATAGAAGAGACTACAAGGTCGCAAAATTATGACGTCATTTGAAATTTTATATAAAATTTAAAAAAATATATCTGTAAAACTAGAAATGTCATAAAATAGGCTTGGAATACAAATTCCGAACTGCACACATATTATTCTATACATTTCTTGGCATATACATTTTCCTGCGTACAAATATGTCCGTTGAAGGTATATTATTGCTTTGTACATTTCTCGTCTTGTATATACATTCGTGTGTACAAATCTATACCATGAAGTTGTTATAAATCAGTGAATTCGAACTTAGCGTGTTATCTCATCTCGAAGTACACTTCGAAAATAAAATGTATTTTATTTATTTTTTAAATAAAGAAATATATAAACGTAAATCTATTCTAAAACATAATGCAAATATTATACATGTTTGAATAAAATACGCTTTGTTTTTGAAGTATAATTCGAGATGCAGGGAACGCGCCAAGTTTGAATTATTTGAAGCGCAGCAACTTCATGGTATAGATTTGTACACTACACAGTGACAAATCATGTCCAAAGCGAGAAATGTACAGAGCAATATAACTTCAAGGGATATGTCTGTACGACAGAAAGAAATGTTCAGAGTGATATGTGTGCATTTATGAATTTATATGCATTCCCCATAAAATATATATATTTATGTAAGTAGTTTTATACGTAAAAATAAATTGGAAAATGTGGTATAACCCCAATTAAATCGTATCGTTCTGAACGGTTTTACAAAAGCGAATAGAATATTCGGAAAAATTAGTAGCTGGTTTAACGCTTGGTTATTCGTTCTCGTGACCGTGATGACGTCATAATTATTGAACACTACTTTCTAAATTACCTTATTACCTAGTTATTCACATAGTATAACCGGCGGTCATCAAAACAGAAACTCACAGACTACGAAACCAGTGTAAGATCATGAATTTGTTCCTATTTGTTTCATTAAATTTATTGTTCATTTTATGCATTTTATCTGAAAATATACCCAACTATGTTGTACAAATGGTAAGCGAAATAGACTTATTAAAAATCATTTATTTTGTGATTGTAATTCATTGAAAAAACAGTACAAAAAATGCACAAAGGAAAGTTACGTTCAAATAGAAATAATTGCACAAATATCATATAAGTGGGGTTATTTATTCTATATATACACGATGTCCCAGAAGTCGACGATCAAACTAAATGGGGTGATAGAGGAGATCATTTCCTATCAAAATAACTATATATATTGTAATGCAATAATTGTTGATGGTTCAAAAGTTATTGCAACTTTTGTAGTTTCTCCTAAAAACGGCAAGGCGTCCAATAGAATTATTATTATTTTTATTACGAGACGTTTGTTTCTCTTTTTATTTTTTATTGTATGCACCTGAAGGGTTCTACTTTCTAATAAAATCATTTTCTTGAACATGAGTACCTTCTATTAATAATAAAAATATTGTTTTGTGAAAAATTTTTCTACCGATAAAAAGCTACTTGATTTTAAAGTGACGCTGACAGAAAAAAATGTCCTAAAAAAAAATTAACCAACTATCAGAAGAAGTTGTGTATTTAATGTAGATTTTAACGCGGTATAACACATGGGGATATTCAGGGCAGATTTTCTTAAATATTTTTTTTTTTCTACAAGAAAGTATTTCAGTTAAAAATACAATTGAAAAATTCGAGAATTATCTTAGAGGCTGTGTCAAAAATAAAACAAAAGAAGGTATATGAAGTGACATATCGATAATAACTTTACTGTTTGTGTGTTTTTGATTTATCAGTTCTTCGTTTCTTAAACTTTGTTTTAATTCTTGTGATTTTGCGTATTTTTTGGTTTTTGATACTTCTTTCATTTGGACTTTGTTCTTCTTGGTCTCAAAAATATGTCTTATACCCCTCGAGAATATGCAGAAATGCAGTACGTGTACGGGTTTTGTGACGGGAACGCTCGAGCTGCTGCAAGAGAGTATCGGATACGATACCCTAATCGAGAACGCTATCCTGATTATAGGGTATTTCAAAATGTTCATCGGTCTTACTTAGAAGGCGAAATCCCTGGCAATCCGCGAAGAGAAGGAAGACCTGCGCTTCAGTGCAATGACGACGATATAATTGAAATGGTGACAGAGAACCCGTCAACAAGTGTTCGTCGTATATCCAGACATTTGGAAATTCCAAAATCTAGGGTTCATCGTGTTTTGCAAAAGGGCCAGTTGTATCCATACCATGTGCAGTGCAAGCACTTTTACCTGCGGACTATGACAAAAGAGTGCAATTTTGTCGGGAAATTCTGCGTCGTCATAGAGAAGACTCCGAATTTTTTAACAAGATTTTGTGGAGCGACGAATCAAACTTTTGTAGAACCGGGATATTTAATATTAACAATTTACATTTTTGGGACTATGTGAACCCTAGAGTTGTTAGAAATGACAACTTTCAACACAAGTTTGGGGTCAACATATGGGCGGGAATAATTGAAGGAAAATTGATTGGTCCATTTGAGCTCCCAGGAAGGCTTAACAGCGAAAATTATCTGCATTTTTTGCAAAATGAGTTACCTTATCTACTTGAAGACGTGACATTGGAGACACGCCGAGATATGTGGCTGCAACAAGATGGAGCTCCTCCTCACTATTCTGTAGATGTGAGACGACACCTTGACACAGAATTTCGGAATCGGTGAATTTGTAGAGGAGGGTTTATTATGTGGCCACCGCGATCCCCTGATCTTAACCCCTTAGATTTTTTTCTATGGGGTTATTTTAAAGAAATAGTCTACATGACAGAAAGTCAGAATGAACAAGAGTTGCAACAAAAAATAAGAGAGGCTACCAACATTATTAAAAATAATCAACGGGCGTTCCGAACAATAAAAAGAAATTTTATTCGGCGATGCTTAATGTGCATTAGAAAACATGGTAGAAATTTTGAACACTTTTTGTAAAATTTGAAAACATCATGAAAAGCTTCATAAACCCTATTTTGTTTTAATGTTGTATAAAAACTATTACAACTATTATTTTGTTTTATTTTTGACACAGCATCTAAGATAATTCTCGAATTTTTCAATAGTATTTTTAACTGAAATACTTTGTAGAAAAAAAAATTATTTAAGAAAATCTGCTCTGAATATCCCCATGTGTTATACCGCGTTAAAATCTACATTAAATACACAACTTCTTCTGATAGTTGGTTAATTTTTTTTTAAGACATTTTTTTCTGTCAGCGTCACTTTAAAATCAAGTAGCTTTTTTTCGGTAGAAAAATTTTTCACAAAACAATATTTTTATTATTAATAGAAGGTACTCATGTTCAAGAAAATGATTTTATTAGAAAGTAGAACCCTTCAGGTGCATACAATAAAAAAGAAAAAGAGAAACAAACGTCTCGTAATAAAAATAATAATAATTCTATTGGACGCCTTGCCGTTTTTAGGAGAAACTACAAAAGTTGCAATAACTTTTGAACCATCAACAATTGCATTACAATATATAAAGTTATTTTGATTGGAAATGATCTCCTCTATCACCCCATTTAGTTTGATCGTCGAATTCTGGGACATCCTGTATATATTGTCATAAAATTTATAATAATCAATACGTAATACACTAGTCATTAATTTAATAAAATTGTAAGGAAGTGTCACAATTAAAGTATTTAAATTCAAAAAGCTCTTAAGTGCCAAAAAATATATAAATTTTTTACATGAACAAATTCTATACAATGTTATAAATGGTACAATTAACAAAAAAGTAGTGCAGGTAAACAAATACAAATATTAAAATATTTTGACGCATACTCTATTCCTTAGAGTCATAAATATTAAGCACAAAATTTGCAGTATAATTAACACAGTTATTTATCTATCATTTGATTTTTTGAACAAAATTTGTGCAGGTAAACAAGTACAAAAATAAAAATATTTTGCGCATACGCTAGTCCCCATGGTTGTAAATATTAAGGGTCACAAAAATTACATTTTAAACAGTTATTTATCTGTCGTTTGAAATTAAGTTGCGAAAGTTAAGTTAGTTAAAACTTAGTTAATCAATCAAAATATGGAATTAACCAGACAGTATTTTCTTCAGTTTTTGGCAAATAAAAGTAAAAGAACACCCACCATATTCACCTGATTTGGTAATGAACTACTTTTGGTTATATTTTTGGGAATTAATTTACGAATATTAACTTCATTTTTTAAAAGTACCGTAAAAATATGGAATCAACTAGAGATTTTCGAATCATAACTTATTTATTTTATATTATCATGGCATATTATCTATTTCTGGCTGTATCAATCTGCTTTGTACACAAATATCAGTAATATTGAAGACAAATTCATATCATGCGAGCGTTTACCAGGTGTCATCTCACCGGCATTCATTGCTGACGTGTACAATGCACCACAAGGGTCCTTTTTGTGTCATTTAAAATTAAAATTCGAAATAACTTTGACGTCGGTCAGGGTCGAACCCACTTAGAAAATATTTGACTCCTCACAAATATCGTCACAATTATTTCATCTTACAGAAAATGGAGGAAAACAAAATAGTCCCTGATGTTATCGACAGGGCCCCAACTGAAAAAATCGAAATATCATACGGCCCAATAGACGTAAATTTAGGAAACGAACTCACACCTTTACAAGTAAAAGATGTGCCCTTAGTTAAATATTCTGGTGATGAAAACACCTATTATACTCTTCTAATGATCGACCCAGATGCCCCAAGTAGATCTTCGCCAACATTCAGCGAAGTACGTCACTGGTTCGTTGGAAATATTAAAGGAACCGATTTGAAAACTGGAGACGAAATTACTGAATACATTGGATCTGGACCGCCGAAAGGGACTGGACTCCACAGATACATATTTTTGTTATACGAACAAGAAGATAGAATTGATTTTGATGAACCGAAAACGCCCAAAAATTCGAGAGCTCATCGATTGAAGTTTAAAACCAGAGATTTTGTAAATAAGTACAATTTAGGGAATCCTGTTGCTGGTAATTTTTTCCAAGCCCAGTGGGACGAATATGTGGAAATTCGTAACAAAAATATTGTAAATTAATGATTTTTTTAAAAGTAACACTTAGGTTGACGTAGGGTTTGCATTTTTTTTTAAATTGTTTCTAAAGTGACGCCCATGTTTTTGGGATTTGATTCAGGGGGGTTAAGGATACAAATTTTCTGATTAATTATTGGTAATTTTATACCCTTTTTCTCGGTGTAATGGTATGTAATACACCCTTGTATTATGTAATTTAACAATGAATTGAATTATATATTATGCAAATATATTTTGGAAATATAACGTAAGGTAAAATAATAATTTAAAAACTATGGGATTCTCCTAACAACTTGTAAAATTTTAATTTATTTTATTAATTATTTGTTCTTTTAAGAGTGGTTAATTGGGATTAAAAGTCTATTAAATATAGTTCTTAATTTCATCCTCTTTACATTTTTATAATAGTTTCAAAAATAATCCACATTATCTAATTTGAAAGAGTATTACATGTATTAAGTATAGTGAAAATGAGTAGGCAGAAAACAGAAAACTCACGTCATCAATCTGAAAAAACCTTATAAAATAAAATATAACTTGTAGAAATTATTGGGTGTTATTTATTTCTATAAAAAAAGAAGAAAAAATACAAGTATTAAGTAACGTATATGTATATTAGTAAATTAAACAAATATTTCTGTCAATCGTTATTCCTTTTACGGTATATAAAATTATTTGAAATAATTGTAGTTGATTTTCGTATCATACGTTAGCACTACTATGAATAGATAGATATTTATTTATTGGCTATTTATACAAAGTTTCAATAATATTTATAGCAAGTCGTACATAACAAATTAAATTTTAAATAAAGTACATAATTAGTTATTTATGTATCCAGGCACTGAAGTTCTATTTTTTATCACGAACGTGGAATTTATTTGCCGAGGCCATAAGGCCGCGGAAAATAAACCATATGAGTGATAAAAAGGAACTTCAGAGCCGAGGTGCATATTAAATTTTATTCTAAATTGAAAAATGAAAGGAATATTTATAGGTTATGGTTACATTATATGTCAGTACTACGACACTCAATGTTGCTAACCTCTAGATATTGAGGTTATCGCAAAGAACACTCAAAATTATGTTTTGTCTCAAACTTATCCCTCGGAATTATTTGGATCGTTCTTTTTGCACATATTTTTTGTCATTTTACGGACAAATTTATTATTGAACATCGTATACCTGCCCAAATTATCTTACGTGTACAATAATTATCATAAGGTTGACAAAACTTCATTTGCATGAAATCGTCTTATAGTGGATTACTTTAGTGCCGATTTCGATTTCTAAACTTTTAATGACAATTTTTATACACTTCAGTGACGATTTCAAATAAAATAATTTTATATTCCGTAAAAGGAATAAGGATTGACAAAAAAATGTAAATTCATTAATATATACGTTTCTTAGTTCACGAAAGATGACAAGCCAAGGTCATTTTCAAACCATCTGGTATAATATTACTTACAAATAACTTCACTACATTCCATACACATAGGCGTGCACCAGGTATAATATTTGTGGATACATTTTAATTATTCAATAGTACATTAAAACACAAGTATCATAAGGCAATCTGTTAACGTACGAGTCCAAGTTTGGAAAACGAGCCGCTAGGCGAGTTTTACAAAGGACGAGTGCGTCAACAGGCCTTATGATACGTGTTTTTTATACTATTTTTTCTATTGAGGTAATTTTACGATTAAATTTATTTAAATTGCGACGTCAAATTATGACTAGGTATTTTTTTGTTAGTTATGTTTATTTTGGTAACGTTTCTCGCTAACAATTGAAATTTCATATTTGAAGACCATAAGTTCAAAAGGGTCTTAGTGCCAAAATGAATGTTTTTAGTTCTGAACGATTTTCTTTCTTACACAAAAATAAAGCTATATATTATTTCGATTATTTTTTTATTGAAATAATGAATTAATAGATATTATATTTATACATTTTTTTCAATTTTAAAACAAAGAAATACTTTTAAATAATTAAATTATAATACATTTTGTAGAAAGTGATAAAGGACATTAGGTGTTTAAGTTAAAAGGATCTAAGTCCATGACATATAGTATTTGATATCAAAAAGGAAAGATAGAAAAAACATTAACAATCTAAGTATTGCACAACTCGATGTTCTTTGGGAATGTACGGTATCATATCTCTTAAATTCTTAATTTTTTCAGTTGATATATGACTTCTGTAGTCATAAGCTATAGTTTTAAGGGTAATGTTTGACAGATCTTTTTTGCTTCTACCTTTCTTCAAAACCGATGTTTGTATCCAAGGCTCAAGTTCTCCAAAAGTTTTTTGGTTATAATATTAGTAGGGTCGTCTTTACATATTTTTAACCAAGAAACTTTGGAAATATTGAGATTCTTTGTGTTTATGTACTGATCAGCAGCATCTTGTAGGTTTTTGAAGTTATCAGGTTGCATTTGAATGATTTTAAAAGGGTTGTTTTGTCCAACAAACCTACCTCTTGCCGTGAACATTGTTTTGCCAAAACAATTTTGTTTTTATAAGTAGTATGTTCTTTTCCACTTGTTTTCAATCTTTTCCGTTCTTGTTTTACACTTTCAGTTCCTTTTTTTCTTCGTTTTGCAACGGTTTCCATTTTAATGAAAACTAATAAAAGTGCTCACAAACTGTCAACTTTCGACTTTCACATGCACATAGACCCTTTTGATTTAAACAAGTGATCTCACATACAACATACGCCATCTATTTGCAGTTCAGAAAAATGCACGAGTCAACATGGGTACTTAAATCCTTCTCTAAATCGGTGGGCTAGGCATGTAGATCGTTTTTAAATGAAAAACATTTTTTTTTTAATTTCGGCACTTAGACCCTTTTGAACTTATGGTCTTCATTTTGTCAACTATTGATTAATTAGTGTATTGCAAGGTGTATTGTATTTATGATTCAAGGTCTGATTCTGGTTGTGAAATTAATATTATATTTCTTTCTAGTCCTATCACCTAACGAACGTATAAAAATCCATAATTAAAAGTAATATGTTGAAATATTATCAACAACTTACCATTTTGAGGTTACCTGTCATCTGTCAGTTATGAAAGCATGACTACCAACTCTAGAACATGAAAGGCGCCAAAAATAGTACGCTTATAGATCTTCTAAACGTCGTGTTTGAAGTACAAAACAGTGCGTTTATAGAAACATAAGAACACCGAAATAGAAAAAATTAAATGTTAAACGTCTACACATTTTCAAAGATATATTTTATTTTGAGATAATAAAGAACATAAAGATACAACACCTATGTATAGTTACAAAAATACTGAAAACAATGATATAAATACATATTTTGAAAATAAGTAATAAACTACTTACTGTTAGCATACATTTCATATATTATTCTTCCAATTGTATCGGTTTTAAAAGTATTAAGATCAGCTGTTGTAGTTAATGTTCTGGGTCGTTTTTTTCCAGAAGAAGTTAATTGTTCTTCATTTTCGATATTATTAACACGTTTTAATACCCTGTTTACTGTGGTTTCACATATTTGTAGCGCATCTGCTGTACGCTAAAATAAAATACTTGCAAAATTTCATTTATTAATCATGAAACCTTTTTGTCTAGCAATTTCAATTTTCAAAGAAATGAAAAAAATATATTCACATATATTACCTGCTGCACCTGATGAAGATCTATAATGGTCCATTATTTTCTGTTTCCCGTTGAAAATATTCGTGTTCATTATGCACAAATTGAATAGCTTACCTTCGCAAAGATTTGCATAATTATATTCAATAAAATCGCGAAACAAAATTAGAAACTTATTCGTTGATTTTGATTAAACGTCAAATTCAAAAAACAAACTCCGCCACTGGATTTGCTTTAACGTAGAGGGCAGTTCAATAGATAATTGCATACCAGCAACTCATTGACATACGTTCCTATTATTTTTAGTGTGTTAGAGAGCAATGTGAATATGGAACGTATATCTGTCATATAGCATAAATCACGTAGACATACGTCAAATAATCTATATCTTTCTAATACATAATGTTGCTATACTACCGCTATATAAAATGTTGTTTATTTTTTCTCCGAACAAATGGCCTTGAATTGTCATCTTTCGTGAACCAAACTATACTAGTATTTTTTTTATTTTTTTTTTAAATAAATACCACCCAATAATTTCTAAAAGTTATATTTAATTTTATAAGGTTTTTTTTCAGCTTGATGACGTACATAGAAAACACAAACTAACATATGACGTGCGTCTTCTGCCTATCATTTTTACTACATCTTATTATAATTAATAATTTCCTTAAAATCCAGGGTAGTACTCAGGCTCTTAGGGCGACTTACAGGTTGTTAGTTTCCTCCTCATTTCGATTGATATGTATTTACATGTTGTCTGCACTGAACTCAGTATATAGTGCTGTGGTTGTCTGACATTCTGCCTTTTAAATTAATTTCTTTACAATAATTAATTTATACTGAGGGGTGGTTAGATAGGTGATAATAATTTAGATTTTTTATTTGGATTAAATACTCTTTAATTACTAGTAAATATTTGAGGATTAAATTAATCGGAGTAATTAGTACTATTTGGGGAATTTTATTATGAAAAATTCAATTAGAGTATTCATATTTTTTTTAGCCATTTCTTTATAGTAGAGAATAATAAATATAATTAACGAGCCCGTAAATTACTTATTTTTTAATGATTAACTTAATTATTTATCACGTATCATTTCCTCTTTCAATAATAATTATTAATTCATAATCTATGGAGGATTTCAGGTGTTACTGTTGTTTATTTACGTTTTGGCCTCCTAAGATGTCTATTATTTATTAATAATGTATTTCCTAATTCATGTAAATTAATAAAATGAGCAGAGGTAAATCCAGGACAGGACTAGAGCAGCTTAGAGGGGCCTTTAGTTAAGATAGCTAGCCCTTCGTTTCGGATATTTATAGGCAAGGGACCTGCTAAACAATAAAAATAACAGTATTAGTTTTTAAATGAAGGTCGCATAAGATCGTCGTGGAACACTTGCATATTTTTGAAATTTCTCGTTAGTTTAAATTCAATTAAAATAAATAAAATACACCACGGTTATAAAGAATATTATGAGCGATTCTAACTCAATCAAATTAAGAGAAATTAGTAAAAAAGCGAAAGTATATGCTTAATAATGAATATATATAAATAAAATGATATAATTGAAATATTTCTAAAATAAGAGGGTTTTTAGTTTTAGCGACTCACCACGAATATGAAAATATTTTGATTGGCGACTGAAAGACCACCTATAAATGCGTAACGTATTAGGAGGAGGGTCCTATTATCAATGGAAGTAAAGAAATTCAAATAGCGGAAGAGTGGACATCAGTCCAGCACTTTAATTCTCAAACAATTTTTAATTTTTTCGCTCAATCAATAATGGTCTTCATAACCTTGGTGTGTAATATATTATTATTTTTGAATATATTAAAATATCCTAACATGATTTCAACTGTTACATTATTACAAAAAATATATATTAAATCATGATTGTAATTATTTATTTAAAAAAATAAAGATTTTTCTACAATTTACTTCAACGCTGTTTACAAATAAAAGTACAAAAACATTGTCACTATAATATATTTGATGTAATATATTGTTATCACATTAAACACTTTAAGAATTCAACTTAGCCAAATCCAGTTTTGGGGGAGAACCCAAACTTTCACTCCTGTTCTTCTTAATCTTCTTTAGCAATTGTCTAGCTTCATCATCTGCCTCTGACGATTTTATAATTTTAATAGGAGATTCATCATTCATTTCCTCATCATTTTCAACGGATTCTTCATCATCTGTCTCGTTATTTTCAATTTCTTTCACGTAGTCTCCTCTCAGTCCTCTAAATACATTTTCCTCTTCTATTTCGTGTAAACTCGACTGGCAGTTCACGAAAACTTCGTTCAGGCAGCTTATTTCTTCAGCGATGAGATTTCTGTTCTTGAGTAAATTGTCCTTCAAAGTTTGTAAGTTTTCGTTTGTGTGGTTAGTTATTTTTAAGAGGTTATCTATCTGTTTTATTGGTAAAGGTAAGTTCAAGATTTTATTAATATCTTCGGATTGTATGTGGTCTACATCAATGTTTAAAAAGTTTTTTAAATTCTCTGTTATTCCTTTAGTTTTCTTTAAATTATTCATTGTAGTTTAACAGTTTACATTTGATTATAATGGTAGACTACAAAATATGAGATGTATGTATGATATAGTTTTAAGATGTAAGAATATGTACTTACATAATTCTTTTACAAAATACGCACTGAAATAATTTTATTGTTTGTTAAAATCCAGTTGACAATTTGAATTAAAAATCATGACAACCGGACAATGATGTCAACTGTTAATATATAAATTCCCCTAGAACTGTACGGTTGGAAACTCCATAAAGTAATCGCGCGAATTTGTTAAATAAAATATAAAATTTGAGAGATGCCGTATTGTATACGTGTGTATTACTACTGTTTTAAATGTACCTCAGGGCAAATGAGATTAAAAAACTGGCTCTCGGAGCAATCATTCATAAAAATTCTGGAACTTGAGGTCAACCGTTTACGAGAAATCCGGGTTTTTTAATAAGATTTACACGTAAATTTTTTAATAAACCTTTTCAGTTTAAAAACTTTCTAACTCTGCATTTAGTAAGTAAAATGGCGCCTGCAATTGTTAAAATTGTAAACGAAACGTCCAAAATCTTATACTCACTAAAATACCTGTCTGTATTCTCGGTGAAAATTTGCACCTTTGGATATTTTAGCTTCAATAAAAGCTTTTGTAACTTCTTTCGAGAAGTTTTTTAATCACTTTCCACACATTTTACGCCACGTAACCATGACTCCCGCCAGTTGTTGGCTTACTATGCGCAGAATTCCATTGCGCATATCTTCTATCTCTTTAAATTGAAAAGATTTATTGTAGTATAGAATTAGAAAGTGGCCGTTTATGATTTTAAAGTAGAACATAGTTTGTATTAAAACAAAATTTTTAAGAAAAAATCGTTCTGTAAACATAAGGATGAAATTAAATATTGAAATTTGAATTTGACATTTCTTAAAACAGTATTTTAGTTAAAACAAGGGCCGCGTTCAGCACTTCACAGCGGTGAGCACCGAAGTTTGCCGAATACAGTTGCTAGAACAATCATATTGGTTCATTCATTGCGTTCGACAAACTTCGGCACTCAGCGCTGTGACATGCTGAACGCGGGCAAGGCTTGTGGTACTAGCCATAGAAAACACAAACTAATTAACGTGGTACTAGCCACGGGTATGCCTGAGTACTGTTTTAAAGGTATCTCACGGCAAACTAGATCGAAAAATTGACACCTGGAGCAATAATTCATAAAAATTCTGGAACTTCAACCGTTAGCGAGAATTTCGGGTTTAAATAAAATTTACGCACGAATATTTAAATTTGAGAGGGGCCGTATTGTAAGTATGCGTAAGTACGGTTTTAAAGGTACATGCCGGCATATGAGATCAGGAAACTGACTTCTAGAGCAATAATTCTTAAACTGCTTTCAAAAAACTAAGTTTGGACCATGTTACAATAGATTTTATAGGCGTAGTGACATCATACTACCGTTTAAATATCTTATTTATATACTAATTTGTGCAAATTTTTCGTTAAACTTAAAGGACAAATAAATGAGATAAAATTTATTGAACATAAATACAATATCGGTATAATTTATTTACAAAATAAAATATATTCATAAATCTTCAATAAATACATTTTATGTCACATCTGCATTACAAATTACAAAAATATTAAATTAACAAATAGTATTAAAGGCAACTTACAAAATCTATATCAAGTCCTTCCTTTAATAAAATTCGCATACATTTGTCAATTCCTTAAGTCTAATGAGATAGAAATAATCTACATATCACGTCATCAGCAGTTTTTTAGGATATATTACAAAACAAAACAGAGAAAATTAACTAAAATTAAAATAATTATCTAAGTGCGCGATATGCCAGTCCTTTCATATTTACGTTATAATTTGACGGTAACTAAAAATAAATTATAATAATTAAATGATATGATAATTAATACAATGATGTATAAATACTATGATGTGACAACTCCCCAGTTTTTTAACCTACATATTGTACCACATAACATTCTAAAACTAATTAAAATTAAATATCATTGTACATATAATTCGGGCCTACAAGTATGTACATAGTCAGGCCTGATAAGATGGGGGGAGGGGGCAAAATCCCCGGGCCCCATAATATCAAGGGTCCACGGAACCGGGAGTATTTTATCTCAAATGGTTCAATGATATGCATTTTTTTTTATTCTTTGAATAATTTCTTACTTTGTATTATATCATATGACTAACAAAAATGGTTGCATTTTTTTTCACTTCACATCTAAAAAATGGAAGAGGCCCCAAAAAATGTTATGCCCCGGGCCCCGATGTGCCTCTCAGCGCCCCTGTACATAATTATATAAAGGTACAGCTATTTTAGTGAATATTATGATTCTTTGCCAAATGCCTTTAGTTTTTTTTTTTTTTTAAATTGATTACACTACTTAATTACGCACAACAATTGATTATAATAATTGTTACTGCATGTTTTTCTCTGTCAAGAATGCAGATAATTTAAAGAATATATCCGACTATATCACTAGATTCTACAAAAATTGATTACAACAAAAACAATACTTGATTACAAAATGGAAAATTGGATTACAATAATGAAAACGAAAGTTATATACCGGGAACATTTCTCATCTTATACGCTGAGACATTTAGCGGATGCTAATTTCATAAACATGTTAATTATGATGAGTTGTCACACCGTAGTATTTATAAAATTAAATATAACTTACCGGGGCACCAATCCTAGATAAATATCTGTTTCGAATATGGAAGTCTGACTGCTGTAATAAGTCATTTGCACTCGATACAGTATTTAATAATTGTTCTCTTTCGACTTGAGCATTACTGAAAAAAAAATTATTTAGATATAGAAAGACTAAAAATAAAATATTTATTTAAAAACCATAGTTTCGGCAGCATATCTGCTACCCATCTTCAGCAAAACAAACAAGTAATTATAATTAGTTAGTAATAGTTATTAATCTGCTTTTGTTGTTTTCTATTTATTTTTTGTTCTGAAGAAAGCAGCAGTTTATGCTGGCAAAACGATGGTTTTAAAATAAATATGTTCCAAATTAAAACTAAAAAAATATTTTATTTCATTATGAGTTCTGAAACATATTTCAAATTTTTTAACTTACAGTGTGCTTTGGTGTTGTTCTCTTTGGCGAGGGGACATATTAAGTAATCCAGTTCCACAAATATCAAATAACATCAGCGCTACGGTAGCTAATAGAGACACTATTAAAAAAAAAACAGTAATTTAAAGTAAACATAATGGTTAATAAATAGTTTCGTAATTCGTACCGTATAAAGCAGCAATGAAAAATAATTCCAGCCAGTAATATCCGCCTTTGTCAACAATCATTCCAGCAATTATTGAAATAACTGCAAGGCCCAAATTTTGTACGGATTGACAACTACAATAAAAATATAAATAAATAGTTACCGACGAGCAGAAATAAATATACTTACATGCCATATGCTGTTCCCAGTTGGTATTCGGGAATTACTAGGGCTACTAAGGGCCATAAGGCACTAGCCAATACAGAATAAGAAACCCCCATTGTTACCTTAAACCACACAAATTAATAATAAGTCCTTAAAATCCCAATTATTTATTTACCATCGCAATATAAGGATTTAATTCTGTAAAAGCTAAGAGCATATGTGCTCCTACAGTCACATTTATCGACAAAAAAATCCAAAACAAATTTCTGCCAGTCAAATCGATCATATATCCAAATAGTGGCGACACAAAACCCGATATCAAATAAACAATACTATTTACTTTATTTGCGTCATCAGGGTTCATATTAAATTTGTCAATGAAAAAGACTCTGTAAAAAAACTCATTAAAAACAATATTACAATTTAAAAATATTGTACATAATAGAAAACTGTACAATGTACAAAGTACAAATGCGACACTTGGTGAACTGCTCTGAATAATATTAATAATATTTAAATTACACTTGGCAAAGTTCACAAAATTTCAGTCTCTGAATCAACCTCTCGGTCATTTATCAGAGACTGGCCCACTCAACCAGAACCACAGACGCGTTTCGCTCTTATTGGAGCTCTTCAGTGTGGTGTACTGACGCCTCTTTCGAGGCACTGAGACTAGTTGAGCGGGCAGATGATAAACATCTCACAAAGATATCAAGCCTGCAGAGGTAACTAAATACATGCAGAGCCATCTATCAGAAAAACCGCGAGCTTAGCTAGCAGAATATAATAGAAAACTGTACAATGTACAAAGTACAAATGCGACACTTGGTGAACTGCTCTGAATAATATTAATATTTAAATTACACTTGGCAAAGTTCACAAAATTGACCGAGAGGTTGATTCAGAGACTGAAATTTTGTGAACTTTGCCAAGTGTAATTTAAATATTATTAATATTATTCAGAGCAGTTCACCAAGTGTCGCATTTGTACTTTGTACATTGTACAGTTTTCTATTATATTCTGCTAGCTAAGCTCGCGGTTTTTCTGATAGATGGCTCTGCATGTATTTAGTTACCTCTGCAAGCTTGATATCTTTGTGAGATGTTTATCATCTGCCCGCTCAACTAGTCTCAGTGCCTCGAAAGAGGCGTCAGTACACCACACTGAAGAGCTCCAATAAGAGCGAAACGCGTCTGTGGTTCTGGTTGAGTGGGCCAGTCTCTGATAAATGACCGAGAGGTTGATTCAGAGACTGAAATTTTGTGAACTTTGCCAAGTGTAATTTAAATATTATTAATAATATTGTACATACTTTGCCAAAGCTATAAACGGGAAAATGGCTACATAATATGCCACACAAATTAAGGCAACTAGCCAGAAAGATAGCGGAAAATCTTTGATATCTTTTAATCGGACGACTTCGCCACTTGAGCTGTCATTTCGTCTTAGTATTTTTTCTGCTCTTTTGTCAAGTATTCCAAGAATTAATGAGCATAGGAGGGACATCAGGCACGTTGTTGTCGCTAAAAATAAAAACAATTATAGGATAGAACATCCTGCATATTCTCTAGACCTGACCCCCAGAGATTTAATTTTCAAAATTAAAAGAATATCTTCGGAGGGTCTTATGTGAGGATTATAAAATTGATGATGCCCAAGTGTAATATAAGTATTTGGGAAAAGATTTTTAAAATAAAAACTTAAAATGTCTTATTTACACTGTTCTTTTTTAATTTAACTGACCGGTTTTCTACCGGACTTTGAAAATGACCATGTAAATGATCGAAACCGATCAGTCAAATTAAAAAAGAACAGTGTAAATAAGACATTTTAAATTTTTATTTTAAAAACCTTTTCCCAAATTATGTGAGGATGATTATAGCCGGAAAAACTGTGAGCAACAATTTTAGACATTATGTTAGCATCTTGCATATTCCCCAAACCTGTTCCTCTAAAGATTTTATTTTCAAAATTAAAAGAAAATTTACGCTGGGTCATATGACCCGAAAATAACAGAGGAACAATTTTTATCCCCCATTTTTTTATTTCGAATTTTGAATAGCACAAAAATGATCCCTGTGATGCACTCTCCATGCCTGTAATGAGTGCCTGTGGGGTGACGTCTGGTAAATGTCATCATAACGGTACAAATATGTTATCATCATTATCGATATCTGCGTACGGAGAAATGGGTAATATGCCGTGATGACATACTAATTTATTTTTCCAAAAAATAATAATATACCCAAGAAAAAAATGAATTATATATTAATAATTAAATATTATGATGTATAAGGCTAATATAATTGATAGGTGTTGCGTAATCTTAACCACTTCGCGAAAAAAAAGTATTGGGACCTCAGCCATGGCTGACATGACGGTTTCGAGTAAAATTACTACTGACATCATTGTTTCCGAAATACGCATTTAGTTTTTATTTTCACTTAATTTTAAAGTTAGGGGTAATTTTTAATTATCAATAATATAAATAATAATCCGTAATAAATATTTTCTATTGCGCTTTAACATTAAAATTTATATAAAATACATCATTTAATTAATTATCAAATAAAACCAAATAAATCGTGTTTTTTCGGATAGTAGCTATCACGGTTTGCCTGTTGTAACGGTTACATAAATTCAATTGTTATTTTGACATACAATTCATGGTATGTTTCAAAAAATTTCATGTGTTTTCACCAAAATGGAGAAAAATTATTGTCTTGTTGCTGCAATTTGGCTGACATGGTATGTAAGAAAATTTAATGTTTTCGTCGTTAGGAATAAATAATAACATATAGACTTGGTAAAAAAATGTTAGGCCCCTTTTATTAACAATAATTAAATTAAAGTTCACTTACCTACAAACAATACAATGCCAATACAAGTATACCCATCGTAACTTTGATTAATCCAATCGTAAATATAGCCCATAACTCTAAAATTAACCGTACTACCAACTCTGGCAAAGCTTAATTGTAGTCCGAAGACCATATTTAGCTCTTTTCCTTTAAACCAAAGAACTGCATAATTGTTTTGAGCTACTGCCAAAGATTCGGCGCCAATACTAAAATAAACATTTTTAATATATTAAACAACAATAAAATATTTGTACTAACCCAAAAACAAATCTTCCAACAACCATGAGCCAGAAAGTGTTGTAAAGCGCTCCAAAAGAAAATATACATTGTCCTATTAGAGTTATTCCCATGTAGAGATTTGTTCCTAATCGGATACCGAATACTCTAAAATTTAACAAATTTTGAAGGCTTGTTTTAAGAGAGAAATAAGTTTAAAATTACCTATCTATAAGGAAACCTCCTACAAAACATAATATAACATTTGGCCATGAGTATATTGAGTAAAGCAAACTAAATTCTATGGTGTTTAAATCGAAATCTTTGAGAAATTTTTCTTGGAGAGCTCCGGGATTGTCATAGCAAAAATAGGAACCTAAAAAAAGTGTTTTATTAAGTATCAATGATATAAAATAAAGTTTCCATACGACAATCTGATCCTTATAAATTAAACTTACGTTGCTAGAAAACTTAATAAAAATTAAAAGTACAATTAATAATTTAAAAGACCTGCGGCATTAAATTTTGGGAATAAATTTAGTCAACAAGAGTAGAAAAAATAGTTTTTATTGCAATAACAATGTCTAGCAAAGGCACAATAGATCGGACGATCCGACAAATAATTCGCATCTTGTAAGAGAATTGTTATTGTATAATATTAAAAATAAACTCAATTATCCACTACAGACACCAGAACTATAGCCGATTGAACAAGTGCGAGAAATAGACCTTTTCAATTTAAAGATAGAAAATATGCGCTATGAAATCTACGCGTAGTAAGTAAGCAAGCCAACAAATGGCGGGAGCCATGGTTACGTGCTTCCTTGTTAAAATTCATGGCGTTTGTTTTTTTTCCAAATTTAAACGTAAAATGAAAGAAAATCTTTGACAACTTTCGAAAACTTATTGACAGCAGTTACTGTTATATTGAAAAGGTCTATTCATGAAAGAAAAATATATATATATATATATATATATATATATATATATATATATATATATATATATACGATAAAAAGCAAAGATTTAAAAATAAAGTCAAAAGAAACCCCACAAAATATTATATTTCTTCATAAAAATATATACATAAATAGGCTTATAATTTTAATGTTTTGGTTATCATACTAAAACTTTTTATCGTTGTACATCAATGTGAAATATGATAGCAATATTCTATTTTATTAGCATACATAAACAATTTTGTTTACATATTAAATAATAAAATACTTCCTAAAACATTGTTATCACAAGACGACCAGAGGTCAAAGATGAACTATCAAGCCTACCCTACATTTTCAACATGTGATACAGCGTGTAAACAAACATTAAAAATGTACAAAATTCACAAATGAAAGGAAATTCCCACACTTGAGAAACACAATTAAATTTTTACAAATTAGTAAAGTTTTAGCTTCTTAAAGGTTATGTTTGGACCAAAAAATTCTTGAAAAAGCCCTTACCAAATCCCAACAAACACATAAATATTAAGGCTATGAATCTATGCATTCGTCTTCTAGGGTCACAGCAGCCACTATCGCATCCTGGTGTTTTTTCTTCATCTTCAGAACCCGAAACGGAATTTTCATTCCTTTGTTGAATACTTGGTCCACCCTCCATTTTTCTGTAGTGGTTTCATTCACTTATTGTTCGATATAATGCTCTGAAAAACTGTTCATAGACACTTTCAATGGAGATGACTAATTGGTATTCTTTCTTTGAAGCTTGCTTTGTCAAATATGTGCAAACAATGACATTTCTCAAGAAATGACGTTTGATGTCATGTTTTCTTTATCTGAGATTATCACCGACATACGAAATGGTATTTATTTATATAATAAACCCGACAAACTACGAAGAAATAACCCGAAAGATTTAAAATACAATAATATTTATTGAATGAGAAGTACAGTGATAAAAAGAAAAAACTACTTCGTGAAGGAATATTTATGTTAATATAGAAAATAAAAATAAATAATGCATATTATCGTCTACTTTAATAATTATGCGATAACAAATAAAAACAATAATAATAACAACAATAACATCTGTTACTCATTTAGGGTTTTTGTCTGGTTAGATTTTGTGAAGTCTGTGATTGGTAGGATTGGTGCTGCAAAATAAACGACGATCAAACCGCAATCTTTTACCCACCTTTTAGTCAACAAACATTTAATAATATATTTGTAAAGTTATATCCCATTTAAAATTAGCAAATTAACGAATAAGCCTTAAAAAAAATGACTTCAGCTAGTAAGGTAACAATGCAAGTCGCAAAATAATAGAAATACTCACTATTTTGAGGTTAAATTTAAGGTTGGAGAAATATTTACTGCCGCTGGTTCAGCTTTTAATAAATTAGGCGATTTAACAATGCAATTACATCCTAACGCAGAATCTCCAGCTGGGTATGTTGTTTCACAAATATATTTCATTATTTCATCGTTTTTCATTGGCAGAAAATGGACGGATGAAGAAATCGAGATGCTCAGATCAGTAGTAAAAAAATTCTCAGACGATTTAAACAAAATAAGCGAGCACATTAAAATACGCACAGTGTAAGTTATCTTGATTTCTTCATCTATTATTCAACGATTATAAAACTGATCGATTAGTTCTCAGATACGCACAACTTTAAAGAAAAAAGCGTTTGAGGATGCTGGCTTACCAGTAAGAACTATATCAAATGTGCAGACGACACAGCAATCAGTAACGTCTCAACAGCAGGCAATGATAAATAAATCAGCTGATGTTACTTTAAATATGTTGAACGCCCCTGAATCTGAGGTAGATGTGGAAGGTCTTCACGAAGATGTTAAACTAGAATTTGATGGCACTACAGAGGAAGTTACTTCATAAATAGATTAATTTATTATTTAACAACTGTAAAAAATACAAAATGTTTATATTTTTAAGTAAAAACTAAATACAAGTTATTTCTTTTCATAAAATAATATTTTCCTTTCCCAATCAGCTCGAGGAGTTTCATAAATCTTCACAAAACCACATTTCTCTAATATTTTTTCAATCAAATCTTCCACATTTTGTCGGTAAACTATTTGTTTGAACAATGGAAAATCTGCGTTAGCTTGTTTTAAGCGCTTCACTGCTGTTTTGTAACATTTCCATGGTTGTGGTTCAATAACAACCACGTCACTATATTGACAAACTTTTTCTATAAATTTTTCAAGTCCTTCATCGCCATGATTCAAATGTATCCACATTGTTATTGACAAGCAAAAAGTTACATTAAATTTAGATTTATCAAACTTTTTCAAATACTCTATAATTATATTATTATCGTTCATAAAGTCTATACAATGGAATTCAACATTATTTTTGTGTTTGTCTATTTCATTTGCTCTTTGAATGAGTATTGGATCTACATCTATTCCTAAAAAGTTGCATATTGATTGATCTCCATATATTTTCTTCAAAAATTGGTATAATTGCACTGTCAAGTCCTAAAAATAAACGATAAATAAACTAATTTATAAAAACACCATGTTGAATTACCCCTGCATTACAACCAATGTCCAAGAAACAATAGCGTCCTTCTTCATTTGTTTTCCAAACATTGGAAGGTAATAACTTCACCCTACTCTCCGCCGAATGAAACTGATAATAATTGATAAAATTTCCGTATCTAACAGCTCCAGGATTATCATTTTTAAAATTAATTTCATTTATTTGAGTCATTTCTTTTTGTACTTAATCTTTTGTTAAAAAAACACTCGTTTGTTAACTTTTTTCAACCATATGTTCTCAGATCCTTAAAGCTTGTTTCAAAACAAAAAGAAAGCTTGATTGTCGCTTTCAAATGTTTATAAATATGATGTTCATGCTGACACAAACGTCAAAGAAATGTGAAAATATCTATTTTACTAATTTGTTGTTTATTTTTTTTTATTTATATTTCACAATAACATTAACTATGAAGTTATTTGAAGTTAAATTTTGAAATTCCACTCAAGGAATTTTAAAATGTCCCAAAAAGACCCAATTGGTAGTGTTCTTTTGAAATTTCTGCCAAACTACCATTTTAATAAAAAAATTGTACAAAGAAAAACAGCTTACCAGCTAATTAAAAAAAATTGAATTATGAAAAAAGTTTCAAATAAACTCATTCCAAAATTAACGATTCTTGTTTATAATATTTTGGTCAAAAGTTGTCCAATTTTTCAAAAAACAAATTTTTGACTCATTTTTCCCCAAAACAATATTTGTATGGCCGCCTATTTCCAGAATCTGAACTAAAAGTAACAGCCACAGATAACCTATATACCCTACAGCTAGACTAAAAGTTTATTCAGAAGACCATATAGTAGAAGGGAAAATTCCCTAGATTTCAGTAGCAAACAAATAAAAATTTAAATAATTTAAAACGTTTTTCTTTATTTTATTTTAATACGTAAAACATGTAGAACATTTAATAGTATATAAGTAAAATATATATATATATATATATATATATATATATATATATATATATATATATATATATATATATTTTATAAGGTTTCTTAGTTTTTATTTTCTGTTAGTTAATTTTGTTTCACACTGATGGCGATACTAAACATGTATTGAGTTTAAATTAAATTTTCTAAAAAGTGAGACATTTTAAAGAAAAATATTATGAAGAAAAGTTGGTAATTGTTGAATTTTCTGGATGGTTTATTTGAAAATTTTCTTATATATATATATATATATATATATTGATAAGATGATTATTATAGGCGATGTCATTTAATAAGTACTAGTAATATTACTTATTAAATGGCGGTGTGCACAAAAGTAGTCAGCGCCGACATCGGACAAAAATTAAAGTTTTGAATCGTATTGGTAACGTAAGAAGGTTTTGCAATTTTTATTTTATAAAATATTTGCATTGAATGCGAATAATAGGACGTCAAATTATTATGTGATGCAGTGGGAGATGTAATAATTCTTACAAAATTACTGATTGAAGTATAAAATTTTACAAATTTAGTAGACTATATGAGTAATAGATGCTTAAGAAAATAACTTTTTAAGTGATACTTTCTATTAACATGAAAAATTCATGTAGGTTTAATATATTTTCTCATTGTAAAAGATACTTATCGTATGAATAAAATTCAAACAATGGTTATATGATTGCAATAATGAATTGTACAAAAATGTGTTTTTTGAGTTAATATCTGAACAAGATATAATACAAGAAGTAGAAAATTGGCTTAAAATTATATAACACTTACAGTTGTATAAAATAGAAGTCTATTTTTGACATAATTCATCTATTTATTATAGATTGTGTACCATTATGTAATGTTAATGATCAGGTAGAATGTAGAAATTCATAGGGTTAGTATTTTTCGTGTATTTACCTTTCAGAGCTTGTACCACTTATTCTATTTAGAGCCTGGTATATTTTTAATGAAAAATCTTTTTTCATTTACTACGAATATAATAGAAAAATATGCTAACATCATCCAAGTTCTCCAACTCTTTAATCGTATTTTCCGTATGTAGTGTATCTTGTAATATTTAGCTAATATGATAAAATGGTTTACAAACATCACACATATTATGAGAAAAAATATATTTTTTTGCTACAATACCTTCGCTGGTAGGTATTTTGACTTTTTGAATTAGTCACATAACATATATAGAATTTTAAATTTTTTTTTTTTATTCATTTCAATATACTATGATGTATAATATTCATATACAATAGCAAAAACTCAAAATAAAGTTGTAAATTGTACCGCCTTCTCGAAATGTCAAAATTTATTCGGTACCCAAGTTACAAAGAAGCCGTTAAATGCGCTGACGCTCAAAATGTGCACATCGCCTATATTATGCATGGGTACCTACCAATTTTTTGAAAATACGATTTAAGGTCCTTTAATGGACCATTTAAAGACATTTCTAGTTAAAGAAATTACTTTTCAATAAAATATGAAGACAAAAATTGTTTTATTATTAGAGTTTTCTTCTAAAAGTTTTCTTTAAGAATATATCATACATATTCTTATTGTTACATATCTATATAAAAAAATCTGATGTGACCAACACAATACCTCCCGCCATTTAATTTTTATTAATTTAAATACATACCTATGGGGTCTCGTTGCCGCGTGCCTGATGTCTGGTCGCGAATCTGGAGTACCCGATTCGATCCCGATTAAAGCCAAATATTTCGAATTTTAAATGACACAAAAATAACCCTTGTGGTGTACTCTCCACGCCAGCAATGCGTGCCCGTGAGATGACGCTTGGTAAATGCCCGCACGATACAAATATGTCATCATCATTACCGAATTCTGTGTACAAAGCAGATTAGCACATCTAGCAATGGGTAATATGCCGCGATAATACATTTATTTATTTTTTTATTTAAATACATACCTACATATTTACTATTGTACCTATTATGTGTATTAAGTTCCTTTCCATTAAACTATTGTTATATTTACAATTTTCGTTTTATAACATTATTATTAATTTGAAATTATGTATCTTAAGTTCCTTTCCATATAGCTATTGTTCTATTTACAATTTTCGTTTTAAAACGTTACTATTATTAATTTGAAATTATGTATGCAAGTTCCTTTCCATATAACTATTGTTTTATTTACAATTTTCTTTTTAAAACGTTACTGTTATTAATTTGAAATGATTATTTTTTTGACAGTGACATTTATCTGTCAGTTACATACATTTGTGCTGAATTGTGTAACCATGGAGTTGTGTTTAAAGCATAAGCTCCGAGATCTTTATAATACTTTATAAATTTATCCATAATATATATATATATATATATATATATATATATATATATATATATATATATATATATATATATATATAGAAATAGTATTTATACAAACCTGTAGAAAATGGAATAATCTGCAATTTTTATAATAAAAAATTACGGAAAAATAACATTTAAAGGTATTTTTTGAAGAAAAACTATTTTGAGCTTCAAGTAAAGTGCCATTTCCGGTTATCCGATTTACGCCCAGAGGATCCACACGTACACACATAAACAAACACAGACATCATCGTGAAAATGTTAAAATCGGATTGTAGGGACCTTAAAACGTGGTCATTTATCAAAATCTCGATACTCCATTTTTAGAATCGAATGGCTTTTTCCATATTATAATAAGGTAGAAATACATGGTTTCAAAAGTTTCTGAGTGATAGTAATTGAGTTAGAGTGCTCAGAAGATCCACACACACACACACACACACACACACACACACATATATATACCCACAGATATCATCGTGAAAATGTTAAAATCGGATTATAGTGACTTTAAAACTTGGTCATTTACCAAAATCTCAATATGCGATTTTTAGCACGATCCCTATACCTCCCTTGGTAAGGGAGGTATAGGGATATATCTTTATAATTAATATTTAGATTACTAATTAATTTATTGCTAATAATGTCACATATTTTGATCTGCAAGTATAGTTGTTTGCTACTTGTAATTAATGCGGTTTTTATAGCAAGACCCCGACCTGGATTTAACAAATAGAGCCTTGAGAAATGCATCTACCTACAGGCCAAATGATATTCTTGACCTACACAATACTTTATAAGTAATTTATAAGGATCATGTATACAAACATAAAAATCACGCATATTCCACTTATTGGGTTAGCATAAAACCGAAAATAATAGTAAATAGTAACAATAAGAGCTGACTTACTCCAAAATTTGGTTATAAAAATACCATAAACAGACGTTAGAATTTTTTAAAATGACAATAATTTTGAGCTCATTTTTGTCAATTTTCACTAAAATTTTCTCCACCTAATTTTAGATGTGGAAGTTAACAAAAAAATCGTATCATTTCCACAGCAGGTAAATTCGTTTTCGGCTATTTTTCTACGTAAATACTTTTCCTGAAAGCTGAAAGTTAATAATAAACTTTGAGTAACATTTCAGGAAGATATGAATTTATGAAATCAGTAGAGGTAATGGCTATAAATAGCAAAGATTAAATTTTGCACCCGTTGGCCATGCGCGAAATCATTGATTTGCGCATAACGCGACCATGAAAAATTACTTCTAACGCTAGAAAAAGTCCTGATCGAATAAGATACCCTCACTTGAGCCCTGAGTGTGAAAATGCTTTTCTCAAGGGATTAATTAAGCTTTTTATCGAGATATTTTGCTGAAAATATGAAGATAATTCGCTGACATACGAGTATTAAGAAGGTATAAGTGTATACCGAAACATCGGTTTTATAAGAATAAATTCTGCGTATGATAGATTTTGAGTAATATAATGCAACAATGTATTACAATAGTATACTGTTTATATAAATAATCAAGAATAAACAAGCTGTCTGACTAAGATAATTCCTTGAATATAATAAAATGATAAATAAATACATATAAACATCCTGAATATATTAAGATAGCTACTAACAAATATTCATTTTGTATGACGAATTTTATTCATTTCCCATGTTACATAAAATTGAAAATGATTATTGCAACAGATTTCAAAACGGTTGTATATTATTGTTATATCACGTATATACTGTGAAATACAAAAGACAATAGATTCAATAATCAATAGTTTGATTGTTTCAAATTAACTTGAAACGGAAATGTTTGTCAATGAAATTGTTTTAAAACAATAGAGAATATCGTGTATGTATTGATTACCACAAATGCACTCATGTACATTTTAATTATTTATGATCTGATGATGACGCAAAAATATCTACTGTAAATTTACTAAATGGATTTAAGGGATTTTCAATAAATAATGAGCCTCCAAATATTATATATTTTAATTTTTAACTCAACGTGATAAAATGCACATTTACGAAAAACAATTGAAAATTATCATGGTCAATTAAATAAAACTCAAACTATACATACACACATACATACTTCCATACCTAAGGACATTTCGCAATACCGATACTTGAAACATTTAACCTTACACCTTGCACATACGCAAAAGAGAGACAGACTATACATATATCTATGCAGCAGACAAGGAAAGCATTCTCTTTGATGCGACAGAACAATGACGTAATTCGCGTTGCGAAAACGAGACCTTGAATTCATACTTACAGCTTGACCCCCGAGTAAGTGAATTTGCGGATCCTCTCGCTAACTAAACAGATTGATGAATGGGGTAATTATGGGCGTTCTGGACAATGATTAACTATACAGCGATAATTGTTGAATAAATGTTTCTAATTGTATTTTTTTCTGGAAAAATTCTCGACTTTGGTGTAGATTAACATATGTAACATAAGTTTTATTAATATTAATACAATAATTAACATAGCTTAAGCTTTAAAATTCGTGTTTAATATAGATCTAGTGGGCTGTTTTTTTTTTCTAAACGACGAAGTTTAGTTCCGACTTGCCTCATGAGTCTTTGGCGAGTTTTAAAATTTATTTTGGTTACTTTTTGCAAAATCCTTCTCCTCAAATGTTTTCATTTTGGGGATCCTATAGATTGTTTTCTATCTTTCTTGTAAGTAACACCCCAAAAGTTTTAATAGGTATAGAATTTGAAAGCGAAGCTTTCAGATAAAATAATGTTTGCAGCAATTTCGGAAGCAGGCGTTTCTAGGCAGTACGTTGGATGTGTTAGAGCAGAGGTGGCAATGGCAAACTACGACCCGCAACGTCGTTTTGTGCAACCCGCGTTACAATATTACTTAAATGTTTTGTCGGCTTGTTTAATTTTTAATGCCAATAATACATACATATTCTTTTCCCTGAACATCCGTAACCATTACATGTCACTTTCTGTGTTATTATATTACTGTCATGTTACAAATATCCTTGCGGTCTGCTAGTCATATTGCAAACATCCATGTGGCCCGCGGGCCAAAAAGTTTGCTGACCCATTTGTTAAATACACAAAATTGCCAGCCGAAGTTATTTGATTTCATTAATTTACATCATTTAAACGAAAATATTAAGTATTGGTCTGACTCAGCTTCAATCCACTATGCCCGAACAAAAACGCAGTACTTGGAAGCAGAAATATACCATTTACCCCGCGAAAATAATCTTAACGTGCGTCTAGTGAGACCTATTACAAGAAAGGTGTACAACATTGTGTAGGGGCCCCAAAATGAAAACAATTAAGGCACAGGATTTTTCAAAAAGTACCTATATATAATAAATTTTAAAACGCGCCAGACTCATGAGGCAAGGCAGAACTAAACTTCGTCGTATATAAGTAAACGGGCCACTAACTCTTTATTAAATATTAATGTTAAAGCCTAAGCTATGTTAATTGTTGTAATAAGCTAATACAAGATATTTTCTTTAAACCACATTATCATCAATTCAATATTTTTCTGAAAATTTATGTTACATATGTTAGTTGTTAACAATTACTCGAAATTTCAGTAATACAGCATTTATTCTTACAAAACCGATGTTTCGGTATACACTTATATACTATCTTCGACATTTTCAAACAATCAAAAACAATATCACACTTATATAAAAAAGTAAGGTTTTACAGATAAATTCATGTACACATAAATATGTTCTTTTAAACATTCAGTTTTGCAAACATCGTACAAAGTCACAACAGAATTATTAGGAAAGCATATCTTGTGGACTGGTTTTCTTCGGGAACTTCATTGATACGGATTCCTATTGGTTGTTCATAAACCAATGAATAATATAATATTGCTAATTAAGGGTTTCCAAGTTTACAGCTTTTAATAAAATACTTATATTGGATATCAATATTCATCATGTATTAGTAATACGAGTATTAAGGTGAATATAATGATTATTTTTTTATTTTTATTACTCTACTATCAATATGAAACTTAAATACATTTAAATTGATTGTATACAATTCAGTATCATCCATGTTTGTGACGTGGTGGGCACTGGTAAATGCTATTGGCTAATGGCTGTTCGAATGCGCAAACCACGCCTCCACCGTGTTCGCGCTAGTTTTGACGTGACACTAAACGATATACCCCGCGCGTTTGTCATATATTCGTCTCACTCAGCTCTAAAAACGTATGTTCTCAGTGTAGATGACGTGACAAGCGCCGTCGAATTTCTCGGTCTTTATTTATTGAAGCATATTTTTTTTCTGGCGTATTAGAAACTTTTCAGAGAAAATACAAACTACGGATCTTATATTTTAATGTAGGGTGAACTCGCCGAAGTGCGTACTAGCGTACTACTTTTTTCAAAGTTTGACTTTGCGGCGGATATTATTTTTCAAATTCTAAAACAATTAATTGTATGTTTTATGTATTATTTGTTGGACCTTACCGGTTGTATTAAACTATGTATTTGCATTCTAATTGGATTCTTATCTATACGAATTGATTTTCATTTTACATTTCATATTCAATGGATATAGAGTTAAAGAATTATAAAAAAAATAAATCTTATAAATCAGCCAGTAACCATGGAATCAGCTACTATATTAAGAAAATTCTAACTGACAGATGTCAGTGTCAATGAAAAGAAAATGAATGTGGCAGAGCTGAGGATGTTGAGATAGATTTTGGGGAAGACACGGAAAGTAGGATAAGGAATGAAAGAATAAGAGAAACGGCTCGAGTGATAGAAGTTTCTAGATAGATACAAGAGAGACGATTATATTGGTTTGAACATGTCATGAGGAGAGATGAAGAATATATTGGAAGAATGAATAGACGAAACAGAGGAAGACCAAAGATAAGTTGGGAGAACTGTATTGCGAAAGACTTGAGAGAAAAGGAACTAAATGAGGACGACACGCAAAACAGAAATGAGTGGAAGAAGAAAATGAAACATAGCGACCCCTAACGAATGGGAAAAGCTAAAGAAGAAGAAGATGTCAGTGTCAAGTGCAATTTGCATAGTTTGTTTATGAAATAATTTTGCTGAAAATATAGAATCTTTTGTAAGAAAATTTAAGTATGGAATTTGTACATAATACACGGGATTGACGGAAGGTATTGTGCTGGCCACATCAGATTTTTTGTGATTTTTAAAATGTCGGTCTTTGGAATGCATTTCCACTCTGATGGACGGTAAGTGAATAACATGTCCCATGTCCGTAACTTACTAAAACGTGCAATACGATCGGTTAGGTATGTGTTGAAAATTTCAAAACATTCTATGCTCTTAGATTTTTACAGAATATAAGTATCTTTATTCTCTCAAATTTTACAAAATAAACAAAATTTGACTGACAAATTCCAAAAGGTGATATAAGGATAATAAAATAAAAATACTACTGAATATTATAGGACGGATTTCTAATTTCTCTTAATTCGATTTAGCTGGAATAGCCTATTCTGATTTGCAGAAAGTGCGTATTAAAAAAAATTATCGTGTACGCATTTTCCCACTCTTGCATTTTTTGTAGGGCAAGTGCGTAGGATATGCTTTTTTTTCTCATTAAAATGTTAAAATACAAAAACAGGTAGGTGGTTGGATACACAAATCAAAACTATTTGAGAATTTATAATCAAACTTACAAAAATACATATAAATATGATTGAGCATTAAAGAAAGTCGGCAAATTTACACCATATGTTTATACAGGGTGTCCCTTAACTTGGTGCACAAACTTTAAGGGCATATAATACTGATCAAAATGAGTAAAAAAAGCTCAGTCAAAATGTGTCCGATCTTTAATATTTTCCCAGATATAACGCAGTGAAAAATGAGTTTTTACGAGATTTACCTTTGCTATCTCGAAAACTATAAGAATTACGATTTTGATTAATTGAGACTTTTTGTTTACCTTTGAGAGGTAATCTTAGATGGCCTTTTGTTATTTTATAAAAATCAAAAGTGAAATGTTGTGGCGACCTTGGTCAATATTTAATTTTCATATAACTTCGTAACTATAAGAAATTGAGAAAAATGTTTCATATAAAATTTTATTGTTTTTTATAGTCTTTTTACTGACATAGACAAAATTTTATTCGATCGCTATCTTTGTCAGTTTTTCTTAGATTTTTCGCTTTTCTCGGAAACAGTTGAAGATCATTCCTATGTTGATGAAGCTTTTTTATTCATTTTGTTCAGTACTATATGCCCTTAAAGTTTTTGCTCGAAGTTAAGGGACACCCTGTATATAGTCGTATTAAATCTGATGTTAAGTACAGTAGAGCGTCAATAATCCGGATTAATTGGGACCGGACCCCATCCGGATTTTTGACGTGTCCGGATTTTCGAAATGAACCAATAAAATACTTTTTAGATATCTTCAACGCAAAATATTAGCTGCAATCGGTCATAAATTACTGTGATGTTTAGAGAAAAGGAGCGGATAAATGAAACTATTCATTATTAATAAAAATTTACATGTTTTAGTCGTTTTTGTTGCTGTATACACACATTGTTCCTTTACAAGCAAATATTTTTTTTCGCCAGAATCGAATCCGTATTATCGATCGTCCGGATTTTTGACGTCCGGATTAATGACGCTCTACTGTACTCACTCTAGATGGCGATGGGTAGTTGAAACATGTTGAAGTGAGTGTGCTATTTAACTCACCATATTGATACATACAAAAATAAAAGAACTACAGGTCATTAACGCACTTATCCAACTTATGCGAGTTCACCTTACAGAGTAACATATTAAAAAATCTGATGTTGCCAACACAATACCTCTCGCCATTTAATTTTATTAATTTAAATACATACCTACCTATATGGGGTTTCGTGGCCGCGTGTCTGAGTGTCTGTTCGCGAATCTGGGGAACCGGGTTTTATCCCGACCGACGCCAAATATTTCGAATTTTAAATGACACACATTGACTCCTGTGGTACACTCTCCACGGCAGCAATTAGTGCTTTGTGAAGTGACGCCCGCACTGCCGCACTCTACAAATATGTCCTCATCCATACCGAAATCTGTGTATAAAGTAGATTGGGACACCCAGCAAGGTAATATGCCGTGATGATATATTTATTTATTTTAATACATACCTACGTTTTACTAATGCTGGAAACTTTATTAAGTTCCTTTTCATATAACTATTGTTCTATTTACAATTTTCATTTTAAAACGGTACTATTATTAATTTGAAATGATTGTTTTTTTGACAGCGACATTTATCTGTCAGTTACATACATTTGAGCTGAACTGTGTAACTATGGAGTTGTTTAAAGTGTAGGTTCCGGGATTTAATTTTATTTTATAAATTTATCCATAAAATATATATAGAAAAAGTATTAATGCAAACCTGTAGAAAATTTAATAATTTTTAATTTTCATAATAACGTAAATAGCGAAAAAATAACATTTACAGGTATTTTTGAAAAAAAGCTATTTTGAGCTTCAAGTAAAGTGCCATTTCCGGTTATCCGATTTACGCCCAGAGGATCCACACGTACACACATAAACAAACATAGACATCATCGTGAAAATGTTAAAATCGGATTGTAGGGACCTTAAAACGTGGTCATTTATCAAAATCTCGATATTCCATTTTTAGCACGATCCCTATACCTCTCTACCAGGGTAGCGGGAGGTAAAAATGAAAAACTTGGAAACGGTTGAAACTCCATGCAAATTTCAAAACACTGCAGTTGTTACAAAAATGCGTAACTATTTTCTTTTTTGATTTTTTCCAATAGCCTTCTATATCAATTCTTGCGCTGATGTTGCAATCATCCCTGATATGTATAACATAAATGCTGATAAGTATTTATGGTATGTGTATTGGGTCATACAAAATGTTTACAAGAAGTTATATTTGAAAAATTAATAAAATTTTGTTGCTCAATGAACTTATTGATAAATATGAAAGAATTCAAAACATTTAAACATTTGTAACTGGCAATAAATGTATGTAAATCAATTGAATATTTCTCAGTAACACATTTACCGATTTCTTAAGAGTATGACGACGTAAGCAAACCATTTAAGTATAGCCATTAAAACAATTATTCATTGTTGAGATTAAAGTCTGGTATTATAAGAATTGCGAAATGGATTATAAAAGTGTGTTGCGTTAATATAAGGTCAAGTCGCCCGCGTGATCCCAAGGCCCTCTCTGATGCTGAAAACTTATATTCTTTTAGATAAATTAAGCAATTAATCATCACGGCATGCTTCGCTGATACTTTATGCATGTATCCTTCTTCTTAAAAGATAACAGTATAATTTAGTCTTATAATACAACCAAGGATACGCATCAATCTAATATGATACATATTCTTAGCTTGTTGATTATAGTATCTTTTGTACAACTATAATACTCGCCTTAGTCTTCGTATACCTTTTATTATAGTGATAAGTACCATAAACAACGTTCAGTTATAATTCTAGCTACTAAATGATTATATGTCATTAAATTCTGCACTAAAATTACTTCGTGGCATATAAATTTGATTAATTATATACATACGCCTGTCTTACAAATTTGTATTTAAAATTTAAAGGGATCTTGTATATTAAAGTTATTATCAAAAAATGTTCGGTTCGGTTGTCATTTTTATCATTACGTTTGCATTGCGACCAATGAAATCGATGACAAAAACAACCATTCATAGTCCATTGAACTATAGGTTACATATAATACATATTTAATCTGTGCTTTCGTCAAATAAAATTCAAAAATGAGTATACAGTATTCTGCAGCACTTGAGCTAAGAATGACATGCACAATTTGTTTTGTTTATAGATAGTTCATTTTGTTCTCTAATCTGTGCTGGCACCGACTAGGAAACTGTCTTTTTCTGTAACAAAAAACGCACATAGACAAGACCATAAGCCCATTTCCCTTTTTTAAAATGTATCTCCTAAAAGTTTTGGCACAAATTTTAGCAAAACAGAAAAAGCCTTTAGTAATCTTTCGATTTTTGATACTGACATTTATCTGTCATTTACAAATATTTTTATATCTCCACTGGTTACCATGTAGTTGTTCGGGCAGTAAGATTTATTACAACATTATTTTGTATATTATATGTTATTGTCTCTAAATTTATAGAATATATATTGAAAATATTGTGGATAGAGAAGTTTGAGTTCTTTAATAATTGTACTAACATAAATTTTCAAAAAATAATATTTAGAAGATTTTTTTAAAGATACTACTACTTCCGGTTGTCCAATTGTTACCAAAACCTTTTCAGCTCTTCCCATTCATGTAAGATTGAGAAATACGTAGTTAAACAGGTCTTGAGTCTTACCGTTTTTGAGGTATTGCCCTTCCAACATCCACGCACACACACACATACAGACATCATCGTAAAAATGTTAAAATCAGATACTAGGGACCTTAAAACGTGCGAATTCGCTAAAATCTTGACATGCGATTTGTAGCATGAATTCAATACCACTCTTAGCGAGGTAAAAGTTGTTGAAATTTGTGCCAATTTTGCCAGTTTTAAGACATACGTTTTTCTTTGACACTATTGATAAACCACGTAAATCAGCACGAAACACAAAAATAATACAGGCCAATGTATACGAGCTATATTGAAAATTCCAAATTATTTCCAGAAGAGTTACGATATACGTCACCTTACAAACAAACTCTATAACCTGTGTGGCAAAAAGAAACTACTTCAATTACGTATGTAGTCAAGAATCATACACTTTTTATTACATAAAGAATACTATACGTACTTACTTATACTTGTTCAGAATTATGGAGCCCTAAATAATAAGTAAAAAAGGGATAGGATTGTTAAATAAAACTTGTAAAAATTATATTAATTGTTTATATTTTCATGGACAACAGCGTTTATATGTAGACCAACGATGACAATGTTCATATTCACAGAAAAAATGCGAAGCTATTTACAACATTTACATGATTTGTATCACTAAACTTACACTCATAAATTAGGAAACAATATAACAACAAAACCGAAACTGTACATTCACATCAGTACACAAATAATTAAGAATTTATTTGATTTTGTCGGAGACAAAAACTAGAAATGGTCGAGATCAATAAGTTATTTATATACATGCCCAGAAGCAATCACGATTGAACGTACGAAAAATACAACGATATTTACAAGAACTATAAATAAAAATCAACATTTGCAACATAGGTGTACTATTTTAGTTGCGGTAGGAATCACTTAATATTCCGCGTTTAACGAAATTAAAAGAGAAAATTAAATGAATCAGTCTTACATTATTCGGTGGATTAATTCCACGCTTAAAGGATTAATATTTCATAAATATACCTATTACATCGTGATGCGTCACTCCAATTATCAAATTTCACAAAACATATTTGTACTTTTCAATAGGCTATCCCCACTCATGATAAAATTTTAGTATAAGAAAATGCCGGCAAGTAATGCACTGATTGCCAACAAATACGGTGTTCGGTAAATAGGCGTCCATCTCTTTAAAAATTGCTATTAAATTTACTCTGATTGGCCTCTTGTAGGAACTATAGGCCTCCATAGTCACCCAATCGGATATTAGGTCGGATTGTAGTTTGTAATGATGGATCTAAGGGATGAGCGTAAATAATTTCAAACTTAATAATTTAAAAATTATGAATAGCCTATCAGAAAAAAAGTAGAAATATGTCGCAACCCAAATAATAAATACATCAAATAAATTCATCTAACATTGGTAACAATAACATCTTTCATCGCATTTGCACATTTAACGAGGAAATCAGGTACCCGGTACACTTTACACGATTTGGTTTGCCGCTCAAGGAGATCGGAGATAGTACTATGAATCAGTTCGCAATTTGTAATGCTCGCATAATTATATACAAAATTATAGATTTTTAGAAGGTGGAAGTATATTTTTAAATATATATTTGATATTAATCTCATTTACAGAGTAGTTTTATTTATTTTTGACCGAAAATAATAATAAATTTTGAGGGTAATACAAGGATATAAGGATGTTATCTGGGAGAGAATTGAAAAAAATCAGGAATATAAGGGAATGACTTGTACCTCATTATTTTGTTCTTGTTCACTACTAGCCTATTCCAGTTAAGAATGGACTTATTGGCGCTTCGGAGCCAGCCCGTTTTACACACATAAAACTTATAATTAGTTTTATGTTTCTTGCAAGACATACTTGACAGCTCGAAACGTTAAAATTTGATCATTTTTAATTTTTTAGTAAATAAACACTTACTTAAAAGAGTATAATAGAATCACAGCTTAAGACTTCTACACTGACTACAACTCTAGCTTTTACGACGTAAAATAGCTGACTGATAAAAAAATTCGCTATTGTAAACTTGGCTCGCGTTTAGACCAATCAAAAAGCTGGAATCGTCCTATGTCCATTTTTAACTGGAATAGAGTATAAGTTATATATTTAATATTGTTTTTGATTTCGACTGTAATTTTTAATATTCAGACTTGGTACATTATTACAGATAAAAATAATTAGTATTGATTAAGTTTTGTTTCACAAATTTAAATTATTTATTTATATGTAAAAATGGTCGGCTCTCACGCTCCACCTGCTATTTTATTACGTGAAACGAAGTATAGTTTGTTCATTTTCACTGTGGCACAGTGTAGGAATAGGATTATGTTGTACTAAGAAAGGAATGTGATTTACCCTAATAAACATGTCGTAATATTTTTGATAAACAATATTTAATAATTGAAGAGCTCTTGGCAAAAACAACCATAGTCCAAATATTGTAAATATGAATTATATACAGCGACACGTACTTTCAAGGATGACAAACAGTTTGATAAAACGGTTTCTCGCAAGTTATTACATTTTAAAGTTTGGGCGTTTTTACGAAAAACGTCCTATAAAAATGTAATTATTCATGTCATAAATGTTTACTTTTATATTTTATAATATCCAATAAATAATTTTCTAAAATATAAACATGATCCCATAAATGAACAGGTTGTTTTTACTGAAACTACTCAATTGGTAATTTTTTGTACTAAAAAATATAAATTTTCGGAAAATGTATAAATTTGTAAAAATATAGAACATATATCTTTATAAATCAACTAATATCAGTACAATATTGTAATGAAAAAAATATAATACGTACACAATAATTAATAGTACTGACAACATAGCTTCATATATTAATCAAATAATTGTCAATCAAGTGAGACTACCTTCCGAAAACTGATTCCCCCCGACCTCCCAGGCCTACAAACATTTAATTCTTCTTGGAGTGATTAATCTTCGATAGTTTGGTCCGCTAACTGGCTGCTTCTATGACTGCAGCTCTGTGAGGGCATCTGAGGGACGAGTTGATCGCAGGCCCTGCTAGCCTGGAGGGCTGAAGCGGGCTCCCTCTCACCCTGGGTCAACCAGGGATGTAGGAGGACATCTTCGGAGGTTATTCTTTCGGAGGGCTCCCGTCGAAGGAGAGAACGAATTAAGCAACGGGATTTAGAGGAGAGGCATTCGGGAACGACGAAATGGCCTCGGGAGATTTTGGCGAAGAGGGAGGCGTGCTCGGAATCGTTAAACGGATATCTGAAAGAGAGAAAATAATTGTTAAAATGCTCTACGTAAAAATGGCATTGACAATATTTGTTTATAGGTAGTTCAAATCTGTGTTGACACCTACTAGGTAACATTTTTTTGCACCAAAAAACGTTTTGCGAACATAGACGAAATCGTTGAGAGTTGAAGACTATACCTTACCATAAAATGCATTCCACAAAATGTTTTGTAGATTGGAAACAACTTTTAACATTTTCAGATTTTTTCTGTTTTAAATTGGAAGGAGTGGGTGTTAGTTATTGTGGCTCCACCAATGCCTTAATAGTGGACGTAGAATTATCCTGTTACTATCTGCTTAGTTGTATCCTAAGTAATATTGTTCAAATTAATCAATTTTAGGTAAATTCTAACACGAAGTGATGTTATTTTTTATTTTATTTTTTAATTTCGTAGGAAAATGAGCAATAACGTCTTCTACCTTTGTGGAAAAAAATTAAAACAATGTCTAATTTTGAAAGTAAAACGGAAGAAGATATTCCATCAGAACATAGCCTATATATTACGGATACCGACCAGTTACATTCCGAATGTGCGAACTATTTACAACAAGGAATCAAGGAAGCAGATGACAAAATTGAAAATTTTCAATATTAATTTTTTTTTTCGTATATTTGTTCTGTTGGGAATACTTCTTAATTTACATAAAATATTTTTGATGTAAGTATCTATTTTTACCTCTCTGTAAGAAAGGTAGGTATTGGATTCATGCTAAAAATCGCATATCCACATTTTAATGATTAGGAATGTTTTAAGGACCCTACAATCCGATTTCAATATTTTTTCGATGATGTCGTGTGTGTGTGTGTGTGTGTGTGTGTGTGTGTGTGTGTGTGTGCTCGTGTGTGTGTGTATGTGTGTGTGAGTGCGTGCGTGCCTGCGTGTGTGCGTACGTGTGTGTGCGGTCGTGCGTGCGTGTACGTGTGGATGTGTGTGTGTGTGTATATAATAAATAATTGGACAACCGGATGTAGCAGATTCTTAAAAAAAATCTTCTAAATATTACTTTTTTTTTGGTAGTGTTAAAGAAGAGTAAATTCTCTATCTGATACATATAAATATTTCATTATATTTTTTATAGATTTAGAGAGAGAAAAATACAAGGTATATAATAATCTGTTGTAATAAATTTCACAGCTCAAATAATGTCATGGAAATCAATTGGAAATAAACTGTTTGTAACTGACAGATAAATGTCAGTGTCAGAAATCCGGAGACATTACTGAAGACTTTTTCTGGGAAGTCCGTACATATATTATTTCTTATTGTATTAATAGTTAAATATTTAAAATTATAGATATATTACACATACTCTTCAGAAATACTATTAATCCCGATAATGAATTGGAAACATATCGAAAAATTAGAAGAGGACAAAATTTCTTCGTAGAATGAATTTAAAATTAAACAATCTAAATATAAGGAATAGACGTAAGTAGAATTATTGGTTTAGAGTAGAGTGTAGGTATAAAAGAAATTTTAAATACAATAAGGCGCGAGCAGTCATGTGACTTTGTAGGCCTTGACAAGCAGATATGGTGGCTCGTATCAGAATGATAGCTAGTAATTATGTACATAGATGTCAACTATCATAATTTCTCATTCTAAATTTAGTGATTTTCCAATTCCATGTGGTTTATTTTCCTCGACAAATAAATTCTACACTCCTGGTGACAAATTATTGATATTTTTAATTAAAAATTGTAACATTTGACATCTATGTACATAATTACTAATTATCATTCTGAAACGGGCCCCCATATCTGCTTGTCAAGGCCAACAATGACTGCTCGCGCCCTATACTTGTTTACCCTATTATTGTATTCTTTTGTGATTTGGAAAAGTATTTTTCAAATATTGGTTTCATTTTTTAATCCACATTTACGTATTGTTAAAAATTCATATGTTAGATAAAATCTAACACGCGAGTAATGCCGTTATAACAAAAAGCGCAAGTGACGACGGGTTAAAGGATACAATAATATTGGTGAATAAATTATTATTTTTTGAAACAATTCAATTAAAAATATGTTTTATTCATTTGGAGCGCTTCTATATCCTCTTTTTACCCTTAAAACAATTAGATGGGGTGGTTTAGTGGGACAGGTGTTCCGGTACAATGAACACGTGCGATATCATCCGTTATACACTTTGCAGTTCTTTCTCACGGTCAGTTTTAATTTTTAACGGAAATAGTGATGCTTCCCAATAATTGTTGCCTCATATATTTTATACACGTGTTCCAACGTTACACATTAATTTTATTATAGCCATTGAGTTTGAGTTATGAATATAGAAAAATACCTGTCGTTTCAATAAACGGATTTTTGTAAAAAGTACGTTAATATAATTCCAATAATTATTTACACATTAAATAATAAAACTAATAATAAAATGAAAATATTTATTTGGAATAATAATCTTTAGTTTATCTCCTTTTGTTCGGTGCGTAATTTGCGTCATCTGTCACTGGAGTGCATAATTTCGCAATCTTCTCTATGTAATTTGAAGCAGTATGAATACCGGTTGTTCACAAAATTAGCATTGTCTAAGCAAGCTTTACGTCGTCAATGGCAACGCACGGTTAAGGTCAAAACTATTCATTTTCACACGAGAAGTAGAAGTAGGATGTCCGTGTTTAACTGCTCCTAATTATGTATAATGTAAATAAATAATTAAATATGTTTCATTGCCGTAAAATTCACATACACTACGTGGATAATTATGCGCTTATAGTTATATAATTTCGTCGAATAAATCTCCAACAATGTAATATTTTTACCAATTTCCTAAAGTGGGAAGATTTGTTTTTATTTTTACCTGAAAACAGGTGCATACAAATTTATTCATATGTCTTTAAAAGACCCTAAATTTTAATGACTGAAAATTGTCTTCATGCACGCTTATAAATTTTTATTTTTTCATTGGGCAGATTGCATCTTAAATTACCAGTGGCGCAGTTAAATTTTTATTTATTTTATCAATGGGGTACTTTCTTTGTACGGCATTTTTCATAACAGCTCTTAGCATATCTGGGCTCCAATGATTGAATTTTTTCCAGAATGTTGTCCTTAAACTGCTGGATAGTCTTTTAGAATTATTGCTCGCGTTCAGCCGGGTTAGTGCTAGCCAGCGCTAGATTAGCAAAATAGTTCACTAGAATCTAGTAAAACTTATAGCGAACCAGCGAGCAGCTGCATGCGTAATGTTTGTAATGTCACTTTCTAACAAATTTACTACACGGTTAATAATATTTACTTCTTGTACATCTTCTAACAGTTCAAGTAATAATTTCCATTTCACAATGAAATCTGCGAGCTTTCAATATTATACTGATACAACTGCCACTTATTTTCTGTGTCGATTTACCTAGCGTTAAATCGATAATGGATAAAAACGAAGTTCGTGCTTTGATCAAGTTTTTTTTTTTTGGAAGGAAAGACGGCAACGGATATTAAGACCAGATTGGATGCTGTCCTTAGGAATGCTTCTCCTTCGTTTTCCACGGTGAGTTTCTGGGTTTCGAAATTTAAGCGTGGCCGAACACACACCTGTGACGAGGCACGTTGAGGTCGCCCAAAATCGGCTAATCGGAAATTGTGGATAAAATCCATGATATGGTTCTGAAAGATCGCCGAATGCAAGTGCGTGAGATTGAGGAAGCCAGGGATCTCTTATGAACGTGTAGTTCATATTTTACATAATGAGCTGGGCATGAGAAAAATGTGCACCAGGTGGATGCCGCATTTGCTTAGTTCGAAGCAAAAGCGCATTCGGGCACGAACTTCAGACGAAAATTTGGAGTTGTTTAAGAAAAATCAGGTCGATTTTAAAAGACCTTTCATAATCATGGATGAAACTTGGATACACCACCACACTCTAGAGACGAAAATTCAATCGAAAGCGTGGATTGGACATGGTGAGTCGGTCCCGAAGAAGGCGAAGTCAGTTCAATCGGCAGGTAAGGTGATGGCGTCAGTTTTTTGGGACGCCAAAGGCATTCTGCTAATTGATTATCTTGTTTTACCACAACAATGCGCCAGCTCATTCAAGTCGTATTGCTCAATAAAAATTGACCGAACTGAGGCTTGAAATCGTCCCCCATCTACCGTAATCGCCCGATTTGGCTCCCTTGGACTTCCATCTTTTCCCGAAACTCAAAACGTTCCTTCCCGGAAAGAGATTTCGATCCAACGAAGAAGCCATCGAAGCAGTAAATGCTTATTTTGAGGACCTCAAAGGAAACCATTTTCGGGAGGGAAACGAAGTTAGAAAAACGTTGGACCAAGTGCGTTGACCTCAAAAGGGACTAGGTAGAAAAATAAAATGTATATATATATATATATATATATATATATATATATATATATATATATATTCATGTCATTCCGGAAACGTTTCAATCCACCCTCGTATGTTAAAATAATAGTATGATTATTTTACTATACAAAGTACGCAAGGAATCCATTCAATGTATGTCTTCAAATAATGGCATGTAGCATAATTACAATTTTTATAGTTTTATTGTTAGAACCGACAGAATATTTTTTTCTGACTATAAGTGTTCTGTTTATTTACAGAACCACTTAGATGTGCTTCATCTGCTATGATCAAATTATGAATAAAATTGTTAGCTTTCTAAATAATAAAATATAGTTTTATTGAAAGATTTTACGCGTTAGTTTATTGTAATATAATAAAATAAGCCGTGGTGATGTGATATTTATTTATCAATTTCTTCATATTTCGCAAGAATATTTCGTTATCATTCCACAAAAATTGTATATCAATGTTATCACACTAATTGTTCCACGATAACAATTTTATCGTTCTGTTTGCATTTATTTCGAAAAATTTGTTGTTACGCCATTGTCGACACGTGCAACGTGCATCTCCTACTTCTGTGGAAAGGGGTAGTTCTCTCTCCAAGAGAGATGGACAGAAGACAGGTGCTCCACAGTATCTTCTCTTCATTATATACCTGCAGCTTTCGCCGTGAGTTTTTTTTGTATCCGTGGATGCTTTTTCTTCCACTGGGCAGGTGCTGAGCATAAGGGATCCCTCATGTATCTGTGCAGTTGCAGTTGCACCTTGCATTAAGTCTTTTTCCTTTTGGATTCTTGTTGTTATATAAGGGCAGGTGAAGGAACTGTTTTTTTGTGATTTAGGGATGATTGGATATCTGGATTTTGTAGACGGACAGGAAGTCTTTTGTAAAGGAGGATAATTTAATATTATTCAAAATTAGCTGGACTACCAAATTTTAAAATCTATAATTTGTAATTGAGATAAGAGAACTAAAGCTTCATCATTTTTCGAGATGTAATTTGTTTTGACCGTGAATCTTTTTAGGATAAATTTCGTAAACGACATCGAAAACATTGTGATTCTACGCGGCATGATATTTTTTTAATTCCAGTTAATTGAAGTTACTTTCTTTTAAATTATGCGTCAAGTATAGTAATTTCACTCTTCTTATGCATGTTAAACTTTGTCGAAAGCATAGAAACTTTCATAATTTTTTAGTTGTACCGTGTAACATTACCACAGTTTATATAAATTAATCACAAAATATTTTCCGTTTAATATTAATTCCTTTTTTGTCAGTTTCCTGCCTTCAACTTAAACATCTGTAGTAAAATATAAGAAAATGTATGCGGGTAGTATGTAGGTAGTAGGCTGAATATATGGATGATATTATGTGCAAAACCATTATCTAATAACCATATATGGAGCGGCATATCAAGTGGTTGGAAATCCACCATAAATAACAGGTGTCCTGTTTTATAAACTGGCGATTATAAACATAATTTACTATTGTAAGGTAGTTTTCGCCAATGACTTAAAATCGATAAAGATTTTATTGAATATAAATCAACAATAGCTCTAGTAGAGTGTAGAGTAGTACACAATTTAGACTGTCACATACATTTATTTGTTTTGAAACAATAATACTCGTACAAAACGTTGTCATTTGTGTTGACGGTTACAGTTGATTGAAGCTCCTTGCAAATCACCCAAAGTTTTTCCTGTCCATCTGCTTCTCGATTTAATCGCTATCAAACCTTCTTAAGTGTTATGAAAGGGAGCAATTACTTTTGGACGACATGTGCATTTCGCAGCTCCAATTATGGTGTCAGTCGATGCGTAACGGACGCACCACATGACGGTGGATGAGCTGCAGGTGAACCGCCAAGCAACAGTTGGTGGAAGAATTGTTCTTCTTACATCCGCTTCGAATTGTGATATGGAAGACATTTGTTAGTGTTCTTGTCCTCATTTGTATCCTTTGTATCGTTCGTTGTTTGATGAATTTATTAGTTAAGACAAGTATCTTCTGCATCCATTAATACTTGAAAGTTTATATAATACTTTCACCTATATGTCAATTTGTGCCAATAAGTTAAATTAAAAAAATAAATATTCGAAATCAGTCATACAGCATTTATTTTATACTTGTAAAACCGACGTTTCGAAATACACTTATTCACTTATACCTTCTTCAGAGTATGTGTATGATCTTACAGGTTCCTAAACATAAAATTACAAATCTGTAAGATCTTATTTACCCTGAAGAAGATATGTGCATACTGAAACGTAGGTGTTGCGAAAAAAAATTACGCACAGCTTCGCGACGTATTTACTATCCAGCAACTTACGCGAAATGTGCACTAAATTACGTGCCATTGAAAGAAATGAACTTTTATCCGCGATGTCAATATGAATTTGTTCGTATGTAGTATCTTTTACAATTTAAGTTTCATAATTTGTGACAAAACTTTGTTTACGATATAGTATCGGACGTAAATAAAGCGATTTCGTAACTTTTACAAAATACTTCCCCATATTTTTAATATTCAATATATTTTTAAAACTTCTAACATAATGAAAAGGTGATATATTCATAAATCCTTATAGGCGATAAATAAATAATTAAAAAATATCGTACTGAATTTCATAAGTCCATGAGCTTTTATTAAAGTGTCATCTTTAAATTATGTAAGAAGTTTGAAAATATATTGAATATTTAAAATATCGGGGAGTATTTTTTAAAAGTTCCTACGGAGTCGCTGTATTGATGTCCAATACTGTACGTTATTCTAAATAGTTCGTTAAGTCGTTATTGTTTATATGTCATTTATTTGTTTTGCAACGTTCAGCATATCTCTATCTCTACACAAATATATTTTGTCTTTGACTAAGTAACTAAACATCTTTAATTAATTTAAAATCATTAGCATACGTTAACATCAACTCTATATTTTCCCCATATTTTAAACATATGCGTTAGCCCACCCCACGTTTTTTTAGAAAGGAAGAAGCAACTAACAGATAATCTTTGAATCGTCTGCCATATGTTGTCTTGTATTAATTTGTGTAGGAAGTTTCTTAGGGGTTGTATACACCGTGTGAATGTACGTTTGAATTGAAAATGTAGTCATAGCACGCGTTATGCTTCAAGTACTGTGAGATTTTGTTTTTGTCGTCAAGGTTCGATGCTTTTCGTGGATTTTATCAGCGTTAAATACCGTTTTAATAATGACATTAAAAAGGTAGATAGACAAACCGCGGCGAAACTGAAGATCTATGAGAAATTTTTAAGATTATACCACCGAATGTATGAATTAGTCATTTCTATTAAAACTAGACCTTAAAATTGTATGAAAAGAACCATACAAGTTTACAAAATGTTATTAATTTTTAAAATGAATGCCCTTAACAGTTACTCTTTTTGTATAGTGTATACAGGAAGTTCATTTTATTTTGTTCACTATTGCTATCGCGAGAACTATAAGAGCTACGAGGTCGGTTAAATTAGCAAATAATTTCTATTTTATAAGACTATTTTAATAAGCATAAATATTTTTATATACTCGTACAACTGGTAAATAAAGTTAACTTTATTCTTATCAAAATCATTACTTCATGTGCTTCATTATTTACCGAGGGAAATAAAAATGACTACTCCCTACGTAAATGAAGTGATTCAAGGCCATTGGTAGTGCCACCTAGGATTTATTTTTATTTTTTAATGTTCAATTGTTAATTAATATTGATTAACAGATATGTCGAATATTATCAATTATATTTATTTTGGAAAACAATATCGGGTTTTTTGTGAAAAATAAAAAATATATTATTATTATATATTTTTTTTTTGTTTATAGGAATGTGCTCCACTCTTGTTAGTTTCTTTTATTAGTTAGTCTCTTTTATTAAATAACGCGTTTTTCCGATTGTATATGAAATATCGTATATAATACAGGAGTAAAGTGTCATTATTTGTCTCAAACGATTGCATCCCTCGGGCTACGCTCTCAGGATTCATTCTTCACTCTCGACAAATAATGATGAACTTTACTCCCTTGATATATAAACTACTATTTTTTCAACAAACTGTGGAGACTATCTTTGTGATTTTAAATTGAACTATATATTATATCCTTAAATGACAAATTTTATTTTAATATGGCTAAAATAAATGTGGTATGAACGATGCAAATGAATGTGAAAAACAATTATTTTGATCAAAAAATAACAAACATAAATTAATTTTTTTTGCTCAAATAGTCCTATTTTCGGTCTGAGCACTTTAAAGTGAATCCATATTCACTTGTATCGTCCATGGCACACTTATTTTATATAAATAATGAAATAAAACTAGGTAATATAAATGTAAACATGATGTTTTCTCAAAAAAATGTCATCTAAGGGTACCTATGCAAATATTGTATCACTGAATTCAGAATAAAATTCTTTATCTAGTAAGGAAATAAAAAGTATATATGGTCTCATTTAAAATAATAAAGTTAATCCCAACAGTCTGAAACCGCTGGTTGAAAAAAAAAAAATTACGCTCATTAAAATAGACTAGTACAATAAAAATTGTCTGCTTATTTAACCGACCTAGTAGCTCTTATAGCTCTCGAGATAGCAATAGTGGACAAAATAAAATGAACACCTGTATGTAGTTTTTTTATTAATTAAGATATTTTTTATTATTGGCTTTCCTACTTTCGTAGGATTCCAGAAATTGGAGAAAGGGATATAGCTTTTGTTTCTCCATTTTATTTATTGAAAAATAAAACCACACTTTGATATTTTTCGCACATTTTTTAAAAACACTTACTTTACAACTGATCTATTGTACAATACGTTAAAAATTGCAAGAATTAAATATAGACACAGATCCGACCCAAAATTAACAAAAATAACCGACAATCCTTAATAATAATAAAATTATCTACATACCTTCCAACAAGCATGGTGTACAAAATAACTCCTAACGACCACATATCGGCCGCTTTTCCGGAATAGTGCGCCCCCGCCCTCAATATTTCAGGACTAACATAAGCCGGACATCCTCTCTTGTCATGAAGCCAATCATTGTCGCTGTCTTCCAAGACGACCGCGTCCTCCAAGGACTCCAACTTGAGCTCCGTTCTGCAACAAACACTCTCCATGAACAATCGTCCTTGTGCCAGCAACTTACAAAAGACATATGAGCGATTACATTATGCAAATTGGAAACGCTAATGCTATTGCCAAACGCACCGATGACGATATTGCTCGGGTCCATTGTTTAAGAGGATTTTGTAACAAGTGGATGTGTCATCCGCCGATCGGGGAATCGATGGAGACATACTACGAAATATCACAATAATAACAATAATATATTTGCTGGAAACTAGACGAAAAGGGAAACATCAAGATGATAAAATAGAGAAAAAAGGAATAGATCTTTTAAAAGAAGCAATAGATACTGGCCATCCAGAAGGTCTTTTGTACTTTGAAAGACCGGGAGATGACATAGGGTGGTGCTTATCCTTAACACTTAATGAACCGTAGAATTAAGGTATAATAATAATTTCCCGATAAAAAAAATGTATACGGTGTGTATATACCACTTAAATTTGAAAAATCGCATATTTTGTTAAAATTACATTGAAATTTAAAAAATACTGGAAAATAAATCGTATAGGAATATTATTTAAGTAAAAACTATCTATTATCCGTGATTATCCCTCGTTTTTAGACTTACAAAAAAGCATCGATTTCGTCCGCTTTCGGAATGGTTTATTTATATTTTACATAATATCAAGTAATATGCCGTGATGAAATATATATATATTTTTTTTCAAGTAATAGCCCCGCGAATTTTAGCTGCCTATTTCTGTGTATCTGATCATAACACAGTTTTAAAGAACACACACATAAATAATAACAATAATAAGACTTAACATATATGGCTGTTTACTTAACTAGAGCCTTGACAATATCAGATCAGTTTATCAGTTATATTTTTGTTGTCGGCGTGTATCCCAAATGGAATCCATCTAAATAAAATATAGTGATCTCTATGTTTAAATCCAGAATTTTTGTATTATTTTAAGAGTTTTATTGTATGTACCTATACCTTTCGAGATTATTTTATGATAACTTTTGATAGAATTAATTAATCGAGATGATTTTTACGCCAAAATATGCACAAAATAAATCTCTAAAACTACCTACCTTCCCCCTTATTGTAATATAAATTGACCGCCGAGAATAAATATCTTGAAAATATAGGCCAAGCAAAATCGATTTGGGGATATTTTCATTAGATTCTAGACCATTGAAAACATAGAAATCGATACCCAAATTGACTCCAGGCGAAGTCGTTAGTCAAAAATGGATTTTTTCTGGAAAATCGGGGTTTCGCTCCACCTGGTAAACACTCTCAATGGTACATAATTATGTCTCCTTATTTTTGAATCAAAGTGAAATCAGTGAACAGAAGCAGATTAACTGACCGACCATAATGTACTACGTTAAAATTAAATGATATAAAATACAACAACAGAAAGAAACAATAAAATATGATACGTATTTCTTCAATTAACGTATTGTTTCCCAATTTCTAATATTGTGTATTTCACAAACAAATATAATTTTATATGAACTTTGTAATATTGTAAGTACAATAGTACTTAACTATTAACAATGACATAACGCTGTGTGCTAATGCCTCCTTCCTCAATTTAATTTATACAGAGAAACCAAAATTATGAAAATATAACAAAAACCGCGAATAATAATATTATCGTGATAACATTATAACCATATCTATGAATGTTTCATTATTTTACGCAATTGTACTAGTCTTACTTGATTGGTTAAAAACACTGAACATCTCATGACTCATTGGTCCATGACCTGTCTTTGCATTTATAAATTTGATTTTATTGCAAACCTTTTATGTGAGCAAGATTTAAATTACTATCAGCGAATGTATGTAATTTGACCTGAATTCGTATATTAATGCATAGCGTTCATCCAATTTTTATTTATTTATCAATTAATTATTCAACCTTGCGATAAAGAATAATATTCCCAGCTACTTGTAATTTGATATTTTTCTCATTGTTGAACAAAAAGACAAAGAAATAAAGTATTGTGCAACGATGAAACCTTCGCTTTGACCTCGAGGCTTGGCACGAGCGAGAATAAATAACACGGAGGATAAAACGCTATGGACAAGTTGCAGGGCTTGGTGTTGCCCTTCTGCACAAAGAGAGATATATTACAGTCCTTACTATATCATTACATGATATGTAATATGTGTTGGGCAATATACATGCGGTTTTATTTAGTAGAAGGTAAACGGAATGGTGCAACGGTTAGGCGTGCCATTTTCGTAACATGTAGGATTATTCACCTGTTGCAAATTTTGCAAATACTACAACATAAAAGGCTGTGTCAAAAGTAAAGAGACCAATGTTGCTCTTTATAGTATTGATTAAGAATCATTGAACCTTTAGGAAGACATCTGTTTTAGTAAATATATCCGATGATCTATGAAATAAGAAATGGCAAAGTTTGTTGACTGTTTTGTTGTGACTCACTGAACGCAAAAGGATGCGGCTTTACTGGCTTTAGAAACGTCCGTTTAGTAATTTTCCATGGGTGAAAGACGAATTCAAATTATATTTTTTGTGTATCAAAATTGCGTCATGTTTATTTTACTCCGTGAAATAATTTCACTGCCATTCATACAAGCTAGACAAGTTGAATAAACCTTTCTAAAATTACTTCTTCATCTTCATGATTAATTTCATTTTGTAACCAGCCATTCTTTTGCTGTATAAACCTTCAGAAGAGCATCATATGTTATAGGGATTACTGAATATATTTATGGACATAGCGCTAGAGTTTCTCAAAGTGATGCTATCGTATGCGATGATGCATCTTGCGGAGTTTGGTACTCGTATGGCCCAAGTTTGACATCCGTGCTTGCAACACATTGACGAGCAGACGGCAGCGGCCAATCTGAGTACAAAGACCAGTGTGTTTTGAAACCGAAAATGAAGCAACCACTGGCCTGATCGTTTTCATTTGACACGAGCTGATGGGCTTCATAAGTACGCACATAAATATAAATATATGTATAAGTGTTCTGAGATTTGAAAACCCACATAATTCGCTAATAATTGTAAACGTATTTACGAAATGCTACTATTGCAAAGCACGTTTCACAATCCAGCCCAGCAGACGCGAATTCGGAGATCGTCGACTTTTGCGAGTTTACTGACCGCAGTCCTTACTGCAAGCTCAATTTCTTCACGACCAAGTCCAAGAAAACATACAAGACAAGACAGACAACGTCTTGCAAAACGGATTTCATTTCGCCATCCTGCAAAATCTTAATTTCACTTTGGGAAAAAACGGATAAATCATCTACGAGTATGAGCAACTTGGTAAATAATTATCAGATAACTGTGATACACACAAAAGTAGAACTGTCACGGTGTCACGTATACTGGTGAGTGACCTCACAATTTATTTTAATTTGAAACAGGGAAATACCAAGAAAGCAAATTATGAATTGTTTATTTGAATTGTGAAGAATAGCTATTGTAATTTATCGAGGTTACTGCGTTTACAACGTCATCAGAATATTGGATATTATCCACATTAAAGAATCATCTTTTAATTATTAGTCAATACATCCTTGCATTTGAAGGAAACAATTTCAAAACATTTTTTCCATGTTTCTGGAGTTGTCATTTATCTTTACCGACAACTTTTTTATGTGAAGGACTGCAGGAAAACACACCGTAGTAGTTGATCGTACTATACTCATCCAGGACTATAGTTGCAACATGGATATTATTGGACTTCACTGGAATTTGAACACAGGACCTTATTATGTCTAGTAAGGTGCTTTACTGAGTTACAAAGTTTCTTTGAATAGGAGAGTGTACTCGTTTTTAGACTAGCAAAAGAGAGGTGACAACTTAGTTGACTTGTAGAGGACTTGTAGTTCAGTTGGTAGAGTATTTTACTAGACTGAATAGTCTTTCTTCGTTATTTATAATTATAATTAAACATTTATAATATATGTAGTTATTATTGGTTGCCAAAAATCGGTGCAGTGTCGTCCGTTGTAGAAAATGTCGGGTTCTCTTTCCAATTAAAAGTAGAAGTAGGAATTGATTGTAGACGAAATTGATAAAAAACAAAGGCGATTACATAGCGCAGTAGTAGTTTATATAACAAGTACAATGATCTTGCAAAACCGCTGCCATATTGCCAACATTCAGGCTACTGCTCTACTTAATCAAATTCCGTGTTTATACCTATTCACGTTGAAGCCAACCAAAAGGTGAACGAACCCCGCGTATGCACCGCACTCATTTGTTTTTATTCGCAGCCTACTGAGCTACGAGTACGATCGATCACGAAATCGTTTATTGAACTGAACCTCTATCACTCTGTTTTGTTTTGTTGCAATACCGCTACAATTTTGCAACTGGATGGTGACAAAATAGTTTGCAAAATTTGTTGGCAATAAATTTAAATTAGGCTTATCCAAAAACTTTCCACGGCCAGGTAAATAACATATCTAAAGGATGACGCCATGGCACATGTAACGTGAAATTTAAACTCCAAAATATACTACGTCATACCCAAAAAAAAATCCAGACTTTGGAATTAAATGTTACAACAAAAAAATATATAAAAATTTAATAGTTGGTTGAGAAATAAATATTAAAGGAATAAACTACTGAACTCTTTTAGGGGGACATTTTAATATTTTAAAACCAATAGAAGGATTCGTTGTTTACAAAATTAGAGTTCTCAACAAACTAAACAAACAATACGAACTACTACTTTATGAATCCCTATTTCCATACAAAAGCTATGTAAACTGCATGTCATCTTTGGTGCTGAACAACTATGTGAAAAAATGGTTTAATTCTCGCTGAGATAGGAAGTAATTGACAGCGTTTAAGGGACAAATTAGTGGTCTATTAGCGTCCCAATTCTCGCTTCGCCTCTGGAAGAAATACTTCTGAAAGTGAGGCTGCAATCCTGAGAGTTCGTTGCCCTGACTCGGATTACGATATTGCAATATGCTCCCTGATATATTTGTAACACATTCCCACTAAGAGAGGAGGAGACCAAGACACCTAGTCGCTAAACTTGAGAGCGCATTGCGTTGCGTCGTTCGTTGGCTTCGCTCTATCTACTTTTTATAATTTATCATCTTTTGAAATATCTGGACATCGCAACACATTGTTGTGAATTGGACAGTGAATGGGTTTATATTTAGAAAGTTACGCTGGGAATTCAAATGCATTTGTTACACTCAACAATAGATAAAGACACATTTTTAATATTTGTAAAAACATAGCCTTATAACCCATTTCTAAGGGTGCCAATCTGATTTTTTTCGCAAATTTCATTAATGACATTTTGTAATTTTGAGAATAAATTATTTAAAATCAACAAGAAACTTTCAGTACCTACCTATTTGCCACACCAATTTTTTATCGCGTTATCATCGAAAGAGATTATATTAATAAAAATTGTTATCGACATAATTACATTTTGTTATCACAGAAGGTAGAATGATGAAATATTATTAAATACGTGACGATAAAATTGACTACAGAGGTGAATATGCGTCAATAAAATATGAGTCAAAATTGGTCTACTTTTAGCAGAAATTAAATTAGTAAACAGTTAAAATTGTACATCCTGTTATGTTGTATCATAAAACTTAACATTGTTACTCATTTAAAAACAGTACAAACATTTATTTTGTTGAAAGTTGGTGGTCAACTTTTATAATAAATGATACTTATTCGTGTGGGATCTTGAAATAGTCCTCGCCCTTAATATGTCATCTGCGCGTTTGAGAAATGATTGTACAATATCGGCGCGCGAATGCGATTGCTATTACACGATCCATATCTGTTACTTTCTTCTGGGGAACTTTCTCTGACCGTGTAGAGCGGGGTTCAAGCACCGATGGTGCACCGCTCCCGGAAATCAACTGTCTCTCTCTCTTTTGCTCTTACGCGACCGAACAATTGTGCAATGCCAACTGTGGACTGCCGACTGAACTCACTGTTCTTATGGGTTATCTCGCTTCATTCTAATTAGATTCGTGATAGATTTCAACATTTTTCAACTTTTTTCAGATTGCACAAATCGGTTGGTTTATCTAAAGAACATTTACAAAACCTACTCTACAGTTTAGTCAATATGGATAAGTTTAGTAAAAGTTCAATGACCGACAGACAATGATATAATTTATTATTATTGTATTTTGACTTAGTTTATTAAATTCCCTGAATAGCCATGCCCTAACTGTTGGCTACTGTGTGTGTTATGGGCCTGAACCTTCTTGTGGACTTTTGGCACGCCATTTAAAAAAAAAATCTGTCGTGTCCAGCACAATATCTTCAGTCATTTCTATGTACTCTATATAAATTACAAACAGAAAGTTCTTATATTTACAATAACATTATTTCACAGATATTGTAATTTTTGGAATTGTAGTATTGGAGATATCGCGGCCGAAACGATCGTCGCACACACACACGCACACACACCACACATACAGACATCTTCGTAAAAATAGTAAATTCGTATTCTAAGGACCCCGAAACGTGCTTATTCATTAAAAACTCACCATCGAAATTTTTGAACAAAGATAATACCGTCCTTACCTAAAGGTGACGGAAGGTAAAAAGAAATAAAAAATTGAGATATTGGAAAGACTTTCGGAGTTTTAGGCAGACGAAAAAAATCATTTTACCCCTCGTCGACAAACACCAAGTAACTATTAGCTCTCAGCAAAAAGACCTTATAACTATGACAGCATGACATATATTCTTACTAATCATTGTCCTCTGAAACACCATCTATGTAAAATTGGTATACATGAAAACAGTATCTGTTGACTGTGAAGAGGATGAAAAAACTTCGGACCACATTAGAATTATGTGAATGTCCAGCTGTAGCCATAAGTAGACTGACAGTAATTAGCTTCTTGAGAATTCTGGAAATGCTTCCAAAAAAACTAAATTTGGGCTTCGTTACAGCAGATTTTATAGGTCGCAGTAACAAACGAACAATGAAAGTCTAAATATAAAGGAATGATTTGAAATCACTCATTCTCAAAATTACGCAATGTCGTCATTGGTTTTTCTTGCATTAGCCACAGTTATATGAATATGACAATATATTTGTACCGTTGATCACGCTTCCCAGATGACACCAGAAATCATTAAAAATCATTTTTGTCAGAGCCACGCAAACACAATAAAAACTTTATTAGTATTTAACTTTCGTGACAATTTCAAGGTCTGAAATTTCATTAAAAACAAATAATTCAATGTTTACAAAATATGTGTTTCAAATTCTCATTAACGTGTTGATTGAATACTGTTAATAACTTAATAGTTTTTGAGTAACACACCTTGTGTTTCTCGTAATATATATCCATTTTAGTTACCGTTGCAAAATATGTATAAACAGACAATATATGACCGGTTGCATATATGTAAGATAAGTTCGAGTATTGACACATGTGTTGCATAATCGATTGCTCTAGCGAGTTAGCAAGTGCAGAGAATGCGTGCAACAATATAATAGATTTTATATTCAAGAATTGATAGTAGTCCAATTTTGTTTCGGAAAATGGTGGTCATAAATTATCCATCCCACTTTTAAATATTAGTATTGTACCAAATTCTAGCACGATCTTTCTGTATGAACCTACATCAAACTTTGACAATTTATATCATTATACATCGAGATTTTGTCAATATTTGTGACCCTCCCCCCTTGGGAAAATTGCCCTGTGTACGGCACTGTCCACATGTGGCGCTCCTAGTGTATTGCGCGAGCACGGGCGCATGCACGGGTGACGGGTGATTGCGCGTTGCGTTGCCCAACGTCGCTGTTGCTGTCGCTGTTGTAACTGCCGCGTTTCGTTATTGCAAACTAACTAAATGCCAAAAATAACTACCTTATTAATTCCAATACACAACACTATGCATAAGAATTGGAATAGGAATAGGAGCGCCTAAACCTCACCCAACTTATCCGAAACCATCAGAAAGATTACACAGATAATCCATTATGAATATTAAACAAAAAAGAGAGACAACAAAATATTTTTTCTTTTATCTTCTTCGAAAATTCATCCTCCGCGCCAATGGAAAACCGTCCATAAAACAACGGCGAAATGGGTGCCGCGGTTGCTGTCTGCTGAAAATAAATTTACGTCGCTTCTTTTGTTTGCCATAGGATTATTAGTAAATGTTATTGAGAGAAAACGGTCCTCGTCAGATAAATATATATAGTCGAGGTTTATTTCCCATTTCTGGGTGTGCCAATCTCACTAGGCGTCACCTCAGGGGGTATCAAAATTGCGACAAATTATTGCAAGCAAAAATTATTGTAATTCAATGACTAATGTAAAAAGACTGTAATAAAATCATGAGGTTATTGCACCACATTTTTATTGTACTGATTGTTTTACTTATTCAATATTTAGATTATGCATAGCAATGTTGAAATTCTTATTGTTTTTTAATGAGCATTTGTTTGTAAGAATGACTCATGTATCAATATCGAATTGTTACATTTTTCAAATGAATTATTGTTTCATTTAGATTTTATTAAATTTCAGATTTGTATTTCTTAACGTATAATTTTGTAGTTTGTTATGAAATTATTTCAAAATGTTTGCATTTGCTGTAACATTTCATTTTGATAGTTTTGAGCAACTTTATTGCCTGTTTAATTCTCATTGTTAATTGGTCAATTAATTCTTCATATATCACGTATGATATTAAATAAATTGCCATGAAAATATATCAATACATTGCTCAACTGCGGAAAATATTTCTAACATTTAAATAAATATTTTATATTGAGTGATAGTTATTGTATTACTCAAACGCTACACACAGGATCAGATTTACTTACGAAACGTTATTATGAATAACTCTTGCCATAATGGAATATGTGTAATCCTGTTGATAGATTTCGATAGCTTTGGGTGAGGTTAGCGTTAGCAGGTTTTACAATACACTTTATCTTGGACAACAAATTGCACAAGATGCGAAACATTTAACAGTATAAAAAAACCTGCAATACTTATTTGATTTGCTCAAGCATAATGATGAAACGGAATTTATAATAATATTATTGCAAAGATGTTCACGCAATTCGTACCAACTGGAAGTATAACAGTTAGCTTCATGACTTTGTCCAACGATGCTTAAATTTTTGGATACAAATTATATTGGGTAACTAATTGATTGCAGTGGAAAGAAATGTTATGAAAATATGATATTCTCAATCATAAAATAAAATTCTAAATCGTCGAGATAATTTGCGCGATAACGTTCTAACTTTGTCTTGGGCATTTTTAATGAGTCTGTTGATTTGATTTGGGAACAAAAGTTCGGGTAGCCATACTACACCTTCTTCACCTTCCCGGATAGTTCGGTAAATATGTTGATCCCCAAAAACGGTAACAATTTCACGTTTCGGCTAATCTGTCCAACAGGCTACTTGCGGGACGGGGTACTGAAAATCCGATTTCTATCATTATTGGGATATTTCACTACGTAGATATGGTGTTGTGTACCAACGCCAAACCTTCGACAAAGGAGCACTTTTGTTTAACTTCCATAAGCGTATCATTTCTGTCAGTAGTTTTTGTTCGATTCTTCTTGTATTTTGACTTTTCTCTTAGTGTTTATTATTTTAGGTGAAGTATATTGCCTTGTGTCCTGTTTTATTAATTGTAGCGGTACATTAATTATTATTTTTCATTTTAAATACTTTAGTTAGTAGTTGTTAGGTTATCTTCACAGTTTTGTTTTTTTTCTTAGAGACAGTTTTCTAATAAATATTAGATAACAGTAGTATAATTTATTGTAAATATTAGTATTATTATTATCTATTTTCCACTATATAAACTACGCGCGTAAACATAATGAATGAAATAAAATTGCTTCCTTGTCTTTAGTTCTAAATTTTGCCACCAGGTTCGCATTCTCAACGTATATAAAAATATAAATTTTATTTAAAAATGATTACTTTTTTTTAGTAAATTAAGAAAGAACTTTTTCTGTGACGTCACTGTAGATGGCGTGCGAGGAAGTTTTAATTTGAATTTGACATTAGTTCATTTTTCTCTCACTCTGGCTTATTTATTATTTGCAATTTGCGTGGTTTCTGTTAATTTTATTACGTATTTCGATTTATTAAGTAATATTTTGAAGGATTTTAACTTAGCTTATACTCGTACAAGATTAAAAGACAAATTAAAATATTAATCTTCAAACTTTTGTTCAAACGTCAAACAGGTGATCTGTCATGCTTAAATTACCCGCACATGCCGTTGCTATGGGGCGTACCGATGCTATGGCTTTACGGCCACTCATTGGTACTGCGTAATTCTACGTCATACATAGCAGTAATTTAAATATTTAAATTTAATTATTTTCTGGCCAATTAATAAAAAAATTGTCAAAATAAGTTTTAATCTTCTTTTCAAAAATATTAAATAAAAAAGGCACGAAAGTAGCCCATTAACTTATAGATAGATTTACGTATTTCAAGTTTCTGTAACATCTTTAAAAACTTTCTTTTGGTAATTTTACCATGGTATATTATAGAACTATTATCTATTTATTATGTCCAGTAACAACTAGATTAGACCTTATTTAATAAAAAAAATCTGAAAACTTTTGTTACATACGTTAGTAATTGGCTTCATAAAAATTCTAGAACCGCTTCCAGAAAACTAAGTTAGGGCCATGTTACAAACTTAAGTCATCACACTCAATGTAATAATAGTTATTATTATGCTGAAGCGAATGAATAAAAATAATCCGTGGTGTTTTCTCTACACCTTTGAGGGCTAGTCACCAATTTATAATCGTCTGTACTCTTGCGTAATAAACCGTGAAGATATATTTATTTATTAATATTTTTGTGAATGCATTTCATATTAATGCAATCAGCGGTAATAAATCAGTGCATTTCTGTCAGTAGCCGGGTAAATAGGCTTGGTTCAACGACTCCTGTTTACCTGCTCATACGGCCGCGTGTATTTTTGCAGTACTCTGTATAGGTTAGTAGAGAGACAGTGTCGAAACCGTACTACCAACTGCATTTCTGTGATCTTTATGCCATTTCCATCTCGCTTACTCTTAAAGCAGTTATGTAAGCGTCTCTGTCTCGCTTATATAATGTCTGATTAGGTAAAATGTGGCGAGTGTAATTATATGAGATTGAAATCGGCTTGCGATAGCCGACCCAGGGTTGGTTGCTAAATAACTGAATATGTTTTCATAACACTAATACTGCAATGCTATGCTGAGGATTGCACGATGTATGAATGTGGCGATTTGTTCATCGCTTGTTTCAAATGCCGGCGTTTTGAAATTTAATTGTAACAATGATTAGCGAAATACACAGCTTGCTAAATGCATCATTTTCACCTATAAAATAGAACATTGTTATAAATATTTCACCGAGAAATATTATTTCGATTCCTCCGAAAAACCTCCTCAAGAAATATAATATTACAAACAAAAATTACACTGGAGACAAGAGTACAAGTTGGTATGTTTTTTAACTGCAGAAATCTTGTAATAAACAGTTTCTTACTGTTACAGAAACTGCTGTTTCTTTCGTAACTAATATGTAACTGTAGCAAAATCGTGTTGGTATGTCGTTGTGTACAAGTATGTTTTGATTTTTTTCTTTCCTGGAAGTAAATATCATAATTCCAACAAATTGAATCTTTGATTTGATAGTCAGTAAACGTTCGTTCGGTTCTCACAGCTTAGTCAGTAGTTAAAATGCGATAAGCATGAGCGATAAGTCAACGATAAGACCAATGCGTGGCTAATCGAAGTGCACTAAGCATGTATGTGTTAGTCGCTAGCCTTGCAAGGCAGCAGAGGATGAAATACACCCACGTCGTATAGGAGGGACTGTCTAGAGTCGACACTCTGGATGGAATGGAATTCTATAAACGAGACGAGCATTTCTGAACGGTTAATCATCCACCAAGTATAGCTGCTTCACAGAGAATCAAATCTCAGAGGAATAAACGCAGATTGGCACACCCAGAAATGGGTATTAAGTCGTGATTTAATAATTATTGATAATTAAGAAATAAAATCTTTATTGTTAGTTTCTCGGCGAAATGGTGATATGTACATCGCCTGGAGCAAAAAATTAGCAGTATGGTTGATTGTTGGATTAAGAGGCGCCTTCCTACTCTTTCTCTTCCGCAAAAGATCGTTGCACTGCTCAACTGCGGAGGCTGACTGATTAGCGAGTTGTGCAACACTCCACTACAGAACGTACCAAATGATAATGCTATAATTTACTTCTGCCATTACTCCAACAATGGAGAAACTAATTCGATAACAAACATCCTCATTCGCTCGAAGTAGGCACTCATTTTTCGTATCGATTATGAAACGAGAAATTTATGGGGAAAGTACGAAAATGATAACTGTTATAAGGCAGGCAAGCAGGAAAATCGGTAAGGTAATGAAGACGATGACACCACGAAGAAAGGTTAACTTTCGACTTTCACTACGAGCAATGACTTCACTTGCTGTTGCTGCGAACAATTATTAAAAATATTTGCAGTTTAATCCGACATGATCCTTAGGTAATACTACAAAGTAATTATTTATGTAATGCATACATCTATACTTATCCCCACAACACGGAAGAAATGATGAAAACTTTTCCGTGATTGAGATATCAATTAATTTACAACTCAATAAAACTCTTCTATTTCGCCCTTCATACTCTAACAGAGAATGTACTTTATGTACAGAACTACCTCTTTAAAATATTAATAAGTGACAGTTTCCAATGACCCTGACAAGTTCCCTTGATGACACAAACTCGCAGACGAAAAATGCGACGATGACGCGTATCAAGTTAAACATAGTCGAAGGCGCCGCGTTAACGACCCATGGACTAAGTATAGCCGGGAAGGTACTTCGCCAAGACACTTTAGACATATGTAGTATCATGCCAAATACTCTGCCATTACCGGGCTCTTAATGGTAAAGACGAATCGAACAGATTGAGTTTCTTTTGATAGGTATTCTTTTTACCTCTCGCAACAAGTTTTAAGAACCCTACAATTCGAATTTATCATTTTTATGGTGATGTCCGTCTCTCAAATATTATCATTCAGAAAGTTTTGAAATTTCGTACTCCTACTCTATTCTAATATGGAAATAACCCATTCGATTTTGGTGTCAATCGGATAACCGGAAATCAATTTATTTGGAGTTCCAAATAGTTTTTCTTAAAAACATACTCTTTAAACATCATCGCGATTTATCTTATTATAAAAATTAAATATTATAAATGTGGGAAATTTCTCGATTGTGATATAGACGAGGGTATAGATTAGGTGTTAAGGATTACTCGAAATCTCAGTCAAACAGCATTTTTTTATTCTCTTACAATATCGACGTTTCTGTGCACTCTTGCACATCTTATGTACACAAAATACTTTCGTTCTTTTGTGAGATGTAATATTTTGTAAGATCTTACTTACTCAGAAGAAGTTGCAAGAATGTACCAAAACGTCGATGTTGTAAGATAACAAATGCTGTTTGACTGAGATTTCGAGTAATTGTTAGCACCTATTATTATTATATTTTCTATAAATATGCGTGAATACTTTTTCCCTAGTTATATGACAAGGAACTTAATACAGTTGCCAGCTTAGTAAATTAGTAGATAGGAAATTGCCTAAAATATGCTCTCAGAACGTTGTAGCATCGCAGATGATAAATAATTTCTCAAAGAGAAATGCTTGGATACAAAAAATAGTAACGCAGTTAGTATGCAGCGAAGGTCAAACATTCGCCGGCGTTTTGTTGCAGTCAGTATAGCCCGCAGAACTGGGTTAAGGTTGTCACAAGGCAAGGTTCCCCAAACCAAAAGATATCTTTACTAATTTGTCAAATAGAATCAAACAGATCAGCTCCTAAAATACAAACATTATTTATAGTCGTACATCTTTAAACTTTATGTTTAAAATGTCAGCTTACAATGCAACAAGTTGATAGACGATAAATTATATCTGATGATATCGTGGCATTTTGCAGACCTTTCATAAACAAATACGCATTTGAAAAATAATTTTCAAAGTCTATAGCCATCACCAACTAGATCTTTTATGGCAGATGGTCCTTAAAAAACAAGATTTATAATGATCATATCTGCTTCAAGCTGAGCTAGCTAAGCAGATGTTCCCCTAGGTCAAGTCCAGGTAGTTTTGGACCGTAGGCGGAGCGGGTGTCAAATTATTGAAACAGGAAGCGCGTGTCTTGATTGGGTCAATCACAACAGCTGACAATCGGGAGCTCGGGTTACTAGATATGAGGATAGGTGATTGGATTTTCGTGTTCCTACAATATTTGGAATTTGGAACTTGATATTAGGAGGACTCCAACAGATGCGAAACAGTTATTTATACAAAAGAAATATTTTTGAAATATGAATTTGTGTACAGCTTATTAAAGACCTCAATTACTAAAATTGGGCGACCATAAAAAAAATATTCTAAAATTATAAAATGCCACTAGGTATGTTTTTACACAAAAACATAATGAACACACCCAGAAATGGGTAATTATCCGTGATAATATATATTTTAAAAATGGATGAATTAGACAGGTAAAAAATGGAAACCACAAATCTCTAACTAAATCCCACAAAAATTCAGACATGAAACTATTTAGTAGCGTAGTTTTGGACTTTATCTCAAAAGGCGTTCTATTTATAGATAACTACGAAATTCCAGATAAGTTCACCGCTGATAAAGCATACGTGTAACAAAGAACAAACTGACCTTCTCTCAGAATCAGAATATGCTACACGAAACACACACGGAAAATTTGTGAATAACATTTAATTCCAATTACTATACTTGGAAATTTCATCATTAATTCCTGAGGAATTTTAGAGCCATGGTTTTGATATCTAATCAAACATGTTGGAATTGTTATTTCCTTTTGTGGTAACCATGGAAATCAATCATTGTTGACACATCCAGAAGCTCACAAAGCTTAAGAAAAAACACAATAAAGAGAATAATTTACGACAGATGTAAACGCAAAACGAAGAAACTTTAACAGCCGTGAAAAGCAGTCAACCAGTTAAATAATATCATCATTAGGGTGTTGATTGCCTCAGGTCAGGTTGACTATTTCATTGAGCTAGCACCTTGGCCTTGGGAAGTACATCTGCTCGTCATAGTAGGCACTGATCGACTTTTTGGACAAAAAAGAAGCATGGTGCGTTTGGACAATACAGTATATGTAGGTGGCTTTGGATACAGGACCGGACAATACAATTATTTACTAGTAAGGGACGTGAAAACTATTAATGTGTTTTAAGGATTTTGTCATGCCAGATTATTCAGAAATTCCGAAGGACGCATAAGTTTCCTGCTTTTGTAGACAGAGGAAATTATCAATAAAATAATTTTTAAAAATATCTTAATATGGTACTGTTTGGAGTATTATTTTTTCATCTGTCCACAAAATGAAAGCGTGAAAACATTCTATAGTATTGTATTCTAAAGAAAACGCAAAAGTATGTACGGTTTTATGGGCCTAGCCAAAGAAAAAAAAAACTTTTTCTTTTTTGTGAAGTTCTTTTTTGGTTGTTCCATGGCGCGTGCCTTTACAAGATTAATAGTTTTTTTGCTTTATATAAAGTACAAAACCAAAGAAAATGCGCTCTTTTACAATTCGAATTATTTTTAGACGAGCTGAGTCATATTTTGCGTCAAAGAAAATTGGAATTAAGACTCACCAATGTTGATGCAAACTTAACTGTCTACTGTTGTGATGTAAATGGCTTACCTGAAACAAAGAAAATAACATTAGAAATTTTATAAATATGTGGGGTGCTTCATCATAGCATTAGTAACAAAACAAAACATGGATCATTTGTTTTAAAACTAGACCTTATCTAAAGTTTAAATAAGTTATTAGGTTTTAATATACTCAATATCTACACCATTTTTTAGTTGATTCCGATAGGAATCGAACCCAAGGTTATAAAAACGCAAACTTAAACAAAAATTACATCTAACTTTAAAGTTAAGTGAAAATAAAAACTGTACCAGTCGTATACACAGTAATTCTGACGTGGTTTAAACCAGGTCTATTTTAGGACTAAAGTTTTTCCGTATTCATAGTAATGGTTGACTTAGATCTAGTTTAAATTAAGCCATGCCTACCGCTAGTTTAAACTAGGTCTAAGTCTTGTCATTGTAACGAATAGATTGTGTGCATTACGAAAATTGCATTCGTATAAGATATATTAAATTTTTATTAATTGACAAATTGAAAAATTTGATTTGAAATGAATAAAATTCAGGATATTCAAGGTTTTTTTTGCACACGTAAATGATGTACAAGATGAAGAAACGATCAGGTGTCAATGTTGAACATACTTAAGCTTATATATCTGTAAATTTAATATATGATACTGAATTAAATAATGTTTGACGTAACGAAGCAGAGCCCGGAAACGAGAACACTTCAAATTTCACTTGAAGCTGTCAAATATTTTACTCGTATTGACAAAACCAACACCGCCGTTAGGCACGGGCAACGGGGGACATTTGCCTGGGGCCTCGCGCTTTAGAAATACTTTTTTTGGAAAAATATTATTACCATTTTAAAAAAATCAAATAAAATTATTCACTCACACAAAATTATGAAAAAAATAAGGGCTCTGGATAAAACCTCCGTTACTGTTCTCGTTTCGTTCCCGAGCTATTGTACACCATATTTACTTTAATTACAAAATGATATATTATACTTATACATAAATAAAAATTAAATTTATCTACTGTACCTTGAACAATTTTATTTATTAAATATTCGTATTTTATTTTATAATTATTTTTCTTCCAATTTCTCATAATCGTACATTATGAAAACACGTTTCTATAATCTAATTTTTGTGGCACATACTATTCTTATTTTAGATAATATTAAGTATAAATTTTTACACTGACAGCTAAATGACATTTGAAAATATTCGAATATATATGTCAGAGAAGTTTACTTCATATTCATTGCAGACCATATCCAGATGGATTCGAGGACTAAACTCGGTCTATGTAGACTTGGTTTAAATTGGGTCTAAAATTTACTATGAATATATCCAAGGTGGTCTAAATTAGACCTAGTTTAAAGTTTAAACCTAGTCTACGTAGACTTAGTTTAAACCAGGTTTATTTTAGTTAGTATGAATACTGCTGTACAGTATTAAAGAGGGTAAAGAGATAAATTAAAATTGTCCAACATGTCAAACATGCTATAGGTTCTAATATCCTAACAGCCCTTTTTTTCAGAAACTGGTTACAATTACTCAACATGTACATCATACGAGAGTTCTTAACAACTTTTAAACCCGTAAAAATTTGATTGATAAACAATTTGTTGCAATAGAGGTAGGCGCGTTTTGTCTGTTCTCTGTGCTAACCTGACGAAGTGGAATGTAAATATTTAACCTCTGAACAAATCTATTGCAATCATTCTATTTATAATGATCACTTTTGCGCGAGCATGTGCGGAATATGAAGCAATCGATAAAATTTTGCAACTTTGCAAAAGTCAGATGTCAATGCTATCACACTAATTGTGAAACTTTCCTTAAATCTAACTTTTATTTAAAATTGAATAATTTTTCACGCTTCCTGTCCCCTAGTAAATCACTTCCGGAAAATAAAAAAACAACAAAGCTTCGACCTTCACAATGAATTGGACAGGCGGATAGTCAGACCGTGCATAGAATAAATAAAAGCCAAATACGAATGGTTGTGTATCCTGTATTGGTCATGGGTTCCGGCCGGGATTCAAACCTGCTTCCTGTCGACAGCTGCATGACGTCCTTTTCCTGTCTCAACACGCCCCCTATTGTCGCCGGGAACATCTTAAGGGTAGACTTCTTTAAGGCATAAAACCCCTAAGGGTTAGGGAGATTTCTGTGGGAACTTAACAAATTGTATCATCTTACAATTTGAAGAATCTCATTAATATTTAGGCCATGAAGTGTTTTATTTCTGTAGTGACGTACGCTTCGACACGCCCAGTAAAGAATGTAAAATTCGTCATTGAATGAAACACAAAAGACTTTAGTTTTGTATGTGTGGGAGAGTTGAGTTGATACGTATGGACTTACTCATGTTCAAGGTTTGTGACGTCATCGTTTGGAATATCAACCATCAATATTAATCTGCATTTTTATGAAATCTTAAATCGTTAAAATTGTTACACGTAATCAACTCATCGAATTGTGGCACGGCGCGTTGTCTTGGTGAAACAGCACTTTTTTCTTTGGCAATATTGACAATTTTTGTTTCAGCTCTTCTTTCAAACAGTCCAATAATATTGCATAATTGTTTTTATTTTCTCTTTTCAAAATATAATGAACCACAATGATTTCTTGAAAATCTCAAAAAATAGTGGCCATCACAGTCTTCGCTTTCTTCAAGGCAGGTTTATTCTTCGCAATTCACTGTTTTAACTATTTTTTTTTCTTTTCGTCTCAGGCTTAGGGGCTTATAAATTATGGTACTTGACATGACATTAACTTTCATATTTCAAATGGGACACCCTATATATTTTTACATATTTGGTGTATACGTAAAATTACGTATTCAAGGATATGCTTGATGTGAGTTTTTATTGAAGCAATAAATTACAAAAAACGTAAGAGAAAATTATGAATAATTAACCTAGTAAGCCATATCAGGTAGGTTGTGATAACAAATTGATGATTTTTTTGTAACAAAATATGGAATCTTACTACTATTTCAACAATTCACTTAAATATTATCTCAACTGTTTTCACAGCTTACCTAATATCATGACCTAGCAGGTTAATTATGAATTATTTTCTCTTACGTTTTTGTAATTTATTCCTTCAATAAAAATGCACTTCCAGTATATCGTTGAATTCACAATTTGAAGTAGATTCCAAAACATATTTGAAATATTAAAGTTAATGTCACTTCTGGTCAAACCGGAAGCGCTACCATCATGCCAAATACCATGATTTGTGAGGCCTTAAGCCTAGTTTACATATTTTTAAAGTGAATTAAAAAATAATTATAAATAAAAAAGTCATTTTGAGTGGCCCGATTTTCAGTACCATCTGTATGTAGTTTCAAATTTGACGTCGGGGGGAATTAAACCAGGGCTATCCGAATTCCAATCAGTCGTTAGGTATAAAAACGAAAATGGATTAAAATTGTATAATAATTTGCAGCATTTGATAAATATTCTACATTGTAGCAACAATGTTAATTTCTTACCAAGTTTCCTAATGAATCTCTCATCTCGTTAATGCCGATTTGCGATGTTGTCATTTAAAAGTCACCTCTTGCCAAAATCGGTTTGCAAAGTTGTTTATGCCTCTATAAATTCGCACATCATCTTGCGAAACAACGAATTTCATCATCGGTGCGTGCTTGTTGATCGGACCAACATTTTTTCCATACCTGCTACACTGACGTATGTGATTAACATTTGAAAATTTCAAGGTTGATTATATTTTTAAGGAACTAGAAATGTTCAAATTCTTTAGCAAATTATAAGATATTGATAGAAAACGTTAGTGTATAACATTTCAATGTTAGTCCATTCGAAAGTCCTTGGAAGAGTTCCAATGTTATATATTTTTGACTCATTTGTAAACAGTTTTTCTCAAATCCAAATAATCTTTGTCCAAATAGGGATGACGTGTTTGAAATCACCCCAATTGTTTGTACTTAGTCATATCTGCATGATTCACAACCCTTGATGACTAAACGAGTCCCTTTAGAGCCTTACTCATCATCAGTACGCCGCCCTCTCCCCAGAAAATAGTCAAGAGATGACGTGGCATCCCAAATTAGACCACTCGACTGAAGCTACTTTCTTTGTACTTATTTTTAAATTCCCATATTTTTTTCTATATTTAATTCTGAAGTTACAAGATATGAAGTAAAAATTGCTATAAAGAAATATGAAGTAATACGCGTTATTTCGCAGTGCGGTAAAACGTTGTAATAATTTTGTCCATGACATGTTAAAAATGAGTTAATAAAACTGTTGCAAGATGAATTGAAATATTAAAACTGTAATCATTACAAAACGGAAATTTCTTCAATATTACACAAAAACTATATAATAATACTACCCCATTAAAATTCTTGTTTTAAAAAAGTTATCACCAACTTATCAGTAATGCTTTCAAGCAGTCTTTTAAAATAATCAAATCAATGATATGCATAGCGGAAACATATATCAAACTCTGAACGCTTTTCAACCAAGTTTGATAACCGCTTGAATACCTACACTAATGTACATACTGTACTGATAACGACGGTGTAATAGACACTGATAACGCCAGCAATTTGATATTTTTACACTGTTATGTCGCCCCAGATAACAAATTAGCACAAAGTTCTACGAAATGCTGATTATACTTCACGGGAAAGACTTTTATCCGTGTATTGCGCAAATTTTATCGTTTTTTTTTTAAATGTTATGGCCAGCACAATACCTCTCGCCCTTTTCATTTTGTTACATAGGGCGTGAGCAGTTATGTGACTTTGTTAGCCTTGGCAAGCAGATATCGTGACCCGTGTCAAAATGACATCTAGTAATAGTGTACATATGTGTCAAGTATCATAAGTTTTCATTCAAAACATTATGATTTTCCAAATCCATGTGGATTATTTTCCTCTACAAGTATATTCCACACTATTGATGACAAATAAACATCAGAATATTTTAAAAAATTTAATGAAAAATTATGACATATGACAATTGTGACATCTATGTAAATAACTGCTAGCCGTCATTCTGACACGGATCCTCATCTGCTTACCAAGGCCAACAAAGTTACATGACTGCTCGCGCCCTATAAGTAACGAATAAATAATTGAAATTGTATTTCTTCTTTCGTTTATGAGAAATTTTGTCCTACTATTCTAATATGTTCAAAATTCTTCAAATTCATTAACAGTATTAGCGGTATTTCTTAAGGATATATGTAATATTAACGAACCTATAATTTAAATACATATTTAATTAATAATACAATAATATATATTAAATGTACTCGTACCTCCCAGAAAAACCTGATTTTTGACACTGACATTTTGCATTTATCTGTCAATTACAAACATTTAAATATCTCAACTGTTTTTTTAGGCAACGAGATTTATTACAACAGATTATTCTATAATATTGTATACTATACCTTCAAATCTATAGGAGATATAATAAAAATATTAAATAATATTTAGAAGTTTTTTTTCAAGAATCTGCTACTTTCGGTTGTCCAATTGTTACCAAAATCTTTTCAGCTCTTCCCATGAATGTCCGATTGGGAAATACGTAGTTAAACAAATATTAAGTCTTATAGTTTTTGAGTAATCGTCCTTCCAACGTCCCACACACATACATACACACAGACATCATCGTAAAAATGTTAAAATTGGAATGTAGGGACCTTAAAACGTGCTTATTCATTAAAATCTGGATATGCGATTTTTAGCATGAATCCAATACCTCTCTTAGCGAGAGGTAAAAATGTAATTCTAAAAAGTCCTTACTTTTCTGCAATTACTTGAATGGATTCAGGATTTTAAAAGCCCAATAGTGGAAGGCTTGATACATTTGAATAAGTTTTTTATCTCGTCCGCGTCAGCATTTTAACTCCTGCAATTGGACACCAACTCAGCATCAAGATATGTTCTTGATTCCCAGAGAATGGGCGACCACGCGTCTTAAACACATCTGCCTTAGCGGATGCCGGATGTATGAATGTTTGTATGAGGGCGGGCACGCGAAAGAATGATTTGGAAGTCGGCAACTGCCTCCGCCTCCGGTTTCTCTGCGGATGTATTCATACATTTATAGCGACAGGAAGAGATTCTACAAAACTGTACTTGGATGAAACACACCGGATAACGGATGGAATAATAGGTGTATTCATACTGTATGTATGGAATAGTCAGCACATCCGTTGACGTCTGACTTTGACGAGATGCAGGAAAGTTCGGAAACCTTTACCAATCCTAAAAGGATGGCCGCCTATTTACCGAACGCCCTGTATAAGTATTCAATGCTCTCAACAAGAGACAATGCTCTGAATAGGAGACATCGACATAGGATACTAACTTAAAAGTTTTGTAATACTTTATAATTAACTGTTTGATAAGCAACAAAATTATGAACTTAAATTAAATAAATTTGGACGAGCTTTCCCATAAGGCCCAACTTTCTACGGACACCTAGCATTGGGATTTGAACATTCCTGAATTCTTGTATATTCTGCGTTGAAGTTCGTCCTCATTTTGGGCTTCCCAACCTCTATCGTGAACTTTACAAGATAAAAGAGCCTAAAAACCTTCTATGAGACGAGCCTGGGGAAGGTTATAGGATTGTCGTTTCATGCAATTAATAATACGATTTGATCAGTTAGCCAATTTTGAGTTTGTGTTGCTTATTGAGAGAACGCAAGGTCTGGCAAGAAGACAAAATAATCCCTAGCGTGTTCTTCTTCAATAAAATTGAAGAATTTTGTTAGATGTAACTTTGACTATCCAGGGCTTCACCTTACTCGGCCCTCATAAGGCCTGTAATACCCCTTGTGGACATTATTAGGGACCTCCGCAATATTGTTAGTATAAAAATGATCATTTCCCTAAATTTCAGAGTTGCTCAGTGTCAAATCCGAGAAATCGATGTAAATGCTAGATGTCGTGGAAAATTGCGCCTTGTGCTAGAACACGCCCATCTTTATTTAAGTTCATAATTTTGTTGCTTATGAAACAGTTAATTATTAAGTATTACAAAACTTTAAGTAAATGCATGTTACATTAAAAATTGTTGCAATTTGTGCCCAAAGTTTTAGGACATACGTTAGCTGTGACAAATATTAATCAGATTGCCTTTCCTTGTCGAATTAGTCTACCCGTAGATGGTTGTAACAACATGTGTTTCAAGTGGTTACATCCGTTTGTCAGCAACCAATGTTTACAAACCATGAAACCATTGCTTTGCCACCCTGATCTATACATACGAAAAAACTAGGGCTTGTATAAACTCAGTGAAATACTAGGTCAATCTGTTCCGTACACTCGAGAACACAAAACATGCTCCAGATTTTTAAATTCTTTATTTAACGATCTACTTTCCGATGCACTGTAAACACCGAGAAGATTCTTAGGAAGTCTCTCTGCTTTTGATTCGCGGAAAGCATTGAAACCTTGACAATGATTGGTCAGCAATTTGGCAGACGCTTCGTCTGCAGGAAGAGCACGACGCGAGTGCGGAGAGGTCATTTGTCACGGTCAAAGGTCACGCCGAAGCGGTGCTATTAATACGTGCTGACCCCGATATTACAACAGTCGAATTAAAATCTGATCAGGAGGAGTTTTCTTTGATTTGCGTCGACAATGCTTTGATTATATGATTGAATTATAAGTGCTTTCATACTTGGCCAAGTTTAAAATGTTTTTATGTGCATGTACCTGAGTTATAATGCTTTATTACGAGGTATTGTGGTATAATCATAACAAAGGTTTAGGTATACCGTTCACCCTATTTGTATTCATAGCATGAAGCATGACCCATTTATACGAATAAAAAAAACCTTTGTTGTTTTCTGAAGGGCTTGTTACAACCTAATTAATTAATGCAAAAAAATATCACACTTTTTGCTTTTATCTTACAAAACCGACGTTTCGAAATGGACTGTCAAATGACAAATTTATCATTGTCCATAAGTTCATATTATTTATATACAGGATGAGTCTGGGAAGACGCCCTCCCCCCTTTAGCTTTTTATTATATGTAATAGAAAAAATGGCTCATATAAAAGTTTTATTATTAAATATACTATTTGATGGCAGATGTAGATATTTTTTATAAAGTCAGGTTTACAAGAAACGACTATCAACTTTTATTTCTTAAATAGCAAACTATCATTATTTTACTAAAATATAAACCGCCAGTTTTTTTCTCTTTCCAACGATGTATTAGTTTTTTTAATGTATTTAAAAAAAATTCGAGAAAAATAAGGTAATTGAGAAATATGGGAAATCATTTTTATGCATATATTATAGGTGGCTATGTGAAAATGAACAAAATGTTACAATGTTAAACAGTAAAATTAATATCAACAAAGTATACATTTATTCGTTACTTATTTATTATTATTTACTTGTTTATTTATTTGTTATTTATTTTCACATAGTCAAATGAATAAAAATTATTTGTTATATATCTCGAATTTTTTCAAATGCATTAATAAAAACTAATATATCGTTGAAAAAGACAAAAAAATGGAGGTTTATATTTTAGTAAAATAAATAGGTTCCTATTTAAAAAAATAAAAGTTAATAGTTGTTTCTGATAACCCTGACTTTATAAAAAAATATCTACATCTGCCATCAAATAGTATATTTAAAATAATAAAACTTTTATATGAGCCATTTTTTTTATTATTTATAATAAAAAAGTTAAGGGGGGGGATTGATATATCATCTCAATAATTCGTTTAAATTTTTATTGTTAGTTAAATGTAAATTTAGCTCATAGCTCGACCAAATGTCAACAAGGTTTATGAATAATTTGAAAGGCATGTAATCCGGAAATCTATTTAAAACTCCCTATACTAATACGCTTTGCAAGACCACTTCACCGACTTTAAAACTTTAAATACATTATCTTAATCTGTTAGTAAAAATATCGCAATGTAAACTGTACTTCCGTTTCGCTTTACTTGGTTTATGCACGTGTGGATATATCCATCCATTCTTCAATAATTTCTTTCAAATGTATCAAAGAAGTTTACACAATTCATTTCCGACTTAAAATTTGCAGAATACTACCTACGCTTTTAGTTGATGCAACGCGCAGAAGATACGGTTAATCTCTTTAGACGTATTGTTGTCAATCTGCTTTCTTGTTGCGGTTGTTTTGTTGGTGTTTGTGTTGTTTGCATATCTTGACCGGAAATGAAGTAACTGATGTTGTTAGCAGTTTGCTGTTTATTCGATGCCAGCAATTTTATTAACAACTATACGGGGGGAATTACATAAATCGCTCCTGTAGGGTCTGGGAAATGTTCATTCGTATGCACTTTTGGCCGTAACCAGACAAAAATCACTGACGACACCTTATCGCCAACATAAACACTGTAAACAACAACTGACACTGACTCATCAAGTAAACAAACATGTTTTGAAACCGTCCAAAGTATTGACTCCTGAAATTTGTAATATTTGATGTTTGATTGTAGATCGTTGGTGCTATTTATTTGAACACGTTGTCCAGCAAAAAATGCAAATTCCCGAGACAAATGAGTACGTCGCACGCGAACGTGGCGATCTTAGTGACCTTGGCTGTCTGCCGTATACATTCACCTGCGCACGGTGGCTACCGTGGTACGCCAACAGAACCTGTATTCGCTCTCCACGTCTCTTAACTCTTAACCAAGGTGAGGCTTCAAGATTTTCGGACTTCGAAAGGGAAGACATTTCATCTGGCAGGGCTTCGCCAATTTCAATCTTTAAAAAGTATTTTTCTTTAAACTAAAATTGAGGGACCTTCTCAAATAGTCATATCTTTATCAAAACGATATTCTTTGATTATACAAACCCAGGACCATAATCAAGGGCGCCCGCAGGATTTTTCATAAAATAGGGCCGAAACCGTAAGATTTACTGTTGGGAGGGATGTTACCGACACATTTCACTACTTTTGTACGTAACAAAAACAAAGATTTCCTCACCTCGGTTTTGGAATGGCAAAGGCGAGTTCATTTTGTTTTTGAAAATGAAGTATTATAAATGTATACACATATAAAATTGTACTATTTCTCCGAGTTTTGGCCATAGTTGATATATAAAAGTGTAATAGATGATTATTTATTAAATTTATTGTTTTTTTACCTTCCATCACCTTTAGGTAAGGAACGTATTGTCTTTAGTCAAAAAATTCGATGGTGAGTTTTTAATGAATAAGCATGTTTTGGGGTCCCTAGAATACGAATATACTATTTTTACGATGATGTATGTGTGTGGGTGTATGTGTGTGTGACGATCGTTTCGGCCCGATAACTCCAATACTACAATTCCAAAAATTACAATTTCGTATTCCTCATTCTTATATCTAAATTCGAAATCAGATTTTGCTTGCAATTCAACAACCGGAAATACTTTAATTAGAAGCTTTTAACTGTTTTTCTTGCAAAAGGTTCTACATTTCCAGTAAAAATATTTCATAAATTATGTACTTGACAGTGACATCTTCTTCTTCTTTAGCTTTTCCCATTCGTTAGGGGTCGCTATTTTTATTTTCTTCTTCCACTCCTTTTTTTGCGTGTCGCTTTCATTCAGTTCCTTTTCTCTCACAGTTCTTCCATCTTATTTTTAGTCTTCCTGTTTCTTCAACCTTCTATTACTAAGCTATTCATTCTTCTTCCAATATATTCTTCATCCCTCGTCATGACATGTTCAAACCAATGTAATTGTCTCTTTTGTATCTTTCCAGAAACTTCTAACACTAGAGTATCTTTCCGTGTCTTCCCTAACATCTATCTCAAAATCCTCATCTCTGCCACATTCATTTAGTTTTCATTGATACTGACATCTGTCAATTTGAATTATCAGAATATATTAGAGTTTCCATGGTTAGCATAGCTGGCTGATTTATGAAATTTAATATCTTTATAATTCTTCAACTATATATATTGAATATGAAGTATAAAATGCAACCAAATCGTATAGAGAATAATATATTCTTTAAGTTATAGTAAAATCGTATTATATGGACCCTAAAACGTACTTATTCACTTAAAACTCATCCTTGAATTTTTTGACCAGACAATATCTTCCTTAAATAAAGGTGACGGAAGGTAAAAACAGTTAAATGTCATTTTTTGACATTTAATGTTATTATAAATATTTTATTTTCTATTCTATTTGACTGAATTATTTTCTTCATACTCAATATATTTAGAGATAAAAAATTATAAAGAAATTAATTTTCATAAATCTTGTTTCTTTCGATTACTTTAAATATAAACAGTGGACCATATAACAGGTGATAATAGTTGGACCGACATTTATAGGATCATCTTCTAGTTCAAATTTATCTTCTACCGGGATCATTTAATTTTGGCACACTATAAAAAATCCAGTGCGTACAGTAAAACCTACCTTTCAAAACATGGAACAATACATTTAACAGATGAATGTGCAGAGGATACAATGCTTAATAGAATTAAAGCTGTTTCAGTATTTGTACGTTTAAATCTATATTTTAAACTAGTCGAAAAAAATTTGTAGAAATATCTCACCATTTGCGAAGGTTTTATAATTTATTTGTTAAAAATGTAGACCGGCCAAACTATTATGGGTCTGGAGCCCAGACTCTGGGCTCGCCTGTCATCTCTTGATAAATTTAGAAATATGTGTCTAGTCAATGTGTAAAAGTGGTCGATTGCGGTACTTATTAAAGGCAATTAAGTCTTGTCTTCATCAATTGCACTAATGTTGAAATATCTATCCTTGTATGGTCGCGTTTCAAAACAGGCCGTACCATATGAATTATGCATAATTGTAAACGTTTAACCATTTATGTCCCGATTTAAAAATGACTGAATAATTCATCGAATGATTGGATTCACCCGCATACGAGTGTTTCGTTTCATTTCCGGCGTGTGTATCTATTAACATCTGATTGATTGGTTGCGGGTATCATAACCATCATTCACAATTAAACATGACTCAATCATAACCTCTTTACCTCACTCAAGAGGTCATCCTATTGTTGTCGAAAGGGGGTCGAGTTCACGTTTCACAACTTCTTCCGTTATGTTGCTATTGCTACTACCAACATTTGTACCGCAACATTCATCTCGAACATTTTTTTCATTTATAAAACATGCTACTATAATCATTTTTGGATGTGCCAATCTGCTTTTAATCGGGGGCTCGAAAGAATGTCTTAGATTCCGCATTCCTACAAGCCGGTACTTTGAACAATTATATAATTTTGTTTCCCTTTAAAAAGGGATGGGATGCCTTCTTAAGGTCCAGGAAAACTGGTAAAGACAACTAGAGAAACATTTTACTTTCGTTTATGGGTAGAACAGGTACAAAAAGTTTGGTGACGGTTTTTAAATGGGATTTTTAACTAAAATACAAGATACTAATAATCGTTTGTAGTATATACCAGCGTTTCTCAACTTTTTGGTCACCTCGAACCTGTAAAACTTTTGACAAATTTATCGCGACCAAGCGCTGAGCAAATTGAGTTTCCAACGAAAAACAAGCTAGTCATAAAGTTGAAACTTATAATTAACCTAAATGAGATGACAGAATATTATTATTTATATGACAAAATTTAGTCATTTAAGTTACAATAATTATAGATTTAGATCTAAAATTTGTAAACATTTTGCTAATTTTTTGTTGAAAATAGTCCTAAATTTACATATCACCAGAACAGTAATGTCAACTCCTTTTGCCGACCTAGACGCTGTACTCGTAAATAAGTGTTTCCGGATGATTTGGGGATATGTAATACTACTTATACCGGACGGAGTCCAAAAAAATTAATACTTCATATTCATGAGCCCTGAGCCCTCTTGGCCTTGGCTCGTGGACCCATGTCCATTGCATTTTCAGCGGACAAGTAGTATCTCTCTCTATTGGGGATGTGACGTCTCAACCGCAATTTTCAACAACTTTATTGTTTTTCAGGTATTATAAAATTGAGAAAAATTAAAAAATATTGGAACAAATTTTGTTAGATTAAAACAAAAAAATTGGAAATTCCCATTCGCATAAACGCACTATTATATTAATTATGAAGATGAATTAATTTGAAAAATACTTAATTAAATTTATTCTTTTCCTACAACACCCTTTAATTTAAAAATATTAAACATTGGAAAAAACGAAATGAACAATTTTCTATAAATTACATAAAAATAAATAAATAAATATTTCATCACGGCATATTACCCATTGCTGGGTGTGCCAATCTGCTTTGTTTTAATTTAAGAATGAATGGCGAACAAAAAAGTCTTTCGCGACCCTAAGACTGATAATCGCTGGTATATTATACTATTATAATTTAAGCTCCATTTAATAGTATTTTGTTAAAACATATTTATTTGAAATCGTCACTAAAGTGCACAAAAATCGTCGTAAAAGTTCAGAAATCGGCACTAAAGTAATCCACTATTTCATCCAAATTCAGTGTTGCCAACCTTATGATAATTATTGCACACGTAAGATAATTTAGGCAGGTGTACGATGTACAATTGTAAATTTGTACGTAAAATGATAAATAATATGTGCAAGAACAAACTAAATAATTCCGATGAAGAAATTTGAGATTACGCATAATTTTGAGTGTTCTTTACGATAACATCAATGTTATCAACATTGCAACATTGACTGTCAGACTGACAGATGTAATATAACCATAACCTATAAATATAAATATTCCTTTCATTTCCATTTATTAATTTCAAATAAAATTTAATATGCACCTTAGCACTGAAGTTTGTTTGTATCACTCATATGGTTTATTTTCCTTACGGGCTCGGTAAATAAAGTCCATATTCGTAATAAAAAATATAACTTCAGTGCCTTGATACATAAATAACTATTATGTCGAATAGGTGATAACAATTAAGAGTTTTCGGCAAAAATAGCCATAGTCCAAATATTGTAAATATGAGTTACATACAATACCAAATGATTTGGTAAAAATGTTTCTCGCAAAAAATATCTTAGTCACAAGTTATTACATTTCAAAGTTTGGGCGTTTCTTCCAAAACATATAAAAATGTGTATTTTTCTATTTCTTAACATCCTGTAAATCATTTTTCCTGCGGTAAATTAAGTTACAGAAATCTATAAAAGTAAGGAAGCTAGAAAATGATTTCTTTGATTATCTCAAATTCAAAAAAATGGACTAAGAGCTCCTCAATTTTATAAGAATAAATGCTGTATGACTGAGATTTCGAGAAATTGTTAAAACTTAATTTACCCCTTTTTTTGAACGGTACTGTCCATCATAAAAAAATTATTTATTAAAAATCTACAACAAAATTTAACATTTTCCTACCTGTTGGGGTCGGAGAACACAAACTTCCTTAGCTTGAGGTCCCTGAGGACAATTCCCTCTCTATGGCACGCCCTCACAGTCTCCGCGACTTGTCGGAAGAGGCGTCTTGCCTCAGGTTCACGCACACGACGTCTTTGACGCACATGAGAGTGTAAATCACCATGGGCGCGATCGAAAACTAGATACAAGTATCTATCGCCTAAAAGAGCTTCGCGTAAGGGTTGTACATGAGGGGAGGCATCCAAGCGGTAGTGTGCTGTCAAGAGGTTGCTGCTATCCCGAGTCACAACCTGAAAAGAAAGAAATAAAATATTAATTTGGCGTCGCGTTTTTTGGTGGACTTATTGTACAGATAAAGCTATAGGAACTAAAGTAAAATGGCACATCACGTGTACATATCATGAATTTTTTATGCGTTCTGTGAAAAACCAATAATTAATAAATATTTATCTACTGGGAAAATGACGTACTGCGAGTAATTCACTTGCATAATGTATTATAGTTATGTAGTTTAATTTTTCATTTCGTCATTCAAAATACATGAATATTAATAAGCGTACATATCTAATAATATTGTTTCAATGCCACTGGTCTGCCACCGATGACGTCACAAACTCATCGCTACACTTTGGCTGTTTTATGCCACCAGAAATTCGCTACTGCTGAATAAAAGATCATGAGTCGATTTTTTTTTTAATTATTGCGTTTGGATTAAATTTGGCGTCCCAACGTACATAATTGTGTCTGAGAACAAGACTATAAGTCTATCTTGGAAGTTTATGGGCATGCGTAAATACCGTTGAAAAGGTCTAGTTGTACATTTAAAGTACCAAATTTAATCCAACGCAATCATTGAAAACATCGACTTGTGACCTGTTTTCATAGCAATGGCGAATTAATGGACAAAGCTAGGAACTACTTAAAATAAAAGTACTGGAAGTAGTACTTTAAATAAGTACATCTAATATTTACAATACTTTACTTAAAATACTTTTGAAAATTAGTAGGTATAAAAAGTACTTCAAATACTCTTTGGTACTTGAAGTATCCAAAAGTATTTAAAGTAACTTAAATACTTCAAATACTATATACTTCACGCATGTGCAAGAATATATTGCTGTGTTTTGAGCACTACTGTCAACACGGGTTTGAGCAAGTAATAAAGTTTTCTGAATCTGCAGTATTCTACAGTTTTAATCGAATAGTTGAAGACGTAAATAAAGATAAATCAAGACGTAATGCATTATATGTGATGAATATTTTGAACAACTTATTTATAAAATGCAATTTGCTCATGAATATTATAGAAATAAATAAGTAAAGGTTTTTTTTTACTTCAATGAGTGAAGTAGTAGCTTCACACATTACTCCAAATACGTGCAGTCTAACGTTTAATAGCGATGTGTAATGCATTTCTTATGGAATTGTTTTAAACTCATTTTATATGTTTGAAGCCTTTTTACACGCATGTGAACAGAGACATCTTCATGCACTTATTCCAAAGTATATATTTTTTAAATAATTAATTAAAAAATTAATGGGTTATTTAACTGTCTGGATGAGTGATATACCTAAATTTAATATGTAACTTTCATAAAAAAGTATTTAAAACTGGTACTGTAAGTAAGTAAAAAATGTACTTAAAGTATTACTTTACTTAGTATTTATATACTTTTCTTGTAAGTATTTAGTACTTAAATACTTTTTTTGAGTACTGCATAGTTCCAGCTCTGTTAATGGGATCCTCCGCCATAACAAAAAATAATAAAATGTACACTTTCTACTTTAAATATTACTCAACTGATTAAGATAAAAAAATATTTTTTAATAATTTCTTTGCGAGATATTTGAAATTTTTATCAATTCTAGTATGACGTCACACTATTGCTATTTTTCTGGCGTAGCCTATTATAGAAACTGGTGCCAGAAAAATAGCAATAGGTGTAGATAAAAATCAAATGCAGGTAAACTAAATACAATTATAACTTTTTAATACTACGAATTGCTTGAAAATTAAACGAACTTTCATTTAAAATAATAAAAAATAATAATAGTGGCGGACCCCATTTGACAGTATTTAAGTCACCTGGAAATTAGTTGAACAGTAACTTTTAATATGTTTGCGTACATTTCTCATTAAGAAATAATGAAAAGTACTTAGTCAAAAGTAACGTCATACCTACTTTGAAATCGTGTTTATACGTTGGTAAATTATCTTTGTTTACGAGATAATTATATAAACATAGGTTTTCTGCAGAACACAGTCTGCAACCTTGCCCAGAAGTTTTTCGAAACACTATTACGTGTTTATCCTTTTTGTAATTTCTCGGAAATTGTCAATGTGTTTAAAATTTGTCATGGATTACTAAGGAGGTTGCTCATTATTTAAAGTAAATAAAAATTTGCTGTTTTAATATTTATTAGCTTTAGCTGGACTATGTCAACTTAAAAATATTTCATACCAAGATTATCACTCAAGGCTACAAATAGATTAAAAAGTCAATAATAATCCAAAGTTCTCTTGGATGAAGCAATACTTTTTTATACATTTGCACAATTCTTAAACATTCACTTTACAAAACTTTCCTTCATTAATTAATAATCTAGGGTCGTGACTAGAAAAATATCATTCCTAATAAAGGTTCACCCATTCTTCAAAAAGATACAATTTCGTTTTTGACTAAGCTTATTTGATTATGACGTTGGTACCACGATCTATTAATATTCATATTTGTTTCGAAGATGAAGAGAACATAGAAAGGATAATGTTTTGCGACCATAGTACAAATAAATGCACTATACTTTGTTTCAAAATGAATTGAACTATAATATATCAGTCCGTTATGTACATTCCAGTTGCGCGTTAATTATTTATTCTTATAAGTATAGTCGAACACACTGATTTTAATAGAGATCTACCGTTTTAGTTCTCAATGAATTTTTCGAGATCATCTGAAGTTACATTGAAATAAAAATAAATTTAATAATCCCAGTGAAGTTGGCACCCCCATGTAGGAATTAAGAGAAAAAAAACTATTGCATAATTTTACCCATATTATGCCCAGTTTTGCCCAACTGTTATTTTTGCCCCCCCCCCATAACTCATGAGCCAAGTCATTTTCTAGGGTGTGGCACCCCCATAAACGAATTCGCTTATGGGGAGTCCACACCATAGATATTCGATTATTGACTCACTGGTTAAGGGGGGGGGGGGCAAAAATAACAGTTGGGCAAAACTGGGCATAACTTTGGTTAGGTTCGGTTAGATTAGGCTAGGTTAGATTAGGTTAAGTTAGGTAGATACTTAATCCTGCAATTGTGACGAATTCTACCTGTTTTATAAAAAAAGAAGGGCTGGGTAAAAAAATAAGAGTTGGGCAAAACTGGGCATAACTTGGGCAAAATTATGCACCAGTTTTTTTCTCTCAATTTCTACGTGGAGGTGTCAACTTCACACGGGTATTTTAATAACGTACTTTTATTTGCATATAATATAAATACGTAAACAAAACCCTCTTTTCTCCACGGCTATGTAAGTCTTCAAAAGGGATCGTATGAGTTCAGAGCGTTTACAGAGTTATGTTTCGAGGATGAATTTTTCAAAACTCGAGGCTTTTAGTTCCAGTTTTCTTGGCCCCATTTAATTACGCAAGTCACAGCAGCTGTATGTCTTTAATACTTTAATATGATGTCACTCCGCTATCAAGATACTCATGATTAACAGTAAAAGATTATCCAACAATCAGCAAATTAATTTTTCTTTTTTCTTGTTACATAAATTAATTGCATTTCTTATACATTTGACTCATTTCTAATTTGTTTCTTTCAACACTTTGCTTGTATAATGAAGGATATACTTAGGGTTGCTAATCAATTCAAGTAGAAAAACTATGGAGAATAATGATTCGATTGAAATCTGGTCAACGCTCAAATCATCAGATGAAACAAAATTATTTTTACATTAAAACCTATAAACGACGACCATTGCTTTAGGTAAACAAGTATAAGTATTAAAATATTTTGACACATAATCTTTAAGATAAATATAACAATAAAAAGATAAAGGTCGTAAATGATGTGTTCCACTTTGTTGTGTTATTGCTGTACATAAAACCCTGAATTTTTTAAATCATTGTACAAGTACTGCACGTTTTACGAAGCCAATTAAATATCAACTTATTATATATCTTGCTAAATGTTAATAGTTGATATTTCATGAACTAATATTGCATTAATTAAATATTACTTAATGACTGTGTATTATATTTGAAATAAAATTTGAAATACCCTTTGAAATGGGTTTCTTAAAGAATCTGTACACTCATATCAACAAACAAAACATGAACAAAAACAAAAGAGTGTGCAAAAACAATGCCGGTGGACCTTGAGTACGGGCACACCATTTTTATGCACCAGTAACACTTGACACCGTTACGCGGTCAGTGGAAAAGCGTACGGCCTCTGATCGTTTGCCGCATCGTTGATTTTGCATCCGACATTACGTTGTATATGGAGATGCCTTCTGCATACAACCCAAAAAGAAAGAAAAGGAACACACTAAAATATTACTAAAAGTTTTCGTAATGATACAACAAATTCTTTCGATTTCCGAATCGAATAGACAACATTCACCATCAATAGATAGGATCTGCTGTCGAAGATTCATTGGGTAAGAATCGAAAAGAGATTGCGAAATACACAAACCAACATTTTTTGGTTCTCCTAACGGATGTACCAGGTATATGTTGCAAGAATTTACAGTTTCTAGAACCATAGGCTAACTTCCCACCGAGATGAAGGTAGCCTACAAAAAATATATTAGAGCCTCAAAACCTGACATTTTTTAAAAATCATCGCACAATGTTTGATAAATACGATGTGTCATAAAATTATAGACGTATATAAAGTCACAAATGGAACTTTTTTTTTCTCACACTTTGGACCTCAGGGTCGTAAGTGTTTAGCATATATTTTAATAAAATGTTTAAGAATAATCGAACAGCAATTGTTATTGTTTCGTCAGTATTTATTGAAATTTTATGAAACTATTAACAATTGATGAAAAGTTAATTTTTTTTATTGAATGCTATTACTGATTACACGTCAGTTGTCCTTTGAATTCGGCCTTGTATTAAAATGATATAATTTTGTTACACAACATTTTGTAATGCAATACTTGCTAACACACTTGGTAAGGTATTGGTACTGTATTTAAAACTTATTCATCGATACTTATAATAATTTTTAAGAACGTACACGTGTAATAATATCTATTTAAATTAGCTCTAAACAAATGGTGTTTCCGTTTTGCAACGAATGGCCTAGACTCGGAGATAAATCCGAAATCGTCACCTACATCCGAATATAACACAATCGTCTTTCTCAACGGCATATCGTTATCTCTTTTCCTCACACTGACGTCGGGATTGTTTGTCTTTGTCTTTCACGTGTGTCAGTAGGACGCGACCTTCTCTTGTTCCACGGCACGTTTACCAGTATTTATACGTACTTCTTTCGAGGATACTTCAGTAATCATTTAAATACTTAAACGCCGACGGAAATTAGGAGATAGTTCCCTGTTGATTAGCTACAATAATATCTATTGATTTCTTAATTTGGGGGGTGAACCTTCCTCCCTAGAAAGTCCTGTTACCTCTATGAAAAGTGGGCAATTAGTTCATTATTTCGTAAAATATTCAAGTTGAGCTCAGGAATTGTTAGATTCTTATTATATTCTTTACGTAAACATGGCATTGCGCAATAATGTTTCGTTTATAGGTAGTTCAATTCGCCCTATTATCTGTGCTGACACTTATTACGAAACTATCTTTTTCTGCAACAAAAAACAAACATGCAGACAAGATCATTATTCTAGCACCTTTCGATAGTTTGATATTATTGATAAAACAAAGAAAAATCTACAATACACGGCAATGTTTATGAGCTATTTTGATAATTCCAAATTATTTCCTGAACAGAGTTACGGCATACGTTGCCTTCTGAACAAATTCTATAATATGATTGATTGAATCCGTCGTTGGCACTAGGTTAAACAGTTTTAATAAGGTAAAATAATTAACACTTGGCAAGTTACAAAATAATGTTTATTACTTTTATCGCGATTTCGGATTTTACACCATCTTCAGAAGGCTGAGGAATGTACAGAATAATTACATGAAGATATAGGATGATTCATCGGTTTATTTTATTTTAATAACTCGATTATTTTAAATATTATAAAAAAAAATTCAAACGAAGTTTGTTTTATATTAAAATGTCTATAAATCTGCAATATTGGTTTTACTACAGGATGTTCCACTTTTATATAATGCTAAGTAATTTTATATTTTCAAATGAAACACGCTGTATATTTAAACAAATTTAAAAAGTACCTACATGAAAATTGCTTTCCGCAAAAGTATGAAAACAAACATATGTTACAATATTGAAAAATAAAATGGTAAATGATTTAAATATTATTTTTTGTATTAAATACAGAAGGTTTTACAATACTATTTTTTGAATTAGATTTATTTGATAATTAAATAACAGGTGTAATAATGAAATATCGGATTACAATAGATGAAATATCTAATTAATTTTCTTTAAATTTAAAAGGCGTAATGTTATAATAATAAAAAATAAAATGACGAATAATTTAAATATTACAATTTTATTAAATACAGTAGGCTAATACGCCTAAAAATTTACAGAAAATTAATTAAATATTTCATCTATTTTAATCCGATATATCATTATTACACATGTTATTTAAAATTATCAAATAAATCTAATTCGAAAAATAGTATTGCAAAGCCTTCTGTATTTAATAAAAATGTAAATTTTAATCATTCGCCATTGTATTTTTTAATAACATTACATATAATTGTTTTTATACTATTGGGTAGTAAATTTCATGTACTTTTCAAATTTGAATAAATATATAGGATGTTCCATTTGAAATCATAAAGTTACATAAATAAATAAATATATCATCACGGCATATTACCCATTGCTGGGTTTGCCAATCTGCTTTGCACACAGATATCGGTAATGACGAAATATTTGTACCGTGCGGCGCCTCACGGACACTCATTGCTGGCGTGGATAGTGCACCACAGGGGTCAATACTGTGCCATTAAAACTTGAAGTAATTTTTGGCGTCGGTCGGGATCGAACCCGGGTCCCCAGATTCGCGACCAGACGCTCAGGCACACGGCCACGAGACATAAAGTTACATACCACTATTACCACTGCATAAAAAAACACCTGTAGGAAAACCTATATTGCAGATTTATGGACATCTTAATATAAAACTCACTTCACTTGAATTTTTTTCCATAATATTTAAAATGATCGAGTTATTAAAAAAGAACAGACCGATAATATAAACTATAATTTTTGAAGCATTGGAAATACTATCCCAAGGGATCATCAAAAATTCTCTTTCCATAATATTTCCAAAATTTCTGAGTGGAGAACACCTGTTTGGTCATTCATGAGTTTCTCATTGCGTTTAATGGCTTTGTACCTATATTTCAAAAGCTTCCAAGAAATTAAATTTGGACCTGTGGCAAAAAGGAACATTTTCAGCTATGTATATCGTCAAGCATCATCCACTTTGTGTTGCGCAATGCCATTCTTACGTGAATAATACTACATATCATTCTTCTCAAAGTCCATTTGTCATCTTTTTAGCATCTATCTGTCATCATCTAATGAATCACCACCAAAACAAGCCAGAATAATCGCACAAGAATCGTGTGAAAATACATCCCCTTTTCGCTCAACCCTTGACTCACTCTTTTGCTCTCTGGCCAATGTCCACCACCCCTAGCAAGATCAAATCGAAAATCTCTCCCGTATTCACACGCGGTATGAAATCTCTCTCGCTGCGAAACGCAGTGCAAGACTTCAACAAGATTTCACCCCCTGGAGTAAGCACAGCAAAAGCAAACGCACCCTCAGCTTGTAATGATTTTCTCATAGTGAACTATACATTAAATGCTAGTGGCGTGTGACTGAGTTGCGAGAGGAATTTTGAATTTTAATTGATGTGTTTAGTTGGTTCCCAGTGCTGTATTTAGTAGGGGCGAGCTGCTTTTCTCACTTATTAATCACTGAGATGAAAAGAATTGTTTTTGCACTAACTAGCAAACTAACAAATTTCGTAGGATTCCAGGTACAGATAATCCGAAATGCTAAATGTAAGGGGGTGTTGGGACTAAGTGCAAATAATGTCAATTTAGAATGTTTTTAAATATTTATTACAGTACTTCAGAGAACAAATAACGCTGAAATTTAGAAATAGAAACAAAAAACAATTCTATTTTTTTTAATTTTAATTTTTTTCCGATTATTTACAGTACCCCTTCTTATTGATATAATACTCTGTAATTCGAATATAAGAGTTATGTTGAATTAAAACTAGTAACTAAAAAAATAATTCTGAAAAAAATCATATATTTTTTTGTTTTCCGGCGTTCATTGATCGACAGATGCCGAAGTATTATGTATTATTACTTAATAAACAATGTATATAGGTACATACATCCACCAGCTGTATAATCTCGATCTGAAATAATTATCACATCCCGTCAATTGAGGAGTGGAAATTAAAGCAAAATTTGATAGTTTTTTTTTTCAAGAATTACACGTGCTAGTTGTTGAGTTTGGAGAAATTTTATTCCACAGTTCGGATTAAAGAGTCCTTTTTCGGATTACCTTCCTTCTATTCCATGTTCGGATTAACGTGGGTTCGAATTAAAGGGTTTCTACTGTATTTGAGTAAGGGACATTTTCTTTACATAACATATAAATTATTGACGAATAATATAAACACGAAATTATTTTATTAAAAAAATAATCGAAGATCCGGCACATATCTGGTGGAAAGTTTTGCCACACTATCAAACAGCAAAATAAAAAAGTACGTTTGAACTTGACACAAATTTGACAATCTTAACCACACCTATATTGTCATTGAAGTCAAATGACTTCTAAGGTCATATTTTGATCAAACTGCACAAGTCAAGTGGACACAAATTTATTTTATCATCTGATATCATTTACACAATTTTTGCATCATACTTTTTTCATTAACGAAGTGATTTACATTTTACAACTTCGAAAAACGTAGATTGTCACGATTGCTCGGTGACTCTAGCAGTAATATTTTTGCATCATCTACTTGTATTTGTTCTAAGTAAAAGAATACAAAATGGTAAGCATGATTTTTGCACGCGCCGCATGCTGTAGCGGTGACATTGAAAGCCTGCTACGGTCGGATAGACGTATTATGACGTCATCTCCGGTAAAACGTCAGATATTTCGCAGTATGTATCTAATTGTATCCAAAGTGACCCGGTCGGGATAACATCAATACCCACCAGCCGGAAAAATATTAAATGCTAAGATAAATCGTAGATTTCAGTAATGACGATGAGTCAAAAATGTCTTAGAAAAATTGGGGTCCTCCACTATAAAAACAAAATGAAGAACTCTGGACAAAAACAACCATAGTCTAAACATTGTAAATATAAGTTACATACAGGACATGCACAGGGTAGAACAAATTCGAGTTCTTTTTATGAAAAACTTTCTTATTATGCATGCTACAGAAAATTGATGTAGGTCTTTATGGGCCAACTTTTTGAGACAATTTTAATAGGCACCACAGTAATTTTCGATTGTCTTTTGTTTTTGAGCTACAGGCTCAAACTTGATTTTTGCTTATTTTGAAAATACCTCATATTGGGCTTATAATGATGATAATTAAAAGATGTTTAAATAATTTTTATATGGTTATTTACGTATAATGTAGTGTGGATTTTTTCAAAACTTAATAATTCTTGAGATATAATTCAAACAATATTTTTTAAATGGGAACATTATGTTGAAAATAATCTCATAATTTTTATTATTTTATAAGCTTCAACGACGTATGACAAGTCTACATTCTTTTGTTTCAAACATGAATAAAAGATGAATTATTAATTTATTGGGGTGTAAAAAATTGAAAACTATTAAGAAAAATAAAAAAAATCAAATGCAGATTATCAATTGTGTTTTTCTTTATTTATATTCATTTTTCTAATTTATATACTTCAGAAAACATATTAAACCAAATTTTTCGAATTGTGTCAATAATGCTAACTAATACCGATAAAAAATAAATGAACTATTTCGAAAATTATTGACTAAAAATAATTTTGAGTACTTAATTAATAAATAGATTTAAAATAAACAATTGATGATCTATAATTGATTTTTATCATTTTCTTAATAATTTTCAATAAATTAATAATTCATCTTTTAGTCACGTTTAAAACAAAAGATTGTAGACTTGCAATACATTGTTGAAAAGCTTATAAAATAAGGAGACTATTTTCAATATATGTTCCCATTTAAAAAGTATTATATTTTTAAAAATCTAATTGCAGCACGATATTCTACGTAAAAAAACCATATAAAAATTATCTAAACATTTTTTTCTTTATCTCTCATAATAAACGAGGTATGAGATATTTTCAAAATAAGTGAAAATTAAATTTTAGCCTGTAGTCTCGCCTGTAGCTAAAAACAAAAGACTATCGAAAATTCCTGTGGTGCGTATTAAAAACAAGTTATTATATTTAAGTTTGAACGTTTCTATAAAAAACTCCTATAAAATATCTAATTATTATCTAATTGTTTATCAATCAATGTATAAACATGATCCTGAGGTAAATTAAGTTACATAAATCTATAATAAGGAAGCTACAAAGTTGTTTCTTTGATTATCTCACAATAAAAAAAGTATTACGGCTTAACGAATAACAATTAAGCCTTTCCACAACTACGGATCACTTTATATTTAGATGAAGTTCGTAACAAAAAAAAAAATTACGTACCCTATTTAAATTAGTCTATGATCAATGCAAAATTTTATATATTTATAGAATCAAGTAAGCAAACAAATTTATTTTAAGTTTTTTTCTACTACACATTTCGAATAAAGGTCAGATTTGACGTAAGAAAGACACGTATTTCTTTGAAAAACGTACAATAATTTAAAATGTTATAATTATATTACAAGACAATGCTTTTGTCCATCATCAATTTCTCTGATAACCGCTGTTGAATGCATATTTGCCAACACAATGAACATGCAATAATATCACAATAGCAATTATTACAGACATCAAACAGAAACAAGTGAATTTGCGTAGTGGTTGCCTGGCAACCCATACTGTCTAGCTGAGGTCAACGAGTGACGAAATCATTCTTAGTATTTAACAGATGAATATATGCATTCACTCTGTAATTCAGTGTACACATGTTGACTACTCTATGAGACGTAGTACTGATATGTGGATTACTAATTTCATGATAAATTAATTATCGAAATGTAGGAATTTCCATAACAAGTCAACAAGGTTCTGAGGATGTCATTAAGATGAAAAACAGTGGCGCAACGCTGTTTTCAAAGAATAAGTGTCATCGCAAATTTATTGTTCATTGTATTTGTACAACAATTTTATTACACCTATATGGATCGAATCAGAAATATTTTTTAACAATTAGACCCTTTAGAAATAATATATAGAGTAATATATTCATTGGAAGAAAGGAAAATAATCGGACACGCAGTCTTACATAAATTATTTATTTCCTGGCCAACATTTTGACTGTACAACAGTCTTCTTCAGAGCTAGAAATTATAAAAAGGCTTAACAAACGGAAACCCCGTCCAATCAGTGAAGATTAGCAGGTGTAATTTCATTTAATATAGTGTATATATTATCTATGTGAATTTTAAAATATTAAATGAAATTACACATGTTAACCTCCAATGTTTTGATGCGGTTTTCCTATGTTAAATCTTTTTTTAATTGACCATTTCTAGCCCTGAAGCAGACTATTGTACAGCCGAAACGGCGGCCAGGAAATATATAAGGGTGTGTTTAATTTATTAATATTTTTTAAAACATAATAATATGTGAAATAAATCTCATGAAAGAATATGATCGAAAGCGAGGCATTGACGATTTTTATTTAAAAGATAGATTATAGGAAAAAATCATTCACCGTCAATCATTTTGTTCTAATGGGAATATCACGGCACACTACGTTTGATATAATTAAAATAATCGCTACGAAGAGCCAAAAGTAGTTGTAGAAAAGCTAGGAAAATGGATGAAAATGAAATGAAAAAGATGCTTATGTTATTTAACTGTAGTTTATATACGGATAAAGTTGTTTTAGTTTGTTGCTTTTTCTAAGTTAAATAATAAAGTTATAAAGTTTGTGCGGATTTTTTTATAAAATTTATGAAAGACATGTCGGATTATTTTCCATTCTTCCATTCTGTAACGAGTTGATCATCGTTTCATCAATATATTCATTGTTTAAACAATGTGCTAACAGGACACGCGAATAACTGTTCTCATTTTTGTAATTCAAATTAAGGAAAGTTAGTACTGTTACTATTTACGGTAGTTTAACAAATGTGAAATGTAATTCGCTTAAAAATAGTTTGTTCTAAATTAGTAAAAATCATCGAAGGCTATTCCACCACGCCTCGCGCTACAAATTACGAAAACTTTGAAAGTTTCAATGTCAGGTAGGAAACCGGTTGAATTAGTATTGGTACAGGTCTTCGTAACAAGTAGCTCGAGCTAGCATCTCGCAATCTCTACGCACCCTGTGAGAATCTGTGTTCTGTGTCCGAATGGCCGGACTAGGGATGCTGACCCCTTGACCTTTCTCATAGCTACCCTTTCACAGAGAGATTGTGGGCAGGTTGGGGATGCTATATTCGGCAGATGTACTCGTAATCATTAATCAACCAGTTGGAATTATTTTGCATTTTGATAAGACTAGACTCTCAACTAGGATAGTTAGTAAAGTTGTACAATAAACCTAGTCATATTTGGGACGTATTATTTATGAAATATAAACTGATTCACGATAGCTATCTGTCTAACTCTAAGAAAATTGACGGAGGTAGGCTGTTGGCTCTCGGTGAAACATGTATTGACATTTATTTGTTTCACAAATTTGAGCAATGTATTTATTGCAATTTCGGCTGTTAGACCATCATCAAAAGACTGAACATTACGTATGTATATGCTATATAGGGCGATTCATCAGTCTGTTCTTTTTCAATAACTCTATTATTTTAAATATTATGGAAAAAAATTCAAACGAAGTTTATTTTATATTAAAATGTCTGTAGTATAGGTAATTCTACTGGGTGTTCCATTTTTACGCAATAGTATATATATATATATATGTAACTTTATATTTTCAAATAGAACACCTACATATTTATACAAATTTGAAAAGTATCCAATAGCATAAAAACAATCATATGCTATATTATTAAAAATATACAATGACGAATAATTAAAATATTTATATTAATTACATTATTTTAACATTACTATTAAAATTTAATGAAAAACAATTAATTAAATATTTCATCTATTTCAATCAGATATTTCATTATAACACGTGTTATTTAACATTATCAATTCAAAATATAGTTTTGCAAAGCCTCCTGTATTTAATAAAAATGTAATATTTAAATCATTCGCCATTGTATTTTTTAACAATATAACATATAATTGTTTTCAGACTATTGGATAGCAAATTTCATGTACTTTGTATAAATATACAGGTGTCCCATTTGAAAATATGAAGTTACATACCATTGCGTAAAAAAGGAACATCCTGTAGAAAAACCTATACTGCAGATTTATAGACATTTCAAGACAAAATAAACTTCGTTTGAAATTTTTGTCCATAATATTTAAGATAATAGTTATTAATAAAATAACAGACCGATGAATCACTTGTATATACTATTTACATATTAGTCGGAAGGTTATTTGGGAAGACAAGAGATCAAAACTTCTAGAAGCGTCCCCTCAAATCTAGTTCTCCTTTCATAAGGTTTTTCCTTTCGTTTATGGCTTCCTTAATTTTATGGGGGTTAATCTCCGGACATTCTTTCAAAATTAAAAATTCCAAATTAGTTTCCGTTGTTTTCAAGTAAACGTTTAGCTACATTGGAATAATTTTTATTATTTCTGAAACAGGATAACTGTTTTTTTAATTCTAACTGATTATGGCCTAATAGCCCATATTGCAATAAAGACATTGCTAAAATTTGTGAAACAAAGCGAGTTTTTTTATGAATACCTTTCCTTTTACATTAGTCTACTTAAAGAAATGTATTGCATTTTACGCATCGCTGTTAAAAAGTCAGACTACACGTACTGCGATAAAATATGCGAGTAGAAAAAAATACTTATTACAATAATAACCAATCTAGACATGTCAGTAAAATCTAGAAGTTTCTTGTTGATTTTATATCACCCATTCTCAAAATTACGTAATGTTAACATTGCTAAGTTTTGAACAGAATACGACCATTAATTATATTACAAACAGTATGTATTTATAATATTATAATACAGATCATTGGAAACATGTACATATATTTATGATTAAGATAAATTATATGGGGTCTCATGGCCGTGTGCCTGAGTGTCTGGTCGCGAATCTGGGGACCCGGGTTCGATCCCGACCGACGCCAAAAATTACATCGCATTTTAATGGCACAAAATTGACCCCTGTGGCGCACTCTCCACGCCAGCAATGAGTGCCCGTGAGGTGACGCCTGGTAAGCGCCCACACGGTACAAATATTCCATCATTACCGATATCTGTATACGAAGCAGATTGGCACACCCAGCAATGGGTAATATGCCGTGATGAAATATTTATTTATTTATTTTTTATTTATAAATTATATAAATTTTAAATATTTAAAAGAAAATAGTTTGAATCATATTGGAAGCATATGGTGCATCATCTGAACAGTACTTTATGACAAAATCATCTACAATATGATCTAATTGCAACCCTACTTTTTATGTATATAATATTTCTCTCACTAATCCAACCCTTTTATAAAATTTAAAATGTTCATTGTATATTCAAATGACTACGAATTTTCTATGACCATCCCATCCCCAAAAGTGAAATTTCTATTTCTATCAATAAATAGTAAATCACGAATTGTCAAACTTTTATACCCACTACAATGGTCGGTGTAATAACATTTCAATTTGAAAAAAACAGGATTAGCATATTTTCACCCATGAATAAGTATGGGTTACCTGAATATTGTGTACATGAATGTGTTATAATGATATACAGTGGACTCCAGGTAACAGCAGTAGCACTTTTTACCTACTTGTTGCACGCAGAATAAATAGTATTTAAATTTAGGATTGAATTTGTATAGATGGGGTGAATTGATAAATTGGTTTAGGAACTTTCGCAGAGGGGACGGAAAATTTTGGTTTCTGATTAATGGGTAGTATATATTTAAAATCTTTTGCGTAGCTACAAACATTGTAAACTTATTTAAACAATGTTTATCTATATCAATGCACAGTGCTTTAATACTAGAACAACCGAGTCAAGTTCTAAATAGTTTAGGCTATTTTTGATGGTTGGCCGTACGTCATAATCATAATATAATGCACAGTTTGTTTCAATATGTCAAGCAATAAAATGCACAGATAAAATTTGGATGGAGAACATACAATTTATTGACTTATTATAAAGTCAAGCACTAGATTGTGCAGACTATTTTAAGATGGATGATCGTATTTGCCTCATTTAAACGTCATAATATAACATACTATAGTCTATTTCAATATGTAAAGCAATAATATGTACACACAATTTAGGTGAGAATCATATAATTTATAGATTGAATAAAGTCAAGCATTGGGCAGTGCAGGCTATTTGTGGAAGGGTGAAAATATATGATATATTTAAATGTCATAATATAATACAATATACTATAGTCTATTTCAATATGTTGTGCAATAAAAACGTACAGACACAATTTAGATGGGAAACATAATTTATTGATTGAATATAAAGTCAAGCATTAAACAGTGCATGCTATTTTAGGATGGGTGTTCATTCGTTACATTTAAACGTCGTAATATAACAAATATTATATAGGATGTTTTAATATGTTAAGCAATAAGATGGGGAACATATAATTTAATTTATAGAGTAAATATAAAGTCAAGCATTGGAGAGTTCAGACTGTTTTGGGATGGATGACCGTATAGGGCACATTTAAATGTCACAATATACTGTCATATGCTATAATCTATTTTTTAACTATTTAAGAGTACATATAATCCAAATTTTTGATTGGCTAATAGTCAGCCTTGTTTACACCAAAAACAAATATTTTTTCCAATTTGACGTTTAGTAATTTTTGAAGAACTAATTATGTATGTATGTACGTATGTATTAATTATCGTTTTCAATGTAATTTTCCTAGTTTAAAAATAAATTATAGCAATCCCTAATTGGATTATTATAAAAAAAAAGATTTCTCACCTTGCACACAAGTTCCTGCTGTGTATGTACATTAACACATCGATAGAGACTGCTCCCCTCAACTTGGTCCAAAAGCAAATATTTATCAGCCACCAGCGAAGCTTGAAAATAATGCCTGTCGCACTGATAAGCAGGGCTGGTGCTGACCTGGTGCCTGGTGTCTTGCTGCCCATTTGTCCCTCCTGCAGCCCCGGTATCGTCCTTGTAGATACACGCGCTCCTTGGCTCGCGTGAAGGGCAACTCAACCGGAGCTTCTTCACTACTTCACTAGTGTCACTATCTTTATCCACTTCATGCAATCGCGACATTTCTTGGACGTTTTGCATTATAGGTAACACTTAACACATTCACACACTGTACACTTAGAGCACTAATAAGTAATTTTTTGAGTTCAATTTATTAAAAGTCTTGTTGGCAAGGTTGGAAGCCTGCAAGATAAAAAATTGTTTCACAATATGTCAAAATAAATTACTAATAGTGGTTTTTTCTTACCTGATTTTTATTCAGCAACAGACGGCACTTCAAAGTTTGACCTTCTAAAAAATGATGCAAACTAAAAATTGGTCAAAGATTCGAACCGGCATCTGTTGAAGGAATAAACCAAGTGTTAATCCAACTTCACGCCTAACATACTACCGCAAGAGCCATTGCGATACTGACTGAGTGCTATCCTACGAGGTCGACATCCAAGCGTCAAAGTCGACCGAAATGGAGGGGATGACACATGCGCAAATGTTACCATTTCGGCGACGATGTGCGTCGTTTGCTTACCTTCTAGTCCTTCTACCTACCTGCCTGCCTGCCTTTGGGATGATTGTCCGTCCGTATGTGTGGGGATGTGTGCTCTGTGCTCTCTTTCTCCACCCACAGAACACCTTTACTGCAGGGTTCATGCTTCATGGTACACCTTTGCTATACACCCCATACCGATACAAAGACAGGACACGGACAGCTGCAAGGATCCGCTTTATTTTTTGTTGTTTATACCAGGAACGGATTTAGGATTGAAATTATTGCACACGGAAGACTTAGAAACTATTAAATTAAGTTTGAGGAAATTCTCATAATCTACGGTACCAAAAAGTCCTAATAAAATTAGATGCATGTTCTTTTCTTAAACAACGAGTATAACATCTGAAGTTCCTTGGGCTTGAGTTCTGTGGGCTTTCATTTTATGAAGAATTAGAAAAAAAACACTCGCCATGTTTCACAAGATTTCAAAAACCGAATGAATATCTCTTGGTCATTTTGTCAAATGCTGGACAAGACCAATTAGTAATCACAGACGCTTAGTCATCATCTGAGAAATGACCGAGACCGAGAGGTTGATTCAGATGCTGAAATCCTATGAAACCTGGCGAGTGTTTTTTTCTAATTCTTTATTGGACATTGTTTCACCGAGAGTTCGGTATTGTAAAGGTGTCTCATTTTCGATGTTTTTTAAGGTATCTCGTCAACTTTTTAAGAGAAGTTTAATGGTCACCATAGAAATTTGAGCTACAGGCAAAAACTCGTTTTTCGCTAATTTCGAAAATATCTTATATCTTATTTATTATGATACTAATTTTTAGTGCTATTAAGTCACCCATAAACTTAATATGGGTGCGGTTTTTTATCAAACTGTATTGCATTTTTGAAATTTTGTTTATATTGCTTTTCTACTTTTTTATATTTAACAAAATGTTAACCGACGTTGGATTTTTTTCCATACAAATTTTAATTTAATATTATTAATGCTGAAGATGAAACACTGTGGTTTCGAAACGTCCTGAAATAAATAAAGAATATACAAATCTGGATCACCAAGGCCTTATTCTATACTCAATCGAAATTTCCAACTGATCCTTCTCGACTCAACAAATCATGTTAAAGTTACAAACAAACAAATCTATTTAACACATAAATACATCAGCTGAAATACAACGAGATTGAGCTCTGAAACTTGAGTTCTGCAGTTTTAAGACTTGTTTAGAACAGGTCCCAGAAGCTATCAAGCACATCAATCAGTAAATTTAGTACTCATTAATTACAAATTAATTACCCAAAAACCAAATTTATTATGGGTTTTTAAAGAAATATATATAGGGTTGTGCAAATAGCAATAAAATATTTACTTGGGGTACGGGGTCCAACAAAACTAATTTTTGCGCAACATTAAATTCCAGCCCCACCTTCATTCGTTAAAAAAAATCTGTTGTGGCTAGCACAATACCGTCAATCCTGTGTATTATGTATAAATTCCATACATAAATTTTCTTGCAAAAGATAAAAGATTCTAAATTTCCAGTAAAATTATTTCATAAACAAACTATGCAAATTCCACTTGACACTAACATCTCCTTCAGCTTTAGCTTTCCCCATTCGTTAGGGGTCGCTATTTTTTATTTTCGTCTTCTACTCATTTCTGTTTTACGTGTCGTTCTCATTCAGTTCCTTTTTTCTCAAGTCTTCCGCAATACAGTCCATCCATCTTATCTTTGGTCTTCCTCTGTTTCTTCAACCTTCTATTACTAAGCTATTCATTCTTCTTCCAATATATTCTTCATCCCTCGTCATGACATGTTCAAACCAATGTAATTGTCTCTTTTGTATCTTTCCAGAAACTTCTAACACTAGAGTATCTTTCCGTGTCTTCCCTAACATCTATCTCAAAATCCTCATCTCTGCCACATTCATTTACTCTTCATTGATACTGACATCTGTCAATTTGAATTATCATTATTCATTCTTCATCCAATATATTTTATTCATTTCTCCTCTTGATATTTTCAAACCAATGTAATCATCTCGCTTGTATCTTTCTAGAAACTTGTAACACTAGAGTTATTTCCTTACCTATCTTTCCGTGTCTTCCCCAACATCTACTTCAACATCCTCATCTTTGCCACATTAATTTACTTTTTATTTATTCTGACATCTGTCAATTTTAATTATATAAATATATTAGTAGTTTCCATGTTTAGCATAGCTGGCTGATTTATAAAATTATATTCTTTAAAATTCTTTAACTCTATAGGTATTGAATATGAAGTATAAAATGTAATCAAATCGTATAGAGAATAATATATTCTTTAAGTTATAATAACGTTAAATATCAATAAATCAAATTTAACTGTTAAATCTTCAAATGAGGCTACTTCTGGTTCACCAATTATAACCAAAATCTAATCAGTTGTTCTTCTGGATATAAACTTGAAGAATACGAAAAAAATATAATTTTTGGAATCATGGTATTGAAGTTATGCAATCCGAAACTTTTGTCACACACACATACACAGACACACACACACACACAAACACACACACACACACACACACATACATACAGACATCATCGTAAAAATGGTAAAATCGTATTATAGGTATCCTAAAACATGCTTATTCACAAAAAACTAATCATTAAATTTTTTGACCAAAGACAATACCTTCCTTACCTACGGTGACGGAAGGTAAAAACGTCGCTGAAAAGTTATGGACGTTATATTACGCATCGATGGGAGCCAACACGGAGTGAAGCGAGGTGATTGGCTTCCGGCGGATCGCCACTGGGTCATTAATTATTAATTAATGAGTACTACATTTTCTGATTGTGCTGGAATGGTTGTGTTAGCTTCACGTACCTGTTGAAAACAGTTGCCAGATAAATATTAAGTTTTTATAAAATACGAATATAATGCCTCCAGGTCCACGGTTGTGTTCTTTGGTTTAAGACTTGTTTAGAAAATTCAACGTTTTCATGCAAAAAAAAACTTCACGCTTTAATGAAACGTATTAACAGATTCATGTTTTTTGGTATACAGGTTCGTTTGAATTTGAATACACATGTTAAACAGTAGAAAATATTCATTATTCTTTTCAAATTCATCTGCCAGTTAATTGTCGTGGGTACCAAAATCATTTTCCAGAAATATTTAAATTTAAAATCCAATAATGTGATTTGCATTATTTAGTAACGTATTCAAAAATCGTTACTTTCAATATCTTATTTCCCAAATCATTAGAAGAACTTGTTTCCCTGTTAATATGCATATTATTAATAGATAAATGGGGGATGGGAGTTTTGAAATGAAGCAAATTTTATGCAAGCATTATTTTATATTCTTTAGAAATAAAATTTTGGATTAAACACATGAAAATAAAAACCTGATTTTAGGATCGGACAGATGCTGACAATAATTTGCATTTTGAGATTATAAATTTAAATAGGGAAGGGGTCTGTATATGTCCGCAAACTAGTTGAGATATTAACCCCTAAATTATTCACAATTGAATTGCACAATGAATGAAATTTTTAATGACTATGATTCAAACATTAATTGGTTATTTTTTCATACAAGAGCAAATAATTCTTCGAAGTAAATCAGGATATTGACGCATATGCAAGTCATTGTTTGACAATTTTTTGATTGAATTTTGTTATTTTAATGATAATATTCCTATAGAATCAATGGTCGTATCAATAACATGTTAATTTGAAATTACACCATAATAGATAATATATGGAGCGATTAGTATGGTTTCGTAGCTTTTTAATTACATTGGGAATTGAATTTAGGTTCTTATTTTACAAAAGAACAAAGAATGATATGAAAACAAAAATAGATACAATCATATCTTATCTATTTATGAATATAGTGTTTTTGTTTTTATTAAATGGATCAGAAACGACAGTGTGTGGACAATGATACTTATAAAATGTTGGATGACACAATAAATAAATTATTGACTATATTAAATACCAGTTTAACGCTCATATTATTAGTAAATTATTATAACAATTATTATTTATCTTTTATGGGGCACTTTTTGAAATATTTGGAGTCCATCCCTGCCTATACATATGTTTACCTTAAATACGAGTACAACGCAGTGTATTTATTTTTCCTAAACATATATCTAGGGACATCTATTCTGAAGCACGAACATCTGATTCCAACGAAATACAAAACAAAATATATGTTTATAAAATTTAAAAATGTTCTTTATATGATAGGGTTTCAGATCTTACATATATGTTTCTTTATCAGTTAGATATGTAACAAAAAAATTATCACGATTTTTCTTTTATCATCGAACAATAGTAAGGAGATATTTTCTGTACACAATAGTACACACTAAAAAATTTTGGAGTGGTAAAATCACCAAAACGGGTGGTATTTATGTTTGGTGTTAAATTCCACACTATAATTGGTTAAAAAAGAGTTTTGGTAGAATTTATCATTTGGTAGAAATTTATACGTGTTAAAAATACCTGCATCACACAAATTTTGGAACAATAACTCCTAATATAGTAAAATTATGGACAAAAACCAAATATTTTGTATTTGTATTACAACCTTGTGGTATTTAAGCTTTTATATTTGTTATTTTACAAAATATTGTGTATTTCTACATGTCTGTGTTGAAATAATTATTTTACCCGCACTGGTGCATAAGTCTCTACACGTTTAAACTAGTCAGTATACTAGTACGCAAAACCTAGTGCGAGTCAGTGCGTTGTTCATAACTAATAATAACTAATAATTAATATTATATCACTGGAGAATACAATATTTTTTATTACGAAACCTTGGAGTACAAATTATTTTGATGAAAACTTACATGCGTATACTATGTAATGTACCTACCTACCCATGTTAGAGATTAATTAATTATTAAGTTATTATAAGTATTATGTTGTATTTCTATGAATCATGTTATTGTGCCTATATCATGTTATGATGTTATTCTAATTCTCTTATTTACTGTTCTTTTAAATATTTACTGTATTATCTTGAAGTCCATTTCTATAATCCTATTGTTAGCTTTTCCCATACAACTGACCTTTCCTACCAACCATCTCTGAGTCATTTTGTTAGAACGTGAATTGTACATCACAAATAAGATAACAACCCTTATCCACCAATATATATCCCAGTCAGAGACAGTCAGTAGATCTTAGATCCTCACGCCAGTCCTCACAAAACTTCACGTCATTCTGCATTAATATTTTTAATAAAACTATATTTTTAAACCACTGAGTGAATTATTTCGTCGACCCATTACATAATTTTGGTGTCAGAAGTGGGATCGTTTTTCGAAATAACGGTAAATAAATTCAAACTACAATTTGAAACCGGTGACTTTAGTCTTTAACCGTCGAGACGAATCCAATAAGTTGTCTGTATCACTCGCGTTCGAGACAGTGGTTCCGGATCTTACTCAAATTCAAGGCTCATCTTCGACAACGTCGGGGTCCATCCAGATCCAGCCAACCAGTCCACCAGGTCACAGTTGAACTCCAGTTCAATCGTTCACCAGGTCCAGCGAGCAGCAGTTCAACAACGTCGTGGGTCTTCATTCACTGTGGTCATGTTTATACTATTTCTGTGAGTACAATAATACCAATCCCCAAAGTGCCAGTGTTCAATTCAAAAATTCAGTAATACAAAAATTAATTCGTGTAGATTTTAAATACTCTTGTAAAACATTCGTCAAAACTAATTTCAAAATGCCTGATACTACGAGTACTTCAACATCTTTCGTAAGCTTAGAAATTGCCAGAAGTATGTTAATTAATTTCGATGGCAATAACAAATCCAAACTATTCGAATTTGTCGATAACTGCGACGAAGCAATCGCTCTCGTATCAGAAACAAATAAAGCTACTCTTTTAAAAATTATTAAAACTAAATTAACTGATAACGCCAGACTCTTAATAAAAAACAGAAACTTTGATTCATGGTCAGATTTAAAGAAACATTTATTAGATTCTTATTCAGATAGACGAACAGGTGGTCAATGGCAATTAGAATTAAACTCAAGTAAGCAAAATATCAAGGAAAATGTTCTTTCTTATGGAAATCGTATTGAAAACTGTTACGTTAAACTATTAAATACCTTAGACAACGATTTATCACAAGAAGGACGACAAGCGTGCGTCAATCTCTTAAAAACACAAGCCTTAAATGCATTTATCTCCGGATTAAATAAAGATTTAATTATACTTGTAAAAGCACAAAAACCTGAGTCTCTAGAAGAAGCCATAGCAATTGCAATAAACGAAGAACGAGAACTTATATCAAAATTCGAAATTCAAAAGTTTCAAACTATTAATAATTCCAACACAAAGCATTGTAACTATTGTAATAAACCGGGACACAGTAGTTTTAATTGTTACTCAAAAAATAAACCGAGAAGTGATTCAAACATTCGACATTTTAGGCAACCGAATGACTCAAGACAAAACTATGCACCGAGTAGTCAAATAAATAGAAATTCTCCAAATAGAAATTCAAATTTTAACCAAAATCAAAATTTTCCCCGTAGGAATCAAAATTTCGATAATCCTAAGCAGTGCAATTATTGTAAAAATCTAGGGCACGTAATTTCAGAATGTCGAAAACGACAATATAATAACCAAAAACGAAACAATATTAGTTCTAATTCTCAAACCTCTTCCAATCCTTTAAACTCGCAAAGTCCAGTTGCGTCGGCCACTCAACGGACTGCAAATCACATTCAGGCCGAATCGTCATAATAAAAAATTTAGCTGTCACAACATTTATCAATGTATCTTTTAGCGAATCAAAACTTTTACAAAATTCATTCTTGCTAGACACAGGCGCGGACGTTTCTTTAATCAAAATTTCAAAATTAAATGGAAATACCCTTATTAATGAAGATAAAAAATTGATTCTGCACGGCATTGATAACGCTAATCCAAATTCTGTTCAAACACTCGGTTATCTACATCTGAATATTTTAGTTGGAAATAGAACAATCACTCACACATTCCATGTAATTAGAGATGATTTTCCAATACAATTCGATGGAATTTTTGGTAACGATTTTTTGAAAGAGAATACTTGCCACATCGACTATGAGAACGATTTATTACATATTCATAATTCTGCTATCTCCCTAAATCATATAGAAAACATTTTACAAAAAGAAAGTTCTAATCTTACTAATTCAGATAATGATTCTAAATCTTCACTAATTCCTACTTATCCTATATCAATCGAACCAAGATCTGAACAAATCATTGTTGTTGAAATATCTAATCCTGAAATCTCTGAAGGAATTATTCCTCCTACTAAAATCCTAGATGGTGTTTTATTATGTCCTAGTTTTGTTAAGGTCCGTGATAAATTTGCCATTACATCTGTACTCAATACAACGGATAAAAAAATCAAAATCTCTAAAGTAAAAATTGAAATTGAACAAGTTGAAAATAATCACAAAATAAATTCCATATCAAACAATAATTACAAACAACATATTAATTGTAATTCTAATAGATTAAAATTATTGAAAGAATCATTGCGCTTACATCATTTAAATGAGGAAGAATATAATAAAATTTTAGAAACTTGCATCGAGTTTAATCACATATTTCATTTACCAGGCGACGAGCTAACTCATACAAATGCGATAACTCATCAAATTCCTACTAATTCTGAAATACCAGTCCAATCCAAAACCTACAGGTTTCCAGAAGTCCACAAAGAAGAAGTAAATAATCAAATAAAAAAAATGTTAGACGAAAATATTATCCGCCCTTCTACCTCTCCTTGGAATTTCCCCGTTTGGGTCGTTCCAAAGAAGCAGGACGCATCCGGTAAACAAAAATGGCGATTAGTTATAGATTACCGTAAACTTAACGAGATTAGTATCGGTGATTCATACCCTTTGCCAAACATCAACGATATTCTCGATCAGTTAGGTCACTCAAAATATTTCTCAACACTCGATCTCGCATCCGGATTTCACCAAATTCCAATAGAAGAAAAAGATATATCAAAAACTGCATTTACTGTACCTTCAGGCCATTACGAGTTCAATAGAATGCCCTTTGGATTGAAAACAGCCCCTGCGCGATTCCAACGTCTAATGGACACTATTTTAACTGGTTTACAAGGTTCCGCATGTTTTGTATATCTTGACGATATCGTTGCTTATTCAGATAATCTCGATAATCATTGCAGAAAATTAAAATCAATCTTTTCCAAATTAGCAGAAAATAATCTAAAGTTACAACCAGATAAATGCGAATTTTTACGCAAAGAAGTCATTTATTTAGGACATCATATCACATCCGAAGGTGTTAAACCAGACGATAATAAAATAAGAGCCGTAGAGGAATTCCCAATTCCACAGACTACTAAAGAGATAAAAAGTTTTCTCGGTTTAGCTGGTTACTATAGACGATTCATCAATAACTTTAGCAAAATAACACAACCTCTCACAAAATTATTACGGAAAGACGAACCATTCCTTTGGACAAGCACTCAACAAGAAGCTTTCGAATCCTTAAAATCAAAATTAATATCAGAACCAATCCTTCAATATCCAGATTTCACTCAACCCTTTAATCTCACCACCGACGCAAGTAATTTTGCTATTGGAGCAGTCCTATCACAAGGTCCTAGTTCCCAAGATCTTCCAATCGCATACGCAAGCCGCACTTTAAATCGAGCAGAATCTAACTACTCCACCATTGAAAAAGAACTACTCGCGATTATTTGGTCAATTAATCATTTTAGGCCTTATCTTTATGGTAGGAAATTTAACATATTTACAGACCATCGACCCTTGACATGGTTGTTTAACGTGAAAGATCCTGGATCACGATTAGTTCGTTGGCGCTTAAAAATAGAAGAATATGATTATCAAATCACGTATAAACCAGGTAGATTAAATTCAAACGCTGATGCGCTTAGTCGTATTAAATTAGAAACTAACAACGATAACAACTGTTCAATATTTAAATCCAGTAACAATACCGAAACATATTCTGATTTTCTAAATTGCCTTAAGACTTCTATTCTAAACTATAACCTTTTAAATGAATTCGATGGAGACATTAAAACTATTAAAGGTAATAAAGCAATTTTTGTTTCTTGTGATCTAGATAATTCAAACACATTATTAACAGAGATAAATGAAAAATACAATCATTTAGATTCACTACAAAATCCTGAGTTATTCGAAACTAAACACTTTTTCCATTCTGATGAAATAATTATTTATGTTTTTTCAAAAAAATATTATTGGGACCAGCCTTCATATGAAGATATTTTCCATTCCATTTTGAATCTCAAAAACGTTCTAATTAATAATAACATATCTATAATCAACATCCCAAATCTAAAATCCCAAAGTCACAATAATAATTTAAAATGGCACAAAATTCGATCGATGATTAGGTACATATTTAAGAATACCAACATTACTATAAATATCTATCATAACAATATAATAAATTTAAATACCGACCAAATCGAGAAAGTCCTCGTAGAATTTCATTCAAATCCATCATCGGGACATTCAGGATTCCATAGAACATATAGAAGAATAAAAGAAAGATATCGTTGGCCCAACATGAAAAAAGATATTGCTAATTTCATTAAAACATGTAGCTCTTGTCAAGAAAACAAATTAGTTCGGAATAAATCTAAGAAACCAATGGAAATTACAACAACTGCTAGTAAACCATTTGAAAAAATTAGCCTCGATATTGTAGGTAAACTACCGCGTACCGAAAACGGTAATGAATATATATTGACATTACAAGACGATTTAACAAAGTATTCTCAAGCCTTTGCAATTCCGCGACATGACGCAGAAACCATAGCAAGAACATTCGTTCAAAATTTTATTTGTAAATTTGGCATACCCAAATCAATCCTTACAGATCAAGGTAGAGATTTCATGTCCAATCTTTTAAACGAAGTTTCAAAATTATTTAAGATAAAAAAATTAAATACAACAGCATATCATCCCGAAACGAACGGCGCTCTCGAAAGATCACATCACACTTTATCCGAATACCTTTCCCATTACGTAAAATTAGATCAAACCGATTGGGACTCATGGCTCGATTTTGCCATGTTTTCTTACAATACAACACCTCACACATCCACAAAATACTCACCCTATGAACTAATATTCGGTAATAAACCCGAACTTCCAACTTCAATTACGAAAGACGTAGAATTTAAATATACATACGACACTTACTTAGAGGAATTAACCCTAAAATTTCAAAAATCACACGAAATAGCAAAAAATAATATTATTGAGTCCAAAAACACTAATAAAAAATATTACGATAGGAAAACCAAAGACATAAATTATAAAGTAGGAGATTTAGTGTATCTAGAAAATAATCAAGTAAAAATAGGAACTACGAAGAAATATTCTAAGAAATATACAGGTCCATATAAAATCATAAAATTAAACCCTCCAGTCAATTGCACAATAAAAATAAAAAATAAACATATGCGTGTTCATTATAACAGACTAAAACGTCATATTGTTTTAGGTTAGTCAGCCTCGTATCAGGGGAACAGCTCTTCAATCATACCGAGTTAAAGCAATCTCCAGGAATATATTACGACCACATAACTAAATTAAATTATTACGAAAATATTTGGAAATTAATTGTACATATCGATATTTCTGCTTTCGAACAAAAAATTAATCTAATCGAAAATACTATTATAAAAACTCGTAACCTTTGCGATCACGATAATATTGAAAAATCCACACTATGTGGTAGTTCACTACATACCTTAGAAAAAGCACTACCAATTCTTAAAAATAAATTTGGAAACTTTAACGAAATCATTGGGAACCGTAGAACAAAACGTGGGTTAATCGACGGATTAGGTTCTGTTTTTAAACTCATTTTCGGAACCTTAGATCATAATGACGGCGAATATTATAACAAAGCCATTGAATCTTTATCACATGATGAAAAAGAACAAATCAAATTATTAAACGAACAAACACAAGTAGTAAAATCTACTATTTCAAATTTTAATACCACACTTTCCAAATTGCAAGAAAATACCTTATTATTAAATTCAAATATTAAAATTTTCGAACAATTAGCTAAAGAGATAAATACAAAGTTATTCGAAGTAGAATGGAAACAGGAAACAGACGAACACATCTCGTTATTAACTATTATGTTCACTGAAGTCGAGAAAGAATTAAGCGATTATACGACGGCAATTCTATTAGCCCAGAATAGTATTCTTCACCCTATAATCTTAGGTCCTAAACAATTAATTAAAGAATTACAAAATACCTTACCATATTTACCCCCATCTACGAACTACGTAACTTCTTTAGAAACTCACAATTTCCACGCACTCGTTCAAGTAATGGAAATTGAAGTTTTTCGTTTTAATAATAGGCTAATATTTGTACTCTTAAATCCTTTACTAGATATTAATACATTCGACATTTATAATCTTATTCCCTTACCGATTCTAACAAGCAATCAATCTTATCTTTTTATACAACCTTCCACTAAAATGATTGCACTTTCTGAAAACAAATTACAATATACTGCTATATCTGATTTTAGTAAATGTAAAAAATTAAACGAATTAAAATTAGTATGTCGTTTGGAATCACCTATATATTCGGTACATGTTAAACCTATTTGCGAAACACAGTTACTGCAAACCTCTTCTAGAATCCCCGAAAATTGTGATACTCGCATCTTCATAACTAATAACGAAATATGGCATAGATTACATAATAGTAACAGTTGGATTTACGTTTCTCCAAAATTAACTTCGTTAACAATAAATTGCAAAAACATTGCACCTTTCGATATCTCGATTGTTAAAACAGGAATTCTTACCATGGATAAATTCTGTCGTGGGTACACCAGTACTACGGTACTGTCAACATTTTCTATATTTAAAGAGAGTTCCCATTTATCAATAGTACCAAATTTTGACATTAGCCAGGACGAATGTTGTTTAAAAAATAAAAAACCAAATGTTACAATTCCACAAATGGTAGACATACACTCAAACATTAATTTAGATAATTTAGAAATAGCTAGCCATAAGTTAAAGGAAATAGAAAGGATGACTAAGGAATTAAATAAACAACAAGATTCTATTTTCTCTAGAGTTACCAATAACAATTATTTCATATATTTACTTTGTACGTTACTTAAAATTCTTAGCCTTTATTGTATATACAAAATTTATCAGAAAATTAAAAGAAGGTTTTTCAGAAACAACAATACCTGTTGTCACAGCATTTCAAATTGTTTAACTCTAAATATATTTAAAAATTCAAATAAAGTTCACCCAGTTAAAACTAATGTTGAATTAGGTAACAGAGACAATCATAGCGATGAGGAAGTTGAAAAGCCTCTCCGAAGGAGCAGTAGAATCGCTCAACTAAAAGAAAACCCTTGAGGCTTTCCTTTTCTTTAAGGGGGGAGGTGTAATGTACCTACCTACCCATGTTAGAGATTAATTAATTATTAAGTTATTATAAGTATTATGTTGTATTTCTATGAATCATGTTATTGTGCCTATATCATGTTATGATGTTATTCTAATTCTCTTATTTACTGTTCTTTTAAATATTTACTGTATTATCTTGAAGTCCATTTCTATAATCCTATTGTTAGCTTTTCCCATACAACTGACCTTTCCTACCAACCATCTCTGAGTCATTTTGTTAGAACGTGAATTGTACATCACAAATAAGATAACAACCCTTATCCACCAATATATATCCCAGTCAGAGACAGTCAGTAGATCTTAGATCCTCACGCCAGTCCTCACAAAACTTCACGTCATTCTGCATTAATATTTTTAATAAAACTATATTTTTAAACCACTGAGTGAATTATTTCGTCGACCCATTACAACTATATGAAAATGTTCAAAATAATATAGTGGATTTACAACTGCTGTTTTACAAAGAACCTTTAGAATTGTGTAAATTTAATGTGACGTGCGCCCCTGAGAAGAGTATACAACGCCGCCACTGAAAGAATATACCAGAGCGATGACGCGATCCCCGGCGACGCACCAGCTAGAGGTTAATTACGCCGTGACCCACTTCTTATGTATACAGGTCATTGTCGCTTCAGAGGGTTCTAGAATGATATAAGCTTTTAAATACCGGCCGAAAGAAAGCGGAGGGATAGTCTGATATATATAAGCAACGAGCGATGAACTTGGTGATATAAATATACAGTTTACCAGTTGTTAACATATATAAATGTAGTTATATAAATAAGTGTAGTGATATAAATATTGTATAGATAAATAATCGTAGTGTTTAAGCATTTAATAATATTCTCAGTGTTTATAATTATTTAATCATAGTGTTAGTTGTTTTTATTATCTTTTAATATTTAATCCTTAATTATTTATCGTTTAATAAACGTATTCTTTTAGTTAATAATATTAGTTTGTGTTTTACACTTCACCCATATAAATAAAAAACGTTACATTAACAATAAAAATTATATTGTACCAAAAACTGTATATGTAAAAGTAGTTACACAATATTTCTTATATTGGTTACATTGTAACAACAATAAATGAATTTCATAAATTACTATTTATTTTTATTTTACACCCAAGTAAACCAATATTGGCAATCAATACATTTTCGTGTATTAATGTTCTAAAAATTTCGTTAAATTCAACACAAAAATTTGTTTTTTGATTATTAAAATACACATAAATGTGAATATAACACTTATGTTAGTGTTGATAATTACACTAAAATGTGAGTTTTATACAAAACATAGTGTTTTATTTCATAAGAATGTGGTGTACTTTTACACAGATATTAGTAAAATTTTAACACATATTTCTGTAATATTACAAAATATTTTAGTGAATTTCTACCAAAACTAATGAACAATCTTCATTAAAATAAGTAAAAGTAATCAAATTTGTGTTAATTTTTTAACCAGTTTTATTGGTATATTTTTACCAAGAGCTATATTGGTATTTTTCACACTATTATTTGTGGACCTGTATAGAATAATTTTTGTGTTGAATTTAACACCAAATTTCTTAGTGTGTATAGATACTTTTTTTAAACATTCAGAATTTTTATACGAATGTATGTATTTATGTGTACATGAAGAATCTGTAAGATCTTATTCACTCTGAAAAGGTATAAATGAGAAAAAAAAATTGTGACCAGCACAATACCTCTCCATTTCCATTTTATGTTACATAAGTAACGAATGTAACATTTCTTGTACACACAAATAATTCAAATTGAATATATTCTTTTGGTCTGTGGGGAAATTTGTCCTACTCGTCTAATATGTTCAAGATTCTTCAAATTCATTGACTATATTGGAGGTATTTTTTAAGAATATATGTAATATTAATATACCTATAATTTTAAATACATATTTAATTAATAACGCAATATGATATATTAAATGTACACGTACCTTCCAGAAAAATCTTTTAGTATTGTCAGAAAAACTGTTGATTTTTAAAACTGACATTTCACATTTATCTGTCAATTACAAACAGTTAAATATCTCAACTGGTTTCCATGGAGTTGTTTGTGCAGCGAGATTTATTACAACAGATTATTCTGTATTATTATACATATATTATATCTCTAAATCTATAGGAGATATAACAAAAAAAATTACATTTGTCAGATTGAGAATTTAATGATCTTTATTCATTTTAATAACATAAATTTTCATAAAATAATACATATCTAGAAAATTGTTTTTAGAAACTAGCACTGCCGATTGCCCAATTGATACCAAAACCTTATCAGCTCTTCCCATTAATGTAAGATTGAGGAATTCGTAATTAAGTGTCTTAAGTCTTGTAGTATTTGAGAAACCGTACTTCCAACATCCATACACACACACACGGACATCATCGTAAAAGTGTTATAATCGGATTCAAGTGACCTTAAAAGGATTTGCGATTTTTAGCACGAATCCAATACCTCTCCTAGCGAGATGTTAAAAGACATGTTACCAATCATATAAAAGTTAAAAATTTGACAGCTCGGTTGGCTTATGCTGAAACGTCAGTATATGGAAGAATAAATGGTGCATTACTGAAATTTGAGTATGTATTTGTTATTAACAGTGGATGCGGTCCCTGCAGCCGGGAATATAATGAGGAATTAGTTAAAGAAAAACACTTGGTGTAAGTTTCACAAAATATTTATTTAAGACACTTTATCGATTTCGGTTTCTTAGACCATCATCAGAAGTATTTATCAATATACCTAAGGTCCCGGCAGCCGATAAACAGCTTACTTAGTTTGTTACTTAACCTAATATACTAAACTCGGCTCGAGTTTTCCAAGTGCGTCTTTTGTGCGTTTGGTTAGGTTGTTGCTTTTAGAGAAATAAAGAAACTAAGATATTTGGGACTTTTAGGTGTAATGATAAATCCCGGCATTCCCACGCAGTAGTTTTCTTATACTTATGAAAAAGTGCTTAAAACTCTTCCTACAATTGATAATTCAATTAAAAATTAGTTTCAGAAGTGGGAATTGAAAAATTGTATTGATAAATCCCAGCTACCGGGATCCATTGCCTTTAAACATACTTTCCAAAAATTTCCACCTTCAAATTCAAATCTAATCGACACATCTGTCTTTCGTCTTTCATACTGTGGGAAACTTCTTCTACGTTCCAAGACGTTCTGTGGACAGCTGCAGGTCCGTTGCACTAGAGATCTTAGCATCTTTTGGTGTTATTGTCTTGATACATCTGCCTTCTTGGCTATCCTAAGACCTGGAGGTTAACAGAAAACCTGCCAGCCAGCACCGTTAAAGTGTATCAGGGCATAGTTGCAAAGTTGTACCTTCTTATTGATAGTTGGTTCACATGTGTATCTGTATATGTACCCCTGCAGCTGTTTTGGGGGGCCAAGATATGACCTGTACGTCGAAATGCGTGGTGGATGGTGTAACTTGTAAGAAGCATGTGTATCATATGGGGGACTTTTGAGTTTAAGAATATACCTGCGATGCACGTATTTGTTATGGAATTAAGGTGAATTTTATGGGTAGTGGACAATTTTAACGAATTTATCACGTATGCTCACGAAACAAATATTTATTATCACGGCATATACCCATTACTAGGTGTACCTACCAATTTGATTTGCACGCAGATATCGGTAATGATGAGGACATATTCGTACCAGGTGAACACTCAATTCTGGTGTGGAGAGTGCACTACAGGAGTCACTGTCACTAGGTACCAATTATTGTCCTCAATAAAGTAGGATGCAGCTATTTATCGTTATTGTAAAAGTACAATACATAGAATTTAATTCAATTTCAATGTTTTGGTTTATGGGAAATGTAAACATAGGTACAGTTTTTTCCGTGCGCATTGCTCCCCTAATTACTTTAGACAAAAAGTTTCAAATGGATGTTGTAAAGTAAAAATTTCTACATCCGAATCAATAAAAAAAATCATTTTGGCTAGTTCATAACTGCAGAAATAAAATTTGAAAATTCACGGAATTACATTTTAATAGTATTAGCCATGGAATTAGAAACAAGAGACGAACAAAAGCGTAACGTTTTATACGTCAAATTATTGGTATTTATTTTGACAATCATTATTCTGACACTGACGTAATAAAATGTTACGCTTTTGTTCGTCTCTTTTGTTTCTAATTCCATTGCTAATACTATTAAATTGTAATTCCGTGAATTTTCACTTTCCGTAACACACCCTGTATATCATTTAAAATCAATAATTAATTAAAAAGTATCTTTAATGAAAGTTTCTAATTCTAATTTATATAGCTGCATTATCACTGGAAGCTGCAATTACACGGTTAGATTAATATTAATTACTGTAATGCATATTCGATTATAGTCATTAACGTCCAACATTTTGTTAAATTCATCATTTATTATTGATCTTCAATTAATTTAATATTGAAAATCATATGGCTCTACGCGACAAATTTACGATGAAAATAATTTTTGATATATGTAGGAAAATTCTTATTAATAACGACAAAACTGTACACCTCTGTTATTAAAGGTACCACTGCAAGGGTTGTTTTCAATACCACAATTAATATATTCTGTCATCAATAATTCTCAGAAAATATAGGGGTGACAAATTTAATTATAATAAATTTCTTTATACAGAGATAAAGTTTATACTATTGTGCAGGTACTATTGTATCGTTTCATGTCAAACAAGATTTATATGTTATTCACTATAATAAATAATTCTTCGAATGAAAAGTATTTATACGAAAAGGGGAACATTTATATTATTAGAAAATAAACAATTAACTGAATGTTATCTTAATACAAAGAATCATGTACATAAAAATTATTTGTTGTTAAAATTAAAACCAAGATTGCAATAATCATTATTTTTTTATATTCCGATGTGTAAAGTTGATACTTTACACACTACAGACAGAGTGTAAACGATTTTCATATATTATTTTATTAACACATTATAGAGCTACCACCATCAATACACGTTTGGCTTTTAAATTGTCTAAATTTCGTTTTTCTATACATTCATGTTTGTATTTTAGGTCATATAAAAAATATTGTATGTAGTGATGCCGTGGGATCTCGCGTTTTCGAGATCTCGTCTCGAAAATCGAGAAATTTCGAGACGAGACTTATGATAATCTCGTCTCGAAAAATCGAGACGAGACGAGAGTAATGCCCTCGAGATTTGCTCGAGACGAGAGTAGGTATTCGAGATCTCGATTGCATGTTTTTTTTTAATATGTATATAATTAAAGATATACAATAAGAAAAATAATTATCAGTACAAATATTTTCATTGCCTGTTCATTTGCATTCATATTTATTTATTCATTTTAAATTTATAGGATGTTAGTATAAAGAATAGGAACAAAAGTGTTCCCTGTGGTGTACTCTCCACGCTAGTATTAAATGCCCTTGCTGCGAGTAATATTTGGTCAGTATTTTTTTACTTACCTGTTAAATGCCAGACTTAGTAAAAATAAAGTTTTAATCAGTAGAATTACTCCTTTATTACGTCCAAGTTGATGTTAATTTATTTTCCTGATAGATGAAAGTATAGAAAATTTGTAACATGTAAAGGTAATATTTTATGAATTTATTTTATATGTATTTATATACAAATAATAGATAATTACAGCGTCACACAAACACGCTCTGACCTGCCAACTTATGGAACACCCATACAGCTAATTATAAATTCGAGACTCTCGAGTCGAGATCGAGAATAGAGGATGAAAAATATGACGAGACGAGACGAAAACAAATCTCGTCTCGAATTTTCGAGACGAGACAAGAGTGAACTGTTTCTCGCCGTTTCTCGTCTCGCGGCATCACTAATTGTATGCAACTCAAGTGTAAACAATCTTGATGACATTCGGTCAATAATTTTCGTGACTAGGCAAGCCTCGTCACGCGATACTTAACCTTATGTCATAAAGATTGTGTTTACACTCTTGTTGCATAAATAAGTATTTCAGGCAGTTGTCACATAAATAGTTGTTTTACGTATCCTTTGGTAGCCGTAAAATATTACTTTTATTTTGACATCTGTCAAATTGTTTTGAGATTTATCAAAGTGACAGCATGGCACTCTACAAGAGATATAAATCAATCAGATATAAAATATATTTTTAAATAAAAAATTATAACGGCTGCAAACTTTTACAATCTTGATACACAAATAACAATTAGGTAGCTACCACATTATGTAAATAGTTGTTTTACGTATTCTTTAACAACCGTAAAGTAACACTTTTTTGACGTCTGTCAAAAACTACTATACGGCTTTTACTTCATGGCCGCATTTACTTTATGCCCCAATATATTTTACGGACGCAAGAATAACTCGTTTGTTTAATAACCAAATAAATTTTACGTTGCATTATTTGCAAATTCATAAATTTTAGGCAGAGTATTTGAAAAGTCTTTGTCACTATCGCTATCGTTCATTTATTCCTCAACAAATTAATTGTTTGTTTAAATAATAAAATGTTTTGACACTAAACAGATTGATTTCTGAATTGTTTAGATGACAGCATAGCACGCTGTATATGATATGAGTCAATCAGATATGAAATATGTTTGTGATGGTCTTCTAAAAAATGTTATGTGCACCTCGACTTAAAAAATATACTATAGTCTGTTTGATATAACGAAAGTATTTTGACAGATAGATTCTTCTGGATTATATTTGTTGCTATACGCTGTAGTCAAGCGCGGTTTACACAAACACAATTCAAATATTGTCAATTATGATTTCATTCTTTGTAAATGCGTTATTTGTTGTAGTATTGTCGTTTTATTTAAGTTTTACCAGGGTATTTCCCTGTATTTATTCTTTTACGGTTTTGTGAATTCACATTTTCTAATTTATTTTTTTCTTGAAAGAATAGGTCAAATTAAATATTTAGGTGTATGTTTTACACTTTAAAAGTCTTTAGAATCAGAGTTATGATGTCTTTAATTTCTAATGTTTTGACGCTGACGTCGTGGATACGTCACGACTATGATAGATTGGGTATCACTTGTTAGTTTGATTTTGTGACAGCAAGCATATTGTTAACTAAAAACATATTTCATACAAATTTTGATATTTATTTTAATAAATGTTTTATTTACATATTTTTACTCTTAACTCTGCTGTCACCTGTCACAATTTTAGGTTAGTTTGTTTACAACATCAAACGGAAACCACGTGGACCGTAAATGTGCGTGCGTGTGTGTGTGTGTGTGTGTGTGAGAGAGAGAGAGAGGAATGTATTTGTGTGAGTAACAAACCGTGACGTCACGAATTTTACAGCCGCGAAAGTTTATTAGTAAATTTATGAATGAAAAGTCGCATATTTCATGTTATTTTATAATACTATATTTATTAAATGAGACGGATTTCACGATTTTTTCTTTTTGAAATGACCCCATTGGCTCTTCTTTTTAAACCACTCTCCATTTAACTGTAAAAATTCTTTCGTTATTTCAACCAACGTATATTTACAGTAATAACTATGTCACCTATCCTCTTCTCTAAGTATCGCTTGGTAATAATATTTCACTAGACAAACTACTTCTTTATTGTAAGTGATTGTTCGAAAACAAAACCATCATACAACACAATCCAAAATCTTCTCTTTCTTGAGATTCCGATCGGGCAGGTGTTTCTATCTTTCTATAGCACGCGTCTCAGTTCGCGTGCCTCGATATTTCAAAGACTCCCACGACGTCCCGAAATCCCAGAAGTCTGGAACACCCACACAAGCCACTTGAAACACACAAAACCCAAAAAAACCGCCGCGTGACGCTTCTCCAAGGGAGGGGAAGTAAATCTGCACCTGGAGATGTTGTCATGGTGAATTAGCTGGACACTGGAGAGTAATGGACACCTGGAGAGAAAAAAATGATGTGTGGTGCTGAAATTTACTCAAAGATAATTATATGGATTTAAATGACGTTGTAATTATAGTAATTACTGCTTGTAGTGTTGTTGCATAGCCCTGAATTCTGAATACCATGTATGAACTTTGATATAAATTTTCCATGATTTTTTTACACACTTGGATCCAAACGTAATAAATGTTAATATGTGCTAATACATTTAGTATCATCTTTACGAAATTATCATGTATTTAGTAATTTTTATTTATAAATTAACTTTATTAATATCTTGTTCATATCATGCAAATGTTTACTATTTATATTTAGTTTTATACTTTTTGTTCACGCAACACGCTAAATATGTATGTGCAACGACTTTTGAAATTATTGTATCATTAAATTTATTCATGTTTTGCAAATAGTGCTGTTTACATATTTACTATATAATTAACAAAAATAAAGAAAAATCTACATTGTAAAGACCAGACAGTCAACAGATTTTAGAAAATAAATTTACAAACATACATTTCATCATAACAATTTAATGTTTACCAATTTTTGTTTTTTTTCCTGTCGGGGAAGATGAGAAAAAATGGACTAATGCTGCAATTCTGTGCACTCGAAAATCACTCCGATCAAAAATGCAATTCTGACACTTTTCGTAATAAACGAGTACTCGTAAAACGTTCCGATTTCTCGTAAATTACTGTCAATTATTACTTGTCTGTAATACCCGTAAAATATTTTAGGCTGTATGTATGTCTGACACATATGAATGAAATGTATAATATTAAACAAAGAGCTCTTTTAGATGAACATTTAAATACGAAAATTCTTTTTCTGCAATTTGCATAAACTGTGTAAATGTTATAATAGATATTTATAAACCAAGTGAGTTAAGATAATGTTTATTCATGAAAAGAAAGTTTAATCCACGAGCCCGTAGGGCGACTGGATTAAATACTTTGAGGGAATAAACATTAACTCACGTGGTTTATACAGTATTTTATTCAATTTTGACGAAATAATAAGAAAAACCATTATAATATTTAATTTTAATAAAATAAAAACTAATCAATTAGTAGGTTGTGCATGACAATCGTCATTGGTAGACGTCAAGTCGTTTAGTTGTAAATTATAAACAAGCTTTATTTTCTGTCATTTGTGTCGTGAAAAATAATGAAAATGGCAGATCTGTCTAATAAAGACTGTGACGAGTATTATTTTTGTATAATGAACTGACTTTGTGGTTGGCCCTTGGTGAAACATTTTGGAATAATGTATATTTGATTGAATAAATAAAACACTTGGTGTAGTTTCACAGCTTTATTAATTGCTTACAACGATCGTTTCGATCTTGCGATCATCTTCAGGTAACTAAATACAAAAATAAATGAAAGTGTCTTAAATACTATTCAGATTTCCGCTGTGAGTAGGAGTGAATTACCTATAATAATTCTGTAATTTCATTGACAACATTCTCCCCTCTGTTTATGACTTTTTGGATTTTCAAGTTTTCCAATAAGTTTAATTTTAATCCCTTTAAAGGAAAGATCATCGCAAGATCGAAACGATCGTTGTAAGCAATTAACAAAGCAGTGAAACTACACCAAGTGTTTTATTTATTCTATCAAATATACATTATTTTTGTGCCTGAAGTTATTTTAAATGCATTATTTGTTGCAGAATGAGTTAAAATATTATGAGAATGATTTAATTTGTTTTTAATTAAACATTTACTTATAGTTGTTGCTATGGAATTAAAAATGATAGTTTAAAACGTCAAAATTGAATAAAAAAATATACGGGAATCCTTGAATTCTTTTGAAATTTTCAATCCAAATATTAAGGGCTTATTTCGATTGGATAATATAATAGTTCATAATTTCATAAATATGATTCCAAGTAGTAGTTTTACCTCTTTACTTGTAGGTATCTACATTGATTATATATACTAACGTATTTACGTTAGTATATATAATCAATGCGGTATCTACAATATTTTAACTATTTATTTTAAAAAGTTATAACATTGTTAATTTTAAATTCATTTTTACATATAGGTTCTACCTACTTAAAATTTTACTGCTACAGGGTCATTTCAAAATCTTCAAAATGATATAAAACTGGCAAAAAATACGTAATGAATTCAATAAAATTACTGTTATTAATTTTTTAATATTAGTTTGCATGAAGAATGGGGCATGTTAGGTGTAATAGATGGAATTCATGTGGTAGTTCTTGGTCCACCAGTGTTGTATATTAATATAAAAGGGAAATGAAAATTTTGAATTAATAATTAGTGCGAAAAATGTACTTATTATTTATTAAGTTTTATTATAATGAAAATGTATGCATATAATAATAAATCTGATGGGGCTAGTACATAACTTTCCGTCAGTCATGTGTTATGTACAAATTCTATACCTACATATTTTTTTTGCAAAAGATTCTATATTTTCAGTAAAATTATTTCGTGAACAAACTATTCAAATTGCACTTTACACTGACACCTTTTTCTTTAGCATCTCCCATTCGTTAGGATCGCTATTTTTTATTTTCTTCTTCCACTCATTTCTGTTTTGCGTGTCGTCCTCATTCGGTTCCTTTTCCTTCTTCCAAAATTCAGTTCTTCTATCTTATCTTTGGTCTTCCTCTGTTTCTTCTACCTTCTGTTAGTAAGCTATTCATTCTTCTCCCAATATATTCTTCATCTCTCCACATGACATGTTTAACCCAATGTAATCGTCTCTCTTGTACATTTCTAGAAACTTCTATCCCTCGAGCCATTTATCCATTCATTTCTTACCCTATCTTTCCGTGTCTTCCCCAACGTCTATCTCAACATCCACATCTCTGCCACATTCACTTTCTTTTCATTGATACTTGATACTGACATCTGTCAATTTGAATTATCTGAATATATTACCAGTTTCCATGTTAGCATAGCTGGCTGATTTATGGAATTTAATATATTTATAAATCTTTAACTCTATATCTATTGAATATCAAGTATAAAATGGAATCAAATCGTATAGAGAGTAATATATACTTTTAAATTTATAACAACATTAAATATCAATAACTGCATTTTTTCAAGAAAAACTGTTAAAAGTTGTTAATGAGGGTTCGTCCAGTTGACCAATTTTAACCAAAATCTAATCACGTCGCTGCATATGAATGACTTTAAACTCGAGGAATACGAAAAAATAAAAATTTTTGGAGTCGTGGTATTGCATACATGCCCACACATACATACAGACATCGTAAAAATAGTAAATTCGTATTATAGGGTCCCCAAACGTGCGTATTCATTAGAAACTCATTCAATTTTTTGACCAAAGACAATACCTTCCTTACCTAAGGGCGTCGGAAGATAAAAAATAAATATAATAAAACTTATAAATATGGGGAAAATACGACATGGCACACTGATCGAAGAGCATCAGAGAGCATCGGAGAGTTCTTTGATGAAACAATAGTATGCACTCGTCATCGCTCTTTGATAAAACGAACGTATCTCATTTCACACGTATCTTTTGTGTCTCAATTTACGTTAATGTGGGTCTCCAAACGTCAAAATAGAAAATAAAGTGTCAGGTGTCAACTAGAATGGGAAAAAAAGAGAGAACGGGCAAAAATTACACAGAAATAGACATTGCAAACATGTTGGAGATAGCTTAAAAATATGTTAGCTTAATATAAAATAAACAGACAGACGTAGTAAGCGTAAAATGTAAAAATAATACATGGGATGAATTTTGTTATGAATTTAATTAATGTTGACATATGTCAAAATTATTATTATTATTACTTCAATAGTAAATTTTACTTTGCTAGTAATTTACTTATCCGTCTTTTATAAAACTGAACATTCATATATTTTCTCTTCATATTGTAACGTGCGCCCCTGACTAAGAGTAAGCGACCGCCGGCACCGGTAGAATATTTCCAGAACGACGCAATCTTGGCAATCATCGATGTAGTAAACTCGTTACGACCTGTCTAATTACTTAGGGTCACCTGATTCTTTGTATTCGATATTATTGTCGCGTCGGGAAGTTCCAGAAGGACGTCGCGCTATTTAAACCCATCAGAGAGGACAGCCGGGGACATTCTGATAAGATACGCATCATGCGTGATATAAATAAATAGATTACGAGTGGTGAACATAAATAAATGTAGTTATATAAATAAATATAGTGATATAAATATTGTTTAAATAAATAATCTTAGTGTTTAAGTATTTAATAATATTCTTAGTCTTAAATTAGTGTTTATAATTGTTTAACCATAGTGTTAATTATTTTGATTATCTTTATCTTAATTATTTATCGTTTAATAAACTTTTATTTTAATTAATAATATTTCTCTGATTTTTACACTTCACCCAAATAAATAAACGTTACAATATTTTTAGTGTTTATTTTTTCACGTATTTTTAGCAGTATTTTGATTTTATTTAGTAACACCCAATAAGAATGCTGCAGGTCTTTCGTCCTCACTCGAACCATGACTTATTTTACAACAAAATATTTCCTTAATTCACAAAATAGTGTTTTGAAAACACAACCTGCAAACAACAACAATAAACTAGGGAAATATCAATTTAAAAACCGACGACATACGAACATTTCACTGGTTTTATTACAGAAGAAATCGGTGTATTTGTCATCGATGAAACTGATAACGATCGATGACAGGTTCGTACTGTTGATTCATCGAAGAACACTTCGACGCTCTTTGATGTTCTTCGACCAGTGTGCCATAGGTATAAGCAAAAACTACTACGTACAAAATATTTGATACCACATATTAATTTTGTTTTTCAATCGTTATGATAGACTCGTAACGATCCGTTTCGAGTCAATCGGTAATCGGTAGCTACGACTTTACGTAGTTATGAGTTTACGATCGATGTGTACAGAATTGCAGCAATGGTTGTTTTTTCTAAGAGCTCTACAATTGGAATAATATATTATTATTATTAGTATTTTCCTCAATTTCATTTCCTTTTTTATGTTCAAGCTGTATTCCCCATCTGTTCCTTTTTTTTCTGAAATCCTATATAAAAACAGCAAACGGTTCACCTACACATCATCCTCCAACAAAGAAACTATCAATGGCCATCTGCAGCTGCTAGCTTAGCTTTTGTTCGTTTACGTCATAGTCACATACGTAAAGCTCTAGCTTTAAAGCTCAGGTCAAAATCTTTGTGCCATTTCTTATTCTCTTTTCCTTTCTTTAAGACGGACGCAGCCTGTCGTGAAACTGTTGTCTAGCAACGCACGTGTTCTGTTCACGTGTTGCAAAAGTTGTCACCTGAATTTTGAAAATATGGTGGATAGTGTTAATAAATTTCACATGTCAAGATTGGTTTGTTGAGCTTTTGCGTTTAATAAAGTGTTTTAAAGAAATTTTGACACTTTTGGTTTTTGAGGTGAACATTATATTGTTTTATTTATTACAATGTGCAATTTAAGAAAAAAATAAAAATATAGTATGTCCCATTTAGAGCAGCCATCATTGGGATCTCATCTCAAGAATTATAAGAGATACAATGTTGGCTAAATAGAACTTTTGGTGCACCAATAGGCGGCAATCTCAGATGTGCGTTTGTTTTTCCAAAAATTATCATAGGTCACTAGATAATGACGAAAAACTGAATTTTGTTAACTTTTTCTTTTTCAGATAATAATTATTTGTGGACTCCAATAAATGTTTAAATCGTAGAAACGGACTATATTAGATCGAGGAGAAGTTAAATAAACGAAGAAAGAAAGAACTATTAGTAATCGAGAAAAATATTCCAAATAAAGAAGTTAGATATTTTTATTGCCTAACACGGGCGTACAAAATAAATTTTTATATCCGTAAATTTCCGAGATATACCTACACAAAGTTATATTTTTTTAAATGAAAAAATACTATTTTTTTTCTCTTCTCAATGATGTAAGGGTTATTATGTTTCGTATTTGTTTTACTCCTAAAATTAAGTTTTTCACGTTATTTTTCCCGAATTTTGTAATTATTTTACAAAAAATATCATTACTTTTATTAACTATATTCTATTTGATTGATATAATTTATTGTATGACTTTCTTGCTTAATATTTTTATTTTAAAATCACAACTTACAATTTACACTATAACATGTCAAGTACGACATGTTAATAGTTATTTACGATACAAGTACGTAATAGCTTTACTACTACTACGACTAGCTGTCTTTAGTCATGAATGGATCAGAATTAGACCTCTAAGTGATTAAAGATGCTTTCCGTATGTGTATCGTACAATATTTTATCTACGATATAATGAAAAAACCCAATAAATATAAAAAAATACTTTTACTTATGAATCAGGATCACAATATTAAATGAGAAGTTTGCCATGATAACAAAATATTCACTCTGGTTTTACAAATTTAGCGAGTTTAAAAATATTAATAACTCGTTGCTCGGCAACCCGTGACTAATGAAACCTTGTTATTAAACAACCGTTATACAAACTTAAAACTAACATGTAAAAATCAATTTTACGCACTACCGTAGATAATGTGGCAAGTGTGTGAAGCTGAAATTTTTAAATGAGGGTGGAGATTGCGACACGAGCCGAAGGCGAGTGTTACAAACCACCCGAATGTAAAATAGGCTCCACACACGTGTTACATACTATACTTTTTCTACGACCTTGCAAAAAAAAATATATATTTTTTTATAAATTAATAACACATTTCTCATGAAGTTGTTATTTCTACGGACTATTTACCAACACATGATTTACGTGTATATAAAGATATTCATTGTATGTGTTAAAACTGAACTATGTACTTCACGCACACTATGCGTGAAGTGACACTTCACGCACAGTGTACAAAAAATCAAGCTTCACACATAAAAATTGATACGTGAAGTACTACTTCACGCATGGGTGTAGAAAAAAATATTTTTTGATTTGAATTTGATTAATTTTTAGGCAAAATTTTCTAATGAAATAAATTATTTAAATAAAACGAATATTTCTCAATAGAATTCTTACCAATATTTCCAAAATAACACTCAATTTCCTATAAAATAATGAAAAAAAAAATTGCAGTAAAACAAATACAAAATACAGTAACAATTACATCATTTAAAAGAGAAAAAAATAAGTTTTTATTGAGACTTAAATTAGTTCCATTTAACCGACATTGTATCTCTTATAGTTCTCGAGATCTAAATGGTGGCAGCTCTAAATGGGACATACTGTATATGGTCATGGCAGATAGGTAAATCAAAGTTCGAGAATTTGCAGTCGAAAGAGTGGACGAATATTAATATTATATTATTTTTGTTTTGCGTAGAACACTTTGTTTACAAATCCAAATAAATAGACTAATACCACGAAATGATAGTAAACATTCCTTTCATCTCATTATTAATTTATGTATTTTGAAATGACATCAGTTTATTTTATTCTCCCCAGCTTCAATTAACATGTCTCTATATCACTCTATTTTGCAATTTTTCCGCCGCTGTAATGCATATCAGAAATAGCGAGATAAAATAGAAGTTATCTGCAATATGAGGGCGTATAATTCTTTAGCAAAGGTTATCAAAACTTGTGGAATATTTTCTAATCTGTGAGTTTTCAAAATAATGTTTATTTATAATATTATGAAACATGCGTCCTAATTGACATTTAAAAATTGTTTCATTTTTTCTTGGTCTTCATTTTATCTGTCAAATCTCCTTCGCACATCCCTTGTTCTTGCCCATACCAACTCAACTATCTTTCCTCATTAAAATCTAGCAATAAAATTATAAATATCGTAATTATAACAAGGCGGTATATAATTGTTACTGCTTGCTTTTACATTGAATGCCAATGTGTCATTATTTGTGCCGCTATGTTAAAATGAAGACATGTATTGAATGAATTCCCTGCCTACTCTGTATAGTAAAATAATCTTACTCTTCCTTTAACATAAATTCAATTTTTGTTTGATTTTTACAGTTTTCATTCCCATGAGAAATTATTTCAAACAGTAATAGCATTTTAGCAATTAGGTTAATGAAACAGTAAGAGTATTTTACTATGCAGAGTTCTCTATTTCCTTTAATATAGAGAGTCTTGTATAGAATTAATATCTCAGCGAAATATTATCTGATAACGCTTAAATTGCAAAATTTTACGTATACATAGTTTTGAAATTATTGATTGCATAAAAGAATGTAACATTTTGAAATATTGCTATAAGTATTGCGAATTAAAATTGATACTATTATCTAGTTACGTACATATACGCAAGTAAAATCAGTCTTACTAAATATATTACTTTGCACATTTCACATTTATGTTATGGAATATTTATTAAGAGATGAAGTTACCCTTTTTATGTTAATAATTGAATCTTGTGACTCTACAATAATAAACAACAAAAGTCAACCTTCAGTTTTTCAGTTTTTTCAGTAAACAATCGCCAAGGGCACTAAACAAGATAGCAACGACATATTTTTTATCATAAATGGAAAGTTTAAAGAAAGATGCTAATTATACAAATTTAATTTTGTAATTGCTAATCTTGCTAATTTATTTTTATGCTTGTAGAATAATTCGAGAAGAACTGAGAATTCTGTGCAAAAAAAATCATTACATACAGAAGATTATTTTTTGCAAACTATTTTAAGAAAAATATCACGTTATATTCTGCTATTGCTTTTGTAATTTATTTTCTATTTCTTCTTTGGTATTAATGGCATGTTTTATTTTTCACACACTTGTTTAAACGAGTTTAAGGCCAATGATTCTGGGGGATGATTGAGCTTATATTTTATATTATACAATAATCGTTCTCTTACAAGACGCGAATTATTTGTCGAATCGTTCTCATGCATGTAATTAAAATTGCTAAACCCAATTTTTCGACGCTTCAATCTAAATTAGTATATTTTACTATATCTGCATCTGCCACCTTCATAATAAGAAAAGTATACAATACTCCCTTAAGTTTAGGGTTCAGGGCTTTGGTGACCTGTACAAAATTTTCCTACCCTCTGCTATTCCTCCATTATACAAGTGATTTCTGTTCCCCTATATGTTTCATCGTTGGTCACCTGTATTCCACATGTCTTTTGTTATTTTCAACATGTCCTTTTATTTTTCACATGTCAGTTTGTTTTTCACATGTTTCTGAATCTTTCGTATGTTTGAGAAACTTATAAATATGTACTACCGTAGTAGATTATTTTGGTCAGGTGTTAGTGAAATTAATTATAGATAAAAATAAGTTCAAGATTAGTAATATATTGTAAGATGTTATAATAATTTCACATTAGATCTTAAGTTCTTAGTTTTGTAATGATTACATTATAAATTTCGACATGCAATTTCCTCATAAGAATTGGCGACTCTAGATAAAAACGTAATGTACGAACAACCAATGTCAACATAAGTGTTTTAACCCTTTGGAATTCAATGTTTTTACCTCTCGCTAAAAGAGGTATTGGATTCATGCTAAAAATCCAGATTTTAATGAATAAGCACGTTTCAAATTCCCTACAATCCGATTTTAACATTTTCACGATGATGATGATGATGATGATGATGATGATGATGATGTGTGTGTGCATACATGCGTGCGCGTGCGTGATTCAGAGGTAAAGAAATACAATATATAAAATAATCTGTTTTAATAAATCTCTCAACGCAAATGTCATGGAAACCAATTAAAAAATTAAAATGTTTGTAACTGACAGATAAATGCCAGTGTCAAAAATCTAGAGACATTACTGAAGACTTTTTTCTAGGAAGTACATACATTATATTATTTCTTATTGTATTAATAGTTGAATATTTAAAATTACAGGTATATTACTCTTCAGAAATACTGTCAATCCCGACCAAATTGAAAACATGTCGAAAAATTAGAAGTGTAGGACAAAATTTATTAATAGGCGAGCAGTTTTGTGACTGTTGGCTTTGATAAGTAGATATGAGGGCCCGTGTCAGAAAGACAGCTACATATATCTATAATGTCATAATTTTCCAATTCCATATGGTTTGTTTTCATTGACAAGTAAATTCCACACTCCTTGTGAAAAATTAACCACTTGAACTCTATATACATAATCACTAGCTGTCATTCTGACACGGGTCCCAATATCTGCTTGTTAAAGCGAACAAAGTCATATGCTGCTTGCATTCTATAGAATGAATTTAAAATTAAAAAATCTAAATATAAAAAATAGGTATAAGTACAATTTTTGCGTAGAGTGTAGACATACAAGAAATGTTAAATACAATACTTATGTAACCAAAAATTAAAGTGGCGAGAGGTATTGTGTTGGCCACAACAGTTTTTTTTTTGTTTTATTTCCTAGAGCCTCATAATAGTGGTTAATCCGACTTCTGACTGGGACAATCTAAACCTATTTATATACACGGTATTCATTTTATTTTTCTACTATTGCTATCTCGAGAACTATAAGAGCTTCGAGGTCGGTTAAATTAGCTAATAATTTCTATTTTACTAGACGATTGTATTTTTTGTAGGTACTCATGTATGTTGTTTCGCGTCGCCTAATCAACGTCCGAAACGTCAATTTTTCAGATCTCCATCAGATAAGTGATCGGGAAATTTTGCAAAAAAACACTCTCCTATTTCTAAAGCATTCCTTAAAAAACTATGTTTATTATAAAAAAGTATAGTTTCTCAAACACTCTTTCGCAATAATACAAAAAAGAAAATGGTGGAATATTGAATGAAATTTAACTTTAAAATAATAAATTGTGCATTTGGTTCACAATGTTGCCTACAATATCTGCTCGGCGGGAGTTGGCAAGACAGAGTACTCGAGATGTCGGTAACACATAACCAACAAACGTAATGTAAATTTTAACAAACAATAAGAAATTTAACAAGTTTATTAAGTTTAAAGTTGATATATACTACAAGTGAAATACTTGGTAAGTAATAAACAGTTATTTACATACCATGATTAACACTAAATTACATAAAAATAAACATTAAAATAATTGGAATTTAAACTTGACACATCACTCTGAAATTAGCTGCAAAGCAGTCTATATGTATATTATATAATAAAGTTTTAATAAATAAAATTATTTGTACAAAAATTACTAATTACTAATTTTGTACTTTTCGTACAAAAAATATTGTCGAAACCGCGTGCGTGAACTTGGATTCCGGAATCATTCTATGCTGGGAACCAAGCGTTCTCGCACTTGGTATGTAAATAAATGTTCTTCAACTAGAGATTTTCAAACCATGGGGACCAACTTTGTTATTTTATATTGGACCAAATATTTTTTATTTGCTTATTAGATAGAGAATTTTATTCTGAATTCAGTGGTATAATATTTGCATACTCTTAGATACATTTTTTTTCAGAAAAATTTATATAAAGTTTTATATTAATTTGATTAAAATATGGCTATAATAAGAGTGCCACGAGTGGAAAAAATGAATACGTATCAATTTTGCTATTTCACCGACCTCGTAGCTTTTATTATTCACTAGATAGTAATAGTGAACAAAATAAAATGAACACCTGTATAAATTGTCCACCCTACCCTATACTGGGGGGTGGAAAGTGTTCCTTATTTTCTTAAGTTGCACTTGTATCATTCAATCATGAGTAGTTACCAGATGTTCACTGTAGAAACATGATTATAACTATAATCACTGTTTATAGTAAACAATAAATAATCATATTAAACCATATAGGTTTGGTTAATTATCAGCAATCCAACATAACTATACTATAGAAAATACTTCATCACTATATTATCTAATTACTATTTTTTATTGTCTAGAATTTTGAATGTGGTAAGATAGTAAATATTGCGAAAATTCAATACTAAAATAAACCAAAAATTTTTGGGTATTATCATACTTTCGTGGTTTATTTTCAGTGATGTAATAATTTTCAATATATTATCATTTTATACGCGTACAAAGAACTGTTAACACTTGCATCCTGTTTTAGTGCCAAAATTTCGAAAGTTTGATAACCGTATCAAGCAATTTTTTAATGCTAATATATTTTTAGAAAAATGTATAGTTTATAAAACATTTCCCAATTTATGGAAAAGATTGCTTATCTTTTCGGCTTAAATATTGGTACGGGATTTCGTAAATTTTGCAATGAGATATAATAACCTAGAATTGAAAAACTATTCCTAGAAATTTTGAATTGAAATCGATACGTATATTACAAAAGATTACAAAGAAAATATAAATGTATGATGCTTGACGACATAGGTAATTGAAATAGTTTTTTTGCCAGATATGTTCATTAGGTGAAGTATATCGTATTTCTATTCGGAAATAATTTGGGTTGCATTTTGTATAAAATTATATTTTCATGAATCTTATTTAATATTTTCATGTACCAATCTTGCACGAGAAAAAATAATTGCCAGAAATCGTATACATATGACTAATATTTTTGGCTTATATTTAAAACTATCTGTAGGTACAACAGAATAATGAATACATAAATATGAACCATCATTTCAAAATACGAAATGTATCAGTTTCTGTATTTGATTCGTTATATAAGCAATTTAATTGTTCGCGTCTGTGGTCTTCCTTGTTACGTCTACGTACACGTGTTCAGGTGGTATTACGCAACATCGATCGACGCTTTATGCGTCGTGGAAAACGACGCCGGGCGTCATATTACGCAGAAGGAAATTCGCAATCGCATGATTGCACAAGTTATACAATGGATAAAATTAAAATCTCATTATTACATAATGGAGATTATATAAAGGGACGTCTCATATACCGGGATGAGGTTTTTATAACATCATATACAGTCATACAAAAAAGTCTCCGTACGACAATAGATTCAATCTATTTTAGGAAAAATAGCAGTCTAAAACCCAATATATTTAGTTTTTTTAAATCCAAAATGAAAAGCATAATAGTAAATTATAAGTATATAAGAAATAAACAAATAATATATAGTAGTCATTTTATTTATTTTATGGGGTAAACATTAAAAGTATTCATAATTTCATGACAAAAAAGTCTCCGTGTGATAACCAACGTATTTAAATAATAATAAATAAATAAATATTTGTTTTATAAAAAAATATAATATTTCAATGGAGTTCCTTTGGATTTTCCACCTGTAATTAAGCGACGAGCCATTGAATCTATAAAATTTTTGGTCACCGATGGCATTTTATTTTGCCATTTTTCTTGTAATTAATTTTAAATTCTTTATTGTTTTATTGGCTTATATTCTTGTTTCTTTCTTCCTAAAGTGGTTAAAGCTTGGAGACTGTGGGGGATGATTAAACTTATTTTTACCTCCCGCTACCCTTGGTAAGGGAGGTATAGAGATCGTGCTAAAAATCGAGATTTTGGTAAAGTCCCTAGAATCCAATTTTACATTTTCGCCTATGCGTGTGTGTGTGTGTGTGCGATCGTGCGTGTGTGCGTGCGTGTGTACGGGGGTGGATTGAAAAGTATCCGGAATCACTGAGAAGGCCTTGGTTTTTCGAAAGCAATCGTATGTCGTCGTTTTGTTTAAGTTTAACTCTTCATATGAACTGACAAGAAATTTCAGTAGGTACAATCTGTCTACCAGTCTAATTGTGAAAAGCGTCTGTGTCGATCTACCTAGTGCTAAATCGATAATGGATAAAAACGAAGTTCGTGCGGTGATCAATTTTTTTACCTCTCGCTAAGAGAGGTATTGGAATCATGCTAAAAATCGCATACCCAGATTTTAATGAATAAGCACGTTTTAAGGTCCCTAGAATCCGATAATAACATTTTTACGATGATGTCTGTGTGTGTGTGTGTGTATGTGTGTGTGTGTATGTGTGTGTGTGTGAGGTTGTTGGAGGCACGATTTCTCAATCTAACAGTAATGGGAAGAGTTGAATAGATTTTGGTAACAATTGGATAACCGGAAGTAGTTGTATTTTAACAAAAATCTTCTAAATGTTATATTTTGAAAATTTATGTTACTACAAATATTAAAAAACAAAATTCTCTATCCGACACATTTGAAATTTTTATTATACCTTCTATAGATTTAAAGATATAGATATATAATCTATAAAATAATCTGTTGTAATAATTCTCACAGCCTGCTCACAGCCCAAACATCTCCATGGTAATTACATGAGAAATAAAAATGTCTGTAATAGACAGATAAATGTCACTAGCGTCAGTGTCAAAAATTCAGAGTTAGTACTGAAGGCTATTTCTGTGAACGATATTTAATATTTCTTATTGTATTATTAATATATATAAAATTATAGGCATATTACATGAACCCTTCAGAAATACCACCAATCCAGTTAATGAATTGGAAAAACCTCGAACATTTAGAAGAAATGGAGAAAACTTGCTCATAGAATGAATTTAAAATTATAGAAAATTTGTAAATGTAAAGATTAGGTATAATTAGAATTTTTTGTGTGTACAAGATATGTTAAATACAATACTTATATATACCACAATGGGAAAGGCGCGAGAGGTATTGTGATGGCCACAAAAGATTTTTTTTTATTTGGAAGGAAAGACGCCAACGGAGATCAAGACCAGGTTGGATGCTGTTCTTGGGAATACTTCACCTTCGTTTCCACAGTGAGTTTCAGAGTTTCGGAATTTAAGCGTGACCGAATACACACTTGTGACGAGCCACGTTCAGGTCGCCCAAAATCGGCTACCACACCGAAAATTGTGGATAAAGTCCATGATATGGTTCTAGAAAATCGCCGAATGAAAGTGCGTGAGAGTGAGGAAGCCATAGGGATCTGTTATGAACGCGTAGTTCATATTTTACATGAGCTGGGCATGGGACTCCAAAATTATTCTGCTAATTGATTATCCTGATAAAGGAAAAACTGTAACTGGACAATACTACGCCACACTTTTAGACAAGCTGAAAGCAGCAATTCAAGAAAAACGCCCGGGAATGGCAAAGAAAAAGATCTTGTTTCACCATGACAACCCATCCACCATACTCACCTGATTTGGCTCCCTCAGACTTCCATCTTGTCCCGAAACTCACAAAGTTCCTCGCTCGAAACAGTAAATGCTTATTTTAAGGACCTCAAAGAAAACCATTGTCGAGAAGGAATCGAAAAGTTAGAAAAACGTTGGACCAAGCGTGTTTACCTCAGAGGGGATTATATAGAAAAATAAAATGTACTCCATGTGAAATATATATTTTTTCATCTCATTCACCCTCGTGTGTGTTTGTGTATATATGTTTATGTATATGTATGTATGTGTATGTATATTTATGTATCTGTATGTATGTGTATGTATATTTATGTATCTGTATGTATATGTATATGTGTACACTCTGTATCTCTGAGTTGATCTCTACATCTAACATCTTTGTCGTACACGCATGGCATATTTGAGACTTTTATTCGCTATCTCAGTATCGTCGGTGTTTCAGAAGGGTATACGCTATCTCCGTCCAACCAATGGCAAAAAATGAAAAAGAAACTGTATTGTAACCGCGGTAACAAATGTTATCTTCAAATATTTGTATTATTTGAATATTCATGTCATTCTGTCAATCATGTGATACAGAAGATTTTGGCATCGATAATTTGTGTTTCAGTGTGTGTTGGTAATTTTGTTAATTCTTAGTATTATATTGTGCATGTTGCTATTGCAAAGACAGTGTTTCTAAGATTGCCGACAATTATTGCAAAATATTGCTTTTGGAGAATATAAAGAGGTATCTATATTTCATCCATTATATTTACTTATATCGTATTTATTCAATTTGTTTAGTATTGATAAATAACTATTTATATTTCGAATTTTCATGAATAACAAAACTGACACAATACAGGTTATATTTTTTATAATACTGTCAGTTTTGACATTACATCATAATTATTCAATTGATTTATTATTGCGCAATAAATGTCTTACTTCGAATTTTGATGAATAATAATATTCACACGGTATAAGTTATAATGTATACTGTCAGTTTTCAGTTTTGATTTATATGAATACTACGGAAATCAGACGATTTCGCTCGATTTCACCATGACGTCATCAATTCCCTCCCATCCCTGGCGATTTCAATCATATGGTTACAATTGATGACATGGGGATGAAGTCGTCGAAACGGAGTTTATGTGTGTGTATGTTTGTGTTTGTGTGTGTGTGTGTGTGTGTATGTGTGTGTGTGTATTTTAGAATTACAGTTTCTCAAAAATACTATAAGACTTAAGACATATTTAACTACTTTTTTCTCTATCTAACATTAATGGGAAAAGCTGATAAGATTTTGGTAACAATATCCAACAACTGGAAGTGGTAGTTTTTCAAAAAAATCTTCTAAATATTTTTTGAAAATTTATGTTATTATAAATAATAAAGATCTTTAAGTCCTCAATCTAATACTTTTAAAAAATATATTATATCTTCTATAGATTTAGAAATATAATGTAGAATAATCTGTTGTAATAAACCTCGCTGCCCGAACAATTCCATGGAAACCAATTGTTTATAATTGACAGATAAATGTAAAATATCAGTGTCAAGAATAAACAGTTTTACTGACAGTGCTAAAAGCTTTTTCTGGGAAGTACATTTCTTGTTGTATTATTAATTAAATATTTAAAATTATAGGTATATTAGTATTACACATATCTTTAAGAAATACCGATAACCGATAATAAATATGAAGAATTTTGAACATACGAGTATTAGAAGAGTAGGACAATATTCCCTATAGAACGAAAGAGTAGATACATTTGAATTATTTGTTATACAAGAAATGTTAAATTTGTTAATTATGTAACATAAAATGGTAATGGCGAGAGGTATTGTGCTGGCCACAACAGATTTTTTTTTTTAAATTAATATTTGTAGTATTTTTTCGGATACAGGTTTTACGAAAATATTTTTTCTCATTACACGTTGTTATTGCGTATTAAAAGTTGTAAATAGTAATAAAAGTAATAAAATCTGAACTTACTTTAGGTAAATAACATCTTCAGCTCCCACTTCAGGTCCGGCAAGTGTTTGGAAATCACACCTAGTACAGCACACCAAACACACGCGTCTTAAAATTAGCACTGCACCAATGAATTTAAATTAAATTAAAATCCATAACTGTTAGGTATTAGATAATAATACCCCCTTGACATTAACTAATGAGTACTATAATTATTGAATATAAATGGTTACATAATATTTTGGGTAAATAAAATTTCTCGATATCTCTTTTAGTTGTAGAGATAATCGAAATAAGGAAATTTTTGTCTCCGGCGACTGAAATAGGCTTAAGATAAAACTGTTGCATATCGGCAACTTTTTTATTGTCAAAATAATTAAAAACAGAAATAACAATAAATAGAGAAAAATATTTAAAAAAAAATCCTTTTCATGATTAAATCCCGATTACAGAGAGGTCCTTCGTGTTTTCAAACCCGGGATCTCGAGCGTACTCATATGAGTAAGAGCCGTTGCTCTAACGCTCTAACCATTGAGCTACCGGAACCGACAATTATTGTTTTACTAGATATGAGCTCTCAATTTATTTTTCTAGGTTCCAATGTGGAGCAATTAATGTTGAGCCATTTCGCATGTACATATTTGTATGTCAAGTTTCAATTAGATATTATTTTTTGGGTAAATGTTACAGTTTTAGTAATAAAAACATGTTTTTCAATAAGCAATTAAATATCAATTAATTTGGCTATGTTCATTAACACCGTATGTACCCATATATTTGTTTTGGCTTAGCCAGCATATGATTTTTGCCAGCTCAGCCATAGTTTTTTTTTAAATAAAGCAATAAATTTTTAATTAGCAATAAATTAGCTCTAAATTATTATGTATATCTTTTCTTGTTGAGCTGTGATGGCTATGTTACCTTAAGAAGGTTGTCGGATTGTTGTCATGCATGAAATTTAAGTTGTCGGCTTTGCTTTAATTTTGCTTTTAGAATATCGATGTAACCTTTGCTTTCATAATTGTAGTATTAACAGTTAATTTTCCTACTCCCACTGACTAAATATATCCCTTAAATGCCTTAATTTTCTACTTTTAATTCTTTATAAGGTTTCCTAGTAACATAACTAAGTTTAATACATAGTAGATAGAAAGCAACAAATTTGGAGAAAATCTAAAATTTCAAGCATTTAAAAGTAACAGTTAAATATGGCGGTAACAGCATTATGTTTTGGGGGTATATTTAGTCAACGGGAGAACGAAAATTACTAATTAATTATTGCAACAATCATGGATAACAAAAATTATCTCGATATTTTAAAAGCAAATTTAAAGCATTGCCGAAAAATAGGGTTAGCAGACAATTTTTATTTCATGCATGTGAACGATCCACTTCTTCTAAGAAAATCGCTATTGCTTTTTATCTTTTTTTAGTGAATAAGCACGTTTTAGGGTCCCTATAATATGATTTTACTATTTTTACGATGATGTCTGTATGTATGTATGTATGTATGTATGTATGTATGTATGTATGTATGTATGTATGTGTGTCTGTGTGTGTGTGTGTGTTTGTGTGTGTGTATGTGTGTGTGTATGTGTGTGTGTGTGTGTGTTTGTGTGTGTGTATGTGTGTGTGTATGTGTGTGTGTGTGTGTGTGTGTGTGTGTGTGTGTGTGTGTGTGTGTGTGTGTGTGACGAAAGTTAAATACCACGATTCCAAAAATTTATAATCTTTTCGTATTCCTCAAGTTTACATCCAGAAAAACAAGAGATTAGATTTTGGTTATAATTGGTCAACCGGAAGTAGCGTCATTTGAAGATTTTAACAGTTAAATATGATTTATTGACATTTAACGTTATTATAACTTAAAGAATATATTATTCTCTATATGATTTGAGTGCATTTTATACTTCATATTCAATAGATATAGAGTTAAAGAACTATAAAGATATTAAATTTCATAAATCAGTCAGCTATGCTAACCGTGGAAACTGCTAATATATTCAGATAATTCAAATTAACAGATGTCAGTATCACTGAAAAGTAAATGAATATGGCAGAGATGAGGATATTGAAGTAGATGTAGGGGGAAGGTACGGAAAGACACGGTAAGGAAATAACTCGAGTGTTACAAGTTTCCAGAAAGATACACTTGACGATTACATTGGTTTGAACATGTCATGAGAAGAGATGAACAATATATTCGAAGAAGAATGAATAGCTTAGTAAAAGAAGGTTGAAGAAACTGAGGCAGACCAAAGATAAGATGGAATAACTGTATTGTGGAAGACTTGAGAGAAATGGAACTGAATGAGAACGACACGCAAAACAGAAATGAGTGGAAGAAGAAAATAAAAAATAGCAACCCCTAACGAATGGGAGAAGCTAAAGAAGAAGACGGAGAAGAAGAAAAAGATGTCAGTGACGGTTGTAATTTGCATAGTTTGTTTATGAAATAATTTTACTGGAAATTTTGAATCTTTTGCAACAAAATTTATGTATGGAATTTATACATAATACACAGGATTGACCTTCCGTCAATATTGTGCTGGCCGCATCAGATTTTTTTTTTCTTATTTTGGCCTTGACATTGTCTCATGAGACGACTGTTTTACTTGGTGTTGATTTTACATGATTATTTTACAGTCCTTTATAAATGTTATATGTTTGTAATATTTTTGTGGGGCTTTTAAGGCAAATGACCTGAAATCCACGTCACATTGACGTCCTGAAGACGTCTCACCATGGAGCTGTACGACGTCATTTTAAGACGTTATTTAGACGTCATTTTAAGACGTTATTTAGACGTTATTTTAAGACGTTGTATCGACGTCATTTTAAGACGTTGTTTCGACGTCATTTTTATGGTATAAACATAAATAATGGTAGGATAAATAAATAACTTAATTCTAGTTTTATTTATACTGTATAATATAAAAAAAATAATTAAAAAATATATTAAAGGAAAACAATATACCTACAATAGAATATTAAACATAAAAAGTATTTTTTTTTAAAATAAATATTACGAAAAATACAAATTAATTAAATAAATAATGCATCTTATATCTAAAAAAAATTTTTTTTGTAATTACTTGAACGTTGTGGTGCATATTTCAACTAGTTCACCATTGCTTGTTTATATTCTTCATAATGGTACTACGCTTCGTGTCTTACCATACGTTTAAAAAGAAAATATTTGTAATATGCAATATAAGCACAATTTTATCTACTTACAATATACTAAATTTAACAAATATAAATCGTTTCTGTTTCATATTAATAATTATATAAACATGTAATATGTTTTAAATAAATAAAATATAAATATCACCGCTGTTTACCCATATCTGGGTGTGCTGCTTCTATTCGTAGATTTTGGTAATAATACATAAATAAAAATATATACATATTATACATATGTAAATATAAACTGAGTTTTATATTACATTTATTTTAATATTAAAAATCATAATAAACAATATATTGTTTTATATTTTTTTAAAGTGAAAATAATCGTCGTAAAGACGTCAAATTAGACGTTTAAAAAAGGTTTAAATAGACTTAATTATGACCATATAAAGTCGTCACATGGACGTCATAGCGACCACAAATCTCACGTCGAAATAGTCCTATTTCAGACCAAAAATCAACGTTACATTGACGTTGTGTAGATGTCAGATTAGACTTCTAAATAGTCCTATTTCAGATCAAAAATCAACGTCACAGTGACGTCGTATATGCGTCAAATTAGACGGCAGTATATGACTTAAATCAACCTAAAATCGACGTCATTTTAGTCGACCATCGGTCAGTGTTACTTGGATAATCATCTCTGATAGTCTCCAGACTTTAACCAGATTCAGAAAGTGCGAAAAATTCTTGAAGGAAACAAAAATATAAATAAATTAAACAAAAAAAATTAACAACAAATAAAAGTAGAATGATAGCATATAACGACATCGGACATTCATGGGAAGATCTGAAAAGGTTTTGGTAATAATTGGACAACCGGAAGTAGAAGATTCTTGAAAAAAAATCTTCTAAATATTATTTTTTGAAAATTTTTCGTGGTAATATTAAAGAAAATTAAATTCTCTATCTGATACATTTAAATATTTTATTATATATTCCATAGATTTAGAGATAAAAGAAGTATAATATATAAAATAATCTGTTGTAATAAATTTGACAGCCGAAAGAATGCCATGAAAAATAGTTGATAATTTAAATTATTTGTAACTGACAGATAAATGTCAGTGTCAGAAATAATGAGTAATGAAAGAAAAATGTACTTGGAGAATCCGTTAGTTCTTGATCTGTGACTATTATGGAGATGACAAGTCTAGGTTGAAGGACTTAAATTTGTTTCAAACATTATGGGACAATGTACAACAGTACTATAGACTAGAGTAACTTTGAATTGCGAAAAAGCTGTCAAATTCTTCTCAAGTAAGTTGTAAATATTGACAAAACTACACATCGATATAAGAATAATCGGAGTGCAATCTATCCGTCACTTTATTAAAGGGAATTAGTGTTATTTAGATATAACATGTATGAAAAAATAAAATGTAAAAGAAGATATGTAAGAATAGATGCACAATCCATATATACATTTTAGACCGCCCAAAATTAATGTTTTTACTAGAAGAATATGAAGAGAAAGTAAACAACGTGTTGTTCGAATTGAAAATTGCAGTTACCAGCCTAATATTTATATATGGTAAACTCTACTTTGTAATTTATTGTAACATAATTTATGGTAAAATATCTTCATGTTGAGACATGCTATTATTGAATAATAAAGAAGTTTATACGTCATAGATTTATATGAATATATTATTTGTATTTATAAAAATATTCTTTGCATTATGCATACAGCCAGGTAAAATATACGGCGAGAGGTTATGTGCTGGCCACATCAGATTTTTTGTGAAGAAATTATGAATGCTTGCAACGTTTGCCATATAAAATAAATAAAATAACTATCATATTTTTTTATTTTTACCTTCCGTCATCTCTAGGTAAGGAATAAGGTATTGGCTTTGGTCAAAAAAAATCGGTAGTGAGTTTTCAATGAATAAGCACGTTTTAGGGTCCCTATAATGCGATTTTACTATTTTTACGATGATGTCTGTGTGTGGGTGACTATAGTTTCGGCCGCGATATCTCCATTACTAGAATTCCAAAAATTACAATTTTTACGTGTTCCTCTTCATCACATCCATATGCAGACTTGAGTAGATTTTGGTTATAAATGGTCAACCGGAAGTACCCTCATTTGAAGATTTTAACAGTTTTTCTTGAAAAAACGCTGTTGAATATTATTTTTTGACATTTAATGAATATTCTTATCTATACGAATTGATTGCATTTTATATATCATGTTCAATGAATATAGAGTTAAAGAATTATAAAGAAATTAAATTTTATAAATCAGCTTTATATAACCATGGAAACAGCTATTGTATTAAGAAAATTCTAACTGACAGATGTCAGTGTCAATGAAAATAAAATGAATGTGGCAGAGATGAGGATGTTGAGATAAATGTTGGGGAAAACACGGAAAGATAGGATAAGGAATGAAAGGAAATGGCTTGAGTGATAGAAGTTTCTAAAAAGATACAAAAGGGACGATTACATTGGTTTAAACATGTCTTGAGGAGAGATGAAGAATATATTGCAAGAATGAATAGCTTAGTAATAGAAAGTACACGAAACAGAGGAAGATCAGAGATAAGATGGAAGGATTGTATTTCGGAAGATTTGAGAGAAAAGGAAATAAGTGAGAACGACACACAAAACAGAAATGAGTGAAAGAAGAAAATAAAAAATAGCGACCCCTAACGAATGGGATAAGCTAAAGAAGATGTTAGTGTTATGTGCAATTTGCATAGTTTGTTTATGAAATAAATTTACTGGAAATATAGGATCTTTTGCAAGAAAATTTATATATGGAATTTGTATATTATAATACACAGGATTGACGGAGGGTAATGTGCTGGCCACATCCGATTTTTTATATATATATATAATAACGTAATATAATGCTTTTCACTTTGGATTAAAAAAAAAACTTAAATATTTTGGGTTTGGGTTATAGATTGCTATTTTTTCCTAAAACAGATTGTTGTACGGGGACTTTTTTGTATGCCTGTATATCGTAGCCAGATTGTAAAGCTCGTCTCTAAATATTGGGTGAAACGCAGCCAAATTGTCAAACCTTCCCTGACTTAGCGCCGTTTTGTAATCTGCGTAGTATATTTCTCAAAATATAACAGCAATAACTTCACCTAACGAACAAAATACACGCTGGGAATACTTCGAAATTTGACGCTTAACCGTCGTAGAAAACAAAAAAGGCCTTATCATCTTTCCAGTTAATTTGTACTTAGTGAACATAATAAGAGTTAATCACTTAATCCCTAAACAATGGTAATTACCAAATATTCCCAGTAAATAATAATAAGCCTATTATTAAATCGGATTAGAATTTTGAGATATTTATTAGTTCACTAACCCATGGTTTTATACTTAAAAGAAAGAATAAATTTTCTTCGAAATATTTACCGAGAAAAATTATTAGGAAAATTTATTCTTTTTGACTAAGGACTAGAAATAATAAAACAACACAACTCGTAGAATATTCATTTATATCACCAACTGTTCATTTCACGATGTCTGTCTATATCAGAATGCCCCGGCTGGCTTCCCTGACGGTATTTATATATCGGCGTCCTTTCTCTGGAACATTCGACGCGATAATAACATGGAATACAAAGGATCAGGGATCCTAAGTAATTAAACTCGTCGTGTTTATTTACTACGTCGATAGCTCTCCCGATTACGTCATCGCCCAGCGCAGCGGCCGTTCTAGCACTTTCGACCAGGGGCGACGGTCGCGTACTCCTAGAGTAAGGGGCGTCGGGTTCACGCACGCTACAATATTAACATTTTTAGTTCAGTTTATTTGTAGTAATTAATTAAAAAATACTCGTATCAATAAGGGTAAAGGTTATACTAAGTAGTGCTAAAGCAATTAATTTTAGCAACCCATGACTTATTCTACTGACTCTGCTGTTGTCTTAATGATTTTAGCTCAATATATTTGTAGCAATTAATTAAAAATTCCTCGTATCAATAAGGGTAAAGGTTAAAATAAGGATAGAAACCATTTTCGTTAGGTTGAACTAAACCAATTAAATCTAACAGCCCATTTTTATAAAAATTCCTATCAGTAAACTAAATAGTGAAATCCTTTTTATTTGATTGAGCTAGAGCAATTAATTTTAGCACTCCATTTTTTATTTTACGCACACTCTGCTGTTGTCTTAATACTTTTAGCTCAGTTTATTTGCAGCAATTAATTAAAAATACCTCGTATCAACAAGGGCAGAGGTTATACTAAGTAAAGAAACCCTTTTTATTAGGTTGAGCTAGAACAATTAATTCTAACACCTCATTTTCTACTTTACGCGCACTCTGCTATTGTCTAATAATGATATTAATGCTTTTACTTCAGTATATTTGCTGCACTTAATTAAAAATTCCTTTAATCAATATTTCATTAGGTTGAGCTGGAGCATTAATTCTAACACACCCCATTTTTTACTCTACGCGCGCAACTATAATGAAGATGATTGGTTATAATACAATTTAAGCAAGTTTGTACTCGGCGTATTAGAAAAAAATTGGTAATGTTAGATAAGCACATCTTGCTAAAATATATTAACATTTGATAATATTTTAAAGTTCAGGAATTAAACAAATGTTGTTGAAATGGCTTATGTTACTTGTTTTATTATTTCTAGTCCTTATTGTCAAAATAATTTAAAACAAATAACAGTGAATAGAGCAAAATATGTTTAAAAAAACCCTCCTCATGATTAAATCCCGATTACAGAGTGGGGTCACTCATGCCTTAGTGTTATTCAAACCCGGGACCTCGAACGTACTCATGAGTAAGAGCCATTGCTTTAACGCTCTAACCATTTAATAAGTAGTATTACTTATTAAATGCTCTAACCATTAAGCCACCGGAGTCGACTTAGATATGAGCTCTCAATTTATTTTTCTGGGTTCAAATGTGGAGCAATTAATGTAGAGCTATTTAGCATGTGCATATTTGTATATCAAGTTTCAATTAGATATTATTTATGGGTAAATATTATATTTTTTGTAATAAAAACATGTTACAATGAACAATTAGATAGCAATTAATTTGGCTATTTGCATTAACACCGTATGTACCCATATTTTTTTTGGCTGAGCCAACATAAGATTATTGCCAGCTCAGCCATAGTTTTTTTTTTAATAAAGCAATAAATTTTTAATTAGCAATAAATTAGCTCTAAATTATTATGTATATCTCCACGCCAGCAATGAGTGCCCGTGAGGTGACGCCTGGTAAGCGCCCACATGGTACAAATATTCCATCATTACCGATATCTGTGTACGAAGCAGATTGGCACACCCAGCAATGGGTAATAAGCCGTGATGAAATATTTATTTATTTATTTTATTTATCTTTTCTTGTTGAGCTGTGATGGCTATGCCACCATAAGAGAGCTCAATCCAACAAATAACTCGCGTCTTGTGAAAGAATGGCTATGGCTATTAAAAAATATCAAAAATCTGATGTGACTAACACAATACCTCCCGTTTAATTTAATTTTTATTAATTTAAGTACATACCTATATTCCTACATATTTACTTATGCTGGAAAATGTATTAAGTTCCTTTCCATATAATTATTGTTCTATTTACTATTTTATTTTTAAAACGTTACTATTATTAATTTGAAATGATTATTTTTTTGACAGTGACATTTATCTGTCAGTTATATACATTTGAGATCTGAACTGTGAAACCATGGAGTTGTGTTTAAAGCGTAGACTCCGGGATTTAAATTATAGATAATTTTATAAATTTATCCTTAAAATATATAGAAAAAGTATTAATGCAAACCTGTACAAAATTTAATAATCTTTAATTTTTATAATAACATAAATCTCTTTCCATATTAGAATAAGATAGAAATACAAGGTTTCAAATTTTTCTGAACGATAGTATTTGAATTAGAGCGCAAAGAGGATACACACCCACACTATTACACAATTGTTTATTTTATAAGAATACATAATAATAACATGCGAAATGAAATACGCATTATATATGGTATCATACATGATGTTAGCAGCATTCCTTCGGGCTGTGATGCGCAATCTAAATGATCATGATTAAGAAGTATGTTTTTTCGTCTTCCTCATTTTTTAGAGATCACATGGATTCATTATCATTTCAGAGCAAATTTAAAAATGGCTGATGACAATAGGTTTTCGAACGTAGAAATTTGGGGTTTGCTGCATCAAAAGAAATATGAATTTCCAACAAAAGCATGTAATGACCCACCATACTTTTGAAAATAAAAAAGTATGTTACATAAAAGATTTTTTACATATGTATGTAAACATACTTTATATTTCATACCAATATTTTTTTTTTTAATTATCCATTTTTAATGCTGACTATAACACTTGACATTAAATTATTTATAAAATAAAATAAGTCAGTTTGTATTGGTTTGCTTATGACATTTATCGCTTGGTAGTGTTTATATTATTTAAGATTTCTTTGTATAGTTTTTAAATCATGATTCAAAAAGATCACAATGAAACTAATCAGGATTCACAATATCACAATCATAGCCCGAAGAAACACGACTCTTATGGATACACATATTTTATATTTAAACTTCATGACATACGAACAAATATATATTAAACACAAATTTTATACAGGGTGTATCACGGAAAGTGAAACATAGTCGTTTAACATGGGAAATCAGGTCAGTGTCAGAATAATGATTGTCAAAATAAATACTAATAATTTGACGTATAAAACGTTTTGTTCGTCTCTTGTTTCTAATTCCATGGCTAATACTATGAAATTGTAATTCCGTGAATTTGCAAATATTATTTCTGCAGTTATGAAGTAGCCAAAATGATTTTTTTATTGATTCGGATGTAGAAATTTTTGCTTTACAACATCCATTTGAAACTTTTTGTCTAAAATAATTAAGGGAGCAATGCGCACGGAAAAACTGATTTCCCATGTTAAACGCCTATGTTTCACTTTCCGTGACTGTATATCCTGGCTTATAATACTTTTCATATATAAACATAAATACATATTTTAATTGATTCATTTCATAATCACATTTATTTATTTATTTATTTATTTATTTATTTATTTATTTATTTGAAACCACTCAACAGGACAAAGTCCCAATTACTGAGGGTTAGAAAAAATTACAAGTTACAAGTTACAAGTTACAAGTTACAAGTTAAATACAAAGTGAGAAATTCAATTAGACAAAAAGTAGTAAGTTAATAAGTTTTTGAATATTTGTAACGAATTTGAAAATAGATCAATGGAATTATGTGGCGAATGAATTGCATTATAATAAAAACATAGGCGACGGATCGGTGATTTTAGTTCATAATTACATTTAACCATTGTGTACTTGAATAAAGTTCGATGCCTAGAGTTTATTCTAGGTACATAGAAATTAACACGAGCTAGTAAGTTGATGTCATCAACAATATTATTGACAAGCTTATAAAGAAAGATGGCCGACTGTGCTTTATGGCGGTTTTCCAGAGATGTAATTCCAAATTCAGCTAATGCATCAATATAAGAATAATTATACATAATTGTAGGGAATCCATTGGTTTTACGCCAGCAAAATTTAACAAATTTTTTTTGAATAATCTCGATGGCGTGAACATGATTTTGATATATTGGATACCAAATTAGGTTACAATATTCTAATTTACAGCGAACAAAAGAATTAAACAAGGAGTTGAGAGTGGATAGTTTGTGAAAATGTTTGGAGCAGCGAATAATAAATCCAAGGGCTTTATATGAACTTTTGACGGTAATATGAATGTGATGTGAAAATGTTAATCTTATATCAAACCACACTCCCAGATCCTTATATAATTTTACTCTTTCGAGTATTAAATTATCCATTGAATAATTAGATAGCAAGTAATTCTTTTTCATTGTGTATGACATCACTTTACACTTATTTATATTGAAGAACAATTTAAATTTAGTAGACCAAGCTATAATATTTTCTATGTCACGCTGTAACTGGAAACTGTCTTCTGCACAATTTATGGTTTTAAAGATTTTCATGTCGTCAGCATATAATAAACAGTTAGAATATTCTAAACAATCAACAAGATCATTAATGAATAAGTTGAACAGCAAAGGCCCAAGATTCGACCCTTGAGGGATACCAGAGGTGGGGATATAATAATTTGAGGTAAAATTGTTAAGACGGACAAATTGTTTGCGGTTGCTGAGATAAGACGAGATAAAAGAAGCTAAGTGAGGTGAGAAATTAAAGTTATATTGTAGTTTCTGTATCAGTGCAGAGTGATTAACCGTATCAAATGCCTTTGCGAAGTCAGTGTAAATGACGTCAACCTGAATATTATTACGTAGTGAATCCAGAACAGTATCAGTGAAATTTGCAAGATTAGTTACAGTAGACCTTCCTTTCATAAAGCCATGTTGAGATTTCGAAATTTTGTCTTGAACAGAGTTGTAAATTCTATTAAAAATAATTTTCTCAAAGACCTTCGAAATACTTGACAGGATGGCAATAGGACGATAGTTGGTAATATCGCTAGGATCTCCAGATTTGAAAATAGGGCATATGGATGTATTTTTAAGGACAGTAGGAAAATGATTGGTGGACAATGCGAGGTTAAAAAGAATATGCAAAGGTGTGACAAATATATCTCTGCAACCTTTTATGACATAAGCGGGAATATTATCAGGGCCAGGGTTGCGAGAAGGTTTTAGTTGGTTAATAGAGGATAAGATTTCAGATTCAGAGATACATTTAATAGATAGTAGATCAAGAGAGTTATGATTACAAGGAACAGCAAATGATGATGAATCAGTAGAGTCTGAGACGTAAACAGAGGAAAAATAATCTGCAAAGGTTTGAACAATAGATGAGGTAGATGATAAAGTTAAGTCACCGAGGTGCATATCACCAGGAATACGGGTTGATCGCTTTTTGGTGTTGAGAAAATTCCAAATCTGTCGTGGCTCATTATGAATTTTGGATTCAACTGATTCTAAATAATGTTTGTATGAAGTTTTAACTTTTGATTTAATTTTGTTACGCAAGGTTTTATATGTGTGATGATATGAAATTATGTTGGTCCGTTTATATAAGTCACGATATCTTTCTTTCTCTTTAATATCAGAGATTATTTCTTTTGTAAACCAAGGAGGAAATTTACTTTTTCTCCGCTTGGTTTGTGGAACACACTTATCAAATATTTCATATATAATACCATAAAACTTGTCGAAAGCGTCGTCAACATTTGAAAATGTTTCTAAAATATTCCAGTTTACTTCTGAAAAAAGTTTGTAAAGTAAATCAAAATTAGCCAAACGAATCATCATATCTTAATATATATTTACCTTTCAATGTCAACGCCTTATATTATTGAACAAACTATTCAACCAATCAAATTCGAGTAGCCACAGCCACAATATGGCGGAATTGTTTATTTTTAATGGCATATGTGATCTTTGTTTTGTGCAAAGTAAAGTGTAATAACTTGGTATAATTATTGTGTATTATTTCAAATGGAAATGGAGCAGTAGCACTTGAATATCCAGTTGCATTTTCAAAGATATAGTTATTTAAGTATTAAGGGCAGTAAGTGCACCTTACTGGCTGAGGATTAGTTTGGAGATCTCGACTTCGTCTCGATCTCCAATACATCCGATACCGGTAAGAAGCACTTAGTGCCCGCAATGCTTATTATATTTTTTGCACGATCGTCCCAATAATAACAAATTAAAGTTTAGAATTATTTAAAAATTATTTTGACATTAAAAAAAAAATAGTTGTCATTTTTAAGGAAGCTATAATCGTTGTTTTGTTATCGTTAAAGCTTTAAAAATTGTACATTTATTTTTTATTTATGTAATTTTCACCGCCTCCAGATCGGTAGTCACATCATTTACCGGTCAGTCACGTCACTTACTACTAGGTAATTTTACGATTAAATTTATTTAAATTGCGACGTCAAATTATAACTTGGTATTTTTTTGTTAGTTATGTTTATGTTGGTAACGCTTCTCTCTAACAATTGAAATTTCATATTTTGTCAACTATTGATTAATTAGTGTATTGCAAGGTGTATTGTATTTATGATTCAAGGTCTGATTCTGGTTGTGAAATTAATATTATATTTCGTTCTAGTCCTATCACCTAAAGAAAGTATAAAAATCCATAATTAAAAGTAATATGTTGAAATATTATCAACAACTTACCATTTTGAGGTTATCTGTCATCTGTCAGTTATGAAAGCATGACTACCAACTCTAGAACATGAAAGGCGCCAAAAATAGTACGCTTATAGATCTTCTAAACGTCGTGTTTGCAGTACAAAACAGTGCGTTTATAGAAACATAAGAACACCGAAATAGAAAATAGTACATTAAAACACAAGTATCATAAGGCAATCTGTTAACGTACGAGTCCAAGTTTGGAAAACGAGCCGCTAGGCGAGTTTTACAAAGGACGAGTGCGTCAACAGGCCTTATGATACGTGTTTTTTATACTATTTTTTCTATTGAGGTATTTTTACGATTAAATTTATTTAAATTGCGACGTCAAATTATGACTAGGTATTTTTTTGTTAGTTATGTTTATGTTGGTAACGCTTCTCGCTAACAATTGAAATTTCATATTTTGTCAACTATTGATTAATTAGTGTATTGCAAGGTGTATTGTATTTATGATTCAAGGTCTGATTCTGGTTGTGAAATTAATATTATATTTTTTTCTAGTCCTATCACCTAAAGAAAGTATAAAAATCCATAATTAAAAGTAATATGTTGAAATATTATCAACAACTTACCATTTTGAGGTTACCTGTCATCTGTCAGTTATGAAAGCATGACTACCAACTCGAGAACATGAAAGGCGCCAAAAATAGTACGCTTATAGATCTTCTAAACGTCGTGTTTGCAGTACAAAACAGTGCGTTTATAGAAACATAAGAACACCGAAATAGAAAAATACTATTTTAAAACTAATTTTCTACGTATATTATAAATCAATAAACCCATAATACTTGAGAGAAAAATCATATACTTTTAATGCCAGTACAAACTTCATACATTCCAAAACTTGTTAGCATGTTCCTAGATTAACATTATTTTTATAGATATATTATTGCAATAATTATCGATGAATTAAAAAATAGAAAACGAAGATACTCAAATATACTTTTTTTATTCCATAAAACATACATAAATAAATTTTACTATTATTTAGGGTGAGCCATACGTATAATAATGTACCTAGTTATTTTTTTAAACTTTGTTTACCTATACAAACTTATACTTATTAAAATTTAAAGTTTATTTAGTTCATAGCAAAATATATCATATCGCATTCCAAAACGCTTAGAAATTATATGTTGGACGTTTCTCCTGTAACTTTCATGTAAAGTGTAGAGTATTTATAGTGAGATAAAGCAGTTATAATGAACCAGATAATCATAAATCCAAGTTCTCCGCGTAGAAATGTTCATAATTTTTTCTCTTATGCAAAGTCGGTTAGTTCTCGTCTTATAAAATACGTAAATATATGTATTTGTATGTCAATTGTACACTGAGAGAAATGTATATTAAAAATTGTATATTGTACATCAAAATTTTAAATTTAAATATGTAAGTATTAAGTATTGGGAAACGTATATGTAAAAGTATTATAAAAATGTATTTACTATTAAGATTCGTATATTTTTAAACGATATATATTTAAAATTAAAGACAGCATATTAAGAATAATTATATGTATATTTGCCGAATATATTTGAATATATAGATATATTTAATTGTATATTACATATTAGAATTAAATATTCGATATATACAACTTTAAAATACTCAGGTATTGCGGCTGACGGCGTCAACAAGTTGAACAGGCAAGCGATGATCAGGGGAAGAACAGTCTCCCTGTTCACTTACATGTGTATATGCTTCTGCGTCGATTAAGTGGAAATAAAACAATAAGATCGTGTACATCAATCCTCAAATATAAATAATGTGCAACAATTTTGTAATAAATATTTTAAAATCGTAGTGGCTTGAAAATTTGTGTGAAAGTGTTAGGATTATTATTTAGAATTTAATTTATTTTATTCTTGTTATGAAATCTGTTTCGTTGAATAGTATTTTTTGTTATTACATTCACGTACTTAGAAAAATAAATTCTATTTATAAAAGTTGTCTTTAAATAAAGTACCTGCACACCGATTACGTTACGTAGGAATTTAATGTGCACACCCTAATATCTACTATAAAAATGTAATATATTAGTTTGCCCTTATAAGTATGCTGTAATTTTGAGCCTAAGATACTTGTTTATTTGAAGTAAATATTTTGTATAGTAAATTTTACCACATACTATAATAAAATTTAATATAACTTTATAATTATTAATAATATCTCGAATATTAAGGATGAAATATTATTTTAAATTTGAAAATAAGTATATACTTAAAATTAGTATTTTATATATTTGCTCTTATTACATAATATTCTAAACTTTTTAATATCCATACATATTTAATTCATATATCTTGTGTATTTGTCCCTTTTTTAAATATAAAATATAATAACAACTATTATAAATATATTTATCATAACAACACATTTCTCTCGGTGTACCTTCTTCGAAAATACAATTCAGTGTGATTGCATATATCAGATATTTATATATACAATGAATTAATTCCATTCCTAATGGATAATATACTTATCCTATTTCATTTCCTATTTAAATGATATATTTTCTTCTAAGACTTGTAGACAAACTAGATATATTTGTATTATAAAATGTAATACAAAAATCTTTGACAAATTCTAATCTATTAAAATATGAATTTATCATTAATTATGTCTCATAATATAGTTATAAATTTTAGAAAAATATTGTAACGTTTATTTATTTGGATGAAGTGTAAAAATAAGAGAAATTATATTAATTAAAATAATACGTTTATTAAACGATAAATAATTAGAATAAATATTAAATAGATAATAAAAATAACTAACACTATGGATTAAACAAATATAAACACTAATTTAAGACAAAGAATATTATTAAATACTTAAAGACTATGATTATTTATTTAAACAATATTTATATCACTACATTTATTTATATAACTACATTTATTTATGTTCACAACTCGTTTCTTCTATACGAGCCCAACTCCAAATGTATTCGTACCCTCTAAAAAAAAAAAAAAATAACAAGTAAAAATAAATTTTTAGATTACAATAATTAAAACTATATTTAGGCAAAATTTTATTTTAAAAACAGCAATATGAATCAATTTTTCAATTCTAAATCAATTTTCCTATCCCAAAAATTACATAATCAGGCAACCTGAATTCACCAAAATACGAACTAGAACTAGAGCATCAAAATGCGATCGGCAGGACCTGAACGATGAGCAACCCGCAAATCACCAAAAATCGAGGGTAGAGCATCGCCAAAAAATCCAGTACAGGTCGACCGCACGACTGTTGATCTATACTAGCCGCTCAAAATTCCAACCAGCTAGCCGAGAGTATCAGGAAGGTTTCTGGCCGACAAAATTCAAAAGTTATGCAAAATCAACGATTTACTGCCGGGGTTTCCGTAAAGTACTATTTTACAGCCGCTACGAGCATTTTTGAGCTCTCTGGCAGATATTCAGCCGATTGCAAAGCATTCACCCACCAAAATTCAAAAATCTATTGATCGAAATCGTATAACAAGGTTTCTGGCCGTTATAATTCATAAATCACTCAGAATCGACGATATACAGCTTGTAGGAAGGCTACTAGTCAAGAAAACCAAAATTTTTGAGCTCTGAAATCAAAAAGCTATAAGCAAGACCTAGTGATCAAAACATGAATCTCAGAACTCCCTCCACAGATTTCTGTTCTGTGTATAACACTCGCTGTTTGATTGATTTACAGCCATTCTCTCGGCGTGAGGTTGGGGTTGTACCGGACGCTCTGTTGCATGAACCTCGGTTATAACGAACTATACAGACTTTTTATTTTTTGTTGCTGGCTAGCTACCAGTCCCTAGGCTAGGTTATAGGCTGGTAGCTCGTGAATGCTCTGCGGGTTGCTGGTAGCTAGTAGGTGGAAATCGAATCTGGATTCTTTGGTTTGCAAGATCTTGTAGCTCGTCGCTCTGATTTCAGATTGACGGGAGACATCGAGAAGGTTCAAGAGACATTACGCCGCGTATATAAGCACGTCGGAGAAGCCAACGGGGAGAGTCTGTGATATAGAAGCAACGAGCAATGAAGTCGGTGATATAAATAAACAGTCTTCGAGTAGTGAACATAAATAAATATTGTTATAAATGTAGTGATATAAATATTGGTTAGATAAATAATCTTAGTGTTTAAGCAGTTAATAATATTCGTAGTCTTAAATTAGTGTTTATAATTATTTAATCATAGTGTTAGTTACTTTTATCACGTTAATAATAATTAATCTTAATTATTTATCGTTTAATAAACGTATTATTTTAACTAATAATATTATTCCGATTATTTACACTTCACACCCATATAAATAAACTTTACAATATTTTATTATTATAATTATTATACATGAAATACATTATTTTACACATGTAAATAATGGGACAAAGAATATATAATTTTTAGATCTTTTAATAGATAGATCTTTGAGTTTGTGATATATTCAGGCGTTCGCAGTTTTACAAACATAGAGATGATAATAATGTACTCTAAATACGTCAAATTTTATATTGAAAAAATAACTATACAGGATTACTTAACTTATACATACATACATGAAGGAAGATAGTATTTTAACGAGAAGATGTAGTTCAATTTTTAATTAGACTAAGTTTATTAATACGTATACATAAATATAAATAAACAAATGTAAAGTATATTATATTTTTTATCAGTGCGTTAGTTTGTAATTATAACCCCAATTTGAATGTCATTACGAATGATCATGGCACTGAGGGTCATTAAATCACTCATACGTATTAATAACGTAGGCTACGAATGGACATTTCGTTTCTCGTTATGTCAAAAATTAAATGTATTTTGAGATCAATTTAAACTGTCGTAGATAAAATATTGAAGGATACACATTTGACGTAGCCTAATAATGAAACTTGCGTGATTAAAACACTCGGCTCATCGCCTCGTGATTTAACATCACACTCGTTTCATTATGAACGCTATATCAAACTTGTATCCTTAATATTTATAATGTGTATAAATACCTTAATACATTTTCTACGAAATATGTAAAGACGAATATAAACACATATATCTTATTGTATATGTTTTTAGTATATTAGGTATGGGTTCTCTGTAAAAGCATACCAGCGTAAAAGTATCTATTTTTCGTAAGATGTAAGATGAACAACCGAATTCATTTTGTCGCTAACGTTTTGGATTACAAATAAATATTGTTACTTGGTTTTGGTGTGTAATGGGAATGAAATGAATTTAGTGATTACTTTAAAAGTAAAAGTTTATTAAACGATAAATAATTACGATAAATATTAAAAAGATAATAAAAATAAGTAGCACTATTATTAAATAATTATAAACACTAATAAAAGACTAAGAATATTATTAAATGCTTAAACACTAAGATTATTTATTTAAACAATATTTATATCACTACATTTATTTATATCACTACATTTATTTATATAACTACATTTATTTATGTTCACAACTTACTGTTTATTTATATCACGAACTGTTCACTGCTAATTGCTTCTATATATCAGACTATGTTCGCTGGTTTTGGCGACGGGTTTATATAGCGCGATGTCCTCGAACTTTCCGTCGCCATAATGACATTGAATACAAAGGGTCGTCCACCGGATGTAATTAAACCAGTCTAGACGCGTAAGGGTTTTCTTCCGCCGGGGAGTACGTCATCGCTCGGGAATATTCTACCAGTGGCGGCGCTCGCATACTCTTAAGTCAGGGGCTCACGTTACAATATTATATATTTAATTAATTCACTTATTTATAAAACTAAGGGATTGTTTATTGTCTCAAATAAAAATTTAGCTATGACGACAATCATCCAACGTTATATTTTTAATTGAATTTTTCTTCTTAATAATTGTAAAGTACAGTGAATATTAAATTTTGAAAGTATTTTATTAATACAATAATGTTAAAAAACATTTATTAATATGAATCTTTTACTTATGAAAAGTGGTATTTATTTTTCGTTTTACGAGCACATTTATTTCTTCTGTATGTGTAATGTCTAAATTCAATCATGTTTGTTTCAAGAGAGCTGTATATTTATAGTGTATCCCAAGATTAAAATGTAATATCTCAAAAACTAAGTGATTTCGAATTGCTGAAAAAAAATTCATTCATGTTTGTTTCAAGATAGCTAAATGTCTATTGTGTATACCTGACAAGATTAAAATGTAATAACTCAAAAACTAAGTATGATAGCGACTTGCGGTTTTCAAATTTGGATTCAGGGGTTGTTTTTATATGTACGTTGTTTCAGGAATTCGAATTGCTGAAAAAAAAGTTAGTCATGTTAGTTTCAACATAACTAAATGTCTATTGTGTATAGCAAGATAATAACTAAAAAACTAAGTGAGAGCGCCTTGCGGTTTTCAAATCATGATTCAGGTGATTGTTTCAGAAATTCAAATTGTCGGATACGGAGTTAATTTAGAAAACTTGTATAGCTTTTCTTTGCGCATCCTTTAACATGTATGTAAGGTACCTACACTCTGTATCTCCGAGTTGATCCCCACGTTATCAATTTATGATGCAAGAATTACTAAACTTTTATCTAACATCTTTGTCATACACACATGGCATATATGAGAGTCTTATTCGCTACCTCATTATCGTCGGTGTTTGAGAGGGGTGTACGCTGCCCCTGTTTAACCCACGGTAAAAAATGAAAAAGAAATTGTATTGTAACCGCGATAAAAATGTATTTTTTTTAAATATTTGAATATTTATGTCATTCTATCAATCATGTAATAAAGATGATTTTGGCGTCGATAATTTGTGTTTCATTGTATGTTGGAAGTTTTGTTAATTCGTGGTTATATTGTGCATTTTGCTATTGCTAAGACGGTGTTTCTAAGATTGCTGACAATTATTGCAAAATATTGCTTTTGGACAATAAGGTATATTTCAGCCATTATACTTATGTATATCAATTAGTTTGTTATTGCTAAATAACTATTTATTTCGAATTTTGATGAAAAACAAAACTTACACAATATGGGTTATATTTATTATAATACTGTCAGTTTTAACATTACATCATAATTATTCAATTGATTTATTATTGCGAATTAATTGTCTTATTTTGAATTTTGACGAATAATAATATTCACACGGTATAAGTTATACATACTATGTAGGTACTGATAGTTTTCAGTTTTGATTTGTCTGAATATTACGGAAATCAGACGATTACGCCCGATTTCACCCAGCAACATGACGTCATCATTTCCCTCCCCTGGCGATTTGAATTATATGGTTATGATTGGATGACGTGGGGATCAAGTCGTGGAAACGGACTTTATGTGAATTTGTTATATAATGTAAGAATGTATATACCGTAAATACTGCAGGATACAGAAACTATGTAATATATGAAAATAAAGAAATGGGTGTTGCATAATAACATAAGTTGATTATATTATATATATTAATTTTATATACGAGTATTTATAGCCCAGGCAAATTAGTCCAAAAAGAGGCTGTGCTTCCCGAAAAATATTCTAGTTTTGGAGATATCGTGGCCGAAATTATAGTCACACACACACACACACACACACACACATACACACACACACACACACACACACACACACACACACACACACACACACACACACATACAGGCATCATCGTAAAAATAATAAAATCGTATTGTAGGGACCCTAAAACCTGCGTATTCATTGGAAACTCGCTACCGAATTTTTTGACCAAAGACAATATCTTCCTTACCTAGCGGAAATTCAGCGCTACAACTACTTTCAGTTTTTTTAGTGTATCTGTGTGTAGGAACGAGCAAATTTTAAAAATTAGCTCCCTTTGCGCAGAATTTAATGCTCTACAACTTTCGTAACTAGACTTTTGTCATTTGGAGAAGCCGTTTTTAAGTTACAGGCGTGTGAACATGAGCATAACGGACTTTTCAGACAAGTTGGGAAAAATTGCCGATTTTTGACGATAGATTGCGGCTAAACGGTTGAACCGAATATGATGTATGAGATTATTAGACGTGAAATTTTTTGCTCTTTAATTTTAGAAAGAGCAAAATTTTCTGTAGGATGTACTGTTTTCGAGTTATAAGCAAAAATCTGAAGAAAGACCCAAAATTTCGTGGTTTTTCGGCTCTCAAAAGTTAAGCTCACCTCAGAAACTATCGCAAACTCACAAAACTCTTATTTTGGATGCCCCAAGTAGATTAAAATCATTTCCAGCTTTGTAATATTTTTCGGGAAGCAAAAGTCTAATTTGCCTGGGCTATTAATATTTAGGAGGATGTTTTGTTTATTTACATAATCTTTTAAATAAGTCTTGAGGGACACCAATACATGTTTGGGTGGCTTCATAGTGATACTCTGCAATAATATGATCATCGCCAGCGCTGAAATCAGAATACATATCCTGCAACTCAGTCACATCCTTTTAGGGTTCGTCCAGGACTGTAGCACACTGTAGTTCATCTCTGTTGCATGTTTCTGTAACAATAAAAATATAATCGAAATAACATTATGGTGATTATAGATAATAATACGGATTAGAAATATTTCAATCGTTTGTAATTATTAAAAAAATAATAATATGAAAGAAAGTTTGAGAAATTCAATATTGAAAAGAATATTTAAATATTTCAATTAATTTTTGAATTATTGGTTGTATTTATTCATAATGATTTAAATGTAAAATAAAATATGTAGTAAAATATATAGTACATACAATAAATATATGGTATTTATGTATGGTAGAAACACTAAACATTTCTAAACTAATTCAAATTATTTTCCACACAAAATCAAAAATTATTATTATTCAAATATAAAGTATATATCTACATCAGATATATTCTTTAGAAATAATGGCTGAAATACCCAATAATGGGTACTATAAAGTAGTCAAAAAATAAAAAGAACTTATGAATAAATTATTTCCCTAAGTATAAAGCGGGGTTTACATTGGTATAGTAATTGGGTTAGTTGCTTGTACCAGTAACTTGCGAGACAGTTACTAACCTAGTGTGAACCCTATAGCACAGTACTTGTACCAGTATTTGCACAAGTAATCAGGACAGGCAAGTGGATAGCCTCCCAGGCTATAGCGGGGTTTACGGTGTAGTAACTAAGCTTAGTTACTTGTACTAGTAGCTAACCTGGCTAGCATACTGTCTCGGACACAAGACAGTGGATGTCTACACTTAAAAATATTAATGTCCACTTGTACTAGTAAGGCTATCACATAGAGAGGATGTATCCAATTTCTCGTCGTACTAGAAACAAAAAGTTAAAAGGAATATTTGTGCGAATTACACAAATTGTGATTGAAGAACTTATTAGAGAGATTGAGAAAGAATTTAGCAATTTGCAGTTATTTTGATGTATGAAAAAAAATGTTTTTGTAGTAATTATTTAAATTTAACCGAAATCGACCTTGTGAGTTTTAAAAACTATATACATCTAGGGACTTTTTGAATATATCAGCGTCAATAATCCGGATTAATTGGGACCGGACCCCATCCGGATTTTTGACGTATCCGGATTTTCGAAATGAACCGAAAAAATACTTTTTGGGTGTCTTCAACACAAAATATTAGCTGCAATCGATCATAAATTATGAAAATATTTTTTTAAACACAAATGTCTTTTATGGTTCATGTTATAATTCTGTTCATAATTGTTACTAAATTTGTTAACAAATCTATTAACAATTTATGACAGTGTCAAACATGGTTTAGTTATAATGGCAACCTAATGGCCAAAAGTGTTACACGAAAAAAGGTGCTTAGCGATACGGAGCCATCTATCCATAGATACTTGAATTAAAGTCGATATTTCAGAATACTGTATTTTGGTTTTAAAGTAAGGTTGTAAGAACATAGAAAAGCTGGATATCGAATATTCGATCCAAACAGACAGTCTGATAACGGATAGTCCGACCGGATAATAAACTTGTATAGTTAAATAAATATATCATCACGGCATATTACACATTGCTGGGTGTGCCAGTCTGCTTTGTACACATATTTCGGTAGTGATGATGACATATTTTTACCATGCGAGCGTTTACCAGGCGTCACCTCACGGGCACTCATTGCTGGCGTTGAGAATGCACCACAAGGGTCAATTTTGTGCCATTTAAAATTCGAAATACTTATTTTGGCGCCGGTTAGGATCGCGACCAGACACTCAGGCACGCGTTAATTTAATTATAAGTGTACAAGTTTTAACATCAAATTTTGTTGACCCGCGTATAAAAATTATACGTGTTAATTTTTACGCTCTTTTGCACTATATATTATAAAAACATTAACATCGTAGCAATTTTATAATACAAATATATTTTTATTAGTGTTTTTTCTTTGAATGTTATGCTACTTTGGATCACTTTTAATTATTTCATTTAATACTTACAATAAAGTTTATTGGAATAAAATAATTGCAGTGTTAAATTTTATTAAAAAATAATTACAAAAATACAAATTTAAAATACACAATTATTCGGCCCGAACAGATATTCGGCGAAGTCGGCCGGATATCCATTGCATTTTAGTAATTAATAATTTATTCGATAAAACCAATGGTTGTGACAATAAAACAAATGAAACAATCAGTCTCGTAGTACGTTAATTTCCTTCTCTTTCATAATAGTATTTTATGTACCAAGGGCGTTACTATGATCATAATGCCAGGAGGGCGACGAGGATCTAGCCCGAGGGCCTCTGGCCCGAGGGATAGATGTCGTCCGATGGGCATACAAGATTTTATGTCTCACTAGAATATCTGAAACAAGTTTTAATTGATAATAATTTTGATTACAATAATGCTCAAATTTTGGCGTTGCTAAGGATGTTGTTTAATTGTTTTATTTATTATCAACGTTTATTTATTTTTAAAACATCAACATCGAGGATCGGGTACGGTGTATATAAACATATCCAAGACAACCGGGGCATAATGGATATGTTTATATACACCGTATCCTAGCAATAAACAGTGCATAATACTTTAGTGAGACATAATAGTAGTTTATATATCAAGGGAGTAAAGTTCGTCATTATTTGTCGAGAGCGAATATTGAATCCTGAGGGCGTAGCCCGAGGGATGCAACCGCTTGAGGCAAATAATGACACTTTACTCCCGTGTTATATACAATATTTTATATACAAACGGAAAAAAATTGTTATTTAGCTTACAAAAGAGACTGAAAGCATGTGAAACTAGTAAAAATGAAGTAAAATCCTAAAAACGAAAAATCTATTTATTTTTTTAATTTTTCACAAAAACAATTATAATATTTTCAAAATAATTATAATCGATAATATTCTACATATTTGTATGTTAATATCAATTAAGAAGTAAACACTAAGAAAATAAAATTATTCCTAGGTGACACAGTCAATGGCCTTGAATCACTTTATTTCCCTAGGGAGTACTTGTCATTTTTATTTCCCTCGGTAAATAATGAAGCACATTAATTAATGATTTTGATAAGAATAAAGTTAACTTTATTTACCGGTTGAATATAAAATATATTAAAATTAATTTTACTGATTGAATTTTGAGATCTAAATTAAGTAAATTAACATTTAAAATTATTATAAAATACAATTTTTACGTAGAATTGCGTGGTTTAATTAGATTATTTTAAACTTAATAATTTTCGAAATATAACAAAAAGAACAAACGTAATATTTTTTTTGTGCAACCGGGCGAGAACATACAGGCCGTGAAATTGGATGTAAACTAAAATCACTTTGACACTTGAGAATTGACATGACGGATAATAAGACTGTCGTTTCTAAAAATGATAACAATAAGTTACTTTGTTTGTACCGCCTTTCTATTTTAAAAAATTAACCTAATACAATAAAATTTGTAATTACATATTTTTTACGTTTGCACCTTGTCCGCGAAATCCTTTAGCGCCCTCAAGATTCCTAAATGGGAATATATACTGAAAATAGTTTTATTACGTTTAATTGTTTTTGGTATTATTATCTTTACCTTTTTCATTTTTTTTTTTGGTTACTTGTATAACTTGTAATGAATGTTTTTTTGTATATATATTGTTCTATTTCGAATGTATTTTTTGTACTGGTTAGGTGGAAGATCAGCCTTGTCTGAACCTCGCCATTGGGATTATCTCAATAAAGCATATTATTATTATCTTTTTCCTTACTTCATAAGCGTCTCTTTTGAATATTCGAATTTTCAATGCAAATAATTTAATTGTGCAACAATTGTAGTATTATTATTATTGAATAAATTTAAATTAGATAATAAGTGAGTTATAATATCTGCGGTGACAGTTGGTTTGTACATAGTAAAATTATTGTATAATAATCGAAAATTCCTGTGATGTCTTAATGATGTGTTAAAAAAGATGGACCATAAAGACATACATCAATTTTCTGTATCGTGAATAATAAGAAAGTTTTTCAGATAAGGAACTCGAATTTGTTCTGTACTATGGTCACGTGTTAGGGATACTCAGATAAGAAAACAAAAAAGATCATATAACAAATATTTGGTGAGGTTAATGTTTACAGAATTGAATTGTACTTGTCAGGTACCGAGTGTCCGGATGGCTAGCACGTCCATTCATTGAGTCCTTGGTCAAATGCGAAACACAAGAAATGCCATCAAAAATTATCAAAACTTATCACTCTCCGGTGAGGGCTACCAAATATGAATATTATTTTTTACTTGTACGTTAGAGGCAGCACTAGATGAATGGTAACTATTCAAACGAACGCGAACGATTTTGAGCATTAGGTTGCCATTATTGATACTTATTAAATGACACTATGCAAATATATAGTTTATTAAATAGAGTTCCGTTTACAAATACTTATAGACTACTTCACAAATTAAAACTTGGGGTCCCTAAATAAGATTCCTTGTGTCCATTATTAAAGGTACAAAATTTCTTATTCAGTTTCAGACCGTTTACAAAGCTTTATATTATATTACACATTATTTTTTTGTTACTAGCCAACCGCCCATTCACCAAAATACATATTTATTAATACAAAGCTTTGTTTGATTTACTCTCCCTCAAAAAGCAAAAAAATGGCTTACAGACATCACACATATTATGAGAAAAATTATATTTTTTGTAAATTGTATCGCCTTCTCGAAATGTCAGTTTATTCGGTACCCAAAAGTTATAAAGTAGCCGTTAGAAGCGCTGACACTCAAAATGTACACATCGCCTATAAGTAAGCAACCAACATAACAACCTATACGGGCTCCCCTTTACCAGGGACATCAACTCGTTCGCTTCAAAACATTGCAAAATTCAATCCGAACCTGGTGGCAAAATTTGGAACTAAAAACAAAGGAGCGAGTTTATTTCATTCGTATGTTTTTACATACGCCCGTAGTTTATATAGTGGAAAATAGATAATAAAACTAAAATTTACAATTAATTAAACTACTATTATCTAATATTTGCTGTCAAACTGTCCCTAAGACAAAACAAAACTGTGAACATAACCTGACAACTACGAACTAAAGCCTGGTTTATAGATTGCACAGAATAGATGAATAGAATAGGAATAGAAATTTTTAAGTCCATTTATAAATTGCATGGAATAGAATGACGTCACTTTTGTAACACTTTTACACTTAATTAACTAATTTATTGGTTATTTTTTCTTTCACTAATTTCATTTAGAACCAAGTAAATAATATCATTGCTTGTTTTTGTTAAAAAAGATAGTATTTCTGCAGAAAAACTGTTATCCACAGTGTTTTTAGGTTAGGGGATGGGCCAAAAGCAACGAAGTCACACCAGTCACACGAATATTAACGGAGCAAGCCAAATGAAATAGAATAAGAAATAAAATTTGGTTATTTCCTATTCTATTCCATTCTGTGCAAGTATAAATGGTTCCATGCATTTACATTGGTTTATATTTCTATTCCCTGTGCTATTCTGTTCTATTCTATGCAATCTATAAATCAGGCTTAAAGTATTTAAAATGAAAATAATAATTACTCTATCGCTATAATTAATAAAACAGGACACAAGGAAATATACTCTACCTAAAATAATAATAAACACAGAGAAAAGTCAAAATACAAGAAGAATCAAAGAAAAACTATTCACAGCATTGATACGTTTATGGAAGTTAAACAAAAGTGCTCCCTTGTTGAAGGTTGGACGTATTGACACAACGCTATCTCTACCTAATGAAATATCCCAATACATTACCATATGCAATTATGTGTCTATATCTATAGTTATATGCAAGTTATATGATCGAAACATAGAGTATATTTATGGTCTGTGGATCGAAGTTTCAAACCCAGTACATCACGAAAAAACAGCTGAAATGTCGGTAATATAGAAATCAACAATTATTATTAATAAAATGCATTGCATACATTGAATACCATGATAAGAATAAACACATCAACGTAAAAACAATTATGAATATGGTTGGAATATTGTTTAAACTTACTATTGTTATTAATTTAAATAAATGTAAACAGATAAAATTTACTCAGTACGGTAGTAAAGCCTGAACTACTTTTTGGTATTAATAGATCGACCCCTGTAACAATAATTATCTCAAATGTCCAACCAACACTTTATTTCACTTTTCTACACGAATTGCTCGAGTTTTCTTTAATTTTTACTACAGAAAATAAATATATTAGTTCCAACCCGTTCCAACAATTCATCACCATTTTCCGTTCGGACACTGTTGCCAACTAGACTTTATGAAATATTTCGTTGAGTTGAGCTGCATTTGTTATGTTTTCAGCTGGAGAGAAAGAGAAAACTAAGGATAGATATATATTGAGTCACCTCCTGGAGTCATCGCTAGATGTCACTGCTTATTCTTGTACTATATTTGAAACATTTGAATTATTATTAAAGTAAACCAGTTATAAAATGCATGAAACAAATTGATATTAGTATTAGGAAAGGACAAAAAGAATTATTTATAATTATTTATTTTATTCTATTCATTTTTAAACAATATGATTTTTGTATAAATGCTTCTAATTCTGTTTGTACTGTTTTCTAAATTTATTTACGTTTTATGGTGAATCCGGATTTTGATATAAATGTCTAAAATTAAATTATTCTAATTGAATGCCATGATTATTCAAAAGCCGCTTGCCTGAGTGTCTGATCGCGAATCTGGGGAACCGGGTTCGATCCCGACCGACGCCATATATTTCGAATTTGAAATAGCCCTGTACACGTCTATAGGCGATGGAAAATAAGCAATATGACATCTGGTAGTATTTTCGGAACTATAATTGCCGAGATAAATTATACACGTGACATTTTCTTGATTGTATAAACACAAGTGTTATCTATTATGTTTATAATATTTACGTTTACATATGTAATATTTCTTAATATTATACACTTAATGCATAAATACAATTAGTAAATGTCAAATTATCTCGTTAACAATTTCACTTTGGCGCTGCGATCTTATTTCCCATTCCCATCGCCTATAACAAAATCAGATGCCGGCTGTAAATTGCCGTACAAAATGAATAAGAACGTGATGGGTTATTACGCACATCTTATTTCAATACTTACTTGAAAAAGGAATATTTATAGAATAATAACACCGAAACACAAACAAAATAAACGACTTTACAACTGCCAAAATCCAAACAAAGGAGTAAAATGTTTCACGTATATTAATGACCGTAGAGACATCCCTCGACAAACTTTAGAGTAGACTTTGTATATCTTTATCTCTAGTTGTCTCTTTCTGTCCAACTGAGAACATAACAAACAATAGTGAAGTATATGCATGTTTTGTCTAGTATATTTGTGATTGTGGTCGTTGGCACCGTTGGCACACACAGCTGACTTATAGAAATTTATCAGTAGTTATGTGTATTTTAAATTATTTTTACTAAAATGGTTGTGGGAACTCCAGATCACAGCTTACAGGCTGATATAGTGTTTGTAATTGAGGGTACAGCCACAAATGGGGCCTATATAAATGACTTGAAAACAAATTACATTATTCCAGCTCTTGAGTAAGTGTTTTTATTTTTGTTTGCTGGTATATCTCTTGTAAATTAATGATGAATTTGAACGGATACCTGAAGCAGTTTGAGGTATCCATCGGATGTAACTTTGCTGTTATTGATTAGAATTTCTTACTGATACTTTTCTGTTATAATTCCTACACATTTTCAAAGAAGAAAGGGTACATGAGTTGTAATTTTAGATGTTTTACACAAGGAAATATTGAGGAACGGGATTACATATCTGAAAATTCCAACGCTTATGGTATAGTTGTATATCAAGCAGCTGATTGTTTGCCACATCCAAGTAGTGATACGTTTGGTCCTTTTTCAAACGCTTCCAGACTTCTTGGAGCCTTAGACAAATTAGAGTAAGACCAAATATATTTCTATGAATATTTGTTAATCAAATAATTGTAGATTAATTGGTGGTAAAGGCGAATCTCACGCAAATATTGCGGAAGGTTTAGCCACAGCTTTACAATGTTTTGAAGAGCTACAACATAAAAGGGAACCAGGCGTTCCCGCCCAAAAACATTGCATTTTAGTCTGTAATTCTCCTCCTTACTCTCTTCCAGTTATGGAGAGTTACCAGTTTTCTGGAAAGACTGCGGAACAATTAGCCGCAGTTTTATTAGAAGTAAATTGTGTGTTATTTTTATTCAAAATAATTAGATGTGTAATTAATTTGTAGAGAGGCATAAATTTATCTGTTTTATCGCCGAGAAAAATACCAGCTTTGTTCAAACTTTTTGAGAAAGCTGGTGGTGATCTTTCTACATCTCAAACTAAAAATTACGCCAAAGATCCGCGACATTTGGTGCTTCTCAAAGGATTTTGGTGAGTTATCAACATTTTATTTCTACAATTTATTCATTTTTAATGTATATTTAGTTTAAAAGAGCGTCCAATAAGTCCACCAGCCGGTGTAGTCGGTTCTCAATCTCAACCAAACACTACGACAAATATATCGCTGCCTAGTCCATTATCTAACAATGATAGTCCTATGTCTAATGCTAATCAGACAAATCAAGCCCTTTTAGGGCAAAATGGACAACCGGGTGTACCTAGTTCCGTCGGTCAGGGCCCTGTTTTTCGCCCCAACCAAATACAAGCAGGTAAGGCAAACATTTATTTTGCAAAAAATTATATATTTTTAATAATTATTAATTTAGGAATGCCCCCGCATCAAAATTCGATGGTTGGAAGCATGGTCCGTGGTAGTACGAGCTATATGGGTGGGCCCCAATTTCAACCACAACCTCTACAACCTCCTGGATATCCAGGACTTGGAGCACGTCCTAGATGGCCCATGATGCCCCCTCAGAGACCTTGTGCGCAGCCCCCGACACAACAGGGTTCCGCCCTCATTGCACAGCTCACTCAACCACCATCTGCCCCTGTTAACCAATTCCCACAAAGTAAGACATATTTCACTTAAAAAAATTAAATTTAAATTTTTCTGTTGTTCAGTGAACAACCAAAACCAAATGAACCAACAAGCAATTCGCATGACCATGTTGACCAACCAACCGCAACAACAAGGAAACAACCCAACAACTTTGCCGCAAACACAACAACCGGTCTCACAAGTAAAATATTTTATTTAACAACGTCGTACTTGTTAAATAAATAAATATTTATTTAGGCGATGAATACAACCGGCCAACAACAACAACAAGTGTCAGTGTCTAGCGCTGTTTCTACCCAACCCCCGACAACATCTCAAGCTTCGGCCCCACAACAAAGTCAACAACTCGCTAGAGAAAGACACACAATCTGGCACGGAGTTTTAGAATGGATTGAAAAAGCTAAAAGTCCTACCGATCAACAAAAATTAACGCGTCATGTTCCGTGTTCGGTGTCAGCCGCTCTGAAAGATGGCGAACCTGAAGTGTAAGTCATTTTCAGTATTTTTTCAGTGTATATTTGATTAGAATTTATATTTAGGAAAGCGGAATCCTGGCCGCAAAAGTTAATAATGCAATTAATGCCCAAACAGCTGATAGGAAGTATAGGAGGTGTTTATTTACGTAATTCTAAATCGGTTTTGTTTCACCCGCAAAATTGCGAAGCGCTTGAATCCCTGACGAAAGTTATGAGCACAGGTTTTGTAAGTTTATGTAAAAAAAATTGTTGGGAAAAATACTTACAATTTTCATTTAGGCGGGCTGCGTTCATTTCACAAGTCTTCCATCTCCCTCAACTTGTGATATAAAAGTACTAATTTTATTATATACGGCAGAAAAACGGGCATATCTCGGATTTATCCCAAATGATCAAGCCGCATTTGTTGACAGACTCAGAAAAGTTATACAACAACAAAAATCCAGTCAGCAACTCGGTCGGCAAGGACAAGTAACATAACTACAATAATTATAAACATTCTTGTGAGAAATATTTTCTTTAGGGTGTTCCTGGTGCTTCTGGCCAACAATTAGGGGCCCAACAACAAATAAATCCTCCTATTTCACAACCTCCGAATTCCCAACAAGGGATTATGATGTCTCAAACAAATACGATGGCTATGGGAGGCGGGCAAATTACGCAAAACGTTGTGACGTCTTCAAGTCAACCGCAGGCGGGAATTGGCGTTTTAGGACAACAAGTAAATCCAGCTAATATGTCTCCGAGAATGTCTCTGCAGGTACAATACTCCAAAACTCACAGAAAATAAATTATATTTTATATTTGGTTGTATATTTTTGTTTAATATATTCTAAATTTATTGTTTAGGAACAACTGGAATTTTGGTTCGTAAAGACTTTCATTTCATTCTTTCATTGTATTTGTCAGAGCCGAGACTTATCATAAATCATTTAAAATCATTAATTCGCAATTCAAAAGGAATTTGATACATTATACTGCGGTGTTTTGGCTTAGTTTCATTCATTTATTTACACTATTGTTGAAACAATTTCTGCGATCACTTCTAAACAAAATTTGTTTGTTTCATAGTAACCAACTTTAGAAAAACAAGTTTCCATTAAATTATAAAATTCCTTTTGAATGATTTCCTTCCATCTTCGGTGTACACCAATGTTTGTAGAACGGTGTAACTTATCTTTTCTGTTAGGGTATGCCCCAGCAGGGCCCCCCAACATCCCAGAATCAACAGCAAACCTCCCAACAAGGGATGAGACCCAATATGATGGGTGTACCTCAACAACGACCACCTTTCGACCATTTAGAAGCCGCCAGACAACAAAATTTAGAAAAAATTGTTCAGCTCAAGCAAACTTTAGAAGCGGCTCAACAACAAGAAGCTCAATACAAGTCTCAATTAGAAATTATTAGCCATATGAAGACTCAACAGTTGCAGGAAGCTTTGCAAGTGGCTCAACAACAAGAAATGCAATACAAATTGCAAATGGAGGTAAAATATTTACAAATTATTGTTTGTAAAATATTAATAATTGTGTTTAGATGCAACAGCAACAAAGACAGGGTGGGCCCCAACCCGCTGCTAATCAACAAAGAATGATGCGTCCTGTACTTACAAACAACCCCGGGTTGAGACATTTATTGCAACAACAACCACAATATCGACAACAATTAATAGGCATGCAACAGATGAACACTGGTGGGCCCCGGCCTCAACAAATGGGGCAACAGATGCAGAATAATCCGAATCAGTCTCAACAACAATTTGACGATGTTCCATCATTCGATTTTATGTAGATGAATAAGTTTTAATAAAAACGACTATATATTTTATTAGTTATAAATGCAATTAACAATAAGTACTATAATAATCTTTATTATTAAATAATAAGCAACAATATAAAGCACACAATCATGCATCCATTCTTTATTCTCTTCGTAAATTGTCCAATCTAGCTTGAAGATCTGCGTCAGCATCAGAAATTGCTCCGCCCCCGGCAGCAACTGCGGCGGGAGTTTTATTTGCAGGATTGACTAAAGATCCCGTTGCTTGTGGTAAACCAGATAAAGTATCGTTTAATTGCAGACCTAATTCATCCAAAACTTGAGAAACGACTGCATCGCTAAAAAGAAAACAAATTAATACAAAATTTGTATAAATAGTTTCATATTTTACGTTTCTTCTTCATCTGCGTCGTCCTCCATGGCGTCATCAATAGCATCATTCATCATTTCTTCCTTCATATCCATAATTTCTGATTGTTTTTCAAATTCTTGTAATATCCGCTGTATTTGAGGCATGTTTAATTGTCGATTCATGCTTTGCATAGCTTTGGTAACGCCTTTCATAGCTTGTGCCATGGCATTTTGTGACCGAAGAGTTTGTATTTTTAAAGAAACTGCCTGTATGTTTGCTTTCATTAACATGAATTTCTTAACGTACCTCCTCGTTCGGACTAAATCTTTAGCCATTATTTTAACTGCATCCATTTGTCCTTCTTTTGCCAGTTTTTTAATATCTTGAATTATTTTCTTCTCTTGTTGTTCCATTCGTATTTTTTCGCGTTCCAGATCTCTCATGGCTTTATTTAAGGCACGTTGATTTTTGCGAAGCATTTCTTCCGGTGTTAATTTTTTTCCAAATAGCCACTCCATTTTTACTTAATTCTATGTAGTTTTTAATACGAATTAAACTTATTTTTATATATATAAAATTATATCGAATATATAATACTGTCAATGTCAGCTGTAATACGCTGTCAACATTAGTCATACGCTGGTACTTTTGACAAGAGCTTGAAGGCTCTGAAAGTCCCCAGCAAAAAATACGAATTTATATAAAAATACGCGACTTATTTTATGTTAAAGGTGCGGGAATATAATTTAAACAATGTATACTACATATGTGATAGTGAAAAATCAATGTTAACATTCAGGTTTTTGAATATTTTATAGAAATATCGCAGGGGAAAGTGTAGGAAAATTTGTTCTACTTGAAGACGGCCACAACCACAACCACAAAATCAAAATGGTGTTCTTATTGAGAGTGGTATTTTTGTAAATATGATAAATAATCAAACTAGTTTGCGATTTAAACTTATACCTTTAATAAATAATTGTAAATGAATCTCCGTAGTTTATTATTCTAATCTTTAGTGTGGTGTTTCCATTCTATTGAACCGAAAGTTCCACCTGAAAAAATTTGTGCTGGCAACTTTCTAGAGTTTGGAGGGAATACCTATCGATAGGTATGAGATCCCTCAAGGTTTGATCTTGTACTCTTATAAAAAATATTTTCTTAAGTGAAGTAGTACAAAAAAATCGACAAAAATGGAAGCGATGGAAGTTCCAGTCCCTGAAATCGACTGTAAACCTGAAATAAGCATCGAGGAGACTGAAAAAACCAACGGGGACTTGAGCGCACTAAGCGCAGTCTCCAGTGAAGAACCTGAAGAAAATAAACAATCCACCTCGGAAGAATCATCCGAAAATGTGGTGGATAGGACTACCGAAAGTCCTACCACCGGCGAAAACAACTCCAATTGGAATAATATCAAGTGTGTTTACTGTGAACAAATATTAACTGCTAATGAAGAACCGAAACTTTTGGAATGTTTACATTCTGCGTGTGGCTCTTGTGTCAATGGTAAAATTGCAGAACAGAAGCGAACAGACGAAGAAAATGCCAACAATTCAAAAGGACTGCCCGTGATTACGTGTGCCGCGTGTAGAATTGTTTGCCGACAGAGTCAGATAATTGAGAACCAATTTTTGGTGGAACTGACTGCTACTGAAGAAAGTACAAACGAAACCGTTAAAGAGGATCAAAAATGCAATAGTTGTACCGATAATGAAACAGTGACGAGTTGGTGTGTTGAATGTTCCGAATTCATCTGCAATCACTGCGTCGAGGCTCACAAACGGTAAATATTTTCACAATATTTCATCTGTGTCTTATTTTTTTTTGTGTATTTAGTTTAAAAATAACGAAGGACCATACAATTAAACCAAAAGAAGAAGCTGTACAGGACATTCCTACAAATTCATCCATTCTGAATAAAAATTTGATATGCCCTACTCATCACAACGAACAGTTGACTCTTTTTTGTGAAAATTGCGACGTCCTAACTTGTAGGGATTGTCAGTTGAACGATCATAGAGATCACAAGTACAAATTTACTCATGAAATCGCTTCAGAAACCAAGAAGTTTATTATGGGAATGCTGAAAGATGTATCGTAAGTTTTCAAATTATTACTAATTCCAGGTAATTATTTTTGTTTTATAGGTATAAAAGAGTATTATTGGACAGCGCTATGAAAGTTATAGACGACCGGCAAACTTTAATCACAGATAAAAAGCAAACTTTAGTTAAAGAAATCACGCAGATGGTTGTAAAGTAAGAAAAATATTCTCTATTTTTTTTGCCGTTTGTACAAATTTTCTTTCAGATTAACAAACACCATCAACGTTCGAGGCAAAGAACTTGTTCATCGTCTTAACGAAGTTTGCGACAACAAACAAAAAACTTTAAATGAGAAAAAGGTCGCATTAGAACAGCTCTCTCAGTTGACAGACCATTGTATAGAGTTCGTAACAACTGCTTTGGATAAAGGGAGCGATAACGCAATTCTGTTCAGTAAAAGACATGTTACAAATCATCTCCAGAGGATCAAATGTAGACGCGCAGACATTCCAAACCCAGAAATACCAGTCAGAATTCACTTAGCGTTGGATAAAGTTCCCGATTTGATAAAAGGTGAGGTAGATGTTGAAATAAAAGGTGTGGTATTTATTTATTGTTTTTGTTGTGCTTATCAAGGACTTACTAACGGTAAATATAAAATCAAAATGTTGCATTGTTGCTATTATTATTAACAAATTCCCTGTAAATATTTCTCTGAAACTTGGATTTCTTGCAACATTTTGTCTTTTTTCCTTCTAGTATTGTCCTCAATCGGTGCGATAGTCGTGGACGGCAAAGTGTACCCCCCAATAGGCCCGGGAACATCATCATCCATCACACCATCAACATCACCAATACAGAGAACAAATCAACCATCATCGCCTTTAATTTTACCGCGACTTCCGCCACCGTATCCACAACCAAATCAACAACAGCAACAATCTCAACAACAACAATCACAACATCAACCGCAACAACATCAATCGCAACAACACCATTCGCAACATCATCAACAACAACAGCACCATCAACAGCAGCAACCACATCACCAACAGCATCATCAACAACAACAGCAACATCAGCAGCATCAGCAACAACAACATCAACAGCAGCAACAACACCAGCAACAGCAACAACACCAGCAACAACAACAACACCAGCAACAGCAACAACATCAGCAACAGCAGCAACACCATCAGCAGCAATTTTCGCCGCAACAACAAATGGTAGGGCCTAATGTTCATTTACAACAAAGACCGCATATGCAAAGGGGACCAGCGAATATTTTAAGACCCGGAGGAATTGTTAGATTGGGGAGTAATCATCAGCAAGTTTCGTCTTCTACTCATCCCCAGGTAAGGAGATATCTTTGATTAAACGGTTTTTAAGTTTTCAGGACGGCCCAAAACTATTTTAAATATGTCATAACTGTTTAAAAGTTATTTAGAATTACTTAAAAATGTTTTAAATTATTCGCAAATGTTTGAAATTGATTTAGAAGTGCCTGAAACTGCTTTAAATTGTTTTTAAATGTCTCCAATTTGTTTAAAACATTTTAAAATTGCCAAAATATGGCTGAACGATTGCGTATTTTGTCTGTTTTCAGGCATCCTTGAATATGTCAAACGACAGAATGAACCCTCAACTTCGGGGCTTATTACAAAGCCCTTCCAGTCAACCAGTTTATATTCAAACCGGTCCAGGGGTTTATCAAGCCGTTCAACCATCTTACGTGGCCCAAACACAGTACAGTCAAAACCGTTTTCCGACGCAACCCCAAATGTCTGGTTACCATCCCCAAAGCCAACGAATGATGTCTCCAACTTCTCAAAACTACAACGCGCGAATAATGCAACGACCTGCTGTACCAATGATGAATCAGGCTTACCAACAACACCCAAATATGGGTGGAGGAAATGCCAGATGGCATACACCAATGGACAACGGCCCACAAATTGCTGGCGCAAACAGACCGCCTCCTGCGTTAATCGCACCCGATGATTCATTCAAAATAACTTTAAAACCTCGTACCGACAGCAAAACCCTCCCGCAAACTGTCACTTCCACTATCCCCAAAACCCCAAGCCCCAATTTGGGCAAGGGAGACGAAACCGAACGAAATTTAGACAAATTTTGCGAGGAATCCGTAAAAGATCTCATGGCTACAATCGCTAAACTTGATTCAAACGGCGTGCAAGTCCTCGCAGAAGGAAGAACCAAAACGGGGGGTTCGCCCCATGTGGATTCATCAACGGATGAGAGTCCCAATGGGGCGAAAGTAGCGGTGAAGTCCCAGTTGGGAGATACGGATAAAGATGATCCGAATGAAGACTGGTGTGCGGTTTGTATGGATGGAGGAGAATTGGTTTGTTGTGATAAATGCCCCAAAGTATTTCACCAAGGATGTCACATTCCTCCGCTTAGTGTTGAGTAAGTATCAGAATAGTTTGCAAAGAAATTTCGCGGGTTTAATTACGAAAAACTTTCAAAATTAATGCTGAAACAATGGCCGTATTCAGTGGCTCTCATTGCTAGCATCGCTGAGCACCGAAGTTTACCGAAACACAATGAATGGACTAATGCGATTGGTCCAGCAATTGCATTCTGGAAACATCGGTACTTAAGCTTAATTTACATGGAACGTTATCACCGTTGTGGCCGTCAACCGTTCACGCCGTTAAGACCGTATAGTCCGTAGTGGGGATTTTAGAGGGAATTTCATATTTAGTAACTTCTGAAAAAACAAAAATAACTACATCTCTACGCTATCATCTGTCATCTATAGCTGCTGTTTACATTGCTATCGCGAAAGTGAAAAATAAATATAAAGTACCGCGATTGTTTCTATATCCATAGTAAATACACAAATATGAGATTTTAGATTACACAATTCAACACAAATACGAAAACTTATATTTATATCATTCAGTTGGCTAACCTGATTTATGAAGAACTAACTCAATGTACGCAAGCGCAGCGGTCATAACGGCCGACAGAATGGACCTTTTACATGAAAAGAGAGAGATAGAGAAAAAATGACATATATGTAGTGCGCAGTAGTTTGTTTGCGCATAGAGGAGGCCAGATATATTTCAAACAAAATTTGAAATGGCGGAAATAAGATTGTAACTATATTAAATAAATTCACACAAAGCGTTTGTGATGATAAATATTTCATGACGAGAGGACGGGTTACTGGGAATCAGAAACGTGGTTATATGTTCTAAAGACGCGAAATAAACACCACATAAAGTGACAGATAATTGCGTAGTTGCCAGTTTGTTATTAAGGAAGTTACAAACAAGAATAAAACTATTGTTATTATTTTTAAATAAATTGTTTTGTCTTTATTAATAATTTCTTTACACTCAAAGTGAAAATAATTTCAGTTTTTGTGTTGTTTAAATAGTTTTTTATCAAAAATAAATGCTTGTCCGTTCAATCATTTTACTTGACAACATGGTGCCTACTCATCTCTAGTTCATAAAAATTTCACTACGTGGTGTATCGAAAAATTACGTCACGGTGCAATAAAAATGTAAAAGGTCCATAGAACACAGTTATAATTTGACCTTGAACGGTTGCAACGTTCGCGCCATTAATCATGTTTGATTTTAGCCAATCAGAGTCGAGAACGGCCAGAACGGTCGACGGTGATAACGGCGACAACGTTCCATGTAAATTAAGCTTTATCGCTGCCGTGGTGCTGAACGCGACTCATACTTCGAATATTAATAAAACAAAGTAAAATATTAGTTTCAAACTATAAAATTCAGATTCTACAAGGTTTTCGGATCTAAATAATTCGAGATAGTTATAAAATTGTTGGTTAGGAACCATAAAAAATGTATGAACAATAAGTTTGATTGATGAATATTATTGTGTATATCTCGAATAGATTTAAAAATATTTATATAAACATTTAAAAATTACATTATCACCCAAAAATTATGAAATTTTTAGTTTAAAACTGCACAAGATCGGCTTCAAATATCGTCATTTATTTTATCAAACAAACATATTTACCTCCATATATCTATATTATTGTTTAAATTAATGAGTTTTCTTACCTTTTCTATCTTTTAGAACATTTAAAACACTTTTGCCCGTATTATCACCTCTTGAAGTAGCGCTATTTCAATTTTTTTTAATTTTATTTTATAAATAGACAACAGGTTTTATATTTTTCTAAATGAAACCTATAATGGAAAATTGGAAAATAATCGGACACGCAGTCTGTGAAAAATTATTTATTTCCTGGCGTACGTTTCGACTGTAACTACAGTCTTCTTCAGGGCTCTAAAATGTAACGTGAAGTAATTACAAATATGAAAATTAAAACAATAACCAAAGTACACTTATTTACACAAAATTTACAACAAAAATTTCTTTTTTATAATACATTTTAACTTACAGAAATGGTCAATTATTGATGGTAACATGGGGAACCCCCATACGACCCATTGGTAAATAACAAGGTGTAATGAAATATATTTGTATATATCAAGTCAATTATTATTTACTGGAACGTAGGAAAAAAAGAAAAACTTAACAACTTTTTTAATAATTATTAACTTTCAAAAAAAAATAATTTAAAAAACGTGTAACTTAACAATGTGAGAATTATTTATAACAAGGACAAGCAAGTAAAGTTAAGTCAAAGATTAATTAACATTGGTCAATACGAATGTTTTTTAAAGTACTTAAGTTACAAAAATGAACAGTTCAGATAGACAAATTACAAACATACAAGCGTTGTTGGAAAACTAGTAACAGTGTGAACATGTGTTTTGGATTATTTTTGTGATATTTTATAAAATTGTGGTAGATTACACTTAAATTATCTATATCTGTCTGGTGATTAAAGTTATTTTCATCAGATTTGACGTATCACATGTCTAAAAACTTACAAAAAAGGTTCACTTAAAATATCACAAAAATAATCCATAACACATGTTCACACTGTTACTAGTTTTCTAACAACGCTTGTATATTTGTAATTTGTCTATCTGAACTGTTCATTTTTGTAACTTAAGTACTTCTTTAAAAAACCTTCGTATTGGGCAATGTTAATTAATCCTTGACTTAACTTTACTTGCTTGTCCTCATTATAAATAATGCTCACATTGTTAAGTTACACGTTTTTTAAATTTGTTTTTGAAAGTTAATAATTATTAAAAAAGTTGTTAAGTTTTTCTTTTTTTCCTGCGTTCCAGAAAATAATAATTGACTTGATATATACAAATATATTTAATTACACGTTGTTATTACCAATAGGTCGTATAGGGGTTCCCCATGTTACCATCAATAATTGACCATTTCTGTAAGTTAAAATGTATTATAAAAAAGAAATTTTTGTTGTAAATAAGTGTACTGTGTTTATAGTTTTAATTTTCATATTTGTAATTACGCCACGTTACATTTTAGAGCCCTGAAGAAGACTGTAGTTACAGCAGTGGCGTAACTACGTAGAATTGCGCGCCCCCGCGGGACTTAGGTTTGCGCCCATCATACGCAGGAACGTAATTAGGATATTTTGTTAAAAGAATGCGCCGCAGGCGATTTTTTGAAAATTTTCAAGGTCAAACGTGTTTTAATGCAAAGTAAGATAATATAGAGTTCTTTATAATGAAGCAAATTTAACAAATTCTTAAAAAAATAAAATAAATATTTTATGATGAAAACGCGTATGTACGCTCCAAAAGCGTACAGTTGCCCATTCTACTAGGTACTAGGCTTTTCGCGCTTGCGTGTTTACTGTTTAAGATGCAAGATTAGTAGGTGGGCCAAGATTTCGACGAGGTGGGCCATGGGGTCATAAAATTTTATACAAATTTCTCCTTCGTGCACTCAAAATTTAAATTGTATACTCCAGAGTACAAATTGTAAATAATAATACTACCAATAACACACTCAATCTATTCTGATTCAATTTGTAGCCCAGAGTGTACATACTTTTAAACTTGTGAACGCGCGAAGAAGGAATTTGTGTAAGCGCGCCAACTTCGCAGACATCTGTACTTGTACGTTATATAAATGTACATGGCAAGAAGTGGCGCCGCGCCCGGCGTAACATTGTACCTACCATTTCGAGAAATCTATCAAAAATAAACATTAATTTGAATATTTAAATTTTGAAGTATTATATTTACTTTAAATAAACTGACAATGCATTTTGAACATCAGTGTTGGTAAGGGCGCCCATACGCTGTAAATATGTATTATTTTCATATGTGCCCGTACTTCGATATTGGCTAGGTACTGCTTGAATCAGTGGCGTGTATATGCTGAAAATTTTTAAGAAAGGTGTAGATACAAACGTTTTGTAACTATGACTGCGCCGGCTACGCCGGCGCCCTCCGGATGGCCGCGCCCCCCCGCGTCGCTGGGTCTGCGGGGGCGGTAGTTACGCCACTGAGTTACAGTCGAAACGTACGCCAGGAAATAAATAATTTTTCACAGACTGCATGTCCGATTATTTTCCAATTTTCCATTCTACTACCAGTCGATTATCGTATTCAGCCCTTCATAGAAACCTATAATATTTGAAATAAGTGTTATTTATTTACAATTTATTTTATTTTTCTAATTTTTAATATTAAAGTTGACAGTTAAAGTAGTGATTTTTCGGAAGTAGTGTTACTTCAAGAGGTGAGAATACGGGCCTTTATTTTTGCACAAAAACAATTAAAATTACTTTACTTTCAAACAAAACAGTTGTAAAATTATCAACAGTATAGACGGCTCGCGAATCATGCGTAGTGACATCACAATATTAAATTTTCATTGTGACGTCACGATTTTAACAAGTTGCTTCAATTACATTTTGTCAAGTTCAGCCTTATATTACGTATGGCGTTAATGATATTCGAATAAAATCCATTTTAAATACAAAACGAAACTGTTATAAAACTTTCTAAATTATTGATTTGAAAATACGTATATTATATATAAATTAATCATGTATTTGTTTGAAATTATCAATTTTGTGAAAATATCGTGTGTGAAGGCTGGAATTTTATATTATTTTATCTCTGTGGTAGGGAAAGCGATACTTGGCAGTGTCTTTTGTGCATGAACTTCGCTGACATTCCAGACAATGCTCTAGGAGAAAGACGGGACGCTGGTTTAAGTCCTAGAGAAAAGAAAATAGCCGAAAGAATTGTTTTAGAATTGTACTGCCAGTACGAACCATCTTTACACTTTAGGGAATTAGTCGGACCAGATGTAAGCTCGAAATAAGACTTTTAATGAGTTTTGTGTTACAAAAAATGTATTTCAGAATACTTACTACTATTCTATAATCAAAAAACCTGTATCGTTGGAGATGATCAGACAAAAATTACGTTGGACTGCCGATGAATATTATACAAGTATAGAGCAACTTATTAAAGATATCAGACAACTTTTCCGTAACGCTTATCTTTATAATCCAGTAAGTTATAAATATTTTACAAGAAATATGTGTGCAGTAGTTATTTTTTAGGAAAACTCTACCGTATACAAAGATGCAAAGACTTTAGAAGCGTTTTTCGACCAACAATTGGAAAAATGGCTTCCCGCTTACGCTTACGAAAACTTTTGCGACGATGATGACGAAATTCTACCGGCAAATAAAAAGTATAGACGGATTATATCGGATTGAGATTAGTTGAAGAAAGTACAGGTATTATATATTGGGATTATTATTAATTTATTTAGATCAGTTGATAGGCTGTGAAAACGGACGAATCACCACAGCTGGTCTTTAGTGCAATTCTAATAATTGTTAGAATTTGGATCTGATTTCAATTTCGACTACGTAGATTAGGCATATTACGTAATTATGTTTAGTTTATCATTTTTATATGACGTTATTCATATAGGCATTAAAATTAGGGGACTTATTTATATGAATTTATTCGTAGTTATATATTACATTATGTAATAATTGTTTAAAATAAATCTATCTATTCGCCATTTTCTTCCTCTGATTCTTCCGAATCTTCCTCCGAATCCGAATAATCATCATCGTCCTCATCATCTTCATCGTAATTTGTTTGATAACTGCCATAATCTGTTGGTGCACCATCATCATCGTAATAATCATCACCCGACATTCCTTGTCGACCAAATTTGTGGCTGCGGGCTGCATAAATCATCATTAATACCCAATAAATGGTGTAGAAATTGTAAATACTTACTGGACATGCTAAGATCTTTTGTTTGCGAAGTTTCATACCCACATTTCGGGCATGGAATAGCTTTATTCTTCTCATACTTAAATCCTTTGCGTCTTACATGATCTTCACAGAAACATGTCTTGCATCTTAAGCAAGAATACTGACCCATCTTATTGCAAGACTGACATTTGAAGTTTTCAGCTTCTAATACTTGACACGACGCTTGATGCTCAAACTGATCATCTTCACACAAATAAGAATCGCAAAAAGAACACTTAAAAATCCTTCCACCATGATCCCAAACTCCTCTTTCGCATTCCACACAAATTGCAGTTTGCAATGGACACGAGCACGCATGAGATTGGAGACATTTCTTGCCGTGGCAAACCCACGCTTCGCAAAAGTCGCAAATCGCACCCTACGGGGTGAAATTTATACCTTTGCAAGCAAGAAATGATTGAAAATACTTACAACCATTGCTAAACCAGTTGTGTATACTCCAGGATGGTGAATGACACAATCTCCGGTCTTGAGCATGCATTTTATTTTGCCGCATTGAGCGCAAATTGGAAGACGTTGGACGCTTGAACAAAAATAGCAAAAGGCACGACTTTTCTGCTTCCTATAAACATATTTTAGTAAGTTTGGAATATGCTCCCAAAGTATGGTTTTTTGTACTTGTGGCATTTTTCGCATTCCATTGCAGCATTGCACGGATGTTGAGCTAAACTCATATGTTCTTTAGATGCGCGGATTTCCTTCTGCCGAAGTTTCTGTTTTTCGGCCTTTTTTCTTTGCCCAGTTTTCTTTTTAGGCATTTTGAATTATTAACTGCACTAACAAAGGTTATTTCTTAGGTGACAATGCGCTTGCGCATTTTCTTTCAGCTGTCACATCTTTTACATGACTCGATTGATTAAAATATTGTAATTTAACAATTATTTTACATTTTAAATAATGTATTTATTCTTTACAGACAACATAATGTTTAGAAATAATATTGAAAAGGTTTAAAAATAATTTGAAACGTGGATTTATGTTTGGCGGGGCTGCGCCGGTCCTCTAGCTATTCCTGAAAATCAAAGAGTGAATTCAGATTAAAATCAATTTTTCAGGAATTTGATCATAAATATTTATTTCTACTAGCTCTATTTTGTATTATAGTCTTCTTTAAATAAGACATAATTCATCGATATTGATTTTAATATATGTATAAACGTGTGTAATTATAAAAAGGAAAAAAAAATGTAGATCTTTTCTTGTAACATCTCTGAACACACTCTAGTCTTCTTGAATCTCTCTGACATCGGACATTTTCATAACTGAAAATTCTGTTTGAAACTAGTAACCGAAAGATCACCGTTAAACGAAGTACTAAGATCATTTTGTAAATTTATACGAATATTGAAACCAGTTGATTTCATTTGGGTAAGTATTGATTGTTACAATAAAAGAGATTGCGTGGAGGTCTCAATTTGACACAGTTTTATGTGTAGCACATAGAATTAGTTAATTTGTTTTCATACGGCAAATCCATATAAGGCTTATGAATCATTCATGTTGCTGTGATAGCGAAATTGTATGAATTAGGACATTTTTTTCTCACTGCCATGATGTAAAATTATAGCTTGCCATAAAATCTTTTGTTTAAATATCACCTTATGACATTTCCATAATTCATTAACTTTCTTTCCTAATTATTTCGTGTTATTATTGTTATTTTCCCCTGACATCGATTGAGTTTGCTCATTTGGCTTTTAAATTCTCTTCCCAATCTGATTTTCCAAATTATGGATAGTTGTTCTTATACTTTTGGTGAGTTTTACCGTCTGCAAGTTCTATCGCGTTAGATTATTTCACATTGTTGTAATTTTATAATAATTGCGAGGAAATCGTTCAGGTTTTACGATGGAGGAAGACACGGAATTTAAAAAATTGCCAGTGGAAGAACGAGTCGTTCACAAGCTATGGAAAGCTAGAGTTCATGGCTATGAAGAGCTTACCAAGCTTTTTAGGCAGATTGACGATGAAAAATCGCCTGAATTCGCCAAATATTTAGGCCTGGTGAAGAAATTCGTCATTGATAGTAACGCAGTTGGACAAGAAAAAGGTTTGGAAGCAACATTAGCGTACGTAGAAAACTACGCAAACGCTGGCAAAACTGTTGGGGAAGTTATGTCTGGTATAGTCGGAAAATGTATCGCTGCCCCTAAAACTAAAACCAGAGAACTTGCTGTACAGATAACTCTAATGTATATTGAGATAGAAAAACAAGAAGCAGTACTTGAAGAACTCCTCAAAGGTACAGAATCCAAAAATCCTAAAATAGTTGCCGCTTGTATAAGCGCTATAACTCTAGCCTTAAAAGAATTCGGATCGAAAGTTATTAACGTCAAACCTCTTATCAAAAAAATGCAAATACTTCTGTCTGATCGAGACAAAACAGTCCGCGATGAAACTAAAGCAATGGTTGTCGAAATCTTTCGATGGATCGGCAACGCCTTACGTTCACAACTCGCGAACTTACAAGCCGTTCAAGTCACAGAACTTGAAACAGAATTTGCTAAACTAGGTTCAGAAAAAGTAACCCCAACTAGATATCTGCGTTCTCAGCAAGAAAAACAGGCGAAGATTGCTGCTGAAGCTGGCGATGTCGAGGACGCAGCCGAAGATGACGAAGTTGACACCCCCCAAGAAATTGATCCCTACGAACTAGTTGATCCTGTTAATATTTTGGCTAAACTACCTGCAGATTTTTACGAAAAAGTTGAGGCCAAGAAATGGCAAGAAAGAAAAGAAGCTGTTGAAACTGTTGAAAATTTAGTCAAAGCGCCAAAGTTAGAAAATGGCGATTATGGTGATCTCGTTCGAGCATTAAAAAAAATTATTTGCAAAGATTCCAACGTTGTGGTTGTCGCAATTGCTGGAAAATGTCTTGCCGGTTTAGCATCAGGCCTCAAAAAAAAATTTCAGCCGTATGCTGGGGCATGTGTTCCAGCTTTACTTGAAAAATTCAGGGAAAAGAAACAAAATGTTGTACTCGCTTTAAGGGAAGCCCTGGACGCTATATTTATTTCCACAACTTTGGAAGCTATTGTGGAAGACGTTCTGGAAGCTTTGAACAATAAAAATCCGACAGTTAAAGCTGAAACTGCAGCTTTTCTCGCCAGAGCTTTTACCAAATGTCAGCCAGCGGCTTTCAACAAAAAAATGCTGAAAGCTTACACCGGCGCTTTACTCAAAACTTTAAATGAACCAGGTAAAATATATATTAATTTTAAATGTCAAAAAACTAATAAATATTTTTAGATCCCACCGTTAGGGATAATTCTGCTGAAGCCCTAGGAACAGCGATGAAACTTGTAGGCGAAAAAGCAATTGCACCATTTGTTGTTGAAGTTGATAATTTAAAAATGCAAAAAATTAAAGAGTGTTGTGAAAAGGCTGTAATAACTGTAAAAGTCGCAGCCCCTAAAAAGGAACGGGCAGCCAGTGCTCCGTTGAAAGATGGTCCGAAAGCTGGGAGTAAAGAAGCGAAATCTGTTAAGAGGCCTACGTCTGCTGGTGAGAATTTAAACGAATTTTACTGCACTATAACAGAAATAAATACTCTTCAAAAGTTTATATACTTGGACGATGTTTCTAATGTAATATGAATGATATATTTTATATTTAGGCCGTACTTCACAAGTATTTTGGGTTGTAGAAGTAATGTAGACTATCAAAGAATGTTAAGGCATAAAAATATTAGTTTTATCACGTATAGGGACTAAGATTTTGATAAATTGAATATAATTTTTCACTGTTTGAAACTGTTTTAAATAATTCCAAAGTCTGAAATTTATTCAGAATTGTCTGAAATTGTTTTAAATTATTCCCATATGTCTGAAATTGCAGTATGTAAAAAAGAAACTTTATATATTTGGTGCTTCTATTAAATGAATTTAAAATTGAGGAGCTCTTATTAAAAAAACTTTAGTCCATTTTTTTTTAAATATAAGATAATCAAAGAAAAAACTTTCCAGCTTTCTTTTATAGATTTCAGTAACATTTTTACCTCAGGATCATGAAGAAATATTAAAAAAATATTTACTGGGTGTCAAGAAATAGAAAAATAAACATTAATGAATAATTACATAATAATTAGATATTTTTATAGGACGTTTTTGTAGCAAAGCTCAAACTTTAAAATGTAATAACTTGTGATTAAGCGTAAATTACACGATGAAGTTTTTCTTTTTAAGTGTCTTTATAAGTGATCTTACAAGTATATTTACAAGATAAAGTTTTATGTAAATTAAAATATTCGAGTGTGAGTGTGTTAAGTTATACCTACACAAATTGTCACTCAATTTACATCATTTCAATTTTCGTATATATCCATCAAGATTTCATACAGTTCTCTACTTCATATTGCCATTTGGGGTAAAGCGCCGGCTGCTACTGGTGTATTTATTTGTCAAAAACGCATTCTACGAACCATGGCTCATGCACCACGTAATTCTTCTTGTAAACCGCTTTTTCAGAAATTCAAAATTTTCACACTTGCATGTCTTTATATTTATGAAGTCTGTAAATTTGTTTTTTTAAATAAATCTACTTTCCAAACACATTCCGACATGCATAATCATAATACTCGATCAAAAGATAACTTTTACATTCCCAACACCAAATACGATAAAGTAAAAAGTGCACCTCACATTCAGGGTCTTTATTTTTTCAATAATCTTCCAGAGGAAATTAAATTTTGCATAAATAGAAAAATGTTTCTTAGCAAATTATCCGATTTTCTAATAAATAAATGCTTTTACACGGTGTCCGAGTTTTTAAATTAAAATGTTTAAAAATTTTTTTGATTTTTCTCATACCTGTCTCCGTCGTGATCTATTTTTTTTTTTTTGTACTGACGATTTCTATACATGTGTAACATGTCTTTGAAATAAAAAATATTATTATTATTATTTTTCAGTTTAATCAATCATTTGTACCAATAAAAAATATAAACACAAATGACATTTGATAGTTACTTGATAGTCAAAATTTTTAGGGACTTTTAAGAAAAAGTGGCGCATGTTCCAGTTTTTTGTTAAAAGCTTATTCATCTGTTTCTCTTGTACTTGGCAAGAGTTAAAACTTTTCAAATCACTTAAAAAGAAAAACTTCATCGTGTAATGCACGCTTAAGATATTTTTGCGAGAAATACGTTTACAATATTTGGACTACGGTTGTGTTTGTCAAGAGCTTTTCAATTAAATATAAGGGGGCAATGTGATGGGCACATCATATTTATTTAGATTAGATACATCCATCTGCAGTTTTTATATATTTAGTTGCCTGTATTATAATTTCCATACATTATTATTTATTTATAAGTTACATTAATTTATTTTGATTTTATTTTCTTCATTATTTTATTCTTTTCCGCTTCTTATAAGGCGATAGCAAAACGAAACCTTCAGCAGCACCTTCATCAACCCCAGCCCCCAAAAAGAAACCTCTTTCTTTAGCTAAGAAGCCCTCCAAAACCTTCAAATTACAAGAACAAGAAATGACTCCCGAAGAAGTTGAAGACAAGGCCTTACAAATCATCGACCAAGAAACGTGGAACTCTCTTGTTGATACTAACTGGAAAACGCGTCTAGCTGCCGTGGAAAAGTTCCAAACTGTTGTCCAGGGACTGGAAAATGGGGCGGTGTCTGGACAGGTTTTGGTGGGAGTGTTAAATAAAAAACCTGGCCTGAAAGATACGAATATTCAAGTCGCCAAGTGTAAATTGGAAACGTTGAAAATCGTCGCTGAATCGCAGAAATTTTCCACGTAAGTTTCGTCCTTGAATTATCATATTGATTCCGTTTGTTTATTGATCAAACATTAACAATATTTTGCGTCGTTTATTGCATATAAAAATTTTAATTATTTCTGTGTAAAATGTGCAAAACTTGTGCCTATTTTTTCAGCGTATCTGCAAATCTTTGTATCAACGATGTAACAGACAAATTAGGCGATTCAAAGAATAGTTCGTTAGCTGCTGATGTTTTAACAGCTATTGCAGAAGCTACAACTTTAGAGCACGTTAGTACGGCGGTTCTAGATTACGCTTTTACTCAAAAAAGTCCTAAAGTTCAACAGGAATCGTTGTTATGGTTGTCAAATGCCATTCGAGAATTTGGCATGAGGTAACATAGTATTTTTTTTTATAAATTTGATATTTTAATTATCTCTCCTTAGTGTCAATTCAAAATATGTGATAGAAGTCGCAAAAAAAGGTGTAGGAGCAACAAATCCGGGTATTCGAACCGCCGCTATCACATTATTAGGAACTGTATACCTTTTTATGGGTAACACAATTCACATGTTTTTCCAAAATGAAAAACCAGCTCTCAAACAACAAATAGACGCCGAGTTTAACAAATGCGACAACGAGACTCCGCCCCAACCAACCAGAGGCCTTTCAAAGACCAAATCTGCAGACAATTTAGATGAGGTGGAAGAAGAAACAGAAGAACCAGAGCCCTTCAAACCGGAGGATCTCTTACCAAGAGTTGATATAAGTTCTCAAATAACTGAAGCCCTAATAAATGAACTGGGAGATAAAAATTGGAAGGTTAGAAATGAGGCCCTGCAAAAAGTTGAGACTATTTTGAAAGAGGCGAGGCTTATTCAGCCGAATATTGGCGATTTGCCTCAAGCATTAGCTTTGAGACTTGTAGATAGTAATGGCAAAATTGGGCAAACCTCTATCCAAATTTGCCAAACTTTGGCGACTGCGATGGGACCTCAATGCAAGCAGCATGTTCGGACTTTGTTCCCTGGACTTTTACAAGGTAAATATTACTACAAAAAAATGCAGATAATTTCAACATAAAATGTTTTTAGATAAAGTTAAAAATTACGATTTTTTATTTTATTTCTTTGTGTTTATAAAAGGTTTTTGACTAAATTTTAGGATATCCGTATATTCAAAAATCAATATGCTAAGTTTGTATTTCGACCCATTTTTGGGTGTGGTCATTTCCGACTGAACTATCAACTTTAGAAGAAAATTTTATATGACTAATGTAAATCAATGCACTCTGGAATCAACAGAATTATTAATTCATATAATTCACTTTTCAGTCATATAGACATATTTCACCTTTCTTTTTCAAAATTCAAAACTGCCATTATACAAGAAATTTCATAGGCATCACAGCATACGCACATTTTTTTTCTTTTTTCGTTACTCTTTTTATGTTTGTTGTTGTATCACCTTATTTTTTCTGTGTTACTGATATTTATTTGAATAATCATTTATATTGTTCGTGAGAACCTGTTATTGGCCAACTAACTGTTTGTTCTCCTTGTTTATAAAAATAAGTAAATAAAAAAAAAATATTTAAAATTAAATATAAGATTTATTTTAAACTATATTTGATACGATGTTATATTTTAGGTATGGGAGATACAAAAAGTTGGATTAGGGCCGCCGCTATAACTTGCATAAATACTTGGGGAGATACTTGCGGATATAAAGAATTCTTCGACGGAGAAATGATTTGCGATGCTTTAAAAACAGGTTCCCCCACCCTTAGAACAGAATTGTGGGCATGGCTGGCTGAAAAAGTAGAAAAACTACCCGTAAAATCAATTCCAAAAGAAGAATTACAAATTTGTATTCCATTATTGTTCACAAATTTAGAAGACCGTAATGCCGATGTCCGCAAAAATGCTTCAGAAACTGTCTTGCCATTCATGATCCATTTAGGCTTTGATTACATGGCCAAACAAACCGAAAAAGTTAAACCAGCTTCAAAACCTGTCGTCATGGCAAGTTTAGAAAAAGCTCGCCCTAACCTCCCCGTTAAACCCCTCCCTAAAAGCGCGAAAGCTGCGCCGGAAAAGCCCGCCAAAGTGCAGAAACAAGACACGGCAAAAGCTCCCGCCAAATCGCGACCATCTGCCGCCAAAGCTCCTACAAGCAGAAAAAAAGATGATGACGTGGATACTTCTCCACTTTTAGTGGTGAATAATTTAAAACACCAACGAGTTATTGACGAGCAAAAATTAAGGGTTTTAAAATGGAATTTCACAACTCCCAGGGAAGAATTTGTTGATTTATTGAAAGATCAAATGTCTGCGGCAAATGTCAATAAAACTTTAATGTCTAATATGTTTCATATTGATTTTCGGTATCATTTAAAAGCTATTGAAAGCTTGACCGACGATATTGACGGAAATTCAGCTGCTTTAATATCAAATTTGGATTTAATTTTAAAATGGTTAACATTGCGCTTTTTTGACACAAATCCTTCTGTTTTATTAAAAGGTTTAGAATATTTGCAAATAGTTTTTAACATGTTAATACAAAACAAACATGTTTTATTAGAGAATGAAGCGTCTAGCTTTATTCCATATTTGATTTTAAAAGTGGGAGACCCAAAAGATGCCGTCAGAAACGGCGTTAAATCTCTTTTCAAACAAATAGCTGTTATTTATCCATTCAGCCGTTTATTCACTTACGTTATGGAAGGATTAAAATCCAAAAACGCCCGTCAAAGAACCGAATGTTTAGAAGAACTCGCAACCCTAATCGAAGGCTACGGAATAACAGTCTGTCAACCAAGTCCAGCCGCAGCCTTAAAAGAAATCGCTAAACACATCTCCGATAGAGACAACTCTGTCCGTAACGCAGCGCTAAACTGCTGCGTCAAAGCTTATTTCATCGAAGGAGAAAAAGTTTACAAAATGGTGGGACAAATTTCCGATAAAGATTATTCTTTATTGGAAGAGAGAATAAAACGCGCGAAAAAAGCAGGTCCGCCTCCTAAACCGTCTCGGGTGAGCATTCCGCAGCAGATGTCCCCGCCGAAGACTTCGCCGGCCTTGAGTAGGGAGCCCAGCGATATCGACAACAATGAAGAAGAAGAAGAGATGGCTCCGCCCCCAGTTTTGACGTAAGTGGAAAATGTACGACGCCGAATTTCAAACACAAAATAAATAATAAATAAAATTACGCGGCAAAAAGTAGTGCCAATTTTTTTCCATCTCAAATGAATGTTTGAAATAATAATAAATAAACAACCTTTTAGTTTTAGTTTTGTGAGATATTTATTTAAAAATCAACGTTTCGGCATCCTTCAATTATTAATTATAAACTGCAAATAAATGACAATAAAAACAGGTCAGTATCTCGTTTCATTATCGAGATATTTACATTTAAAAGTTTATCTATTTCTGGGTAAACTCAGAAGTGGGTGCCAATAGTTAGCCTAATGATTTCGCCATTCGATTCACAACATTTGTCCCACTGAAATCCCTGAAATGTCCAAAATTTTCTTCGATTTTTGGACAAAAATAAGTATTATTTTGTGTTTCGAATTTAGCGTTGTACTCCGCTTCTTATATTTTATTTTCCTGTTTTATTTCATTTAATTTTTGACCATTTAGTAGCCCGTCTATATCGGAAATCCCTCAATCGATTAAAGAGGAACCGGCTATCGCAATCGCAAACACAAACGCAAATGAGACGGTAGTTTTGGATAATAATATGAACCCAATGCAGGAAGAAACAATACCGATTAAAAGCGAACCAAATTCTGACCTGTCAGTAATATTTTTCATTATATTCGTTGTCCTAATCTGGTTTATTTGGTTAGAATTTTGAAGTATTTTAAATCAACGGGAGTAAACAAATAAATTGGGTAGTAGAGCTAAATTATATACAGAGAGAAATGTATTTAAAATTGCACAGTATTTATTAAAACTTGGTCAAACAGCAGATTTGTGTAATTTGTTTGTCGTAGTTAGCATGAAATTTGTAAGTTGTATTGTTTTGTTCACGTAAATTAACAATTTATATTTTTGGGCGCATGAAATTTTGCATGAAAAGTTTGAAATCTATCCCGTTTTTGTGTTTTGGGGCAGATTTCAGCAAAAATTTACAAAAAATTATGTTTGTGACTATTTAGTCGTAGGGAATCGCCGCCCCGTCCAGTTTCTGGACCGTTCGGATTGGACAGCCATCTTTTACAACAACTGGAGAAAACTCCAGCCAGGGTTCGAATCCCGCAAGTGCTTGAAATGGATTTGGACTTTTTAGATGATCCAGTGCCGCGGCTTTCTGAAATTTACAAGTAAGTTGTTATACAATTATTGAACTCAATATAAATATTAGAACACGCCAAAATGTTAAGAAAAGATCTATCTTTGTTTAAACTGTCGGAACTATCTGAAAAGATTTTAAATTATTTCCAAATATTTCAAATTTATTTATTTACAATTGCCTGAAACAGTTTTAAATACTTCCGAAATGTCCAAAATTTATTCTGAACTTCCTTAATTCTTAATAATTCCAATGTATATATTGAGTTTAGTAATTGCTACACAATATTTGGTTTTGGGTCCGTAGTTAATTATATAAAAACGTTGATTTCTTTTGCTTTAAAGGAAGGGAATCGATTCAGAGATTCTTAGGCCAGTCGTGCCCTATTTACGGTAGAGAAATATTAGTTAGTCGCTTACTAATTGCGCACTAATATGGGTGCTTTTTTACAACAAATCATATAACAAAATCATCTTAAAATACAAATCATTTCATTCCAGATATTATCATAATAAATTGACACAGATTTCTTGAGAAAATTCTAACAAAATTTTGTGTTTCTATGCTTTAAAATACGGTGTTTAAATACTATATTGCTTATTTTTCCCTTTTTAAGAGTATGTATTGATTAATCATTTTCATTGTTGTAATCAAATGTTCTTTCTTGTAATGAAGCATTGTTTTTGTTGTAATCTGCAGTCTTCATACATATTTGCTCGGATTTGAGTAAAAACACACAATACCAATTATAATCAATTTTTATGTGTAATTAGACATTTTTATTGTTGTAACCAACTTACCACCGGCACCAAAGTTAATAAAATTACATCTATAGTATTTATACACCGTGCTGTAAACTTATAAAAAACGTTTTAAAATACCACCGTTTGTGTTTATATATTATAATTTTAGGAATCCTCAGGCCCCGGCAAAAAGGGTACCCTCTTTAACACCATCCCAACAATTTGCAGCCCCTCGTCCAATGACCAGTTTGGTTACAAACCCTCGCGTTGGACAAGAACTTCTTTTAGAAAAAACTATAAATCAGATTGCAAGCCCGGATCTTAAAGTCGCCCTCGTCGCCATCAAACAAATGGAAGAAATATTACAGACAAACAAAATAAACATGATGAGCGCTTTTGAAGATCAGTTCATGATCGCGTTAACTGTTCAATTAAAATTGTTACACTCGCAAAATATTGAGAATGAAGAAGTTTTAAAGACTTACAGAAGTTTGTTGACAGTTTTGTCCACAGTAAGTTAAAAAATTATATTTATTTGTAAATATTATGATATAATTTTTCTATTTTCAGTTTAACGACAGTAAAATTTTGGGCAAACAAGTATCTAGAGATGTATTGAAAGATATCTTATATCAATTAATAAATTTGTTAATTGATACTAAGTTAGAACGTATACAGAATAATGATGCGTATAATAGAGTTATTAATTTACAGTGTTGTAGAATTATTGAAAAATCAGACCATACCAGGATTATATGGTGAGTAATGCACAAAAAACTGAAAATATATTCGTAAATTCTGTTACTAATCCTATAAAATATTATAGTTTTTTGTTATGCATGTAAATAACATACGCGGTCCGCACAAAAAATAGTTCCGTACCTCGTTCCGTACTTAATTCTCATAATATACTCTCCCAAATATAATATAAATAAAATTGATCGCGTTCAGCACGTTACACCGCTAAGTACCGAAGTTTGCCGAATAGAGTTGCTGGACCAATCGCATTCGTCCATTCATTTGCGTTCGGCTCTTAGCGCTGTGGCGTGCTGAACGCAGCCAATTATTAAATTTTGACGTTTTAAACTGTCATTATTAACTCCATAGCAACAACTAGTAACCAACTGTTTATTTCCTAGTGAATTAAAAAAAAATAGTCACTATTACAGAATTTTAACTCACACATAAAGCATTTAAAATACCATCAGGTACAAATATAACACGTTCACCACAGTCTTTATCAGACAGATTAGCCATTTTCATTTCATCAAAGAATTTAACCAACTCGCCCTACGGGCTTATGGCTTAAACTTTCTTTTCATAATTAAACATCATCTTAACTCACTTGGTGTATAAAATATCTAAAATATTATAAGAAAAAAATTACCGAAATTGGCACACATTTTAAAGAAACATGGTTTGTTTATTTGGTTGCTATGACTAATGTAACCTTTATAATTATTATGAACCTATTTTATTTATTAAAGGGTGTTTAATAATAATAGATTAATATTATTTTTTCAACACTATATTTCTCTAATGAACAATAATAATTATTAATAAAACAGCGAGTTTACGTTCTCATTAATAATGTGGCACTATTTTTTTAGCGCGCTAATCAAACTTCTTCACGATTGCGTATCATCGCCATGTTCTCCTCGATTTTTGGAGCTAGTAATGAAATGTTTATGGCGTATTATCAAACTGTTACCTACATGGGCAGACGAATTAGATTACGACACAATTTTACTAGAAATCCACGTTTTCTTCAAAGATTTTCCAACATCTTGGTGGAAACAGAAACCTAGTGACACACCTTCACGTACCATCAAAACTTTAGTACATTCCATGGCTAAAGTCAAGGGAAATACTTTAATCGCACATTTAACCAAAATACAAAACCCTAACGAGAGTGAACTTCAAGCTTATTTACTTAAAATCTTGAAAACTTTAAAACTAGAAGAAGTGAAACAGATACCATTGAAGAAAGAAATTAAGCGGCCTATCAGCAGAACTCACCACAACATGCTGACTGAAATCTTTCAGAAAATCGGCTCTAAAGAAGATACAAAAGAAGGATTAACTTTATTGTATGATTTTAAAATACAACATCCTGAGACTGATGTGCAACCATACTTGGAACGATCAAGTCAGTTCTTTCAGGAGTATATCGAAAAAGGACTAAAAGATATCGAAACGTCGAGGAAAAAAGCGCAAGCCAGTGAGCAGGCTACAAATTATGCGCCCAACAATCCGTCTACGCAGTCTTTCGAAAGCGGTATGGATTTTTCTTACAGTTTTATGTAATCCTGAAATTGTGGCCGTATTCTGTTCAAAACTGTAAGTCGCACAAATATAATAACAATTAAACCGCAACGAAAGCTGCCATTTTCATCAATAATTTTATATTTATCAACAGTTATTGTTAGTTTTTACTGTTTGCAAATCTGTAAGACAAGTCTTATGTCCGGTTGCAGAAACGTTCATCAACACTTTGTTTAATTAACTTCATAATTAATATCATAAGAACAAGGAAACTGACTCTAATTTGATCATTTTGATGATCCGTTAATTAAACAAAGCGTCCATGAACGTTTCTGCAACCGTGCATTACAGTTTTCAACAGAATACGGCCGTAACTGAATATTTTTAATTGTTACCCTACGCAACTTTATTTAAATATTATTTACAATTAATTTTCTATTAACTTTATTTCCTTGACGTTTCGATATAATCTTACATTAAACTTGGTTTAAAAATGTGTACATGGAAATAAACGAACTATTTTCTTATTTATTTTAGCAAATATCCAACCAAACCAAGCTGGAGACGCCAAAGCATCTCCTGATTATTGGATGAACCGTTTAAAAATGTGGCAAAATGTCATCAGTAGTTCTTCTTCGACCGTCGACAATAAAGTCAGTGATATGAATGAGAATTTGAGTTCGCAGAGGAGTTTGGGAAGCAATATGGCTGACCAGGACGTAAGTAGAGCAAAATATTTGTTGAAATTAATGAACAAATCTAGTATTGTTTTTAGTTTGATAATGTACTGAAACAAGCAGAAGAATTGCGCAAGAAAACAGAATTACTAAAGCAAAACATGTAATTTAAGCTTGGGTATTTATTGTGTTCTGTAGACTGGAAGACTCCAGATGAAGTTTTATACGAGGCGAGACAGTTTTATCGTTTATTATTTATATATTTCTCATTTATTTTTTATTATTATGTCTGCAAAGACTGAATTTTTGGTTTACCAGTGCTAATATTTTACGCATTTAATCTTTATTTTTCTTTATCAAATTCATGTTGTTGTAAGATTCTTTTTTTTACATAATCATCGACTAATTTATATATCGAATTAATTTATTGCAATATTTTTTTATTTCGGTCCGAAGGAGAGTGCGTAGTGTATTTTTTATCCCTTTTAATGTAGATGTTGAGCGTATATGTTGTACATTATAAATAAATAAAACTCAAAAATCTAATTTGTCTAAGCAAATCGACTTACGTTTTTTTAAAGCTTTCAAGAAGTTTGGCTGTTGACGTGTCTCTAGTAGTAAACCGCTCCACGGGAAAAATTGTATCTTATGTTTATTTAGAGAGAATTTGATGTAGAATTCAAATTTTATACACGCGTTGTCGTACCTAACTGAATCGGAGTGGAACATGAGAATTGTGGAATGAACGGATTTGAAAATTAAAGTAATTTTATGTGATATTACCGTTTGTAACTCGAAACCGTTCATCGGATAAAATCTTTCGACACATGTAGAATTCAAATTTAGAAACCCCATTATCGTATCTTTAACCGTGTCCGAATGGCAGATAAAAATATGCGAATGAGCCGATTAAAAAGTAACAAATTTCTATTAAAACAAGCGCAGTGAATTTAGGGAGACAACACTGTTGTATCTTTAACCAAATCCGAGTGGTTCACAAAAACATGTAAAATGACAATTAGAAATTATTTTTAATTTTCAAGTAGAACAGGAGTGCTTTCTCCACTTGTAAGGACCTGCAAAGTGGCGAAAACTGTGAATAAAAGTAAATTAACACGCAAAAATAGGTAATAATCCATAATTATTTTATAAAACAACAATACAGGTACGTATAAAAAACTTATAATACACTACAATCATCCTCATCTATACAAGCATCAAATTCCGGCATTAAATTCCTCTTACAGGGCATATTATCACCATAAACAATAGATTTAATACTAAAGTCTATAGGGTTCGCCAGAGTCCCAACATATCCGACTTTTAAAGTACACGGACGCTCCCATCTAGTTTCGGCGACACCTCGTTTAGAACATGGTCGACAAAGTTCTATAGCGCCTGTAGTTTCAAAGAAAAAAGTAGTACGATCTTCGATATCTTCAGAACGACAACGAAGGGGTAGATTGTCGATATTCGGACCATCGCCGCAGGCGAATTCGTCAATGTCAATTGTTGACGTATTCGTATCAGGCGTGGAATTTATTTGGTTTTTACATTTTGTCCGTCGAATAGGAATACTATAAATAATTTTTATGTACAACAATAAAAGAATTACTTTAAATTTTACCTGTCTGAGAGTGCGGAGTTTCCCGGGTTTTTAAGTCCCAAGATGTGTTTTGCACCTTGCATGTCGGTCTTTATAAAATGTAAGATTTTATACGGACCTTTGAAACTGCGGCCAAACCAGTGAAAAATAGTATTGTCTGATAAATAGTGAACGAAAGTATTCGGATAATTCTCTATCATATCGACGTACCATTTAATAAACTCTTCTGAATCTAAAGAGTTTTCCATTTTTGTGTGTTTGATTACTCTGAAATAAACAACACTGGTTGCTATGCACATTTCAACTGTTAAAGAATAAGACGAATGATTTTTGAATATTTTAATTGTAAAAGATACAAAAAATTATACAACAATAACTATTTTTTATTTTGGGAATTGTCTTCGATAGTTGTTTTGTATTTTTCGTATTTGTATTGTCTCGCAATATTTTTAAAATGTTCCGAATATTTTAACATGTTCCTATTAATTTGTTCAATAGTATTATGAATTTCTACGATTTTATCAATGGGATTATTACCTAGATTGGCAAAAAGTGTACGTTATAATAAAATGTACTTAAATTGTCATTCACTTTAGTTTGAAACAATTTATCATGTTTTCGTCTTTTTTCTATTAGCTTCATTCTAAATAAATATAATGTAATATGCAAATATCTTGTAAAATAATAAATATACAAGCTATTTTTTAAAAAAAATTACTGTTACAAAAAGCGACGCCAAACAACAGAAGGGAAATTTATATTTTGACAGGTGTCATCTGAAATGTCAAACTTATACAAATAAATGTATTTCACCCTTAATAAAGGTTGTACACCTTTGAATTTCTGATTAGATAAAAGGTAAAGCTTCAATAATATATAATAAATAATTGTACATATTTGGTAATAGTTGTCTCTTCTTCTATTTATCTATTTTTGACAGGTAACGCACGTTGGCACTATGCGGTCAGTGTTTTGAGTGGGACTACAATTTTTAACCGTGTGTTTACAGCTGATTTAAACCTAAAATGAGGATGATTTTTATGTGATACTATCACGAACACTTCAAACTTTACTTCGTTACAATGTAGACTATGATTTACTATGGCATTTTTGTAAATACAGTGCTTAGATTTCGCAAATTTCAGTGAATATCTGTTTGATTACAGAATCGCCATTTGCAATAATTTTACTTACAAATCATGAATAGTAATTAAATTTTGTGCTGTCGCTGTGTTATAAATATGTAATATTATAATAGATTTGTTTTTAATTTATAAATTAGAGTTTTGTTGTGTATGCGCGCCGATAAATAATGTTTATGAAGTAAAGTAGAGCAGACAACTGCGCGGCTAAGGTAAGCCAAAAAATGGTTAAGATTTTGTTGTCCTTAAAGCAAAAAATACACTTTGCCTGTTGTGTTACATTACTTTAAACTATAATCTGTAGATAATAATAAGAAATAAACTTTTAACAACATAAATAAATCATTTATTGCGCGAAATATCGATGAATATGATATTGTTTACGATTGAGTTTCACTCGCAATCTCGCATCCATTTTGTTCTTTTTCTTTCTGATATTTTTAAATGACTCGGTTTCTTGTAAAAATAGGCAATATTAAGCGTCAATTGCCGTATTTTAGGATGGATTTATTGGACATTAATAAGACTGTCATTAAAACTGAGTCTGATGTCGAACAAACAGTTAATATCGATACAAATGTCGCTGTTCAACCAATTGAAGAAATGCTCGGCTCCGTTACCACTTACAATAATGTTGATGATTTACACGGTAGCAACAAAAACTGCCAGCAACTTCGCACAAGTGCTCGAGTCTTCAAGAAAATGAAACTAGATAGTTCTTTAGCGTTGACCACATCGCCTATTGTCGAGAAAGAGAAAAAAGTCGTAACTGAACTTACAACTCCCGAAGTAAAACCGAAGATTCGTAAACCATTTCGCCCCATTTGGTCGGTGGAAGACAAAGATATGTTCTTTGATGCCTTGAACGAACACGGCAAAGATTTCGACGCGATCCAACAACATTTATACAATAAGTTAAAGAAAAAAGGTCTTCCAGATTCACAAATCAAAACTAAGGAACAAATTAGACATTTCTTCAATCGTACCTGGCATAAAGTTTCAAAACATCTCAAATTTTCTGAAGGTAAAAATAAATAAACGTTCAAGAATTCATGATCAGTGTAATGTTTCAGATATCAAGAAAATAGCTCAAGAACTTTATGCGCTAATAAATTATGGAGAACTTCGCAAAAAAGTGGGATCTGTGAATGAAAAAATTTGCATGAAACTTAATGAATTAATATACAGGGGAACTGTTGTTATCCGAGTGAAAGGAAAAAATATCAGAGTTAAAACACCGATGTGCCGCGCTTTAAGGAAACTCAATCAATTAGATGGTTAGTTATCTTACAAATTATTCATAAATTCCAATAAAATTTCATTGATTTTTATAGAAAAACACGAAGATCTAAAACTTCCTACCCGTATACAAATAGAACTACGCCCAAAATCAATGACAACTTGGTTAAATGTTCAATTCATGTCTCAAAATCCACGAATTCGCCTAAATTTACCCTTACAAAGACGATTAAGCGCATTATTAATATTTATAAACGAAAAATGGAAGTCACATCTTACAAAAGTTGTACGTATTCTGCCATTAAAAAACTTTAAAAATACTAATATTTCTCTTAGCATGAGCAGGTTCACAGTTACACAAACACAGACCCTCCGCCCCCGTGTGCACAGAGCCCCAATTTAAGGGTGGCTCCCAGACCTAACGTAGCAGTCGAATTGCCAACTTTTAATATTACAGAATATTTAACAAGTCATAGAATTTGTTTAAATGCCTATGAAGAAAGGATAGGTGTAAAAATTCCGGGCGAACAGTTGTGGCAAGATATGTGCGCTAGTTTTAAAAGTACGGGGCGGAACACCTCCAAAAAGACAGCGGTGAAGAGGCAGAGAAACGAAAGCACAGGTACGGAAAAAATAATCACCAAACTGATAATATTTTTGTATAAATTTTAGGCGAGAAAACTCCAATAAAACCAAAAGAAAACTGTGATGAATACGACGACAATCCAACTACTGTCAGCGACGTTGTAGACACTGCCATTAACACAATTCTTTCGCTACAAATGTGCGAACCTGATGACGCAATTAAGGAAGAAAATAAACAAGAAAACGATAAAAATTCGAAAGAACCTATCAGTAAAGAAGAACAGATATCCAGAATAAAAAACGGCTGGACTTTACAAGACTGCGGAACTCTTAGCGTCGGAGAAATGTACCTCATGGTAAGAAACATCTTTAATTTTATTTTCAGGTTAATTTAAAGAGTTTTTAGTTTGGCCATGACTCCAAATTAGAACTAGAATACTCCTGGGATCCCCCCGAATTAAAATCCGAACTAAACGAAGAGCAAGAAACTCTGTCAGCTACAAACGAACTGTCCGTAACTTTAAAAAACTTATTATCCTTAGCTAAGTTGCATTATAGAAAAGAAAGAATTCGTTGTCCTTGTGGACACATTTGTGGAGGATCAAAAACTAATTCTGCCAGTAGAAATAAAAGCGTGATTAATAAGACTACGCAAAAAGAAAGCGAGAAGGCGCCACAAAATTGTATGAGAAATGTGACTGTTAAATCGGAACCTATGTTCAGAAAACCGGTTATTTATCCTTCTAATGGCCCAGGGACTGATTCTTTCAGAGCACAACTTGATGTAAGTATAAAGAAAATTAGTTCCGACATCGTAAATTATGTGTTTGTTACCCTAGCAATGTTTAAATAATATTTTGTTATTAAGCGCAACAAAAAAATAATTCCTGTATAATTTTCATAAAAAAGAAATATAAATATAGGAGAAAAAAATGAACTGTAGAAGACAGGTAGGACGACGACAAAATCCCCCATTTGGTCGCCATTTTATCTATTGTAAAATAGTAATATCATTTGTTGTTTTTACTTCAAACCGTGTAAACATCGAAACGATTTAGTGCAAAATATCATTTATATTATATAAACATTTATTTCACTTTACCAACAAATGATAAAAAGTAATGTTTTCCCCATTTGCTACGTTCATAAATCTCTGACCAGATAGATGTCAACCACTGATTTTTTTCTGCAATTATTTATGCTCCTCAAATGACTTGCTTATTTATTGAACTATAATTTGTAAAAATAATATAACTAATGTAACAAAAATTCGCCAAAATTGACAAATTATAATAAAGTTACTGTATTAACATTACTACGCACGTAAACAACGGACAAAATATAGTCCTTTTGTAACATATTTATTAAAAAATAATACAATATTCGATTCTTGTACCGTTTAATGTAACAATTAATCTTCTCGTAGTCTCTGCAGAGTATGCCGAAATGCACAAACAGAAAAGGCAGACCCGTTCGCTCTAAACAAGTAGTCGAAAGAATGCTACCCTTACTTCCTAAACCGCCATTAAACGGCCATTCTTTAGTTACAATGAAAGTTATAACTCAAGAAAAAAAACTACGGCCCATCGCGCCAAGAATGGACGAAACACAAGAACCAGAATCAACTTCAGAAAGTACAGAAATCGAAAAAACTTTCTTTACAAATGTAGAAGAAACAGCAATAAGTGAAAACCCTGGAGAAAAAACTCCTGAGCGAGTGCCTTCGCCTACAAGTATTTCAAACTTTTTGGATTTGGATCTTCAAGGATCTGATACAACGGATTTAATATCTGGCGGGAAGAATTTAACATCTTTCGCGGGATTATTAAGTGATGATAGTCCAGATATAACAACACCGATGTCAAGTCCTTCGCGGATATTAAAAGAAAATGAAAACCAATGGTTGAATTCAGAAGTGAATGATTATTCTTTGACGAGTTTGTTGGGGCATTTGGAATCTCCGATGAAGACTGCTACTGCTGTTGTATCTTGCGATGAAGCCCCCATTTCACAAGATGTAAGAATTTATTATTATACGAAGAGCAAAAGATTGATAATTTTTTCGTAGATCGACGCGCAATTTCCGTCACTTTTGGGCGAAAATGGAGTGGATTTTGTGGATCAATTCGTGGACTTGGCAGCTCAAGTTGATCCGGACGCCTAATCCTATAAAAAAAATAGTACTTCTTGTGTTATATTTTATTCTACACTTAATTTACAGTTTTATATAAAATATGTGATGATTTTTGCAGAATATATTATTTTCTTTTTTAAATAAAACTATTTTTACAGTTTTAAATGTACTATTGCCATTTCCCAGTGCATTTGGAGTTTATTACATCGATTTCTCCAAAGAATTTTCAAGGCCATTGCTGTCTTTTCCGTTATTGTGTGTCGTAGCGCCCCAAGTTAAATTCAGGTGAGCTTTTATTGTGTTTGAAAGCGGAGGAATGACTTCTCGAGGAATCAAAAATGTAGATAAATTAAATAAATCCACAAACACTTTGTATCGATCACTGAAACATTAACACAATAACATATATCACGACTTTTCCCATTTCATGTACCTTAATGTAGATCGCAAATATTGATAACCGGATGATCCTCCCGTACCGAGAGCCGAAGATCCAATCATTCTTTGCACCATTAAAACATGATTATCTGTAAGTAAATCACTTAAAACACACTCAAAACTTTATAAATTTATTTGAATACATCTCCATTTTGTGATTAAAGAATCGATATCCATCAATAAAGTCAATAACTGATGAGGTTGACTGAATCTCGGTTCATCTCTGTAAAAAGTTATCATAATCGCGCCTTGTAACGCTTTATGCGAGAATCTTCTTTCCCCTCTAGACACCAAAGCGGAATGAACAGATGGATTAAAAATACATTCAAACACTTCTTTTCGCTGTTCTAAATCCGCAATCGCGTATTTTCTTTTTGTTTCATTATCTTCTTGCTACAAAAAGTACACATTGTTAAATACACTATTTTCTTCGTATTTTTATATTCTTACTTCTAATTTTTGTTCTGCCTCCTGTATAAGTTTCTGGAAAGCCCGCTCATACTTCCCCCAAAAGTTAAAGCCGTTATGTTCCAATCCTGGTGTTCTTTCAAGCCATCTTTGCACCAAATCCGAAAGAGATGGTTCGGATTCTGATTTTTCAATTGTGCTGATTGCTACATCATCTTTTCCAAAAGCGCGGGAATAGTTTTGATTATATTTTACGCGTAGTTCAGTCTTTACACCTAGTTTATTTTCTAAAAGGCGAAATTGTAGGCTTTGAAAACCTGATGCCGGACATAAATATCCGCGAAAATCCATAAAATCGAGAGGAGTCATAGTTTCTAAAATCATGACTTGGTCCACTAATAACTAGAATTAAAGCAGTTTCTTATAAGATGGAAGTACATGTATCGTTTTAATTTGATTTGAAAATTAATCTTATGTTTTAGCTTAATTTCCAAATAAATATTAATAACTAATCTATTTACAGGACTCTAATACACATATTTTGAATATATATGTAGTACAACGCAAAGATCTCGACAATATGGATGCCATTTTAATATTTCCAGCCACCATTTTTGGTTAAATTAATAACAATTCAAAATATAAGTATTACATAGAAAAGTATAAATTTCTTTTTGAGCATTCTAAAGAAAATTAGAAGTTGAACAGTCTTTTGCAAGGAGAATAAGAAGGACTTATCCGTACCGTAAGCCCTAAATCAATAGAGATGATTGAAAGGTGTTATCCGTTAAGTAGTATTAGTATCAAATTTCGCTGTTCTTTATTTTTTCGTGAACGGAAATGAAATAGAAAGACGATCTATTCAATAATAACACGTAACTGAATCTCTTGTTAACAAGAATTAGAACACGACAAATATTTCCAGAAGCCAATAGAAAATAATACTTTAAATTTCACAAACATGTTTATAGATAAATGTTTATGTTTTTGATGATGCAATTAGCAAAAAGTTATCAGTTTTTAGCGATAAACTAGCTCGTGATTTGCGAAGTTTTGAAGTTATTTCCGTAAGAAAGTCTGTTTGTTGGTGTCATCTTACAATTATTTTCGCCCCAATGCACAAGAGCTGGTTTGTGACTTATTTTTTTGTTCATAGTTCAAGGCTGCATATTTGCCAATTTTTACAATTATAAATAAATGACTTACTTTTAATATCAGAACAATTCGATTCAATCTTTTAACAATTTCCAACGTTTGAGATTCTTCTAATTCAACAATAAACATATCCCTGATTGAATCTAGTTCATATATGATTTGTTTAAACCATAATTCATAAGCTAGAATAATTATTTTCACTTTAAAACCCAAAATAAATTAGTTATTTTGATTGTTACCTTGATGAGTTATAATAAACAAATGTTCATCATGAACTGGTTTGTTATCCTCTTTACTTAACAATCTCTGCGCGTCCAGAATCTTATCCAACATTAAATATTCTCCGTAAAGCATGCCATCTTGTTCTTCACATTCTGTTCCATCGGATTCAACACTAGAACAAAAGAAATGTCAAAGAATCCGAACATTTTAAACGGTTTAAATTCTCACTTATGTCGCATCGGACAACTCATGTTTGCTGAAGCTTTCGAAGTGTTTCTGATGGATTCTCGGACACTACTGAGCGTACTAATTTCCCAATGTATTACGTAATTAAATATATGTAACAATATTTTTTTCGGAGGGAGATAACTTTTTGTAGGAGTTTTTTTGAAATTTTGCAATAGGAGCATTTGCACAATATTGTTGAAAATATAAAATATGTAAAGTTTTGTGCAAAAAATATATGTTTTATGATAAATTTATTGATTGTAAACAAATTAATAAAAACTATTTGTACAAAAGTCCAATTCTGATATGTTTCAACAGACATACATTGTATAAAACTTTCTTTTATGGGTATAAATCATGTTTCAAACGTATAAAATTATATATTTAGATAGTTTATACGAAATTTATCTTATTTTTTATATAATATTGTCATAATATTTTAAATATATTATATAAAAATGATGAAATATCAATTTGAAATTCAGTTTTTAAATTTATAACCTCCTCCAATCAGATGTTGACCTATTGCAAAAATCTAACTTCCAATTATTGTTATGTAAAAAATAATATAAAAAATACACTTTCAAAATGTTTATTATAATTGACGTTTCCAGATAAGAACGTAATCAAAAAATTCAAAATAATCTTGAAATAAGCGCCCTCCTAAAATGAACTAGCACATCATTCCAAGATGTCCTCAACTTTATTTGCCACATCTAAAAGTTGTAAGTTTTCTTTACTTTTAAAGAGAAATAATTAATCTACAAGCTTGGAACTATTTAACAAGAAAGAAGTTTATGTGAAGTAACAAGAATGAAAAGAGAAATTGCTATATTTTTTTAAGCCTAACCTCTGAATTGTTTGTTTATTTATTTACATTGTTTCTAACTTAAAATTGTAATAAAACTAATTGTTAACAAATAAAGAATGTTTAAATTAACATAATTGTTGTTGGATTGTCGTAATTTTTAATTATAATGCTTGATCTTTGAACAATTTGCCCTGGTTCAAAGTTCACGTTACTCAATAAGTAAATTTAGTTTTTCTTTTGTATTTGTACTTATACTATTTTTACAGTAAACCGGCTACAAATCTTAGCCAAAAGATGTTATTCCGACCAATTTCCAAAGATTACCACACATTATACGATATATCCACGCGACCAGGATCCTCGGTGGAAAGGTAAAGTTTTTAAACTTTTAATGTCCATTATGAGAAGAAATATACTTTGTAGAAATAAAAATCGAAAGGTTTTCTGATGAAACCGATATTCTCATTGTTGGAGGAGGCCCTGCGGGCATGGCTGCCGCTATAAGAGCACGGCAATTAGCTGACAAAGATGGTAGAGAATTCAGGGTAACTTTAGTCGAAAAGGCTTCTGAAGTAGGGGGCCATATTCTTTCTGGAGCTTGTATAGATCCTATAGCTTTAAATGAACTTATTCCTGAATGGAAAGAGTTAGGGGCCCCCCTTAACACGCCTGTCACAGCAGATAGGATGGGTTTCTTAACAGAAACTGGTAGGATTCCTATTCCTATCTTACCAGGTAGGTAATTAATCAATATATGATGGATTCCGTGCATTCATTTTTGAATTTAGGTATGCCCTTAAACAACCATGGAAATTTCGTCGTTCGTTTAGGCCATGTTGTTAAATGGTTAGGCGAACAGGCTGAAAGTTTAGGGGTTGAAATCTATCCTGGATATGCTGCTTCTGAGATTTTATATCATGAAGATGGTTCTGTAAAGGGCGTAGCTACTAATGATGTAGGTATTGCGAAAGATGGCAGCCCTAAGGATACTTTTGAGCCGGGAATGGAGCTGCATGCAAAGTGTACCATTTTTGCGGAAGGATGTCATGGACATTTGTCAAAGCAATTGATGAAAAGGTTTAATTTGAGAGAGAATTGTGAGCCACAGACTTATGGAATTGGACTAAAAGAAATATGGGAAATAGATGCGAAAAATCACAAACCAGGAACGGTTGAACATACAGTTGGTTGGCCCTTAGATAAATTTACATATGGTGGATCATTTTTGTATCATTTAAACGAACCAACGCCTTTAATAGCCGTTGGATTTGTAGTTGGTTTGGATTATACAAATCCTTATTTGAGTCCTTTTAGAGAATTTCAAAGGTTTAAACATCACCCAAGTATTAAATCAACTTTAGAAGGTAAGTACCATCTTTGATCATGAAAGTAATATGTTATAAACTTTATAAATATTGTAGGGGGTAACAGAATTGCGTATGGAGCCCGCGCATTAGCCGAAGGCGGCTTTCAATCAATCCCCAAGTTAATCTTCCCCGGCGGATGTCTTGTTGGTTGTTCCGCGGGGTTTTTGAATGTCCCCAAAATTAAAGGTACACACAATGCTATGAAATCTGGGGCTTTAGCTGCTGAAGCAGCGTACGAGGCAATAGCCAGCGAGCAGCCACAAGAAACCGCTTCTTTTACGCCGGTAACATACGAAGACAAAATCAAGAATTCATGGATTTGGAAAGAATTAAAGGCAGTTAGAAACGTGAGACCTAGTTTTCATAACCCGTTGGGGTTGTATGGAGGGTTGGCTTATTCAGGGGTGTCCATGATGCTGCGAGGAAGTGAACCTTGGACCTTCAAACACGGAGGTAAAAAATAATTAAAACTGTTTTTAATACAAAGTTTACGTATTTGCAACAAAATTTATTGAAATAAAACTCAAATAAAATTTTACTATCATTTTTTTTTCAGCACCCGATTATACCAGATTAAAACCAGCGACGGAATGCAAGCCAATTGAATATCCAAAACCAGACGGAAAAATAAGTTTCGATCTTTTAACTTCTGTTGCTTTGACTGGAACAAATCACGAAGGCGACCAACCCCCTCATTTAACTTTGATGGATGATACCGTACCCGTTAAAAATAATTTGGCTAAGTTTGATGGACCGGAAGGAAGATTTTGCCCGGCAGGTAAATAACTTAAAATGCATTCATATTTGATTGTTTATCTTTTGTGTAAGTTTGTTGACTGTCGCGTCGAATCGACCTCGGTTTTTGACCCTTAACCTTGAACTTGTGATGACCGCCAGTGACCTGAAGATTCCACACCCATTAAATTTTCCGGGAAGTATAAAATCAATAAAGTTTCGCCCGTAAAATTCATCCCTTTGTTGCGAATTTCGCGGCATATTTTGTCTTGGGGGTTGTAAATTTTCCGTATTTTAATCGGAATGCTGGTAATTTTGTGCGTCCGTTGTGAAATAATAAAGGAGGTAAAATTCGGGTGAATAATTTTTAATTTGGGGTGAACCAACAGTCCGTTATTAATGGCGGGGGTAAATTTTCGTTTTTACGTTAATTGGTCTATTAATTTTACCGGTTTACGTTCTGGGGTAGATTTATACCGTGAATTTAGTTTGCATTTTAATAAGTCTTAATAGAATTGAATTTCTATAGGATTAAAATTACGTAAACGCTTTATTTACGCCCTAAAACCCCCTAATATTGCTCATAAACATTAAAAGAATATTTAAAATTATCCCCTTTTTTAATATATTCTAAAGAATGTGTCTTTGGTCGGAGTTTATTTACCCTAGAATGGGTGTAAATCTTAACGTAAATTAAGTTTCAATTTCGTATGCGAAAGAGCGTTCATCGTATAGGAGCAAAGTAGATTGCTGTGTAATAAAATATAGAGGCATACAGGACGCACAAGTGGGGCAACGGTGCATGAACTGCATCAAGTGCCTCTATTTGTATTCCAGTGGCGCGCGAGGGAAATATACCGCGACCTCCGCATGCATAAATGAAGAAACACCAAACCACAAATTACTTGCATTTAAAAAAAAATTAATTTGTTTAAGGTGTATATGAATTCGTTCCGTTGGAATCGGGCGATGGACAACGACTTCAAATCAACGCACAAAATTGTATTCATTGTAAAACGTGCGATATTAAAGATCCTAGTCAAAATATTAACTGGGTGGTGCCTGAAGGTGGTGGTGGCCCTGCTTACAATGGAATGTAAAAGTTTCGTCATAATTACCTCAGCAGCAGAAGATTTGTCAAGAATGGTGGCTCATAGATTTATTTATTTTGCGGCACAAAGTTATTATTTTTTGTATGTGCCTTTGTAAATAATATATAAATAAATATTTGTACATATTTTTATTACAGATTTGTAGTTTATTGACATTTATTTAATGTTATTTTTAAATATTTATTTGTTACACTAAAGGATCTCAAAAAAGGTAAGATTTTTATTAAAAATCATTTCAAAATGTTGTTCGTAACCCGTAACCACAATGAAATCTCCCAATTTAGAAACGAATTACACTCGCTCAAATGCTTCGAAAATTTCGTTCAATAAATAATAATCCCTGTAATTAAATTCGCAGTTCATTGTAACTCAATAATTTGAATTTTTTCACACGTAAAGTTTTGAATAAAAGCAAACATAAAGCAAAAAGCTCCGGGGCGTTTGTATGGTTGTTTTGTTTCATGGAACAATTTCCGGAAAAAAGGAAGTTATTGGTTTATTTTGTGTACTGTTTCCACGGAAAATCGAACGTATTTTTTAGTAAACGGTAAAAGATTATTTGCTATCAGCTGACAAGTTAACATTTTAAAAAGTTACGACTGTAAACTTTGTTATACAAATATTATTTTATTAGTTTTATGCATAAATGGTTATTATATTGTTATTTAAAATACCAGAGTATAATTGTAATAGTTTGGGCGTAGTTCAGATGGCGGCAGCAGTCTTATTTCAGATGATTTTCTTTAATAAAACATTTTTTTTTTGCATAAAACTTAACGAAATCTTTATAATGACAAATATTGTTTATTTTTTCATGTTACATAATATACCTTCATATTATTTTGAAATTTCAAGATATTATGTCCAATACCATTGAAAATATACTCCGTGTCACTTAAGAAAATAGCAGATGACGCTTGAAAACTGAACATTTTTACATGCATTTATACGCAGTTACCGTTGACCCTTAAATTTTAAGCTAGGCTTAAACAAAAAAAAAAAGCAAAATAGGGCGCGAGCAGCCACGTGACACGAGCGACCTTGAAGTGCTTGGAATCAGCTGATTTGTGTGCGTGTCACTTTGACAAGACCAATGTTTTGACTTATTTTGATTTTGAACTGCTAAAATATTATTTTTACTGCCTGAAAATTGTAAAAGAATAACATTTTAGCGGTTCAAAATCAAAATAGGTCAAAATATTGGTCTTGTCAAATTGACATTGTTCTTGTCAGACTCCAAGCACTTCTCGACTCACGTGTCTGCTCGCGCTCTATATTTAAATTATTTACTCATTTGACATTTCGTTTCGATATGAAATTGTCAATTTAATGAACACTTAAATTTAAGTGTCAGCGACGCAACTAGGCATAAATAAATACATTAAATTTTGAAATCAGTCTTTATCAATATTATATATTTTTATTTGTAAAAATGTACAATACTTGAATATTAAAAATTACAAAGTTTATATAAAAAACATGATTAAATCTCATTTTATTCTGTCGAATTTATTTCTTTAACTATACTTCATTTCACGGAAGAAAATAGAAGATAGCGCTTGAGAGCCGACTGTTTTTACATGCATTAAATAGTAAATAATTTAAATTCGTGTAACCAAGCTTTGTCAATAATAATTATTATTACCTGTAAAAATGTACAAAACCTGAAATTAAAAATTACAACGAAACATCACTTCTTAAATTTTATTTGATAATATACAACTGACAGGTGATATATTTTTTTTTTTCGTTTTTGTGAACTAGATTTGCATTCTGACCAATCAAAAGGCGGAATTTATATCCCTATCTAAACTAATGTTATTTTCTTAGGTGAAATGAAATATAGTGAAAATGATTAGGCAGAAGACTCACGTCATCAACCTGAAAAAAATCTTATAAAGTGAAATATAACTTGTAGAAATTTTTGAGTGTTGTTTATTTTTAAAAGGAGAAAAAAAAGTACTAGCACTAAATAACGTATATATTAATAATATTTACAATTATTTCTAAGTCAATCGTTATTCCTTTTACGGAATATAAAATTATTTGTAATAATTGTAGTTTATTTTCATACCATACGTTGGCACTACTGAGAATGACCATTTTGTGTCAAATAATTTTAAATTCCGTAAAAGGAATAAGGATTGACTTAGAAATAATTGTAAATTCATTAATATATACATTTCTTTAATACTAGTATGTTTTCTTCTTTTTTTAAATAAATAAGAACTAATAATTTCTACAAGTTATATTTGTTTTTATAAGGTTTTTTTCAGGTTGATGATGTGAGTCTTCTGCCTAATCATTTTCACCATATAACAGATGACACATATTTTTTTTAGCTTTTGTCAACTAAATGTACATTCTGACCAGTCAGAAGGCAGAATTCATTTCTTTAATGTAAACCATATAGCTATTTTTTACGTGAGATGAATTATAGTAGTATGAGTTATTTTAAAATTATATTATTTATTTTTCATCCAATATTAACAACAATAATACACAAAAAATCAGTTTAACCGTCAATACAAAATGATTATAAGTTCCAATCACTTATCCACCCTTAAATCTGTCTGTTCCGCCGCCCCTGTCTCGAGGGGTTGACAATTTCAAGCAATTTCATCCCTCTATCGCTGAGTATATTCATAGTCGAGTACGCGTGCTGTGCTTCTCATTATCAGTCCGTATTAATCCCTCACATCACAAAAAACCAAATAGATGCGCCGTCAGATTACACGGCCCTTTGCAAGGGGTTGCTGCCCCAGTAGACAGCTGGGGGCCCAACAAATTATTGATATAGAAAGAGATTACGTTTTGCTCGAACTGTTGAGAGGAGGATAATTTCGATTTTAATTACTTGTAAATTAGATTCGATAACAGTAGTATAGTATTCTTCACGAAGAATGGCATTGCGCAATAAAAAGTGTATGATTGTTGATGACAAGGAAACTTTTTACATTAAAACAGACGTTCAAAAAATTAACAAAATTATAATAGACTTAGGTACCTTTAACTATTTTTTGTATTATCTGCCTAGATTAAGAAATCATCAAATATGTACATTTGTCTATTGGGTTATCCCGTCAATAAAGTTATTATTATTATTCAACTTTTAAATCTTATAATCCTTTCGAAAAGAATCTCCTATAAATAATTAATTAATATAAATACTTAGTGTTTCAGTCGTTACGTGTCGGTACCAGTCAATACATTTTTATAACTATTTTTTATAATAAAATTAAATAATATCAAATATCAGTAAGATCGTGCTATTGTTCTTCTCAACAAGATGCAATAGCAGATTTGCACAAACCAAAGTTCTATTTTTAGATTACTTGTTAACTTGATGTTTGAAATTGAAATATATATAGATCTACTTTGCTTAGCGTAGAAAACAATATTTAAATACAAAATAAATGTAATATGGTAATATTAGTTCAGAAATGATTACTAGATTTACACAATTTTTACAATTTATAATATAAAATGTAACTGAATTTAAATTGCAATGCTAAGTATATATTTTATTTATTTTAAATCCTAAATTATATTTATTTCAAATAAATATGTTTTGATAATGGGTCCTTCACCACAGTAACAAATTAGAACATTTATTTCAGGATTTAGAAAAATATATAGGTGACACTGAAAAACGGGGGCTACTTAAATTAACTTTTTTATTTATAATTATTTTTTAATTTTCACAAGTCATATTAGTTCGGCCGGAACAACATTTTACCTTAATAACATTACATTTTATTAAAAAAACTCAATAAATATTTTATTTTTACAAAAATTATATTATTACCGTAAAATATACAATTTCAGCTTAAATGAACAACAAAAAGATAATAGTTTCGATAACAATTACGTTTTAAATCAAATTAAATTAACTGTAACATGCAAATGAGAATAGTTCGGCCACTTATAAATTTTACACAAAGTAGGCGGTGTATGATTAACTGATGACAAAAAATTGATACATTGTTGAAATCAACAAGTATTTGATATTTATTGTAAGTTGCAAGCGTTGCAAGTAAGTTGTAAGTGATAAGTTTTTACACTAAAATGTCTCGTAGTGAACCATATAGTTAAGATTTAAGAAAATCCATAATTAATGCCCATACGAGGGTTGCCTTTTATATTTCGGGATTAAAGAACAAAAACAAATATTTATCATCGAAAATGGCTTTATTGTTTTTCAAAATATTCTCTCTATGTAGATCAATACACTTTTGCATGCGTGTGAACCAATTTTGATAGCACTTTTTCCACTCCGATTGAGGTATCTTCAAAACATGCTTTTTGAACGCATCAGCCGATTCTTCAGGTGTCGAAAAACGTTGACCTCGTAATTTGTTTTTGATATTCGGGAATAAAAAGAAGTCATTGGGTGCCAACTCAGAACTATACGGTGGATGACTCATCAAATCGACGATTTGAGCGCTCAAAAAGTCACTTGTTCGAGCCGATGTGTGAGCTCGCAAGACTTCTGGCAAACAAATGGTTGTATACCATTCAGAATTGATCGTTCTACGTACCAATGGTACGGTTGAGACATGTCCAGTTTTTCCGAAAAATAGGCGTCCATTTGCTTCGAAGAGCTTACGGCCAAATGTTCATGCAACATTGAATGTATGTTGGTCCCACTAATGTCCAAGTGTACCTCAATCTCATGATAAGTCATATGGCGATGTTGCAGTATCAGTTCACGCACCGTATCAATGTTTTTCGGAATAACAACCGATTTTGGACGACCTTCACGAAATTCGTCTTTGAGCGAATTACGGCTACGATTGAATTCGGTAAACCATCGATAAAAACTCTAGTCCTTGATGGTGCTTCATCGCCAAAAATCTAATTAGTTCACTGATGCACTCTTGTTGAGTTAATCCACGTCGAAAGTTGTAAAAAATAATCGCACGAAAAAGTTCCCGATTTAATTCCACTTTTTGGCCGATATGAATTTTTCAAGTTACTGTAAACAGCACAAATAGCGCTCGTACGTCACAACGTTCTGAGTACGTATACCGTCAAAAATGTCAAACTTTACGATAGAGACGTCAGTTGTCAGATGGCAGCACTAGGGTTGCCCATTCCCGAAATATAAAAAGCAACCCTCTTATGAACCGCATTTCGGCACGAAAAAATTCGATTTCACATTCGAGTCCGCGATCGACAGTACAAGGTATTATTAATTTGTTTAAAGAAAATGGAAATGTTATGGAAAGAAAAAAAAACTGGTTTTCCATCGTCAGCTTATAATGCTGATCACCAAGATTTAAGGAAAATTGTGAAACAAAATCGCCGATCAAATTCTCGAGATACTACCGAACAATGGCGGGAAATGATCGGAAAACACATTTCGGTATCTACCACTACAAGAAAAATTAAACAAATGGTTTGTGGTTGTATGTCTTAATTTCATGTATTTTACTGCCTGAAAATTGTGAATTAATAACTTTTTAGCAATCAAAATACGTAAAAATAATAATAAAAAATAATTTAAAAAAATTAAATAATCTTATGTTCATGTTCGAATGCATTATGCAGTTAATAACATTTATGCCCGGTTTCACCAACTAAATCTTCGAATAGCTTATTCGTCGAATAAGTGAAAAATATCGCATCAAAATATGACAGCTAGAACAAATACAGTCATTTGTGTTATGGTTTCGATGCGATATTTGTCTCTTATTTGATGAATAAGCTATTTAGAGATTTATTGTTGATGAAACCGGCCACGAATCTTTTATCCTTTACGCACTCATTGGATTATGCATTTGAGGCTAGCCTCAAACAGCTCCTTGTCTAGCACACGTATTGCTTGACGGAATGAAAGCATTACCAAAAACATTTGACATTATACTATTCATTTCGAGTATATTTCAGAGGCAAGCCTCACAGGTTTAGGTGAACTGCATTACATATTAGTTATGGTGGTGGCTTAAATTATTCTTTTGATATTTATAAAGACAAGCATTAACGAAATAAGTTGAAATTAAATTTACATACTACTTTATATTATTTACAATTTAATAATTAAAATTATTAATTTGTTAAAATGATATCCTGAGTTATTTCTTTTCTGGTGAGGCACTGCCTCACCTGCCTACCCTTACAAGCCGCCACTGCTCCGTGTCATATGGCAAAAACTGTTAAAACCTGGCTTTGATATCATAATATTCCTATATATACTCTAAAGTGGATTTCAAGTAGTCTGGATTTGTAGCCAATTGAAACCCATTTGTATAAAATGAAAAAGGAACTGCGTTAAGAATCTGACACACACAGTAAATAAATTAAAAGTAAAATTGCAACAAGTATGGGATAATATGGAACCTGATGAGTGTGTAAAGTTAATTGATACAATGCCTAACACTCCTAACAGAATTAAAGCCGTTATAGTCAAAAAGGCGGCGCAAACAATATTAAAATAGTGGCCGAACTATTTTGATTCGTGTGTTAAAGTTAATTTTTAGTTTAAAGCCTGTTATCGAAACTTTTGTTTTTGTTCTTAAGCTGAAATTATATATTTTACAGTAATAATATAATTTTTGTGAAAATAAAATATTCATTGAATATTTTGTAATATACAGGCTGTATCACGGAAAGTGAAACATGGGCGTTTAACATGGGAAATCAGTTTTTCCGTGCACATTCCTCCCCTAATTATTTTAGACAAAAATTTCTACATCCGAATCAATAAAAAAATTCATTTTGGCTACTTCATAACTGCAGAAATAAAATCTGAAAATTCACGGAATTACAATTGAATAGTATTAGTATTAGCCTTGGAATTAGGAACAAGAGACGAACAAAAGCGTAACGTTTTATTACGTCAGTGTCAGAATAATGATTGTCAAAATAAATACTAATAATTTGACGTATAAAATGTTACGTTGTTTACTTTCCGTCACCTACAGGTAAGGAAAGTATTGTCTTTGGTCAAAAAATTCGGTGGTGAGTTTTCAATGAATAAGCACGTTTTAGGGTCTTTAATACGATTTTACTAATTTTACGATGATGTCTGTATGTGTGTGTGTGTGTGTGTGTGTGTGTGTGTGTGTGTGTGTGTGTGTGTGTATGTGTGTGTGTGTGTGTGTGTGTGTGTGTGTGTGTGTGTGTGTGTGTGACCGCGGTTTCGGCCGCGATATCTCCAATATTAGAATTCCAAAAATTACAATTCTTACGTATTTCTCTTCCTTACAACCATATGCAGACTTGATTAGATTTTGGTTATAATTGGTCAAACGGAAGTACCGTCATTTATTTTTCTTGAATAAACTCAGTTAAATATTATTTAACTTAAAGAATATATTATTCTTTATACGATTTGATTGCATTTTATATTTCATATTCAACAGATATAGAGTTAAAGAATTATAAAGATATTAAATTTCATAAATCAGCCAGCTATGATAACTTAACCATGGATACTGTTACTATATTCAGAAAATTCAAATTGACAGATGTCAGTATCGATAAAAAGTAAATGAATGAAAGAATAAGGGAAATAACTCTAATATTTCTAGAAAGATATAAGAGACACGATTACATTGGTTTGAACATGTCATGAGGATATTGGAAGAAAAATGAATAGTTTATTAATAAAAAGTGGAAGAAACATAGGAAGACCAAATATAAGATGGAAGGACTGTATTTCAGAAGACTTGAAAGAAAAGAAACTGAATGAGGACGACACGCAAAACAAAAATGAGTGGAAGAAGAAAATAAAGAATAGCGACCCTTAACAAATGGGAAAAACTAAAGAAGAAGAAGATGTCAGTGTCAAGTGCCATTTACATAGTTTGTTTACTGGAAATATAAGATCTTTTGCAAGAAAATTTATGTATAGGAATATATATGGGGGACCTGTATCAAAATGACAGAAATTAATTACGTCCATAACTGACAAGTGTCATAATTTTTCATTCAAAATTTCATGATTTTCTTATTTCATGTGGTTTATTTGTTATCAGGAGTATGGAATTCAGTTGCCGAGAAAAGGAATCATAAAATACCAAAAAATGAAATTGAGAATGAAAAATTATGACATTTGTCAGTTATGGACATAATTTATAGCTGTAATTCTGATACGGGCCCCCATATCTGCTTGCCAAGGTCAGAAAGTCACGTAACTGCTCGTGCGCTATACATAATTTTTTTTGCAAAAGATCCTATATTTCCAGTAAAATTATTTAATAACCTAACTATGAGATATTATTTACACATTTAATGTTATTATAAATATTAAAGAATATTCTATTATCTATACGAATTGATTGCATTTTATATTTCATATTCTATGGATATAGAGTTAAAGAATTATAAAGAAATTCAATTTTATAAATCAGCCAGCTATGCTATAAACATGGAAACAGCTACTATATTAAGAAAATTCTAACTGAAAATAAAATGAATGTAGTATAGATGAGGATGTTGAGATACATGTTGGGGAAGACACGGTAAGAAATGAATGAATAAGGGAAATAACTCGAATATTAGAAGTTTCTAGAAATATACAAGGAAGACGATTACATTGGTTTAAACATGTCATGAGGAGAGATAAAGAATATATTGGGAGAAGAATGAATAGCTTAGTAATAGAAAGAAAAACAGAGGAAGACCAAAGATAAGATGGAAGGACTGTATTGCGGAAGACTTGAGAGAAAAGCAACCGAATGAGGACGGTCGCAAAACAGAAGGGAAAAGCTAAAGAAGAAGAAGATGTCAGTGTCAAGTGCATTTGCATAGTTTGTTTATGAAATAATTTTACTGGAAATTTAGAATATTTTGCAAGAGAATTTATGTATGGAATTTGTACATAATACACAAGATTGACGGAAGGTATTGTGCTGGCCACATCAGATTTTTTATTTTTGTTTTTGTAATTTATTTCTTCAATAAAAATGCACTTTAACTAATTTTACGTAGATTCCAAATATATAAAAATTTATAGGTGTCCCATTAGAAATATGTCACTTCTGGTTATACCGGAAACGCTAACATCATGCCAAATACTATAATTGACGAGCCCCTACACCTAGTTTACAAATATGGTATTTCAAGAAAATTAAAAAAAAATTATAAATAAAAAAGATGTTTTAAGTGTCCCGTTTTTCAGTGTTACCTGTATGTATCTTTTGAAGTAGATACAGCTTATTATAGCTATGCATATGTCTTTCAAAGAGTCAGAATCAAAGTTCTATTCTGCCGTTCTGAAACTCACTTATTTAAAAGAGAATCGGAAAGAATGTCTCCATATAATAAGTCCCCGTTTCTTATTCGTCTTTCGCCCTGAGTAATGATTCAATTCGATCCAATTTAGAAGGCAAATACGCCAGGTTTCAAAGCGAACGCAGATTTCAATATAAAAGCTTATTTCTATTTCCATTAGAAATCAAACCGATTCAGAATCAAACACCAGGATTCCTCCAACATTTTTGATCAAGGTTTTTATTTCATTTCACTTATTAATTGACTCAAAAGAATCTTTTTAACTTATAAATATATTACAGTAACATTGGGGTCCCCACTATTTTTTATGAAACTTCCTTTACGAGTAAATTGAAAATGTAATTCTATAAAATCTATATCTTCCTTGGACATTGCAAAATAAAATATCTTCATCTTTGTAATTTGTTAATTAGAGTTTCCACAAAGTACTTACAGGTATACGAGAGAATTTCCTTAGTTTTGTGTTCCTTGCTAATGATTTTAATTATTTCATTATTCACTGTTGCATAATTTACTTCTAGAATTTACGAATTCCAACAAAATGCTCCCGAAAACACAAATAGAACAGACAAAATACAAACTAATGTATAAACTTTATTTTATTTATTATTATTTAGCTGAGGGCTTTAACTCTTCACTAGTTGCACACAGTCTGTGAGACCGGCTATGAATATTATTCTGAATAATGAATAAATCCTAACTTCACGACTTAAATGACCTATTTTTCTAAGTACCATCCTATCTATTATACCCGACTTTCCAGTGCTTGTTTTCGTTTGTTTGTCTTCAGTAGTACTCTAGATATAGTACATTCCGGTCTGACACACCGGTGTGACTACTGGCGTACCATTCTTAACTCAGATCCTTTGACAAATTTCCTTAAAAAATCGAAATATTGATTGCAATAAATATGTAAAATAGAAGCTATTGTACCACTCTAGAAAAATAAACAAGGTCGATGTGTTTAGAGAATTTTGAAAGAGCAGAAAAACTAAATTTTCCTGTTATCGGTGCAATACTTACATATGCTTGCAGCATATCGCGGGCATAGAAAATAGAGAAGAAAATGAATAGTTCAACTTATTAATGTATTTTTTTGTATCTCCGTGCATCTTAATATTTTGAATTTAAGTTACTTTCCTACATTTTATTTTCCTTTTTTACCTCTCGCTAAGAGAGGTATTGCATTCATGCTAAAAATCGCATATCCAGATTTTATTGAATAAGCACGTTTTAAGGTCCCTAATCCGATTTTAACATTTTTACGATGATGTCTGTGTGTGTGTGTGTGTGTGTGTGTGTGTGTGTGTGTGGATGTGTGTGTGTGTGTGTGTGTGTGGGATGTTGGAAGGACGGTTACTCAAAAACTATAAGACTTAAAATTCGTTTAACAACGTATTTCCCAATCGGACATTCATGGGAAGATCTGAAAAGGTTTTGGTAATAATTGGACAACCGGAAGTAGAAGATTCTTGAAAAAAAATCTTCTAAATATTATTTTTTGAAAATTTTTCGTGGTAATATTAAAGAAAATTAAATTCTCTATCTGATACATTTAAATATTTTATTATATATTCCATAGATTTAGAGATAAAAGAAGTATAATATATAAAATAATCTGTTGTAATAAATTTGACAGCCGAAAGAATGCCATGAAAAATAGTTGATAATTTAAATTATTTGTAACTGACAGATAAATGTCAGTGTCAGAAATAATGAGTAATGAAAGAAAAATGTACTTGGAGAATCCCTTAGTTCTTGATCTGTGACTATTATGGAGATGACAAGTCTAGGTTGAAGGACTTAAATTTGTTTCAAACATTATGGGACAATGTACACCAGTACTATAGACTAGAGTAACTTTGAATTGCGAAAAAGCTATCAAATTCTTCTCAAGTAAGTTGTAAATATTGACAAAATTACACATCGATATAAGAATAATCGGAGTGCAATCTATCCGTCACTTTATTAAAGGGAATTAGTGTTATTTAGATATAACATGTATGAAAAAATAAAATGTAAAAGAAGATATGTAAGAATAGATGCACAATCCATATATACATTTTAGACCGCCCAAAATTAATGTTTTTACTAGAAGAATATGAAGAGAAAGTAAACAACGTTGTTCGAATTGAAAATTGCAGTTACCAGCCTAATATTTATATATGGTAAACTCTACTTTGTAATTTATTGTAACATAATTTATGGTAAAATATCTTCATGTTGAGACATGCTATTATTGAATAATAAAGAAGTTTATACGTCATAGATTTATATGAATATATTATTTGTATTTATAAAAATATTCTTTGCTTTATGCATACAGCCAGGTAAAATATACGGCGAGAGGTTATGTGCTGGCCACATCAGATTTTTTGGTAGTTAAAACTCACTTTAATTTTATTGAAATTTCGTTTAGTTTGTATTTTGAGTAATAAAGTAACATAAACTACGTAAAGAATATTAAATTGGATTAGATGGTCTCCTATATATTATTCTAATCTCAAAACACCAAAATGATTTTTCAAAATCGTAATTAGGAACACCTGGTCTGTGAGACCGACGCGATTGGTCGTCTTAAAAACATTTACGCGACTAAGGGTTAAGCGCTAGTCACTTTTATCACTGAGACCTGTACGATCTTTTGTAACATGGCCTTATCTTAATTTTCTGGAAAAAGTCCTAGAATTCTCATGAAGCCAGTTACTGCTCCAGGAGTCATTTACCATGAAGTACCTGCTTTTAAATTTAAATCTGCTTATGGCTACAGCTGGACTTCCACATTTCTTCGTCCTCTTCGCAGAGTCGACAAATATTGTTTTCAGCTAATTTTACATAGATGGTATTTCAGAGGACTATGGCCAGTAAAGATACTTGTCATAATTATTCTATAAGGTCCTTTTTGCTGAGAGCTGGCCAACTGTCGAAGGCTGTTCGCAGTTATTAAGTTATTCTATTATTATTAATAATATTATTATCATTGCCGATATCTGCGTATAAAGCAAATTGGTACACCCCATGAGTAATATGCCGTGAAAATATATTTATTTATATTATTATATATATATTACAAAATAATGCCGTGTAGATAATGAAAATGATAATATAATTATTTGAAATATGGAGGTCTGTATTTGAACGATATGATTTTATATATCCAGTAATGCGTTATATTATCTATTATTCAATTCTAAAACAATGCTAGCATGGATATAGATAAATAATTTACTGCTTTCATTGTCTAAATTTGAATATTCCCATTCAATATATAGTTTATTTCGAATGAAAACATCCAAATATAAACTAATTTTTTCATATATTGTTTAAGTTTTTTACAATGTATATTTTGCAATATTTGAGCAATTTAATGATTGGATTTAACGATATAAATTTACAAGGCTATAACGCGAATGAGGGAACAATTATATAGGACACAATGGCGGGTTGTAAAACTGTATTACATTGTAAATGTAGGAGTTGGGAGTTCACAAGTTGTAAATATGTTACAAGATACATTAATCTTACAGAACTTACATTTTATTACAACATTCATTGCCGGTGTACCACATGCATGAATTAAATTGAATTTAGAGAGATATTTACTAGTAAAATATTATGTTCCATATAAATGGCAAATTTATTTATTTGTTAATTTAAATTGTGATTTTCCCTGTATGACGTCACACTTGACGCACTGCGCCGTTATACAAGCGTCGAATTTCACTTGTTAAGCCGGCTTCCCACGGCCTGCGGCGCGTCGCGCCTCTACCTGAGTAGACGCGCTTCGCTCCACGAGCTTCTACAAGCCTCGATCATTCCCACGGCGCGTTAGCGTGTAGTACGTGCAGCGCGCGCAAGCATGCACGGGCCTAATCGAGGCACCCGCCATCTTTTAAGATAATTTGACGCTTATGCAGTAATGCAGTTCATTATGAATAGACAACAGAGAAAGATTGCTGTGTGTGCAGCTACATGTGTTTTATTGTCGGGCGAAATTTTAAAGCAAAAGAAAATCAAACAGAAAAGACGCTGGTGGATGTCAACTTTCAACGTACAATTTTCTGTATGTCGACATTAATGATTTTTTTTAAATTTTCACCATAGGAAAATCTACACTCATTTTTTCTTAAATTCGAACCCACGCATCGTAAATTGCATTTCGTTCTTTATGTTTCTCATGTCTTGAGTTCCAAATTGCTGGTTCATTTTTGAGTAAGTCCAGGAATTCAATAATAATATCGTTTGTCCATTCCATACTAAACGTGTACGATATATGCACTGTACAACAACGCTGATGAAACTATACTGCCCTGCTATACTGCAAGAAAAGAACGCGTGTAGGGACAAGCAAGCACAGGCCATGGGCATACTTGCACACGCCGCGCCATCTCGCGCCGAGGGTTTCTTTTGACGCGTGCAACATTTACCGACAAATGATGGGAACGGACGGGCGGCGCGAACGCGCCACGCGCTGCCCCTTCCCATGGCCCGTTGCGCGCAAAACCAGGTAGTGGCGTGTACGCGCCACAGGCCGTGGGAAGCCGGCTTTATGCAGCTTCATTAAATCATAGCATGGCACACTGTATAATGTTAACCATACTCCACTAAATACCATTGTTTTATAAACACGTGAACAAAAACAATACAGATAATTCAACGTAAATTATATGTTTATATCAATACAATTAATACACAATATATACAATATTGTATTTGTAAATTTGGTAATTATTGTATAAATTTATCGCATGTTGTGATTAAATATATCTGTCAATCCTAACCGGACTCACCGAACCGTAATTTTTCTGGTTACATTTCCGCCAGGGCTACATTTTATTTAAGATGTGTAAGTGACATTCCCGGTTTTGTGCTGTCCATTTCCTGACTTGTTTGTTCATTTCCTGTCTCGTTCTATCCATTCTGTACATATCTGGTCTTGTACTGTCCATTTCCTGTCTCGTTCTATCCATTCTGTCCATATCTGATCTTGTACTGTCCATATCTGTCTTGTTCTGTACAATTCATGTTTTGGTATTTCCATTCTCTGTTCATTTCGTGTCTTGTACTCAGGGCCGGCTCTAGGGGACCTGGTGCCCCGATGCAACTTTGTGTTCAACGCCCTATAGAAGTTATGGTTACAAAAAAATAAAAACTGGCATAAAATTTTATAGAATATAATAATATTAAAAGATAACGTAAAAATCGCAACTACCAAGAGTAACAAAAAATAAAAATCGTAGAAAAATAATTAGAAAAATAAAAATATAACTAAATATATAGGAAAATATTGGAATTCAAAATTGTACTTTTCTTGATTTCAAGGACGCATTCGTCCAATAGTCCAGGAAATTTACGATTTTACCTCAAAGAAATTGCAAGGACAGCATTTTTTACCGGAATCCTATCCAGATGAATCAAAAGTTTCCAGAAATCAGAGCATGGGAACCTCCCACAATTTGGGAAAAATGGCGCCATATTTACGTTTTTGACCATTTTTTCATTACAGTTTATAAAAGAAATTTAAATTATACAAAAAATACACAATATTACGTTTTAATACTTTAATACTCTAAATAGCTTATTCGTGGAATAAGAGAAAAATATCGCATTGAAACCATAACACATATGGCGGTATTTATTCTAGCTGTCATATTTTGATGCGATATTTTTCACTTATTTTACGAATAAACTATTCGAAGATGTATTTGATGTTGGTAAAACCGGGCATTAGTTTAATAGGTTTTATTGTTTAAATAATTTTTTGGCAACTTTGGATATTTTCATTCTTCCATCCACCACTCTGATCTTGTTAAATATAGTACAACATGATTTGAATTCAGCATGAAATTCTTTTTCATATCATATATTACACGGTTTTTGTGTAATAATTGCGAGCATTTTTTCAGTAAATTTTGGACTAATTTAGTAATAGCCGACAGCGCGATAGCGGGCGCCCCCACCAGGGGCGCCCCGATGCGGCGCATCCCTTGTTTCCCCTGTTGAGCCGGCCCTGCTTGTACTGTATTGTTCCTTACATTTCCTGTTTTGTTTTGTCTATTTCCACTCTTGAACTAAGGAATTCAGGGGCGTAAATTACGTGGGTGCACGGACGCAAGTAAAAGTGTGGGTGCACGGCACCCACAGTAATTTTGCGAATTTATTTATATTTCATACATTGTAATAATGTCGGTCATTTAAAAATAAGTTGTCAATTTTCTCAGGTTGTTTAAGAGTAAGCTGACATTGTTTAATCGTGTCATAATGGCAGTAAAATAGTACTATTAAGCCGAACAAACGGGTATGTTAATAGTTTTTTTTACACGATCGCGTTTTTTTTTAATGTTTACCGATAGGGTTTCCAAGGCAGTAAGGTTTATTTACAAATCTGATCGGTAAGTGATCTTGATTACTTACCGATCAGGAAGCGAGGCGGTAAGTAAATCAAACCAACGATTAAAGTTTATTGTAAAATGACACTATGAATTTTTAATATGTTAAAATAATTTTCAAAACTTATTGTTTTAAATTTTGAGCATCGATCGTGCAAAAACGTAATAAGCATTGCGGTCATTACGTACTCTTCTGCCGGTAACGCGGATGTATTGGAGATGTTCAAAATCATCCTAGATCGGTAGGAAGCACTTACTGCCCTTAATATTTAAATAACTATAGGATATTGCGATGGAAATTTTTGGCAATTTATAATCAATTGTTACTGCCATTAGTAATTAGTTGCTGGCATTTGGATAGATTGCTAGATGAAATTTATATTAAATATTGCACGGTGCAGATCACCCATATTTTATTTTTTTCTAGCCAAATCGTTACAGATATCATTATATACTTAAAGACAGAAAAGTTTACAATTGAATGTATCTTTCTAGAAAACAATAATTTTTCGTTACTAACGTTGTCATTAAAAATTTATGGACTAATCATGGTTGTGACATCTGTTTCTTACACTAATGGAATAGTGGTTCACTTATAACAAATTTCATTTAAATCGAACAAAGCGTTCTGTAAAAAAATAATTAATTGTCATTGTTACGGTATTACTTGTATTTATAAAAATATATACTCTTATTTAAAATAAAAATAGTGCACCCACAGCCAAAATTAAAAAAATTCGTCTCTACTTTTACTGTCCACTATCCATTTCCTGTCTTGTTCTACCCATTCTCTGTCCATTTCCAGTCTTGTACTGTCCATTTCCTGTTTATCTATTCATTATCTGTCCATATTTATTTATATGTATATATTAACAATTTATTTTGTAAAAAATTCCACCAGTTGTTCAAGTAGAAGTGAGATAAAAATTTTAAATTTTAATAAAAAAAATTGTCCGAAGGATTATTTTGATAAAAATTCGTATTTATATGTATTTTGACCCAAGGAATACCTTTTTTGATAAAATTAAGGTTGTATTTCCAACCATTACTACCCAAAAATGGGTATAAATTTATTTAAAGCTGATATATTAAAGGTATAGAAGTAAGTATAGAAGGAATTATAATACATATATTAATTAGTTTACATGAATATGCAGCATATGTGTACTCAACTAAGAGTACAGTATCTTAGCACATAGTAGGGTGTTAGAGTGTAAATTCCGAGAATTAAAGTAAATCTTCCTTAAGGACTCGCGTCGTGAACATTCAACAGGCTTCTTCGTTCTCAGTTCTCGGCAGCTCCTTCATTATTATGTATAGGAAGTCCAGAGAATCTTGCCTACATTACATTAGCTTGAGCTGAACTGCTCGCTGCCATAGTAACGCACCACATGCGCTTGTTTCCGGTGCCTCCGGAAATGGACTCCAGGTGAACTGATTGTCCGTTGCCCGGCAATGGGAAATCAACAACAAAACGGGGGTAATTGTCATAGAAAATGTATTACATTTGTTGCAGGTTATATTAATTTTATTTAAATGTAGTAAATAGTAATTTATGCATTTAAACCCAGGAAATGTGTGGTAAAAGTTAATTAAAATACGGCTAAACGTTCAATGTTTATTTTAAACTTCAACGAAAAGAGGGAATAGAATTATTCATTTCTGCCGCTTTCGCTTTGTACAAAAAGATATTAGAATTTTAATTAAAGTTTAAGGTAGAAGAGTTTAATAATTGTTATGCCTATAACATTGTTTTATTATAAATATATGGCTTAATTCCTATTTTAAATCATCGATTTAATTACCTCACTACTCTTAATTCATTAATATAATATAGGTAATAGTAATTATAAAACATATTGAGCCAAGTTCATAACCTTTTACTAAATATTAATAGCACTACTAATGATTGCAACTACTAAAGTAAAATGGTGCAAGTATAACTTAGTAGTACCTAATAAAAGAGAAATTTAGTAGTGATAATTAATAGCAACAAAAGACAATTTTAAGTATTATTACCTGTCAATAAGAAGACTGTCGTGATAATTAAAAATTATTTAAAAAGATGTAAAGAAGAGGAGTATAAAAATACAGATTTTCAAAAGAGACTGTAAGAAAAATAATTTATGTAATCAGAAATGATATAAAACCAATATCTAGAAACGGTGGTAGTAGTATACTCGACAGAACTACAAGTTTGTATTAATCTACGTAGCCACTGCTGCTTAATTTGCTTTACTTTGGAGTAATACTCTCTTCTTCTACTTGCCATTTTCAGTGGCGGATTAACGATTTTGCCGCTTGTAGTCTGATATTACTTTTCCACCTACATCCATCAACGATTATAATCAATTTATTTTTATGTTATTACTGATATTTATTATTGGAATCAAATTTTCTTTATTGTAATAAAAAAATTCTGTGGTAATTAGAATAAATACATACAAGAACAATTATTATAATCAATTTTTTGTGTGCTTACGTCAGTGTCAGAATAATGATTGTCAAAATAAATACTAATAATTTCCCATCGCCTATAAGTAGACAAACTTTTAAATATTATTTTATTATGAAAAAACATATTCATATTAAATGTTTACAATAATATATCAACTTACGTGTTTCACCAATATTGCATTTAGATCACCAATATTTAACACTAAAAACAATAAAAACTTGGACACTGTGACTGAAGACAACCATTGATGTCTTGGATAACAAATAATAATGGAAGAAAAAAGGGTGCCAATTGTTGAACAATAAATTATAGATGTAAAGAAAAATATTATTGCAATTCAAAGTAATTAAAATATTATTTGAAACATTGTTTTATTATTATTTTCATGTGTAATTATTATTATTTTCAATAAATTAAATAATAACTCAATAATATAAGTATTTTTATTTTTGCAAGTATTCAAATATGTACAGTAAAATTATTTAAAGATGTCCGATCAAGGTTATTTGTATCATGAACGAATTAACAAATTGGCATACATTTATCTCTCTCCTCTGCAGTCTATAAGCGTGTGCGATAAGGATGGATATAACACGTTTGTCTTTCAAAAATTGATATTGTTTCTACTAAGTTAGGATATTCCACTTTAAAACGGTGTTCGTTGTTGATAATACTTTCGCTGTAACGTAAGCTTATATATTAATTCAGATACATTACCTTGATTCATAGCCGTACATTTTCTGTCAGTATCACTGACACTGACATTGTGGCAGTATTTTATTTTTCAAATATTTGGTTTTACATTTGCTAATAATCTTACCAGTTGATTTATTTTTGAATTTTGATTCCTTTTATTATAACATACATTTTTATAATAATAAAATAACAGTAGTATCTTATGTACCCTCATAAAAACTAAGCAAACGACACTACTGAATTTGTCAGAATGAGCGGAGCAAAAATCTGAATTCATACAATTCGTAGATTACCTTGATTTTACTGTAAATACAGTATTGGCCATGAAGATATCAACATTTTAAATTTTTACCTTCCGTCACCTCTAGGTAAGGAAGGTATTGTCTTTGGTCAAAAAATTCGGTGGTGAGTTTTCATTGAATAAGCACGTTTTAGGGTCTTTACAATACGATTTTACTATTTTTACGATGATGTCTGTATGTGTGTGTGTGTGTTCGTGTGTGCGTGTGTGTGTGTGTGTGTATGTGTGTGTGTGTGTGTGTGTTAATGAAATAACTTTACTGGAAATATAGGATCTTTTGCAAGAAAATTTATGTATGGGGCGAGTGCAGTAACATGACTTTGACCCGTGTCAAAATGACAGCAATTAATTATGTCCATAATTGACAAGTGTTATAATTTTTCAATCAAAATTTCATAATTTTCTTATTTCATGTGGTTTGTTTGTTATCAGGAGTATGGAATTCAGTTGCCGAGAAAGGGAATCACATAATACCAAAAATTTATAATCTTTTGCAAGAAAATTTATGTATGGAATTTGTACATAATACACAGGATTGGCGGAAGGTATTGTGCTGGCCACATCAGATTTTTTATTATTAAAATCGTATTAAAATACAATTTCATATCGTATATTTACGGTAGTAAATATTTAATACATATACATATTTTAATATTTAAATAACATACAATATTGACTATAAAAAATCAACAAAATTTACAGTTACTGTCAATTAAGAAGAATTTTAAAAATAAATTACAGGAACAATGTTCCCTTGAAACAGGTTTATTGTAAGTTAAAATAACCTATATTGAATTTATAAAATTTATTTACTTTGTATAACTTTGATTTTTGTCTGGGCATAAAGAGAGCAACCATTTGCATTTACTTGTTTATTTTCTGAATTTTAACGTGTATAACGTGTAATATGTAATTGTTTAAAAATCTATTGTGGCCAGCATAATACCTTTCGTCATTTCTATGTATTTTATATAAATTCCTCGCAGATACTTTCTCGTATTAAAATTATTTTACATACATATTGCGTAAATTGTACTTAACACTGACATCTGTCAACTAGTAATATGTACTATATTATTGTAACTGTTTCCATGGTGACGCAGCAAAGATCACAAGATTTATGAAAATTAATATCTTTATAATTTTTATCTCTAAATACATTGAATATGAAGAAAATAATGCAATCAAATCATAGAGAAAAAAAATATTCTTTTATATTTATAATAACATTAAATGTCAAACAATGACATTTAACTGTGTGTGTGTTTTTTTTAAGAAATACATTTAAAAGCTTCAAATTGAGGTACCTATTTCCGGTTGTTCAATTGTAACTAAAATCTAATCAAATCTTCATTTAGATATAAGAATAAGGAATACGAAAAAAATGTAATTTTTGGAATTGTAGTATTGGACTCATCGCGGCCGAAACGATCGTCACACACGCACACGACTTTATAGTCATCCACCAGCAAAAAAATCACTTCTTTCAAAGAATCACGTGAAGGCTTGATTAGTTTTAGCGAAAAAACATGTTAACTGGACAATTGACTTCTGTAAAAAAGTGATATTTAGTAATGAATCGACGTTTAATTTATTTATAAGTGATGGAGTATGCCACTTGCGAAGACCTGAGATAGGCGGATCTAGGAAATGTCCAAGGAGGTGTCGAATTAAGATACTTTAACTTAATCGTTCGAATTAAAACTGCTTTGGTTTTTTTGATTAAAGAGAATGTATTATGTTGGCGTTTTTTATTAGATATTTTATAATGACATACACTGAAATGCAATCAAATAAAAATTAAACTAAACTGATTTTTATATCTTACTGTAACGTTTTATTTATATGGGTGAAGTGTAAAAATAAGAGAGAATATTATTAGTTAAAATAATGCGTTTTTTAAACGATACATAATGAGGATAAATATTAAAAGATAATAAAAACAACTAACACTATGATTAAATAATTATAAACACTAATTTAAGACTACAAATATTATTAAATGCTTAAACACTAAGATTATTTATTTAGACAATATTTATATCACTATATTTATTTATATAACTACATTTATTTATGTTAACAACTCGTAAACTGTCACCAAGTTCATTGCTCGTTGCTTGTATATATCAGACTATCTCTCCGCTTTCTTTCGGTCGGTATTTATACAGCCCATTATCCTTGTAGAACTCTCTGACGCAACCATCATCGAACACAAAAGATTCACTCAACTGGATGTAATTGACCAGTCAGAACGCGTATGGGTTTTCCCCGGGGGATTACGTCATCGGGGTAATTCCGGCGAAGGGATTAAGTCAGCGTTCGCGAACATGCTATCAGTAGCGGCGCAAGCATTCGGCGCGTCGGGTCGGCGTCCGCTACATTACAATTGTCTTAAGAAAAATACGATATTTACGAGATAATATATTTTTTTAATTATTATTTTAATAAAATTTACTAACCAACAAGGAGGGGGCGATCGCCGCCATCGCCTCCTGCTGGATCAGCCAATGCAGACCTGGAGGTAAACGATTACATCCTGAATATATTATACCTACTGTAAAGTATGGTGAAGGATCTATGATGATCTGGGGATGCTTTTCATGGTATGGTATGGATCTTTTATACCACAAAGAAGAAAAAATTGATAGATTTAAGAACAAGGACATACTAGGGAATGTGATGGAGCCTTATACAGATGAATATATTATGTATACCTCTGAAATATATTATACAGTATTATAATACTTCGACACAAAAATTGGTTGAGAGACAATAAAGTTAATGATAAGACATGGCCATCGCAGTCTCTAGACCTAAATACAATAGAAAATCTCTGGGAAATTCTACATCGAAAAATTAGGGATGAAAGTAATAGAAGAAAAGAAGTTTTGCTCAGTATCTTAAGAAGATCTGGGGGGAAGGTTTAAGTTGACAAGGATGTAATATTAAAATTACTCAATCTAATAATAAATTCTAATGGTTATTACACTAAAATTAGAAATTGTAATTTTATATCAATTTTTAAATTATTAAATAAAACACTTGGTTTCGTTTCACAAATAAACGAAACCAAGTGTTTTATTTAATAATTTACAATGTTTCACCGAGTTCCAACAGCTTCATTCATTGAATCAATTTTTAAGTTATCTTTAGACAAAAATTAAAGTTTTACAAATAAAATAAATATTATAAATTCAATATAAGTTATATTAACGTAGAATGAACTAGTTTCAATGGAACATTAATCTTACAATTTATTTCTAAAATTCCCCTTCTTACTTGAGACTTATTAAAAAATCTGATGTGGCCAGCACAATACCTTCCGCCAATCCTGTGTATTATGTACAAATTCCATACATAAATTTTCTTGCAACAGATCATTAACAAACTATGCAAATTGCACTTGACACTGACATCTTCTTCTTTAGTTTTTCCCATTCGTTAGGGGGTCGCAATTTTTTATTTTCTTCTTCCACTCATTTTTGTTTTGCGTGTCGTCTTCATTCAGTTCCTTTTCTCTCAGGTCTTCTACAATACAGTCTTTTCATCTTATATTTGGTCTTCCTATGTTTCTTCCACCTTCTATTAATATATTCATCTCTCCTCATGACATGTTCAAACCAATATGTAATCGTCTCTCTTATATCTAGAAACTTCTAACACTAGAGTTACTTCCCTTATTCTTTCATTGATTTCATTTTATTGATACTGACATCTGTCAATTTGAATTACCGGAATATATTAGCAGTTTCCATGGTTAAGTTAGCATAGCTGGCTGAATTATGAAATTTATATAAAATTTATTATCGTTATTCTTCTTTAACTCTATATCTGTTGAATATCAAATATAAAATGCAATCAAATCGTATAGACAATAATATATTCTTTAAGTTATAATAACATTAAACTGATTTTTCAAGAAAAACTGTTAAAATCTTCAAATGAGGGTACTTCCGGTTGACCACTTATAACCAAAATCTAAACAGGTCTGCATATGGTTGTAAGGAAGAGGAATATGCAAGAATTGTAATTTTTGGAATTCTAGTATTGGAGATATCGTGCCCGAAAACGCGGTCACACACACACACACATACACACACACACATACACACACACACACGCACACACGAACACACACACACACACATACAGACATCATCGTAAAAATAGTAAAATCGTATTGTAAAGACCCTAAGACGTGCTTATTCAATGAAAACTCACCACCGAATTTTTTGACCAAAGACAATACCTTCCTTACCTAGAGGTGACGGAAGGTAAAAAAATAGTATCTAAAATATACATAATCAGTAGGGTCTCGTGGTTGCGTGCCGAGTGTCTGATCGCGAATCTGGAGAATCGGATTTGAACTAGATCGACACCGAAAAGAAATACTTCGAATTTTAAATGGCATAAAAGTGACCCCTGCGGTGCACACTCCACGCCAGCAATGATTGTCCGCGTGAGATGACGCCTGGTGAACGCCCGCACAGTGCAAACATGTCATCATTATTATCGAAATCTGGGTACAAAGGTACAGAGCATATTGGCACACCCAGCAATGGGTAATATGCCATGATGATTTGTTTAGGTATTTATTTATTTAATAAATAAATATGTGTTAATACGTGTAGATCAATGTTTAAATTTACGATTATTTCACAAGAAAAGCAATACAGAAATCACAAATTGTTTGAAAACTAGCAACTAGGAATAAATTGTAACGTGCGCCCCTGACTTAAGAGTATACGAGCGCCGCCACTGGTGGAATTTCCCGAGCGATGACGTAATCCTCTCGGCGAAATAACCCATACGCGTTCAGACTGGCTTAATTATATCAGGTGGTGTGATCCTTTGTACTCGATGGAAAGATGGAGAAGATTCGAGAGCCATGACGTCGCGTATATAAGCACGTCAGAGAATCCAGCGGAAAATAGTCTGATATATAGAAGCAACGAGCAATGAACAGTGGGTGATATAAATAAACAGTCTACGAGTGGTGAACATAAATGATATAAATATTGTTTAAATAAATAATCTTAGTGTTTAAGTATTTAATTATATTCTTAGTCTTAAATTAGTGTTTATAATTATTTAATCATAGTGTTAGTTACTTTTATTATTTTTCTAATATTTATCCTAACGATAAATATATCGTTTAATAAACGTATTATTTTAATCAATAATATTTCTCTGATTTTTACACTACACCCATTTAAATAAACGTTATAAAATGAATTACTGTTCAGTAAGGTGCAATGAAGTCAAATTGACGATATGTGTAGTTGTTTGTATAACTTTATTATGACATTTTAATAATAAAAAACACATTTTTAATGAAACTAAGTATCTCAAAAGTTACAGTATATTTTCTTTTTCCTTCGCAGTTTTTTTCAGGAAATATCACAATTTTCAGCCCCACACATACAAACAAATATTTACTCTGAAGGACAATGTTGCCAACGTTGTGTTAACAAATAATTAACAATAAACAAAATGGAAAAAATGAAAATTGGTAATACAAACAATAAAAAAAAAATTATTATAACAGTAAACTTTAATCTCGTACAAAATATTTTAATTAACTTTTGTCATTAAATTAAACAATAAACATTCTAACCCTATATTGTGTGCAACTTTATACCTTTATAAAAATTTCAGCGCAACAGTTTTCAGTGTGAAAAAATTTACTGCTGAAATACTTCATTTCATGCATGGCTGAAAATATTAGACGAGTTTCAGCCGCTGAAAAGACGGAAATATAATTTCATGAACTCACACACTTGGACATTGTATTTTACATTTTTTCAGCAAGGTGGGATAATATATTTATTTATTAAGAAATATTGTAATGTCGTAGTTAGATTGTAAAATATGTGTTTTTATAAAATGCGTAATCCTTGTACGTATATATGTTATACATATATTTTAGTTACTTTTTTTTATTAAAATCGGTATTACAATACATATGTAAATATTTGATTCAAAGTACTTGCAAAAATAATTGTTTGTAAAATGACAGTTCTTAAATACTTATTATTCAGATATTTATTATTATATTTTTGTTTAAAAATGTTCTATGTGTTTTAATATTTATTTCAAGTGGTAACATATTTTTTATGGTTAAAATTGCATTTTAAAATGTTAGTAATCGTCAATTATGACATAAAGAAAAATTAATAATTGTTTTTCTACTCCTGTAAAAATATATTCCCATTATTTCAATTTTTTCGATTAATTATGGATTCATTCACTCTTCTCGGCCAATCACAGAACCAGAAATCAATTATTCCCGTTTATTTTAATTCTGCCCGTGATCACGTATCCTAGGCCGTCCGACAGTTGACAGTTTTGTTATTGTCAATGTTGTCACTCGTCATAGTTTCGTGTTTACGTTCTCTACCGTTTTGAAAAGTGCTAACCTACGATAAAATGGATACTGAGAACGATAAGGAGAATTGTACCCCGCTAGAAATACTTCAGTAAGAATTTGACAATGGATATTACCACCCCATAACGGAATCTCTTACCAAATGTACAAATTTTACAATACATATTAACGCTATTCGCCAATAAGTAGGTAGGTCTCTTAATAAATAGTAATGAAAAATCAATTTAATGTTCTATTTCATAAATATATTTCCAATAAATTGTGAATTTGTTGTTTCTAAAATATTTATTCAAATTATTTCCAAATTTACAGTAGTAGAAAAAGTATATAGTATTGTATTCGGGATTATGGGTATTATTCACTCGTATGATTTGCATCACTCGCCTACGGCTCGTGACCCAAACATCATTTTCATGAGTAATGACTACCATAATCCCTCATATACCTAATATACTATTATTGAAATTAAAATTTGTTTGTTTAACTATTGCCGCCACTGGTATATTCCCGTGACGTAATCCCCGGCGGCGGAAAAACCCATACGTCTAGAAGTGTTAATTACCCGGTGGCCTAAATACTTTGTATTTAATGTCATTGTGGCGTCGGAAAGTTCGAGAAGGACATCGCGCTATATAAACCCGTCGCCAAAGCCAGCGAAGACATTCTGTTGCAAGACACGAATCGTGAATGAACAGTGGGTGATATAAATAAACAGTTTACGAGTTGTGAACATAAATAAATGTAGTAATATAAATATTATTTAAATAAATAATCTTAGTGTTTAAGCATTTAATAATATTCTTAGTCTCAAATTAGTGCTTATAATTATTTAATCATAGTGTTAATTACTTTTATTATATTTTTAATATTTATCCTAATTATTTATCGTTTAATAAATATATTATTTTAATTAAAAATATTTCTTTGATTTTTACACTTCACCCATACGTTACAATATTGTAGCTCGCGCTGACCCGACGCGCCGAATGCTTGCGCCGCCACTGGTAGCATGTTCTCAAGCCATGACGTAATCCCCCGCTGGGAGAAAACCCATACGCGTTTAGACTAGTTAATTACATCCGGTGGTGTAATTCTTTGTATTCGATGATGGTCGCGTCGGAAAGTTCCAGAAGGACACTGGGCTGTATAAATACGGTCCGAAGGACAGCGGAGAAATAGTCAGATATATAAAAGTAACGAGCAATGAAGTTGGTGATATAAATAAACAGTCTACAAGTTGTGAACATAAATAAATGTAGTTTTATAAATAAATATAGTGATACAAATGTTGTTTAAATAAATAATCTTAGTGTTTAAGCATTTAATAATATTTTTAGTCTTAAATTAGTGTTTATAATTATTTAATTATAGTGTTAGTTATTTTTATTATCTTTTTAATATTAATCGTTTAATATCGTTTAATAAACGTATTATTTTAATTAATAATTTTCTCTGATTTTTACACTTTACCCGTATAAATAAACGTTACAATATCATCACGGTATAGTATCCATTACTAGGTGTGCCAATATGCTTTATAGAAATATTTCGGTTACCCGATTGACACCAAAATCTAATGGCTTCATTCCATATTAGAATAAGGTAGAAATACTAGGTTTCAAATTTTTCTGAACGATAGTATTTGAGTTAGAGCGTAAACACACACACACACACACACACACACACACACACAGACACATACACACGCGCACACGCACACACACACACACACACACACACACACACACACACAAACACAGCATCATGAAAATGTTGAAAATGTATTCTAGGGTCCTTAAAACGTGGTCATTTACCAAAACCTCGATATGCGATTTTTAGCACGATCCCTATACCACCCTTACCAAGGGAAGCGGGGGGTAAAAAGAGTAAATAAACATTTGCATACAGATTATTTTGCAATACATATAATAATTACAAACAATTCTTGTATTGCATTTAATTTAAATAATATTTAACAATAATTTTATTATAAATTATTTATTTTTGCGACAAAGAACTTAATTATTTTCTTTTTATTTCAGGACCTTAACCGTAGTGAGTGTAGTGTAGTGAAATATGATGATTTCCCATGTTCCTGGTTCCTGTTGCTGAGTTCTTGTTATGAATTCCTGTTGTTGAGAACTTCTATGTGTTTGCCCCTATGGCCAAAATTGACTGTGGTGGCCGAGGTTGGATAACACATGTCTCACTTTATTTTAAAATTTTAAATTTAATATTTTAGATTGCATGTAGTTGTAGATTGGAACTTAAAGATAACTCCAATCTTATTGTGGTTAAGCCTGTACATACATACATTTATTTATTTGTTGAAACTGATAAATAAATTTAATATACAGCGAGGTCACAATTGCTCATAGTTTCCGAGTTCCGACGTGTGTATAAGTTGAATGTAGTAGTATTTTTTAGTTTCCTGGGCGCTCGTCGAAATACGCATAAAAAATCGGGTTATAAATTAAAATCTCGTTTAAAATTGGTTATTAAAATTAGAGTCACATATCTGTTTTAAAAATAACAATCAGTAATTTTATAAATAAAATGTCTTTTATCTATACTATTCATTTATAAACCAAGATTTATAATAATATATAATATAATAATAAATAAAGGAAAACTTGCTACATGAAATGCTGAAGCAAACTTCACCTATTAAAATTGATTAAAAACGTTTTGACATTATAAAAATATTAAATTTTGATTGTATTTAACAGTGGTGACGGACATAATATTTGCATGTCATTTTAATATTTCATATTGTAGTAGGTGTACATACATTTTGTTTTAATAAACAATTTTACAATAATATTATTAATAAAATGAAAAATTGATAAATAATTTCAAAAATAAAAGTAATCATCGAAAAAAACTTTTACAAAAATAAAATTGTGTTTTCATATTATAAATAAAATATTTGTATTATAATGTTACAGCCAAATTATTTGAATTTTTTAGTAGTTAAATATCTCATCACCCTTTATAAAAGATATAGCACCCTTATATTTTCGTCCGTCCCCAAATTCGTATTTTCAATGAGAGCTTTTCACTCGCCCCGTTCCATTAAGCTCCAAATTATCAGGCGTGCCAATCACGGACATTACATTCCCTGTAATTACGTTTTTGATCTGCAGGCCTGCCAACCTAGATATGATCGATTTGTGATGAAAAATCTAGCTCCGTTGGGGGAAAATAAATATCTCTAAACGGATTGATTGTAATCACAATTTAAATCTTGGAGTTGATGATTTCTGATAAGATATTTAGTAAGGGTAGTTCCTGTGTCCTATAATATAAGGGTTGATTTTTATTCTCGGGTTGTTTGACGTGGGATTTACTAATAGAGCACTCTTGTATCGAAAGAAATACACTAAAGAAACCGAGAAGTTTCGTCCGTAGAATACCAAATAAACTTAGGCCAATATCGATACATGGTAGTTGGTATTCTCGAAGTATACTAACTTTATTTTCAATCAACAATGTCTTCCTACGCATACAAATAAAATGAACAATAGCTATTATTAACACTGTTCGTTATATCATAGTACATACAAAAATCTAAGATGTTTTCATTTTCATAAGAAATTACTTCAAACAAAAATATCATTTATGTTAAAGGATTATTATACTCTACAGAGTAGGCAGGAAATCCATTCAATGCATGTTTTCATTTTAACAAAGCGGTATAAATAATGGTACGTTAGCATATTTTTATTATTGGACCCCCCAGAGTAAATTTTTCTGACTGTAGTTGTGAATCCATATCCCATCGGTATGGTGGATTAGGCAGAGGACTCACGTCATCAACCTGAAAAAAATCTTATAAAAAGAAATATAACTTGTAGTAATTATTAGTTGTTATTTATTTTTTAAAAAAGAAGAAAAAATGTACTTGTATTCAAGAAACGAATATATTAATTAATTTACAATTATTTCTAAGTCAATCGTTATTCCTTTTAAGGAATATAAAATTATTTGACACACCATGGTCATTCTCAGTAGTGCCAACGTATGGTACGAAAATAAACTACAATTATTTCAAATTATTTTATATTCCGTAAAAGGAATAACGATTGACTTGGAAATAATTGTAAATATCATTAATATATACATTACGAGTACTTAATACTAGTACTTTTAGACCACGGAATTTTGAATTTATTCCCGCATTTTTACATTTGGATAAATTCCAAGAGTTGTGCAATAATAATAGTTGTTTAGCAATGATTTATCGTTATTATTATAAGGGTAGTTTCCGTGGGGGTTGTTTGTTATTTGTTTGTGACACGCCAACGCCTACTTAAGCATTATTTTAACTCAATATTATTCATTCAAAGTTACGCAATTTTCATTTCGTAATTTATGTCAACTTCAGATTTCTTCAGTAAATAAATACAGACACGCATTATCCTCGCCCAGAAGTCTGAACGTTATAAAATGCAAACTTTGTATCCTGTTAGGTAATCCTTCCGCGAAGAGTATCTCATGAAGAGTGTGTTTTTCTTGATAGTTAACGAGTTATTGCCGAACGTAATCTCCCATATTTATTTATCTTTCTGGCAGAAGTAGATAGGGAATTTTTCTCCCTCCAAGGTGGGAATATTTTCAGCGAGAGAAGTTTTTTTATCGGGTTTGTGGTGTTCAGGATTTCCTCAGCTCAATAAATATGCGATTTTATTCAAAACAGTACGGAGGAACAGACGAATCCACCCAGAAAACGCTGAGTGGAAATGCCAGAGAACGGAGGAGAATTATTCAGTAAAAACTGCTGAATTTGAATGAAAATTTTGGGAGATGAATAATGTGTTTAACCTCATAATTTGGAAAATACATTCTTCATAATACCTATTAAATAGGTATAGACTTAAAATAAAAATGTCATCTACTAGATCTGTTTAATAATTTAATATAGTCAGAAAAATTGACTCTGTCGGGTTCAACAAAAACTATAAATATAGTAATAATGACAAGGCCACATAACTGTCACTGCTTGTTTTTACATTGAATGCTAACTGGTCATTATTTGTGGCGCATTGTTAAAATGAAGACATGCATTGAATGGATTCCTTACCTAGCACGTTCCAGCGACGAATCATACAGTGCTCACTACTAGCTCACTATATTGGCAGTGTCCGATCCGATATACACGGCGATAATTTACATAATCAAATTTTGTGTAGTTTGACAACGATGGAGATGGAGGAGAGTTCCGAAGAAGAGTTGTTTATATTGACGCGGTCTTTAGAAGAAGAAAATATAAACAAGAAGAGCACATGGATTTACCGTTGACCCAGTAAATATAAAAAGAGAAACATATGGTTAATTCAATCATTTGTTTCCTGATCTACAAAAATGCAAAAAAAAGTCTCCAATATATTTGTATGAGATTCGAAAAATTCATTGAGCTTTATTATTATCACCTGACCTATACTAATAACCTAAAATATTTCAGTGTCCACACACATACAGAGACCATGCAAGTAACAACAAGGCGTGACTTGGATAGTGCGTTCACTGGCGCTCACTTATCCAGCACGGCACGGCATCCTCCGTTTTTGCCGGCTAAGATCCCGAGTTGACAATTTTAGCCGTGTTCCTTTGGGCTATGATTGTGATTTTGTAAATACTTATTAGTTCAATCGTGATCCTTTTGAATCATGATTTAAAAATTATACCACGAAAACAAATTGAATAATATAAACACCATCTAGCGTCAAATATCATATGCAGACCAATGCAAACTAATTTATTTTATTTTATAAGTAATCTACTGTCAAGTGTTAGGGATCATATAGAAGTAAAAAAAAAATCTTGGTAACATATCAAATATGTTTACTTGAAACCCTTTATGTAACATATATTTTATTTGTTTTCAAAAGTATGATGGGTCACATGATTATGTTGGAAAATCATATTTCCTTTGATGCAACAAACCCCACATTGATAAATTTCTGTGATCACTCAAAAAGGATGATTCAGAAGAGAAAGGGGAAGGTTGTCTAGTGATCACAAAATGAGGAAGTGGGGATAACGAACAGAAAACGAAAAAACATACTTCTTCTTAATCATGATCACTTTGATGATTTAGATTGCGAATCATAGCCCGAAGGAACACAACACGGCTCTTGTTGGCACTGAACCGTGCTGTGCTGTGCTGTGCCGGATAAATAAGCGCAGCTCCGTATATTTGAATGCGTTTAATCCCGGGACCTGAAGCTGAACCCGAACCTGAATAGAAAACCCAAATTAACCCGATTTTTTATGAACCTGATCCCGAACCACACCTTTATTTGTCAAGGTCAATAAACCTGAACCGAATTTAAACCGTTTTAAATTTAGATTCGCTAAATATTTAATTAAAAATTGTGAATCCAAATTTAATTATTGATATGATTTTATAGTTATTGAAGTGCTAAGGGCAGTAAAAGCTTCCTACCGGTTGAGAATGATTTTGGAGATCCAATACCGGTAGAAGAGCACTTACTGACCGCAATGTTTATTACGTTTTTTGCACGATCGGCGCACAAAAGTAAAAAAATAAGAATTGAAAATTATTTTGGTTGTCATTTTTATAGTAAGCTGTGATCGTTGTTTTTTGTTTTTATTTATTTACCGCCTCTGCCTCCTGATCGTTAAGTTATTTACATCACTTACCGATCAGTAATTTTTAAGAAAAGCCTACTGCCTTGAAAACCCTATATCTAATTATTAAAAAAACCCGGTCGTGCAAAAAAAGATATTACTATATTTTTTGCATGTGTTCTGATCTGAATCGAAATTTAATCCCGAATCCAAAACCGATGAACCGTTATAATTTTCTTTTTTTTGAACCGAAACTGAATCTGAACCGACACTTATTTCTTGAGCCTGAACTGAATCTGAACCATAATTATGTTTTGGTTTTGGAAATAAAAATTGCAGTAGTAAAATAAAAAAATTCAAGTGTCCTCCATCATTTTTTACTGTGACACAAGTAATGTAAAAATGATTTAAACATCCCTAAATTTAGACAAATCTATTATAAATAAAATAAACTGTTTTAACGCCCCCAATAATACTTTATACATCCACCAAATAAATTCAAATATCCCTATAAAAACCAATAAACAAATAAATCATCTTTCTGTAGAGCAGATGTGCTTCCATCTACATAATAATATTCCCCACACTCCATAAACAATCACACGTCGTAGGGGTCGTTATAGCCCCCAAAACACCCTCCGAATATAGCCGGCAATACTCGAGTACATCCGACAGGACTTTATGGACAGATGGGCGAATGTACGCACCATTTCACTTGGCCAAATGCATTTTGAAATTGCTCATTATTGCCCTTCTCCCAAGGGAGCGAATAATTTTAATGAAAGGGAATAAATTTCAAGTGTTACAACATCTTGCGGATGATTTATTTTTATTGTAGTCGTGTTGTTTTTGTGTTTGGATGTTACAACGTATCGTTCTCGTTTGTTTTACCATGGCAACGGATTCGTTTGCCGGTTGATTACAAAATTAGTTGTAATTTTGTCTCGGGACAGGACAAATGTTTGGAATTAGACTAATTTGAACCAGGACGCAATTTCTTTTACAAACGTAAATAAATGACACCCACACACACTCACGCAAACCACGACCCACTGAGATGGACTTCCACATTGATAAAAACAAAACAAGGAATACTCTATGTGGCCAGCACATTACCTTCCGTCAAATCTTTTTATTTTCAAAAAGTTTCTTCCCAAACATAATAGGCTTGTTCCGCCTGTCATTGCTGATAGTTTGCGCTAACAGGCACAGGCGTAGTAACAAAATACCATTAAATACCGTTCCAACCGTTACAGTCAAGTTTGCAACTACTGGTTAGGTGTTCCAGCGCGTACTGTTCGACTATCACAAACAATTTTATTTTTAGAAAGACATTTGTTATTTGTTGTTAAATAATTTATTTACTTTTCAAATTAGCTAGCTTGTATGCAAGAAATAATTACTTTGGGACCATCACCGTCTCATTAAGTTGCAACACTTAGTTGTTTCAAACTTGTCAGGAACTAGTTTATGAAAACGCATGCGCATTAAAAAAAATCAGATACATGTTGCAAACTTGTCCAAAATAACCACTGGAAGAAAGCTACTACCAGAAATACAATAAAATTAGTAATTTCTATGATGAGTAAAGTTCCCCCGCTGCAGTAATTTCTCGGATGGGTGACCATCCCTGATCTACGTCAACATAACGCTTCATCCCCGTGTGAAAGTATAGGACACGTGCGTATTGTGAGGGTGGGAAAATGGGGTCCCAACCCCACATACAACTGATGCGTCACCGGAGAAATATTTTCTTCGCGCTAATAAATAAAATTGATTACTCATAACGTGCCCTTGTTGCCAGTTAGTGGACTCTACATAGAACAGGGTTGCCAGATTGATTTGATTATTGAGAAGGTGGGGGAGGATTTATGATTCGCTAAATATTAAAGAGTGGATTGTTCAACGAACACGCATTAGAACTGAGATAATAATTACTACAAAACACGAAATTATATATCATTAAATTTAAACATAAATAAGGAGAAATATTTATGCGTTTAAGCCAGTATATTTCGGTATTAAATATAATTATAGTCATAGACAATTTTTATGTCTGTGGCGTGTGAATTCATTGGTACTATTGGATTTATCGGGTACATAGTAAACTTTAAAAATCAACACAGACAACCTCATTATTTAGGGCTTAACACAACATTGCAGTTTGCAACAAATGTCTGAATTACTGCACCAAACATTTGTTAGAATTACAACAAATGCTAATCTATTTAACTGCCATAGCAACGGCATACAGTGAAAATTGGTGGCAGCGCATCTGGAAAATACTTTTATGTTTCTGTGTGCTCAGCATAATTTAGTGACTTGTTAGTCAATTATGTTGATAAACGAAGAGATATTGCCTTGTTTTGTGTAATTAATTCATATTTACATATAAATTGATTGATTTATTTGAATATGAATCGCTCTATTAATATATTGACTTCTATTTTCCACTCCAGCATTATACTGTTCCATTCTATTTCGTTGGAAACCCTTTTGCAAATAAAGTAAAACGTTCGCCCGAAGTTCTTTGTTGACTCAGACTGTATTTACACGTGAATCAGCAAGGATGAGTGAATATGTGGACCTCAAAATCACATATGAAACACTGCATAAAATCTCTAACATGTTGAATTCTTTTCTTGTATATTTGTACGTGTGTCAAGCAATCAATATTATTAGGTTGATTGGTAAACACCAAAACAGAGTTAATTAAAAAACTTCAGTACCATTTCAAGAGTTGAAGGGGGTAGGAAAATATATATTGTTCATGTGCGGATATATACACACAGAACATACATATAGTATTCTCCACGTAAGAATGGTATTACGCAATAATGTTTCGTTTATTCGTTAGGTAGTTCAATCCGCTATATTATCTGTTGACTAAGAAACTATCTTTTTCTGTATCAAGATACGCACATACAAACATGACCCTTGACAAGACCATTATTCTAGCGTTTTTAGATAGTTTTTACCTTTCGTCATCTTTAGGTAAGGTGTGTTTGTGTGTGTGTGACGACAGTTTCGGATCGCATAACTTCAATACCACGATTCCAAAAATTATAATTTTTTCGTATTCCTCAAGTTTACATCCAGAAGAAGAGGTGATTATATTTTAGTTCTAATTGGTCAACCGAAAGTACCCTCATTTGAAGATATTAACAGTTTTTCGTGAAAAAACGCAGTTAAATATCATTTATTCACATTTAACGTTACTATAACTTAAAGATTATATTATTCTCTATACGAATTGATTGCATTTTATACTTCATATGCAATAGATATAGAGTTAAAGAATTATAAAAATATTAAATTTCATAAATCAGCCAGATATGCTAACCATGGATGGAAACTGCTAATATATTCAGATAATTTAAATTGACAGATGTCAGTATCAATGAAAATTAGATGAATGTGACAGAGATGAGGATGTTGAGATAGATGTTGGGGAAGACATAGAAAGATACGGTAAGGAATGAAAGAATAAGGGAAATAATTCTAGTGTTATAAGTTTCTAAAGATACAAGAGAGACGATTACATTGGTTTGAACATTTCATGAGGAGAGATGAAGAATATATTGGAAGAAGAATGAATAGCTTAGTAATAGAAGGTTGAAGAAACAGAGGAAGATCAGATGATGAAGATGGAAGGACTGTATTGCGGAAGACTTGAGGAAAAGGATGTCAGTGTCAAGTTCAATTTGCATAGTTTGTTTATGAAATAATTTTACTGGAAATTCAGAATCTTTTGCAAGAAAATTTATATATGGAATTTATACATAATACACAGGATTGACGGAAGGTATTGTGCTGGTCACATCAGATTTTTTTTTATGGCATTATTGATAAATAACATAAATCAAAACGAGACACAAATTTGCTAAAATACACGAACTACGTTGATAATGGATTTTAAAGTTAAGAATTTAGTGTGTGACGTAGCAAGTCTTCACCAGTGGTCGATATACTGTTAGTTCTAGAGAGTACAAATATTTCATGTTCGCATAGCTGAAATATTTTTATGTATAAACTTATACGTTATATTCATGAAGAACTTATTAAACATAAATAACAAATAAAATGTATTTTTTCCTAATAAATTATAGATCATTGAAATCGTGTGACAATAGTTTGACAATATTGTGATATAAACTATGGCGACGGATGGCGCTAGTTTTTCTCATGGAAGGTAGGAATAATATGGAGAGAGCATAAACTTGAACTACCGGCAAGGGGAATGTAACCCGGTGGGGACGGATGCAGGTACAGTAGTAGTACACATTGTAGTGGGGATTAGCGGAACATCTAAAGAAAAACCAATATAAAACACAAAATATATCAAAAAGTCTTAAACGGAAAACACTTCTCCAATAAACGTAGACGTACAAAAACATGCAATGCACAATTGACAGCAATAACCTTGTAAGTTCAAAATAAAGCAGCTTCACTAGCGATTTGCAAATACTCCCTCCATATTATTACTACTTCCATGGTTTTTTCCATAGATGTTGCACGGTAGGTGGGCGAAACAAGCTCGTGAGTCTCGCTTTTAAAATCAGGGACCCAATCAAATTACAAAGACCTGATACGTCATCCTAATTATTAATCGACTTTATCACTTGTAGTTTGCGAACTAATTAATATTTAAACATTTTTTTTTTACTAATACTTATTAATTTACGTATATTTTTGCATTATTATCTAAAGCCTGTTTTACACAATCATATATTTACAATTAAATTTACATGCAAAATATTTTCATTTTTACATAATAATTTTTGATCAAAATCTTTTCGTTTTACACGGCCAAATATTTGTGACATGTTTGATTGTTGCCAACTTAAGTACATTTTTATATGTTGGTAACAGTTTACTACTACGGTTTACTAACTTCTCAAATGTTTACAGCTTATGTTTTCATCTGTGTGTCGCGCTCGTTTACACTTCAAAATCTTATTTCGTGCATTAACAACTGCGACATATACAAATATTTTTTTAATTTTTCTATTCATTGTTCTTCATTTGAACTTGACGTTTGGTTTTGTGAAAAGTTTCATATAGAACAGAGTAGCCAATTACCTGCAACTACACATGAAATGTAAACTTTTGTTTAAAGAAAACCCTAAGTATCACCAAAATGTGAAGCAAATGACCTTCAAAATTAGAACATGCCCTATTTGAGAATTTTTTACAGCGTCGTATGGTACCATAAGAAGTTGTAAATTTATTACCGTGTAATCATTGAAATTTTGTGATCAAATACGAAGTTGTAAAAATGCATGTAAATTTATGATAATGTAAAACAGGCTTAAGATAGTTAAAATTTGACTACGGTATAGTACATTCCAAATTATTTCCTGAACAAAGTTACGACATTCGTCGACTTTTGAACAAATTCTATAACCCGTATGACAAAGAAATTGGTACGTATGTCGTAATGTCGTCAAGGATCATACACTTTTTATTGCATAATTTCATTCTTGAGTGAATATAATATAGTTCCCTTCAACAATAATTCGCTTTACTATGTTTTGTATTCAGTATTTGAGTTTCTCTTAAAATTTATTCCGTCCAGGAAATATAAATTATTGTGGGTGCATAGTATTTTATTCAAGCTAACCCGAAAGACATGTAAATTATAAAAAAGTGCGTCTTGTAAACCTTTGAATTTCCTAGGCTTAGGTATTCTACCTGACGCATACAATTGTATTCGTGCCCAGAATCTCGAACACTTTTATTTTTCAGAAGAAATAAATAATTACTTACTTCAAAAGCACTTCAGTTCTTCATTTAATTAGGGTATATTCTCATAATTATTCTTAAAAGTACAAAGAAAATTTGGAAAAGATTTTAAATAGTTTCTAAAATCGTACAAAATGTTCCAATTTATTATTCCAAAACAAGAAAAAATATCTGAACTATTTCACTTTTAAATGAATAAAACTTTAGCTAGCCGATTGAAATATTCCTTGGAAATTCTCAATCCAATAAAGGTTGGAGTTTCAATTCCGGATCAAAGGGGGCTGGGAAAACAGCCCCCACCATTTCAGTAAACAAATAACGACCAACTGTTGCTAGGAGACCATGAGCAATCAGGGAATTATACAAATACACATATATCATACGTCGGATTAGTTAATTACTAGATAACAGATTCGCAAACGCACATAAGGGATTATAAGATAGAAAGTAAATATATATAGTATAGGAACACTAAAATATGTCATATTATACAGAGATCTGTATTAAAATAAATAACTAAATAATCAAATGTAGAATTGAAACAAAAGGAATACAACTTTGTTGTAAAGTATTTAATTGCAAAAAAAATTGTCCATATTACGAATGCATAGTACAGCTATTATTATTATTTCATGCAAAACATTTTTTGTTACAGTATAGAGTATAGTTAGTTTTTTGCCACTTTGTGACAGCACAGTTAGTCACATTTCATATTTTTTATAAATATTTTTATCTACAACTTTTGAATTACACGTATATAGCTAAATTCAAATACATTATGCGGTGTGGAGTTAGAAACGAAATTAGGAGTCGGAATCAACGAGTTAGTCAATTTTTAGTGGAGTCGAAGTTGGAGTTCTTCCGAATTCGACTTTAAATTTTACAAAATATTAATTGCTTTCATTACTAATAAGTAAATTATTGTACAATGAAACAACAAATAAAATTAAAACTAAGATCTGCGAAAGCGAAAACTATTATTTTATTAATCATAATTGAATGATTCAAAGGTTATATTCCAAAAATAACAAATTGATTGACCAAAAGTATTCCAATAATATCAAATGTAAAACTTGTACATTTATGAAACCTGGTGCCGGTTAAAATAGTTGCAACCGAAGCGCACCAATGCAACCGTGGTTTTTCTGTTGTTAGTTCGTAGTAATAGCCATGACATTTGTTTTCTTTTTTCTAGTTTACAGAAATTATCAATAAACGTCAAACGTTAAGTTGACTTATGTAAAATAAATCCCGTATTCTTCGATAACTATTTCCACCACAATAATTATTTATAATAATAATACGTTCCTTATCCGAATAAACATTCATTATTTAATTTCTTTTTTACATAAAAAAGTTGACAGAATATGAATAAAATATTGTTTTAATCATTAACGAAAATTTTAAAATTTCTTTTTAAAAATGTGAAGAAACATAATAAGAAATGCAAAAACAGTTTTGTATGTATACTTTAATTCTGAACAACCTTGCAGCGAGATTTTGCACTATTTTCTAACAATTTTTACCTCTCGCTAAGAGAGGTATTGGATTCATGCTAAAAATCGCATATCCAAATTTTATTGAATAAGCACGATTTAAGGTCCATAGAATCCGATTTTAACATTTTTACAATGATGTCTGTCTGTGTGTGTGTGTGTGTGGTGTGTGTGTGTGTGTGTGTGTGTGTGTGTGTGTGTGTGGATGTGTGTGTGTGTGTGTGAGGTTGTTGGAGACACGATTTCTCAAATTCTATAAGACTAAAGACCTGTTTGACTACGCATTCCTCAATCTAACAGTAATGGGAAGAGTTGAACAGGTTCTGGTAACAATTGGACAACCGGAAGTGATAGTTTCTAAAAAAAAAATTCTAAATATTATTTTTTGAAAATTTGTTACTAGAAATATTAAAGATAATTAAATTCTCAATCTGACACATTGAATTTTTTTATTATATCTCGTATAGGTTTGGAGATATATAGTATATAATAATATAGAATAATCTGTTGTAATAAATCTCGTTGCCCGAAAAACAGTTGCGATATTTAAATTTTTGTAATTGACAAGTAAATTCAAAATATCAGTGTCAGATTTTTCTGGGAGGTAAGAGTACATTTAATATATATTTTTATTGTATTATTAATTAATTATATAGGTATGTTAATATTACATAATATCCTTAAGAAATACCGCTAATATCGTCAAGGAATTTGAAGAATTTTGAACATAATAGAATAGTAGGATAAAATTTCTCATAGAACGAAAGAAGAGAAACAATTTCAATTATTTGTGTGTACTTATAGGGCACGAGCAGACATGTGACTTTGTTGGCCTTGGCAACCAGATATGAGGATCCGTGTCTGAATGACGGCTAGTAGTTTTTACATAGATGTCACAATTGTCATATGTCATAATTTTAGCTACAAAATTTCAAAATATTCTGATGTTTATTTGTCATGCATTAGTATGGAATATACGAGTACTTGTCGAGGAAAATAATTCACATGGATTTGGAAAATCATAATATTTCGAATTAAAACTTATGATACTTGACACCTATGTATATTATTAGCTCTCATTCTGACACGGGCCCCCACATCTGCTTACCAAGACCAACAAAGTCACATAACTGCTCGCGCCCTATGCTACATAAAATGAAAATGGCGAGAGGTATTGTGCTGGCCACAACAGATTTTTTGTTGTTGTAACATTGTAGTTTTTCATATTGTAGCGTGCGTGCACTCGACGCGAGAACGCTACCGACGTCGCTGGTCGAACGTTTCTAGAAATCTGAGCGATTACGTAATCGTCGGCGGGGTAAACGCACAGATCTCGACCTGCTTAATTACGTATGGTCGGCTGATTCCTTCGTATTCGATGGAATAATGGAGAACACTCTATAAAAGGTACGCTGGACTGTATAAATACCGGCAGGGAGGACAGTCGGGACATTCTGATTTAGACAAGCATTGTGAAATGATCAGTTGGTGATATAAATAAACAGTCTACGAGTTGTGAATATAAATAAAAATAGTTATATTAAATAATCATTGTTTAAATAAATAATCTTATACTGTTTAAGTATTTAATAATATTCTTAGTCTTAAATTAGTGTTTACAATTGTTTAACCACAGTGCTAGTTATTTTTATTATCCTTATCTTAATTATTTATCGTTTAATAAACTTTTATTTTAATTAATAATATTTCTCTGATTTTTATACTTCATCCTAATAAATAAACGTTAAATATGTCATATTTTATAGGTTAGTGCAGTATTTATGAAGTTGTTGATGTTTGCATCTGTTTCTAGTATGTATTATGAAAAACGAGAGACGAAATGTTTTGACAGAACACTTTAGGTTTCTCGTGCAAATAAGGGAACTGTTTCAAAAAAATAGTCACATTACTAGGGCCAGTCGATAATCGAAACCATGTTTTTTGTTATTATTCTTTTATTTTAGGAATATACTAATACGAATATACCCTAAATAACCATGCTATAGGAGGTGAACAAAGAATTGAGTCGGGGTGGAGTTGAAGTCGGATTCAAGAGTCGGAGTCGAATATTTAAAATTTCTGGAGTTTGAGTCGGAATTGGAGTTGCAATTTTTTCCCGACTCCACACCACTGGCCCTGATTACACTAGTGGAATATGAAATATTCATATTCCATGAGATGACTTTTTGTATTGTATTGTGCATTGTGTTAAAAAAAAATTCGGAGTAGGCTATGAACAAGGAAACGTATATCAATTTAAAAAGTATTTAATTAAATGTCAATTTGACACGAGATATTGTCAAAAATGTTATCAAAAGAAATCAAAGCTTTTCTTCCTGAATCTTATTTTAGAAATGGAAATAAATTAGAAAACGGCGAATGGCAATATACTGTATCCTTCTTTATTATCTTTTTTCCTTAAAATTACATTTCAAGATCAATTTTTACAATTTGACTTTTGAATTGAATAATGATTAAATATACGTTCGTCGGTTCATAGCCTACACCGAGTTAGGTTTTTTTTTAAACACATTGTACTATTGCTACTTTTATAAACTTCTGTAGGTAATTACTAATTAATAAATTTAAAATATACTCATAATTCAACTTAGTAATAAAGAAATCAGTTACTCATGTCAACATGTGACATCAACATATGACATTTGACATATCATTTCAGTCTGTGACCTAATCATGCAAAATATATTTATTATATATTTATAATGTGTGAAATTGATAGTTGTAGACTCGCATATAATGGTTATATTACTCTCGGATGATTACAAAACTCGCCTACGGGTTATATTCTAAACTTCATCCTCGTGTAATATAGCCTACATTATAATGCTCATTAAATAATATACTATTATTAATAAAATTGAATAAAATCAAATATCAGCAAAACGTGCAATTTTGCTTCTCAACAAGATACAATAGCAGACTTGCACAAACCAAAGTTCCATTTTTAAATTGGAACTTCTTTAAGTTGTTTGAAATTGAAATGTATAGGATCTACTTGTTTTAGCGTAGAAAATATATTTAACTAATATGTACAAAAATTATTACGCGAAGCAGCAATATTTTGCATTATTTTCAAACAAATTTTAAACATGAAAAAATCTGATGTGGCCAGCACAATACCTTCCGTCAATCCTGTGTATTATGTACAAATTCCATACATAAATTTCCTTGCAAAAGATTCTAAATTTTTGGTATTATGTGATTCCCTTTCTCGGCAACTGAATTCCATACTCCTGATAACAAACAAACCACATGAAATAAGAAAATTATGAAATTTTGAATGAAAAATTATAACACTTGTCAGTTATGGACATAATTAATTGCTGTCACTTTGACACGGGTCCCCATATCTGTTTGCCAAAGTCAGCAAAGTCATGTCACTGACATCTTCTTTTTCTTTAGTTTTTCCCATTCGCTAGGGGGTCGCTATTTTTTATTTTCGTCTTCCACTCATTTTTGTTTTGCGTGTCGTCCTCATTCAGTTCCTTTTCTCTCAAGTCTTCTGCAATACAGTCTTTTCATCTTATATTTGGTCTTCCTATGTTTCTTCCACCTTCTATTAATATATTCATCTCTCCTCATGACATGTTCAAACCAATGTAATCGTCTCTCTTATATCTAGAAACTTCTAACACTAGCGTTACTTCCCTTATTCTTTCATTCAATTACTTGCTTTTTATTGACACTGACATCTGTCAATTTGAATTACCTGAATATATTAGCAGTTTCCATGGTTAAGTTAGCATAGCTGGCTGAATTATGAAATTTATTTGATTTTTTTTTATCTTTATTATTCTTTAACTCTATATCTGTTGAATATGAAATATAAAATGCAATCAAATCGTATATACAATAATATATTCTTTAAGTTATAATAACATTTAAGTGAGTTTTTCAAGAAAAACTGTTAAAATCTTCAAATGAGGGTACTTCCGGTTGACCAATTATAACCAAAATCTAATCAAATCTGCATATGGTTGTAAGGAAGGGGAATACGTAAGAATTGTAATTTTTGGAATTCTAGTATTGGAGATATCGTTGACGACCCGGCGGTCACATACACGCATACACACACACGCACACACTAACACACACACACACATCGCAAAAATAGTAAAATCGTATTGTAAAGACCCTAAAACGTGCTTATTCAATGAAAACTCACCACCGAATTTTTTGACCAAAGACAACACCTTCCTTACCTAGAGGTGACGGAAGGTAAAAACAGAAATGAACACAAAATGGTACCAGAAGTTTCGTTTTGATTTTATTGAGAAGTATTTGTACAATTTTTGCAATTTATAATATAAAATATAATTGAATTAAATTTAAATGATTTAATTATATATATTTTAAACAAAAATGCCACTACTATGGAGTGTACTGTATACTGCTGTATTTATAATTTATTGTTCGCATTTTTTATAATTTACATCCCTCAATTTCTGATTGTAAATTTACAGCCCTATAAAATATCTACCCCGTCGTAAATTCAGCTCGGACTCAGTGGTTTTAACGCTGGCCCAAAGGGATTAAAAAGGATCAAATACCTACCATATTACATCACTATTTATTACACTGTTTTTCGATATTTACATTCCATTGAAATTATAATATACAAACATGAAATTTAATACTGTAAGTCACGATATGTTTGGAGAAAATATTTCATAAAATTGTGCAAGAAATTTCGAGGAACTAACATCAAAAATTCTAGCGATTGTGAGTCGATATCGCGGGAGTTTTCTATGAATTTATTTACTTGAAAGAAGTAAACCTTTCTTTAATATTATTATATCCACAATGGGGTCCTCCACTGTAGTTACCTTCCGTCACCTTTAGGAAAGGAAGGTATTGTCTTCGGTCAAAAAATTTGATGATGAGTTTTTAGTGAATAAGCACGTTTTAGGATCCCTAGGATACGATTTTACCATTTTTACGATGATGGCTGACTGTCTGTGTATATGTATGTGTGTGTGTGTGTGTGTGTTTTGTGCGTGTGTGTGTGTGTGTGTGTGTGTGTGTGTGTGTGACGATTGTTCCATAGACGATAACTCTAACACTATAATTTAAAAAAAATATTTTTTTCGTGTTCCTTTTCTTTATATCCATATGAATAGCTGATTAGATTTTGGTTATAAATGATCAACCGGAAGTACCCTCATTTGAAGATTTTAACATTTTTTCTTGAAAAAACGCTCTTAACTTTAAAATTATTTTAAATATTATAAAGAAATTAATTTTCATAAATCAGCCAGCTATACTATAACCATGGAAACAGCTACTATATTAAGAAAATTCTAATTGACAGATGTCAGTGTCAATGAAAAGAAAATGAATGTTGAGATGAATGTTGGGATAAAGAATGAGAGGATAAGAGATACAAGAGAGACGATTACATTGGCTTGAACATAAACATGTCATGAGGTGAGATGAATAATATATTGGAAGAAGAATGAACAGTTTAGTAATAGACGGTAGAAGAAACAGGGGAAGACCAAACCAAAGATAAGATGGAAGGACTGTAATTGCAGAAGACTTGAGAGAAAAGGAACTGAATGAGGACGACACGCAAAACAGAAATGAGTGGAAGAAGAAAATCAAGAATAGCGACCCGTAACGATTGGGAAATGCTAAAAAAAAAGAAGATGTCAGTGTCAGTGTAATTTACACAGTTTGTTTATGAAATAATTTTACTGGAAATATAGAATCTTTTCTAAGAAAATGTATGCATGGAACTTGTACATAATACATAGAATTGACGGAAAGTAATGTGCTGGTCACATCAGATTTTTTATATTATGAAACTCCATCTAAATTACAACCGATTTGTAGTTTTAATAAGTCTTAATTGTTATTCGTTAAACCGTAATATTTTTTGTAATATTATATGTTGTAAATGTTAAGCTTATTAAGTTCTCAAAAACAATGAGTTCGCTGATAATTGTATCTTTTTCAATATAAATAAAAATATGTTTTAAATAACCTTCGTTTTAATAATAAAAACTCTGATGTGGCCAGCACATTACCTTCCGTCAAACCTGTTCTTGCAAAAGATCCTATATTTCCAGTAAAATTATTTCATAAACAAATTGCACTTAACACTAACATCTATTTCTTTAGCTTTTCCCATTCGTTAGGGGTCGCTATTTTTATTTTCTTCTTCCACTCATTTCTGTTTTGCGTATTGTCCTCATTCATTTCATTTTCTCTCAAGTCTTCCACAATACAGTTCTTCCATCTTATCTTTGGTTTTCCTCTGTTTTTTCTACCTTCTACTACTAAGCTATTTATTCTTCTTCCAATATATCCTTCATTTCTCCCTCATGACATGTTCAAATCAATGTAATCGTCTCTCTTGTATCTATCTCAACATCTTCATCTCTGCCACATTAATTTTCGTTTCATTAATACTGACATCTGTCAATTTGAATTATCTGAATATATTAGCAGTTTCCATGGTTAGCATAGCTGGCTGATTTATGAAATTTAACATTCTTTAATTCTATATCTATTGAATATGAAGTATGAAATGCAATCCAATCGTATAGAGAATAACATATTCTTTAAAATTTATAATAACATTAAATGTGAATATGATATTTAACTACTTTTTTAAGAGAAAAATCATGTCTGCATATGGATCTAAACTTGAGGAATATAAAAAAAATATAATTTTTGGAATCGTGGTATTGGAGTTATGCGGTCCGAAACGATCATCATATACACAAACACACACATACAGACATCATCGTAAAAATAGTAAATTCATATTCTAGGGACGCCAAAACGTGTATATACATTAGAAACTCACCATCGAATTTTTTGACCAAAGACAATACCTTCCTTACCTAAAGGTGACGGAAGGTAAAAAATTACGTATAATAAATAAACAATCCAAGTTATGATTATCACTGGCAGCCTATATCATTGAACATATTGTAGCGTGCGCAAAACCGACTTCACTAGCGTGTACCGAGTATCCGAGGAACCGTATATTTTAAAATCCGGGTACTCGGATACAAGTTTTGTCGGATCCGCACAACACTAATATAAACCCCGTCAAGGAAGACAGCCGGGCATTCTGATATAGACACGCATCATGAAATGAATAGTGGGTGATATAAATAAATAACCTACAGTTAGTGGTGACCATAAACAAATATAGTTATATAAATAAATAGTGAAATAAATATTGTTTAAATAAATAATCTTAGTGTTTAAGTATTTATAGTATTTTATATATCAAGGGCGTTACTATGATCATAATGCCAGGAGTGCGACGAGCGGGCCCGAGGGATAGATGTCGTTCGACGGGCATTATCATCTAGTAACGCTCGTGGTGCATACAAGATTTTATGTCTCACTAGAATATCTGAAACAAGTTTTAATTGATAATAATTTTGATTACAATAATGCTCAAATTTTGGCGTTGCTAAGGATGTTGTTTAATTGTTTTATTTATTATCAAAGTTTATTTATTTTTAAAACATCAACATCGAGGTTCGGGTACGGTGTATTTAAACATATCCAAGACAACCGGGACATAATGGATATGTTTATATACACCGTATCCTAGCAATAAACAGTGCATAATACTTTAGTGAGATATAAATAATATTTTTAGTCTTAAATTAGTGTTTATATTTGTTTAATCATAGTAATAATTATTTTTATAATATTTATCTTAATTATTTATCGTTTAATAAACATTTATTGTAATTAATAATATTTCTTTGATTTTTACACTTTACCGAAATAAATAAACGTTACAATATCTTTCATACAAACGCATGGAGTATCTATCTGGGTAACTAACTACTTATATTTAAATAAATATTATTTGGTTTTGTTGTTTCGTTGTGAATTCATTTACTTGAAAATGTATTTCTAAAAAGCGATAGCAGAAGACTTGAAAGTACTAACAATTTGGAATGTAGATGTTAAAGAGCATTCAAAACCCGAATATTTAATAAAATTATTAACTTTTTTAAATTTTAATACAGTTTTAAGACCTAGTTTTAATATAAATGATCCATATGTTCTTATTTATTTGTGCTATGGTAGAGGATCCTATTATTTAAACATACAGGGTGTCCAGGATAACGATTTGGGATTTCTTCCAAATATTGGAAATGACATTCATGTATATTTATTATTGAAACTGGGCCACTTGTTGAAGAAGAAGCAACAGTTTAAAATAAAATCGTCTTATACCAAATTCTATATATACATTTAATAATATATTTCAAACTTTTAACAATATAATAATATTATATTGCGTTTAATTTAATAAATATAAATTACTTTTATCGGTAGGAAAACTCATTATAATAATTTATGTTAAGCATTTAATACAATAATAATATCGAAAACAATTATACCACTTATTTCCTCATTGCCAGAGCGACATAAAATGTTTCACAGCTTGTTTACAGCATGTCAAACGTTAAAAATTTGAATATACATTTGTTCCAATTGATTACATGTCAATGAAGGTACATTGCGAATTTTGTATCAATTACAACCTGTCAAATCGTTACACGAGTAAAATCTCATTATATTTTTAATTATCCGTGATATTAAACCTTTTAATCCGTGTACGCCACTGACTTTATACCCTGTAATTCTACGCTAATGGAAAGGATCAAATATATTCAGATGAAAAAGATTTCATAAGGGGTTTTTAATAATAAGGTTCGGTATTTTCATTTCTGCATGGGTTAAACTGTCTGTTAATAGTGAGTGAAAACAAAAAAAAATCGTTTTAATTGTCGATTAATTTTAGCCTCTGAATCAAATCTCAAAACCTCGAGTTTCATTTTCGATACACTCTTTGTTGTATAGTACATTATTAAAATATATTCTGTTTTAATTAATTTCTTCTGCATAATAAGATGTTTCTTTGTTAAATGTGTTCCCGCGGTTTCTGGTACTCCAAGCCTTGTATAACGGCTATAAGTAGTAAGTAGTTGACTTTCTACGCTAGGCAAGAGAGATTTAAGGGATGAAGTCTTTGTATAAAACCTCACAAAGGGTAGTCTAGTAGTTTGCTTTGCACTTGTACGTACCTTTATTCACACACACTCTTTAACCGTTATTTTATCAAAAAAACACACATGCACATGAATACAAGGAAACTCTTTACATTAAAGCAAGCGGCCAAAGCACTAACAAAATTATTATAGATGATAAAAATTTATTAATATACAGGGTGGTGGAGGTTAGGGGTGAACATAGGGATTTAACACGGGATTTTTGTTTTATGCATTTTTTTGCTCTCCTATTCATTTTTCGCCAAAACCTGTAGAGTGCAATGTAGTTTACAATTAAAAGATACATATAAAGTTGTTTTCACGTTTTTTTCATTATGTTTCTAGTTTCTCCACAATTTTAAAAATAAATTTCAACATTTCTGTTGTTAGTTCGTAGTAATCGCCATGACATTTGTTTTCTTTTTTCTAGTTTTCAGAAATTATTAATAAACGTCAAACGTTAAGTTGACTTATGTAAAATAAATTCCGTATTCTTCGATAACTATTTCCACCACAATAATTATTTATAATAATAATACGCTCCTTATTCGAATAAACATTCATTATTCTTTTTTACATAAAAAGTTGACAGAATATGAATAAAATATTGTTTTAAGTCATGGGTATTGCTACTAATTAACGAAAATTTTAAAATTTCTTTTTTCTACTCCTGCTCTGAAAATACAATTTTCTGGTTTGTTTTTCATGTTGAAAGTAACTCTTTGCAACACTAGTGCTGCAAAGTTTTGCAGCACGCTTCGGTGTCCTAGCAATGAATTTTACTTACATGTTGTATAGAATGTTTGTTGTTGTCATAGATACGCATCACAAATACAAAAACTGAAAATAAATGTCAAATTATTTTTAAAAAATAATTCTTTATTTCCTTATTTTTTTATCTTGCAGAAGTAGAAAAAATAGTATGTATAACACGTGTTGAAAGTCCTTTGTCGAACACAAACGATTGCAACCTTCGCTTCGCTCAGGCTGCAACTTTCGTTTTGGTTCGACAAAGATAGACTTTCAGCACTTGTTGATATACAAATAACTATTTAAAAATGTGAAGAAATATAATAAGAAATGCAAAAACAGTTTTGTATGTATACTTTAATTCTGAACAACCTTGCAGCGAGATTTTGCACTATTTTCTAACAATTTTTACCTCTCGCTAAGAGAGGTATTGGATTCATGTTAAAAATCTCATATCCAGATTTTAGTGAATAAGCACGTTTTAAGGTTCGTAGAATCCGATTATAACATTTTTACGATGATGTGTGTGTGTGTGTGTGTGTGTGTGTGGATGTGTGTGTGTGTGTGTGTGTGTGTGTGTGTGTGTGTGTGTGTGTGTGCGCGCGGTTGTTGGAGATACGTTTTCCCAAATTCTATAAGACTAAAGATCTGTGTAACTACGGATTCCTCAATCTAACAATAATGGGAAGAGTTGAATAGGTTCTGGTAACAATTGGACAGCCGAAAGTGGTAGTTTCTAAAATAAAATTCTAAATATTATTTTTTGAAAATTTGTTAATGCAAATACTAATCTGACACATTTAAAATTTTATTATATATCTCGTATAGGTTTGGAGATACAGTATATAATAATATAAAATAATCTGTTGTAATAAATCTCGTTGCCCAAAAAACAGTTGCGATATTTAAATTTTTGTAATTGACAAATAAATGCAGAATGTCAGTGTCAAAAATTAGCATTTTTACTAACATTACTGGGAGATTTTTCTGGGAGGTACGAGTACATTTAATATATATTATTGTATTATTAATTAAATACGTATTTAAATTACACGTATGTTAATATTACATATATCCTTAAGAAATACCGCTAATACCGTCAATGAATTTGAAAATTTTGAACATATTAGAATAGTAGGACAAAAATTTTCATAGAACGAGATACAATTTCAATTTTTTGTGTGTACAAGAAATGTTAAATTCGTTACGTATAGGGCGCGAGCAGTTATGTGAATTTGTTGGCCTTGACAAGCAGATATGAGAATCCGTGTCAGATTGACGGCTAGTAGTTATTTACATAGATGTCACAACTGTCATATGTTATAATTTTTCATTCAAAATTTCAAAATATTCTGATGTTTACTTGTTATCAATAGAATGAAATATACTTGTCGAGGAATATAATACACATGGATTTGGAAAATCATAATGTTTTGAATGAAAATTTATGATACTGGACACCTATGTACATTATTATTAGCTGGCATTGTGACACGGGCCTCCATAGCTGCTTGCCAAGACCAATAAAGTCACATAATTGCTCGCGCCCTATGCAACATGAAAATAGCGAGAGATATTGTGCTGGCCACAACATATTTTTATGAAATATATGTAATTAATTCAGAAATGAACACAAGTGGTACTTGAAGTTTAAATTTATTTATTTGATTTATTTGGTGTAGAATATATTTTTATTTAATTTCTCACTGAAGAAACGAGATTTAGTGGGGTTTTCAAACAATTATTAAATATTAAATATATGAAATATGGTAGTATTAGTTCAGAAATGTTCACTAGATGACACCTGAAGTTTCGTTTCGATTATTCATTAATTGAATTTGAATTTAAATGTTTTAATTATATATTTGAAATCCCAACTTATATTTATTTCAAACAAAAATGTTACTACTACATATATGGTATATCAAAGCTACTGTATACTGATGTATTATAATAATTTATTGTTTGCATTTTTTAATAATTTACATTCCTCAATTTTCAAGTTTCAATTTTGTATATACATACATCTGTACCTTATTTAATCCTTAATCCGTAATCCTTTCGAATAGAGTCTCCCCCGTACAATAGTAAATTAATTTAAATACTCCTTTTCTAATTCAAATTCAGCTCCCTTAATTTTTCATCCCTAATAAGCAATTGCATCCCTTAAATCAAGGCTTGTCAATGAGTAACCCTTTGCTTTATGAATAGCGCCAAGCTTGTTGATATGTGTAACCGTTGATGAAACGTGTGTGCATTTGTGTGTGCAGCTGTGCGCGTGTGCAAGCACTGCGACACGTATGACGTCATATCATACCCCTCATAAACGCACACACGCACCCTATCGGACGCATACGCGCATACGACAGATGTTCCATACTCAATGATAGTTGATATTCAGGGCAGGAATATATTTATTTGCGAACGCGTACACCAAATAGTATTGTAGAAAATATCACCCTTTTCTGAGTTTAGCAAAATCAGTTAATAGAGGTAACATACATGTGCCTGACTGTCTGGTTGTGAATCTGGGAACCCAGGTTCGATCCCGACCGACGCCAAAATTATTTCCAATATTAAATGGCACAAAAGTGACCCTTGAGATGCACACTTTAACCAGTGCCCGTGTGGTGATACCTGGCGCACGATACGAATATGTCTTTATCATTACCAATATTATATTAGGTAAAATGTTCATAATTTTCTTAGTTCGGCCCTGAAAATTATACGGGGTTGCAACCGAAAAAATTGAACTGCATTCTGTCTACAGTGAGGGGAAAAACAAAACACGATTAGGCTTACCCGCGCGTGCTAACAGATGACAATCGCCACCCAAACTCACACCCTATAGTAACCAAACCAGTCGAACACCCCACAATTTTTACATTACATATATGCATTACATTAAATACCATACAATACAAAAGAATTTAGTTACAGCTTGCAATTTTATAATTTCAATCATTGAAAATTTCTTGTAAATAAATAAATAAATTAAAATTTAATCTTTCAATATTTGTGTTTATCTTCTTAATTACTTTAGTCAGAGATTTCCAGTATTAGAAAATTTCAAAGGGGGTTAAATAAATACAAATAAATTTGACTCTTTGCAAAAAAATAAATTATATTTGAAATGCTGTGTTTCTATATATTGGTATATTAAGTACCTATACATATATGTTGTGGATATGTTTTTTTTTCGCTATGCGCATTGATTGAACTCCGGTGAATTCCGGTTCAACTCCGGAGATTTAACGACCGGAAATACCCCGGAAGTAACTGTATCATGAGTTTTTCTTTTGTTATAAGCCAACGAAAGATATCGTAGAGGAAATATATGAGCGGAAAAGAAAATTGAGAAAATAAATATACAGTAATTTACAATTTTTTTCTTTTGTTATTATACATTTGTACTCTATGAAGAGTAATTCCAAAATTTGATAAGGGTAACCCGTATATATGTATATGAAAGGCTTAATACGTTATTGTATGTCAGAGGTTGTCAATAGGTGGCATATGCGACTGGCAGATGTTTAAGGGTCGCGTGCTGGACAGCTGCGCAACGAAACATCTGCCGTACGGCCCTGCATGACACCCTAATCTAACTGTATATGGAACACCCCCCTATATAACTGGATATTTCCAAAAATTTATCAACAGAGAAAGAAAGAAAATATGTTATAATAAAAAAATTATATTAACCTGGAGCTCAAACATAAAATCGACGTTTCGACATACACTTATACATTTTTCAAGGTATGGTCTTACAGATTTTTAAATATAAATTCATGTAGATATAAATACAATTATATAAGCATTCAGTTCTACAACAGTACATTAAAAAACAAGTATAATAAGGCAATCTGTTAACGTACAAATACAAGTTTTATAAGGGACGAGTGCGTTAACAAGCCATATGAAACTTGTTTTTTGTACTATTTTTGTTTTGAGGTAATTTTACAATGAGATTTTTAAAAAATGTGACTTGTCAAAAATATGGTTTAGTGTTTTTTTGTCTGTTATGTTGGTAGCGCTTCCCGTTAAACAATTGAAATTTCATATTTTGGCAGTTTGTATATTATATGTTGTGATTTTTTTTCTGATTGTATACATTAATACATTGTATCAATCAATGCGCTTATAAATCTTCTAAACGACGTATTTGAAGTGCTTTTATGGACCTATAAGAACACCGAAATAGAAAAACATCATATAGAAATTCGCAAAAAAAAACAGAGAGTATTTTTTTTGAATGATGTCCGAACAAGGTCATCTACGAATTGTATGAATTAAGATTTCAGCTCCGCCCATTCTGTCAAATTCAGTAGTGTCGTTTACTTAGTTTGTATGAGGGTACATAAAACACTACTGTTATTTTATTATTATAAAAATACGATACAGTAAAAGCATTCAAAATTTAAAACTAAGTCAACTGGTAAGTTTATTAACAAATGTAAAACTAAATATGTGAAAATAAAATACTGACACAGTGTCAGTGTCAGTGACACTGACAGAAAATAACGTTATTCGTACAGCTATAAATCAAGGTAATATGTCTGAATTAATAAATAAACTTAAGTTACAGCGAAAGTATTGTTAACAACGAGCATCGTTTTAAAATGGAATGTCCTTAGTCGAAACAATATGAATTTTTGAAAGTCAAGCGTGTTATATCCATCCTCATCGCACACTCTTGTAGTCTTTGCAAATGAAAGAAATAAATTAATTCCATTTTGTTAATTTGTTCATGATCTTTAAAAAAAATACTGTACAGTTGTTCGCTCTTAAAATTAACAACACAATTTTATATTAAAGAACTGTAAGATTCTACCCTGAAGAAGTAATAAATATATACCAAAACGTTGGTTTTGTAAGAATAAATGCTGTATGACTTAATCTAAGAAGAGAACTATTTAATCTAAGAAGAGTACTACGAGGTAGAATCAAAAATGAAATGATTAGAGAATAACTACAATGTAAGTATGTGTTGGACTTGACGGAGGAGAGACAGCTAGCTTGATGGGGCTACATGATCAGAATGAACGAAGATAAACCGGTCGGAATGGATGACGAATGTGGTAGAAAAAAAGAGACCGAGGAAGACCTAAAGGCAATTGAGGAAAGGTAATACTGAAGATCTTGGAGAAGAGAATCACAATAATTCAAGAAGCAATGGGCAAAATTCGTACACGATTAAATATATTTATTGTAGAGTCACTTTACGGTAAAAGGGTATCTGACAATATATTAACATATGAATAATGTTAGCATATTGTGAAATTATTTATTTATTTGTAACATAGCAACCGTATATGTAAAACAAATTTGCTGCAGGTAACATGCATCAAATATTTATTGTAACTATATACAAAATGTTAATTATTTTGAAAATATTTTTGAAATATCAATATTTGAAATTAACTAAAAGCATCAGAAAGAAAATAAAACCGTTTCAATTTTCAATTATCCAGCGATATTTTTAATTAGCATATGTAATTAACTGTCATACGACGGGGGATTTGATTGAAAATGTAATCAACTTTAATCTGAAAGAGATTCATGCAAAACTGTCGCACGTTCAGTGTTGGTTCACAGGCTACCAATTATATTTTTTATGCTGTAAACCAAATATAACAGAGAATAAATAATTCTCTATCTACATAAAGAATCAAAAGTAGTCGTCAGTCGTCATGGCTTTGATGAGAATTTCACAGTGGAATACTCACAAGTTTAGAGACACTTTTTACAACTAGTGGTTTTATTAAAAAACTTTACAGATGAGGATGTGGCATCAGATGTAAAAGGAATAAAATTTGAATAAATAATCTTCAAATTTAAATTATTTCAGACAGTAATGAAGCATGTTTGGATAAGTGTAGTCATTTATAAGACGGGTGCCTGCTTTGAAACAATACATACGTATTCTTTTATAAATTGTTTAAAGTGTTTCTTTTTGATGTCAAAATATTCCGTTTTTAAGTAGCGAAATCTTCTTGGTTCTGAGGGTAAATTACATCATAAATGAAAGAGACACAGCCGGCGAATTGGTAAAAAGCAAAATGCAAATTGAAAGTCAACAAGCAACAGCAATTTCCTCTACTTCCCTTGCTTCCAAGATGGCGGCGACCCGACAATAAAACATAATTTGATCAAAAGCAACGTTCCTACCTCTGAGATTTTATTTAACAATTGTTGACATTGGGATATTAGACGATCACTCAATCGTTTGGGCAAACAAAGACCGCTGAGTTTGATATTATTTACCCACTATGTAATTCCAAACTTATGGAGAAAGAAGAGTTAGAGTTAGGTCGTAAAGTGTTGCCGCTGTTATAAACAAAGTTTGAAAATACATTTGGAATTCGTTCACGTATCGCAGAGAGGTATAAAAATATTCAATTTACTTGAGCGTTTACTCCGTCTTTCTAGCTTTATTGTCTGTAAAAATTCCACTTTGCATGGAAATTCTTTCATTTTCACATTATCTGATTTCGCCTAAACACAGAGATATTTACATTACATTCTCTCGCAAAATACAATGGGGTAGCTGCACATTTTTTTTTTCTTGAAAAAATGGGGTATATTTTAATTCATCTACTTATAGCTGCAGATATGGGAACCAGCGCAAACAGCCAAAGTATTATCCAAGGTACTTCTTAGAAATAATATCATAATTAGTAAAAAAAATACCTAATTATTTTTACCTTTCGGCGCCTATAGATAAGGAAGGTATTGTCTTTAGTAAAAAAATACGGTGGTGAGTTTTTAATGAATAGGCACGTTTTTAGAGTCCCTACAATACGAATTTACTGTTTTTACGATGACGTCTATATGTTTGTGTATATGTGTGTGTGACAAAAATTTATCCTTCGATGACTCCATTACTACAATTCCAAAAATTATAATTCTTTCATATTCCTCGTTCGTACATTCATAAGAAGAGTTGATTAGATTTTGCTTATAACTGATTAACCGGAAGTACCCTAATTTGAAGATTTTGACAGTTCTTCTTGAAAAAACGCACTTAAATATCATTTTTTTGGCCTTTTATATTATTATAAATAAAAGAATATGTTATTATATCGTTCGACTAAATTATATTTTTTTCTTCATATTCAATGAGAGATAAAGAATTATAAAGAAATATCTTGCATCCTAATATTTCTAAAAGCTGCACCATGGAAACAGAATATTCATATAATACTAATTGACAGATGTCAGTGTCAAATAAAATTTAATAATAATATCTTTGTGAAATGATTTTACTGGAAATATAAAAATGTAAAATATTTTGAGGTGGCAAAAACAATTCACATAAGGTAATAATACAACAGATTATAGCCATAAACCAATTCAGCAGATTATTATGTTATAAATATAATGCTATATACGTTTCATTTCCTACTTCTTATTTTAAGAAACATACTGTTCTTTTTAGGAGTAGTTCAGTTCAGTTCAGTACGAGGTAAGATCAGTTTATTTCTCCCCTAAAAATAAAACGCTCATAGAATAGTTTGCAAAAAAACGAAAGATATTGGCTGGCCACATCAGATTTTTTACTATCTCATTTTCAAAGTCTCCCGTTTTATATTTTGATTTATAATTGTTTTTCATGTATGTGTGTTTTGTTTTATTTACAAATTAATATAATTGAATAAACACATATACATAGAGAAATTGTAATGACATGATTGAATGCAAAATGCATCGCAGTACAGTTGGAGAATTGGGTTGTTGGGCGATTACCGGTCGGAATATTCGATAATGGTTGTTTACCGGTTCGAACGTTTAGTGTTTGCTTTCACCGTACAACAAACTGCAATTGCAGACGGATCAGGTACTTCAAATACCTACCAGTATGCACTTTAACATACACAATATCTTATACAGGGTGTTGACCGCGACACCGAAACATAAGACTTCAACATGTAAAATAATATAGTTTTCTAAGTTCTTGCTTCCCAAATTATTTTACGTAAAAATGCTTTTAATACAAGTTCTAGAGCTTAAAATTATCTATCTGAATTAATAAGCAATTAAATTAATTTTACATGCTTTGTAACTGCAGAAATTTGGTATAAAAATGTCGAAAATCACCCCAAAAATAGCGCTAGCCATTGAATTGAAACAGATAAATTAACAAATGTTTGACTTTCTACCTCCCGCTACCCTTGGTAAGGGAGGTATAGGGATCGTGCTAAAAATCGCATATCGAGATTTTGGTAAATGACCAAGTTTTAGGGTCCCTAGAATCCAATTTTAACATTTTCACGATGATGCCTGTGGGTGTGTATGTGTGTGTGTGTGTGTGTGTATGTGTGTGTGTGTATGTGTGTGTATGTGTGTGTGTAAGTGTGTGTGTATGTGTGTGTCTTCTGGGCACTCTAACTCAAATACCATCATTCAGAAACTTTTGAAACCATGTATTTCTACCTTATTCTAATATGGAAAGAAGCCATTGAATTTTGGTGTCAATCGGATAACCGGAAATGTCAGTTTACTTGAAGCTCAAAATAGTTTTTCTTCAAAAAATACCTTTAAGTGTTATTTTTTCGCATTTTGTTATTATAAAAATTAAAGCTTATTCCATTTTCTATTGGTTTGCATTAATACTTTTTTTATATATTTTATGAATAAATTTATAAAGAAAGAACTATAAAAATTATATCTCGAAACTTATGCTATAAACACAACACCATGGTTACACATTTCAGCACAAATGTTTGTAACTGACAAATAAATGTCACTGTCGAAAAAATAATGATTTCAAATTAATAACGTTTTAAAAAGAAAATTGTAAATAGAACAATACTTCTATGGAAAAGAACTTAATATACATAATTTCAAATTAATAATAATGTTTTAAAACGAAAATTCTAAAGAGAATAATAGTTATATGGAAAGGAATTTAATATACACAATTTCTAGCATTAGTATGTATTTAAATAAAAAAATAAATATATTATCACAGCATATTACCCATTGCTGGGTGTGCTACTCTGCTTTGTACACAGATTTCGGTAATGATAGTGACATATTAATATCGTGCGGGCGTTTACTAAGCGTCGCCTCATTGCTGGCGTGGAGAGTTTTCAACGCAGGGGACAATTTTGTGCCATTTAAAATTCGAAATATTTAGCGTTGATCGGGATCGAATCGGGTTCCCCAGATTCACAACCAGACATCAGGCACGCGACAACGAGACCCCATAGGTATGTATTTAAACTAATAAAAATAAATGGCGGAAGGTATTGTGTTGGTCACATCAGATTTTTACCTGTCAAGTTAGGTTAATATATTTTTATTGTATTATTTGTAATATATGTTCAAGTGAACAATTAACTATTAATTTAAATAAATATTTTTTTCTTTAAAAGAAATTACAAATAATAATTAAATAAATTAACCTAGCTAGACAGATATGAGTAAATCGCTAACATTAATTTTTAGTTTCAATTTCAGGGCTAAATTTCGACATTTTCATAACTAATTTCTGCCATTATAAAGTATGCAATATTAATTTTGTTTAATGATTCTAATGTAGAATTTTATGCTCTACAACATTTATTTAAAGGCTTTTTACCTGGACTAATTAGGCAAGCAGTAAATTACAAAAGTATGTTTTTACATGTTAAAATCCTGTTTCGGTGTTGCGGTCAACATTCTGTATACATACTGCACCAACAAAACTACCATTATTATATAATAGTTAGGCTAGGGAAAATTTGAATATACTCTTTTTAATTTGAAACCGGAATATAGTTAAATTGTAGTCATTTAAACAGTTAAACTATTTTATGAATAGTTTTAGCAAAGTTTATTTTCGCAGTTTAATTTGCAACTTTAATTTCACTGTACATAAATTGTGAACGTGCTTACAGATGCTTTGTAAGAGAAAAAAAAGTTAACAAACTTTAGTATAAACTGTTGTAAACATTAACTAGCAGCTAACAAACGTAATATAATGATGAATTATGTCGTACGTGATGCAATGCATAAAATCACACACGGTACGGTTTTATTGGCCTTTGTATGCATTTTTAATCACTTGCATTATACAATATAATCTTTATTAGTTTCTGTATCATTTAACAAAGTTGCATTATAGTTAATAGTTTTTATACTTCATTTTAAAATGAGCTGGAGTAATTAATCAAAATTAGCAAGAATAGTTTTGGATTTTTGTTAGGGATGCTGCAAATAAACTCACCAAAAAAAATTAGATATAACTTTACTGGGGTGCTTATAGAATGCCCCCACTTTATATCTGGAACGAAACTTATTTGTCTAACGATAGAAAGAACTGAATAAATCTTATGATAATCCCTTTTGAAGACGCATAGCAGTAGAGAATTTTTTTTTTGTTTATGTATTATTTGCAAACAAATTTATCAAAAAAAATATTTATTTTAATGTAATGTGACTTCAGCAGAACTCGAAAAATTGAGAACTGAAACGGTAGATCTCTATTTCTCTATTAAATTCAGTCTTTTTAACTATCCCTTTGCAAACAATTATAGACACGCCACTGGAATATGTTTTAACAGACTGATTTATTACTCCGGCTCATTTTGAAACGAAGTATAGACCGCATTGTTTTTTCGATTTATAGCGTTTTCCATTTATACAGATTGGTGACCGGCACAGCCGAATATAGGACTTTAACATGTAAAATCAGACTTTCCTAATTTCCTGCTTCCCTAATTACTTTAGGTAAAAAAAGCTTCAATAAAAGTTGTAGGGCATAAAATTCTACATCTGAATCAATAAGCAAAATTAATTTTTTGTGCCTTGTAACGGCAGGACTTAGGTATAAATGTCGAAAATCACTTCAAAAATAGCAATAGCCATGGAATTGAGACAAAATAAGTAACAAATGTCTAACGGTTTATCTGTCATGTTACGGTAATTTACTGTATATTTAGTACAAACTTTTCTGCACTGCGTGTATCCATAATCAGTGCGCATTAGGGTACCTCTATATACAGGGTATGGCCATGACGTGGCTCGCGTTTCTTCCGCCATTAGCGGGCCAATGAGCTAGTTTACACCCATCGTTTAGGCCGCGTCCTATAGCCTATATTCGACCTATACCTTATAGGACGCCATGCTGTAAACACTTAGTAGGCGACCTGACCTAGCTTAGGTCAGGTCTCTTTTTCATGTGACCTGACCCAGTTTAGGCCACGTTTTAAACTGCGTGTAAACGCCTTAGTGACCTAAAGTGTTTGATAAAAACCCTGTAGGTGGCGGTTGATCCGTATTATGATTTTGTTGACATCATATTTTGTAGGTTGTGTAAGTTAAATTAATTGAATTATTACGGAAAAAAACTCATGTTCCGAAGCTGAATCTCCTGATCCTTGTGAAGTTCACAATGATGCAAACGAAAAAAGTCAATAAGAGCACATATTTCACTAGTGACAGCGTGAACATACCAATAAAAACAAATTAAAGATTGAATGATATTTGGTGATACTGACATAACCTAAAATACTTTTATCAATCTGGCATATGAAACTGCAGTTTAAAAAAATTAAGTGCAATTGTATTTCAACAGATGGCATTGACTCGAGGACTATATTACACCTATAATAGACCTAAACTTATCATTAGTCCCCATGGTGTAAACGATTTGTAGAAGACCTATTATAGGACAAGGTATAAGCCAGGTCGCATGAATAGGATTGGATGTAAACTAGCTCAATGTCACTTTTGTGCAAAACGTTAATAAGAGTTGTTTTCCCGCAAATTATTGTGTATTTTCGTGGCTATTTGTTCTAATTTAATTGAAAAATATATTTTGTTAAGATTTGAGGTCCTCTGGTCGTGAAATAATTAAACGTAGAGTAATTTGAACAAGAATTTATTTCATAATATTTATATTTAATACATTTGACATAATCAATTTATTGACAGTAACGAACAACTGAAACATTGGATTGAAACATATATGTATGGCAACCTTCAATTTTCGAACATATACTTTAACACCCCCACATGGACGAATAATCAAAGTTTACAATACCAAACCCATTTTCTCAATATTTTTTTTTGTATTTGGTTGCAAACAATCCTTTTGTTAAAACATCTGCCATCATTTCTTCGGTCGTCGTGAATTGAACCTCGACTTCATTGAGGTCTATTTTCTCTCTGATAAAATGGTGACGTATGTCGATGTGTTTTGTTCGTGGTCTGTATCCTCTATTCTTCGATAGGTCGATTGCCCCCTTGTTGTCGTTTAGGATTATAGTTGGACGTGACACAAGTGAAGGGTCCAAGGCCTGGGCTAGCGTACGTAACCAGATTTCTTCTTGGCATGCTGCTGAGAGTGCCATATACTCGGCTTCTGTGGTAGAAATGGCCACTGAGCCTTGCTTCTTGCTCTGCCAAACGATAGGTCCACCCTGAAACATAAAAATACTGCCCGTAATAGAGCGACGGCCGTCGCTGTCGTTAGCCCAGCGTCGCAATAGCCAAAAAATCGGTCGTTTCCAGCTGTTGAATTTTTGGAAAATTCAATTTTTGTGTTCGTCGTGCCCTTGAGATACCTGAATATTCTTTTTACAGCTATCCAGTGTTCTCTTCCGGGATTTTGCATGTATCGACTAACGCATCCGACGGCGAAGGATATATCCGGTCTCGTACCTTGACTAGCGTAGAGTAAACTGCCCACTGCTTCTCGGTACGGGAATTTATTCATTTCTTGGATTTCCTCTATTGTCTTCGGTTCCATGTCTCGTATCAAACGGTGTCGATACTGGTTTGCAGTCGCTCATCCCAAATTTTTGTAGTATCTTTTGGATGTAAGTACTCTGATCCAGCCAAATTTTGCCTGCTTTACGATCTCTGGAAATCTTTATGCCAAGTAAATGTTTTGCCTCACCTAGATCTTTCATATCAAATGATTGAGAGAGTTTTTTCTTTATCAACGATTTTTCCTCTTCATCGTTTGCTAGGATCAACAAGTCGTCGACGTAGACGGCGATAATTACGAATATTTCCTTGGTCCTGCTTCCAATCTGCTGAATCCCATTTTCGTTAAAGTGTCGTTAAGTTTTCTGTTCCATGCTCGGCCGCTCTGTTTCAAACCATACATTGATTTCTGAAGTTTCTGAACTTTCTCTCCATCCCTGGGATTTTTCAATTCCTTTGGTGGTTTTACATAAATTTCTTCATCAATATTTCCATGTCGGTAGGCTGCTGTTACATCCATTTGGTCCATATTTAGATTATGTTTTGCTGCCAACGCACACAGGAAACGTATTGACGTGTAGCGTACAACTGGGGAGTATGTCTCGCTATAGTCAATACCCTCAATTTGTCCACATCCTCTGACGACGAGTCTCGCTTTATAGCGTTGTGTTTTTCCGGTTGAGTCTATTTTAATTCTAAACACCCATTTCGTGTCAAGTGGTTTCTTTCCATTGGGTAGTTCTGTCAGGATCCAGGTGCTATTCGAGACAAGAGAGTCGTGCTCCTCAGTCATCGCCTTTTTCCATTTGTCGCAGTCTGGCGAATTTAAGGCTTCTTCGACACTTTCTGGATCAGTAATATCATTACCCATTGCAAGATATGTGACGTAGTCATCCAAGTTGATTGGTTTTTGCAATCTCGTTGACCTGCGAAGAGGTTTTGCTTCTTCATTGTCAATGATCTGCTCTACTTCCTCAGTTTCATGCTCGATGTTGCTCTCAAGCTCTTCATTTTCTTGCTCATTATTATCCAGGAGCGTAGAAACTTCAAGTTCTTCATTACTTTTGAGTCTATAATGTTCCAAGAAAATTACATCGCGACTTCTCGTGATTTTTTTCGAGTTTGGGTCTATTAGACGATAACCTTTTGAATCCTCGCAATATCCAATAAAGAGAAGTCTTTTGCCTTTTGGATCCAACTTTTGACGTAATTCTTTCGGCACATGAGCGTATGCAATACATCCGAATACTCTCAGATGAGCTAAACTCGGTATTGATCCAGTCCACAGTTCTTCTGACATTTTTCCTCCGATACTGGAATTTGGCGATCTGTTTCCGAGATAGACTGCAGTGGCTACCGCTTCGGCCCAATATTCTTTTGTGAGACTTGCATCAAAAAGCAAGCTTTTCGCTCTTTCGATAATGGTCCTATTCTCTCTTTCAGCCACGCCGTTTTGCTGTGGAGTATACGTGATCGTGTACTGATGTTTTATGCCGGATTCCTTCAGATATTTCTCAAATTCATTACTGATATATTCCCGACCGTAGTCTGTTCTGAGTGTCTTGATTCTTCGCCCGGTCTGGTTTTCTATTAAAGTCTTGAATTCGATGAAAGTTCTCATGGTTTGATTTTTCTCTTTGAAAAAGAATACAAATGTTTTCCTGCTGAAATCGTCAACGAATATAAGAAAATATTTCGATCCACCGATCGACAAGTATGATCTTTCCTTTTGAATATCTAACTTGTAGATCCCATTTTCTTCCGACATACTGGCGATTTCAGTTCCTTCGCTGTCACTGATATAACTGTTTTGCGGTGCGAATGTAACCGTGAATCCGTGACTTACTATTTTACTAACTGACAACAAGTTTGCTGCACTTTTTGGAGCATACATCACGTTTTCCGCTGTGACTCGTTCTACTCCTTGCTTGGTCATCACAGGAATCTTCACATTGCCAATAGCCTCCACGTTGATGAAGTCTTTGTTGGCTACAGTTATTTCGACGTTTGGACAATTATTTAGATTTTGTAACTTTGTTTTCGCATTAGTAAGATGAACAGACGATCATGAATCTACATACCAGTTATCGTTGGAAATTTGTGAAGATGACAGGAGTGCCACAAATGCCTTTTCGTTCTTTGAACTGCTGGGCTTTGCTTCTTCTTTCCTTAAATTGCTTCCGTAGTTCTTTTTGACTTTAGATCTGCACATATTCGCATAATGCCCATGTTTGTTGCAATTAAAACAACGAGGTCCTTTCTTTTTTCCCTTTGTATAAAATGCTGCCTGCGAGTTTGTACTTCTACCCGTTTTCGAGTCCTTGACGTCTTGCAGGAGTTTGGTCTTTATTGAATCGGCAGTGATTGCTATTCCTGAGCTTTCGATGCCCATAATCATCGGCTTGTATTCATCCGGGAGACCTTCTAGCATTAAGGTGCCAATCCATTCATTGGGAACCTTGAGACCTAGGCCGCTAAGCTTGTGCGCTGTAGTTACGATTTCATTGACGTATTCTTCCACAGAGTTGTGTTTGTCGAGCTGAGAGGTCACAAGAGTACGGAGTAGGCTTACCTTTCTCGTGAGCCCTGAGTCTTCGAATGCCGTTTTCAGTTTATCCCAAACTTCTTTCGCAGTTGTCGCCGACTGAATATGCGAATAATTCATTGGGTCCACACAAAGAATTAATTTGGATTTCGCCTTCGTCATTTTTCGGACGTCTTTATCGGTGCTTTCAATGCACCCCCACATATCTTCGTGTTCGAGATATGCCTGCATGGCAAATTTCCATGTCGGATAATTCTCGCGCCCTTTAAGTTTTTCAATCGCTGGGATTCCTTAAATTTTAACTCGACATTAAATCAAGAACTAGATCTCTTTCAAAACGTTCTGGGCCCGATAACCTGTTAAGATTTGAGGTCCTCTGGTCGTGAAATAATTAAACGTAGAGTAATTTGAACACGAATTTATTTCATAATATTTATATTTAATACATTTGACATAATCAATTTATTGACAGTAACGAACAACTGAAACATTGGATTGAAACATATATGTATGGCAACCTTCGATTTTCGAACATATACTTTAACATATTTAGATATAGTTTTAATGTTTATTTAAAGTATAATTAATATTTTTATGTAATTCTCGTATAAGTATTCTGTTAAGATATAGACAATATTGAAAACAAGGAATTGTTACCAATATTAAGCACCGACATTTACATTTTTAAAAGGTAAGTTTACAATATACAATTATTTTCTAAATAATAACCACATTTATTAAACTAGTTTAATATTATATACGTGTACGCACCTAACCTCCACGAGGCTGATATATTATCTACTACGTTGGAAAGGATGTAGATACTCAGGTTACGTGACTGTTTATGTTTAAATACTTGAAATTGAATTTATTAGGATTATTATGTATTTGGGTATTGTGGAATAAAGGTTTATAAATGGATATTGGATATAGTGTTTAATTCGTGTGTCCTGCCTTGTGAGACGTGAAAAGTGTCAACAATTTCAGAAGTGAAATGGGATTAAATACCTATGTGCAGAGCAGATATCGTGCAGATTTGTAATTTGTATAGGTAATATCGAAATGAAGAGACTTAGTTCGAGCAGATTTCTGGAAATAGGCAACAGCTAAATAAGCGGGTTAAATATAATCTTATTGGTGATCCAAGGACAAGTGAATTATTGTTTAATACGTGTGTTCCTTGAGAGACCTGAAAAGTGCTAATATTATTGTTATTTTTATAATTTATAAAACAAAATTGTTTGTAGATTCATAGTTTACAGACTTAAAATTGCAGGAAAACGAAATATTTTTGCTGAAAAATAAGATGGGAGTAAATCTGTCAATAATATTTATGTAATAAATTATTTTTTATTATCTTTTCATAGTGTAATTATTTAATATTTTGTTGTAATACAATATCATATTACTTACAATCTTAAAAATAAATAGGGAACAGTAAATTAATCCAATTCTCAGTATATTTGACAGTTGAAATTGGCCCGCGGCCATAGCCTCCTAGTGCGCACTAGCTGAGTGTTATGTGTTTTATTTTTACTTTTCGAGTGAACTGAACCTTACTGACTGCGCACTTTCTTGCACTTACCTCAAATCAGTAAGGCACCTCTTAAATTCAAAACATTTATAAAATTGTATAACTTTTATTTTTCATTAAAATGTATTGAAGTAATATATCTACAATATATGAACTCACAAAGAATTATTGTTACTATAATAGGAGACCCGGGTTCGATCCCGACCGAAGCCAAAAATTACATCGCATTTTAATGGCACAAAATTGACCCCTGTGGCACTCTCCACGCCAGCAATGAGTGCCCGTGAGGTGACGCCTGGTAAGCGCCCGCACGGTACAAATATTCCATCATTACCGACATCTGTGTATGAAGCAGATTGGCACATCCAGCAATGGGTAATATGCCGTGATGAAATATATATTTTTACCTCTCGCTAAGAGAGGTATTGCATTCATGCTAAAAATCGCATATCCAGATTTTATTGAATAAGCACGTTTTAAGGTCTCTACAATCCGATTTTAACATTTTTACGATGATGTCTGTGTGTGTGTGTGTGTGGATGTGTGTGTGTGTGTGTGTGTGTGTGTATGTGTGTGTGTGGGATGTTGGAAGGACGGTTACTCAAAAACTATAAGACTTAAAATTTGTTTAACAACGTATTTCCCAATCGGACATTCATGGGAAGATCTGAAAAGGTTTTGGTAATAATTGGACAACCGGAAGTAGAAGATTCTTGAAAAAAAATCTTCTAAATATTATTTTTTGAAAATTTTTCGTGGTAATATTAAAGAAAATTAAATTCTCTATCTGATACATTTAAATATTTTATTATATATTCCATAGATTTAGAGATAAAAGAAGTATAATATATAAAATAATCTGTTGTAATAAATTTGACAGCCGAAAGAATGCCATGAAAAATAGTTGATAATTTAAATTATTTGTAACTGACAGATAAATGTCAGTGTCAGAAATAATGAGTAAAGAATTAAAAATGTACTTGGAGAATCCCTTAGTTCTTGATTTGTGACTATTATGGACATGACAAGTCTAGGTTGAAGGACTTAAATTTGTTTCAAACATTATGGGACAATGTACACCAGTACTGTAGACTAGAGTAACTTTGAATTGCGAAAAAGCTATCAAATTCTTCTCAAGTAAGTTGTAAATATTGACAAAATCGGAGTGCAATCTATCCGTCACTTTATTAAAGGGAATTAAGGTTATTTAGATGTAACAAGTATGAAAAAATAAAATGTAAAAGAAGATATATAAGAATAGATGCACAATCCAGATATATACATTTTAGACCGCTCAAAATTAATGTTTTTACTAGAAGAACATGAAGAGAAAGTAAACAAAGTTGTTCGAATTGAAAATTGCTGTTACCAGCCTAATATTTATATATGGTAAACTCTACTTTGTAATTTATTGTAACATAATTTATGGTAAAATATCTTCATGTTGAGACATGCTATTATTGAATAATAAAGAAGTTTATACGTCATAGATTTATATGAATATATTATTTGTATTTATAAAAATAATCTTTGCTTTATGCATACAGCCAGGTAAAATATACGGCGAGAGGTTATGAGCTGGCCACATCAGATTTTTTTTTTATAATATGCCAAATAATCATTCAAATAATATTATTTTCACGCGAATTTACACAGAGGCTTATGCTGTCCTCATGGACAATATATAAGTGCGAATGAGACGGAACGATTTTCCCGCTCTACACTCATAGTGAGCTACGCGGTGACTTGACCTCTCTCTTTCCGAGCAGAGCATACGGCATGCGCTACAACAGAAAATGTTTGCTTCAAACAAGTATATTTATATTATTTTATATTAGTTTTTGTAAAAACGATTTAATAATTACTGTTTATTGTTACTACTATTATTTTTTGTTTTCATAAATTTAAAACTATTATTTATTTCTATTTTAATTGTACTGTTACTTGTCGCAGTTATTTAAACTAAACATTTATAAACAATGTATAGCTGTTAATAAATCATGAATTGTAGAATTGTACAAATACCAACAACCAAGAAGAGACAATTTTGACAACAGTACGAACTATTTACAACGATAGAAATAATTTAACTGAACTGTTATATTTCAAGAAAAAAGTTCAATAAATAAATCATTACAATAATTACTTTTGCAACTAATATTTTTATTATTTGTTCTTTTGAATTATATAAATATAAAAAATATCTTACGTACATATACAGGGTGTCCCTTAACTTGGTGCACAAACTTTAAGGGCATATAATACTGATCAAAATGAGTAAAAAAAGCTCAGTCAAAATGTGTCCGATCTTTAATAGTTTCCCAGATATAACGCAGTGAAAAATGAGTTTTTACGAGATTTACCTTTGCTATCTCGAAAACTATAAGAATTACGATTTTGATTAATTGAGACTTTTTGTTTACCTTTGAGAGGTAATCTTAGATGGCCTTTTGTTATTTTATAAAAATCAAAAGTGAAATGTTGTGGCGACCTTGGTCAATATTTAATTTTCATATAACTACGTAACTATAAGAAATTGAGAAAAATGTTTCATATAAAATTTTATTGTTTTTTATAGTCTTTTTACTGACATAGACAAAATTTCATTCGATCGTTATCTTTGTCAGTTTTTCTTAGATTTTTCGCTTTTCTTGGAAACAGTTGAAGATCATTCCTATGTTGATGAAGCTTTTTTATTCATTTTGGTCAGTACTATATGCCCTTAAAGTTTTTGCTCGAAGTTAAGGGACAGCCTGTATAAACTTATATGTATATTGGGGAAACCCAGTAGCTGGTTGGGCTACGCTACACGCTGCACTGTCTAGTGTAGTGTCTAGCCTGCCATTCTAACATTAATTTCTATAGAAATGGAATTGTTAACAGACATATAAAAAAGACGCAATTTTATGATGACAGATTTGCTAATATGAAGCAACGCTGGATTGATTTAATATACAAATGAATACTTTATTTTTGTTTTGTTTTTAATTTTCAGTATATTTACAATAGATATAATATCAAATTGTTAATTATTTATGTAGCGTTCAAAAATGTTTGACCTTGCACTGAAAAAGAATATATTTTTTTTCTATATTTGGCCTCACGTACCACCACTGTTGCTGCAATCGTCAGTTCTCGTCAATGCAGTTTGTATATTTTGAGTTGTAAAAAGTATCAGTGTAAGTACAATGGATGTAAAAAAAATTAAGTCTTCATAGCCCAAATTTTGTGAAGTGACATCTATTGCTACATAATCTCTGTATTTGACAATGGAAGCTCACAAACTTGCACTGGACTTTTGTATGTATATGTAACATGTTTCACTTAAAATGTACTATGCATGTGTTGTAACAACAATTAGTGCCGGACATGATGTTATTAGCTGCACTAAGTGCAAAACTAGATATATAAATGGAAAACACTATAAGTTTCACGAAATATTTGTAGTCAAAAGAGCGAGTGAATAGTTAATTTATGTTTGTATTCTAAAGTCTTAAACTAGACAGATAATAAAACTTTGAAATTAGTTTACAGAACATCTTGTTGTACGAAACTTATCTTATAAACAATGCAGTTAACATTTAATTTGTTCTTTTAAAACGACAGACTTTTATAGAGTAAACGTTTATGTAGGTAATGATTTTTTGATACTAAAAAAACCTCGAGTGCATTAAGATAATTTTATCCCGTAAACATCTAAAAGTGCATCCTAAAAATAGTCACAAATAAATCACTTTTACCAACCCAAGCATCTAAAAATATCTTCCCCTTATTTACGATCGCATCCATTGCACCCCGAATCGATTTTCAACTATTTCGAGTTAACATCCTGCATGGGAAAAATCCGGGAAATCCTCCGGTCGCCTCTCATCGGCAATGTTCGTGCTAGTTCGGCCATATAGCGACCTACCGCAATGAAGTGCAGGACATAGAGCCTATTATAAATACGAGGATAGGATCCGATCTTCAGCTGTTGCTGACCTTGGCAAGGTCTCCTGCAACTGTTTGCTGACGTAGACGAGTATTTTTGTTTTGAGGAGGCAGTTGTTTTGAAGTAAAAATGTTTGTAAATATAGCTGCTTTCAAAAACAATAACCGATCCAATGACGCTTAAAACATTCGAATAGATCTTTGACCTCTCAAATATGTGTGTTATTAAAATCAAGCTTGGATATCTGCAAGTTAAATTAAGATTGGTGAACAACATAGTAAAAAACTCGGAATTTAAGTTATATAACATCGTTGTGAAGGAAAATACATAATAGGTTTGGAGTTTTTGAGAAGTGGAAGGAAAGAATAGTTGGGTATTATTGTCGACGGGAACTAATTTGAATCATACCTACGTATTTAAAACAAAATTCTACAAAAAAATGTAGCCAACAAAATACCTCCCGATTAATTTAATTTTTATGTATGTAAATACTTAAAATTAAATTGAATTTAAAAATTCCGGGTTCGATCTCGACTAATACCAAATATTTTGAATTTTAAATGGCACAAAAATGACCCCTGTCGTGCACTCTCTACGCCAGCAATAAGTGCTCGTGAGGTGACACCTGGTAAACGCCCGCACGGTACAAATATGTCATCATCGTTACCGAAATCTGTGTACAAAGCAGATTGGCAGACTCAGCAATGAGTAATATTATATATTTACCTATATTCATTGCTAGCGTGGAGAGTGCACCACAGGGGTCAATTTTGTGCCATTTAAAATTCTAAAATATTTGGCGTCGGTCGGAATTGAACCCGGTTTCCCAGATTCGCGTGAAGTGACGCCTGGCAAACGCCCGCACAGTACAAATATGTCATCATTGTTACCGACACCTGTGTATAAAGCAGATTGTTTCACGCAGCAATGAATAATATGCCGTGATGATATATTATATATTTTTATTATCTTACCTAAATTCCGACATATTTACTTATGCTGGAAACTGTATTAAGTTCCTTTCCATATAATTATTGTTCCGTTTACTAATTTCTTTTTAAAACGGTACAATTATTATTTGGAATGATGTTTGTGTATGTCATTTCCATACATTTGAGATCTGAACTGTGTAAGCATGGAGTTGTATTTAAAGCGTAGGCTCTGGGATTAAAATTATAGATAATTTTGTAAATTTATCTATAAAATATATACAAAAAGTATTAACGCAAACCTGTAGAAAATTTAAAAAAACTTTTTATAATAAAAAATCTCGAAAAAATAACATTTAAAGGTATTTTTCGAAGAAAAACTATTTTGAGCTTCCAGTAAAGTGCCATTTTCGGTTATCTGATTTCCACCAAAATCTAATGGCATCTTTCCATATAAGAGTAAGGTAGAAATACAAGGTTTCAAAATTTTCCGAACGATAGTACTTGAGTTACAGCGTAAAGAGGCTCCACACATGCACATACGCATACACACATACATACACACAGACATCATCGTGAAAATGTTAAAATTGGATTCTAGGTACCTAAAAACGTGGTCATTTACCAAAATCTCGATATGCGATTTTTAGCACGATCCCTATACCTCCCTTACCAAGGGTAGCGGGAGGTAAAAATGTGTCACATTCTCAATAATAATAACGTGACTTTCATATTTTACTGAAACAAAAGTAATTAAAATAGATAATTAAAACCTGACCGACTGTTTACTAATTACGTGAAATTAGAACAAAACTTTTCAGTTTTCAGTTAATTTCCTACAAAAATCTAAACGTCCGACTGAAAAGTTTAATTATCTTGACGTTACATTGGAGTTTTTCTTTAATTGAACACATATTTCCCGCGGAAACTTTTCAGTTTCAGCGCTGAAGTGTCACTCTTTTCAGGTTTCAGGGCGTTGCTTTTTCAGGGATGGAAAAAATGTTTACCAATTCACAAACAAATAAAGTTACGCAGAGAGTTTTTGCTGTGCTGAAAAAATTGGATTATTTGATGAAAAATGTAAAAAAAATTTGATGTAAAAGTTATTTGAAAATAAATTAGATTTTATTATATTTTCAAAGGTCACTACAAATCATATATTTTTGCGTATGATTACTGATCTAATGGATGTTTTTTTTTAAATATCTTTCAAGAAAATGTGGTATAATTTTTCTTTGTTATTTTTATTTGTACACCCTTGTTTTATGCGCTACGTTGATAAGCTTTCTAGGGGTAGTTAGGGGGGTGCAACGAAAGCTCAAGCACGATGCTTAAAGCTCTAAGCTCTTACATATAAACAGAAACACTCAACTGCGAACTGTAAAATAAAACCAAAAAAATTAACAAGAAAAATGTACAAGATATAGATAAAGATACAATGTTTATTATTATGTGGGTAAATTTCTCGAGTGTGGTGTACCTACGCAAATAAAATGTCTTCAAATTTCTTTCGACTGGTTTAAAATATAGATTTTAAACTTACAAAAATTGGATATGTTATTCAAGTATTTCGCCATTTAATATTGGGTTACATTAACTTTAATTCTACTAGCCATTGTATCCACAAGTCTAGCACATTCTTCTGTTAGAATACGAGGTTTGTTAAATAAAAGATTACTTTTCAAATTCCGCGGCTACGTAAATTATTAGATTCTCGATTTTTTTTGTTACGTTGGTACACATGTTCCCAACATATGTTGACATGATCAGGCATTTTGCATTTGTAATTTGTTTGTGGCAGATATAAAGGTTAAACGTATTTTGGTGTGCTTGGCGATTTTTTGCAATCGAAAAAAATGGATCAAAGAATCTGTATTATATTTTATGTGAAAAATAAAATTAAGTGCTCTAACGCACTTGAAATGTTGACTGTGGCATTTGGCGAGTCTACATTGAGCAAAAAAACTGTTTATAAGTGGTACAAGCTCTTCACAGAAGGCCGAGAAGATTTTAATGACGATGCCCGCCTTGGACGCCCCAGCATGTCAACAACCGATGAAAACGTTAAAGCGGTGAAGAAAATTGTTATGGAGAATCGTTGCCTCACACCATACAACTTTAGGCATGAAACGTCAGGCAGCGAAGTTTTTTCCGAAATTGCTAAATTTTGACCAAAAGAATCGTCGCATGAGCATCGCTCAGGAGCTGTTGAATGACGTCAATGACGATCCAAATTTGCTCAAAAGGGTCATAACTGGTGACGAAACATAGGTATATGGTTATGACGTCGAAAGCAAAGCTCAATCATCCCAATGGAAGCAGCCAGAAGAGCCAAGACCGAAAGCACGCCAAGTTCGGTCAAATGTGAAGGTTTTGCTCACTGTTTTCTTCGATTACAATGGCGTGGTGCATCCTAATTTTTTTGCCAAAAGGACGTACGGTCAATAAGGAATATTACCTGCAAGTTATGCGCCGTTTGCGTGAAGGAATACGGAGAAAACGCCCGGATTTTTGGCAAAACAATTCATGGCTTTTGCATCACGATAATGCACCTGCTCACACATCGTTGCTTGTTCGTGATGTTTTGGCCAAAAACAACACCGTAATCACACTTCAGCCACCGTATTCATCGGACTTGGCCCCCTGCGACCTTTTCCTGTTCTTAATACTGAAAAGACTCATGAAAGGACGGCGTTTTGTCACGATTGAGGAGATAAAGACCGCATCGCTGGAAGAGCTTAAAGCCATACCAAAAAGCGCGTATCAGAACTGCTTCGAGGATTGAAAAAAGTGCTAGCACAAGTGTATTATATCTGGGGGATTACTTTGAGAGGACAAAATAGATATTAATGAATAAATAAATATTTTTCGAGAAAAATAAAGTCACCTTTATTTTAACAAACCTCGTATTGTCCCATATGCCTTGCAAAATAGGTTTTACCATACGCACTGAATTTTTACAAAGTACATATAATAATAATAATAATAATAATAATAATAATAATAATAATAATAATAATAATAATAATAATAATAATAATAATAATAATAATAATAATAATAATAATAATAATAATAATAATAATAATAATAATAATAATAATAATAATAATAATAATAATAATAATAATAATAATAATAATAATAATAATAATAATAATAATAATAATAATAATAATAATAATAATAATAATAATAATAATAATAATAATAATAATAATAATAATAATAATAATAATAATAATAATAATAATAATAATAATAATAATAATAATAATAATAATAATAATAATATAATCTTTATTTGCGCAACAGTTATTCCAATAATAGGAAAAAATATACAGAAAATATAAAATACAGATGTGACATTATATCTATAAAAAACAAATGTTAATACAAATACAATATATAGGTAATATAGCATAGGTAAATTGAATTAAGAAAATGCTATATCTAAGTTTGACATAAACTTCATAATTTGCTTTGGTGATGAAATGAAGATATCGAATTTATTTAGTACTTTATTCGTATTGTTACATATAATGTAAACAGGAGACTTAAATTAGCATATTAGTTCTGGCTTTCGGACAATGGAGATATAATGATTGTCTACGTCTAGATGACTGGCTTGGTACATGCAATTCTATGTTCTGCAATAGGTCAGTACAGTCTATATTATTTTGCAGTATTTTAGAATGGAAAACAATTGAGTGACAGATTCTACGATATTCTAAGGACTGAAATTTATATCTATTTAAGAAAATACTATAAAGGGTCTCGGTAGAAGATAAATCTGGGCTAGAAGATCACCCTTTTAAAGCCGGTCGAATTATTTTCACCCATCGTTTGGCCCACAGTTTTTGCAAGTTTTAAGTCTATATTTAAATTATTCGAAAGAATTTTGTAGAAATTTCTCACCATTTATGTAAGATTTATAATTTGTTAAAAATGTAAGCCAATCGAACTTTCATGAACCAGGCTCGTATACTATTCTCATTCTCCTCTTACAAGATTTCTCTCCAATGTCGTCTTATCATTAATCATAGATAAGAGTATGATATCTTGTAATGATGATATATTATCACACACTACACTACACAACACATGTGTCAGGTGTCATCACATATTACTTCGAGACATACTTCCGTGAAAATATAACACATTTATAATGTTTCCAAACAATACGAAACTTAATTTCGTTTTAAAAAATGTTTGTGATTATGTTTTCGCTAAAATATGATTGAGTAAAATACAGGGAGTTAAATACATGGATGTATGTTTGTATGTGTGACGGGTATGAATATTTATAACCCTCATGTGTGCTCGTACACCAATGATGTATGGTCTACGGAGTTGGTAAACGTGGAAAAAACGTTTCTCTTTTAATTATTGATGGCGGAATTGTGCCACATTAACAATATTTTAAAATTGCGAAACGACTTTATCTGATTCAAATTTAGTGAATATTTTGTGCAGAAATCTTAGAGAATCTTGTGGAAAATTTACGGTCTTTACCTTCTTAAGTTATTTGTAAATATTTTAAGAATTCTCAGGTAAAAAAGGTCGGCCGACTTTTAAGTATAATTAAATATTTACCTGCACTTTTACAAAGAAAAGACAAATCGTCCTTTCTTTAATTATTTTACCTGTAATATTTAACAAACAACGTTTACTATTTTGCAGATTTATACACTATACAGGATATAACAGCTAAACGAGCTACCTCAATTAATTTCTATATTATCAATGATATAATAAAATACCATAAGACAATCTTATAGACGACCAAGGGGGACATCCGATTAGAGAAGAAAATATTTTTGTACACCAGTAATTCTCAAGTTACAATGAAAAATTATATTTATACCTTCCGTCACCTTTAGGTAAGAAAGGTAGGTATTGTCTTTGGTCAAAAAATTCAATGATGAGTTTTTAGTGAATAAGCATGTTTTAAGGTCCCTATAATACGATTTTACCATTTTTACGATGATGTCTGTATGTATGTGTGTGTGTGTGTGTGTGTGTGTGTGTGTGTGTATGTGACGAAAGTTTCGGATCGCATAACTTCAATACCACGATTCCAAAAATAATATTTTTTTTCGTATTCGTATTTCGTATTCCTCAAGTTTACATCCAGAAGAACAACTGATTAGATTTTGATTATAATTGGTGAATCGGAAGTAGCCTCATTTGAAGATTTAACAGTTAAATTTGATTTATTGACATTTAACGTTATTATAACAAAGAATATTTTATTCTCTATACGATTTGATTGCATTTTATACTTCATATTCAATAGATATAGAGTTAAAGAATTTTAAAGAAATTAAATTTTAGAAATCAGCCAGCTATGCTAAACATGGAAACTACTAATATATTCATATAATTCAAATTGACAGATGTCAGTATAGATAAAAAGTAAATTAATGTGGCAGAGGTGAGGATGTTGAAGTACATGTTGGGGAAGACACGAAAAGATAGGTAAAGAAATAACTCTAGAGTTACAAGTTTCTACAAAGATGCAAGCGAGATGATTACATTGGTTTGAAAATGTCATGAGGAGAAATCAAGAATATATTGGATGAAGAATGAATAGCTTAGTAATAGGAGGTTGAAGAAACAGAGGAAGACCAAAGAAGGACTGTATTGCGGAAGACTTGAGAGAAAAGGAACTGAATGAGAACGACACGTAAAACAGAAATGAGTGGAAGAAGAAAATAAAAAATAGCGACCTCTAACGAATGGGAAAAGCTAAAGAAGAAGACGATGTTAGTGTCAAATGCAATTTGCATAGTTTATTTATGAAATAATTTTACTGGAAATTTAGAATCTTTTGCAAGAAAATTTATATATGGAATTTATATATGGAATTTATATATATTACACAGGATTGACGGAAGGTATTGTGCTGGCCACAACAGTTTTTTTTATAAATGGGATGATATATATTTTCATCCAAGTGATTATTTTATATCCTTACATATCAAAAATATCGAGAAAAATTTATGTGAAATTTAAATAAATTTGATTTTTATAGTTATTTTTCAGTAGGCTATGTATGAAAAACAATTGAGCTTAATTTAAAATGAATCAAATATTTTTTAATAACGTTATAAACAGTATTCTATTTGATTTCTATCCTAAATAACTCAAATTGACAAATAGCAGTTTTTGTTTTTCTTGTATAGCCTACAGAAAAATAACAATATTTCTTAATATTTTTTTATATAGAAATATATATCATCGCATTTTAAAAAAATCCGATGTTGCCAGCAAAATACCTTCCGCCAATCCTGTGTATTATGTATAAATTCCATACATAAATTTTCTTGCAACAGATTCTAAATTTTCAGTAAAATTATTTTATAAACAAACTATGCAAATTGTACTTGACACAGACATCTTCTTCTCTAGCTTTTCCCATTCGTTAGGGGTCGCTATTTTTTTATTTTCTTCTTCTACTCATTTCTTTTTTGCGTGTCGTTCTCATTCAGTTCCTTTTCTCTCAAGTCTTCCGCAATACAGTGCTTCCATCTTATCTTTGGTCTTCCTATGTTACTTCAACCTTCTGTTACTAAGCTATTCGTTCTTCTTCCAATATATTCTTCATATCTCCTCATGACACACACACTCTCACACACATACACACATACATACCTTGAGAACCACTGGTGTACAAAAATATTTTCTTTATTTACAAATTATTTTTATATAATCAGAGAAATATTATTAATTAAAATAAAAGTTTAAACGATAAATAATTAAGATAAAGATAATAAAAGTAATTAACTAAGTAAAGACTAAGAATACTTAAACACTAAGATTATTTATTTAAACAATATTTTTTTCACTATATTTATTTATATAACTGTATTTATTTATGTTCATAACTCGTAGATTATTTCTTTATATCACCAACTGTTCATTGCACTCGTGTCTATAACAGAATGTCGGTCGGCTGGCTTCCCTGTCGGTATTCATACATCGGCGTCCCTCTGGAACATTCTATGTAATAATAAAACCGAATACAAAGCGATCAGGTCACCGGATGTAATTATACAGGTCTATACGGCTTTGTTTACTCCGCCGAGGATAACGTCATCGTTCAAGAACATTCTACCAGCGGCGGCAGTCGTATTCAAGCGCGTCTAATGCACACGCGCTCCAGTATTATTTTGTATTATTTAAGGTAGTTCGTTTAGCTGTTACACCTGTATGTTGTGTAGGTTACATGTACATATTTTATAGTAGATTGTAACATATTAATTAGTATTAGAGCAGGATGTTTAATGAACAATTTATGTTCATATGCAAAGTTACGAACTCGGAGCAAATGTTTGCGCTGTGGGATAGTTTCTAACTGAAATATAGACTTGCGAAAACTACGCTTAATAAATTCACAAGTAATATCTAAAAAGATTGCCAAAATAATGTTTTCTTTACCTAAACCTTTTTGTGGACTCTTGAAAAGTCAACCATAGTTTCATATTGGAGAGACATTCCGGGCTTTACTCAATTGATGAAATTCGACAAACGCACCAAAGAACTATAAGCTCTTAGCAAAAAGGACCTTAGAATTATGGCAGGTATAGTACGACTAGCGACTGAAAGTTGACGTTTAAATTATTTAATAGATGTGGCTTCTTTTCATATGTTTGTCTTATGATTTGAATTTTAAATGAAACCGACCATTTTGTATTCCATTATAAAAGACTAGAATTGTCCCCTACCTCACTGGAATACCGTACATTATTTAATTCGTTCGACTCAAGTGCAAGCAACCCTCGAGTCGAAACTACTGCACTAAGAAATTAAAAATAATCCTATTGCATAGAATTACCAAACTGAATGGTTTAAAGTCAAAATATTTTGTTACTGTAGCGCGCGCCCACCCGTCGCACCCGAATGCAACCGCCGCTACCGCTACTGGTACAATGTTCTCGAGCGATGACGTAATCCTCGACATGGTAAACACACCCGTCAAGACATGCATAATTACATCCGGTGTGCTGAATCTTTGTATTCGACGTTATTGTCGCGTCGGAAAGTTCCAGAAGGACATCGCACTATATAAACGTCGCCAAAACCAGCTATCTCATTCTGTTATATAGAAACAACGAGCAATGAACAAATGGTGATATAAATAAACAGTCTACGAGTTGTGAACTTAAAAAATGTAGTTATATAAATAAATATAGTGACATAAATATTGTTAAAAAAATAATCTTAGTATTTAAGTATTTAATATATATATAAAACTAAAACAATTACCCCTTAACCTTAAATAATAATATAAGCTAAAAGCTAAATACGTATTTCGAGAACTAAGTTCTCATCATCAGTAGAACAAAACAAAAGTTTAAGCAGAGAAGTTAAGATTACTCAACATGTAAACCATGTCAGAGGTCTAACAACTCTGAGCAAACAAGGGAGAGAACTGGGATTATATAGGGATAGGAGTCACAGGTGAATGAATACCAATTAAAACTAAGATTTAACGTCCAATGAAATTTAAGATTTAAAATGTCCTATTAAATTTAAGTTTCTATTAAATCGAATAATTTAGAATTTGGTATGGGACCGAAATCTGCGTTCATCAAGTTATTTTTAAATTTATTTATTATTAAGCTCTCGTATGCATCTAAATATCTATCATTATTAATATTCTTTAAAAGTTTAATGTTAGAATTGTTAATTTTGTGATTATTAATGAACATATGTTGAGCCACGCTAGATTTTTCGGGATTACCGCTTTTTAGATGATAAAAATGTTCTTTAAACCGAGTGTCAATTTGCCTTTTAGTTTGCCCGATGTAAACTTTATTACAATCATTACAGCTAATTTTATATATACCGGATTTTTTGTTAGTGTCAATTTTATCTTTAGGATTACCTAATAGAGATTTAATAGTTTTACTTGATTTGTAAGTCACGGTTAAATTTTGATTTTGAAAAATTTTATTTAAATTTTTAGAAGCGTGATCGTACGGTAGTGTTATGTATTTATTATTATTTTTATTATTAAATGGTGTTAATGTTGTAAAATTAGAAACGGATTGGCGATGTTTAAATTTATGAACTAATTTATCTATAGTTTTAACCGGGAAACCGTTATATTTAGCTATTTCTTTAATATAATTTAGTTCAATATTAAATCTTTTTTTGTTTAAAGGAAATTTTGTTAATCTGTTTATTAAAAAATTGAATGATGCTAATTTATGTTGCCAGAAATGATTAGAGTCAGCAGTTATAAATCTGTTATTAGTGGATTTTCTGTGAATATCGAACTCTAGTTTATTTTTATTTCGAATAACCAGTACGTCCAGAAATGGTAGTTGTTTATTAGTTTCTTGTTCAATAGTAAATTTAATTGATGGGAAAACTGAATTTAAATTGTCTAGAAAAGTTTTCAAATCGCAATTTTTGATATTAACTATGGCAAAAATATCATCTACATATCTAATCCAAACTCTAGGAAAATATTTGTTGTTTTTCTTAAATTCAATTTCGAAATTACTCATGAATAAATTAGCCAAAAATGGTGATAAACTATTTCCCATAACTGTACCTTCATTTTGGTGATAAAATTTATTATTTACTTGAAAATAATTTTGATTCATACAAAGTTCAGTGAGTCGTAAATATTCATTAATTTGTGTCACATCCAAGTTGTTATTTTCTAAAAAAGTTTTTAAATATTCTAAAGTAGTTAGTTAACTAATGGACCTTACACGCAAATTAATAAAAATCCTTTACCTAAAATGGTTAGAGAATATAAAAACACCATTAAAAATTGTCCAAATTTAATTACGAAAAATATAAATTTTAAACTTAACGTTTCAAACCCAGTAGTTCCAAAAATGTACTGTCTTCCAAAAATTCATAAACCGGGTAATTCAGTAAGACCTATAGTTTCTGGCATAAATTCACCAATTTATTTGCTTTCAAAATGGTTAGTCAACGAATTTACTAATTTTCAAAATCAACCACAAACTTTTTCCGTACAAAATTCGTTACAATTCATCGAAAAAGTCAAAGATATTACTTTAGATAAAAATGAAATATTGGTTTCTTTTGACGTTAGTTCTTTATTTCCAAGTGTACCGATCCCGAAAACTTTAGAATATTTAAAAACTTTTTTAGAAAATAACAACTTGGATGTGACACAAATTAATGAATATTTACGACTCACTGAACTTTGTATGAATCAAAATTATTTTCAAGTAAATAATAAATTTTATCACCAAAATGAAGGTACAGTTATGGGAAATAGTTTATCACCATTTTTGGCTAATTTATTCATGAGTAATTTCGAAATTGAATTTAAGAAAAACAACAAATATTTTCCTAGAGTTTGGATTAGATATGTAGATGATATTTTTGCCATAGTTAATATCAAAAATTGCGATTTGAAAACTTTTCTAGACAATTTAAATTCAGTTTTCCCATCAATTAAATTTACTATTGAACAAGAAACTAATAAACAACTACCATTTCTGGACGTACTGGTTATTCGAAATAAAAATAAACTAGAGTTCGATATTCACAGAAAATCCACTAATAACAGATTTATAACTGCTGACTCTAATCATTTCTGGCAACATAAATTAGCATCATTCAATTTTTTAATAAACAGATTAACAAAATTTCCTTTAAACAAAAAAAGATTTAATATTGAACTAAATTATATTAAAGAAATAGCTAAATATAACGGTTTCCCGGTTAAAACTATAGATAAATTAGTTCATAAATTTAAACATCGCCAATCCGTTTCTAATTTTACAACATTAACACCATTTAATAATAAAAATAATAATAAATACATAACACTACCGTACGATCACGCTTCTAAAAATTTAAATAAAATTTTTCAAAATCAAAATTTAACCGTGACTTACAAATCAAGTAAAACTATTAAATCTCTATTAGGTAATCCTAAAGATAAAATTGACACTAACAAAAAATCCGGTATATATAAAATTAGCTGTAATGATTGTAATAAAGTTTACATCGGGCAAACTAAAAGGCAAATTGACACTCGGTTTAAAGAACATTTTTATCATCTAAAAAGCGGTAATCCCGAAAAATCTAGCGTGGCTCAACATATGTTCATTAATAATCACAAAATTAACAATTCTAACATTAAACTTTTAAAGAATATTAATAATGATAGATATTTAGATGCATACGAGAGCTTAATAATAAATAAATTTAAAAATAACTTGATGAACGCAGATTTCGGTCCCATACCAAATTCTAAATTATTCGATTTAATAGAAACTTAAATTTAATAGGACATTTTAAATCTTAAATTTCATTGGACGTTAAATCTTAGTTTTAATTGGTATTCATTCACCTGTGACTCCTATCCCTATATAATCCCAGTTCTCTCCCTTGTTTGCTCAGAGTTGTTAGACCTCTGACATGGTTTACATGTTGAGTAATCTTAACTTCTCTGCTTAAACTTTTGTTTTGTTCTACTGATGATGAGAACTTAGTTCTCGAAATACGTATTTAGCTTTTAGCTTATATTATTATTTAAGGTTAAGGGGTAATTGTTTTAGTTTTATATATATTTTTAACCTTAGACTCCTCCTATTATTGTAATAAGTATTTAATAATATTCTTAGTCTTAAATTAGTGTTTTTAATTATTTAATCATAGTGTTAATTACTTTTGTTATCCTTATCTTAATTATTTATCATTTAATAAACTTTTATTTTAATTAATAATATTTCTTTGATTTTTACACTTCACCCAAATAAATAAACGTTACATTATAATTAAAATAAACGAAAAATGTTTAACATATTGTAATCGCACTCCTGTTTTATTATTCTGCTAGTATGCAGGTACCTTAGTCATCCATATATTTTCAGCAAGACATCGTAATGTATTTCTGGCATATCCTAGTTCAGTATTTAAATTTAAAATTCTCATACCTGAATATTTCGTACAATTCTATTCTTCTCTAACGGAATACGTAAACCACATCTATAAAAATAATTTAAACGTCAACTTTCATTCGCTAGTACCATATCATTACTGGTCATTGTCCTATGACATATCATCTATGTAAGATTGGTATAGTTGCAAACCGTATCTGTTGACTCTGCAAAGAGCACGCAGAAATTTCGTAACACGTTGTATGTGAATGTCCAGCTGTGGCTGGAAGTCCATAACCATCTAGATAAAAGGTGCCTTACAGCAAATGACTTCTGGAACAGTAACTGATTTCATTAGAACTCTGGGACAGCTTCCAGAAAACTAAGATAGGGCTCCTTCTTATTCACAGATATTCTACGAGTTTTGTAAGTCAAGAGACGTTGATATGAAGTATATATTTTTACAGGGTTTCTATTTCAAATCACATATGAAGAATGTAATATGTAATATGTGTGTAAGTATGTGTAATTTCCCACGAGTAGTCGGATGTACTCGCTCCAGTGAGCTGTAACTTCGGACGGAACTTGTGCTTTCATTTATTCACTTATAACATCGTAAACAAATAACCTATATTTCAAATTATACTCTTTATAAATTACTAAACATCTTGCAATTAATAATATACATTAATTTCTGTGCATTTAAGTGTAAAATACTTATATTTTCTGCCAGGAAGTTATCGTTAATATGTGAATATATACGAGCTCTAAATCATATTTGTTTGGTCGGCATAATATTTTACCTTAATGACATTTCATATATTAACAAAAAACTCAATATTTTATTCCTACAAAAATGATATTATTATCGTAAATATACAGTTTCAGCTTAAATTAACAACAAAAAGAAAATAGTTTCGGTAACAATTAGGTTTTAAACTAAATTAAATTAACTATAACACACGAATCAGAATAGTTCTGCCACTATTTTAATGTTGCGTTGCGCCTCCTTTATTGACAATAACGTATTTAATACTATTCAAGTAACTTTCCACACTCATCAGGTTTAATATCATCTCATACTTGTTGCAATTTTACTTTTAATTCGTTTACTGTGGTTGCCGAATTTTTACGCAGTTCCCTTTTCATTTTATATCAAAAGGACTCAATTCGCGACAAATCCGGACTACTTGAAATCCACTTAAGAGTAGGAATATTATGTTTTTCAAGTGAAGTTTTAACGGTTTTTACCATACGACACGGTGCGCTGTCTTGCTGAAAAACGGAGCTCCCTTCGACAAGCTGGCGTAATGGAATCGATGGTAAAAAAAAACATTTTTAATATGTATTTATAATTATCAACGTTAACAGTACCATTAAAAAATGTAGCTGTCTCACCCCCCTTCTAGACATACAATCCCGAACCATAACGATTGCAGGAAAGTTCACTTTTTTAACCAAAGAGTATGTCTGTTATGTCTCTGAAAAAGTATGCAATACGCGTTTTCTACAATCTCCCAGGCAAACTTCAAATTTGGACTCGTCAACCTAAATGACGCTACGCTATGTCGTTGTTCTTGAGTACAATTTTTGTGATCTGTCCATTTCTACCTATTACGCTGTTGCAACTTTGTAAACAAAGACTTTTCTTTGTCCTAGTGAAATATACAAAATACTAATAATCCTTTTTAACAGAGAAATCATAAAAAATTACCTTATAAAACTTGTATCCTATTTGTTGAAATTTCTTTAGTGTTTGATACCGAAATTTGTTTCCGATCATTTACCGCCATTTTACGGTAATATCTCGAACATTTGATAGACGATTTTATTTCACAATTTTCATTAAAGCTCGATTATCAGAATTGGACGAGCAGTTTTTTTCTTTCTGTAACAATTCTATTTTCTTGAAACAAATTAATAATACCTTGTACTGTCGATCGCACCGCCTACTTTGTGCAAAATTTATAAGTGGCCGAAGTATTCTGATTCACATGTTATAGTTAAATTTATTTAGTTGAAAACATAATTGCTATCGAAACTATTTTCTTTTTATTGTTAATTTAAGCTGAAATTGTATTAAAGGTAAGGTATTATAGTAAGTTAAGTATACTAATATTGAATAAATACTTTATTCGATTTCAAAGGTAGCAATCGATTTCGGCATCATCCCATCATCAGGCTAACCAGCGGAAAAAACATTTTACAATATTAATGAATTTTAATTATTTTAATTTTTTTTTAAAATGAATAAAGTTTTAATACAATTAATTTTTTTTCATAAAAACAGGTTAAATTTTGAAAAATATGACAATACATTTTAACTTGTTTTTCTGAAACAAATTAAATTATATTAAAACTTACATTTTAAAATGTTTTTTCAGCTGGTTAGCTTGATGATGGGGTGATCCCAAAATCGATTGCTACCTTTGAAATCGAATAAAGTATTTATTCAATATTAGTATACTTAACTTACTATAATACCTGACCTTTACTATATCATGTATACTATCCTAGAGAAATTTATCAAACCTGAAATTGTATATTTTACAGTAGTAATATAACTTTTGTAAGAATAAATTATTTATTGAGTTTTTTATAATAAAATGAAATGTTATTAAGGTAAAATCTCGTGCCGGCCGAACTAATACAATTTTGGGCTTGTATATCTATTATAAGATGTAAGTAATTTCTTTAATAATGATTGCTTTTTGCTGGAATCAAGCTAGACATTGTGTCTAGGAAACAAAGAAACAACGTATCTATTGTCATTGTCCTACGTCTCTAAGTAATCCTGCTGCACTGATAGTCTTTTGTCTTTTGTCCTTATAATGCCAGCCATGGCTACTTCGATTCTTACAGTAAAACAAACACCAAAAGAATTTAATCGCTTTGCTATAAGACAACTTTTAATATGAAATGTATTTGTAATGAAATAAACGAGAAATGTACATTAATTACATTTTACAATTCAGCTTTACAGCGAGAGCTTTTTATTTGAAAGTACAAAGACAAACATTATTAAATTATTTGCAATTTTTAAATAAGTAGCACAGCTTTATGATTAAATGCTCATTTTATAAAACGCGCCCAGATTGTCAAATCTTCGTTGAAACAAATTGGTGGAGTCGCCATTTAAACAAATCTATGTTTAATTGTCTAATATATTTACCAGTACAGTAATTCTTTATTTAATTATCTGAAACTACCGGTCACGTAAGTTAAGGAACTTACCCCTACAAATATACATCACCCCTAATGAAAATAAATAAATAATCCAGAATAGGAAAAGTTTCTTTTATCATTGAACACTTGAATTGAAATACTTAAACTTTTCTAATTACATCAATAGTAAGTTTCCTCATTATGAAATAGAACACAACAGAGATATTCCCTACCGCTCTCGAGTCACTGAAGGCAACTGAAGGATTATAAGTTTCAGGCAACAGTGACAGATTACAATATTGTTTTGTGGTTTGGGATTTGCAGGATTTTCGTCTCATGATAGCTGAAGGCTTAAACATTTTTACGTTGTGTGATTTTTGTCAGTCTGGCGAATTTTGATTGACAAATTGTGAGAGAGTAAACCTTGTAAACGGCAAGGTAGCTGGTGATGTCTGTCTGTAGAGGGAAGTCATATTGATCCGTGACGCACCCCTGTTGCTTCAAGGCACCCCCACATTCAAATCAGACTTACCCTGAACGCGAATTATACTTTCACCCAAATATTTCACACCGTGCACTCTATATACTCTGCTTTTAAACTTAGAAACATAAAATACATCAATACGAGGCCGGTTTAAATTATAAAACCTATATACGCAAATGGTGAAAAATTCCTACAAATTTCTACATCGCGAGTTATTGTTAATATATCTATAATTGAGGGCGTTTATCAGGCGTCTCCTCACGAGCTATTAAAGGTTTAGATAGCAGTGAATCAGTTTGAACTGTACCGTTGTACAGAGAGTACCACATGAGTCATTAGTTCATAAATTAGATTAACAAATTAGCATTTTAAAATAAATTTAAAATTTAATAAAACTTTGTGTGTCCCGTGAAAATGAAATGGCTGTAAATATTTGATGTTTATTTTAATTCGGTGTATGTGTGAATCCTTTTAGAGTAATAGCAGTGTTAAAAATTGAGCGAATGAAATATTCAAGCCGTAATAAACATCGTTGTGTGTCTGTGTGTGTGCTGGGTATTCTATCGGGATTTGAGGATTATAATATTTGCGAACAAAGCACATAGGGTTCCCTACATAATTAAACAGTCAAAGGACGGACAACAATTTCATTACACACAAATATTTATAACAAGATACAGGGAACAAACTTCACAACGCGAACGCTAACGTGAACGCGACAGACAATTCAATTAATTTCAATGTCACATCACACACGGAATAAACTTTGTTACCTGTACAGAGTGTTCGAAAAATAGGACCCACTTTATACTATGTTACGTTACCTTTAAAATTTAATAAATACGAAACGGTTAGAATTTTCTTGTCTTGGTATCACTCGAAATTTTACTCATACGCATTTATTCCTACAAAATCGACGATGCGGTATACATTTATAATTTATGCTTTCTTCGGGGTAAGTAAGATCTACATATGTTTAAGAATCTGTAAGATTTTACTTATTCTGGAGAAGATATAAGTGTACAATCAAACATTAGTTTCGTAAAAATAAATAATATATGACTGAAATTTCAGTATTTATTACCGTGTAATTGTCCCTATTTTTTGAACATCTGTATATTGTCAACAACAAAAATAAATATATTGATGAAGGTGAAAATATGTTGATATGTGTGTAGCTATTATGAACATTTAGTAATAGTTATTTACATAATCAGATATGAAAAGAGTGATATTATGTGAGGAACATAATATTTGCCAAAACGAACGAAGCGAGTTTTGCATATTATGTGAGTCAAACGATATCACGTTTGTATAACATATTTTTGTAGCGCGCGCCGACCCGACGCGCCGAATGCTTGCGCCGCTACTGATAGCATGTTCGCGAACGATGACGTAATTCCTTCGCCGGAATTACCCCGATGACGTAATTCTATGGCAGCTCAATATACAAATTACAAAATCAATTTACCAAAGCGGTGCCGTGAAAATAAATGAATTTAATTTTTAACTCCCGTACCCTTGCTAAGGGAGGTATAGGGATCGTGCTAAAAAATCGCATATCGAGATGTTGGTAAATGAGCGCGTTTTAAGGTTCTTAGAATCAGATTTTAACATTTTCATGATGATGTCTGTGGATGTATGTGTATGTGTGTGTGTGTGTGTGTGTGAGTGTGTGTGTGTGTGTGTGTGTGTGTATTTACAACTTATTCTAAAAGAAGTCACTAGATTTTGGTGTAAATCATTTAACCGGAAATGCCACTTTACTTGAAGCTCAAAACAGTTTTTCTTCAAAAAATACATTTAAATTAATTTTTTTCGCTATTTATGTTATTATAAAAAATTAAGATTACTAAATTGTCTACAGATATATGTTAATATTTTTTCTATTTATTTTATGAATAAATGTATAAAATAAATATATCTCCTTAGTTACCCAGTTCTGATCTATAAATTAATTATTCCAAATTATTAATGGTAGTATTTTAACAAGAAAATGTTAAAAAATGAATTTATAATATATGTAATCAATAAATTAATTTTCATATGTTTGTAATTGTAAAGAATTTAACGTCACATCACGATATAAAATTATGGTAAGATTTTGGAGAAGAAAATACGGATAATACACAAATTGGAACAATAGTTTTATTATATCATGCCAAGGAATTTAATACAATTACCAGCATTAGTAAATATGTAAGTATGTATTTAAGTTAACAAAAATTAAATTGCGGGAGGTGTTGTGCTGGCCACATCAGATTTTACCTTCCGTCACCTTTAGGTAAGGAAGGTATTGTCTTTGGTCAAAAAATTCAATGATGAGTTTTTAGTGTATAAGCATGTTTTAGGGTCCCTATAATACGATTTTACCATTTTTACGATGATGTCTGTATATGTGTGTCTGTATTTGCCTGTGTGTGTGTGTGTGACAAAAGTTCCGGATCCCATAACTTCAATACCACGATTCCAAAAATTATAATTTTTTCGTATTCCTCAAGTTTACATCCAGAAGAACAAGTGATTAGATTTTGGTTATAATTGGTGAACCGGAAGTACCCTCATCTGAAGATTTAACAGTTAAATTTGATTTATTGACATTTAACGTTATTATAACTTAAAGAATATATTATTCTCTATACAATTTGATTACATTTTATACTTCATATTCAACAGATACAGAGTTAAAGAATTTTAAAGAAATTAAATTTTATAATTCAGCCTGCTATGCTAAACTATTAATATATTCATATAATTCAAATTGACAGATGTCAGTATCAATAAAAAGTAAATTAATGTGGCAGAGATGAGGATGTTGAAGTAGATGTTGGGAACACGGAAAGATACGGTAAGAAAATAACTCTAGTATTACAAGTTTCTAGAAAGATACAAGAAATATGATTACATTGGTTTGAACATGTCATGAGGAGAAATGAAGAATTATATTGGAACAAGAATGAATAGTTTAGTAATAGGATGTTGACACAACAGAGGAAGACCAAAGATAAGATGGAAGGACTGTATTGCGGAAGACTTGAAAAAAAAGGAACTGAATGATAACGACACGCAAAAATAGCGACCCCTAACGAATGGGAAAAGTTAAAGAAGAAGAAGATGTCAGTGCCAAGTGCAATTTGAATAGTTTTTTTATGAAATAATTTTACTGGAAATTTAGAATCTTTTGCAAGAAAAATTATGTATGAAATTTATACATTATACACAGGATTGTCGGAAGGTGTTGTGCTGGTCACAATAGATTTGTTAATTTAATATTTGCCAGTGCAGGCGTTATGTTATTGAAAATGAGTTCTGAATGTGTTCTGCAACCGATATTAAAGAAATCATTAGTGATATATTCTTGTTTCTTTTATTATCAGTTTGTCAGTTTTGTAATATTCTTTACGTAACTCAGTTATGTAAATATTTACAAAACTCATTTCGTAATAAATATGTAAAAAATGACATTGGCTAACGTCATAGAATTAGGTAAAATTCAACTTTTTAAAACGGAATTAGACAAAAATAAATACTATATGACTGAAAGTTCAAGTATTTGTCACCATCTAATTGTCCCTATATTTTGAACATACTGTATATTGACAACAACAAAAATAAATATATTTATGAAGGTGAAAATATGTTGATATGTGTGTAGCTATGAAGTATTCATGTAAAAAGTTAAAAATATATTCTGAATCGAATATATCTAGTGTCCTGGAAATAAACATATGAAAATCATATCCCTTAGGATACACTTGGACGCTTTATGCACAAGGATAACAACTTTACATCGTGCAGGACTCCAAAATGTAATACCAAACTATTCCACAATATTGCTGCTGTATATTTGTCAAGAAACTAAACACATATTAAACATAATATGCATTCTTGAGCGAGGAACATACTCCGACATTTTTGTGAAAAATTCCGGAAATTCATACTCAAACAGAACACTTCCGGCTCGTATATATTGTCTCCAGTCTTGCCTGATATCGTTTTACATATTGTCTTTCCTTCTTTCATTCTTTTGTTAAAGAAAATGTTTTTGTAATCCTCGAAAAACAACTGGTCGGATTGTGTTATTTTTCCGTCGGCGGAAGGATTAAAACAGGACAATTATCCTGGGGAAGAAGTCGAGATGGAAGTCCTGAGGGAAGACTTGAAACAAGACTTGTGCTTTGAGGAATGACAGGGATATTCTTGCAAAATATCACAAGAATATTCAAAGAGATTGGAGATGGTACAGTAGATCTAATTGGCTGAGCTAAAACTTTACCACCAGTATCAAACTTCTTATATTATTCGCAGCAAATAACTATGCTTTATTTTAATTATCATTTTTAAATACATTTTTTAAACTTTTGATAGTCTCTATCATACAGTTTTATAGTCTAGTTTTAATATAAATGACCCATATGTTCTAATTTGTAGTGTGGTGAAGAACCGCATTTAAAATATATTCTTTTATGTAGAATGATTCAGGGGTCTGTTCTTTTTAAGTAAATCCATATTATATTAAATATTATGGAAAAAAGTTTCAAACGAAGTTTATTTTAAATTTTATACAGAATATTCCACTTTTACCAATGGTATGTAACTCCGTATTTTCAAATGGAACAACCTATATATTTATTCAAATTTTAAAAATACATGAAATTTACTATTCAATAGTATAAAAACAATCATATGTTATATTATTAAAAAATATAATGGCAAATGATTTAAATATTACATTTTTAACTACAGAAGGCTTTGCATTTCATTTTTACCTCCTGCTAAGGGAGGTATAGGGATCGTGTTAAAACTCGCATATCGAGATTTTGGTAAATGACCACGTTTTAAGGTCCCTATAATCCAATTTTATCGTTATCACGATGATGGCTGTGGATGTATATACAGGGTGTTAATAAAAAAACTTTACACACTTTAGCAGGTGATAGTAGAGATGAAAACAAGAAAAAAATTCTAATACACTTAGGTCCAATACTCATTGGTTTTTAGAAAATTTATGTATGGAATTTGTACATAATACACAGGATTGACGGAAGGTATTGTGCTGGCCACATCAGATTTAACAACTAAGGACTCTAGGTGTTTACGATCAAGTGCGTGAGTCTCTTCGACGACGGCTGCAACTTTGTTTACAATTGATCTTTCTTTCTCAACAGATTTTTTAATAATATGTTTGTTTTTATACCACTGGATAATAAATCATATACTTTTCAAAATTAAATAAATACATAGGCTATTCCATTTGAAAATATAAAGTTGCATACAATTGCGTGAAAATAGAACAACCTGTAGAAAAATCTATACAGCTGATTTATAGACATTTTAATTCAAAATAAACTTTGAAACTTTTTCCATAATATTTAAAATAATCGAGTAATTAGAAAATAACAGACCGATGAATCACCTGTATAGTAGAGTTAAAACTATGATAAAAAGAGTAATGATATATATTTTAATTGTATACAAACTTTATTAATGGCATGTATACACAGCAAAATTAATATTCTTAAGATAATATTGACTAATTAACTATATAATATATACTGCGCAAACATAGTTTTAATATATAATTACTAAACGTACCTATATTGTGTGTGTGTATGTGACGCTAACTAAAATAATATAAATTTTCGTAAAGTAAATTATATTATTCTGCAAATATTTAAATACAGATCAACTAAAATAAATATTGGTTTCGTTAATTCTTTTTGTTGTTTACTTTCATTTTTATATAGAAAGTACTTAAAATTTGAAATTTTTATGAAAGAAATATTGAATAGAAATTTAGAAAGGCAAATAACAATATATTTTTATTCATTGAAAATATATTTTTAAACATATTTATAAATTTTTAAGTTTGACAACAAAATGAGCTTACGTCATAGAATATTAAATAACAAATACTTTCTAGAACTACAAGGACCCTATTCAATTATATAGAGGAGTAAATTCTGAAGTTCCCTTGTTACAGTTCTGATTGGTTAATGCTAATCCTTGATTACAGCCAAACAAAAATTCTTACGATATCGTATTATTGAAAATTCAACAATTTATGTAAATTAATAATAGAACTACGCGATTATATGCATGATTTTTGGTTAATAAACGTACAATAAAATCTCGTTATCTTATCAAATTGAGGTCGCTAGTAATAAAGGTTTAATTGGCAATTGTTTCCCACTCTTTTGTTATGTTTAGCAGTGTTGTTTCATTCCATCGATTGTTCGATTGTATATTATCGGTTATAGATTGTTTTTGGTATAAAGTACATTGAACTCTGGTAGATACGGTCCTGCACCAGGGTCAAGGGTTGGTTCCTGTGGACGTCCCAGGTCCCGGTTCCTGCAGGAATCCCGCCTGCCCTCTCCAGCAGGAATATCGATCCGAAGATGTCTGCTTCATTCACGACGGAGTAGGAAGCCGTATACAATACAAAGTAGATAGATATGTAGCTGGCTGTTTATATTTAAATTTATATATGATGTACTTGACGCAATAGTTCGCACAAAATATATTTAACAATAAATAAATGTATCTTCACGGCTTATTACCCATTTCTGGGTGGGATAATCTGTTTTTATTCTCAAATTATATCTGCACCATTTAGGGCACTTACATTTAACAATTATTACTATTAATTAAAACATTTTGAATGAATCGAGAACTGTTCAGATAAGCTATAAATATATTTTAATTTCGCGAAGATTTTCTAAGTTTGTGTGTGTGTATGTGTATATTTGGATTAGTTTGTTCAGATGTATGAGTACCTAAGTAATTTAGCACTAGACTGATTTAGTTGTTTGCGTTAATTGCAATTAATTTTGAATACTACAACCCACATCTAAGAGTTAGAGTTTGATTTAGTAATTACTTCCTACGAAAATTTATTCCACTAGGTAGGTACACCACATATTTAAACGAAGACGAACAAATTCTAAAGTTTGATTTAGGTACAATACTTTTATTCGCAAAAATACAATCAGGGTCTCCACCGTAATAAACATGAATCATTTATAATAGAATTGTATGATAAAATATTTGTTTTTAACATCTACGTCACACAATCACACATACGAGGCGTGTACAAAAAGTATTGGACCTTTATTTTTTGTTCGTAAACGAATGAACCGCGGGTTTTCTCCTTTGGCAATAAGGAGTAGGTGATCTTCATGCGCATGCGTGAATTTTTCCCGTCCGCAGAGCTCATCAGTAGCTGCCTTTTATCGTGAGAGTGAGTGAGAGTAGTACACGTCTGTCGGTTATTCAATTTGCGCGAAATGACAGAGAAACTTGAGCAGCGGTATTGCATCAAATTCTGCCAAACACTTGGCGAAGGAAGAATCAGAAGGCTTTCGGCGACGATGCCATGAATATCACACGAATTAAGGAGTAGCACAACCGTTTCAAGGATGACCACTCATCGGTCGAGAACGATCCACATTTTTTTTGACTACCAACACAGCACTCCTTTGATCCGTCAGCCTCCGTACTCACCCGACATGGCTCCATGCGACTTTTGGCTGTTTCCCAAGCTCAAAACGCCGCAGAAAGGAACCCGATTTCAATCACGAGAACACATTTGCAGAAAACGACGGCGGAGCTGTGCGCCATTCCCAAACAGGCCTTCCAAAGATACTTCCAACAATGGCGGGAGTGGTGGGAGAAATGTGCGCAGTCCCAACGAGAGTACTTTGAAGGGGATTAATGTTTAAATCCTACAGGTGAATAACTTTAGTTTTCCTGGCCAAAGGTCTCATACTTTTTGTATACACCTCGTATACTTTATTTCAATTTCTAGATTTCTTAATAAATGGACTATACAGGGTTCCGCATCTCGAAAGCCACCATTGGGATCTCAGAAACTATAAGAGATACGATTTCGTTTAAAAGAGACGTGTGGCGCGCCTCTAGGGGTCCATCTTAGATGTGCTTTTGTTTAGTCACAAATTCTCATACGTTACTAGGTAATGGCGAAAAACTAAATTTGATCAATTTTTTACCTTTCGTCACCTTTAGGTAAGGAAGATATTGTCTTTTTAGTTTTTAGTGAATAAACACGTTTTAGGTTTTAGGGTCCATATAATACGATTTTACCATTTTTACGATGATGTCTGTATGTATGTACGTATGTATGTATGTATGTGTGTCTCTGTCTGTCTGTCTGTCTGTCTGTGTGTGTGTGTGTGTGTGTGTGTGTGTGTGTGTGTGTGTGTATGTGTGTCTGTGTGTGTGTGTGTGTGTGTGTGTGTGTGTGTGTGTGACGACAGTTTCGGATCGCATAACTTCACTACCACGATTCCAAAAATTATATTTTTTTCGTATTCCTCAAATTTACATTCAGAATAATTAAGTGATTAGATTTTGGTTATAATTGGTCAACCGGAAGTACCCTCATTTGGAGATTTTAACAGTTAAATATCATTTAAGATTATTATAGAGAATATATTATTCTCTATACGATTTGATTTCATTTTATACTTCATATTCTATAGAGTTAAAGAATTATAAAGATATTAAATTTCATAAATGAGCCAGCTATGCTAACCATGGAAACTGCTAATATATCCAGATAATTCAAATTGACAGATGTCAGTATCAATGATAAGTAACTGAATGTGGCAGAGATGAGGATGTTGAGATAGATGTTGGGGAAGACACGGAAAGATACGGTAAGGAATGAAAGAATAAGGGATGTAAGAAATTGCTAGAAAGATACAAGAAAGACGATTACATTGGTTTAAACATGTCATGAGGAGAGATGAAGAATATATTGGAATGAGAATGAATAGCTTAGTAATAGAAGGTTGAAGAAACAAAGGAAGACCAAAGATAAGATGGAAGGACTGTATTGCGGAAGACTTGAGAAAAAAGGAAATGAATGAGAACGGCAAAATAGAAATGAGTGGAAGAAGAAAATAAAAAATAACGACCCCTAACGAATAGGAAAATCTAAAGAAGAAGAAGATGGTAGTGTCAAGTGCAATTTGCATAGTTTGTTTATGAAATATTTTTTCTGGAAAATAGAATCCTTTGCAGGATTGACGGAAGGTATTGTGCTGGCTACATCAGATTTTTCATTTTTAAATTACTTCTAAACTATCAATAATCGAGAAAAATATTTCAAGTAAAAAAGTTAGATATTTTTATTTTCTATCCAGTGGCGTACGAAATTTTTTTTATCGGTAAATTTTCGAAATATAACACAAACTTACATCTGTTTAAATGAGACCCAAATTTGATTTTTACTTAAAAAAATACATATTTTATTCTTTTTCGATAACTCCAATACTCCAGCTCCAAAAATTATATTTTTTTCGTATTCCTGTTCTGTATATCCATATGGAGACTGGATTTGATTTTGGTTATATAAATGGTCAACCGGAAGTACTCTTAGTTGAAGTTTTTAACAGATTTTCTTGAAAAACGCAGTTAAATATATTTTGACAATTTATGTTATTATAAATATTAAAGAATATTTTATTCTCTATATGGTTTGATTGATTTTTTTCCTTTATGTTCAATGCATATAGTATTGGAAAATTACAAAGAAATTAATAGCCAGTTGCACCAACGTAACTTAAATATTAAATTTGGCTTAAATTAATATTGCATCGAAATGAAATGTCTAATGAATTATAATATGTTGCTGTCAAAATTTCGATTTACATTTTTTTGTTTAAACCTTGCTTAAAATTTAACCCTTGTTGGTGCAACTGGCTATAAATTTCATAAATCAGCCAGCTATGCTATAATCATGGAAACTACTAATATATGTATTCAGATAATTCTAATTGACAGATGTCAGTGTCAAGTGCAATGTACATAGTTTTTTCCTGAAATAATTTTACTGAAGTTTAGATTCTTTTGCAAGAAAATTTAGGTATGCAATTGACGGAAGATATTGTGCTGGCCACATCCGATTTTTTTATTAATTACCTATTTTATTAAATTGTTTATAATCCACGTATTTTTCCAATTATTGACCACGAAAGTTATTTACAATTTGGCCTGGTTTTATAAAAAGTCATTTTACAAAAAGACTGATTTTGCAATGTGACCACGTCATATACGAATGCAAAGAGTTCAAAGAGCATCATATATCTAATTATTTCCTATATGATAGTAATATTAGTGTATATAGATATAGGAACAATTGCTCAGTGTTAGTGTCCATATGATCGTGTTTAGCCTAAAGGCGACATTCAGCTGTTATCCTCGGGCTAAACAGTTGACTAGTGAAAGTCAAAGCACACGCGATCAAAAGTGAACGTCTAGTACAAGCATAATATCATTTCTATATATGTATGCCGTAATGTGTAATTATTTTATGGACGACTCGTCTTTCGAAATATCTACTTCTACTCTAAGTAAGAGTGTGAATTCAAATGTATCTACATTTTTCATGAACTTATACGGCCAGCCTAGATAAAGACTATTTCATTATTATTCTATTACTATTACGATGTAGTTAGAATAGAAAGATATGAAAATTTTCCAGTAATACATAACTTAGAATAAATTGGCAATTATTATGTGTTGAAGCAAAAAATTAATTAACATTTTCTTTGTAAAAACTCCATTGATATTATTTCATCTTTTATATAATTTAAATGGAGGAAAATTTCGAATGAAAGAAAAGTAAAAATGTAATAAATGATGACTGAGTTGGCTATGTAAAGACAATGGCGTAGGCGGAGCGACTCTTCTTTGTTTTGGGTTGAGGTCAAGGTGAAAGGTCACTGTTCGCGTCTATAGCGCCGCCACCTGAGTACGGCCAAACACCGCACTAACTCACACACACATACACTCATTTCCGGAATTTCACACAACATCATCCGGTCCTTTATACGCAGATCCTGACGCCGGATTCATATTGAATTGATTGTAAATGTTATATCTATGTTATCGTTTAATTCTCGTAGTGCTAATGCTAATGCTAAACAAAAGAGCAACGTTCGGCCGTGATCTCCGGATACCTTCAACTGTTTAGCAAGCCTACATTGATGCTGAAAACATTGGACGTTTAATAGGATGATTAATGAATACTGTACATACCGGGTGTCCCAAACAATCCTTCACATAGCAATTAACATGGGGAAGCAGTTTTTTTCAAATATTATCAGCCCTATTCAGAAGTTTATTCTCTATAATATGTATAAAACACCGCATATTTTTTTCCGGGACATATAATATTTAAATAGTTTTCTAATGTCAAATACCAATGTTACGGATTGTCGTGTTGACCCTATATACAGGGTGTAACAGCGAAACAAGCTACTTCAACTAATTTCCATATTATTAAAGAAACAATAAAATACTATAAGGCAATCTTATAGAAGAAGGGGCGCATCCGATTAGAGAAGAAAATATATTTTTTAAACATGTGGTTCTCAAGTTACAATACAATGTTCTATTTTTTTAAATAGGATGATATATATATATATATATATATATATATATATATATATATATATATATATATATATATTTAGGCCCATTCGATAGAGTATTATCTTCTGAATTCATGCATTCATCATTTTATATCTTTACATAACAAAAATATTGCGAAATATTCAATTGAAATTTAATAAATTTGTGAATTGTTTTTCATACACAGCCTACTGAAAAATAAATATAAAAATCTGTTGTGGCTAGCACAATACCTCTCGCCATTTTCATTTTGTGTTGCATAGGGCGCGAGCAGTTATGTAACTTTGTTGGCCTTGGCAAGCAGATATGGGGGCCCGTGTCAGAATGAGAGCTAGTAATATACATAGGTGTCAAGTATCATAAGTTTTCATCCGAAACATTATGATTTTTCAAATCCATGTGGATTATTTTCCTCGACAATGGATGACAAATAAACGTCAGAATATTTTGAAATTTTGAATGAAAAATTATGACATATGACAATTGTGACATCTATGTAAATAACTACTAGCCGTCATTCTGACACGGATCCTCATATATGCCTGCTAAGGCCAACAAAGTCACATGGCTGCTCGCGCCCTATACGTAACGAATTTAACATTTCTTGTATACACACAAATAATTGAAATTGTTTCTCTTCTTTCGTTCTATGAGAAATTTTATCGTACTATTCTATGTTCAAAATTCTTCAAATTCATTGATGGTATTAGCAGCTTTTCTTAAGGATATATGTAATATTATCAAACCTGTAATTTAAAAACATATTCAATTAATAATACAATAATATATATTAAATGTACTCATACATTTTGCATTTATTTGTCAATTACAAAAATTTGAATATCGCAACTGTTTTTCGGGCAACGAGATTTATTACAACAGATTATTCTATATTATTATATACTATATCTCCAAACCTATACGAGATATAATAAAAAAATTAAATGTGTCAGATTGAGAATTTAATTATCTTTAATATTTGTAGTAACAAATTTTAAAAAAATAATATTTAGAAATTTTTTTATTAGAAACTACCACTTCCGGTTGTCCAATTGGTACCAGAACCTATTCAACTCTTCCCATTACTGTTAGATTGAGGAATCCGTAGTTATACAGGTCTTTAGTCTTATAGAATTTGAGAAATCGTGTCTCCAACAACCTCACACACACACACACACACTTCCACACACACACACACACACACACACACACACACACACACACACACACACACACACACACACACACACACACACACACACACACACAGACATCATTGTAAAAATGTTAAAATCGGATTCTATGGACCTTAAATCGTGCTTATTCAATAAAATCTGGATATCCGATTTTTAGCATGAATCCAATACCTCTCTTAGCGAGAGGTAAAAATCAAATACTCTATCGAATGAACCTATATATATATATATATATATATATATATATATATATATATATATATATATATATATATATATATATACAGGGTGTTAATTAAAAACCTGGCCATAGGCGTTTAACATGGGAAATCAATTTTTTTTGCGCAAAAGTTTCCAAATTATTTTAGACAAAAATACGTCAAATAAAAATTGTAGAGAATTAAATTCTGCATCCAAATTAGTAATAATATTTTATTTTTGACGTTTCATAACCGAGAAAATCAATTTTAAATTTTTCGACCATTTTATAATCTGAATCTTTTCTTCATGAGAAAACTGTTCTATACTTTCAAATATGTTATTGAACGAAAATCACAAAACACAAACTTTTTTAACAGTTAAGATATACAATTTTTCGTAATTTTGTTTGAATTCCGTGGCTATCGACATAAATCTGCAACCTTCAAGAAACTTTTAAAATAATTTTCTCGGTTATGAAATGTCAAAATTAAAATCTTATTTCTAATTTGGATGCAGAATTGAATTCTCTACAACATTTATTTGAAGTATTTTTGTCTAAAATAATTTGGGAATTTTTACGCAAGGAAAAACTGATTTCCCATATTAAACGCCTATGGTCAGGTTTTTAATTAACACCCTGTATATATATATATATATATATATATATATATATATATCATCCCATTTTAAAAAATATAATTTTGTATTATAACTTGAGAACCACTGATTTAAAAAAATATGTTCTCCAGTCGGATATCCCCCTTTGTCTTCCATTAGATTGTTTTAGAGTATTTTATTGTATCTTTAATAATATACAAATTATTTGAGGTAGCTCGTTTAGCTGTTACACCCTGTATATGTGGAAGGAAAAGTGTACATGTACACCTACAATCTTTAATAGACTATAAATTATAAATGAGTTAACGACATGCAGAATAGAAATCGAAATTATTTCACTTTCATAATCTACTTTTAATTTAAATAGGCTTTGCCAAATTTCACCAACCTAGCAAACAACCACATATATCATCAACTAAAACTAGAACATATATGTTAATAATCATAAACGGTTATAATCATCATTATGTCTTTCAATAATTTATCACTTATTCCGTCGTTGTCGATCGGGATTCCAACGATGAGACTTTGCTTCTAACCGTGGTATAAACAGCTCATCATCTCTTGGTTTCCACTCGAAGACTCCGAGACAAAGGCAATGGAAGTACAGGTTACTTGAACCTGATAAACTGCTCTTCTCTCTCTGTCTAACACCCACAACCAATTCTAGTTTTGTCTCTGTCTAACACGTGTAATTACACCAGCTCTAGATGACGGGATGATGCGATATTGAAATTGTGTTTATCCACAATCATGAGGTATTGATAAGGAATTAATATTAGAGGGAGGTACATTCTCGTAAATATTTACAATAAAAATGGAACAACGATTTTACAACGATTTTTGTCCACTGAAGAAGTTCTAAATAGTAACGCATTTTATAAGACCAGGATCATGGCATTTTCTTTGATCTTATGTGATGGGTATTTCCGTTTGCCGCTCGATAGAGATACATCCCGCCGTCCCGGTTTTCAGTAGCTAGTAATTCGTCTCTCACAAGTAATTTGATTATACAGAGTCGAATTGAAGCAGCCAGCAGCAGCCGCGTTGGTGTTGGGTGTATGTATATGTAAGTTTGTAATATGACGCTTGGCTGTATGTATGTATAATTTCATCAGCCGTTTAATTTGTCTCATTGTTACTTGATTTATGATCGTGTTTTGTCTTACGACTACATAGATTTCCTTCAATCTTCAACGAAGGATTATTTCATCTCTCAACAATGAGCAAAGCTAAGATTTTGCTAAAAGTGGGTGTCTATGTATTTTGTCAAAAGTGAAGATGTTATACTCCTATACTCGAGGGATGATTGGAGTATTGGAGATGTAAGTTATGTTCGTAAACTTTCAAATGGAACCACTAAACGTTAACTATATTACATATACGTTTTAAACAGTTAATGTTCCCTGTTCCCTTGCTAATTATATCATTTATAACATAACAATAATGAATAGTTCTCCGTTTTCGGACCCCAAGATCAGGACCGGCCTGAGGCAGATCTGAAGGGTGAACCCCGCGCTTTAAAGGGCTCTGCAATTTGTAAACAATTAATATTTTTATTTACTACAAAATAAATTAATGTACTTAATTCAAATTTTTGTATTCTTTAAAATGTTAAGGCAGAAGTTATATCATCTTATAGATCTTCAGTACTTCAGATTATACAAAAAAATATTATAAAATTGATGATGCCCAAGTGCAAAAATAGGTATTTGGGAAAAGGTTTTTAAAATAAAACTTAAAATGTCTTATTTTAAAAACCTTTTCCCAAATAGAAAGAAATATTTGATTACAACAATAAAATTATTGATTACAATAATGAAAATGACTAATAAAATAAATAATTACATATTTTAGTTTTCAATTTTTAACGTCCTTCTTAATTTGCTGTCCCTAGGAGTAAATATCTAAGCTGCTAATGCCTTGGCGGTCATTTATTCTCAAAATCATTTGTAACATAAAATGAAAATGGCGAGAGGTATTGTGTTATTCACAACAGATTTATAAATGAGAATGACAATCAAAAAGCTGTCAATACGATGGCGCAAGTGTTCAGATGTTCAAATGAATTAGAGATATTTTAACCGAGGAGTTTTTTAAAAAAATAGATAGTATTTTTGTTATTTTCAAAGACCCTGCGGTAAAATTGTGCACATGGCCCCGCAAAAGATCAAGCCGACCCAGTCCAAGATGGAGTTTGTTAATAAATTTTTCAGCATAATAGTTCCAGAAAATCATTTACCCAGTTCTGGGAAAGAGACACATAGTTCAAATTTTGTATAATTTTATTGTAAATATGTTCAAAGTAGTTCTCTTTACCAATAAAATACTGCTAGCTAACATAACATTAGTAACTTAACTTCAAATAACAGTTAAATAATTGTTTAAAATGATACCCTGTCTATATTATTAGTTCATTAAAGCCCTGTAAACAGTTTGTGTATAAAAAGACATGCTATAATTGTGACATATGTGTCTGAACTGAAGTTGTACAAGTTTTCCTGCCGGATACAGTGGCGTACATGCGGGATATTATTTACCCTCGTCTGAATTACTTCCTTAGATGTGGCTTCAATCTACAGTCCTCAAACGGTGGCATACACAAATTAAAACACTTGAAAAATTTCGAGTAAACATGGACCAAAAACTAGTTAATAATTTGTATAAAACTAGACCATAAAACAGGATGATGTGGACTTTCACGGAGAACATCTACAATGTAACTCTGTACCTATTGAATTTGATCAAGGAAAGACAACTATAGCTTGGTGGGGCCACATAATCAGAATGAACGAAGTAACGAAGATAGATCGGTGAGACAAATATGAATAACGAACGTGATAGAAAAAAGAGACAAGGAAGACCTAAAGACAATTGGGATAAGGTAATACTGAAGATCTTAGTGAAGAAAAGCACGACAATTCAAGACGCTGGATAGCAAGACGGCAAGGAATAAGTTAAGTGAAATTCGCACACGATTAAAAAGGTTTCTAACAACGTATATGTAGGTAACTTTTCGTAGAATTTTATGAAAAATACAAATCTTTCTTGTACAAAAATAGTTGTGGGATGTTTGTAACTTGTTGAGAACTACTGTCAGATATCCGATATGTCATTAAAGCACACAACCTGGCTAAAGCTAAGGCTAAGGGTGTTGGTTCGTTATTTCTTTTTTTCCAATTTTATATTTTCCTCTCCAATAATTTTTCTCACATTGTATGTTAGTATAACGATGTATTCCACAGGTTTTTCTCTTGTAAACCTGTTCTATAGTCGATACAATTAACATAAAAATAAATCTTTATTCTTTGTTTCTATATTTGCATTTTCTTTTCTCGGAAATATAATAAAGATATATCTTGATAGAGATGTATAATAATTATGTTTCAAAGCATACCATTCCGCATAGAGTTATTTCGCTGTTTCACTAATGAATAAATGCAAATGTGTGTGTTCCATTTAAATATTCCAGCTGAAAACTAATTAATATTTACGAGAAATGCACTCGAACTAACTTTTTCCAGAGCTGAAATTCATTTGAAAATTACCTCACGTGCGTGTAGGTTAAAAATATAAAAAACAATAGAAAAATCTGATGTGGCCAGCACATTACCTTCCGTTAATCCTGTGTATTATGTACAAATTCCATACATAAATTTTCTTGCGAAAGATTTTATATTTCCAGTAAAATAATTTCATAAACAAACTATGTAAATTGCACTTGACACATATATTTTTCTTCTTTAGTTTTACCATTTCGTAGGGGTCGGCATTCTTGATTTTCTTCTGTCTTCTGAAGTCTTCTGCAATACAGTCCTTCCAGTTTTTCTTTGGTCTTCCTCTGTTTCTTCTACATTCTGCAAGCTGTTCATTCTTTTTCCAATATATTCTTCAGCGCTCCTCATGACATGTTCAAACCAATGTAATCGTCTCTCTCTTGTATCTTTCTAGAAACTTCTATCACTCGAGCTATTTCTCTTATCCTCTCATTCCTTATCCTATCTTTCCGTGTCTTCCCAAACATCTAATTCCACATTCTCGTCTCTGCCAGATTCATTTTCTTTTCATTCTCACTGACATCTGTCAATATGAATTATCTGAATATATTAGTAGTTTCCATGGTTAGTATGGCTGGCTGATTTATGAAATTTAATATCTTTATAATTTTTTTAATCTATATCTAATGAATATGAACCGTATAGAGAATAAAATATTATTTCATATTTATAATAACATAAACATAAAATGTGAAAAAATGATTTATAATTGCCTTTTTTTTTCAAGAAAAATATTTAAGAACTTAAAATAAAGGTATTTCCTGTTGACCAATTATAATCAAAATCTAATCAGCTCTTCATATGGAATACGAAAGAATTATAATGTTGGAGTTATCATCTACGAGAATGTCAATACACACACGCATACACGCATACACACATAATCGTAAAAATGGTAAAATCATATTCTAGTGACTCTAAAACGTGCTTATTCACTAAAAACTCACCATCGAATTTTTTGACCAACGACAATACCTTCCTTACCTAAAGGTGACGAAAGGTAAAATCGACGAACAGCTTACGGTCACAATGTAATATGAATATTTGGAAATTTTACTTGAATTTTACGTAGGTTTGTTACAATTTTAAGTGCTTAAAGTATTCGGTATGTTAAAGTTTTATATGTAACTTTTATTCCCTGAAGCTTGCGTCTCTAATTCCTGACATTGACGAATGATAATTTCAATATTACACAGAATAAAAGAAAACTTTTCTGATAAATAATTCATATATTTGTTCCAAACTTTTGAACTAAGATTGCGGCAGTATGCTAATATTTTCAAACTAACATTTTTCGCTTTAAATTTTTTAATTAATTTTCGCTTTCTATGCGTGGATATATTGTCTAACACTAACATATATGTAACGAATTCACATGCTTCGGTTCACACATCTGCTTTGTTATTATAGTCATTTCATGCTTCAATTGTTGCGAATATCATTGCAGTTTTAGTATAATAAACGTTAGAACATATGTTACACATATTAATTTTATATAGATTATAATTATCCATACATTGATGACATGTAATGTATAATTATAATGTTAGGAAGTAATATATTTCACGTAATCATGCAATTTCTATTTCCTATTATGTCTTATGGAAAATATAAAGTAATGGCAATATATATAGCAAATTTTAAAAAAATTCAATTACTCTCAAGTAAGAAGAGGAATTTTAGAAATAAATTACAAAAATAATATTCCCTTGAAACAAGTTTACATTAAAATAACCTACATGGAATTTATAAAACTTATTTAATTCGTATCTCTGGACATAAAGATAGCAACCATTTGCATTTACTTGTTTATTTTCTGAATTTTAACGTTTGTCTTGTAATTGTTTAAAAATATGAATTTATATTAATAAATCATGGGTCGTATTAAGACCTTGTACCAATAAGATTCGAAAATTCATAATCCCATCGAATAAAAATCTGATGTGGCCAACACAATGCCTACTGTTTAATTTAATTTTTATTCATGTAAATACTTAAAACTAAATTAAATTTAAATACCGGGTTCGATCCCGACTGACGCAAAATATTTCGAATTTTAAATGGCACAAAAATGACCCCTGTGGTGCACTCTCCACGCCCGTGAGGTGCACCTGGTTAAACGACCGTAAGGTACAAATATGTCATCATCGTTACCGAAATCTGTGTACAAAGCAGATTGGCAGACGCAGCAATGGGTAATATGCCGAGATGATATATGTATTTTATTTATATACTTACCTGTATTCATTGCTGGCGTGGAGAGTGCACCACAGGGGTCAATTTTGTGCTATTTAAAATTGTAAAATATTTGGCGTCGGTCGGGATCGAACCCGATTTCCCAGATTCGCCTGGTAAACGCCCGCGGTACAAATATGTCATCATTGTTACCGACATCTGTGTACAAAGCAGATTGACTCACTCAGCAATGGGTAATATGCCGTGATATATTATATATTTTTATTATCTTACCTATATTCCTACATATTTACTTATGCTGCAAATATTGTATTAAGTTCCTTCCCATATAATTATTGTTCCATTTACTATTTTCTTTCTAAAACGTTATTTGAAATGATTAGTTTGTTGACAGTGACATATATCTGTCAGTTACATACATTTGAGATCTGAACTCTGTAACCATGGAGTTGTGTTTAAAACTTAGGCTTCTGTATTAAAATTATAGATAATTTTATAAATTTATCCATAAAATATATACAAAAAGTACTATCGCAAACCTGTAGAAAATTTAATAAACTTTAATTTTTATTATAATAAACCTCGAAAAAATAACATTTAAAGGTATTTTTCGAAGAAAAACTATTTTGAGCTTCCAGTAAAGTGCCATTTTCGGTTATCTGATTTACACCAAAATCTAATGGCATCTTTCCATATAAGCGAAAGGTAGAAATACAAGATTTCAAAATTTTCTGAACTATAGTACTTGAGTTAGAGCGTAAAGAGAATCCACACACACACATATATACACATACACACATACATACAGATATCATTGTGAAAATGTTAAAATTGGATTCTTGGGATCTTAAAACGTGGTCATTTACTAAAATCTCGATATGCGATTTTTAGTACGATCCCTATATACCACCCTTACCAAGAGTAGCGGGAGGTAAAAATGGTATCTCACAAATGAAATTTCGAAAACATTTATTTTACATAAGTTTAAAGTATGGCGTATAATAAGCCGTTTTCGAAGTAATAGTACTATTGCGCCTTCTACAATACTTGGTTGACCAAAAAAACTCAAAGTAGAGAGACAAAATTATAAAAAAATAATTCGTTAAAAAAATCTGTTTTGGCGCTCCAAATTTTTTTAGGATTTAACCAAATAATAACAGCGACAAAATGTCTTCAAGAACGGTAAGAAGACGATTACTTTGTGAAAGCCTATATATTCGTTGATTAACAAAAAAAAACACATTTTTCAAAGAAGATTGTGAAGGCCCGATTGGATTTTGCGAAAAAAAAACATGCAAACTGGACTTATGGAAAAAAAGTGATATTTAGTAATGAATCGATGCTTAATTTATTTAGAAATGATGGAGTATGCCACTTGCGAAGACCTGAAGGCAAACGATTACATATTAAACACACTAAACTTACTGTAAAATATAGTGGTATAGTATATGGTATGGAAGGAAATAGAATAGATTTAAGAACAAAACCAAATTAGGGAATGTGATGGAGTCTTATACAGATGACTATATACCTCTGAAAGATATTATGCAGCAATATAATGATCCAAGGCATACTTCGACACTTATAAAAGATTGATTCAAAGAAAATAAAGTTCATGTTATGATAGGCCATCGCCGTCTCTAGACTTAAATTCAATAAAAATCTCTGGGAAATTCTATAACGAAAAATCAGGGATCAAAGTCATAAAAAAAGAAATTTTGCTTATTGTCTTGAGAAGATCTTTGGGGGGGAGGTCTGGAGTTGACGAGGATGTAATATTAAAATTACATGCTGAAACGATGCAGAGAAATAATAAATTCTGATGGTTGTTATTACGCTAAATATTAGGAATTCTAATTTTCATATCAATTGTTAAGATAGTGCTATCTTTATATCCAGACAAAAATCAAAGTTCTACAAATTAAATTTTAAAAAATAAACATTAATCCTGTAATTTATTTTTAAAATTCCCCTACTTACTTGATAGTAATTGAAAATTTTATAAAGTTCCTATCTTTATGGCCAACCTGTATACAGGAGTTTCATAACTTCGGGTACACACGTTGAGAGCAGGGCAACGAACCCGCGATAAACTGGGTTCGGTTTAGGTTCAGTTTAATTTGGTTTTTGAGAGATGGGTTCGGCCGGGTTCAGGTATTGGGTTCAGGTTCGGTTCGACCTAATGAAAATTGAAGTAATGTTTTTTGAATAACAATCTTTATATAAAAATAATTTAAAATGCGAGCCGAAATTTATGCAAGACAAGAACACGAACACAATTTTAATAAACAAACAAAACAGGCGTCGATTATCGGCTGCATTACGATTATGCTTACGTTTCGTAATCCAAATGAACCTGAACCGGAGCTGAACCCTGAACCCGAATTTTAATAACCGGTTCGGTTCCGACTCGGGTTCTATTGAAAAATATATTTGAGGTTCGGCTCTGGGTTTGGGTTCGCTAAAATGTTACGGTTTGGTTCCGGTTTTGGTTCGGTTCAGGTTCGGGTTCGATGCCCTATAGTTGAGAGTATACAAGATTTACGCTGTTTGTGGACAAATAAATTTAATATAACGGCGTCCTAAAAATGAATTTAAATTTTGTTGTGGTAAACTTGTTTTAATGTTGTTATTTTTTGAAAAATTCTTTTTGATCTGTTATCAACATATCAAATAATATTTATCTTTAACGTATGTACTCAAAGTTATGAAACTCCCTCTACATATAAGTATACATACAAGATATTTCATTTTGTCTGGTCTGTGTGTACATTGTATTGTCAACAATCTAAAAGATCTTTGTTAAAGTAAGCCTTTCTATAAAGCATAAAATGTTTTACATATCAAAGAAAATTAAATATTCTCCAGACGAATTTTCAATATATTATAATTGGATGCCTTTGTATCCATCAGAAGTATAGTGAAATTTTTAAAGATTTATCATTTCTATTAGTATATAGTGTTTGATTCCACCATCTATCATTTCTAATATGTACCTATCTATTATGGTTTAATAAGCTATCTGATCCATCTATCTGGAATTCATCTTTACATGATCTAGTGCTTTGCAACCGTAGGGCAAGGGCTATATTATCCGGAGATTAATGAAGGACCAACAATGATACATAGCCCTTAAGGGCTTTCTCATTTTGCCATTAAATATCAGAAAACAAATTGAGAAAGAAGTTGAAATTTATTGATTGGAGAATTCACCTTTTACTTGTCAATTTTTTCTAGTTATCAAAATTTAAATTTATTATCTCATAATAAAATTCAAGAGCAACACAGGTTTGAATACGTGATTAAAGGTTTATTTGTAATGTCGAAACTTTTCTATATACCTAATGCACCTTATATGTAACAGATTGAAGTGGGTAGATATGGGAAAAGTTTCAATGCGTTCTCGTGCACAGAGGAGAAAAGTGTTCTTATTTCTTTGTACCAGGATTTTAGACAGTATTGGTTTCTTTGAACACAAATATATTAGGATTCGTATTCGATTTAGATCTTGCAGATTAAAACAAATAGAAAACAATATATATATATATATATATAAGTTTAAGACCGGTTTTTATTGTAAGAGTATATTTATTGAAATTCAATTTAAAGAAGTTCAGAATTGTGTATTTTTTGTTGGAGCTAACAGCTAAGCTATTATCATGTTAATTAAAACGAACTTTAAAGATTACCTGTTAAAAGTTTCAGGAATATGGCGTCAGCTGATAAGCAGCTATTACAAAAATTAATCCTTCAAACTTTTACATTTTACAATTTTTCACTCTGAAAACTTTCAATGCAATAAAAATCTATATTTTAAAACTTATACCATAGAGAATAAACGAACTGTAACAGCATTATTTTGTGTTTGTATGATACTATCTAAATCTAAGTGAGTGCCAAGTCACTGGGAGCTGTTCCGCTAATCCTTTATCCGTAACTGGTCCTTTCCGGGCTAAGTTGATTAGCCGGAACTTGAATCCGGTCTCTTGGATACTAACGTTTTTCTAATTAAGCTGAGAAGCTTCTGGTAAAGCGCGCAAAACTCAACCTTGACTTGTCAATCAATATTTATATTTGGAGACAAACAACGACGTTACGTTGTCATGGAAGACACACACCGAATAACTTAATTTAAGAACACAAGAATATGTTGATTATATCTATATTTATTTTTCCAATTTGTGTTGTTATAATTCCTATATATACAGGGTATTAAAAAAAGGGAAACATTTTATGAGGGTATATAGTACTGACCAAAATGAGTAAAAAAGCTTAATCAACTTAGGTCTGAACTAGGGAATGCAATACCGATCGAAATATTGAATACCAGTTTTTCGGTATTTTTAATTGAAATACAGGGATTCAGGTATTAATACCGGTATTATTACAATTATTGAAAATAAAACAAAATTGAAATTAATATACAGTACGTTTGTGAAAGTCAAACTAAATCAAAAATACTCGTAATAATTTTACTTACAGTTATCACGAAATATAAATAAAGAAAGTAACAAAATTAAAATATGATTTCTCAATAACAGAAAAATAAAAATACATTTCTAGAGTAATTAAACAATAAAAAATGTTTTATTTATTAGTAGGTCTGCCAAATTTAAGATACATAAATAAAAAGTATGTATACGAAATTACTAATCACTATACGACTCGGCGATCGACAAATTGATACTTCTCATTACAGATCCACTTCCACTGTTGGGATTTGCCCCGAAAAGCTTGCCAACGCTTTAATAAAATAATATTAATGATTTAAGTATATAATAACTAATAATACATAAGTATAGTCCATTAATAGTATCTTGTTTCTCATTAAAAAATATATCAAAAACTGACAAAGATAGTGTTCGAATAAAATTTTGTCTATATCAGTAAATAAACTATAAAAAATCGAATGTGGCCAGCCCATTACCTTCCGTCAATCCTGTGTATTATGTACAAATTCTATATATAAATTTTCAATAGATATTTTCAGTAAAATTATTTCGTAAACAAATTATGCAAATTGCACTTGACACTGGCATCTTCTTCTTCTTTACCTTTTTCCATTCGTTAGGGGTCGCTATTTTTTATCTTCTTTTTTCACTCATTTCTGCTTTGCGTGTTGTCCTTAATCAGTTCCTTTTCTCTTAAGTTTTCCGCAATACAGTCATTCCATCTTATCTTTGGTCTTCCACTGATTCTTTACCTTCTACTACTAAGCTATTCATTCTTCTTCCAATATTACTCGTATTCTTCATCTCTCCTTATGACACGTTCAAACCAATGTAATCGTAATAATTGAAAAATAAAAAGAATACTTAATTTCCCACAAATTTTATACGAAATAAGCGACTTTCCACTTCTCAATATGGAATACACCCTATTTAAGCACACAAAATTGTTTTCGTAGTCTGATGATGACTGAAAAGTTGAAACAATGTTGATACTTTAGTAAATAAAATTTGTGGAAAATCAAGTATTCTTTTTATTTTTCTATTATAATTGTAAAATATGTTCCACCGAGAACCGACTACAAATACTCTATCAACAATGTAATCGTTTCTCATGTATCTATCTAGAAATTTCTATCATTCGAGCCATTTCCCTTATCCTTTAATTCCTTACCTTATCTTCCCGTGCCTTCTCCAACATCTATATCAACATCCTCATCTCTGCCACATTCATTCTTTTCATACACACACACACACACACACACACACACACACACACACACACACACACACACACACACACACACACATACAGACATTATCGCAAAAAATAGTAAATTCGTATTCTAGGGACCCCAAAACTTAGAAACTCACTATCAAAATTTCTGACCAAAGACAATAAGTACCTTCCTTACCTAAAGGTGACGGAAGGTAAAAACAATAAAATTTATATGATTTTTTTTTCAATAATAGTTACGATGCTTTTAAAAATTAAATATTGGCCAAAGTCGGCACAACATTTAACTTATTATAATTTTTTTTTATATAAAAAGCATATCTAAGATGACCTGTGAGGTAAACAAAACGGACCATTTAATCGACGTCGTTACTCATAGTTTTCGAGGTAACAGAGGTAAACCCCGTAAAACTCATTTTTCACTGCCTTATATCTCGGACACTATTGAAGATTGGACCCATGTTGATGAAGATTTTTTTACTCATTTTGGTTAGTACTACATGCCTTTAAAAAAAAATACCCTTTTTTAACATCCTGTGTAACGATAACAATATACCGGCGTATATGTCTGAATCTAGGCGCGCCTTCGGCAGTTCACGTTTCGCGAAATAGAATTATATTAAACGTTAAACTATTTAATTCCCGATAGTTAGCAGTTATAATGCCATTACCCCAATGCACTTGAGACTAAAATTTACCTTACGCACCCAGTACTCCAATTTCCAACTCCTACATTGCTTCAAACTAATTCCTAATCTCTTGCACTATTCTGTGCACATGTACAGATTTTTTGCAAGCCTTCGGGTTTAGCTTATCGATCCATGCAATTAATTATATCTGGGTGTGCGGGTGCGTCTGCTAACAGAGGTACAGTCCGTGTATAGAGTATAAAGTACAGTCACACCAATCAATACAAATGGCATCAATGAACACAGAATGAGACAGGGACAGATTTTTCAATTTATGGAGCCATTCAGAATCGAATGTAACTTTGTATGTTTCATTATTCTATTTATGAGGGCAGTAAAACTTCAAATAAAGATAAAGAATTGAATCTAAAATTTATAAATCGAGATTTAGATTTTACATAGACAATAAGAGATGGGATAGTATGTTTCTTTAAATTTAAAAACGCCTACAATTTAATCTTCTATATTATATTATTTTTGAAGTATATTAATTTTATGTGTGTGGGTAGAAAAACTCATATATGATGGCAACACATGTATGAAAGTAAATAAAATTTCATTTATAAAACCGGGGAACTTCAGTAAATAATTTTCAAATCATTGCGGTTTCCGGAAAAATTATTAGGGGTTGCCCGCTTTTATAAACCCTTTGTATATATATTATTTAACCCTTATCACGCACACACAAATATTTTCCAAGTAATTATACAATACATAAATAATGTTAAATGTAAATATAATAGATATTGTTTATTGTAAATTGTCATTTAGTTTAATGTTAATTTTTGATATCATCTGACATCAATATATGTTTGACACGCTTTTAAATAAAATAATTAAGTACTGCCAATGTATATATTGATAACATCATATACTAATAATCATTTATTTTCACTGTCAATAATAATGAAATGATATGTAGGTATTCAAATATAATTGTTAATCATACAAACAGCATGTATTACATTATTAACTTTATAAATAGTGCAAATACAATGTTATTAAACTTCATAATGAAGAAATCTTTACACTGCGAAGAAGAATTTATTGAAACGTAAAAATTTTATCTGAGGAAAGAACAATACAACATTAATGGATGTTGAGGCATTAAGACGGGTGAACGATTCCGAACGTTTAATAGCGTTTTTTACGATATCAACGCTGGTTATATTCCAAATTACCAACTTCATTTTCTACAGAAATCCTCGAAAAAATATCACAATATATTTTTACTAAGTTTATCTGATAATTATTGTACTAGGTATACTACTTTGAACATATGTAAAATAAAATTTTAATAAATATATCTGTTCTAATTCTCAATAATACTATTTATTTCAAATTACAATGTTGATTCGTTGCTTGGCTTTGATCGAAGTATAATTAAAGCATTTTAATATAAAATCATTTTCCTCTTGAATTTAATTTGAAAGAATTCTTCAAGCCTCACTTAGCGTTCGAGAACTGTTGAAACTTTAATTAGCTTTTAAATATTTTTACCATAAGGTTGGAGGTATGTATACAAAATAATAACTGTAAAAAGAAGTGATAAAAGTAAGAGAAACTAAGATTGGTGCTGGAAGGTAATGGGTATGTTTTATTTTTCAGTGTAGCAATTCGACTTTCAGAAAGAAAATAAAACACTTTATAGCGTGTTCACGTGAAGGATTCCATAGTTGTTTTGATAGACAAGCATCCTTCATGTCTACAACTCAATTATCCCGCGTATTGTTTGCAGGACAATGCAGGACTATGAATAATTATACCATAAGGACCCTACTGTCCTCTTATTGTCCTTTGCAGGGCGCGAATCTTATTACTATAGTGCATTTTACCTCATTTTCCTAACTTGTGTGTACAGGGAGGGCAGTTGCATTTAGTCTCTGTGTGTGTTAGTGTGTGTTAGGGGTTGTTGCACGCTCTCGGTGCAGACGCGAGACGCGACCGGACAAATCGATCCGCCAGCCGTCAGCTCCGGGGGCTCCGGGGCTCCGCTTCAACAGCCCCAATCACTCCGACATTCAACACCCCTACACACCAAGCTTAGCACATACAAACGAACGGAACAGACAGACGGACATAAGACACGGACAAGGGGTAATAAACAAATTATTACTAACAAAGAAAGAGTAGTTATATTATTTAAAGGGGATGATAACTTTTTTTCTGGTGGACTTCCACGGTGTTTCCATTGTTTCGACTCTTGTTTTGTCTTTGGAATATAATGAGGACTCCTGGGATCATCTGTAGTTTTAAACCGACGGATAAAATCCTGTGAAACGCATCAATTTCGCCGAAAATTGATAAACTATAATTACAATTTTTGTACCGCATATTAACTACCCGCGTGTACTAAGTTCCCCAAATAACTCGATTTTAAATTACTCATTCCCAAAATTACGAAATATGGACATTGATGGTTCTTGCATTAAGCTACAGATTTATTCTGACTAATAATAAATATTTCATAAAAACTTAAACACATACAAATAAAAATATGAAACGGCGAGGAGCTATCTTAAATTAAAGAACTTCTAAACTGTCCTAGTCCTGCTCTAGAATTAGGTATCTCTACCTTTATTATTAATTTACATCAATTAATTGCGAAATGTATTAACTATTAATTAATAAATAGATATCTTAGGAGGCCAACATATAAATAAACAACACCCTCCATAAATTATATATTATTATTATTATTATTATTATTATTATTAGTGTTAACACAAAGATACGTGATAAATAATTAAAGAAAAGAAATTAATATTATTATCTGAAAATAAAATAAATATATCATCAGGGCATATTACCCATTGCTAGGTGTGCCAATCTGCTTTGTACACAGATTTCGGTAATGATGATGACATATTTTTACCGTGCGGGCTTTTACCAGGCGTCACCTCACGGGCACTTATTTCTGACGTGGGGTGTGCACCGCAGGGGTCACTTTTACACCATTTTAAAATTCTAAATATTTGGTCTCGGTCGGAATCAAATCCGGTTCCCCAGGTAATCTCAAAATAATTTTAAATTAATGTGGTTTAATGTAAAAACAACCAATATTCCAATTTCGTAACTATTTAATTAATAATTCAATTAATTTCTATGTAAAATAAAATTCAAACTTCTAATACCATCTTGTGTTCATTTCTGAATTAATTATGTATATTTCATTATGTAAAAATTGTTAGAAAATCTCGTTGCTTCGGTAATCTTTGTACATATTAATTAAATATATTTTCTACGTTAAAAACAAGGTAGGTATACAGAGTGGTGACCGACACAGCCGAACATAGTCCTTTAACATGTAAAATCAAACTTTCCAAATTTCCTGCTTCCCTAATTATTTTAGATAAAAAAGATGTACATCACGTCAGATGGCCCCATACTTGATATCAATCCAAAACTTCATGAGAAGTTAGTGCTAGGTTTGTGCTGGTTTGTGCTAGAATCTTAAAGTTTGTGCTGTTTATTTACGCCAATTATTAACAATTGAAATGGGGAATCTGGCGTGACACTAAGAGTAAACCCCTTTAGTTTATAGCAACATTTGAATAATAACACAATCCACAGTTAGTGCTAGGTTTGTGCTGCTCAGATTTAAATTATGAAAGTTTGTGCTGTTTATTTAGGCCTAATATTAAAAATTAAAATGGGGAATCTGGCGTGACACCAAGAGTAAACTTACTTTGTTTATATTAATATCTGAACAACACCACCCACAGTTAGTGCTAGGTTTGTGCTGCTCAGATTTAAATTATGAAAGTTTGTGCTGTTTATTTACGCCTAATATTAAAAATTAAAATGGGGAATCTGGCGTGACACCAAGAGTAAACTCATTTTGTTTATATTAATATCTGAACAACAACACCACCCACAGTTAGTGCTAGGTTTGTGCTGTTCAGATTCAAATTATGAAAGTTTGTGCTGCTTATTTACGCCCAATATTAAAAATTAAAATGGGGAATCTGGCGTGACACCAAGAGTAAACTCATTTTGTTTATATTAATATCTGGACAATAATACCATCCACAGTTTGTGCTAGGTTTGTGCTGCTCAGATTCAAATTATCAAAGTTTGTGCTATATATTTATATTTATTATTAACAATTGAAATGAAGAATCTGGCGTGACATCGAGAGTAAATCTGTTTTGTATATACCAGTATCAATATTAAGCTAATAATAACATCCACAGTTAGTGCTAGGTTTGTGCTGCTCAGATACAAATTATAAAAGTTTGTGATGGTTATTTACATGTATTATTATTATTATTATAATTCCCCTTTGTTTAAAACAATATACGGGTAATAATAACACCCACAAAAATAATTTCAATTCAACGATTATTTATTTAAATATCGTAATTGCATTTAAACATAGGACAACAATGTCATATCTTAAAATTTGCTGTTAGAGTCCAAATTATGAGATTTCATTATTTTTATTATTATTATTATTAAATAATTTCAATTTAGTAAGTATTTATTTAAATAATTGCGCGGTCAAATATAGGACTATGATTTAAATATTAAATCTATTTACATTGAACAGAGTAATTTGTTAAAGGTATTATTATATTGGTAATTAATTTATTTAATATTATATTCTAATACAGTATATAATTTGTACCCAAAAATTATGAGCTATAACTCTCCTATAAAACGATTGTAGAACATGCCACATAAACTACCTCTCTTTTTAAAAGAAAAATTCATTTTAATAATAAAAAACGGGGTGTTTATTAAAAAAATATTATTGCTTTTTAACAATGAAAATATTGCATAAAATTGTTAATAATAGATGTAAATCAACAGCACAAACTTTCATAATTTGTATTTGAGCTAGTGTTTTATCAATACCAGAAATCTTGTCTTGATGATCATTTCTTGCCTTGTCTTGATTTTCAAGACAAAAATAAAATAAAAATTTCTTGTCTTGCTCATTTCTTGGCGACGTACTTTTTGTCTTGTTATTCCAATAGAGTGTAGCTGTTTTAGAGCAAAAAATCAAAAAAGTTTAATTATACAGGAAATGGTTGATCATAATATGAGTAATATATTTTTATTATTTTATATATAAAATTGTTTGCTGAATTCAATAGTAAAATAATAAATATAGCATAATATTATTTCATATAAGTGAGTTACGGATTAATTCCGGTTAGACCGGAAGTACCACACTGCTTTGAAAATATGTATTTTAGTTGAAACGGACATATCAGAAAACTCTTAGATATCATATTTTGTAAAATAATATGGAATAGTTTTAAAAATAAAGATAGTGTAAACTCCCCATGGGACAGCCTTAGTGGGGTTCTATCATATACAGAATGTTAATGCTATAAATTCATAGGGTATGTAAAATAGATTGGCTTTTACTAATAAACTCATATCTGGAAACGCACCGTTTTCGAACTACAAACTCTTAAAATAGTAATTATTATCTACCCAATTTTAGTTGGGTTTGATTTATTACGTCAGTTATTAGTTTTGTTTATTGTAACTTCTACATAGCATTGAATTTTTTAAAATAATTTTATTCATTTTTTAATACATATTAATAATTGCTCAAACAATAACCATCAATTTCAATCAAGCATGGCAACATACGTACAAGATCAAGAGTAAATCTTGATTTTTGTGAAACACTAATTTGAGCAGAACAGATCTAGCATTAATTGTACATAGTATCGATACTCAGATATTATTAAAAAGAAAATGAGTTTACTCTTGGTGTCAGGTCATATTCTTCATTTCAGGTCTTAATAATAGTAGTAATGGGGTCTCGTGGCCGTGTGCCTGAGTGTCTGGTCGCGAATCTAGGGGACCTGGGTTCGATCCCGACCGACGCCAAAAATTACATCGCATTTTAATGGCACAAAATTGACCCCTGTGGCGCACTCTCCACGCCAGCAATGAGTGCCCGAGAGGTGACGCCTGGTAAGCGCCCGCACGGTACAAATATTCCATCATTACCGATATCTGTGTATGAAGCAGATTGGCACACCCAGCAATGGGTAATATGCCGTGATAAAATATTTATTTTTATTTATTTTAATAATAGTAGGCGTAAATAAACAGCACAAACTTTCATAATTTGAATCTAACCAGCACAAACCTAGCACAAACTTCAGATTGCGTTATTACCCAAATATTGTTATAAACAAAATAGGCTTAGACTTAGTGTCACGCCAAATTTCATAATTCATTTGTTAATAATAGCTGTAAAGCACTAAGTTTCATAATCTGCAACTGAGCAGCACAAACCTAGGACTAACTGTGAGAGGTATCGTTGCGCAGATACTAATATATGAAATTACTCTTGTTATCACGCCAGATTCCCCATTTCAATTTTTAATATTAGGCGTAAATAAACAGCACAAACTTTCATAATTTGAATCTAAGCAGCACAAACCTAGCACTAACTGTGGGTGGTATTGTTGTCCAGATATTAATATAAACAAAATAAGTTTAGTCTTAGTGTCACTCCAGATTCCCCATTTCAATTTTTAATATTAGGCGTAAATAAACAGCACAAACCTTCATAATTTCAACCTGAGCAGCACAAACCTAGCAGTAACTGTGGATGTTATTATTAGCTTAATATTGATACTCGTATATACAAAACAGATTTACTGTCGATATCACACCAGATTTTTCATTTCAATTGTTAATAATAAATGAAAATATATAGCACAAACTTTGATAATTCGAATCTGAGCAGCAAAAACCTAGCACGAACTGTGGATGGTATTATTGTCCAGATATTAATATAAACAAAATAAGTTTACTCTTGGTATCGCGCCAGACTCCCCAATTATATTTTTAATATTAGGCCTAAATAAACAGCACAAACTTTCATAATTTGAATCTGAACAACACAAACCTAGCACTATCCGTGGGTGGTGTTGTTGTTCAGATATTAATATAAACAAAATAAGTTTACTCTTGGTGTCACGCCAGATTCCCCATTTTAATTTTTAATATTAGGCGTAAATAAACAGCACAAACTTTCATAATTTGAATCTAAGTAGCACAAACCTAGCACTAACTGTGGGTGGTATTGTTGTTCAGATATTAATATAAACAAAATAAGTTTACTCTTGGTGTCACGCCAGATTCCCCATTTTAATTTTTAATATTAGACGTAAATAAACAGCACAAACTTTCATAATTTAAATCTGAGCAGCACAAACCTAGCACTAACTGTGGGTGGTGTTGTTGTTCAGATATTAATATAAACAAAGTAAGTTTACTCTTGGTGTCACGCCAGATTCCCCATTTTAATTTTTAATATTAGGCCTAAATAAACAGCACAAACTTTCATAATTTAAATCTGAGCAGCACAAACCTAGCACTAACTGAGGATTGTGTTATTATTCAAATGTTGTTATAAACTAAAGGGGTTTACTCTTAGTGTCACGCCAGATTCCCCATTTCAATTGTTAATAATTGTCGTAAATAAACAGCACAAACTTTAAGATTCTAGCACAAACCAGCACAAACCTAGCACTAACTTCTCATGAAGTTTTGGATTGATATCAGGTATGGGGCCATCTGACGTGACGTACATATAAAAAAAGCATGAAATTCTGCATCTGAATCATTCAACAAAATTAATTTTGTGTAATGTCAGAAATTAGGTATGAAAATGTCGAAAATCACCTCAAAAATAGCAATAGCTATAGAATTGAGACAAAATAAATAACAAATGTCTAGCGGTTTATCTGTCATGTTAAGAGTAATTTATTTTTTTTAGGTATTATTTCTAATTTCTGTTCCAGTTAACAATTATCTGTTATTTTAAATTGATATTTGTTCACATGCACAGAAATTACAAATAATAATAAAAATAAATTAACCTATCTTGAGAGATAAATCGTGAACATTTGTTAATTTTTGGTTTCAATTCCATGGTTTTAGCTATTTTTGGGGTTATTTGCGACATTATCATGCCTAATTTCTATGCCGTTACAAGGCAAACAAAATTAATTTTGCTTATTAATGATGCAGAATTTTATGCCCTACAACTTCTATTTGAAGCTTTTTTATCTTAAATAATTAGGGAAGCAGGAACTTACGAAAGTCTGATTTTACATGTTAAAGTCCTATGTTTGGCTGTGCCGGTCATTAGTATTTGAAGTATTTAAATATTGAACACTTTACAAAACATAAATGAAAGTACAAAAATTAAAAAGCAATGGAATAATGGACATATAAACCAAATAAATAAATTTACATTGGAAGCAAAATTCTACCTTATTGTTTATTGCATGAATGTAAAAAGAAAACTCCCATACGCATATTAAATAACGAAAGTAGAACATGAATGTTGTGCGCGCATTTATATTGAAAATTACAGCAAAAACAAAATATCAAAATAAACAAATAAATCCACAAATGCGCACATATTTAAATTGCTAATATTGTACGTCAAATAATATTGTTATGATGTGAAATTTTTAATTCTGATACAGATCCAACGAATCAGTAATCTGATATGAAAAGTGTTGAAAAATAAAACACACATTATAGCGCAATTATTATACTCGAATGCGAATTTAATTATCACACTAATTAATAACATCTGTAAAGTGGAATGCAACATTCATTAACAATCGGACAAAACAAATTATTGTAAATTCATCAATCGCTGGTATTATTAGTCAAATCAATATGACATTAACTATGAAATGAATCACTTTAATAATTAAGCAATATTATTATGGCTTCTCAGTAAAGTTATTAATTGTTGTTCCATGCTCCAAATAGGAGCAACAGAGTGCTAGTGAGATTACAGAACCACATCTTTTCCGGAGAAAGCGCTTACCTAATAATATCATGATGAGAATTGTTAAATTACGTAAAATTTGCAACTTTCTTTTCAACTATACAATAAGCATGTATGTTATATAATTTAAAATTAATACTATTTCTTTCCACACTATTTAGAACATTTTTTAAACAAATTAATAGTTTTTATCAAAGATTTTTCTTTGCAAAGATAAAACCTAGATTATGAAATATAGCTGAAAAGGTTTTAATATATTTTTATGTTCAAATAAAATTTCATAAATTTTTTAATGAATTCTTTCCCAGTTTTATTAAATCTTGGATGTAATATTTACGATTTTTTATTACCATGAATGTAATTTAAGTGTGAAATGGGCATGAACGATTAATATTTAATGACAAACAACAGTACATCGTTATTAACAAATCCTGAAACCTGAAACGCCTGAAACCGTACCACAAGTCATGCTGAAAGTGTCTAATTGGTATGTCAGAGTTAAATACCATGAAACTAGACACTGAAACAATAAAATTTCGGGTATAACAACTGAAATCAATATACACAAAAAAGGAAACTTTTTTCAGGTCTGAAATCTTTCAGCAAGTTCTGCATTATTTATCTGTTCACGCTGGAGTAAAGTCTACATTTTCAACTTAAAGAATCTTGTTTTTATCTAGTAATGTATTTGACATCTGACACTAAATCAATTCACAAAGTTATAAAATTATGTTTGAAAAAAATTGACGTGCGATGTCTCTGTATCCGCAGTCAGTTGTTCGCCGATCGGCGTTTATTTTTGCACGCTGTCGTTCAATCATTTTAATGTTACAATGTTTTAAGATAATGAGGTTTTGTTATACAAATATTTTGCATTTCACAACGACGAATCTATTAAGTAATTGACAGATAAAAAAAAAAACCGGAAAACATGACAAGACAATACCCAAGAATAGGAAAAATTTAATAATAATAATAATAATAAAGTTGTAAAAATTACATATGCCAATTTTTTGTTTTAACTACCAGTTAAGTTAATGTTTAATCAATGTTGAATGTACAAGATCTGAGTTAGTTTTGACTATGTATAATTTTCTAACATCTGTGATGATGCAGTATGATGAACCGTAGTCTTCATCTCGATGTCTGTTCTCTCTCATGGTTTATGGTTGTAGAACCAGTTGTGGTTTATAAGGCGGGTATTGTGTTGCCCTTGGTGAACAAAAAACAAAAAAACAACCATCTGGGCTCATCTTGCATTCCACAGCCAACTTATACCACCCACCAACATTCAATCCTAACATTCAATCCCTCCACAATTAATATAAAGTCATAGTAGCCTTGGTACGAGGAATACAGCAATTGTTCTCCGGTGGAAACATTTGAAAGTGTGCCAGGCCTACCTGGACTCCGAGGAATTCGAGATAAATGCAAGTGGAAATGTCATAGCAACCGTAACAAAGAAGTAGTAATAGGAAAAATTTCTATAGATAAAGGCTATTAACTCGGAGTTAAGCTGCTAAAGCCAACGAACACCATGTTTATATTATCTTCAATGATTGTATACAGTACGTGCGTTAACACAAAATATACAGCTAAGCTTTACATACAAAGAATTCGACTAATTTTTATGTTTTACTGTCGTAAAGTACACCACAAGTTTCCATGAAGTGACTAATTATAAAGGTAAAGAAATTATTTGGTTTTCTTTGTGTAACAGATGAAGAAAGACAAAGACATTGGGAATGGAGTAGGCGTAGAAAAAACAGTTGAAGACTAGGGGACGAAGTGGATGAGTCATTCTATACTCCCTCGTTTTACAGGGTTGCCAACTAACACACAAACGCACTAGGAGTACCGAAGCAACTTGGAGAGCTGATTTTATTTGCTAATCGGTTTCCATGAATTTCCCCCATGTTCCAGGTGCCAGATCCGGAATGGATAACATTTTTCATTAGTCACACATAATAAATATTTAGTAGAAATCAAAAGATGTGAATAACCAAAAACACCTATTTTCTCAAAAATTTGCAAATTTAGAATCAGCCTGTTGATAGATAGATTTTTGAAAGGTGGGTGTATATGAGTTTTTGGAGATATAACTCAAAAATAGATACAAATACAGACTATTTCTTATCATCCCCGACAAGAAATAACAATTGGAATATTAAGAATTAAATAATTAATTTATTTTAATGATAATAATAATAATATCATCACGGCATACTACCCATTGCTGGGTGTGTCAATCTGCTGTGTACATAGATTTCTGTAATGATGATGACGATGACATATTTGTACCGTGCGGGCGTTTACCAGGCGTCACTTCACGGGCTTTCATTACTGGGGTGGAGAGTGCACCACGCCATTTAAAATTCGAAATATTTGGCGTCGGTCGGGATCGAACCCGGTTCTCCAGATTCGCGACCAGACACTCAGGCACGCGACCACGAGACCCCATGAATTTATTTTGATTGTGGGTTTTTGATTGCATCATGATTTGAGTAAGTAAACATTCCACTACCCTGTTGCTTATCTGTACCATTCGCAGCTTAATAATTCAGCGATTCAGTTCACGCACAGTAACACGCACACGGACCAAACTTGTTGCTCAACTAACACTTCTTTCGTTAATATACTTTGCTTACGATTAGAAAAAATAAAGATTCTATGTCACTTACAAAGAATTCAGAATGTAGTATTCAGGCTAATAAGAAGTTTACAGTCGAAAGAATTGAGTCTTCTCATATGTGGGTTATTTTACAATTTGAACACAAAGGCTTTGTTTTTTCGTTAGTAAGACAGAGACAACTGTATGAGGTTGGAGTGAGATGGGTAGGTAATTATGTGGCAGCAACACATGTGGCGTATGACTTGTATGAAGTGAAATGTTTCATATGCAAGATGGATATTAAAATCTCTGTTCTATATGCTGCACTTCTGCCTAAGTTAGAACAGTCTGACCTACTATACACACGCCACAAAAATGCATCTCAATCTCACAGACGTTTTCCTATCTTTTAATTTGAAAAAAAAGTGTGGTGCACTCTCCACATCAGCAATAAGAGTCCGCACGGTACGAATATGTTATCATTATTACCAACATCTGTGTACAATGTACAAAGCTGATTGGGATTTGAACCCAAGACTTTCCTATATCTATAGTAACTATACTCGTAGATACCATAAAATTTGATGGCCTGTAGATACGAAATATTTATTTACTCCCTTTGAAATGAAATATAACATTACATCATTTTTATTGCATGGCCTATTTGATGGTCATTTTGATGTGTATTTAAAGTTAAAGGTGATGCTGTATAAATAAATGAAGATCACTCTTAGTGGGTGTATCCGAGTGGCCTTTGACCCCTGCTGCATTTTTCATTCTTTTGTTTTGAACAAGTGCAACTAATGGACGGTACATTCCCCAGTAAAAGTAACGTCTTTGTTCGTTTATGAGATGATTACATGTGGAGGACCCCATTCTTAGAATGATTAGGCATTGCTTAAAATATTTCTATAAATGTGTATGTATGTGCTGTTGATTGCTACAATTGATGTACCAGTTTAATGTTACAGTGTGTGAATGTGCTTAGTTTTATCTCCCGATCTTCTAAGTATCTGCTAGGAGCAGTTAGAGCATTTGAATATAAAGTACTTGGTGCAAAATCGATTACACATTAGACACAAACTATCTAACAACATCTCAAACTTTCCACACACGTGAAATCCAATTACGAACTATTCCAAGTTGAATTTTTCATTCATAGTTGTTGATAGCGTTGCTTTAACATCGTGGGTAATGCATTTATTGTTGAAGAGTAAAAATGTTAATAACATAGAATCACGCAAGGAATACAAAACGAAAAGTGCGGATGAAAGTGAACGAACGATATAATGATGAAAATGATGCTGCATTACCTTGAGTAAGCCAAAAAAGTTACTCGAACACCGAGGTATTTTCTTGAGAAAACGTACAGTGTAAAACATACAAAAAAGTTATAAATTTTCTGTTCGTTTATTACAATAAAGTTCAATAATATTTTACATGTTATTAAAAATGTATTCATGAATAAAATTTACATGAAACTGTTAAACAAAGTAAATAAAATTTAAATTAATATCTGGATTAAGCTGTAAAATATTAAACTGCTTCATAAAACATTACATCCTCACATATTTAACAATAATGTTTATCGAATCAACGATGAATAATATGCGATTAAAAGCAAATTGACAATATCTGACACCCTGAAGAAGGTGTAAGTATATACCGAAACGTCGATTTTGCAAGAATATATGCCATAGAGCTTTTGCTTCGATCTCATTAATTTAAAAATCTGATGTGGACACCACACGACTTCCTTGTACGATTATTAAACTATACATATTTTTTTAATAAATAAATTACAAAATATTAATTTTAACTTCAAAACAGTAAGATATATAGCGACCATAAAGGTAGTTTTTAAAGACAGTTTTGATTACAACAAAGAAATATTTGATTACAATAATGAATATGACTAATTTCACAATAAAAATATAATATTTGTTACTATACGAATCATAAAATTGCACGTATTTAACGTAATTTGTCATTTTATTTTTTTGTCTTAATCCATAGCAAGCTTTATTACAAAAACAAAAAGTATATAATTTTTAAATTTACATATCTCGCTTATACAAAGGGCTAATTTAATAATACTTGATGTGCTAGACGCAGAAATTAATTCTCTAAAACTTTTATTTGAAGCATTTATTTCTAAAATCAAAATAAAATCATTTTATTCAAAAAAAACTGTTAACAACTTCAAGTAATGTACCACTTCCGGTTAGCCTATTTTAACCAAAATCTATTATGTTATTTCGATTGACATAAAAGTCTTTTATACCAAATTTGAAAAGTTTTGGATTATATTTTAAAACAGTTTTTCATTAAAATCTATTATAGGCTTCAAGTAAAGTGCCACTTCTGGAAATTGTGTAATAACCAGAAAGGGAGGTGCACAACTAGATGTTATAAGAGTCCTAAATACAAAATTTCAACTTTCTACGGCTTACCGTTTTTGAGTTATGCGAGATACGTACGTACGGACGTACGTACGTACGTACATACGTCACGACGAAATTAGTCAAAATGGATTCAGGGATGATCAAAATGGATATTTCCGCTGAAATCTGAAAACCGAAATTTTTCGCGATTACAATACTTCCTTTACTTACGTACAAGGAAGTAAAAATACTTGCATCACTGGTCAAGTTTTATTTGGAACTTATACGATAAATGGCCACTAAATCCACAATGTTCATCTCTTTATTTTCTTCATTTTCACTAATATTTTTTACTTATTCAGTTCTGAAACACTCCAAATTTCGTACTCAATTTGATCATGGCATGGCTTACTATAACGTCTATATAAAAATATTAAAATTAATTGAACTGAATAAAATTTTGAGAACTAAACTTGGAAATTAACAATGAAAATAAATAAATTGTAATATATAATTGTGTGTTCATTTGTTTCATTGCCACAATCATTGATTTTACATTATAAAAATAATAATTGTTGTATTTTTGCTGTTTTAAACAAAAGAACATCAATAAATTTTAAAGCTGCAAAAAATATCTTTTCAGTGGTATAAATTCCAATATCTGACATCTTCTTCTTCTCTATCTTTTCGCATTCATTAGGGGTCGCTATTTTTTATTTTCTTATTCCAATCATTTCTGTTTTGCGTGTCGTCCTCATTCAGTTCCTTTTCTCTCAAGTCTTCCGCAATACAGTCCTTCTTATCTTTGGTCTTCCTCTGTTTCTTCAACCTTCTATTACTAAGTTATTCATTCTTCTTCCAATATATTATTCATCTCTCCTCATGACATGTTCAAAACAATGAAATCGTCTCGTATATTTCTAGAAACTTGTAACACTAGAGTTATTTCCTTACCGTATATTTCCGTGTCTTTTCCAACATCTACTACAACATCCTCATCTCTGCCACATTCATTTACTTTTCATTGTTACTGACATCTGTCAATTTGAATTATCTGAATATATTAGCAGTTTCCATGATTAGCATAGCTGGTTGATTTGTGAAATTTAATATCTTTATAATTCTTTAACTCTATTGAATATAAAGTATAACATGCAATCAAATCGTATAGAGAATAATATAATCTTTAAGTTATAATAACGTTAAATGTCAATAAATCATTTTAACTGTTAAAATCTTCAAATGAGGGTACTTCCGGTTGACCAATTATAACCAAAATGTAATCACTTATTCTTCTGGATGTAAACTTGAGGAATACGAAAAACTTATAATTTTTGGAATTGTGGTATTGAAATTATGCGATCCGAAACTTTCGTCACACACACACACAGACTCACAAACATACATACAGACATAATCGCAAAATGGTAAAATCGTATTATAGAGACCCTAAAACATGCTTATTCACTAAAAACTCATCATTGAATTTTTTGACCAAAGACAGTACCTTACTTACATAAAGGTGACGGATGGTAAAAATGAAGTACAAACTAAAATACTGTATTGTTTCATATTTAGAAGTTATAAGTAAAAATAAAAATCCGCAAAATTTGAATCTTTACATTCATCTAGTGACCTATGAGTTTTTCGGGAAAAACAAATACATCTTTCAAATGGTCTACTAATGGGGCAACTTTGCCTTAATTTAACCGATTTCATATTTCTTATAGTTTCCCAGATCCCAAAGGTGAGCCTCGAAAAACGAACGTCCTATACTTCGTGAAATAAAAAATATATGAAAACAACAATAAATTTTACTTTTTTATACTGTATGATTTGTTAACATATACATATATTTTCATTTAATGGCCGATTTATGCTATATTTAAGCTTGCCTACATGGTTTTTTCCTTACCGGATGTTGTAAACAGACATTTAGAAAAAAACATGCATTATATATACAAATAGGCTGTATAAAGTGTAGCAGACCCAGTTTATTAAATAAACATACAAACACACACACACGCACTAACACTAAACCTAGAGGAATTGGGATTCCGTGAACCAGTCCATGCCTAGCCTTTTCTAAGGGTTACTTAATTTAGTTAGTGATGATGTTACAGCCGAGGTCAGAGGTCAAACAGATTAATGGAGGACTAGTTAACCCGTACCCGCATAATACGACTATAAGGAATTTACATCGTAGAAGATTCCACGGTCGTTTTAAAACCATTCACTACTTTAATAATAATTCTCATACCGAAGATTACACCGGAACTTGATTCCAAGAAGGGGACTTTGTGGCTCAGTTGGCAAATCATCCTACAATGATAAATGATGTAGAAGAAAAATAGTGTAAAGTGTTATAATAATAACGCAACATACACTGTCGTGCACAAATGTAATTATACAGCCGATCATAGATTACATATTTGTGTTGACCTATATGTTACTATTTCTGCTGTCCGACAAATCTTTTTCTCTTCAGACATCACGCAAAGAAATCAAAACTTACATGAAACTATATAACATCCATGTGATAAAATTGTGTGGAGAATGACAATATTTAAGTTTCCAAGCTGTTGGATATGTTTATAAATTTGTAAACATTTATTTTAAATAAGCATGTTTGTTTATACTGACGTCTTTATACAAAAATAGTTTTAAACTTATCTACTTTAAAAACAACAAACGTAGTTTCCTAATTTTACTTCTTCCTAGTTTTGTTAATGTGAAATTTAAAATTTATTGAAATTAAAAATACTGTATACGAATAATAAAACAAAGACAGAGGCAATTTAGAATTCTCTTTTTCAAGAAATGAAAAAATGTTTTGAGATACTATAAGGAGAAGACTAATGTTTAGAAAGTGTATGTGTAACATTTTATGTAAGCTGATGTCACTATTCTACTTTTTATATGACGTAACTATGAATGCATCTGAAGATGCTTACATGGACTACTTAATGTGAGAAGTAAGTTTATTACAATCTCTACGCCAGCAATGAGTGCCCGTGAGCATGTACGCGCTTGCCCCCCCCCCTGGAAATTGATTTCTGTTTTTACAAAATGTAAAATAGGACTGTGATTTAGATATTCACTAATGGGGTGTTCTAATGTAGTAAAATTTCAAGTAAAAAGCGATATAATATTAATATTGCGGCTTATGCTAAAAAATAAAGTAATAATGTAAAATAATCAAACTTTAATTTTTCTAACAAGAATTTTATTGCAACGGGCTACTATACCATAGCCAAATTTTAACTATCTTAGAAAGATGCGAAAATATACGTAAATTAATTAGTATAAGTGAAAAAAAATATGTTAATCTACAACTATTGAATTATAAATACATTATAATCAATTTCAAATACATTCTGCTATAGTCATATTACACTATACTTGCCGTCAAAAAGTACAGACTAAAGATTTCTACACTGTTGTCAATTCAGTATGACGATGTTGAAAATGCTAAGTTATGTAGAAGCGTCAACACCGCAGGGCAAGGGACAGGATGCGGAGAACGAAAAAGTTGAGCATCAGTACATATTTATTTGACGACGACTATAGTGGAATATGATATATTTATATTCCACGGAACGACTTTTTGTATTGTATTGCATAATTGATACTTTTCTAAACTTCTGTAGATAAATATTGATAGATAACCTTCAAACTTCAAATTCACCTAAAATGATTTTTAATAATTGTACCAATATTACATTCAATATTACTAATAATAAATAAGAAATTCAGTCAATGTTTATCTGTTAATAATATTGTATTAAAATAACAAAATAAAATAAACTCTTCAAGCAATTACTTATTGACAGCTGGAATACGGCTGAACTCCGGACTAACAGTCGGTAAAATTACCAACATAGTTCATAGCTCTTCCAATGGGGTAGTTTTAAATTCGAAACAATTCGTTTTTAACAGATATGTTAGATATGAATTTATACCTCCAGTTGTCTATAGTTACCGTTAGATATGAAAATGTGTTTACAATGTACTATGTATCCGCAGCAATAACAAACATACAACAAGCACATATCTTAATGGTCGTAGAAAAAATATATTTATTATGTATTAATAATCTGTGAAATTGATAGTTATAGATAAAGTATAGTATTTGATTCGCATATAATGGCTATATTACTCTCGGATGATTGCAATACTCGCCTACGGCTCGTATTCTAAACTTATATAGCCTTATGCTCATTAAATATTAAGTTACCTGATTTTAAAAGCGAAACGCGCGTTTTGTACGCCCGTCCAACGTGAAACCATCAATTGGCATTAATGGGCACATTACCTTCCGTCAATCCTGTGTATTATGTACAAATTCCGTAGGGCGCGAGCAGTCACGTGACTTTGCTGACCTTGGCAATCAGATATGGGGCCCGTATCAGAATGACAGATATTAATTATGTCCATAACTGACAAATCTCATAATTTTTCATTCAAAATTTCTTTTTTTGGTATTGTATGTTTCCTTTTCTCGGCAACTGAATTCCACACTCCTGATAACAAATAAACCCCATGAAATAAGAAAATCATGAAATTTTGAATGAAAAATTATGACACTTGTCAGTTGTGGACATAATTAATAGCTGTCATTTTGACACGGGCCGCCATATCTGCTTGTCAAGGTCAGCAAACCCACATGACTGCTCGCGCCCTGTACATAAATTTTCGTGCAATAGATCCTATATTTCCAGTAAAATTATTTCATAAACAAACTATGCAAATTGCACTTGACACTGATATCTTCTTCTTCTTAAGTTTTTCTCATTTGTTAGGGGTTGCTACTTTTTATTTTCTTCTTCCACTCATTTCTGTTTTGCGTGTCGTCCTCATTCAGTTCCCTTTCTCTCAAGTCTTCCGCAATACAGTCCTTCCATCTTATCTGTGGTCTTCCTCTGTTTCTTCTACCTTCTACTACTAAGCTATTTATTCTTCCTCAAATATATTTTTCATCTCTCCTCATGACATATGTTTAAACCAATGTAATAGTCTCTCTTGTATCTATCTAAAAACTTCTATCACTCGAGCCATTTGCCTTATCCTTTATTTCTTACTTGTCTTTCCGTGTCTTTCCCAACATCTATCTCAACATTGATACTGACATCTGTCAATTTGAATTATCTGAATATATTAGCAATTTCCATCGTTAGCATAGCTGGCTAATTTATGAAATGTAACATCTTTATAATTCTTAACTCTATATTTATTGAATATGAAGTATAAAATGCAATCACATCGTATAGAGAATAGCATACTTTTTGAAATATAATAACATTAAATGTCAATAAATGATACTTAGCTGCTTTTTTTCAAGAAAAACTGTTAAAAGTTGCAAATGAGGGTACTTCCGGTGCACCAATTATAACCATAATCTAATCATGTCTGCATATGGATCTAAACTCGAGGAATACGAAAAAATTATAGTTTATGGAATCATGGTATTGGAGTTATGCGACCCGAAACGATCGTCACATACATACACACTCACACACACTGATGAAATGTAATATATTTATAATTCTTTATCCCTATATTTATTGAATATGAAGTACAAAATGCAATCACGTCGTATAGAGAATAGCATTCTTTTTAAAACATTGTAACGTTTTATTTATATGGGTGAGGTGTAAAAATATGAGAAATATTATTAATTAAAATAATACGTTTATTAAACGATAAATAATTAGGATAAATATTTAAAAGATAATAAAAGTAACTAACACTATGACTAAATAATTATAAACACTAAGAATATTATTGAATACTTAAACACTAAGATTATTTATTTAAACAATATTTATATCACTATATTTATTTATATAACTACATTTATTTATGTTAACAACTCGTAGAATGTTTATATATATATATATATATATATATATATATATATATATATATATATATATCACCCCGTGTTCATTGCTTGTCGCTTCTATATCATAGACTATATCTCCGCTGTCGTTCGAACGGTATTTATACAGCCCAGTGTCCTTCCGGAACCTTCCGTCGCCACAATGATACCGAATACAATAGATTTAGGTCATCAGTATAATTAACACGTCTAGAAATTCCGCCGCCGGGGATTGCATCATCTGCGTAATTCCGGCGAGGGGATTGCGTCATCGCTCGCGAACATTCTTTCAGTAGCGGCGCTCGTATACTCTTAACTCAGGGGCGCACGTCACAATATAATAACATTAAATGTCAATAAATACTATTCAACTGCCTTTTTTCAAGGAAAACTGTTAAAATCTTTAAATTAGGGTACTTCCGGTTAACCAATTGTATAACCAAAATCTAATTAACTCTTCATATGGACTTACGAAAGAGGAATATGAAATAATTATAATTTTTGGAACTGTAATATTGGAGTTATGCGATCCGGAACGATTGTCACATACACACACACATACTCACACACACACATGTACACACATACAGACATCATCGTAAAAATAGAAAATTCGTATTCTAGCGACTCTAAAACATGCTTATTCATTAAAAACTCACCATCAAGTTTTTTGACCAAAAACAATACCTTCCTTACCTTATAAGTGACGACAGATCAAAAATGCATTTTATTTATTTTATGCTTAATAATAATTTCTTCATGAATATAACGTATAAAATTTATAAATAAAAATCTGATGTGGCCAACACAATATCTCCCGTTTAATTTAATTTTTATTCATGCAAATACTTAAAATTCAATTAAATATAAATACCGGGTTCGATCCCGACCGACGCCAAATATTTCAAATTTTAAATGGCACAAAAATGACTCCTGTGGTGCACTCTCCACGCCAGCAATAAGTGCTCGTGAGGTGACACCTGGTAAACGCCCGCACGGTAAAAATATGTCATCATCACTACCGAAATATGTGTACAAAGCAGATTGGCATACCCAGCAATGGGTAATATGCCGTTATGATATATTTATTTTATTTATTTATATACTTACCTATATTCATTGCTGGCGTGGAGAGTGCACCACAGCGGTCAATTTTGTGTCATTTCAAATTATAAAATATTTTGCGTCGGTCGGAACCAAACCCATTCCCAAGATTCGCGTAAAGTGACGCCTGCTAAACGCCTGCACGGAACAAATATGTCATCATTATTACCGACATCTGCGTACAAAGCAGATTGACTCACCCATCAATGGGTAATATGCCGTGATGATATATGTTTTTATTATCTTACCTTTTTTACATATTTACTTATGCAGGAAACTGTATTGAGTTCCTATCTATATAATTATTGTTCCTTTTACTATTTTCTTTATAAAACGTTAATATTATTTGAAATGATTAGTTCGTTGACAGTGACATATATCTGTCAGTTACAAACATTTCAGATCTGAATTGTGTAACTATGTGTATGAGTTGTTTAAAACGTAGACTCCGGGATTAAAATTATAGATAGTTTTATAAATTTATCCATAAAATATATAGAAAAAGTATTAATGCAATCCTGTAGAAAATCTAATTTTTATATAACAATCTCGAAAAAATAACATTTAAAGGTATTTTTCGAAGAAAAACTATTTTGAGCTTCCAGTAAAGTGCCATTTTCGGCATTGATTTACTCCAAAATCTAGTAGCATCTTTCCATATAAGAGTAAGGAAGAAGATTTTCTGTACGATAGTATTTGAGTTAGAGCGTAAAGAGAATCCACACACACATACACACAGACATCATCGTGAAAATGTTAAAATTGGATTGTAGGGACCTTAAAACGTGGTCATTTACCAAAATCTCGATATGCGATTTTTAGCACGATCCCTATACCCCCCTTACCATGGGTAGCGGGAGGTAAAATGTGTCACCTATGCGAACATCAAATTTTTTTTTACATACAATTTTTAGTCACCTTTGCACTAAAATTCTTAGTTGGTCTTGTTCTTTCAATTATTTTTTTAAATTGGTATAGAACCCCATTTATTTTGGCGCTAAAAAATTATCACACGTACAAGTGACTGATTATGATTACATTTCTAACAAATTGTGTGCATAAAACTATACGATGTACAAGAAACACAAACAATTAAAATTTTCAAGTAATATTTAAAAATTAATCTCACTCAAATTAAATAAAAAAGAACTCAAAATTTTAAATTTATAATACAGATGTGAAAGTTTCAAAAAATAAAATACTTGAAAAAAATAATTTAATAAGTTCATCAGAATATTGTAATTATTTTTTGCACCCTTCCTTGGAAAAATATCCTGGCTACACCCAAGCCCGTGTGGTGTAGCATGGTTAACACTCGCCCGGTATGAATGAATATGTCATAATCATTACCAATACCGACATCTGCGTATAAAGCAAATTGGCACACCCAGCAAAGGGTAAAACTCTGATGAAATGTATTTATTCTCTTGATATATGTGTAGTTTAAAGTTTGATCAATATCTCCTCAAAATGTAAATAAATTTATATTACAAACACATCGGTCGCATGCAACTACATGTAGAATCAATAGTTGCACCTTGCAGTGGTTTTTGTCAAGCTAATTATATGTACGATGCTTGGTGCATGGTCTAGTTAAAGCAGTGTATATGTGTTAGCATATGTGCGGACTTTATTGGCATATGAGTATTGTTTTATTCTGCCTGACCGCAGTAAAGGTTTTAGTGTATTTTTCGCTCGTAACTTCATACAAAATAACTACACTCAACTCACTACATTGTTGACTTTATAAACTGCATAATATATGCGTTCAAATTCCGCGGACTCCATATGAAACATTACAGTTTATCTTACAAAAAATATTTATACATACGAGGTCTGTTCAGAAAATAACCTAACATTTAGAATTACGCACCAAAGGAGATAGTGATATGCGGTTACGCATAAGCTCCTCTGTAACCACATGTTCTTGGATTGTTGATATCTCGTTTAGTTTTCGTGATATTGTTATTTAAGTTCAACGTGTTTAAGTGTTAGTAGCGATTTTTAAAATTTGCTATTTTCTGGAGCAACAATGCAACGTAAAATTTTGCGTTTCACGGACACGTTTCAACTTTTGAAACAGGCTTACGGAGATGATGTTCTGGGTCTTTCGCAATGTTACGAATTGTTTCCACGATTTAAAAGTGGTCGTGAGTCAATTGAAGTTGATCCTCGACCAAGAATGCCTTCGACTTCAACTGATGACTCTCACGTTCAGAAAATCAACGATTCGGTGCGTGCAAATCACCGATTGACTGTCAGACAAATTGCAGAACATGATATTTTGACTGAAAAATTGAACATGTATCGAGTTTCAGCAAAATTTGTTCCTCGTTTGATGACCGAACAACAAAAAGAAAATCGAATGGACGTTTGTCGGCAACTCCTTGAACAGCCAATGACGAAGACGATGAAACATTCATGCAAAGGATCATAACGGGAGACGATTTAAAATCAGTACTGAAAGGATGTCGTTTTCCGACAAAGCAAATTCGTCACAGACCTTAAAGGCCTTTTCAAATGAAGTTATCCAAGACTGTTTCGCGAAATGGAAACACCGCTGGGAAAAGTGTGAATATGGAAAGGGAGTACTTTAAAGGGGACAAGGACCAATAATCTGTAAAATAAATAATAAAGTTTAAAAAAATAAAGTTCGGTTATTTTCTGAACAAACCTCGTATGTCGCAGTCAGATCGTAAAACCTGTATTTTTATAAAACGCTCAATCATTTTATAAACGCGGCTAAATTGCCAAACCTTCGTTGATTTAGCGATATTTTATAATTTGCCTGCTAATCTGAATTGTTCATTGTAAACTATTTAATTTAAAGTCCAATAAAATCCATTAAAAATCAAACAAAGGAATCAAATATCAACATTCCCATGGTGCTGAAACAAATATCGAACGTATGCATTCATTGTTGCAACAACCCGTAGGTGTATTTCAAAACACAAATTAGCACAAAAGCACAATAAAATACTAAGTAACAAGTTCTGTTTGTAAATATGCATACTGCGTAACAAATCATTATCGGAAATATGTGTAACACCGATAACAATATTTGTTCCTTATCTTATGAGAATTTCAGAAAACATTTTATGAATATTTACATTGATATAAATTTTTAATCCTCTTTCCAACGTATCCAATCACACATTCTGTTAGGAAATGAACTACCAATAGCTATGGACATCTGAAACGAGTGTAAGGGTGTGTTGGTGTGTGTGGTTTACCCTGAATTCTTTATCAAACCACCCTTACCACGAGAAATATACGACGCAGCATATAAGCTGACACAAATTCAAGTTATATACCAGGAATTCTTCAGGAAATAAATATGTCAGCGTGTCTATACTTTAAAAATGCGGTGGCAGTGTTTTAAACAGATTTTTGTAGATTTGTTTTAGTTTTGAAGTTTTTATCTGCCGACACTTTAAGAACACACACTTAAGAACATGAAGAGTATAGTACTTAAAATTTTGAATAAACAAGAGATATAACATGCTATTTTTTGACAATTGGGACCTACATCATTCTGAAAGATTAGATAAGCAAATTGGAAATATTTTTTATTTCTGCACAGTTCAAAAGTAATGTCTGCTACTGTGAGCAAACAATATGTTCTAAAGGGCCTTAAGTCATCAATCAAGCTTGCTTTTTTGGAATTTTGTTGAACTTGTAGTGAAACTTATGAGCTTTATGCTTTCATTTTTATTCCGTTATTACATGACAGCTTCATTAACTTATTATTAATTGTAAATGTTAGAATTTTCAACTAAACTGTGTTACGAAGAATTTTCAATCGATACGCTAAGAGCTTAATTAGCTAGAGCTTACTGTTGTAAGCTTCGAATTCACATATTGAACACGAACAGGTTAGCAGGAAAACGGAATATTTTTTGTGCTTGATTTGATCTTTTCTTGTAAAAGATATCAAAAGGAATGGAATTGGAAAATGAATAAAAGAATTTCTGGGGAATTGATGGATTTTACTTTGAAAAAATTATGTACAATTTAAATGGTTTGACTTGTATGGTTTATGGTATAAAAAATTATAAAATTATATATTATTTGTTCCGCCCTTTGAAAAATTCTGTTTAATGTTCGGCCTTCGTTCAAAAAACAGCTTTATCCAGTAGCGTCCTACAATATTTTTTCCAAATCTGCAGTGTCTGTATCTGACGTGTGAAATGATTCTGACGTTTCGTTATAGAAGTCATTTTTGTGACTAATACATTCAATAACAAATCAACTAAATTAAAATCATAAAATACCTTATATATTTTAAAATCACCTGAATATAATATAATAAATTAGTTCAAATATCAAAAAATCTAAAATATGTTACATGTCAATAACATACTACTATATGTATACTTCCATTCAATTGGTTTTGGCATGATGTGACGTGCACGTACTCTATACAAACAAATCGCGGTCATGAGTGCCATGGTGACAGTTACAAGATGGTACCAAATATAAAGTGAGTGTATGGTCCTTTTAACAGTAACTCCCGCTATTATTATAAAGAATACATGACAAATGTAAAATTCTTCAAGTTTCCACAGGCATCCGAAGACATTGAATTATGTAAAACTCAAATGTCATAACACAAGTGACAAAACACAAAAGACATAACTTTAAAAATGGCGATGGTTTGTTTGTAATATGATCTTCCATCTCAACTTTTAGATCAACTCTCTCTTTTTGCGTGTGACGTCAAAATCATAATCCTCCATTACAAGTATATTTAAATTATTAAGTTTAATGCAGGACATTTATATTCAAATAAATCTGTTTGAGAATTGCAGAACTGGACTGATAGCCATGCCTTTGCTATTTGAATTTCTCAATTTCCATTGGTAGTAAGCTCCTCCCTCTAACTCGGTATTCGTTAGATATTTATAGGCGGTCTTTGAGTCGCCACTCAAAATAAATATATGGAATTCATATGAGTGACGAGCTGCTATAACAAAAAACCCCTAAGTGTTTGAATTATATCATTTTATTTCTTTATTAAATATATATTACTATTCATTATTAAAAATATACTTTCACTATTTTTTACTAATTTCTCTTAATTCGCTGTAATCTCCTTATTACAGCGATCTGTAGTTCTAGAAAATTTTAATTGCTATTTATTACGCCATAATATTTTTTTTAATGGCGTTCGCGTATTGGAAAGACATTCCGAGCCTTAGTCAGCCGAAGAAATTTATGTCATCCTTTTCGACAAACGCCAAAGAACTATTAGCTCTCAACAAAAAGGACCTTAGAACTATGGCAGGTATCTTCAAGCTGAAAACATTATATGTCAACTCTGTGAAGAGGGCGAAAACGGTTCTGAACATGTTGTATGTGAATGTACATCTGTGGCCGTAAGAGACTTAACCATCTCTAGGTAAAAGAAAACTAAGATAAGACCATGTTATACAATAGATCTTACATGTCGCAGTGACAAAAGTTCTAGGTTCTAGATAAAAGGTACCTCACAGCAAATGACTCCTGGAGCAGTTGGTGTTGACTTTATAAAGTGTATAATATATGCGTTCATATACCGCGGACTCCTAATGGCACATTACAGTTTCTCTTACAAAAATTATGTACACATGTCGCAATCAGATCGTAAAATTTGTCTTTTTATAAAACGCCCAATCATTTTATAAAACACGAATTGCCAAACCTTTGTTGATTTAACAATGTTTTACAATTTGCCTGAATCTGAATTGTCTATTGTAAACTATTTAATTTAAAGTCCAATAAAATTCATTAAAAATCAAACAAAGGAATTAAATATCAACATTCCCATGGTGCTGAAAGTACGGAAGCGTAGAAAATATTATAATGTTAATATTTCACCTTTTTCCTTGAAATTTTAATTTTAAAAACTTGAAAGTTCACCTTAAACTTGAATTTTCACCTTTTAAACTTGAAATTTTAATTTTTTAAAGCTTGAAATTTCAATTTTTTTCTTGAAATTTCCACATTTTAAAACCTTTTCACCTTTTGAACTTGAAAAATGAAATTTTAAGTTTTAAAAAACTGAAATTTCAAGAAAAAACTGTTGAAAAACCAAGTTTTAAAAAGTTGGAATTTAAAGTTTAAAAATTGAAATTTGAAGCTTAAAAGGTGAAATTTCAAGTTTTAAAAAGTTGAAGTTTTAAATTTAAAAGGTGAAATTTCAAGTTTATAAGGTGAAATTTCAAGTTTAAAAGGTGAAATATTAACATTATAATATTTTGCGTATGGCCCTTCTACACTTCCGTATAAAACAAATATCGAACGTATATATACTGTCCATACGATGTAACTTGGCGAGTTGGGGCAATTCACATTATCACTGCGGTAATGGGGAAGTTATACAATCCATAGGCGTACCGAAGAAGAATGAAGTTCAATAAAATTACAAATATTACAAAAAAAAGAAATTATTTATACAAAAAAAAAATTACAAATATTGGAATGAATTATTTATTATATAAATCATATTATAATTAATTATTTTTTAAATTAATTAAGTTAAGAAAATAAAATTTCTATTGCTATTGAAGAAAAAAATGCACCAACGCTTATGTATGAATATAACTTCTTGGGTTGAAAAGTATCTGACACCCCGAGTTTGAGTGTATTAGGGTGAAATTTGCTTTGTGTAATGCAATAAAACATTGTAAAATCACTATTTCACTTCTGAAGCTGTGCGGCATCGAAGTAAAAGTAAATATTTGACAAAACGCAACTGAATAGTGAACTGAATTACATTCTTTTGGCTCGCCAAGTTACATCGTATGGACTGTAACTAGCTTCGTGTGAACTCGGGATTGCTTCCAGAAAACTAAGATATAGTCAATTTTTTTGACTCTGTCGGGTACAGTAATAAAACTATAAATGAACTATGAATGAATTATGATAAAGCGGCATATCCTTCACTTTCTGTAGTATAATACTGTTTGGCATCGGCCGATATTTTTGAGCCGCTCTATTCATTTATGTTAAAGGACTGTAAGGCTATTTTCCTATACATACCTGGTAAACGTTTGATTCAATGCATGAATAGAGCGGCTCAAAAATATGGGCCGATGCCAAACAGTATTATACTGCAGAAAGTAAAGGATATGCCGCTTTATCATAATTGCGATATTTATAGTTTATAGTTTTATTACTGTACCCGACAGAGTCAAAAAATTTGACTATAGGGCCATCTTACAATAATTGATCTTACAGGTCGCAGTAACAAAAGTTCTAGGTTCTAGGTAACAAGTACCTCACGGCAAATGACTCCTGGAGTAGCTGCTGCTTAACTGAAATTATTTCGAATAATTGTTAACACCTAATTATTATTTGATTTATTTACGTTCATTCATAACTTTCTGCATTTATTTATTTGAAACTGGATTTCAGATTTGACAATGGCGATAGTAGAAGAAAGTAGTAAAATTTTTAAAAAAATAGATGTTAAAGACATTAAAAACTTTTTTAAGTTTTGATATTTCCTATTATACAGTTTAAAGGTCTAGTTGTACACTTCTTTTCCGTATAGTTCCTATCAAATAATATTTGTAGTTTATAAGATTTATGTTCATGATAAGGAACAATAGCTAATTAAAATCCATAAAAAGGATAAAATAATTAAAGCAAATTCCTTTATATTATGTGCATTAAACAGATTAGAATCTTTTATATTAAATAGAAAAGTCAATTTTGTGTGTAATCTATTTAAAAGTTTGTGTCGTTCATAAAATAATTAAATAGACGTACATTCGCGTGATAAAAGCATAGTTTCTGTCCCTTTTTACCCCTGTAACGCCGCCTATGCGACTTTCGCTTCTTAATTCCGTTTTATGAAATTTGCCCGCTGTAATTGCAGATTTAATTTTGTAATTTTGCAGCCTGAATTTGTAATTGTATTAACCCTGTTTTATATTAAATTTTTCCGATTTTTCTACTGGAAAATATATTAAAGATAAATTCAATTTTCCAAAAAATACATAAAGCATGCTATGACTTTGTTATTACACCTATTCACTTGTGTTCAAGTAATGTATTTATGAGCTTAAAAAAATAGTACCGTGTGAGTTTATATTTATATACCTTAATTTGAGTTTGTGTGCTTATACAAAGGTACAGACTAATTATAAAAGCTACGCTGAAAGCTCATAAAGTATTTAAAGCTCATACACACAGGATATCAACAAGAAACAGTAATTAAATATGTAATATGTGTGCTACGAAAATATCTTCTGTTCTTGAAATTTACAGTCGGTAATCAAGTACAGGAAAACTATATTTCTGCAGGCTTTAATGTGTTGATTTAACCATGAGAACAACTGAACAACAATAGCGATAAATAAATGACAAATTTTATATACTCTTTATTAATTACTACAAATTAAATCATTTGGTGACAATGGACAATTGACATAAGATTTACATACAATATAAGTGATACTATCCAAGGTAAAAACATTATTAAAATATGAAATATACTTACGGGTTATCTGTAAATACATCAGCGTATCTTTTTCTTATATTTTAAAATAATTGAAGAGTATAGTCCATTTTTTCTGAATTTCATATAATCAAAAAAAAAACTTTCTAGCTTAATTTACCTCAGGATCATGTTTAAATATTATAAAATTATTTATTGGATGTTAAGAAATAAAAACATTTACATCGATACATAATAAATAGACATTTTTATAGGACGTTTTAGTAGAAATGGTCAAACTTTAAAATATATAATAACTTGTGACTAAATATATTTTGCGAAAAAATGAAACACTTTCTTATTATGCACGTTACTGAAAATTGATATAGGTCTTTATGGGCCAACTTTTTGATACAACGTTAATAGGCACCACAGGAATTTTTCATCGTCTTTTTTTTAAGCTACAGACTAAAACTTAATTCTCGCTTATTTGAAAAATAAATGGAAACATGCTGAAAATAGTTTCTTCTTTTCCCTTTTTTATAAGCTTTTCAATTCTACATTCTTTTGTTTTAAACATAAATAAAACATGAATTATTAATTTTTTCTTCAAGTGTACAATAATATTCATATTATGCTACTATACACACACTATAGAAGATATTCATTTTATTACTAGTACAACAATGTTGTTCATTGTTGTACTAGTAAAAAAATGTTAGCTTCTTAGTTCACCGCTGGCGGCAGCAGTGTCACAGCAACATAGACCATATTGAAAAATTGTTATTTGACAGTTGTATCGTTTGTGTTTTGTAGTGTACACAGCCAACTATGGCTGAAACTGCAAACGCTATAATTAAAACAATTCTAGAAAAATATTTAAAAATCCCCAATTTTCTTTGAAACACTTGAAGAAAAAATAGTATATGTCATTCGGAGTAGAACGCCCTTTTTTGTGTTTTACCCAGCTTGCCTGGCCTCGGCTAGCGCCTCGGCCGCAATAGCTGGGTTCAACACAAAAAGACCGCTTTCTACTCCTAATAACATAATATACTATTTTGGGGTGAAAAATATTAAATTTCTTAAGATTTAAATGACAAAATCAATTACAAGTCATCATTTGATTATTTTGTTTCTATATCTATTAATTAAATTCTCAAAATTATTTTTAATCAATTATTTTCGGATTAGTTAATTAATTTTATATCGGCTTTATAGTTAGCTTACCCAATTCGAAATATGTGGTTTAATATGTTTTCTGAAGTATATATATTAGAAAAATAAGTAAAAATAAACAAAATAACATTAAAAATAAACAAATGATGATCTGTAATTGATTTTTTTCCCATTTAAAAAATATTTTGTTTGTGTTATATCTCGAAAATTATTATAAGTTTTGAAAAAATCGAATTACCTAAGCCACGTTATTCTACGAAAAAACCGTAAAGACCTACATCAATTTTCAATAGCTTGCATAATAAGAAAGTTTTTCATATAAGGAACTCGAATTTATTTCATCCTCTTCATGTCCCTATATAACTCATATTTACAATATTTGGACTATGGTTGTTTTTGCCAAGAACTCTTCAATTACTTGGCTACCTCTCTAGGGTATATATGTATGTAAATCCTAAACTATATATTTTGTATAAAATAATGAGTATGTAAATGACGATGATATAGGTTTTTTGATGGCAATTCTTGCTCGTATTCGAAATGATGTTCATGTATAATGCAGGACGTATAGCTATAGCATATGGGTCAGGAATAATATATCAGAATACCTTCCTAGAACGTGTATCCACATTATGATACAAATAAAATCTAAGAATTTGTAATGCTGATACAGAGAAGATACGTGCAACTTACGATACAAATTTACAAAGGAAATACATCGCACAGAAAATTACCTCAAAATAAAGTGAAACCCGGGTTACATTAAAATTATTAAAATAAGAAACATGGTTTATATTTTTTAGAATTATATTTTAAATATGCTCAAAGTAATGTCCTTCAACAATACTACACATAACCATCCTTTCCTTCTACTTCTTAAAAGCTCACAACCAATCTTCTTTGTGAAAGTTGCACATTGTCAAATCAAATGAGTATGGGGGATGTTCTATTACTTTTATATTTTTTGCCAAAAACTTAAATGTTGAATCTACCCTATATGAAGACGCATTATCTTGTCTCTGGAACTTTACTGAGCACTTCAGGCAAACATTTTTCAGTACCTATACCGTTTAGCTGTAATTGTCTTCTGTCCTGTCCATCCAATCTAATTGCATTTATCAATCCCCTACTTCTAAATAATACTGCACACAATACTTTTATCATAGTTAATTGATTAGATAAGTTCTAATTTAATTTTCGACACTTAATTTCAAATGACAGATAAATATCTATTAAATGATAGTTAATAATTTACCTCCCGCCATACCGTAAGTAAGAGGGGTAATGCTTTCAGTTCAAAAATCGATAGTGAGTTTTCAGTGAATAAGCACAAATTAGGGTTCCCACAACACGTGTTTACTATTTTTATAATGATGTCTCCGTATGTGTGTGTGTGTGTGTGTTTGTGTGTGTGTGTGTATGTGTGTGTGTTGTGTGTGTGTGTGTGTGTGTGTTGTGTGTGTGTATGTGTGATGATTTTTTTCTTCGACGATAACATATCAATCTTCAAAAAATTTCTATTTTCCGCATTTAAGCTTTCTACATTCATATAAAGAGTTGATTAGATTTTGGGTAATATTGGACAACCGGAAGAGATACTTTACTTGAAACTCATAACAGTTTTTAATGAAGAACTATATTAAAGGGAACAACATATTAGATTTTGGCTAAAATTGATAAACCGGAAGTGATACTTTACTTGAAATTCTGAACAGATTTTCGTGAAAAATGTATTATGATATAATCAAAAACTCAAATTTGGTATTTAAGACTTTTGTATTAATGAGAACGATAGATTTTTTCTAAAATTGATAAGCCGGAAGTGGTACTTTACTGGAAGCTCTAAACAGATTTTCTTGAAAAAATATATTAAAATATGATCCAAAACTTCTCAAATTTGGTATTTCTAACTCGTATATAATTTGAAATAATTAGATTTGGACTATATATGATAAACCGGAAGTGGTACTTAATTTGGAACTCTCAACAGATTTTCGAGGAAAAACAATAAAATATAATCCAAAATTTCATATTACAGGTTTTTCTATTTATTGGACCCATAAATTAGATTTTGTTTACAAAGGATGACCCGGAAATGATACTTTTACTTAAAGCTCATTGCTATTTTAAACATTAAATTGGCGGGAGGTCTTGTGCTGGCCACATCAGATTTTTTTTTCTCAATGTGACCTTCGTATATAAAAGTATACGTATGTACAGAAAAAAATATATTTTTGTTTGTAAAAGTTATTATTTCTGTGCACAAACCGTGATGTATTTTATTTGAACTTGCTAACTTTTTGGTTTTATATTTATAAATCAGTATTTGACTGATGAAAATTTGTAAAATTAGATTCAGCTTTTATTCGTAGCATACTCGTATTTCTCTCTTCTTTACGAATGCTACAAATTAATTTGGTAATCAAAAAAGTTTCTCATCTCTGTCGACTGCTATAGGAAGAGTAATTAAATTTGTGTATTTAGAGATGGAATGAGTTTTTCCTCTTGCTTTCTCAGTCTCTCATAGTCTGGTTTAACATGACGATGGCTATGTCTATGCTATGGCGAGGGCAGCAGAGGTTAAACTACAACAAACAGATGAAGCACGCGGAGAACAATAGCCGAGCGGCACGGCGATGCTCGCCTGTCTCACACAACAATCAGATGTTCATTTTTCGGTTCACGGCTCGCCTGAACAGAGTCTCAATCAGACATATTTACATCGTATAATTTACTACCCATTTCTGGGTGTGCCAATTTGATTTTTCAATCGTGGCCTCAAACAGAGAGAGAGAGAAAACTTGCTAATTTATTGACATTTAAAAAAATGGAACACCGTTCGCGAAATGGCAGAAGCTGTGGGCTTCTATGAATTATATCAAAACATTCTGACCAATGACAAAACCTGTACTCAACTCTTTTATAAATTACATTTATATTTTTAATAATCAAGTTTTCTGCATCGGTTTTAAAGTCTTTTGGAGTTCATGTTATGTTATTGTTATGTTGTGGGTGATGAGAATAACGTTGAGTCCTTCCCTGGAACCGACTGGAGCGTAAAGTTGAGACAGAGGGGATGTCCTTGGCTCAACCGACGTTCTTCGTAGGACACTGACCACTTCTACCAACATTACAGCCTACCATTCCTCTATTCCACATTACAAACTCGCTCTAAACGAGTAACTACAACAATATACGTTTCATATTAACCCAGAAATAATCACTTTCTCTATTAAAATTAACATTCACTAATTACCTATATTGCAGCATGATGGATCATCAAAATAATTAAGCCAAAAACGTAGAAAGTAAATGAAGAGCTCTTGCCAAAAAAACAACCATAGTCCAAATGTTGTAAATATAAGTTACATACAGCGACGTGTACTTTCAATGATGCAAAACAGTTTAGTAAAACTGTTTTTCGCAAAAAGTATCTTAGTCACAAGTTATTACATTTTAAAGTTTGAGTGTTTCTACAAAACGTCCTATAAAAATGTGTAATTATTATATAATTGCTCATTAATCTTTATTTTTTTATTTCTTAACATCCAGTAACTAATTTTCTAATATTTAAACATGATCCTGAGTTAAATTAAGTTACAGAAATCTATAAAAGTAAGGAAGCTAGAAAGTTGCTTCTTCGATTATCTCAAATTCAAAACTAAGATTGTTTTTTCTAAGAGTTCCTCAGATGTACAAATTTCTTAAAGTATTGCATCTTTATTTTTTTTATCGTTAAACAAAATGTGATATGATTGTTTTAAAAACAAAACCAGTGGATAAACAAGTGCATGTCTTCAGTAAAGCACGTACTAACACATGTGGGTGTGTTTGTGCGGTCATTTCAGGTCATACACACACAAATGCACACACACTCACATACAGCTCTCTGGTAAATCATATATAGGAACATACTGGGATGTAAAGATGTCATATGTTGAGCATATATGTTTACAGAATCGGCTAAACTCTGATAGATGTGTTTTTAATATTCGTAAACCAACACATCATAAATTTAAAAGTCCGTTACTCATTGTATAAATATCTTTGTTTGTAAATTTTATGTCTATTTTAATTTGTTTGTATATACAGAACTAATTGTTATACATGCAAATTTTATACATTTACAAGATATACATAAACACTATAACACATACAATTAAAATAGTTTAAATGTTTTAATAATTAGGAGAAAAACTGGACTTTGGATTGAGAAGTTGTATTTATTCAGAAAATAGCACAGTTTAGAGCTTCTGGTGTTGCCTTAAGGCCAATTTTGCAATTACGCGTCAGACGCGACACTTTTCCATATATTTAAATAGAGACGTTCTTGTAGATCGCGGCTATCGCGCGCGATGATTCGAGTCAGGAACAATCACTATAGTTTTTAAGCAGTATAGACGCGCTCCAAAACGCGTCTGAAAGTGATAAGTATGTGGTTTGGTTGTGAAGAATACAATGTACTTGTATATTGTATTGGCAACATGGCTCGAAGAAGGGTGTTTTTTGAGGAAAAAGAAGATGAAGTTTTATTTGAGCAAGTGGCAAAATTCCCCGCATTTATGATATGAAATACAATGAATTCTATACATGGAATGCTGTTTTTTTCGGTTAGAATATCCTAAACTCATTGTTTTGAGTAGAGCGTCTTCAATTTCATCTAGCAAATACATGGTTGCTAACTTCCTTTTCTTGTTACTTGTTATTGACCAAAGAATACTGGGCTTCGGTTTTATATCTTTAAATTCTACTAGAATTGAGATTTTTCTCCACTGTTTCTCACAATAGATTTTAAATTCTTCTGGTCTGGATCAGCAGAATTTGTGTCTTTGAATTTCTTTCGTTTGTTTCATCATGCAGGTACCGGCATGACGTCTAGAGAAACGGAGGAGCAAACCCAATTCTAGTAGAATTTGAAATCCAGTAGATTTTAAAGTTACAAAATCAAGGCCGTGATTGTAAATTTGATGCTCCACTCGCGTTTTAGGAAAACAGAAAATTCGTATCAATAGCGCACGTTCATCGCGCGCTTTTTATAGCACGTATTTGACGCGAGCTAAAAAAAAAAACCTTTAGCCGCAAGTAGAGTATTTAATGGCATCCATTTAAAATTATTGTTACTAGTCGTTTTGTTCCGGGTAAATAGCAAAAGTAACAATTTGTATAATGTTGTCCACAAGTGTGTGTATGTTATATTTGCGAGGTTCTGTAGTTTGTAGTGCACCTTGACTACATTCTCATTGAGTTTTCCTGTTATAGAGAGCCTAATGACTCGTACTCTGACTGTGTACGCTTACATCACAAGGCAAGGAGAAACCAAACGTATACAGATATATTTAGTTCATGGTTGATTTTACACTTACAATTAGAAACTTTTGCTAGGTAGTTCCTTATACCCTTCAAACACTAAACACTTATTAGAAAAGGTCAAATATATCACAAAGTAAATGTGGGTAAATTTCTCGACTGTTCTATAGATTAGGTGTTACCAAACACTAAAAATTTCATACAGATTTCTTTCTTACAGAACCGACGATTCGGTATACACTTTATACCGTCTTTACAAATTCTTAAACATAAAACAATACACATAAATACATTCGTTTAAATTAGGGGTGCTCAACCCGTCGATCACGATCAACCAGTCGATCGTCACGACAAACGGAGTCGATCTTTGGCAATTGACCCCGGTGGTGTTGCGGGTTCGAATCCCGGGGAAGGTACGGTCGTTTGTGTGTGTCCCTTTTATTATCTCATCTTCATCATTGCAACGTATACTATGCCTAGGTTACAAATATACCATCAATTGTAATAAGATTGTACATCTTGAAATACAATAAAGAATTATTATTATATTACTATAAATAATTAATTTAAACCAGGGGTGCTCAACCCATCCATCGCCACGACAAACGGAGTCGATCTTTGGCGATTGATAAAATTTCTAAACTGTTTGATTCAAATCAAACCTTGAAATAATCAACATTCAAAACAATGTTAATTTAAAATCTGTTAATCAAGAAGTAGTTTGGAAATACACAAATGAGAAATTTGTCAAATTCTGCATTATTAAACATGAATAATATATATATATATATATACGGTGTATCAGGACTAGTGTAAAAAAAAATTAATAGCATATTGCTGACATCATTTTGAGTAAAAAATGTTATATGAAGATAGGTCCTATTCCTTTTGGTTACCAAAATATAAGAGATCAATGTTTTACAAGTAGTAGCAATTTTAGTATTTTTTTTAATCAAGCTACATTTAAAACATAGTAACAAACAATGGAAACATTAAATATATTCATTTTGTCTTATAGTAAGTGTTCAAAATGTACCCCTCGAGCTCGAATGCAAACTTGACATCGACGAATCATGGAATCATAAACTAAATTAATTGTATTTTGGAGGGTACTACCATCACAGAATCCATACACAAATATTATATCTGCGTATTCTGCAACATTAAACCCATCCATTTCACAATAACAATAACTCAGGTAAAAAAAATCAATTTTAGATTAATTTTGCATTGTTTTCCATTGTCTATTACTCTGGATTGAAGGTATCTTGATTAGAAAAATTTAAAAATTGCTGCTATTTATAAAATTTTGAACTCTTGTATTTTGGTTACCAAAAGGAATAAGACCTATGTTCATATAACATTTTTTACTCAAAATGATGTCAGGAATATGCTATTAATTTTTTTTACACTAGTCCTGATACACCCTGTATATATAATTTTCTTTCAATTTTTTTTTTATTTGTATTGTAACTTGTTGATCGCCAAATAACTTGGTATACAAAAGTAGTTCGCGTAGTACTTAGAAAAGGTTGAACACCTTTGGTATAACATTTAAATTTGCAAAAAGTACATATACACTGCTTTATGTTTTAAAATCTGTAAGATCTTACCCTGAAGAAGGTAATGTCGGTTTTGTAAGAATAAATGCTGTATGGTCGAGACCCGAGACTTTGTGTATTTGTTTACATCATATGTGTAATAAAAACTAGTATAAAAAGCACTTGCTGGAAATGTAAACTCTGTTGCTAATGAATTTTTAATAAACAATTTTGGGAAAGTTACATATTAGGTAATGTTTTTGCAATTAGTGCGCGATGCGTTTGTTAAACATTCATTTCACTTTTTCTGCTAATGAATGAAGATATATGCAGTTACACTCGCAACAATAGCGTTATGTAACGCTAGAGAAACCAAGTCTGCTTATATTGGTTATTGTAATAGATGAAAAAGTATGTATAGAGTACTTTCACTGTGCCAAGAATGTCAGGATCAAAAATTACGTAAAGAGGCGAAGTTATTAGAGCGGAAGATACTATGACTTGCATTTATAAATGTGTTAAACAAGCCCTAACTATTTTAAAACTAGATAAACATTTTTATATTTTCCATATTTTCTGTAAAACGTATCATATTTTGTTAAAAGTTTTGCAAATATCTTCCGGGTCTTTGTATGTAAATTATTTCACCAAATTTCTCTTTAAATTTATTACATGGAACTGGAGTAGAAATATAGTCATAATGTTTAAAACATTTGTCTACATGCATAGAGTCGAATTTTTTGGTAGAACAGATATAAATAAATATTATATCATCACGGTATTACCCATTGCTGAGTGTGACAATCTGCTTTTATACGCAGATATCGATAATGATGATAACATATTCGTACCGTACTGGCGTTTACCAGGTGACACTACCCGAGCACTCATTGCTAGCGTGGCGAATGCACCACAGGGGTCATTTTGTGCCATTTCAAATCTCCAGATTCGCTACCAGAGACTCAGTCACACAGTGTGTAATATATTGATTGTATTCTTGTACATCTCATGTTTTAAATTGAAATATATATAGAATAGAGTTGAAGAGAAGTCGAGTATAAAGTTAGGAATGAAATCATCCCCTATGTATAGAGTTGAAGGCGCATGCGTTTATAGCAAGGGGAGTTTACCCTCTTCAGTTCGGTCGTCGGCTCGGCTGCAGTTTCAGAATCCAGAGCCAGACAGCTCCTGGCTATTATTTTAAGCTGACTCCAGTCAAACTCTAAAAAAGTTTCACTTCAGGGGCAGCCAAGTAGAAAATACACCAGTAACCAGCCATTTAAATAAACACAAAGTATAAATACGTACACTGTATAACAACTTTTGAAAAAAAATATAGTTATATATTGCAAATCAATGGGGTGTAGTTTCTCATTATAATAAAAATAAAACCAGCTGTATTTACTTGCAATTGAGTATTTTTGAGGAGATATTGTGACGTCAGTTTGGCTGCCAACCGCTATGGCATATTGTCTGTCTTTGTCTTCCACACTTTCGCAATAGTGACGTCATTAAATTTTAATAATTTCTCTTCGCATCGATTTAAAATAATAATTTGTCACCTTCAGTGTAAAATGTTCTTTTTTTCTAATCATCCTTTATGAAAAATAAAATCAATAGAACGCATTCTCCCTAAGTCTCCCCCTAGCAACCATCTAGAGGGGGGCTTTGTTTGTCGTGAAGTTAGGGTAGGTTAGGTCGTCCAACTTCGGACGTTTCCGCCTTTATTCGTTTGTCACCTTATTGGATTACTTACGTAGTCGACCGAAATCAACCCTCATAATGCTGGAGAGATATATTTCAGGAATCCGGGCACACTTCGTTCATGGAAAATTTTCATTATGGAAACAACTTGTTGGATAAAACAATGATGTGTCGGACAATGGGCATGGGTAACTTGATCTACCCACATAATGCCTTATTTTAATCATTATATTCTTTCGATAAAAGGGTTTCTTTCAAAATTATTTTAAACAAAAATAGCATTTATGTTAAAGGAATAGTAAGATTATTTTACTATACAGAGTGGATAGGGAATACATTCAATGCATGTCTTCATTTCAACAAAGCGGTACAAATAATGGTACGTTGACATTCAATGTAAAAGCAAGCAGTGACATTTATGTGCCGCCTTGTTATAATTACGACATTTATAATATTGTTGCTGGACCCAACAGAGTCAAAATTTTTGACTACATGTGTTTTATAAGACGACGAACTGCTTATATAGATTATGGCTCATATTCCGAGCGCTCTTTTATAGTAAAAGCGCTTTTATTATAACAGTGCGCTCGTAATTCAGGCCTATATATTTAATTTAGAAATGATAGAGAAATGTCACAACGTGTAGGATATTTTGTACGATATGTGTGCAAGGTGACAACGTATGATCTCACCGGAAAATGTTTATCTCTTCCTGTTTTTGGAATTCGTTTATGTACCAGGAAAACAATTATCACTTTGTTTTATAAATAAATTATAAAACATATTTATATTATATAAAGTTATTAAATTTTGAGTAGATAGTTTAACCAGAGATACCGGGCCTGAGCTGAGACTAGAAGAATTCATTTCCTTCATAGGGACATTATAGCTCAGTTGGCAGAGCATCCTGCTACATATAGGAAGGTCCAGGGTTCAAATCACTCATCAATAATCAACAATCAAAGATTACAAAAATGTATTTAAAAATATTTTCTTATAATCGTCAAAGGCTTCCACTTGTGTGAGTGCGAGAGAGAAGCCCTCTCTTTGTAGGGGTTAGCAACCTCTGTGTGCGAGAGAGACAGACGACCAGACGCATCCATCGCGAGTGCAGACAAAGGGATGATTCTACAACGTTGCCAAACTTACAACACGGGGATATTTTGTTAATCTATAACAAGACGAATGGCTGTTACATCGAAAGGAATATACAAATATTGTTGGATGGAGGTAAAAAGAAAATAGTAGTAATTTGATTGTCATTTGTTCTGGAGTGGGGGTGGCTAGACTTGACTACATACCCCACGTAACCGGTTGTTCACTTTACAGGACCGTAAGGGGATATTTACACCACCAAACACACATTACAAAATTTATTGTTTAAAATTGAGAATAAGAAAATCAGGTAGGCTTTGAAAACAACATATGCACCATCATTTTAAATAGTTATTTAATTGTAATTTGTTAATCAATATCTTAAAGCATCGTTATAATAATGAGTTTTTAAGTTCCCAAATAATTATTTTGACAAATTTAATAACAATTTATGACCGTGTTGACATATGTAGTTGTATGTATTATAGTTGAAGGGAAACTTTGAACATATTGAAAATAAAATTCTAAAAATATGAACTTATGTCTTATTTCCAATAATCTTTGCGTGAAGGGCATTTACCATGCGTCGCCTCACGGGTTTCTAATTCTTTTCCACATTCTATAGGATACAATTAAACTATATTTCATTTCATATTTCGTGAAACCAAACATGCTTGCGTTCAGCCGGGCCAGCGCTAGCTAGCGCTAGACTAGTTAAATGATTGAACGATTCCCTAGAATATAGCGCTGATATAGCGCTAGAACAAATAGCTAGGGAGAAATATTTCCCCAAAACATCTAGCAAACTAGTGAGCAGCTGCATGCGTCAAGTTTGGTTGCATGAATATCACTTTCTAACAAATTTACTACCTGGTTAACAATATTTATTTACTTCTGGTGCATCTTAGCATCTTCTAAAAGCTCTAGTAATAATTTACATTTCAAAATCAAGTCTGCAAGCTTTCAACCAGATAGAACTATCAGTTATTTAATTACTTTAAACAGCGCTTGCGCGCTAAGTTTAATAGATAAATACCGTTCAGTACGCATTTAGCGCTAACAAACAGCGCTACATTTTTGCTAGCTAGTGCTATCCTTGCTGAATGCGAGCATGTCAATAATAAATATTTTTATCTGTAAAAATGTACAATACCTGAATATTAAAAATTACAACAAAACATGGTTAAACATTACTTAATTCTGTAGATTTTATTTGATAACTGACAAATGAAAGGTGACTTTTCTTCGTTTTTGTGAACTAGGTTTGCATTCTGACCAATCAAAGGGCAGAATTTATATACCTATTTAAACCAACGCTATTTGTTACGTGAAATGAAGTATAGTAACAATGTTTTATGAATTATATGTGGACTAATACCAGTATTATTCTTGTATTGTTGTACGTAGTGATTGTGTGAATTCCTGATATAATATTGGAGTGATATCCACGTTAGTGTGTTCGTAGCCAATGGTTGGTGTGTGGTGTGGTACACACTCTCACAAAGAGGTCGGGACCCTGAATAGTTGAGTGTAATTGACCTGCGCCAGGCAGCAGCAGATCCTCCGCTGGCTTTTCCCGGACTGTGCAACAAGCGAGCTAGACCAAACTGCATTGCAGCCAAGCTCGGCTCTTTGTTCCAACCAACACTCACTAAACCAGCTCAAGGAACACTCCGTTGAGAAATGCAACGCAACGCAATCAAATGAAATGCAACAACCAGCAGCCTTGGATTATTTTATACTTCCTGCAAGACAAATATCTTACCACATAGCGCAATCGAATCGACCTCACAACAACAAAGAAACTAGATACAAACTACAAATTAATACACTCACTTTAATAAAAACATTATATTCATTACAAATTTCAATAATAAAAAGTTATAGTTAATTATAACAATGTACAAGTTTGCTTGATTACAACAATATGAAAGAGTTGATTGCAATGGAAATGATTTTGTTAGAGGCACCGAAGGAAAAATAGCATTCGCTCCTAAGGTGTATACAGAATATCTACAAACTTACTCTATTGGTAACTTTTTTGTTTGAAGAGGCACGAGGTTGGTTAAATAAGCAAAATTGTGCCATTTTGAATAAAAAAATTGGTGATATCAGCAAAAAAATGCATCAGCGGTTCCCAAAATATGGAACAAAATATATATTTTTTAAATCGAACCATATATTTTTTATTCTTTTATTGCAGAGTATTTTTTTCTCTTTGGTTGTGTTGTTTATATACAATTTTTTCAAATAAACGAGTTGCGCTTAAAAATCAAAATTTTGTAAACCGTTTTTTAGTTAATTTAGTCGAGTAAGCCATGGAAACAATTGTTTTTTAATAAATTTATTTATTTTATTAGGTAAAAATGGGCAAAGAAAAGATGGAAGGACTGTATTTCGGAATACTTCAGAGAAAAGCAACCGAATGAGGACGACCGGCAAAACAGAAACGAATGGAAGAAGTAAATAAAAATAGCGACCCCTAACGAATGGGAAAAGCTAAAGAAGAAGATGTCAGTGTCAAGTGCCACTTGCATAGTTTGTTTATGAAATAATTTTACTGAAAATTTAGAATTTTTTGCAAGAAAATTTATGTATGGAATTTGTACATAATACACAGGATTGACGGAAGGTATTGTGCTGGCCACATCCGATTTTTATTTTTAAACACAAACATCATTACCTTATTGAAAAGAGAAAAAAAATCCTTCCAATAAAAAAATATGTGATTCCATTTAAAACATATACCTATATTTTGTACCATATTTTGGAAACTGCTGATACAATTTTTTTTCTAATATCACCAATTTTCTTATTCAAAATGCCACAATTTTGCTTATTTAACCAACATCGTACCTCTTATTAAAAAAAAAATACCAATAGTGAGCAAGCTTATAGAGACACCTGTATACTATTTTTCCATTTTTACAACAGATATTTGTTGACAGTTAAATGGTTTAACAGGAAAAAATTGTTGACAACTTTTTGAAAATTTTTCCAATAATTTAAATCAGGATCCTCATTGTTCAGTCAAGGAACAGCAAGAAAATAATGAATTCTTCTCTAGAGAAAAAAATATATACATTTCTTCACCAAACACGAAAAACTGATGTACTTGTCTTTCAATTTTGATACCATAGAACTTGACTTTTACTCTCGGCCATGGAAATGATGCTTCCATGATGTTATAGTTGATTACAATGTACTATTAAAGATAATCAATTTTGGTTGATTATAACAATGAAAAAGTTGATTGGACAAAGGAAACAAAAATACATCCTACCCAATATTTTTTCTTGTTATAGTTGATTACAACAATAAACTATTAAACACAATCAATTTTAGTGGATTACAGCAATGAAAAAATTGATAACAACAATGGAAACAACAAAAATGCATCCCGCCCCAACAATGATTCTTCTCTGTGTGCTAGAGTAGAGTGCGCGGAAGCTTTTAAGTATTCTAGGAACGATCCAGACAAGTTTCTTCTCAGGTTAGCATTTGAAGGAGGTGAAACTTGTAAGCTACACATACCCAGCATCGCACACAACCCAACACATGTGTCTGACGACCTGCCAAAGCACAAAACACAAATATTCCTACGGATCCCCACAAAATTCATTATATTGATAACGCAAGAATGTGGACACCGATTCAAATTAAATGTTATCAAAAGACAATTAATACAAAAGTTATACATCGTTGGAAATTTATTAGAAGAATGTTTGTTTGGCAAGATTTCAAGCCGTTTATGGCGAGACAAGTTAATGTTTCTATACATTGCATTTGTAAATGGTTAAAGTTGAAAGTGAACGCAAAAATTAAAAGTGGACTCGTGAGCGAATGAAATATATTTAGGTTGCGCAAAATAATACAATCACCCTCAATTTAATATAAGACTATTTTTTAACATATTAATTAAGAACAAAGTAACAAGATTGATTGATAATACAAATAAAAATTACCCCTAACCTTAAAATTAATTGAAAATAAAAACTTAATATGTAATTCGCAAAAACAATGTTTAGCGTAGAATTACTTTTAATGTGCACCTCGAGATTTTTATTCATTTTTTCTAGCGTGGGAGACGCAAAATATTCTTTGACGATATGGTGATTTTTGTCCTGTTTATGGTGTTTTTATGGTAATATATGGTTGTTGTATGATCGATATGGGGTTGAATAGTCAGTTCAGTATGGCTTGGTTGGGTGTCCGTCCCGTCCGAGTGCATCTGGGGTTTCGCTGGCGTCAATACACGTGGTGTGTTTTGGTGCGCGCGCAGCCCGGCTCGGCGGTTAGCCATCCGCGGCGCGGATTCCGCGCCGCCGGCCTCTTCAGTGCGCGCGCGATTCCCAAACCAAACACAACACTACGAACCTACTCTCTGCCAATTCGAACACGAGTCGACACTTCTACTTGTTGTTATTGTTGTGTGCTGTGTGCATCTACCCCGCAATAGTTGGACCTAGGAATATTCATCGCTACATCAGAATCGCATGGCGACTCTAAGGTAAGACACAGACGCCATATGCTACAGATACACCGGCTCAAATCTCAAAACTAAAAGTGAAATCATACAACATATGTTCGCGTCGCCATAGTGTACAGTGCCGGCTATATTTGGATCTTCTTAGTGCGAGCTGTAATTTGCAATTTACTCATACTTTGACACATCTCCCATCTCGAAAGAGATTGCGCTACAAATTCAATAAGCGCGACTCTCTATGTTCTTGTTCGTGTGTGTTAAGTTAGTTCTTTGACACTTCCCACAATGTTTTTATTCGCTTTGCCCGAGAATCTGACCTTGCGAGAGTATTCCACGAAACCGACGCTTTGTTCTCACCCGCCCGACGGCAAAACACACCACTCGCTAACGAACTTTAACTTACAAAATTATAATATTGCGGTTTCCGTTAACCTTACTGTACGTTGTTATTGTTATTCTCGTCATTAATCTTGTTAAACAAATAAAAATTCATGTGTCAGACATTCCAGGTAACCAAATGACTAACACATAAACATATGATGATCATTATAACACTTCCGGTCCATAACTACGCTAGTTTTTTTTTTACTGTCTAAATTATCAAAAATGTGATTTTAATGATCAGAAATTACTTCAAACTTAGGTCAGTGTCCTTTCAATTTTATCTCAATTTTATATATTTAGAATATGTTTAATAATTGCGCGCACTCTTCCTGTTAAGATTATCATATGTTATCAGCTTGTCTCAACAAAAATAATAACTTTGTTTCAAATTATTGTGAAACAAAAACAATATCTTTCTTATTTTGCATATTCGCTACACGGAATTAAAAGTTTATTTTAATAATATCAGCGAATTTTATGACTCAATTTGACCTTTAAGTTGATTTATAACATATTTGGTCTAACAATCTGTAAGTACTAAAATCTTTGTTCTTTTCTGGGTATACAATGTAGAATCTTTTGTGGTTTGATAGTAAATATAAGGTACATATAGTCAGAGATATACTGTGTGTACACGTGTACAGTCACTGGTAAAAGTATAGTTGGTGTCGAATGAAAATGAAAGTTGGAATGAGGTAGGTTGTGACCGTTGATTCAGGGCCAGTTTTTTTTACCAGATCAGAGAATGTGGGTTTCATATTCAACAGACATGGTTTCTCCAACACAATAAATAATCTAACTAAATTAATATTTAACACAAACTTTAATTAACTATGAAAGTCAGAACATTACATTTTTATGTTTAAAAAGGAAACACTCATACAAAACGTTATTCTTACAAAGATAAATAATTTTCAAATTTTATTGTCACATTTAGTAGCCTTTGAATCATTGGAAAAGACCATAAAGACAACAGAAATTTGTTGCCAGTAGATCCTCTCTGTTCAGTTCTAAAAATACGCAAAAATAGTTAATTTTGATATCATAGAAATATAAATTCTTATTATTTTGTCTCTGTCTTTTGTCTGACACTGTTTGCCAACACCAGTTTTTGTTGTTTTTAAAAATTGAAATGTTTTGCCATTGAAAGATAAGAAAATTCTTCCAATTTTTTGAGGTAATCTTATGTGAAAATATACGTAAAGTTGTTATAAGATGTGATGTAGTGATGTAGTATTAAACATTCTCGTCAGAATTGTCAGCTTCCTGTGCTATGCGCAGGCGCATGCACCTGGCTAAGCCATTGTCCTCTTCTCAAGGTCAACCTTGGAACTCAATCCTTCTTGAGGGAAAACCATACGCAAAATTATATAACAAGATTTAAACCATTCATTCAGTTCAATCACTTGTAGAACGAAAAATTTCGTATATATCATTAACGACAGGATGTATAAAAACTAACTTAATAGTGGATAATGGGGGATATTCACTTCTAAATGTTGGATAAATATTTAATGTCAAACAGCTATACTCGGATAATTCATTACTAAATGAAGTTTCTTTGTAATATTAATTGTTATTGATTACTTGTTGACAAATGTTTGAAGAATATTCCCGGTATGGTGTTGGTTTGGCAGTCCTGCTTTTAGTTAAGGGAAGTTTTGTGCGTCACTCGTATTTTATTTTCCTCCAGAGTGTTCTGTTGAAAAGTGACTATGATTGTGAAAACTTTTACAATATTTGGAATAAATGTTAACGTGCACGTGTTCTTTTGTTGGTAAGTGATTTATTTACTCGTTGTCGTGACAATAATAATTTGTTATTGATATTGGTAACCCAACCAACTTTCTTAATTCTGAAATAAAATGAAATTCAGTTCACGGTCTCAGCTTTCGTGTAGTAGAACCGTGATCACTTTCATTAACAGCAAATTCGCAACAGAGAACAACAAATAAAATAAAAGTCCGATATGGTTATGGATTTTTTCATTATGCAGTGTTGCGGCAGACTGTTATACTTTAAATTGTTTGTGTTCAAAGCTAAATCGTAATAAAATATTATTGATTTGCATTTAACTGATAATACAGGATGATAATAAGTGTTGATACAATTCGTGATAGTTCCCAATTACTGTACAAGATTTGCGACATTCTATAACATTTTCAATATCAGAAAATCGTATTATATAAATGTTCTCATGTTTGCAAATCATGCAAAGTACTTCATAAATATTAATATCTTTCAATATCTGCAGCTTTTTGTATCGTTTCCATCCATCAAAGTTATAAAATCATCGTGCAATCAATAATACCTGGCTTGGAATTTAGAAATTCTTAGAGATATACCGGTACCTGTCCTGTGTAAAGTATAATTCTTGACAAAGAAAGACTGGTGTAGTGACCGTTGGGCTACCTGTTGTCGTTTCCCGCCAAATCAAAACAAGTGTAACCATAACAACTTACATTATTTCGCGCGCTTTTAATAACAAACAAAAGCTATACAAAACATTGATTATAAACTAGTCCGAAATGTTATCATAATCATAATTTATTTAAAATTGTTCATGGAATAGTATCACTTGCTGTAAACATTAGTCATGTATGTTATCATAATTATATTATTTGTTCATTATGACATTTGGGAAAAACGAATTCCTGAGAATGATAACTTTTTTTGGTAATTGTTTTTAAAATTTATTGTGTGTGGAATTAATGAATATTATATATGAAGCGACAAAGTTCAGAAGCAGTGACAAATGATCCTATTAATTATACTGGCTTCGCAAATTTTGTACGCTTGTGTGACAATGTCACCACATACTCATATATGTAGATTAATTTGTTAAGAAACGATGTTCATATGATCCTACGGCTAATTTTAACAACCAGGATCCTATAGCAATTTATTCACACTCATCGATCGCGGCAAAAACAATAGAAAACGTTAATTGTTTTCTTGGTAACGTACATAAATTGTCATTGTTTTTCCCAAGAGTAAATTTTTAGGAGAAAACTGTGTGGTAGGGAGTGCCAAAGTTTAAAAAAGTAATGTTTTTAAAATATTCGAGTGTTTAATGCCCTTATTCCAAATTATTACTATGTTAAGCTTTATTCTATCGTTTCATAAAAAAATAGTATTAAAGTATGAGAGAAAAATAGTTCTGCTAAAGTAGTGTAAAAGTATATATGTGTGTATTCCAGTGCGCTAATATTTATTCTATCCACTCCTCTATTGGTTCGCGACACGTAGTCAGCAGAGAATACGATTGAACGGCGCGATATTCCGAAAAAATTGATTTTGTTTGTTGGACAGATGACTTAGTGCGCGATATATCAGAGATAAGACTAATCCAATTACATAGAGAGAGCAGCAAAGTCACAGGAATACAGATATTTTTATAACAAAAACATAAGCAGCTGGCCACTCACATTGCACGGGGTATTTATAGGAGCCACACAGTCAATGAAACACCAAGCCAAGTGGCCTCGAACCTGACCGAAAAATGCACACAACAAGCAACACATATTTGACAATTCAAAGAACATATTTTATACGAAGTCACACAAACCACCATGACACAGTCACCCTCTGCCGTTTAAATGTATCGAACAATTTGAAATATATAGTCAGATTTCTACAAAGTTTCCTCATGTATGTATACATTAATTCAGTTAAAAATGGATTATAGTAGATAACTTAGCGATGTTTTACAATCTGGCTAATCGTTTTATAAAATATCTAAGCCTGTAGGCGTTTTATAAAACGACGAAAATTCATGGACTCACTGTCATTTGAACCAGGGCATCGAACCCGAACCAAAATCAGAACCAAACCTAGAACCGAAACTCATATATATATTTTTTAGTTGTACTCGTGTCGAAACCGAACCGGGTATTAAAATTCGGGTCCAGAGTTCAGCTCCGGTTCAGGTTCATTTTCAGTTTGATATGTAATCGTATTCTTAATACAGACGATCATCGACGCTTTCGGCATCTGCGTTGGTGCCTATGTTAATTGTTTGTGAAAATTGTGTCTTGCGTTGCATTATAAATTCCGATTCGCATTTTACATAGTCTATAAAAGATTTGTCTCAAAAAACATTTATTCAATTTTCATCAGGTCAAACCGAACCTGAACCCGGAACAGAACTGCAAATTTTATTGATGCTTGAACCAGAACCGCACACGAACCCATCTCTCAAAAAACAAATTAACCTGAACTTGAACCGAACCCAATTTTTGGCGGATTCGATGCCCTAATTTGAACCCGAGACCCTCTTGTCACATAGGATGCTGTACCAACTGAGCTACAAAGTATATTTTACTTCATTGTTTTCTCTATAGTGTATTCCAGTTAGGAATGATTGTGATGGCGTTTCGGAACCAGCACGTTTTACACACGTAAAACTTATGAATTATACTCTGTTCCACCTTACCAATTCAGTATTGTAGAGAATAGGGCATAGTTTTGAACTCTCTGATTGGCTGAAATTGGAGCCAAGTTTACGCACTGTAACTTCATACTAGTGTCAGTGTACATGACATGTGACATCTCGTGTTATTTTTATGTGCAATGTCAAGTATCGCCTTTATCCGATTTGGAAAGCAGATACATAATACTTTATATTTCACACTTACTGACTAGAATATACAAAGTTTCGATGGCATTATGATACCTTTTTAATATTTTAATAAAATATCAGATGACAGTAGTTGAATACCGCCAGTTTTTAATTTCGTCTGTTTAAAACTGGCGCCATCTACTGAATTGGTTAAGTGGAACAGGGTATAGTTTTGTTTCGTGTAAGGCATACTACTTAACAGCTCGAAACATTCCTAAGTCCATTCCATTCTAAACTGAAATAGAGTATAGTTTATTTATTAAATATATGAAAAACTAATGGAGAGTCAAGCTTAATCTATTGCAATCTTAACTCAAACGAATTATATCTCTAAAGATTTTAAAATGTGAAACTTTGTATCAACATATATAGTTCACCTAATATATATTAAAAGTGTTGCAATAAGTTTTAATCGACTGTTAATGATGATTTGGAGAGGTGAAATAATGGAGATTCAGTCCTTGGTTAAAATATTATTTATTTAAAACAATACCTATTGGGGTATTGTTTTAAATAAATAATATTTTAACCAAGGACTGAATCTCCATTATTTCACCTCTCCAAAATATATTAAAAGTGTTTCTCTTTATTACAGGTAAATGTTACTACATATTTCATACTTCCTGTATTACAAATATCATATTTAATTGGTAAGAAATCAAAACCTTCAACAATAGAAAATTATACATTGATAATGATAACATACGAGTATAATAAATATATGAGAAACTTTTTAAATATTATCGAAAACCTACCATAAACTTTACAGAATATTATTAAACATGATTCATGTATTCGAAAACTTTGAAAGCAGTTAGAGTAATAAATAACATTCGAAATATTAGTCATACAGCATTTATTCTTACAAAATTATAAAACTGACGTTTCTCTGTATACGCTTAAACCATCTTCAGAGTAAGATATTACAGATTCTTAAACATAAAATCATGTACATATAAATACACTCGTTTTAATATTCAGTTTTACAAACATCGTACACAAATCTGCTCTTTCATAATCGACAACAAAATCTTTTACAATCTATAAGAGCTTGACTGAAAAGTCGATTTTATAATTTTGTAAGAATAATTAATGCTGTCTGATATTTCTTGAATTTGTTTTGGGTGTGGGTAGTTTTCGATTCCACATTTTTTTTCTTTTGGCTTGGTGCCCATCGACCTTGAAACGATGACCTCCCAAGGTCTGTGACCGGTGATCGTCAGTTGTCCTCGTCCGTGGTCCACAAACACACACATACACACACATATATCTTCGGTCATCAACATATAGAATACAATGTCGCATGAAGATGACTAGCTGATGATTGATATTTGCGACTTTTCAAGTTCAGCATCAAATATTAAAAAGTTCAAATAGTAATAGATAAATTAATTAGAGCAAGGGTGCAGTAATGCTTTCTATATTGATGTAACCAAAGCGGTCGGTTGCGTCATGAAACATACTTTCACTATATAATAGTGTAACATAAACGAGTATTGTGGCACTTTCTGTAACACACATAACTTCATATACATACAAGTATTTCCTATTAAACTTCATCTAAATTGAAAGCGATATGTCGTAGTCCTAAAAAGCCTTAATTGTTATTTGTTAGCCCTTTGAATTTTAATGAATCATAAGTAGTGATGTAAATACCCAGTGATTTACCCATAAGTAGGTATATATTTAGTGATTAAAAATAGTAAAAATATAGGTATTCCATATCATTGAAAAATATTTTGGGGTCTCGTGGCCGTGTGCCTGAGTGTCTGGTCGCGAATCTGGAGAACAGGGTTCGATCCCGACCGACGCCAAATATTATATCGAATTTTAATGGCACAAAATTGACCCTTTGGCGCACTCTCCTCGCCAGCAATGAGTGCCCGTGAGGTGACGCCTGGTAAGCGCCCGCACGGTACAAATATTCCATCATTACCGATATCTGTATATGAAGCAGATTGGCACACCCAGCAATGGGTAATATGCCGTGAGGAAATATTTATTTTATTTATTTATTTATAAAAGTACATGATTAAATATTTTCTTTGTTAAATAAAATAAAAACGAAAAGAATCACAAAAATAAACAATTTTTTATTCGAAACAAGTATTATGATGTGTTAAGCCAGGTTTCGAAGAAGTTTTACAATGAAAATTCGTTTAATTTTGAAGCAATTTGTATTACTAAAAAGTCTTAATTGTTTTTAGTTTAACTGCATTTGATTTTTAATATCAGTATGACGTCACGACAACATTGCTATCTTTCTTTAGCAACCAGACTCAGTAGGGTGAAGAGAGCAAAAGTGTGACATCACAGTGATACTAACAACAAATTTCAAATATTTCGCAAAATAATTATTTAAAAAAATGTTTTTTTTTTAATCTCAATCGTTATTTATTGAGTAATAGTTAAGTATGAGTACCCCTACACTCATACTATAATTATTATATTATATTAATTTTTAACATGGTGGAAGACCCCATTGGGTAGGTTAAATAGACCTCGGGGTAAATACCCAAATTTTATTTACCTACCTATTGAGTATTTACCAGACTCCACTAATCATAAGCGTCCCAGACAAGTGTTGAAGATGTCCAGGAAAACACCCCCACTTTCTCAAAAATCGTAATTTTTTTTCAAAAATTCTATTTTTATATATTTTTTCTCTACCAAAAAATAGGTAAAATACGTGTTGCGTTTGTTTATGTATGAACCTTCCTTTGTTCAATTTGCTGAGTGCGACGCACCTTTGTTTTTACTGTCATTTGTTCTGAAAGTAAGTTCAACTTTTCGCTATGTAACATAAAGTAATTCCCTAGAATCTAATTCAAATCTTATCAGGAAAAAAACGTTTTATTTTCTCGGAAATAATATCTTAAACAATACAGTCTTTCATCTTTGAAAACTGGTATAACTTGTTTGTAAAATTAATCATATTTGGGATAAAAAATAGAAACGTTGAATTCAGAATAAATATTTATTACAACGCCCAAGCAGGCATTTTATAAAACGCGGGCAAGTTGTAAAACCTTCGTTTTATAAAACACCTAGGCGTTTAGAAATTGGAAGAATCTCAGTGGAGCTTTGGTCGCTATGAAAGCTCTGATCCGCCATTTTCTCTTCTTCGTCAAGTAATCTGACAGCTCAAATCTTTCCATCGAAATCCGATTCGACATCAATTATACCATAATTGGATTTCCCCAAAGTTTGCTATATTTATACCAAGTCCAAGCAACAGGCGACTTATTGATTATTTCTGTTATACTATACATACATAGATTATTCTCTTTGTTTGCTGGGCTGGGCTAACACACATTTTGTCTGTGTAAATTAACAAGGGATACTTACAAAACTTTATATGAGCTAACATACGTGAATTACACATATTAATCCATAGAGAGAACCTGAATGCTGTACATACTTTCATTTGACCTTTCGATGTTGAGTTTTTAGACGGGAAATGAAACACCATATATGATGAACATGTGGTACGCATATGCGAGCTACTGAAAACTGTTAAACAAGATTATTTTTTTAGGTTTATTATTTTGTAAACAAACCATAAGGGATTGAAAATATTAACTATAAAAAATAGGCCCGACAAAGTCTTCAGCTTTTTATAATAACTTAATATACGTCGTAGTCAGATTGTCAAACTTTCGTTGACTTAGCGATTTGGCTAGACGTTTTATAAAACGTCTAAGCATTTAGGCGTTTTATAAAACGGCGGACAACTTATTTAGCTTGTATATTTTTTTCTTCCGGCAGTTATTGACAAATTTGTGTGAACTGGCTTATCATTTATCTGCTATTTTCACGAAGGTCGCATGATTATCAAAAAATAAAATTATAATGTTGTTGACACGCCTGTTGCTTCTATTTTAATACGGAATTACAATTAATTTTTCATACTTATTGAACACAGTTGAAAGTAGGTGTAATAATTAATAGAAATTTTAGTAATAAATTTATTCTTACAAAATCGACGATTCGGTTTCGGTATACACACTTCTTCAGGGTAAGTGTAAGATCTTATAGATTCTTAAACAAATATGTAAACATAAATAAATTCGTTTTGTACGATGTAAAGGAATGTATTATACAGGTGTTTTCTTTAAAACAACCAGTGCTTTTTCGGGCGAACTAATGACTTTAGAGAAAAATGTTACATACAAACAAAAAGTAATCAAGAAAAAGGGTCTAATTTATCAGTAATAACAAACCGAAAATTCAACCAATGGTTCTCAAACGGTAGAATTTTTTTTTTTAAATGGCACCCGATATAATTTTTTAGTCCATTAGATAGAGAATTTTCTTTTGAGAATATAATTCATTAGTCACGTGATATGTTTTCCGCCAATCAACATTCAGAATCTTCCTAGTTACATGTCTATCACAGCGATGATAAAAAACAAAGAAATTATCACCTTATTTATAGTCGTTACTAAGGGATTTGTTTTCTTTATTTACGACATTGACAGTTAATTTTGAGTATAAAATAAGTAATAACAATAATTCAAACTCCGATATATTAAATAAAACTCGTAAGTACCATGCATGTTTTAATACATTATGAATACGTATATCAAAAGTTAGGTTATGTGTTACAAAAATTCATTATATTCTCTCATTAAATTTAAGCTCGTGATATGATTAATAATCGAAGATATTGCTCGTGAAACCGAAGCAGCACATTTAACTCGTCCTTCGGACTCGTGAAATCTGCAGCTCGGTTTCACTCGAGAATATCATCGATGATAATCATATCACTTGATATATTACGTATGATTATAACGCTAGAAATATTGTTTAAGGTTGTATAATAATTATTTCGAGACAAATGGTGTTAAAAATTAGAAAGAATGTTATACAACCCATACAATATTTATATCGTTGAAATGAAAGAAAAATTATCTATCTAATGAAGAAAAAATTATATAGTTTGTCATTTAAAATAATATAATTTTGTTCTGCCGTTTATATTCCGTAAAAGGAATAATTGTAAATATCATTAATATATACATTACGTAATACTAGTACTTTTTTCATCTTCTTCTGTTACAAATAAATAACACCCAATAATTTCTACAAGTTATATTTCATTTTATAAGGTTTTTTTCAGGTTGATGGCGTGAGTCTTCTGCCTAATGATTTTCACTATAGTTCAATTCGCTCTATAATCTGTGCAGACATTATTCTAGTTCGATATTTTTTTTTACGGCATTATTAATAAATCACGTAAATTAATACGAGGCACAAAAATGCTAAGAGACACGCTAATGTATACGAACTAATGTTTACAGTTGCAGATTATTTCCTGAACAGAGTTACGACATTCGTCGCCTTATGAACTGATTCTATAATCTGTGTGGTAAAAAGAAACTATTCCAATTACATGTGTCGTTAAGAATCATACACTTTTTATTACGTAATGCTATTCTTACGTGAAGAATACTATGGTAATAATTTTGTAGAAGTATTGAATAAGCACTCGCGCGTTTAAAGTTTTTAATCAAGACCCATTGAGTCAGTTTTGATTAAATGGAAGATTCCATTAACTCCGATTCATTTATATTCAGAAGGACCGAACCGAAGTGAACTTTCACGCCCCGTTCTAACACCTGAGGAATCTGGGAATCTACAGCGTTATTACCGATTCATAGTCTCTCCTTAAATTCTAATTATAGTCCCTAAAACGGGAAGATATTCTAATCGTCATGTCGCCCGCAAAGTGTACATTTTTGTGAGGGAATGTATGCATTTCTGAGAAACTGCCTCTCTGTCGTTCTCGTGTCTATATTTAGCCCAACCGAAGCCGATGCTTGAATCATACACAGCCATGTTTATGTTTCCCGACAAATTTCACTTTGGTGAATTGGGTTTTTATCCACACACGAGTGTAAATGTCGTTATATTTGAACGCACTCGCACAGTTCATTGTTATGTAGTTAAGTGTTTCCGGCCCTTAACGGTCGCCATAGGAACGTTATTAAAATGTTCGCTTTGTGTTGACATCTGCCGATGTGCGCCAGTGATACGAACCGAAATTAACGCCCCACATAATGTGTAACCCTGCCTACACAAATAACTATAAAATCATATTTACTATATGTTACTTATTGATAAATACAAAATTTGTTTTTATGTGTGTGTGTTATCTGGTAAAATATGCATGAACAAAGGTATAGGCACTTATATACGTATGTAGAAGTGACAGCACATTTATTTTAACAGAAATAAAATACAGAAAATGTTCGTGTTTAGATTAATATCAGTATATCAACAATCTTAAATCATATTAAAGCAACAAGTCTTATAGCCTTTACTAGCCACAAATATCTGTGAACAAATTAAAATCATTTATATTAAGACCTTAAAACTAACTCTATGATCATAGTTTAAAAAAAGTTATTAGTTATTAAAATATTTTCAAGTAAACCAAATAACACTTGTTTAAACTTATGATGCCAGGCTAAATAGATACTGTATACGTTGGTATATTGGTATGAAAGTAAAAGATGTTTCAATAAGAATGCAAACCAGGTGGCGAAATTTGGAACTAAAACAAGGGAGCAATTTTATTTTATTCGTATATTTTTGCATATACGCGAACAGTTTATATAGTGGAAAATAGATAATAGAACTTATATTTACAATTAATTGAACTATTATTATCTAATATTTATTGTAAATCTGGCCCTAAGAAAAAACTAAACGGTTAAGATAACCTAACAACTACCAAATAAAGTATTTAAAACAGAGACTAAAAACGAAAAATGTTTCGTTGAGTTCTTATCCGAACGAAACCGAACAATTTCGTTTCCGTTAATGTTCCCACCTAAATCTTTTCGTTTTCGTTCACAGTAGTTAAATACCGGTTATAACTATTAATGATTAACAATTGCTGAAAATATAGAAATATTAGTTTTTTTTTTTATTAAACATGAAAATAAAACATACATATAAAGGAAAGATAATACATATATAAAAATAAGAATAAAAGCTTGGCCTGAATTTTTTACAATAAAGAATAAAACATTAATTACATTTTATTTCACCTAACTAATAGTACGTTTTCAAGCAAATCTTCCTTTATGTTAGTTCTCTAATATAAGTACTTAATATAACGAATACCGCCAGTGTGTGCAAATGAAAATTATCGCAGTCAGTGTTCAATAGATGAAACTACGAGTATACCGTTTAACACGTAACAGGGTTAGCCACGGGAGAGTTACTTTGAAATTCTGCTTGTTTGCAACTCAAATATCTGAAAATTCAATAATATTTTCGTGTAAAATATTTGCTGTAAACAATATTAAATAAAATAACGGTTAAAACCGGTAGACGATATTAATTATTCTGTTTTCAATCATGAACGAAAAAAATATATTGCGTTTTCGTTTCCGTTTTCGTTTTTATAAAAATTTCGGTTTATTTCTTTATTTCGTTCTCATTTCGTTTTTAGTCCCTGATTTAAAATGAAGTATAATAATTAATTTATTGCTACAACTAATAAAACAGGAAACAAGAAAATATACCTATTCTACCTATAATTATTATAATAATAATAATAAGCACTGAAAGAAAATTCAAAATACAAGAAAAAAACTGACAGCAATGTTACGCTCATGCAAGTTAAACAAAACTGCTCCCTTATCGAAGTTTTGACGATGGTGCACAACGCCATCTCTTCGTAGTGAAATATCCCAATATACATTTCATATTAATTATTTTATTAAATTGCTTATTATCCTCGAATTAGTGAGCATGAAAGTTATTTTTAATATTGTTTATGTATTTTTTATAAGTGTTGAAATAGATCAATTTATGTGACTGCAATTATTACCAAACATGAGCTTAACATCTACGATGTATGTCATAAAATATTAAAAAAATATTACGGTTTAAAGAATAACAATAGAGACTTTCTAAAAATACAGATCGCTTGTAATTTCGATGAAGTTTCATAAAAAAATAAATAAAAATCGGGGCGGGGCCGTATTAATGTTCCTATAGTTATTTGTGTCTGTATTAATTAAACCATTAGTAGAAAAGTGATAAAACTTGATTTATATTTATACATACATAGTCGAAAGTGATGTATCTGTTAAATTAAACATAGTCAGGGACAAACCTTTTAATTAAATTACTGCAGTAATTATATACCAAATTATATGCATTCATTTTGTTAGATTTCAATTTTCCATAAGTGACATCAGAGTTACCTTTGTGATACATGACGTAAACAAAACATGAAAAACCGTTGGGATAGAGATAATAAACATAGGAACATCCTACCCTAAAATGGGTAAGGAGAGATAATATTATTTAAACAGGTCATGAATTTAATCTACTGGAATAACCGTTACTAAGACCAGTCCTGGATTAATCTGCACCCTAACATGGAGTTGATCCTAGGGTATTTGCATACGTTTAGATCTGGGTTGGTACCACTGCTAGCTTAGCACTAAATAACTTTAAAAAATTTGCGAACTTGTAATTAAATTTCACGAAGATTTTTACTTTTTTTAATTGAGCTAAATAAATTTAATTATTCATTTTATCCAGACTGTAATTACAGATTATTGATTTTGTTAGCAACGTAGTAATATTGAAATTGAATTAACAAATAAATAATTTTAAAAAAATACATAAATATCTTATCTTTTGTGGCGTGGAAATTTCAAAAACTCAGGAAATATGATAACAATAATATATATTTTACATTTCATTTACAATTTGTTTAAAACAGTTTTCATCAAAAATATTTAAAAGAGTTGAAAATTATTTCGATTTTAATGAAAGAGTATTAAAGGCGCGAATCCAGTATTCACTGGAGACAAATGAAGTGGGAAAAAAGGGACAGACATTTGTTTCTCGCTTCTACTGTTAGATTCGGTTAGGCATTTGTTTGAATATATTTTCCTTAATAAAGGAGCGTAGGCTATAAGTTATTCCGGAAACGTTTCGCTGTTGTTTCAGCCTACTTGACGGATGGTAGAATTTGTCAATTTTTTTTTGTGAATGTTTCTTTTTCCGTTGATGTATGCCGTATTTGCATAATTACTGACTAGTGTTAAATGTATTTGCATATTTATTTTATTTTCTCTGCGAATTTGCATTTTTAACTAAACTGCTTTGTTGGTTACTATATTGTATCAATCATAAAAAAAAATCAATCATTTACAATGACACAATGATTTCAATGATGGAATAAATTAATAAATAAATACGTACACCGTTGGGGTTCATTACTGTCAATGGAATCCTCCATTTTTATTTTTTAAAAATTATACTTATAAATCTAAAAGCTCAAAACAACCTTAGTCCATTTTTTGAATTTCAGATAATTAAAGAAAAAAATTTTAAATTCCTTACTTTTATAGATTTCTGTAACTAAATTTAACTCAGCATCATGTTTAAATATTGGAAAATTGTTTATTGGATGTGAAGAAATAGAAAAATAAACATTGATGAACAATTACGTAATAATTAGACATTCTTATAGGCCGTTTTTGTAGAAATACACAAACTTTAAAATGTAATAACTTGTAAGATACTTTTTGCGAAAACAGCTTTACCAAGTATCCTTGAAAGTATAAGTTGCTGTACTCATTTACAAAATTTAGACTATAGTTGTTTTTGCCAAAAGCTTTTCAATTGAAATGATCTGTAGTTTTTTTTTTAATATTTAATATGTAGATGTTTATTACCTTATATTGTTCTCAAATTTATAAAAATGTATAAATATATACATAATAATTTTTGTGGTCAATAATTGGAAATTTGCATGGATAATAAACAATATAATAAAAAACTACGCATATTATAGTCCAACTGAATGCGGGCCTGCGTTAATGATAAAAAGGCGTAGATGAACGACCTAAGATGAGATCACCAGCACTGGATTCCATATTGAATATCATGTTCAAAACATCGCAGAGTTCACTGACAACGACTTCGCGCAAACACCAACGTTTTATCGCAAAATGCCTGTAATATTCTATGACAAAAAAAAAAACGATAGTGTAACTTTACTTTAGATACTGTTACTCGGATACGGAAAAGATAAAAAAAATAGATATCATACCGCTTCTTTATCGACTGTATTTCAGTAATTGTACAAGAAATATTGTGTAAGGTGAAGAAACTAAAGTTTACTTTATTCTCTCTAAAATATCTTGTCTGTGTTTATGAAACCACGGGAGGCAAAGATGGCTGAGTCTCGAGAGCAATGAACCAGTTATTGTTACAATTACTAACTATTTACAGCCAGGCCAAATAAAATCATAAGGATTGCGGATCCGTGTATTGAGTTTGAGGCACGTTCAAAACCTTTACGACTTCAGAAATAACACACACGATTGACAGATATGAATTTACATTGCGGCCTCGGTTATTTTCAACTGATTAAATACCTGTTTACCATTACCATTGCCCGGCAATATGATAGAATTATACAGTAAAAATATTGCTAAGATTACAAATGATTGTTTCCTTATATAGTTCTGAATTATTAACAGCTGTATGACGTACAACATAACTTATAAATAACTCTTATAATCTGTCATTAATTATTTTATTTTACTTGTTGTTTTCTTCTACAAATAATATAATATTGGAATTTATATTTTTTTAAACAATGTATACTTCTGAAGTTAAGAGAAGTATAGGGATCGTGTTAAAAATCTCATATCGAGATTTTGGTAGACATGTTTTTAAGGATACTAGAATCCGATTTTAGCATTTTCACTCAAATAGTAACATTCAGAAAATTTTGAAATCTTGAATTCCTACTCAGGTAACCAAAAATCGCTTTATTTGAAGCTCTAAGTAGTATTTCTTAGAAAAATGCTCTTAAACACAATATTATCGTGATTTATATTACGAAAATTAAAAGATTATTATTTTTTTATATAGGTATGAGGTTTAGGTATCAAAAGTCACCTCATGGCCACTCACAACTATGGTTGAGAAAACACCACAAGAATTACTTTAGAAACATAATGTAACACCATTTATACAAAATTATATGTTATATTATATTTAAACATTCTTTGATCCTCGTAGTATAATTTTTTGTTGCTTGGTGAATTTGTGCTTTTCAGAGTGCGTTAACATTAGGGTTTTCCAGACTTGTACAAACCAAAGTTCTATTTTTAGATTGTTACTTGTTAACTTGTATTGGAATGTTTGAAATTGAAATAATAATCTATTAGCGTAGAAAATATATTTAATCAATATGTACAAAAATTACTACGCGAAGCAGCGCGATTTTGCACTATTTTGTAACAAGATGGTACTAGAAGCACCTAGAAGTTTCGATTTTATTTTACATGGACATTAATTATTGAATTATTAATTTAAAAAAATACGAAGTGGAGGCATTGGTATTTTTTACATTAGGTTTGTTCCATCCTGTAATTGTTAAGAGTTTGTGACTGTCAGACGCATGTGCAGTAACAAAATACCGTTAAATAGCGTTCCAACCGTACCACTGACAAGTTTGCAACTATTAGTTCGGTGTTCCAGCGCGTACTGTTCGACTATCACAAATTAGTTTCTGACAGTCAAAACAGTCAGAAATTTTTCTGCTGACTGAGTCAGAGCCTCCGTAATTATTGCAAATTCATTGTTATTCATATTTCCCATCTGTCAAGGGAAGATTAAATTTATACTTAGAATTATATTATTAGATAAGAATAAAACATATTTCATGTTATTATAGTTAATATTATATTTTTCTTATAATATAATTTTATTTACAGAAAAATGACCGACGAAGACATTGTTGTTAAATAATTTATTTACTTTTCAAATTAGCTAATTTGTATGCAACAAATACTCGCTTTGGTACCGTCACTGTCTCATTCATTGTTCCAACCAACGTTTAGGTTCAAACTTGTCAGTAACTAGTTTATGTACACGCATACGCATTAAAAAAATCAGATACATATTGCAAACCTGTCCAAAATTACCGGTTGGAACAAAGCTAATAAATCTCAGTAATTTAAAATTGTTTTGCGATAATATTAATTTATTAAAATATGTAATTGAAAAGAAATTAACATGACAAAATAAATTTGAATTAATATAACGGTAAAATTCTGACGAAGAATATATTGATAATATATTACAAATTGTAATTGTAGTTTTCTATATGCAAAAGAAAGAGTACAGTTGTCAATGTTGCAATCATTAGTAAATATGTTTTTTTTTTCGTAGTTAGTAAATGATGTATTGTTTATTCGATAAATAATGGAGTAGCTGTATACTACTACAAATTAAACGCTGCATAAAGCTGTAACCCCTTGTGTACAAGAATTTATTTATGAAAATTTCTCAAGTTTATATTGTACACGGCGGAGCCGTCCTATTAATAAATTTTAATAAAAGCCCTTGGCGCGAGGAATGTAATATTAATACGGTACGTTAGTCCAGCTTTATTTATGCACACAAATTAGACAACAACATGGTAAAATCTCCCATCTTTTGCGAACTTTACACATTGCCAATGTTTTCCTTCTGTGTGAGAAGAATCGTGTGTTTATTGGAAGCGTCGGTTGAGAGATCAGTTCGTCCCAGAAACCACAATTTACCTTCGCTTTTACCGAATTGAAGTGGCATGCGAAAAACAATTTGTGCAAATGAAAAATCCTTCAGTTTATGCCGGCAAATCCTGACAATCCTTCAGCCGCCCTACAGGGATTTACATTTCAATATCTCAAACAACGCAGGAAGAAATAATCAGTAAACAATATAAACACAACTACACAAAGAAAACAACGCGTTTGATTCAAAATCGTAAACAAAATAAATAGATATAAGGAGATATATAATCTCTGCTTAGCCAAATTTAACAATCTGGCTCTGACATATATTGAATGAATATTCGTACTATTAATTCGCATTGTCTCGTGACAGTTTTGGCTAAATGATTAACACTTTATGGATAATTAAAATTTGCAATAAACTCATTCGCTTTCACGCAGGCGGAATCGGAAATGGCTTCGTTGGTTCTCTGTTAAGCAACGACCGGTAATTACCGTTAGTATAGTTGTCTGTCTCTATAGTAAGCGACTACTACTGAAATGGATTATTCAATATGTCAGTACCTATCTGTGTTCGTGTCACACTAAATACGAAAGAAAGTCTGCACAACTTTTACTCCATAGAAAACGAAAGTGGTTTCGATCATTTTTTTAGTGTCACACTCGGATTCGCAAACGAATAAATTATTGTTTAATTATCTAACAGTGAAAATATGTTAATATATACATGCCACATATTATATGAATTGCTAATATGAACTAATTACTTAGATATTTATAAATGTTTTATAAGAAATAAAATGCTCTACTTTTAATAGAAAATAAAAACAAGCTCGTAATTTATTTTTTTAATAATACATTCTTAATTTGTAATAACACTTCTATAATTATATAAAAATTAACATTTTATGCTTCAAATTTATTTATTTAGTCCAAATTTTAAATGAATTAAAAATTATATTTGATAGTTGTGGTTACGTTACGTTACATATCAATGATATTTTTTATGTAGTTGAATAATTCAACAGTTTGTGGTAGGATGGCAGCACCAGTCTCATTTTGACTGTCATATCAACTGTTTGTCATATTTCCAAATTATATTCACTCAACGTAATTTTGTGATAATTCAAATTTCGGTGAACAAAATAGAATAATATAAAAAATAATATTTTGTGGTAAATATTTACATGTTCGGTTTAAATTTAAAATATAATATAGTTGACGTTTGACATTGACAGTTGTTAGTTAGTTTGTGTTTTCTATGGTGGTTATGTTACATCAGAGATATTTTTTATATAGACAAGTAAGGTGAATATAGTGCAGCAGTTTGTTGTAAAATAGCAGCACCAGTCTCGTTTTGAATTTAACTGTCATAGGAACTATTTTTGAAAAGTGCGCTTTAAGTGCTAAGTGTAACTGACTTTAGATAAAATAGAAGAATGAAGTTTATATCTACCCATTTTAAGGTGTAAAACATAAAATAAAAATGTAAGTTTTGTTTGTAACTTTTTCAGTAATTAATTTCAATGTACAGCGTAGATATAAATGTTACACGAATTTTTTAATGTGTTTTTATATTTAATGGCGTTTTTTATTTCCCTGAGTGCCTAAATTAGGCAATGAAAGCGATTGTGAGTAAAATTTCCCGGGAATGCTGTTCGTTTGATGCTCTGTAATTGAACTCTCAAAGTTGCACGCGTTTTCAGTCTTTTATCCCACCGGAAGCTGTTAAATCTAAAGCATATCATTGACATTCTGATGTTTCTCTATGGAAATATACACAGTAACGTTGCCATGGTGGCACACAAACTCCAGAGGCTGTCAACAAGCCGTGGATTTCGATTTATTAAGATGGGCTAACTATAAAACTGTATTTAATAGGACTGTTTGTCAACGGTAATCCACAGAGAAAGTTATATTTATAACCGAGACGTTAATGTTCCCAGTGAAATGATCGGATTTACTGATTTATTTTATTTTCAATAGATTATCTACACGCTATGAATTGAATTATCCGTTATGTTTTTGCGCGTTCAGTAAAAGTAGTCATATTATTAAATAATAACAAAAAGAATAAGAACAAACAACAATACTGTGTTTGGTTTTTAGATGTTGCAGCCATTAAGTACAACGCTACAAGAAGGAATTCTTTTTGAAAGAAAATCTTTACAAAGTTACGCTGATGTCTGGTTTCATCAGTAACATGGGTAAATAAATAAAGCAAAACAGCGACAGTGTTTTGTCGTGTGTGCGCGGTTTCCGGTCGACAAATTGAGTTCCGGTGTCTCAGACAACGCCTTCTTCTAGATCTAGAGACATAAAGTAAAATATGCTCGACTTTTGTTTATTAACTTATTCTCTGTCCACGACAGAATTCTTTTTTATATCTTTTGCATTCCATGTAGAATATTTTCCTTCATTCTGTTAAATTGTCCGTGAAATTTATTTTTATATGGCGTTCCGTTTCACAAAAAAATATGTATTTATGAAATTTTAAACCAAAAGGGGACATAACTCAAAAATAGGTAGAGATACAGACTTATGGATATCAGCAATTTATTTTATGAAATTACACCATGATTTCCACTTTAGAAAATGTTTTTAATTATAAATATAGCGTGCCAGCACAACACACATGACCTATATAAACGCCCTACTTATAATTAATGTCGCAAAAATCTGCATATGTGGAAATCTGTCAATGAGTATGCATACAGTTTGTGCCTTTATCATCTGTCAATAATATTGACATATGTATGTATCTACAGGTTCTCTTGTTGCATTGCTTTACATATATCATTTACATTATGTGGGAGTGTGCCGTGAACATATTTAGAAAAGCGGAAACGGAAAGATGAGAGACTAATCATCACAGCTTATCAAACTATGAACACACTACTTTATAAAGTTATTTTCGTTTCTAGTTTATCGTTTATCACATAGTAAAGTATTTATCTGAATGCTATATAGGAAATTAACTAATGTCATATTGAAGAATGATTAATGAATACGTTAGTGTGAAATAATTTGTTGTACCTTTAATCATAACGATTTTGCAATAAAATTTATTTAAATTGCTATATATTTTGCACTTTAGAAAATTGACTTGACTTTTTAGATAGTGTATTTCATAACTTCGGGTATACAGGTTGTTCGTTTTATTTTGTCCACTATTGCTATCTCGAGAATTATAAGAGCTACGAGCACGGTTAAAGTAACAAACAATTTCTATTTTACTAGACAATTACAATGACCAGTGGTTCTCAAATACGGGATATAACATTTTTATTTTAAATGGGAACCTATGTTTTTTATTCTCTTATTCGATTCAGTATTTTTTTCTGAATTCAACGATATCCATATATAATACCCCAATATTACAAAATATTTGAAAAAAATGCAAATTAAAATTATGCTAGCTAAATTAAATTAAAACTGATTGTAATAAGAGTGCTTTGAAGAAAACAATTGAATATTTTGTTTCTTGTTAATTGTACTTTAACGTCAAACATATATTTCGTATACTTTCTCAGTGATAAAATGAATTTTTCTATTTTGCATCTGTAACAAAGCTATAACAGCACCCAAAGGAGTTCGTTAATAGCTCGTTTGAGTGTTGTAACAGCCTAGTACAATTTATTTTTATAAAGTTGGTAGCATAGCTGAAACGTTATGTCAAAAATATCAAATGTCAAACCTTACTGAATAAACGATACTAATTAAGGTTTTTATTTTTATTTATATATATTTAGGGCATAAATAGTTCAAAACACTAGTAATTGTTGATATTTAAAATATGTAATTTATTTTTATTTATGAACTCTGTCGGTAAATTAGTTCGAGAGGTTGTGTAAGCAAAAGCAAAATGGCGGCGGAGGAGAAATGTCAACAAGAATTAAGTGTTTATTTATAAGAAAATAGTGTTTTAAATATAAGATGTGTATAATTATATAGTTTTACACTTTTCACATCCTTCTCAGTTAATTTTATACAATAAAATGTAAGTAACTTGTAAAAAATTTACATTTGGTTATAACCTGACTTTTTTCATTGTCTGTTTTTGAAATTATAAAATGTATTTTCCGTAATTTCACGTATTTCAGGTGGAGTACACAAAAATCGTCTGTATTCATTTTTAATTTGATATGAATTTGATTGTACACAACACGAGACAATTTTAAATTCAAACAATTGAATTTTCAAATGTCACATTATTACCAACTAACACAAAATTCCCTAAATTTTGAATTTACGATTTTTTATTTAAAAAGATCATAAAAAGCGCAAAATAGAAAAAATAGTATAAAGAACTCATGTCATAATTGTCGATTATTTTGTTCGAAGGTTTGGGCAACTCCGCTACGCGTCGTTACCCAAACTTCCTTCTCACAAAATAAAATGACAATTATGACATTCGTTCTTTAATATACTATTTATTTACGAAAAAAAGCTTGATATGTATGAAGTTTATATTTTCGTTGTCTTCATAGCATTCTTATTACAATCAGATTTAAATTAAATCAGCCTATTTTTTATTTGCATTTTTCTAAAATATTTTGTAATATTAGAGTATTAAATATGAATAGCGTTAAATTCAGAAAAAAATACTGTATTGAATAAGCGAATAAAAAATAGGTTCATATTTAAAATAAGAAAGTTGTATCCCGTATTTTGAGAACCACTGGTAGAAAAAATATTTTTTTAGCTCATTGTAATAGTCTAGTAAAATATAAATTGTTTGCTAATTTAACCGACATCGTAGCTCTTATAGTTCTCGAGGTAGCAACAATGGACAAAATAAAACATTCTGTATAATTATTTGATATGCTGATTAAGAATCAAAAAGAATTATTCAAAAAATCTCAAAATACATATTCTTTTGAAATATCTTGAATTTGCGATACTTTTAAAAGCATGACCCGGTATTACAAGCGCACTTTAAAAATAAAAGCGTTTTTATGGAACGTGCTTTTACATTAAATTATTATGAAAGATAGGTTTTCCTGTAAACACTTGATTTTCATTGTACCAAAAGTTAAGAGTCTCGGTAGAAGTATGTCTGGACTAGAAGATGACCCTTAAAATGCCAATCGAATTACCTGTCATTTTGCCCATTTTTTTTTTTTTTAACTTTTGTCTATATTTAATTTAGCCGAAAGAATTTTGGAGATATTTCTAACCATTTGTGTAGGTTTTATAATTTGTTGTACGGACTTTATCATATTTGACATATTTTGTATTATATTTGACATCTTTCATATTTGACAGATGTCAAATACCATTTCTACAATTGATACTTTTAAGCAGTTGTTTTGTTTACATGATTTGTAGTGATTATTATTTGTTAACATAAAGTATTGTTTTGTGAAAAATATTTACTCGAATTTAATAAAATATTTTTATTATTTATATTATATGTTACATTGAAATAGCACAACGAAAAATTACCTACGAGATTTATTCCCATAATTAGTGAGCATAAATTATACTTTATACTCACTGAATGTAAACCGGCCGAGCTATTTATGAGTTTACTTTTCATAAAGACATTATTATAATATTGTTGATTGTAGCCTTTTTAAAAATCATAGCTAACAAATTCTCACAGATAAAATGTCAAACATATGTTTATCTTTTTGTTCAAAAATACCATTGCTTCTATTAATGCAAAATTGAATAATTAGTTTAAGTTTATGTTACCAAAATATTAAATAATTTACATGTATTTAATGCAGATTTTTTTTTATCTTTTCATCGATACCCCAAACGTTGTTGTTAAGTTGAAACGGGGAGCAAAAAACCCCATTAAATAGTACTAGATGATACTAGGGAAATGTTGCATTTACTCCTCTTTGTTTACAAATAGACGTTTTTTCTCTGAATGTTAAGGTACTACTTTGTATCACTTTTACTTATTTCATTTCATACTTAGAATAAAATTTATTGAAATAAAATAATTGTAATTAAGTTTATTAAAAATAATTAAAGAAATTCAAATTTTAAATATACAATTATTCGGCCAAACGGATATTCGGCGAAGTTGGCCGGATTATCCGGCCAAACTGGATATTCGTTGCATCCCTAATCTGAATTACATAATAATCGTAGAATGAACAAACTAAATTACATTGTTTTTATTTTATTATTCAAATATTACCTTGTATAACAGTATAACATTTATATTTTTAATATATCATTTAATTTATTCTGTTATAGTGTAGAATTACATATGAGTAAGTTCTTTTCTAGTTTATCACAGCACAGTAAATTTTTTATCTGTATTTATATAGCGGGTACGTTTCATCTACTTTATTATTATTTTATATTACTTGCACGTGCACATATTCTTTTAAATATTAGAAGACGTGATACAAAATAAATCCAATTTGAATATATTTTGTGGCGAACGAAACGAAAGTAATGCACGATACGAAGATATGTTTTTTCGTGATAGGAATTTTTTCATATTTGTCACGAATTCAATTCCATTATTGGTTCTTTTCTTTCGGAGTTTGTTCTCCAAGTCTTTGTCTTGTGCAATATGCAACATTTCGCAACGTACAAGTCAAGGTAGCGTTGACTTTCACTACTCGTTACGTAACCATGCTTACCGTGTGATGCTCAGATGTTCTCCTCACTTTCAGATGATCGCATCGCTATAACAAATGAATAACGGCACCTTTGTTTTTCTTCCCCAAATACGTTTTAACACCTTTGAGCCGCAGGAAAAATAAATCTGTTTCGGGGAAAAAACAATGGATGAAAAACAAAAGCCGAGAGGAAGTAAGGCTTGACCCACTTGATCAAGACTAATATGTCAATGCTCATTGTTGTTGTGACTCACAAAAAAATTATTTGTTTCTTCAAAATTTTTAATGTTAGTCATGTTTCATTTAGTCATATGATAAAAGGTTAAGTATCATAGTGTCAGATGACACAAATGTGCTAACTGTATATTTTCAATAATAGTATACTTTTGCTGGTTTTTTAAATTACTTCTGCGTTTAATATATACAGAAATTTAAACAGAAAATCATAATAATATTATAAAACGTAAAAAGATGTGTTCGATTTTTTTTTGCAATACCTTATATTGCTGTGAACTTGGCAAAAAAGTCTGCTGGTACGCCACTGCAAGCCTTGCTATACTGTTCGGTCACGACGGTACTTTCACATTTGGAAAGTGACGGGACATCACATTTCAAACCATATTCAAAGACGTGATGCATTATCTTACGTAACTTACTTACCACGGAACTTTCAAATATACCACTTACATTATTATATTATAATATCACTCATGAACAATCTGTAATTTTCCTAAAAACTAACTACTTCACCAGATGTTGATATAAAAAACATATTTTATTTATTGACGTCATTAAGCTATATTCAGTTCCGCTTCAAACAAAATGGCCACAAATTATTTAGAACATTTTGATCGTCCATATTTACTATCTTACAGTTTAGCAGTCTAGTTTTAATATAAAGTTAAAAACTATGGAATAATAGATAGGGACAGCAGTTCGCTTCATAAAATTTAAAAAGAAAATAGTGGACGACTCCTACGTGTAGTAATACTTATATTATTAATAAGAAAGAATATTTTATAAATCTATAATTCATCTAAATTTGAACGGTTCCAAGTGTCACGTTCTCATAACATGAATGCAGTCTGTCGCTGAATAATGAATTGGACAGTATCTGATTAATCACAACAGTGCAATTGATCCATGTATGATTCAACCAAAATCCCGCTTTGTCATTTGAAATTCAGTAAGTGCTGCCCCCACAGCACATGTAGTCTGTTGATGAACAGCGCGCTTGTACGGCAACTCGGCTGGTATTACAGATGTACTCCATACCGTTCAATGTGACAGCCAAGTTTTAAAATTTAAACCGTTAAACAGTTTTTACATTATTTGTTTACTGTTTAGTGCATTGTTTGTATGTATTTTCACATATTTTACAAAGTATACTACTCTCCAGTGTTTAAAGTATTAATTTTAGTGAATTGACAAAAAGGTAAGACAGTTTTGATAAAAGATTCTTTGTTTAAAAAGTTATTAAAGGTTAGGAGTCATTGTTGAGCCGGCATGTGTGATATTTAAAAGTTGTACTTTAATGTGATAATACATGTTTATAAATAATTATGATATACTGATCTCTCACGGACATAGAATGTATAAAAATAAAATATTCATGCTAATGAATATCGATTTCAACATAAAGATCAAATTTCTTTTGTGCGTACGTTTAATGATGGCAGTTAATATATTTTGAGTAAAATCTGATGCCATGTGGTGCGGAAATGTCCAAAATAAGAGCAACGACATTTATCTCCGGTGAATTTACGAACAACAGGAAAAAACATGTGTTGACCATCAGCTGATACCGGAAGCCGGTCTCGTTTTTCATTCTACCGGTCCTCCGAATACGTTTCGGAGAAAATAACGAGGGCAGTGTTGCGGAAAGCAAACAATGAATTAAAGTGACAACATCTTGAAGAGCACCGGTTGTAATTAAAGTTCAACCTTATTACGGAGCTTTGAAAGGTTGCTTTGCTGTGTTCTATTCGTACTCTACCCTTCTAAATTTTCAGTAATATGGTTAGTGTTCTTCGGTGCTAGGCACGACACAATGTATTGCAGGGGTTCGTGACTTGATCGATCGGTGCAGCCGGTTGTAAATCATGACATTACCTCTGTACTGTATCATTTTAATAACCGCGTAAATAAAAACTGCACCTGGTTGGCTGGTTCTAACGGAAATATCAAGTTGGCGCTGTCTTCTTTGTTACCCTACAATAATGGAGTCCTCCACTTTTTATGATATGTACTTATTATTTATTATTTTTTTACAACAAAAAACTTCGTTAGAAGAAAATTTAAATGAATTTTCTTGGTTTAAAGAGAGTAATTGCTGATCTAATTGAATTACCATAGATCTTGCGGACGTTAATGGAGACGGCTCGCCTCCGACCCGACACACAATGGTTTTTTTTTTTATTGTCGTTTGACCACGCTGCCTTGATTTAATGCGCAGCCACTTTGGGCGAAATTGTTGCGTTAATAAAGTAGCGCTGAGAGACAAACGACTTTTACCTAAAATGTGAAGTGGCTGGTTTGGTGGTTTGGTGTTGCCAGGGCAACAGGTAGAGGATGCAGTGCAGGCAGGCGTCTTGTGCAGGCGGCCTGTTGCCATGGCAACCACACTGTGTTGAGGGGGGCAGTTGTGTCGCCGTGCCGCGCCAAATCGATCCAGCCATGAATGGCATAGCATCGCGAAAACGTATATTATACATACATACAGGGACACGGGGCGCTCACCCCTAGATGTACCGTTCATGTACAGTTTGTTGGCAATAAGCTATTTTTTTTCGTATTTTAAATAGCGCCGGTTGCCCCGAAAGTTCTAAATGGTAGCCAGTGCCGGTTGTTTTAATACAGATGTTCATTTTAAATGGCCATCATTGCTATCTCGAGAACAGCTACAAAGACGGTTAAATGGGTAAACAATTTCTATTTTACAAGACAACTTTAAGGAAAAGAATTTTTTTTTCGACCAGTGTTTTTCAATAAACGGGACCTAACTTTTTTATTTTAAATGGGAAAATAAAAAAAAATGGTCCCATATTTTGAGAACCACTGATCGAAAAAAATTTTTTTTTTGTCTTGTGAAATAGAAATTGTTTGCCCATTTAACCGTCTTTGTAGCTCTTATAGTTCTCGTTATAGCAATGGTGGCCCATATAAAATGAACATCCTGTATAAACATTAAAATAAACAAAGGCAGACGATATGCCGTCTCCCTCCTCCAAAACATTAAATTGCTAATTACTATATTATTAAATACGAAATAATGTTTAATTTTTGTTATTATAATGAGAAGCTAGTAGTTAATTATTATATTATATGACCATTTGTCACATTATTAGATGTGGGGTTGGGACAGCTCATAGTTTTTTTTATTATTAACTATTAGTTAACAAAGAAAGTAATATTCACGTTTTGTGTGGTTTTTCAGGGATGACGGTTAATTAAGATGGCCTCACCGACCCCGTCTTTGGACTCTTTGCGTGGAGGAAACTCAATCGGGTCGTTCGGCGACCAGGCAGACTACCTGTCGCTGTCCCCGCTGGCCGATTCGCCGCTCACTGTGTCCGGCTCCAGTCCCCCTGCCAGCGACAGCGCCATCTGCGACGTGGCCCCCGAGCTGCAGTGCTGCGAGTGCCGCGAGCCCGCCGCCGACGCCAAGTTCTCCCCCTGTTATCACCCCTATTGCCAGGGTTGTCTCGACAAGAACAAGCTTAGCTGCCCGCGTTGCATTCAACACCAACTACCCAGCGCCGTGGAGAGCATCCTCTCCAACCTGTTCCTCGACACCCAGAACCAGCCGCGGTGCACCGGCTGCAAATCCAACAAGAAACAAGACGCTGTTGCCCGCTGCGTTGAGTGCGCGCATTATCTTTGTGCAAACTGCGTCATGGCGCATCAGTTCATGCATTGCTTCGAGGGCCATCGCGTCCTCGATCTTTCCAAGGAGCAACTCGTCAATGGAGACTCCAACAAGACAGCCATCAACAATTCCGGCACTTTATTATGCCCGAGGCACAAAGCAGAACCTCTCAAGTATTATTGCCGTACGTGTGGTGTTCCTACTTGTAAAGAATGTACAGCGTTAGAACACGGAGCTTTACATGAAGTTGAACATTTGGCTGATGTTGGCGCCAAACAACTTGAAACATTATCATCTGCTGTGCACGAAGTCAAAGCTAAAGCTACTGATATTCGTAACATGCTTAAAACTGTTGAACATACGTCTGGCCGTTTGCAAGTACAATATCACAAAGCCCAAAACGAAATCAACGATACATTCTTATTTTATCGTTCAATGTTGGAAGAACGCAAACAAGAATTGTTAAAAGAGTTAGAAAGCGTTTTTAATGCCAAACAACTATCCCTAGGAGTTGTTAGTCAAAAAGGACAAGAAACTGTTGAACAAATCTACAAAACTTGCGAAGTAGTTGAGCGGTTCAACAAATGTGCGAGCGTAGTTGAGATGTTGATGCTTCGCAAGTTAGTTGACGCTAAATTACAATCGTTTTTGGCTTATAATGTCGATCAGTCTGTAGCTGCTGCATGCGAACTTGAATTCGTTTCGAATTATCAAGCGATTCAAGTTGGTGTACGCAACACTTTCGGATATGTGCGTTCTTCTGGCGAAGTACAAGTGGGACCCACCAAACAACCACCCATTGCAAGACCTACAGCAAACAACACACCGCTTTTAACGGGTTCATCAGCTTCTTCTGGCTCGACATCTTCTTCAAGCGGAAGTAGCATGAACGGAAGTTCCGGATCTCTTAATGGAGGTTTCAACGTTTTAACCTCTGCCTCTCAAAGTCAATCTCATTCGCAAAGTACTTCTCCTTTCGATACAACTTCTATTATATCGAAAAGATTCAGTAGCGCGAACAGTTTAGGCCCGTTTAGCGCCAGTATTGCTGATGTCAATCTAAACGGCATTAACCCGTACGAAAAATGGTCAAATGGCGGTTCTGATAGTATCTTCCAAAATGGCTCAGACGGACCTCCTTATAGCGCGGTTCTCGGCGCAAGTGATTCCGTATTAGATTTAACTTCAAAGTTAATGTCGGCGGCGATGTTCCCCCCAAAATCACAAATTAAGCGGCAGAAAATGATCTACCATTGTAAGTTTGGGGAATTTGGTGTTATGGAAGGCCAATTCACAGAACCAAGTGGTGTAGCAGTCAATGCACAAAACGATATTATAGTTGCAGACACAAACAATCACCGAATTCAAATATTCGATAAAGAAGGTCGCTTCAAATTTCAATTTGGCGAATGTGGCAAACGAGACGGACAATTATTATACCCAAACAGAGTAGCTGTTGTCCGCACTTCAGGAGATATTATTGTGACGGAACGGTCTCCCACACACCAAATACAAATCTACAATCAATACGGCCAATTCGTCAGAAAATTCGGTGCCAATATCCTACAACATCCAAGAGGAGTAACTGTTGACCACAAAGGCAGGATCGTTGTTGTTGAATGCAAAGTTATGCGCGTAATTATTTTCGATCAAGCTGGAGCCGTTTTACAAAAATTCGGCTGCTCCAAACACTTAGAATTTCCTAACGGCGTTGTAGTTAACGACAAACAAGAAATATTTATTAGCGACAACCGAGCACATTGCGTTAAAGTTTTCAGCTACGAAGGCACATATTTGCGCCAAATTGGAGGCGAAGGAATTACAAATTATCCTATTGGTGTTGGAATAAACGCAGCCGGAGAAATACTGATAGCTGATAATCATAATAATTTCAATTTGACGATTTTTACGCAAGACGGGCAACTGGTTTCCGCGTTGGAGTCGAAAGTAAAGCACGCTCAGTGCTTTGATGTAGCGTTGATGGACGACGGGTCCGTGGTTTTAGCCAGCAAGGACTACCGCCTGTACATCTACCGATACGTACAGGTTCCCCCCATTGGCATGTAAGACTTACATTTACCGGTCCCCTCCACCCGCTACACTTTTGTTGACGCATTTTTAATAACCGAGTGGAGGGATCCAATTTCTTCCCTTCTCGATAATATTAACAATAATCATAACATAGTTTTGTATTTTGATGATCATGTTGATATTTTTAATATGTACGATTTTGCACGGTACGTTCGAGTTTGACCAAATCTATCATTCAAAACAGGGATATTAACATTTTAAGAGATGACCTTGTTAAAAAGTTCTCGCTGCTATATTATTACTAGTGTGTGAGATGCACCTATAGTGATTTTTTTTTATTGTTGTCGTCTTGTCGTACATACAAGAGGACGCGAAATTCTGTTACATGAACGTTCAAAACGGAAATAACAGTTTTTTTAAATTATCTGCCCCGTGCTTTTTTGATTGTCAAAACGTTACATATTTCATAGCCGAGTGAACTTAATTTAAAGACCTACTAACTAAAAATGAATTTAATATCGATTAAATCATATGTGTAAGACGGTTAATCGTCGCATATTTTTGGTTAAACCAGAGTTAAACTGTTTGTTAAAAGAAAAATATAACATCGCTAATATATAAGTTGTAAAAATTACACATTCAATGCGAAATTTTTCGTTTTAACTGAAACCAGAGATTAAAATCTTTATTTAAATTAAGTTTATTCGCTCACTTAAGCTATAAATTAAAAAATTATGACACTCAAAAATTTAAAATTTTCTAGTTTTATGAAACAGATAATATTTGAAAAAACTGTTCTCATTTTAAGCGTCTATGTGAAGGATTTTCGCGTTCCATGTATAGTTATTGCATAATAGGTAGTGAAACAATGATGTCTGTTTGTCTGTCTGTCTGTTGGTGCGTCTTACACACTTTGTTGAGTGCGTGTATGTATAGTAAGTTTTTCCAGTTCCCAGTTTCACACACATTAAGTAAAACATAAGCTCTATTTTACTACTAGTAAGTATAAATAGTAAAGTTTCGCGTGTCTTTGTCGTGAATGTGAAATATGTTCGTTCGTTCGTCAGTCAGTTCGTTCGTTGAAGTGAGAGTCGCCTAGTCCCGGCCCCGCTTCAAGCTCGGTTTTATCATTTTGTTTCTCATTTTTATCGCAGTTTTGTTATACTTTTTATTATTATTATTATAATTATTATTTAAGTAATGTGTATGGTGCATGCAATATTCCCACCATCTCTTTATTATTAGTTGTAGTAAGTAGTAATATTGATAATATATGTTTGTTGAATGCTGCCAAGTCTAAGATACGAGCACGGGGCGCGGTTAATTGCTGCAAGCCCTGTCACCATCCTTAAATATCAAACACACACCCACACAAACAAACACACTAAACTAAATAAAGATCTCGATATGGATAAACCCACCAACCAAGCACTGAATATGTTTATCTCCACCTTTAAAGCCGCCAAAATATTTTTCCTAACTTCGAAATAAACGTCAGAGGCGATATTTGAAAATGACGGATTTATGAATCAGCTGTATATAACTTCACATGGCGCGCAGTTGTGCAGTATTATGTTATTAAATTCATATTATTACTTCATTTGATAAAAGTTACATCATGAAACTTAGTTAAAATGTCCAAAAATTTGGAGTAATGAAGATATAAAACAATTTTTTACTGTTTTTGAAAGACAACAACAATTTTCAAGGCGCTTAAATTGTGGGGATAAACGCCTGATTGGTCGGTAAATCAATTTATTATTATTATTATTCTGTATTTTACATTTACACTACACAACAAAATATGCCACATTTGTCATATATTAAGAATCAAATACATTGACAAATTCCTATGGACCCGCAATATTGATGTACAAATTTTCATCCCTTATTGATGAAAATTTATACATCACAATTATTAATATAAATACATATAAATAAAATAAATGTTTGATTCTTTTTATATCAATAGAATGTTTTGGCACGTAAGCACTGTTGAATATTGTACATAACATTCGCAATCTATAATTATTGATTTTTTATTTGTCGTGTAGTAATGTAAGATATGCAGTTGTGGTAGAGGTTAGTGCTGGTTTAGGGGCAGGTGAGTGACACATATACAATATAGAAACGAGACGCAGATCCGAAGGCGAGTTCCTAGTTTATTTTTGTACCCTTGAGCGTTGTTTTCAGCTGTTTACCGTTTGGAGCACACGTTACAAGCCCTCGGATCTACGCCTCCAACACAATTAAACACAAACACTCGCTTAACCGCCGAGCCGGCACATACTTCTACCACTGCAGTTTTTTAAATACTTGTTGTTATTATTATTATTATTAATTTTTATTATGGTAAAATTGTTCTTAAATTAATGTACATTGTTTTTGTTTTTGATTTTTTGTTGTAAATGCTTTTAATTAATAATACCAGTTCTTGCAGTTTTCATTACATTTTGTTTTAATAATTCAATATTATTCATTATAAAATTACCCCCAACTTTAAAATTAAGGGAAAATAAGAACAATGTTCTCATCTTCAGTAGTCAATTTTACCTATGAACCGTATTGAGATGGTAATTTTCACTTAATTTAAAGTTAAACCTGTTTGACACTGTTATAATTTTGTGATTTTACAAATTTGATAACATTTTACGGCCGTGTCAAACTGTCTAGGGGTAATTTTTGATTTTTTGTCACCATTTTATTTTGATTATTTTTAGTTTGTGTTGTGAGGGGGCTCGCAGCGCCAATCAGCAGCTCTAGCTCTCTCTCTCTCTGTCTGTTGTACGTGAACAATCTTCGTGGGCCCAACGTAGCATTAAAGTCGTGTCTCGTATATACTTAAAAAAAATCTAGCTATAGGCATGAGTGTGATTTATCATAGAGTATGTAGGTATAGTATATTATCTCCAATAGTTACATAGTTTAGTTACAGTAGTGTTTTCCTTAATGTAGTCCACTTACTTATCAAGCGTTTCGGTAAGACTGATTCAAACAACACATATTCTCTTACATAACGAAGTGTAGGTATTATATTATATATCTAGTGATCGCGATGCAATAGTCTTGGAGCCTCGTCTCGGATAATGTTGCGTTTATCTTCATGTCAATTACTCTAGGGATCATGTTATTACATATAACCAGAAAACAACACTGTACATAGCTCCGTCTTAATTAATTGTGTAGTAACAAACAACTGCTTTACGTATTGCATTTCTACACCCCTTAAAACTAACTATTATTAATAACTTATTATATTTATATACTTATTGACATTCCTACAAACAAACAAACTATAAAAAAAACTTGTATTATATTGTTTTAAATTTGTCGCGCGTCGCGTTCAGATTTCGCGCGCGCGATATTTCATTCATCTAGTCTGCGCGAATGCGCATAAAATACAACAAAAATTGCAAAAAAAATAAAACCTTGTTAATCACTGATGTGTGAAATATTGTTCAAAAATAATAAATTTTTATACATGAATTGTATGCGTTTTTGCTCATGTTGTAGAGTTGATTGTTCCATTTGAACGCGTAGATATTGCACTGTTAAATATGTAAGCCGCAGTGTTAGAAAGACAAGACTTCCCGCGGCGCCCGGCGACAATCTGTGATGATCGGATCGGATATATATGCCTTCAATATTGTCAAGAAGCACTTTGTTGTACTCGTACGTACGTAGGGCCGGTCTTCGCTAGCTTTGTAAATCAAAAAAAAAAAAATGTTATTGAATCAAAATCAAATTGTATGTACAATCAATCAAATATCGTAACTCCCTGCCCGTAGTGTTGCTGTTGTTTATGTTTTTTAATGAAAGAAAGAAAATCGCCGACGCCCGCGTTTGGAAGTCCAACACCAATGACTTTGTGTACTTGTCGTCTACTACGTACTATATTGTATCTTGTATAGTGGATAAAGCCAATATTTTATTACTGCTATTTAATGATATGATACACCAAACTAAAACCCTGTTGATGTTTCCCCACCCTACTCAAATCAACTGAATGTTGTTTGCTTGACATAACACTGTTGTGGCTGGACAACGTGGACCAAATCCAACCCGCACAGGCCCGGCCCTCGCCAGCTACCTTCATATCTAGTCTAGTCCTTTTTATATCGAATCATACATATTAATTATTATATATATATATTATAGATATATTGATTGTATCGTAGGTTTACTGTACGTTGACGTTCGTGTTTCGCGCTCGGAACTCGAGAGGTAGTAGTATATAGCGTTTTAGAGATTAGGAAGCTTTGTCCGTCACTGTTCCTGCCAATGCCAAATAGCCGAGTCCAATAACACACAACTAAACAACAAACACATTGTTACGTGCGCGCAGACAAATCGCAGAAACTCTATATTTGATAGCAATAGTCAATCGGTACGCTTTGCTTGTTCATTCATTCAAATCACCACTCGATAATCTTGATAGATAGTCAGTCGCACGTTTACATGTTAATATATATTTAAAAAAAAAACACCAAACAACCACAAAACACTTTTACATATTAATATATACACAATCAATCAAATCAATACTGTTGTAGTTGATTCGTCCCATCACCACACCATTCAATTCGCCATCACAGTCCTGGTAATGTGCTTCTGTCTGCCTTGCCTTGTCACTTGCTTGCCACTGCGATATCGCCAAGCCAAAGCTTCTTTACATAGCATATTTATAAAAATAATAACAACAAACAGTCTATTACTTAATTGTAGCTAGTCAGTAGTTTGTAAGCGTACGTTGTTACCCCGCCTTACCGTGTCTCCTCTGTTGACGCGAGCCAACTTTACTCAACTAAGACTGACACTTTGATTACAATTGTATTTGTATACTTGATTGCAAAATTCTAATCACTCCAAGTAATATGGTATATATATATTTTGTACAGAGGTGTAATTGTTATGAGGACTTGTGTAGTTGTGTATTATATCTAGTGCTTGACTTGTCCCCCTGAATCCTTTTCCCGCGCTCTGCACTTACCACCGCACGCGTTGTGTCATCTGATTGATCTATGCTGTGCGACTAACATTTCTTATGAATACTACTTAATCTTAATTATTAAATATAAAAACAACTAAAAACTTGTACTGTACTATATAAAAAAATAAAAGCTCTCGCCCGGCTCAACTACACATAACATTTTACAAACACACATGAACACACTAAACACAACACAAATAAAACGTGTATGATGTACTTATACTATTTGACATATTTACTTGAGATAATATTGTATTTTTAATGTTGTTATTGTCTTGCAGAAATGTTGAAATTTTGAGAGACATGAGTCTTGAGTTGACGTTTACCATAACATTAGCCAACTTGTCGTATGTGATTCTGCAATACATCTCGTTATATATCAATAATAAATTCTTGTACCAAAATTGCGACGCACATGATATGATTTATTTTTTGAACATTGTTCGTTGATATTGTGTAGTATGATATAGTGTCATTGACCTTGGAGCACATTATCTGGCCAAAGCATTCCATGTATACTGTTGGTACTGTTAACAATATGAATATGAGAATCTTGATAATTTATATGTTGTAATGATAAAGTATTTTTAAAAATCGAAAAAAATGTGAACCGTTGTAAATCGAAGTCCGGACATCACCGGGAACGATGATTTGATTATTTATCTGTTTTATTTTATTCTCGGAAGTTTCTATTTTTCATAGAACAGTTTCTTGTTATTATATGAACTAAGTGTGCCTAGTCAATAGAGTTCAGGTCAATTTTACGAAGTAATTAATATTTAAAATAAATGATGTTGTGCAGTTCCATCAATATTTAATTGATTAATTAATAATAAGAGATACAAGGTTGTTTAGACATGATTAGTAGCGCGTGGTGATCATTTTAATCTCTCTCATATTGTCATTGTGGACGAAATAAGGGTTTAGAAACATCTTGGAAATAGAAATGAAGAGATGCCACTTTGCACACGTTTCGTTACCTAATTATGTCGAGTTTATATTTACAATTGATTGTGAACTATTTAAGTACAATATTTATATGATTGCCAGTCATATCAGTTTGTTACATGCGTGTACTACTGCAGTGGTGTATCTAATAAAGCATTTTGTTTGCTTGGAAAATAATAATAATACAATATTTATCATCATCATCTCCTCCATATTTCATACTTGCAGCTTCATACGGTAAGTGAAAATGAAATAATACTTATTTAAAGTTGTATTATAATTTTCCCGCCTAAATATGGTTTGCTTCCTTGTACTGCTATAGGTGCGTTCGGTTATTCAGTTATAGAACACATTTTTAATAAAGTGCACAGTAAGCGTTCGATAATTCACTTCTGTGCACACTGGGTCACACAGAAAGCATTTGGTAAATATCATTGTGATGTGATAGTATCTCTTGGCTATGGATGTGATGTGTAACTGCAGGCAGATGGGCCGATTGTGCACATTCGAGTTAGCACGCACTGTATGAAGCGAGAAGATTTATACGAAAGTCGAAAGTATAGTGACAATGGCAGAAAATGAAGAAATATTGATTTATATCTGAGAAATATGCAAATTTCGCAAATATATAAGCTATTGCATTAATTATTATTTACTGTAAGCTTTCTGGGTTTCCTAAACACCAAATTAAAACTATAACATCTTTTTCCAAGTCATTTTCGGATGTTCACGAACAAGATTAATTTTGTATAATAAATCTTCAAAAGTATCGGGACATATACGAAAATGACTGCTCGTCAGACATATATTTAGTATTATTCAGCATAATTATTTACTTTTTCTAAAATATTTCAATCATAAACCCCTTCTTCGTCCGACTCATCGAAAAATATTTCACGCGCTACCATTACTACATTTTTAAGAACACAAAAATCCATATTCAACCGTTAATCAAACACGGGCAGTTTAAAACTCATTTTCGAATGTATACCGATATTTTTGAAGATTTATTATACAAAATTATTTTTGCTCGCGAATTACATAAATATGAGAAAATAACTGTGGATATCTGAAAATAAAAATAAATAAATATATCATCACGGTACATTACCCATTGCTGGGCAAAAGAGGCGGCCCATATTCCGAACGCACTTTTATAATAAAAGCGCTTTTATGGAGCACACTCCTCATAACAATATAATGTAAAAGAGGGAAGAAAAAATAGTTGGAATACAGTCTAAAGATGTTTAATTTTGATTTAAAACCAACGTTTTTATCATACAATGATCATCTTCTGGGTTACTACAAATAATAAATTACACAATAAAGAAGAACATACAAACAAAAAACCATTAATAAATTATAATTATACTTTACAATCAAGTCAGAAATAAAATTTTTTTAGTAATAAAACGTTAACAAACATGGATGAATATTTTATGTGAAAAACACAACGTTAAAACTATAATTATAACGGAACGGAATTGTAGTAACCTTGAAGATGATCATTGTATGATCGAAACGTTGGTTTTAAATCAAAATTAAACATCTTTAGACTGTATTCCGACTATTTTTTCTTCCCTCAACCAACTTCCAGTCGATTATCGTTAATCCAACATAATGTAAAAGCGCTTATATTATAAAAGTGCGCTCGAAATACGGGCCAGATTTTAACTTTGTGTTTAGAAAACCCAGAAAGCTTCCGGTAAATATTAATTTATACAATAGTTTATATATTTATAAAATTAGCAAAAATTTGCATACTTCTCCGATTTAAATCAATATTTTTTTTTTATTTTTTCCCATTGTCACTATACTTTTCACCTTCGTACGATCCTTATCGATTCATACTTTGCGCGCTAATTCGAACGTGCACAGCCGACCACATGAGCTCCGGCGAACAGTTCATGCACAAATCTACAGAGCACACCGAACGCGTTTTGTGCACAGACCATAAATACGCTATACTATATTTATGGTCTGTGTTTTGTATGACCCAGAGTGCACAGAAGTGGAATAACCGAACGCTTACTGTGCAAATGACTAAAAATGTGTGCACAGAACTGAATAAGCGAACTCACCTAGTAGTCACATGACATTACTCATGCACAACACAGCACAAAATAACTCAACGCACCTCATAATATTTATTTTGAATTTGTGCGTTGTGTAAAAAATGGATATTTATAAAACTGCAAGGGTTGCTGCGTCGAAATTATTATTATTTGCATAGGAATTTAAGTGTAATTATTAAGTTCCGTGGTCAAGAAAAATAAAGTGAAATGAGTTAGAATAGAAATGGCGCGAAGAAAACAACTCATTAACAATGTAAAATATATATTTATTACGTATAATATATAAATGTAAACATGCTTATTGCAGAAAATCACAGACAAAAAGAGATATGGAAATCTGTGTAAACTATTGGCACTTATTGATACGTATATAACCTATAAAATATCAATGGATACAACTTCGTGAGCAAGACCACACACATTCTTTCCTATAGCTATGTACAAATATCCTTTATCGCCAAAATCTCGCCCCCAAGAATTTCTCACTATGTAAAAAGGAATTTCAGCAGTTAAATCATATCCAACAATCTGTACCGCGTGATTTAGTAAACTTTGATCCGCATCACAATGGAAGTGTATCACTCCTCCCAAATAATTCTGCCATAGCATTGCATTTATAGCTACCGCAACTGGTCCATGATATGCCAATAAATTTAAAATAGTTTCTTCTTGATTTACTAAGCTTTGGCAGGAAAAATCCGCTACTTGGACACCAGGGAGGGAAAGATCTAGCTTGCAGCTTTCAGTCTTCAAATGTAAAGGATACTCGGGTTCATTTTGAATTTTTATATTATTGTCGTAAAGCCAGTACAACAAAGTGCAAATATCTCCACCATTGCAACCGTCATTATCATATCCGGCACAATCTATCAGTTCTTGAACGCTTAATTGTTCTAAAATTTTAAACTTAATAGCTCGCATAGATTCTATCGTTTCTACGGCACTAAATGCCCAGCAAGCTCCGCAGCTTTTTTGATTTGTTATCTTACCAACAGCATTTTTAATTCTCCTACAACAATAAAATAACTGCAATAATTATTTACAACAATACAACATCCCTTACCAATCAACTTTTAACGGCAAAGTGCTTAAACTTCGTTTGATGATATTATTTTCATGTGATTGTGAATCATCTTCTTTGGAATTATATCTGTCTTTAAAACGATTAGTGTTGTTTATTATACGCAAGTACAAATCATTTTGCAAGTATTTTTCCGTAAATTCTTCTTTGGATAAATCTGAAAACTTTGTAACCCCAAATAAGGCACTTGTGTTGTGTTCTCTTTGCGAGTTTAAAGTATTTATTTCTTCAAGTGCATTCTGAAAATATATAAATAAATAATCTACAGATATTCACAAATATTATTACCTCGAATAATATTAATTTTTGCCTTCGTAGTGTCTCATTATTTCCATAAGACTTGTTGTATTCTTCAATGTAGTTTTCAAATAAAACTATTGTATTGTTTTCTGGTTTTGCTGGTGGATCTAACCGAATAGGAATACCGAAAAATAATAACGCTATAACGCCGATTATTGTAAATATCGTTTTACATTCCACCATAATTTAAATAATTTGTTGCACTGTGAATTTAAGTAATAATCTTAGAACTAAGTGTTATCTCTACGAAGACAAGACATGATATATTAGTCCGCCCGTATCACATTACAAGAATAATTAATTATTTGCTATATCTATTTAAATTGTATACAATTTTGTATATTTATTTAATTTCTATAATAATAATAATAGAGATAGTAGGAATGAAAACATAATTTAACCAAAATTTAAATTTTCCATTTTGGAAATTTTTAAGTTATAGTTCAAAGCTTTGTAAAAAGATGGCAGCAGTTTCGTTGCCGAGCGCGTTTCACAGTTATTGCTATCTCTTTCTGTTGTGTTCTCTCGTAAAGTACGGTCAACATGGCTACTACAATTTCAAAGAAACGAAAGGTAAATTTAATTATTTTTTATATTTGCAACGCATTATATAGAAAAATATGTATCAGATTTTGTTGATGGTAGTTTTGTACATCATTTAAACATAGATTTATAGTATTGCAAAGCTTAAGATAGGCTGATGATGGACGATAACAAACACATATTTGGTTATGATTATTTGACAGACCAAATACCATGTGTGAATTTCGAATATTTTTGTATAAAATAAATTGATGTTATGTATTTTATTGTAGTTTGTTGGAGATGGAGTCTTCAAAGCCGAATTGAACGAGTTCTTGACTCGTGAACTAGCCGAAGATGGGTACTCCGGTGTGGAAGTACGTGTTACCCCTACACGTACGGAAATTATTATCATGGCTACGCGTACACAAAACGTTTTGGGAGAAAAAGGCCGTCGTATCCGTGAGTTAACCTCCGTTGTGCAAAAACGCTTCAACTTCCCAGAACACTCTGTTGAGTTGTACGCTGAAAAAGTAGCAACCCGAGGTTTGTGCGCTATTGCTCAGGCTGAGTCTCTCCGTTATAAACTCATCGGAGGTTTGGCTGTTCGTCGTGCATGTTATGGAGTTCTCCGCTTCATCATGGAGTCCGGTGCCAAGGGTTGCGAAGTCGTAGTTTCTGGAAAACTGCGAGGGCAGAGAGCCAAGTCCATGAAGTTTGTGGATGGTTTGATGATCCATTCTGGTGATCCCTGCAATGATTATGTTGATACTGCCACGAGGCATGTGTTGTTGAGGCAAGGAGTGTTAGGGATCAAGGTTAAGATTATGTTGCCGTGGGATCCTAATGGCAAAATTGGACCCAAACGTCCATTGCCTGATAATGTGTCTGTTGTTGAGCCTAAGGAGGAAGTTACACCGCCTTTCCCGACTAGTGATGTCAAAATGAAGAGCGATGCTCCTCCAGTTGCGATCGCCGTTGCTTAAACATAACGTTTTATAATAAAATAATTTAATAATTATATATTTCAAGTATTGTTAACCACCTTCATATCCTTCTAAAATAAATATAAGGTAAGTGAAAATGACTTTTTATTAGTGAAATTTATTTAATGAATGCAATGATATAAAACATCCAAACATACACCACATAACAAATACCGATAACAATATTAACTTATAAGAACCAGCGTAATAAAACCCGCTCAAGAAAACTGGTACGTAGTAAATAGGATTTAGTAGTGAAATAATAATAATACAGAGTGAGGTACATCAACACTTAAGTAGTGTAGAGTTTACTGTTGTGTGCTGGGGTTTGGGTTGTATGTCGGAGGCGCAAGACGCCCTGTAAAGTTTATAATGGCTAATAAAGCCTTTTTAATCAGGCCGGGCACTGCCGGCTTGGCTGCTGTCGCTTCTATCAGCAATCTTAATTCACGGAACATATTTCTCGTGTATGGATTTCTTCTAGATGTGTATCTTTGCATTATAAAGTGGTAATAGATAAACGGTGTTAATAAACCTGCTCGACCCCTAAAAAACAAATTGAAATTGTTATCTATGAACTTTAGTCTACATGTGTTTCTTACATGAGGACAAGTATCACAGTTAATGGCATTAAAATAATTTCTGCGAAGCTAACTCCGCGTAGAATTGTCCTTGATTGGAATTCCACCAAGGATATTAAAAGACGCGCTCCCCACCATGAATTCTGGCCTAAAGTCTACAAAACATCCAAAATAATAAAAAAAAAACCGGTTAATAAACAAGGTCAAATATCAAATACTTACATCCAACAAGGTTAGCGAATAACTCGCAGAATGTAAGAGGGCAAATAATACCACGGGTATTAGAACCACTAATTTACATTAAGGATTTTTTTCAATCAATAAATAATAACAATGTATAAAAAGGATACATGTGACAGGCGACACGTGAAGAAATATTAACGAATAAAATAGATAATGACAACTGTCTTCTAATATTAAATGTGATAAAAATTCCCTTGTCAATTGTACTCTGGGCAACCTCTGGTGCAATCTGAGTGCACTGGTGGCTGCATTTGCCACTAATACTTTATAATATGCATTATATGGGTTACTGAAATGTAGGCCATCACAATAATTATTCATACATTTGACACATGTTCTATTTATGTTATTTCAATAAGTTACACATACCCGAAAAGTGGAATGAAATAACAAAATGCAAATACAAGTGTGAATACTCTTGTGGCCCACAGGGCAACATCGACTTTGTGTGCGAGAACATGCTGTTTTAAAGCATCAAAACCTCTTGCTGGTGGTTGGTCGTTATTACCTTGATTTTCAGAATTTGTTGTATTGTCATTCATTTTAATTGTCTTTTAAATAAATGTGCTGTAATAAATAATTAATAGGGAACATATCTACTTGAATTTGGATAATACATTTGATTAATGATTAACAAAATATCAATACTTACTTGATTAATATTAAAGATAAAAGTTGTAGATATGTGTTAACTGCAAAATATTTTAAACTATCTAGTCAAATATCAACACAAGTAGTAGTAAAAGCACGTCATCCAATGAATATGACGATTAACATTTCCCGTTTCTATTTTTCCTGCCTTCCAGCAGAGGTCTCAAACGTAACTCAACCAAAGTTCATGAATGAATGAGACGGAACATTGTAGTTTTATCTTTATTTTTTAATTGTTTTACTCATACAAAATAAACGGAGCGAAAGTTGTAATTATATTTTCTTTTTGCGTTATGTATTCGATGAAATCATTAACATTAGCGTGGTGCTACACTAACCTAGCTATACAATTTTTAAAATGATATTCTCAGTTAAGTAAACATAAGTGATTTATAAAAGAAACAAGTAAAATGAAAACTTTTTAGAAAGTGTACTTGATTCTTGATCATGGAGAAAGTTCTGATGTATGCATAAAGAAGATAGCTCAGTTGAAATGTACAGTTATCTCGATTTTGTGATACGTGGTAGAAGCTATTTATATTCTTTTTAAGTTTCTAATCATTGCAATAATGATTTTAATATTATTATTTACTGTTGCAACAATATGTTCCATTATTGCAATTCTAAGATCAGGAAAATCGTTAAAACATATTTGTACTGAGATAAAATTTGAAATGGTGTACCAAGTACTGGGAGGAAAGTCTTTAATAGAAGATATACTAATGAAAAGAAAGAATAAAACAGGTATATTATTAAATATTGTTTATAATTTATATAATTATTATTTTCTTGGTAGAATTACCCATTAAAAGCGGACAGTATGCAATTGTAACAGGCGGTTCGAGAGGATTAGGAATTGAAATTGTAAAAATGTTGATGCAGTGTGATATGAACGTTATAATAGGTATGAATTATTAAATAGTTTACTAAATTTTACTCAAATATTGATCTTTCAGCTTGTAGGAATGTCAAAGCGGGAGAAAAATTAGTATCTATTATTCGTAAAGAAGGAATAACAACTGGTGACATAAAAGTTTTTGAATTGGATACGAGTTCTATAAAATCTGTACAAGCGTTTTGTGCAAAGATAAAAGAGAATTATACGAAGATAAATGTAGTAATTAATAATGCTGGTATTATGTTTGCTCCTTATGAAGAATCTGTAGATGGTTATGAATCACAATTCGCTGTTAATTACTTGGGACATTTTCTTTTAACACATTTATTATTGCCTTTACTTATCGCCGGTGGGCAAGACAGTAAAACTAATTCAAGAATAGTAAACGTTACTTCCATTGCACATTTTGCTGGTGATATCAATTTCGATGACATCAATATGAAGTAAATGTTAAAATACATATCATTTCAACACTTTCTTATTAAATTTATTTTAGGAATCAGTTCGTAACTTCTGAAGCTTATGCCCAAAGCAAATTAGCTCAAGTATTATTCACAATTTATTTGGAAAAACTATTACAAGACGCCAAACATCCAGTACAAGTATTTAGTGTCCATCCAGGCGTTTGTGATACAGATATATTTAACGGAACATCTTTGAAAAAACTTTTTCCGTGGCTTCCAAAATTGCTGTTCAAATCACCAACTGCCGGTGCTACGCCTATAGTGTACTCGGCAGTGTCCCCCAGATTAATACAAGGGGGTTCGTATGTGTCTAATTGTCGAGCTTTGCCCCCGAGCTCTAAGGCAGTCTGCCCCGAATTGCAAGAAAGATTATTTCACTTCACCAAACAAATTTTGGATATCAAGGAGTTTGGAGAAGAAATATAAGTAAGCTTGTAATACGTTAATCTTTGGTTTATTTTTATTATTAATACTATTTTATAAAGCATAATACAAATAAAATATCATAACATTGTTATAGTATTATTAAGTACGTTGATTTAATTTATTAATACAGTTCTTATTTACCTACACCATCTTATAAATAAATTGTTGTATAATGGAATGTATGTAATCACAATCGATAACAAATAGAAAAATAATATAGATAAAACATGATGATAAATCTCTACATAAAATAACAACGGGACGAAAAGAAAGACACGTATTTCTAGGGAAGTAGTAGCGCAAACGACTTTTGGTGTTACGTACGCGTGTCAAGGAATTATTGGAGTTTGTGTGCAGAGCGGGGAAAGTGAGACGAGGAGGCGTTTTTTAATGAGTTTTACGAACTACTTACTGATAGTTACACGATTAAAAAATGCCTCTCTGAGTATCCAAATATCAATACATATTGCTACGCCAATTTGGAGCAACAATTATTCTCTTTTACTGCAGACGTCCTCCCATTTATAGTTGTCAAACTAGTATCATACCTTGGCAATTCTTTACTTTGCGCTTGTTCCATCAAATCCTCTGCAATCTGCATAAACAATCGTTCAACATTATCCGCTTCTTTTGCTGAAGTTTCCAAAAAATACATGTTATGTCGCGCGGCAAAGTCTTCTCCAACATGAGTTGGTATCTCCCTGTCCTCTCTGTCTATCTTATTCCCAACTAAAATCCGTAAAACTTTGCTACTGGCATATTCTTCTATTTCACGTAACCAATCCGGCAAACAATCAAACGTTGGTTGACAAGATATGTCATACACTAAAATCAATGCGTGGGCTGAACGATAGTAACTCTGAGTAATGGAGCGAAATCTTTCTTGGCCAGCGGTGTCCCAGATCTGTAACTGTTAGCGAATAATCAATGATTGTAGAGAGTAAAAGGTGTATTACTTACTTTGACTTTTTCGTTTTCGACCTCAACAGTTTTGATCATAAAGTCAACTCCAATTGTAGCGCCCTGACCTGGAGGAAACAAGCCCTGTGTAAATCGACGAACTAAACATGTTTTTCCAACCCCTGCGTTCCCAACTAATACAACTTTGAATAAAAACTTGTAGTCTTCCATTGTAAAATATTTAGTTACCTATTTACGAAATGGTTTTTATAGCGTTACATTTGTAGTGATGCAAATATAGTACTTACAAGAATTGTTTACATTGTTTTAACACTTATATTGTATGTCTATTATATTTACGTCATATTTAAATAAAAAACACAACAGCTATGACATTCTTGAAAAGTTTGTCAGGTGTACGTATTGTTGCTTCTACAAAAATGGATTTGACAAGCATCTCAATCGCGATGACAGCCAAGCGCTCTCCATCTAGCGGACAAATTAATTCTCATCATTGTACGAAACACGCGTTTTCTATTTGTTCTGCTTTGTTTTCCATATTTATATAAATTTTAGGGTCAGTTTTACCATCTCTGGTTAAAATTTTAACTGTCAGTTAAATAAACAATATTGAATCGGATTATTGACAGCAATGATAAATCTGTCATTTGACAGTTCATTTCGTTTCAATTTTTTTTATTTAACTGACAGTTGAATTTGTAATTATTTTTGACATTTTCATTTGTGACATGTCAAATAAATGTATGTGCTTAATGCCCAAAGTAGGTGATGCGCAAAAACAAAACTAATTGATTAAAACAAAAATATAAAGTGTCATTGTATAATTGTGAACCAAGATTGTGAATGTTATTGTAATTAATTGATTCTGCTATAAAATGAGTAACTTCAAAGAATTTACGAAAATTGAAAGCGCTGCCAATGATGCGCGAGCTTTTTTACCGAGTTTTTTACTGCCGGAAAAATCGAAGACAAGGTATGAAAGAACATAGAATATTTCAAGAGTGGTGTCTCTCCAAAAAAGTAGTCGATATTAACGAAACTGTATTGCTAGCGTATTTTAATGAAAGATCGAGGATAATTACGTCACCGAATAGCTTATGGTGCGAATATTCTATGTTAAAATTAACAATGTGCGGTCATGACAATATAGACGTAACGAAATTCAAGCAACTTATATCATTTCTAATGAGGAAAAACGATGGTTACCTTCCAAAAAAAGCAAAAATATTCACAAAAGAAATTGACAGATTCCTTGATTGTGCCGCCGACTATAAATATCTTCTGTGGAAAGTTACAATGATATTTGATTTTGCTAGGGCATGTCGGATTTCATATGGAATTGTTGAAAACCTTATTCAAGACAAATAATTTAGTAATAGTAATACAGTAAACATCCCGAATATTGTTAATTAACTCATAATTGACATTGAAAACCTCGATCAAGATATATTAACGTTCAAAATTGTTCAAATTGTATCATCAATGTTTCTAAGTTCATATTGTTTATATCTACTTATTTTTTATTTAATTTTGTATATTTGTTCTGTTGTTAGGGGTTAGAGTATTTGACCATGTGCGGTAAGTGACTTAATGCGGTAAGTTGACTTTACTATCCTTAGTTAGGATTTGTTTACATTCAATGGACCTTTTATATTTTTATTGCACCGTGACGTAATTTTTCAATACACCACGTAGTGAAATTTTTATGAACTAGAGATGAGTAGGCACCATGTTGTCAAGTAAAATGATTAAAAGGGCAAGCATTTATTTTTGATAAAAAAATATTTAAACAACACAAAAACTGAAATTATTTTCACTTTGAGTGTAAAGAAATTATTAATAAAGACAAAACAATTTATTTAAAAATAATAACAATAGTTTTATTCTTGTTTGTAACTTCCTTAATAACAAACTGGCAACTACGCAATTATCTGTCACTTTATGTGGTGTTTATTTCGCGTCTTTAGAACTATAACCATGTTTCTGATTCCCATTTACCCGTCCTCTCGTCTTGAAATATTTATCATGGCAAACGCTTTGTGTGAATTTTTTTAATGTAGTTACATTCTTATTTCCGCCATTTCAAATTTTGTTTGAAATATATCTGGCCTCTCTATGCGCAAACAAACTACTGCGCAATACATATATGCCATTTTTTCTCTATCTCTCTCTATTCATGTAAAAGGTCCATTCAACATGTGTTGCTATCGTTAGTGGATAAATTACTTTCCATTACTGTCGACTTTTTTAGGGGTAATGCTAATTTACCAATGTGGTATCGAGAAAACATAGTTTACAAATAAATTACACATTTTTTTTTCAGTTAAAATATATAAATAAATATTTCATGTTGCACACCTTTGCATACGAAATGCAGTGAAATTATTTGTAAGTAATATTATATCAGATGGCTTATAAAGTGACCTTGAATAGTCATCTTTCGTGAACCAAACTATAACCATTTAATAAGTACAGTAAAATTTTTGAAAGATGTCCGATCAAGGGCACGTGTATCACGAACGAATTAACAAATAGGCATACATTTATCTCTTTTGCAAGAGTGTGTGATAAGGATGGATATAACACGTTTGTCTTTCAAAAATTCATATTGTTTCGACTAAGTTAGGACATTCCATTTATAAACGGATGCTCGTTGTTGATAATACTTTCGCTGTAACGTAAGTTTATTTATTAATTCAGATACATTACCTGGATTCATAGCCGTACGTATAACGTTATATTCTGTCAGAGTCACTGCACTGACATTGTGTCAGTATTTTATTTTTAACATATTTGGTTTTACATTTGCTTATAAACTTACTAGTTGACTTATTTTTGAATTTTGAATGCTTTTCCTGTAATATATATTTTTATAATAATAAAATAACAATAGTATCTTACGTACCCTCATAAAAACTAAGCAAACGACACTACTGAATTTGTCATGATGGGCGGAGCAAAAATCTGAATTCATACAATTCGTAGACAACCTTCATCGGATCTTTCAAAATTTTTACTGTAATATTACTTACTAAATGCTATAACGGTAGAATGGTCCAGACTATATACATCTCACTTTTATTAATATCTCTTTTAATGTAATAGGTCCTATTACATTAAAAGAGAGATATTAATAAAAGTGATATGTGTATTAGTACGCAGTTGACTATTAGTCCATGTGGGTGACATGATTGAGAACATTTAAATTTAAAATATGGCCACAAATATTTGTACAACGTATTTTTAAAAAATTTAATAAATTTAGTTATAGTATATGCAATGAATGCTTTAAAAAGAAAGGAAAAACAGATGAAATCATAAAAGAAGTCCTGTATATTTGCACTTCGAATTTGCAAACTTATGACATCAAAAGTGACAGTTACTAGCATAGTTGTCAAATCTTAAAATCTCTAGTTAAACTTAAATTTGACATAACATATGTATTGTTTTTAACAGATAATTTTTTGTTTGTAATACAGAAAAAAATATATTTTTTGTCGTTTTTTAAATTTTTAACAGGTATAAATTTATTTTATTTCATACTCGTTATTTGCCAACATGGTGACACCCACCCAATGATTCAGCAAAAATCTGCTAGATGGGCACATCTAAAACGACGTCTCTAGGTTACCTCTATATACAGGGTATGGCCATGGGCCGAGATCGCCGCCATTAGCGGGCCAATGTCAACCATACTGAATATTCATTTCCCTATTTATTTGTAAGAAATGTGATATTATATTATAAAGGAATATAAAATAATCATACTATGAATCTATAAATGAACCAAAACTCTCAACATATATTAAACTGGCTAGACTCCGCTGGGCCGGACATGTTCAAAGAATGCCAGATAATAGAGCCCCAAAAATTGTATTTCGCGGACAACCTCCAGGGAAAAGACCAGTCGGGAAACCCAGGCTACGGTGGGAAGATGGAGTAAAAAAAGATGCGAAAGAACTATTAAAAGAACGAAGATGAAAGGACACATGTCGGGACCGCAAAGTTTGGAGGCCAAAGCTCGATTTGGGCTGTAGCGCCATCGTAGTAGTATGAATCTATAAAGGTAATAAAAACGAATTTATTTAACAGATACACAATTATTATTGACATAAATTTAAAGGATATAGGTTGTTATTATCACATCTAATTTATTAACTGTAGTTATTATTTACATAATAAGTATATATTCTTAACTTACCTTTTAAAAATTTAAATGTTTGTGCGTTATATTGGTAATTTTTATTTGTTTTCAATATTGTCAGTAGTCGTAGTCGGTATCTCAAGAAAATACACAGGTAAATAAAATAAAAGTATTACTTACACTTTAAATAAATATTAAAAGTATATCTAAATATGTTTTTCATTAAATTAAAACAAGTAGCCACGAAAATACATAATAATTTGCGAAACACCACATTTGACAGTGGCCCGCAAATGGCGGACAAAACGGGAGCCACGTTATGGTCATACCGTGGATATAGAGGAACCCTAGACGTCACATAGTCATTAAAATGTAATAGGTCCAATGGACCTATTACATTAAAAAAGAGAGATATTAATAAAAGTGAGATGCGCATAGTGCGCAGTTGACTTTTAGCGCAGGTGGGTGATATGGTGTAGAACATCTAAATTTCAAATATGGCAGCATATAACATAAACAAATTAAAAAAAAAAAACAGTAAAGAACAGATGGAATTCAGAGAGAGGATATAGTTTTATAGAAAGGTTATGTCCACAATATAAAAATATTTGAAGAAAGCGATACAATTATGTGCTTTAAATTGTTTTGTTAAATTCCTGCATATTTGCACTTCAAACTTGCGTACTTATTATGTTTATTATGATAGCAAAATTGTTTTGTTCTGTGAATCAAAACAATTGAAAAGTGACAGTAAATAGCATAGTTGTCAAATGATTTGCTTAAGAACCGATATTACAATTTCTGGTGAAACATAAATTTTACATAACATATATGTATTTTTTATAAGATATATTTCTGTTTGTTATCACGTTTCTGAATGCAGATTCACCCTCTTGGTGATAGCTTATATTACAGTTCAATAGAGGTCACATCATAGAAAATAGAGATACTGAGGTGGCTTTGTAAAGAATACAATTAGAAGTTTCAAAAATTTGCAATAGATGTCTCATTCTCAATGAAAATGGTCCATTAGTGGCGAAGCAGCGGTAAAAGTTTGGAGTTTACAAACTGGCACCACTACTGCTGCGTTGTTGATACCGCTGCTCCATCGTTAATTTTTGTAATGAATGGTTACTATCATAAACATAGTGTCAAACTTTTATCTCTGGCATTACCCTTACCATTATTCCTACCGTTACCACTAATTTTTGATTATGAACCTTGCTTAACATGTATTGTTGCGTTTTTCACATTTTTCTGCGGGATGAATGATGTATAGTGTTTTCCATTTACAGCTGCCATCATTGGGATCTCGAGAACTATAAGAGACATATAGTCAGTTAAATGGAACTTTTTGTGCACATATAGGGGGCCATTTCAGACGTGCTTTTGTTTTTTCAAAAATTCTCACAGGGCACTAGATAATGGCGTAAACCTGAATTTTCTTGATTTTTTCTTTTTCAAATAACTTCTTAACTATTAGTAATCCAGAAAGTCAGGTATTTTTATTGCCTAGCCAGTGGCGTACAAAATAAAATTCTATATCTGTAAATTTCCGAGATATCACAAAGTTATATTTTTTAAAGGGAACCCATATTTGTTTTTAATTTCAAGAAAATACTTATTTTTTTTTGTTTTTCAATGATGTAAGGGTTATTGTGTTTCGTATTTATTTAATTCCCAGAATTTAAATTTTCACATTAACTTTTCCGAATTTTGTAATTATTTCACAAAAAAAAACATTATTATTTTTATTGATTATATTCTATTTGATTGATATAATTCATTTTTGTAACTTTCTGATCGATATTTTTATTTTAAATTTACAACTTACAATTTACACTATAACATGTTAAGAGCGACCTGATAAAAAATATTTTTTGATTTGAATTTGATAGATTTTTGGGCAAAATTTTCTAACGAAATAATTTTTTTAAATAAAACAAATATTTCTCAATAGAATTCTTACCAATATTTCCAAAATAACACGAAATTTAGTATAAAATATGGAAAATAATATAATTTCGGAGTAAAATAAATACGAAACAATAACATATACATTATTGACAAGAGAAAAAAAAAAGTATTTTTTTGAGGCTAAAATTAGACATGGGTTCCGTTTAAAAAAATATAACTTTGTATTATATCTCGGAATTTTACGGATATCAAAATTTATTTCGTACGCCGCTGATTAGGCAATAAAAATATCTAACTTCTTTATTTGAAACATTTTGCTCGATTACTAATAGTTTAGAAGTTATTTGAAATAGAAAAAAATCAAGTGCCGTATTAGAATTTTTGGAAAAACAAAAGCACATCTGAGATGGCCCCCTATAGTTGTTCAAAAAGTTCCATTTAACCGACATTGTATCTCTTATAGTTCTCGAGATCCCAATGGTGGCAGCTTTAAATGGGACACACTGTATACCCAAAATTTGGTTACTTAATGGTAAGATATTAGGTAAAAAGCTAACAACTTTGGTAAAATTATAATTTAGTTTTGTTAATTAGTTGGCCTATGAAGAGCGGTTAATTGGGGTTAATAAATTATCTGCTTCTATAACTTAAAAAAATATATTATGTCCACATTTGAACCCGTTTTTGAACTATTTAACCACTTTTCCGTATATACACCTTGTTGTGTTCATATTTTATCAAAATAAAGATAGCTATAACCGTTCCCGAGATATTAAATTGTATTTACACCTAAATGCACTTTATATGTTGGAGTATTCAATTTGGAGTGAATAGTAGTACCTACTTTTATAAAAGCGTTCAGGTATTTCGAAGTAGAGCAAAAAGAACTTGCTCCACACCACAAGTCCCAACTCAAAAAGAGGGAATAGCAGAGCAAGCATGCGCATTGTGTATTATTGTCTTGAAAAATAAAATATAACCTAACCATTTTTACTTTATACATCCGCTGAACCTCAGATATTATTAATTTTGTGTGTTCAAAATGGATATTACGAAAGAAACACGTATGTCAGTTTTAGAAAATGGAAATATAGTTGTTTTGGTAACGTAACAAGGTTATGTTTTATGTCAGAATAATTTTGCAGTTTCTATTTTATAAAATATTTGCAATGATTGCTAATAATAGAACGTCAAATTATTATGTGATGCAATGGAGGATGTAATAATTCTTACAAAATTGAAGTATCAAAGTTTACTAGATTATATGAGGAATAGATGCTTAAGAAAATAACTCTTTCTTTAAGTGTACAATAATATTCATATTATGCTACTGTACACACACTATAGAAGATACTCATTTTATTACTAGTACAACAATGTTTTTCATTATTGTACTAGTAAAAAAATGTTAGCTTCTTAGTTTACCGCTGGCGGCAGCAGTCGTCATAGCAACACAGACCATATTGAAAATTGTTATTTGATAGTTGTATCGTTTGTGTTATGTAGTGTACGCAGCCAACTATGGCTGAAATTACAAACTCTACAAGTATAACAATTCCAGAAAAATATAAGAAAATCCCCAATTTTCTTTGAAACACTTGAAGAAAAAATAGTATTATGTTATTCGGAGCAGAACGTCCTTTTTGAGTTTTACCCAACTTGCCTGGCCTCGGCCGCAATAGCTGGGTTCAACACAAAAAGACCGCTTTCTACTCCTAATAGCATAATATACTATTTCAAGACATATCTTCTACTAACATGAAAATTTTTTTTAGCTTTACATATTTTCTCATTATAAAATATACTTATCGTATGAATAAAAAATGTTCCTCGTAAGTCTTCCGAAGCAATGCGATAGTTTCCGCTACTGATGAAAAGAATATCTTACTAAATTGCCGAACACGTCAAATAGAGCTTGAAGTGATTAGGGTTGGTCAAGGAAATGAATAAAATATGTCTTTGTTTTTGGGCGAGACGTGTCAGGAAGATGTTGAGGCGTTGGATCGCAGAGAAGAACTGTCTCGTACAGAGCGGGAGTAAACACATTGTCGGGCTGTACGAGTTCTTGGAAATCCTAGGGAAAGCGGTATTTTGGAGCCTGGGATTACCAAGGTCAGATGCATGCAAGGGATGATGTACGTGACTTTGACAATGGATCGGAATGTTGGAAAAGGAAAAATGATAACAGCGTCTCGCATTTTATTTTACAAGAAAAATAACTACGAAATAACTATTTACATCAATAACAATAATAATAATAATATATACAAAATCTTAAGAGCACCCACAGTACCCCCTTTCCAGTGAAAATGTTTCACGAGAAACCAGCTTGGTAAGGCTCTTTGAATCTAACTCTTCTTCCAGACCTGGTGGTAAAACGATCTGCACTAGGTTGGGGCGTAGCTGGTACAGGAGTAGCTTCCGGAGCATCGTGGACGGCTCCGGGCAGTTCGATGAAAGTCTGTGTGTTCGGCAATACGTGCTCTTCAATTACGTATGCTGGTTTTAACCTGTCGACAGAGACATTAACATTACGGCCATTAATACAAACCGTGAATGTCTTATCTCCACGAGATATGACAGGGAATGGTCCATTGTAAGGTTGTTGCAAGTTTCGCTTTATCCCATCATATCGGACGAACACTTGCTTCGTCGTGGTAAGATCCTTGAATACGAATGTTTTCTTTTCGCCGTGACGATTAGGACTAATGAGACGAAGTTGCTGGAAATGACGTCGTAAATCCTTAATGAAATTGGCTGAGTTGGCTTCATCTTCGTTGGTCGATCTCTCTGTAAGAAATTCGTCGGGAAGTCGTAACGGTTCGCCATATACCAGTTCTGCCGCTGAGGCCTCGAGGTCTTCCTTTGCCGCTGCACGGATGCCTAGCAAAACGGTTGGCAGAATTTCAGTCCACCGAGCGTTTTGGTGGCACTTAATTGCAGCCTTTAGCTGACGGTGGAGTCGTTCCACCATACCATTGGCTGCTGGATGGTAAGCCGTTGTATGATGATGAGTCGTACCTGTCAAGCGATTCAGGTGTTTGAACAGGTGTGACTCGAACTGTCGTCCTTGATCGGTCGTGACTCGAAGAGGAGTCCCAAAACGGCAAATCCAACCGCTATAAAAGGCGCGAGCGACGGTCTCTGCCTGCCAATGGAATCGCTTCTGGCCACCGCGTGTACCTGTCAGCACAAGTTAAGCAATATCGAAAGCCTTGTGATGATGGCATAACGATGATGTCCAGGTGCAATCGGTTCGAATCGACGGCCAAATAGCGTTGAGCTACCACTTTGGCTGTGGCTTGGATACCTGGGTGCGAGAGGCGATGAACAGCATCGAAAGCAGCTCTTCGGAACGCGACAGGTATGAATGGTCTTACTGCTGGGGTGGACACATCGCAATAAAGCCATGCCTGCGAACCTGGTAGCTGGACCTTCTTCAGCTCAAGACTGGATTTGTCTCGTAAACACTCCTGGAGCTCGGAGTCGGTCTCTTGAGCTGCAGCAAGTGCTTGGAAATCGATAGATGTCCGATGAAAACTGACCAATGAAATCCAAATATCGGAATTGACGTGGAGAACATTGATCAGACTTCTTGGAGAAGGCGTGCGTTATCGGTTTATGGTCAGTGTATATGGTGAAGGTCCTTCCTTCAACCATATGCCTGAAATACTTTACCGCTTCGTTTCTGTTTCGTCGTACTCAACTTCTTTGAGAAGAACGCTAATGGCTCCCAGTCGTTGCCAATACGTTGTTGAAGGACTGCCCAATGGTGACGTCGGATGCATCGGAGACGATGGCAAGAGGTGCATCAAGCTCTGGATGCGCCAACATTGCCGCTCGAGATAATCCTTCCTTTGTCTTGTCAAAGGCTTCTTCAGCTTCCGGAGTCCACTCTACGGGTGTTTTGCCCTTACGATTGCCCTGAAGCAATTCGTTCAAAGGAGCTTGCAGATCTGCAGCCTTAGGTATAAAACGTCTGTACAAGTTAATCATACCTAGGTACTGCCGAAGCTGCTTGATCGTCGTTGGTCTTGTATAGATACGGATGGTTTCGACTTTCTCGGGCAATGGACTTGTACCTTCGCTTGACACCATGTATCCAAGGAACTTCACCTCAGGCTGGCCAAAGACGCATTTTGATGGATTAACCACCACTCCGTATTCTTTCAGCCGCTGAAAAAAGTATTCCAAGATGTTCAATATGCTCTTCTGTCGACGATGATGCCACCAGGATGTCGTCAATGTAGGCATAACAGAAGTCTAATCCTCTGAGCACCTCGTCTATGAAACGTTGAAAAGTTTGTGCGGCGTTACGCAAGCCAAACGTCATAAACGGGAACTCGAAGATACCAAACCGCGTCGTAATGGCTGTTTTCGGAATATCTTCTTCAGCGACGGGAATTGGGTTGAAAGCGCGTACCAAATCGAGCTTGGAAAAGATGGATTTTCCACGAAGTGTGTGGGCGAAGTCCTGGATATGACGCACGGGATAACGATCTGGGCACGTCCGAGCATTTAAGCGACGGTAGTCACCACACGGTCTCCACTCGTCTCCACTTTTAGGGACCATATGTAGCGGAGAAGACCAGCAGCTCTTCGACGGTCGAGCGATGTCCAATTTCTGCATGATATTGAACTCGCGTTTTGCTGCATGTAGGCGATCTGGCGCTAGCCGTCGTGGCTTCTCTGCTACCGGTGGGCCTGGTGTAGTGTGGATATGGTGCCTCGTGTTGTGCTTCAGAATCCTTGGACCACCTTCCGGTCGGGTAATTTCCGGAAACCTGTGGAGCAAGTCGTGGAATTCTGAAACACCAGAGATTGTTTTTATAGAATCTATCGCGCACTTTACACTTTGTCCTTTCGACGTGAGGGATGTCTTTGAGTCTATAAGTCTTTTATTTTTAACGTCCACTAATAGTTCGTAACACGATAAAAAGTCTACACCTATGATCTATGATTGGTTTTGAAACGTCGGCCACTACGAACTCTCTACGTAGTCCTATATTTATCACTACACTAATTGTTCCGTATGTAGCGATTGACGTGCCGTTTGCCGCGGTAAGTTCGTACGATGACTTCACTCGTGGATGACGTATTCGTGAGCGAGGATAAACGCACAAGTCGGCACCGGTGTTCACTAGAAACTTGACTCGCGTACTTCGGTCCGGCACGAAAAGTCGGCGTGATGTCGGGCTTGCATCGCTGGCTGCCATCAACGACTGCCCTTGTCGTTTCCCGCCAATTTGCGTAGATATGCGCATGGCGATCGGCATCGGTTCGCTTGCGCGCCAAATTTATGGTGATACCAACAATTTTCCATACCATCTTCTTGTTGCTGGTTTCGCGAATTAGAACGTCCTCGATTCCGCGATGGCGTCCGACGGCGTCCTCTCGAGCGAGGTCGACGATCTCGTACTTCCACTTCCAGCTAATCCAGTCGCTTGGTGATCTGCTTCAGCATATCGTGGAATTCCTGGTTCGGGTTTCCGACCGTTAGAGCAATCACAAAAGAAAACTATATTTGACGAGTGCAACACTAAAACACTTCACTCACTGTATAACTCACGTAATACTGTTGCGTGTTTATATCACGTCGGCGGTCACCAATTTGAAGTGATTAGGGTTGGTCAAGGAAATGAATAAAATATAAGTCTTTGTTTTTGGGCGAGACGTGTCAGGAAGATGTTGAGCCGTTGGATCGCAGAAAAGAACTGTCTCGTACAGAGCGGGAGTAAACATATTGTCGGGCTGTACGAGTTCTTGGAAATCCTAGGGAAAGCGGTATTTTGGAGCCTGGGATTACCAAGGTCAGATGCATGCAAGGGATGATGTACGTGACTTTGACAATGGATCGGAATGTTGGGAAAGGAAAAATGATAACAGCGTCTCGCATTTTATTTTACAAGAAAAATAACTACGAAATAACTATTTACATCAATAACAATAATAATAATAATAATAATAATAATAATAATATATACAAAATCTTAAGAGCACCCACAAGCTTACAAAAAAAATCACACAGACCGGTCAGAGTTCCCCTAAGGATGACACATGACACTTGGACCCAAAAGGGTGTTTAGTGAAGGCACCTGTTAGGAGAAGTCGGAACTAACGCCCTACCAACAGCCAGATAATAATGGACCTTTTACATGAAAAGAGAGAGATAGAGAAAAAATGACATAAATGTAGTGCGCAATAGTTTATTTGCGCATAGAGGGGGCCAGATATATTTCAAACAAAATTTGAAATGGCGGAAATAACAATGTAACTATATGAAATAAATTCACACGAAGCATTTGTGATGATAAATATTTCAAGACGAGAGGACGGGTAAATGGGAATCACAAACGTGGTTATATGTTCTAAAGACGCGAAATAAACACCACATAACGTGACAGATAATTGCGTAGTTGCCAATTTGTTATTAAGAAAATTACAAACAAGAATAAAACTATTGTTATTATTTTTAAATAAATTGTTTTGTCTTTATTAATAATTTCTTTACAATCAAAGTCCAAATAATTTAACTTTTTGTGTTGTTTAAATAATTTTTTATCAAAAATAAATGCTTGTCCTTTTAATCATGTTACTTGACAACATGGTGCCTACTCATCTCTAGTTCATAAGAATTTCACTACGTGGTGTATTGAAAAGTTACGTCACGCTGCAATAAAAATGTAAAAGGTCCATTATCGGATATTTTGTGTAGCACCTCGTATTATATGTAAAAAATAAAATAAAAATGTGTTTTGTTGTGTAGTTATCACTTGGGAGCGGCGAATTATATATTTGCACGCAGGCGGCAATACCCGTAGAAACGGCCCTGTCTATATTTTCAACGTAACGACGGCTGCCTGCGTGCAGGGCACACATTGCACGCCCGCTAGGAACGGCCATAGCCAGCAACTGCCTCAAGATTATTTCTTATCGCTTATCAAGTGTCACCTCACGGACACTCCAAGCTGCCGTGGAGAGTGCCCTGAATCATTGCTTTTATGTGATTTTAAAATTTGACACAGTAAAAGAAATGAATTTTGAAATAAATAAGGGTAGGGTCGCAACATACGAAAACTTTTACATACTACCAATAACACAACCTATCCTACTTCAATTTGTACTCCAGAGTGTACTTGTCAGTGACCTTGCCGAACGGTGCATAAGTCAAGATTTGAGCAGGACTAGATTTGCGGAGTCGAGAAATGCATGTCATGATTTGAAGAAGGCTATGTAAAAGTTTTCGTATGTTTCATGTAATCCCATAAATAATATTTATTTATTAAAATTTTATGGATATATACTAATATTTATAATAAGACATTTAATTTATATTACAGGTAACTACATTTTAATTCTTATACAATAACTTATTCCTCAAATTCGTGTCGTGTCTAGGTCGGTGCGTCTTTTATAGATTATCACTTGAGAAATTTAAAAAGCACATTTCAAAATACATGAAATTTGGATATAATACTCCAAAACAAGGATATTTCGACGAGGACAAACGTCTTAGGCCCGGTTTTACATTCTTCATGTTAAGAAATAACATGCGGTTAACTTAATGTTAGTAAAAAAAGTTGATTTTCCATTCCATGTTAACATCAAGAAAAAGTACATGTTAACTTGGCAACATGAACTAACTTCAAATTTTGTGTACAGTTTCTGACAGTGCTAGTGTTGAACGTTTCATAATTATCAAATTATGAATCCATATGATGTAAATGCATATAGCGATGATGACGAGGTGTCAATAGGGGCAGCAAGGATATTTCGAAATAGGCCAAATCATTTTGAGAAATATAGTGGGAATGAGTTTTTTAAAAGATTCCGGCTGTCCGCGATAACTGTTGGAAATATAGAACAAGTTGAAGATGTCATTCGACATGAAACGAATAAGTATATATCATAATTAATGCTTTAAATTGTAAATCAATGAGTTTTTATTACATAAATTTTATATAATTCCATTATAATTACATTCTACTGTATGTCGTTTTTCATATACGAGATTGGCAAACAAATATTCTTCATCTATAGAATAATTTCCTCTTTTCTTTTTTTGAATTGTTGGTTCCGTCATTTTAATCTACAAATTAATGACATATTTAACAGTTTTTTTCTATCTTATTATTTATTTACTTCATGATAAAATACTTACCCAGAAATTACTTTAATATGTATATCAAGAAAGAACTCATTTACACAATCCAACCACTCAAACCAAATGAAATATTATCAAACAAAACAAACAACTGTCAAAATTCAGTGTAGTCAACTATATAAAACTCCGCTTTCAATGAGAAAATTATACCAACCTTATAAAAATAACCAAAAACTTTGGGTTAGCTAACATGCAGTTTCCACTTGTGTGAAAAAACGTTTACGGTGGTAACCGGACATTTTCATGTTATTTTTAACTCCATTTTTCATAACCGTATGTTAATTTATACTTGGTAAAGCCGGGCCTTAGAGAAGGGTTCAAGTCATATCCGATTATGTCAAGTCTAGAAAAATATTTAAGATATTTGTAATGGTACATGTGTTATTCAGATATAATTTTGTTTAAATTTTGCACACATATAACTTACCAGTGATTTTTGGGGATGGTGTCTGTAATACTCCAACATCCAACAAGTCAAAATCGGTGAGGTCTGGATTTGGTAGCACACTGGAATTTTGATAAAATCCATTCGGGGAAATACGATAGGATAATTTAGTAAATTTTGTGATCGTACTTGTTAATTTGGAGGGGGTTTGCAAAAATAATGATTCAATGCGCAGTTACTTGTAAATTTTTATATCCATTTTAAAATCCAGTCAATCGTCGTTGTAGTAACCCCTTTTACTTGCCCCCTTGGCCGAAAAATAAATACTTGATAATTTTGAAAACGATATACCACTGAAATTAAAAAAAGTATTAGTAGATATAAATTAACTATATGATATGAAACATGCTTAATTTACCCTTAGAATTTAGCCCCTTCCCCTGTGTTCTTTTTCTGGGGTCGCGGTGGTAATTCCAAAAGTGGAGGTTCTGGGTCCGGCCGTCGTCTCTTTTTAAAGTTATTGTAGATCAATAGAGAGGTAATGGTTGTTACTATAGCGATGTCAATGTATGTTAAATATTTGATGTTCCACGTCATTTTACAAATGTTATATATTGATATTTGTAATATCTATTATTACTATAGTTTCTGAATATATTTTTTAAAACTAACACAGATTATTGTTGTTGCAAAGTGATGGGCTCTCGTAGGAATTTTTGTAAGATGGGGCTGAAAAATAATTTACTCTCGGGAGGGGTGTTGCTTAAAATTTGAGACTAGTTTTGAATGGCCATAAAAAGTAAACACGTAGTTAAATACAAACCATTTTAACTAAATAATTCCAGTTCACCGAACGAAGTCCAATTTTTTTGGTACGCCTTCAACCATTTTTTATACAAGGCTAAGATCCACTTTTATGACAAATTACTTAATGCAATTCTGAAGATTGGTCTCAATTTTTGGGCTTAATTTGGACACACAAAATGGATTATCGTTGTTCGCAACAAAAATGACGTTTTCAACGACAAAGACACTTGCCACAGATTTGGCTTAATGTGATGAACTTAAACACTATCCAAATTTAAATAATTGTTGCTAATATGATATCTTTTAATAAAAGGGATAAGTTTTTGCTTATTGCACTTATTTAAAAATGCGTACTGGTTGATTTGCAGTACTGAAGGACAAAAAATGGTTGGGAGATCCCTAAGGTGAAACTGCCAACCATACGAGAATATCTTTTCGAATTTATTCTTGGTTTTTGCTTAAACTTCATCAGGAATAGTCTCAATGTAAAACCCTGCATTTGCATTTTTATCAGAGTTCTTAAAAGTAAAATAACTTTCATCATGCAAAATTAAACATCTTGACCATGCATATTTTTTGTTTTTGATCCTCAATTCTCTCGAGGATGGCAATCTTGTTTGTGTATATAATGTTGTATTTATTTCTTAGTGTCCTGGCAATATGAGATTTGGTAAATTTGTTGTTAACTTGCTCATCCAGTCGACGGTTATTGGCTTTCTTCATTTTTGTGGCTTTTCTATCAAACCCTGGCTTGTGTTTTGAAAAAATACTTTCAATTAATAATTCGCAATTTATGATAATACAATTCTGATACAAACTCAAATCATGAATGATGAAAAGTAACATTACTGTAGTATTATGCATATAATTAAATTAACTAGTTATCTTTTATAAATAGATTTTATTATAACATATTTTGTATTCTTCTGACATTACATTATTTTTCTTATATAAACTACTGTTCTACTGTCAAATATTATTCATAATCTACTTTATTATTTGTTGGTTTTTGTATTCAGGGCGAGTTAAATGACAGGGGAACACTAAAATAAGTATCTGGATTTTATTTGCTCACTTTGGTGTTTACACTTTTGGTACTGGAGAACGAGTGAACAAAACGGTTAAGGTAGAGGGAACATTGAAATAACCCCTACAACCCCCCCTCGGAAGGATATCTGCTGCACCACGATCATCATTTCGCCTGTCTGCCATCTTCTTCAATGGGGGTTACTGCAGCATCCAGGCACGGTGATCCCCGTGTAGGTTCCGGCTCAATGGCTTTGTCAATAAATCCGCCGGATTCTGGTTCGTAGGTACATACTTGAGCTGTATGGTTCCATCCATGACCCTCTCGCGGATGAAGTGGTGCTTTATAGCGATGTGCTGGACTTGTCGATGTGGTTCGTGGCGTGTGCGATGGCCGCTTGGCTGTCGCACCAGGTCAGGGTCGATTCTCCAACCAACTCACCCAAGTCCATCAGTTTGAGAAGCTCCTTCATTCAGGTGACCTCCCTTGCGCATGCGGCCAACGAGATGTACTCAGCTTCCACAGTGCTCAACGCGACTGCCGTCTGCTTAACGCTCTTCCAGTAGACTGGGGCGCCTGCTAACGTGATCAGGTACCCACTGGTGCTCTTCCTGTCGCTTGTACATGTGGCCCAATCTGCATCGGTGTACGCGGACATTGTCTGGCCTGTGGGACGATAAATAATCCTGTACTGCTTCGTCTCACTTACGTACCTCAATATTTGCTTCGTTGCGTTCCAATGTTGCCTATTGAAACTCGAGAAAAACTGGGCTAATCTGGCGACGGCGAATGCGATGTCCGGTCGAGTCCTCCAGAAAGTTCGGCTTGATTTCCATCGGCATAGAGGCTCCTTTCGCGTCCTACAGTTCAAATCGGTTGATCAACTGGTCGATGTAGACCTCTTGAGAAAGTACGAGGCTTCCGTTCTTCTTGTCACACTTGACTCCCAGCAAGTGTGAAATCTCCCCAACGTGCTTAACCTCAAAACATCTGTCAAGTAGGGATTTCACCTTCTGTTTTGTAGCTTCGTTTTCCGTTATCGCCAGCATGTCATCGACGTATACTCCCGTGTTCTCCTATGAACTCGCAAACACAAGGATCGATTTGGTTACGTACAAACCCCATGTTCGTCAACGAGTTGTTCAAGTGGTCGTTCTAGCATCTGCCACTCTGCTTGAGTCCATAGATTGACTTCTTCAGCTCACAGACGAACGCTTCCTTCCCAGTCTGTACAAATCCCTTGGGTTGCTCCATATACACGACTTCTTTCAGGTCACTGTGAAGGAAAGCGCTCTTGACGTCGTGTTGATCGATGATCCAATTCTTCTCGACGCTAGTAGCGACCAATAAGCGAGTGGTTTCGAAGCTGGAAACAAGAGTATAAATCTCATTGTAATCAGTACCTTTTCGTTGGGTCGGATTGTACAAGTTCGAGTAACTCCAACTCCGTTGATGTCTTCGGGTTGCCGCTGTTGGAATTCTTTGGAAATGGCTAACGCGTCATTTACCTGTCAAACAGCTGCTACACGGGGTTAGGGAGCCCTGCTCGGCCTTCAATCCCACACCAGAGTCCGCTTTTGCATTCTCGAGTATCTTCACCTTGCTGATGTGCATCATCCGACGGTGCCACAGGTCGATTGACTCCGGTTTATCTCCTCCGTCTGACAGAGTGTTTAGCTTGGCCTCAGTGCATAGCTTCGCGTTGATGACGTAGAGCTCACTCTGTTTTTTTGCACGAATCAGCAACTGTCCATCCGCATCTTCAATGTAGACTCCTTCGCGGTCGAAGATCACCCTCATTCCGTTCTTCGTGAGTGCCCGTACGGAGATTATGCCGTGACCAATGTTTGGAGCCAACAACGTGTCTTTCGCTTAAAATTCCTGGAAAGATTATTAACGAGTTTCGCTCTCACTGTGCCTTTTCTGATTGAAGGTGTCGTGCTGCCATCTGCCATGATTATGACGTCGGTGGCTGTCCTCTTGTCGATATCCGAGAAGTAATCTTCAATTGGCGTCATGTGATGAGTGCCCCCGAAGTTGATGATCCAACAGTCGCTGTTGATCCTCACGTTCCCGCAGTAGGCGCTCATTGTCACCACCCGAGATTTGTCGCCGGATTTGTGAACTTTCTTCTTCTCAGGACAAAAACTGGCTATATGGCTGCCTCATTGACAGTTGAAACAGGCGAGGTTCTCCTTGTGCGGGGGTTTCTTCTCCTGGTCATCCTTCCTGTCTTGCGGCGCGCCTTCCGATGTCTTTCCTGACTTCTGGATCCTCCGTTTTCCTTGATGCTTCATCTTTGCCACAAGTGCCTGCTGTCTGATATAGTTGCCCTCAGTACGTCGGGCATCTTCTGCAAGCAGGCGTCTCTTGACAGTCACGCTTGTGAAGTCTGCTTCTGGGAGGTTACACAATGCGGAGACTACGGTGTCCCACTCTTCCGATAATCCACAGAGAATCGTCATGGCCAAATCTCCATCCTCTATTGTGTTGCCGATGTTCGCTAGATCTGCAACGGTTTTGTTAATTTGGCCCAAGTAACACTCCATTGATTCGTAATCCATCATTTTACTTGAGTAAAATTTTCGCCGCAGTTGAACTGTTCGGAACTTGCTGTCTGTCGGAGCATATAATCTCTGAAGTTCCCAACTTTGCAGTCGTTAGCTGACGAATGTGGTGCATCTGCTGTTCGTCGCAGATTGCGAGAGCTTTACATTGACGTGAGATGTAGTCCTTTTTGTCCTTTGCGGAGACATTTTCCGCAGGTTCGCTTCTTCAGGACTGATGATCGACCAGAGATCGCACTCCGTCAGCACCATACTCATCTGGTACGACCACGAAGCATAATTTGCGTCGTTCAGCTTCTCGATTGCGTACTTTGTCTCCGCCACCTTTGTTGCCGGGAGAATGGCGTCCTAACCTCCACACGCCACGCGGCTGACGGCTGCTTCCAATTTCGGCCTTAGCCCGCTGCCGCCGGTCGGCTTCGTGACGACCATTTTCAAGATCCCTCGCGCCCAACGACCGGGATCGAGACAGTCCGCGTCGAGGTTCAGCACGCGCGTCGATCGGAATCGGCTTTGGCGTTACGGCGCGCGCGACACACTTTAACTCGTTCCCGGGCACACGACGACCGCCAACTAGCTCCGGCGACGTCCACTTAGTGCCCTCTCGTGTACACACCTCGACCGGGATCTACCATTGTCGCTATCCCGCTCGAGCGATGGCTGTGATTGCCAACGATCGAGTACCAGAATCGTTTAACTCGCATATTGCGCTCCTGGGCCCATAACCATTGTTGGTTTTCGTATTCAGGGCGAGTTAAATGAGAGGCGAACACTAAACTAACAATCTGGGTTTTATTTGCACACTTTGGTGTTTACACTTTGGGTCCTTGAGAACGAGTGAACAAAACGGTTAAGATGGAAGGAGCTAGTCCCGCGTAAAGGCAGTGCTGCCAACTCAAAAAAAAAAAAACATTGAAATAACCCCTACATTATTAATATAATATATTTTACTTAAATATACAACTCCCTCATTTACAAACTTTATAACTATAAATTAACAATCCTATACTACAAATATTTTTTATTTAAATTAACTAGATATATTTTTGTTTTTTGATCAATTTGCTCCATTACATATAAACAAACGGAAAATGTATAAATTTAAATCAGCTGACTACAACCTAATAAATTCTCACTTGAATAACTGTAATTGGGAAGCATTATTTTGTAACATGAATGTTGAACAAATGATGTCTACGTTTTATAAAATAATTTACTCCTGTATTGATAAATATGTACCATCTAAAATAATTAACTCTAAATCGTATTCAGTGTGGTTCACAGGCAATCTTATAAAATTAATAAAAGAAAAGGATAGAGCTCATCAGAAATTTAAACGTTACAGGAGTGAATTATTTTATGAAGAGTTTGCATCCTTAAGAAAAAAATACAAATTACTTAAGGCTAAGTGTTACATTGACTACATTAATAATATTGAAAATCAAATTTCCATGAATAGTAAGAAATTTTGGTCATATGTTGCTTCGAAAAAATCTACACAAATTCCTAGAAGGATAATTTATAATGATTTAACAAGTGAAAATGGTAAAGAAGTTTGTGATCTCTTTTCATTATATTTTCAATCTGTGTACGCTCCCCGTAGTGATCCTATTTCTTGTGAATTTTATGATGATTGTAATTCTTTAAATAATTTATCAGACATAGAAATTAATAAAGATATTGTACTCAATACCCTTAATAATCTAGATATTAACAAAGGTGCTGGCCCTGATGACATCCCCTCGATATTTATAAAAACCTGTGCAGGTTCGCTTAGTACTCCACTAACTTTGATTTTCACAAAATCCTTAAAGGAATCACACTGTCCACAAATTTGGAAACTGGCCTATATTACCCCAATTTTTAAAAATGGAAACAACAATATGGTTAAGAATTACAGACCAATCTCTAAATTATGCATATTTGAAAAAATCTTTGAAAGCATTATTTATAAATCTTTGTATGCTTTAGTACAACATCAGATTATACCACAACATGGTTTTGTACCGGGACGCTCAATTGAAACGAATCTGCTGGAATATACAGATTACATTTTAAAAGCTATGGAATATCAAATTGAGGTAGATTCTGTTTACACCGACTTCAGCAAAGCGTTTGACAGAATTCCTCATAATTTATTAATAACTAGGCTAGCTGAGGTCGGTGTCAGTGGAAATTTGCTTAAATGGTTCAGTTCGTATTTGAGTGGTCGAACACAGCGAGTTGTATTGAACGGTTTTACTTCTGATGATGTCACTGGCTCGTCGGGGGTGCCACAGGGTTCCCATTTGGGCCCACTTCTCTTCAATATATTTATTAACAACATTGCAACCTGTTTTAAATTTACAAAATTTCTTCTTTACGCGGATGACTAAAAAATATACCACACTATAGAATCGTTTCACGACTGTCTTAAGTTTCAAGAAGATATAAATAATTTAGTTGAGTACGCTAATAAATTGGAACTGAAAATTAACACTGACAAATGTTATTATATAAAGTTTACAAGAAATAGGAACACCTACAACTTTCAATATAAGGTAGAAGGAAATGTAATCAACCAAACTTATCATGTAAAGGATTTAGGTGTGACATTAGATAACAAGTTAATTTTTGACATTCACATCGACAATATTGTTAAAAAGGCTTACAAAATGTTAGGCTTTCTAATACGAGCAAGCTCTAATTTTAGACATCCATCCACTATTTTAACATTGTATAACTCTCTTGTTAGAAGTCAACTGGAGTTTGCTTCTGTATGTTGGAACCCACGGTATGATATTTATATAAATCGTATTGAAGCTATTCCGCACCAATACTGGGTTGCCCCGACTTCAACCGACGTTTTTACCTCCAAACTGATGCGCCAGGAGAGGGATTGGGAGCAGCGCTGGTACAACATTCCGAGCAAGGGGAATCATCGCGTACGCCAGCCGCACACTGCACGGCGCCGAGCTCAAGTATTCCGTAACGGAGGAGTGCCTCGCCATCGTCTGGGGAATCCAGAAGATGCGGAATTATTTGGAGGGATACACGTTCACGGTCGTAACGGATCACTAAGCTCTTCGATGGCTCAACAAACTAGAAAATACGCCAGGACGACTAGGCTGATGGGTCATGTTCCTACAACAATTTAGTTTCGATGTCCAATATCATAAGAGTATACTGAATAAAGTCGCGGACGCACTTTCCTGACAGCCATTACCAACGCGGACACAACCTCCGGCCCTCGCCGCGATAAACCCGACTTGCTCATGGTACGAGTGGAGATTGAAAGATGTCGCTACAGTATCCCGAACATGGCCCGACTATGACATCCGCAACGATCGATTATATCAAAAAATTGAGCCGCCGGACGGAGCCGAAGAAACCGCGTGGAAACTATGCGTACCGAAACATGAGCGACTTCGAGTACTCCATAAAAACCACGACTTACCAGAGGCTGGGCACGGAGGAATCGCAAAAACCACTAGCAGGGTCGCCGTCCGGTATTACTGGCCGGGGATGTTCCGGGACGTTACTAAATACGGACAAAATTGCCAACGCTGCCGACAATACAAATTCTCCCAACTGAAACTCGCCGGACAAATGAAACCCCCCCAGGATCAATGAACCATGGGATACCGTGACCGCAGACATCATGGGACCACTCCCAACATCAAAAAAGGGCAATGCATACCTCCTCGTCCTGCAGGACCGAATCACGAAGTGAGTCGAGTGTCGAGCTCTTAGACGTGCCACCGCTATCAACATCATCCGGGCTATACAAGAACTGATCATTTTCCATCATGGATGCCCTCGAACCCTTCTTACCGACAACAGAACCGAGTTTACTAACAACTCGTCAATGGAGATGTTAGCGGACCTAAAGATCCGTCACCAGCAAACCCCACCCTATACGCCCCAGTGCAACCCCGTAGAACGCTTAAATAGAGTACAAAAAACAATAATCGCACAATATTGCACGGACAATCGCAACATAGGATGAAAACCTTCCGGAGCTCAACATGGCTATAATCATCAGTAATAACGAATCTACCGGCTATTCGCCAGCGTTCTTCAATTACGGCCGAGAACTCGGCTTGTTCCATGATACCGCCGCCCCGGAGGACGACGACAACGCACCAACGGCCAACACTGTCCCCCAGGACCTCCGAAACCGACTGGAGAAATTGTTCGAATTACGTACGCTAGCCAAGCTAAAGCTATCCCGAGCCTGCCAACAGCAGTGTCACTATTACAATCTTCGTCGTCGTGAATGGCCACCTCAAGTCGGGGAGAAAGTCATGAGACGAGAGCACCCGCTGTTGTCCAAACTACAAGGGTTCGCGGCGAAGCTAGCACCGGGATACTTCGGGTCGTGGACAATATGGAGAAAACATTTGGTCAACGTGTGCCATTTACGAGGGGGCACATGGTCGTACCCTTAGCTGCATCCATATAAAGAACCTGAAGGCAGCGCCCACCAACAATCCTTAAATGTTTCAAATGGAATCACCGCAGCACCGTGGTTCCGGAGGCCGACCCGTCCAGTTAGGATGGGAGGTACGGCCGATAGCCAAACCCTCCAGACCAAGGGTTAGGAGGATCCGCCCCGTCATTCGTGGTGCTCAATCCAGCACACACATCATCACCCAGGCTGTGGCACCCCGGAGACGTCGACGAAGCGTTGCGCCGCGAGCTGGGAAAACGCTTCGGGTCACCTCCCATACGAGAGAAGGACTCGTCTCAAATTGATGAATCATGGCGATCATTGAGGGGCGAGAAATGACTTTCAATATTCGGATTGGTCGGTGCATTCAGTTGATCAACACACACTGTAATTGGTTTAGCGTCGTTGTCAACTCAAAATATGTAAAAAGACCGGAAATATGATTATTCCCAACACAAATGGACCCCGGAGCCTACAACGAATAACTGCAGTCGCTCCGACCCCCGAATGCCGAGTCCCGCCGCAAGTTGCGCTTCCGGCTTCCGTGAGGCCGGCGATTGAACATTCCCCCAGTGAGCCATTCGTGGACAATTTAATAGATTAAGTTAGGTTCTAAGGGTAGTTAAGAAAAACAAGGTAGTTAGTTAGGAATTAGTTAAAGGGTATTGTGACGTGCGCCCCGGAGAGAAAAGTATACGTGCGCCACTGAAAGAATGTAATAGAGCGATGACGTAATCCCGGAATTTCCCAGATGTTGAAATCCCCGCGACGCGCCGCCTAGAGGTTAACTACGCCGTGACCCACTTCTTTTGTATACAGGTCATTGTCGCTTCAGAGGGTTCTAGAAGTATATAAGCTGTATAAATACCGGCCGAAAGAAACCGGAGGGATAGTTTGATATATATAAGCAACGAGCAATGAACTTGGTTATATAAATATACAGTTTACCAGTTGTTAACATAAATAAATGTAGTTATATAAATAAGTGTAGTGATATAAATATTGTATAGATAAATAATCGTAGTGTTTAAGCATTTAATAATATTCTTAGTGTTTATAATTATTTAATCATAGTGATAGTTGTTTTTATTATCTTTTAATATTTAATCCTTAATTATTTATCGTTTAATAAACGTATTCTTTTAGTTAATAATATTTGTCTATGTTTTACACTTCACCCATATAAATAAAAACGTTACAATTGGTGTCAGGTGTGGGGTTGTTAAACTGTGAAGTGTAAATAAATAAAAATAAATAAAATGGCGACTAAACAAATAAAATTAAGTGAATTAAAAGTAAGTGATCTCAAGAGAGAACTGCAAGAACGAGAATTAGATACGGCAGGACTGAAAAGCGTTCTACAATCTCGTCTGTAGCAAGCATTAATCGCTGCTGGTGAAAATGCTGACGATTACTTATTTGACGTATCCGACATTGATAAACAGATAGAAAAATTAGAACAAAGATTAGAGGAAAGTTCTAGAAAAGCAGAAGAAAGTTCTAGAACATTAGAAAATAAATTAGAAGACAATTCTCGAACATTAAAAGGAGAATTGACAGAAAAATTAGAACAAAAATTAGAGGAGAGTTCTAGAAAGGCAGAAGAAAATTGTAGAATATTAGAAAATAAGTTAGAAGAAAATTCTCGAACATTAAAGGAAGAATTGATAGGAACGTTAGAACAAAAATTGGAGGATAATTCTAGAAGTTTAGAAGAGAAATTAGAAGAAAAATAAACCGAAGAAGACCTGAAGAATTTAAAAGATGAGTATGACATGAAGATTGAAGAAATACAACAAAAGTTCACTAAAATGACATCGTCGTCAATGTCGAATTCCGAAATTGCTAAGCCACGTCTAATAGAAGGAAGAAAGGTAGTAAAACCTGATACTACTTCAAAAATGCACATAAAAACACCGGAATTTGATGGGAAGTCGAAGTCTTCGTGGCCGAATTATTTAAAACAATTTGAAGCGGCCGCAAAAGCAAATAATTGGACGTCCGAGGAGAAGGCTATGGCGTTGACTGTCTCGTTGCGCGGAGAAGCCATCGATATCTTACAAACGCTGAAGGAAGAAGAACAAGAAGACTATGACCAACTAGTGAAGCGGTCGGATATGCGATATGGCAATGCGCATCTGGAACAAGTATACCAGACGCAATTAAGAAATCGGTATCAGAATCCAAAGAAAAGCCTGCAAGAATTTGAAGTCGACGTAGCCCGTTTGGTTCGTCTTACACATCCTACAGCTCCTGATAGCGTTTTGGAATGCCTGGCTACACAATCATACAAGCTTCACGAAATCAATCGCGAGTGCGAAATATGGATGCTGAGAGAAAGGCAAACATTGAAGATCTGGAAGAGACAATGCAAGTGAAGTCTTTACCGGAAGAAAGAAACTCCGCTGTTGGAATTGCGGAGAACTGGGCCATCCGCAGAGACTTTGCAGAAAAATGCAAAAGAAGACTGAATCGGCAAAGGAAGAAAAGAAGTCGAAAAACTAAATCGGGTTGATGCGAAGGGGCAACCGTCGACCCGTAATCTAGAAGCCCCACAATCCATCAGTTATGTCGCATCTCTTCATCATAAAGCCAATAGCATCTATGTGGATGGCTCTATTAATGGAATCACGTTAATCAATCAATTGACAACATCGTTTGAAGAATTGACCGCCGACCAGAGAACCAAGGCGAAGGATTTAATTGGGAGGTTTCAAGATGTGTTCCAATATGACAAGAAAGCCAACGGAAGAACTAATGTAGTTCACCATAAAATAGACACCGGAGACGCAAGACCCATCCGCCAACAAGCAAGAAGACTGCCATTAGCGAAACGTGAGGAAACCGAAAGAATTATTGAGGACATGAAGATGGAAGGTGTAATCGAACCTTCAAGCAGTCGTTGGGCTACACCAGTGGTGTTAATGAAGAAGGATGGCTCTACACGATTTTGCGTCGATTATCCTCAACTCAACAACGTGACGAAGAAGGATAGCTACCCGCTACCTCGAATAGACGACACATTATATACCTTGGCTGGCTCAAAGATTTTCTCCACTTTGGATCTAAAGAGCGGTTACTGGCAAGTAGATTTGGATCCAAAAGACAAGGAGAAGACAGCCTTCAACATTGGTACAAGACTTTGGCAATTCACCGTAATGCCGTTTGGGCTCTGCAATGCTTCCGCAACGTTTGAACGACTCATGGAAACAGTATTGGCTGGACTATCCTGGAAAACCTGTTTAGTGTACCTCGACGATAGGTAGGTAAGACATTCAATAATCTCTTTTGATAGCTGGTCTAGGATGTTTTGTTTGGTTTTTGTACAACAATCATTTGGCTTACCCATTCAGACGGTTCTACTACTGATTCTATTAAACCTTTTTCAGCCATTTTATCTAATTATTCATTAAATTGAAAGGTATTTTTCTACAAGCAAATATTACTGGTTTAACATTATGGTCAATTTCAATATGAACTGTATCATTAATGTAACCTATTTCCCCATCAAATAATTTTGAATATTTTCCTAATTTCATAATATTATTGTTTTTTTTTTACCTTCCGTCACCTTTAGGTAAGGAAGGTATTGTCTTTGGTCAAAAATTCAATGATGAGTTTTTAGTGAATAAGCATGTTTTAGGGTCCCTATAATACGATTTTACCATTTTTACGATGATGTCTGTATGTATGTATGTGTGTGTGTGTGTCTGTGTGTGTGACGAAAGTTTCGGATCGCATAACTTTAATACTACGATTCCAAAAATTATATTTTTTTTCGTATTCCTCAAGTTTACATCCAGAAGAACAACTGATTAGATTTTGGTTATAATTGGTGAACCGGAAGTGGCCTCATTTGAAGATTTAACAGTTAAATTTGCTTTATTGACATTTAATGTTATTATAACTAAAATAATATATTATTCTCTATACGATTTGATTGCATTTTATACTTCATATTCAATATATATATAGAATTAAAGAATTTTAAAGAAATTAAATTTTATAATTCAGCCAGCTATACTAAACATGGCAACTACTAATATATTCTTGTAATTCAAATTGACAGATATCAGTATCAATAAAAAGTAAATTAATGTGGCAGAGATGAAGATGTTGAAGTAGATGTTGGGGAAGTCACGGAAAGACAGGTAACTCTAGTGTTATAAGTTTCTAGAAAGATACAAGAGAGATGATTACATTGGTTTGAAAATGTCATGAGGAGAAATGAAGAATATATTGGATGAAGAATGAATAGCTTAGTAATAGAAGGTTGAAGAAACAGAGGAAGACCAAAGATAAGATGGAAGGACTGTATTGCGGAAGACTTGAGAGAAAAGGAACTGAATGAGAAAGACACGTAAAACAGAAATGAGTGGAAGAAGAAAATAAAAAATAGCGAACCCTAATGAATGGGGAAAGCTAAAGAAGACGAAGAAGATGTTAGTGTCAAGTGCAATTTGCATAGTTTGTTTGTGCAATAATTTTACTGGAAATTTAGAATCTTTTGCAAGAAAATTTATGTATGGAATTTATACATAATACACAGGATTGACGGAAGGTATTGTGCTGGCCACAACAGATTTTTTAAATTGAATCAACTCTTTCAATTAAGTTTAATTTTTCTGATGATTCTAATCCAAGAATATTGATACAATACTAAAAAAATCTGATGTGGCCAGCACAATACCTTCCGTCAATCCTGTGTATTATGTACAAAATCCATACATAAATTTTTTTACTAAAGATTCTAAATTTTTGGTATTATGTGATTCCCTTTCTCGGCAACTGAATTCCATACTCCTGATAACAAAAAAATAATAATAAGAAATTATGATATTTTGAATGAAAAATTATAACACTTGTCAGTTATGGACATAATTAATTGCTGTCATTTTGACACGGGTCCCATATCTGCTTACCAAAGTCAGCAAAGTGATGTCACTACACGCGCCCTATACATAAATTTTCTTGCAAAAGATCCTATATTCCCAGTAAAGTTATTTCATAAACAAACTATGCAAATTGCACTAGACACTGACATCTTCTTCTTTAGTTTTTCCCATTCGTTAGGGGGTCGCTATTTTTTATTTTCTTCTTCCACTCATTTTTGTTTTCCGTGTCGTCCTCATTCAGTTCCTTTTCTCTCAAGTCTTCTGCAATACAGTCTTTTCATCTTATATTTGGTCTTCCTATGTTTCTTTCACCTTCTATTAATATATTCATCTCTCCTCATAACATGTTCAAACCAATGTAATCGTCTCTCTTATATCTAGAAACTTCTAACACTAGAGTTACTTCCCTTTTTCTTTCATTGATTTGCATTTTATTGATACTGACATCTGTCAATTTGAATTACCTGAATATATTAGCAGTTTCCATGGTTAAGTTAGCATAGCTGGCTGAATAATGAAATTTATATCAAATTTATTATCTTTATTCTTCTTTAACTCATATCTGTTGAATAACAAATATAAAATGCAATCAAATCGTATAGATAATAATATATTCTTTAAGTTATAATAACATTTAACTGAGTTTGCCAAGAAAAACTATTAAAATCTTCAAATGAGGGTACTTCCGGTTGACCAATTATAACCAAAATCTAAACAGATCTGCATATGGTTGTAAGGAAGAGGAATACGCAAGAATTGTAATTTTTGGAATTCTAGTATTGGCGATATCGTGTCCGAAACGGCGGGGATACACACACACATACACACACACATACACACACACACACACGCACACACGAACACACACACACACACACACACATATATAGACATCATCGTAAATATAGTAAAATCGTATTGTAAAGACCCTACAACGTGCTTATTCAATGAAAACTAACCACCGAATTTTTTGACCAAAGACAATACCTTCCTTACCTAGAGGTGACGGAAGGTAAAAATGAAATTTACAGTTTTATTTTTGTACTTACAGTTTATACAACATTTGCCTATTATTGGTATTGATGTTTGTAAGGAAAGTTACTCGGGCTTCACTCTTCTTCAAACTTGACTTGTTCAATTGAAGATCTTCGAAACTTTTCAAACTTAGGCTGTTGCTGCACTGCACTCCGTTATCTACTTTGAAGGTGCATTTTCTACTGCCGATGAGAAGATCTGCAGTATACCAGTTCTCTCTGCTTCTCTTCTTTACCACGTTTATTTGATATTGGCCTTCAAAAATCAGAGTCGCTTTACTCATTATTTACTTTGTTCACTTGCTTACCTGTACACATTTTTGAAAAATGATTGTGCACATTTTTTCCAAAAGCAAAGCGTTTCCTTGATATAATGTTTATTTTCAAAATTTATATTTGTATCTTGTGAAATATTAGCGTCATATTTTTGCAGATTTTTATTATTTTGATTTCTTGACTTGGAATGACGTAATACATCAATATTTACTTTTTGTTTGATTTCTTTTATTTGTTGTTATAGTAATGATTTCATTCTGCATATACCATTTACCTTTTGTAGCGTTACGTCTTTATCTATTATTCCACTGAAAATATCTCGAACTAGACTTTCTTATAAAGTAGAGAATTCACAATTAATGCTTAAATTTTTCAACGATGCTAAATATTGTTCATATGTCTATTCTTCTCGTTGTTTTCGATTAAAGAATTTATGACGGTCATCAGTGACATTTGTAGCAGTAATATAATGTTCATTAAACTTTTTCAGGACGACACCTAATTTCCTTTTTTCTTCAGGTTTTAATTGAAAAGATTCAAATATATCGTGCCCATTGCATGAAGTAACATTGTGACCTTTCAAGAATCTTCTGCATCTTCGTAGTATGCTGCTATATGTTTCAAAATTTCTTTTAAATTTCTTCCAATTTGTAGTCATATTTCCTTCTAAACATAATTTCAGTGGTGTTCCAATCGTTAAATTTGCCATTTTTACCACTCGCTAAGAGAGGTATTGGAACCATGCTAAAAATCGCATATCCAGATTTTAGTAAATAAGCACGTTTTAATGTCCCTAGGATCCGATAATAACATTTTTACGATGATGTGTGTGTGTGTGTGTGTGTGTGTGTGTGTGTGTGTGTGTATGTGTGTTAGGTTGTTGGAGGTACGATTTCTAAAATTCTATAAGATTAAAGACCTGTGTAACTACGGATTCCTCAATCTAACAGTAATGGGAAGAGTTGAATATATTCTGGTAACAATTGGACAACAGGAAGTAGTAGTATTTTAACAAAAATCTTCTAAATATTATTTTTTGAAAATTTATTTTATTACAAATATTAAAAAACAAAATTCTCTATCCGACACATTTAAAAATAGTACATTAAAACACAAGTATCATAAGGCAATCTGTTAACGTACGAGTCCAAGTTTGGAAAACGAGCCGCTAGGCGAGTTTTACAAAGGACGAGTGCGTCAACAGGCCTTATGATACGTGTTTTTTATACTATTTTTTCTATTGAGGTATTTTTACGATTAAATTTATTTAAATTGCGACGTCAAATTATGACTAGGTATTTTTTTGTTAGTTATGTTTATGTTGGTAACGCTTCTCGCTAACAATTGAAATTTCATATTTTGTCAACTATTGATTAATTAGTGTATTGCAAGGTGTATTGTATTTATGATTCAAGGTCTGATTCTGGTTGTGAAATTAATATTATATTTTTTTCTAGTCCTATCACCTAAAGAAAGTATAAAAATCCATAATTAAAAGTAATATGTTGAAATATTATCAACAACTTACCATTTTGAGGTTACCTGTCATCTGTCAGTTATGAAAGCATGACTACCAACTCGGGAACATGAAAGGCGCCAAAAATAGTACGCTTATAGATCTTCTAAACGTCGTGTTTGCAGTACAAAACAGTGCGTTTATAGAAACATAAGAACACCGAAATAGAAAAAATATATTATACCTTCTATAGATTTAAAGCTATAGTATAATCTATAAAATAATCTGTTGCAGTAAATCTCACAGCCTGCTCACAGCCAAAACATCTCCATGGTAACTACTTGAGAAATTAAAATGTCTGTAATTGACAAATGCCACTAATGTCAGTCCCCGGTGCAACTTGTATTGGGAAACTGGCAGCAAACAGTAGGCAGTGAGAGTAGTGTACCCAATGTAACAGAGATGTCACTACACGGTTCATGTCGCTGCTATAGTTTAAAATGAATTAAGTAATCTATGAAATAAAAAATAAAACTTTATAAAATTATTTGTCAACAGTAAAAAATATTGTTCGAAGATATTGTCATTTCTGCATTGTCAAGTATAAATCGTTGGTTTAAAAAATATATATTATGGCTTATGATAAGTAAATAATTTAATATTTTTATTTTAGTTTATTTCTTCTAATCTGATTAACATTTTCAGCTTTAATCGTCGTTATAAGTTTAAATGTCGGCATCCCAACTGCGAGAATAAATATATGAATGTTGTAAGTGATTCACAGGATAAACACTTCTATAGATTTCCTTTAAAAAATACGGCGCGATATATGGAAAAAAATTGTAATATTAACTCAGATGAAAATTTGTCATATTCCTTCATTTGCGAAGATAATTTGTGTATAATCTTCCTTTAAATAGTAATCATGGTTGCGTTAATTTTGTTAGCTTACTATAAATTCGTTAACCTTTATATTTAATTAATGGTATTGTAGGATGTTCATCTTAATATGCATACTCAACAAACTTTATATGAATAAGTATATAAAAGTTAAAATTGAGGAGCTTTTGGGCACAAACAACCATACTCCAAATATTGTAAATTTGAGTTATCTAGAGCTACATCTACCTTCGAGGATGCCAAACAGTTTGGTAAAACTGTTTCTCGCAAAAAGTATCTTAGTTTCAAATAATTTACATTTAGGTTTAAGTGTTTTACAAAAATGTACTATAAAAATGACTTATGTAATTGCTCGCCAACGTTTATTTTTCTATTACTTAACACCCAGTAATAATTTTTGAATATTTAAACATGATCCTGAGTTAAATTAAAATACAGAAATTTTAAACAGTAAGAAAGGTACAATTTTTTTCTTTGATTATCTCAAATTCAAGAAAATTTAATATGGTTGTTTTTGCAAAAGCTCCTCAATTTAAATATCTATGTTGTCGGTAGGCCTAAAAGTTTCAAGAATCGTAATAGAACTTAAACAGACTGAGAATTCGCCAGAATTAATTATTGGTGCCCCATTATGTATTAGACGATGTTTTATTTGTTATTTAAAGAACTTGACAAAATAATATTCATTTATTAGAGTATGATGATTTTTATCTTTATTAATATTATGATTTTTCCCCCAAATACATTGAGCGCAATGTCTTTAAGGAATCTATAAATGCATTTATCTTTGTGATGTATGTTTCTGTGCGTTGGGTTTTGCTATTTTGTTTTGTTTCATTGATTTTAATTTAAAAAAAAAACAACAAAAAGGCCATTTGTTACTAATTGGACCTACGGCCGTTAAGGAAGACACAAGCTTACGTTAAAGGATTCTTTCAAGGAATCTCTTCAAGGACATTGACAACAGGAAGAATACAAAATTTCAAGGATTTATCTAATGTTCTTGTGAAGAAAATTGGAACAACAGCTATAGATCTGATGTGATTGTGTTAGCCTCTATGGTCTTCGTCCAAATAATGGGAAAACCGAGAATTTCGAAACTAATTTCAACATCAACTTTTGATGGTGAACATGTGTGATATAAAATGATGGTCAATCACTAAATTTGCTGAGCGTCGCTTCCAAGGGGACGTCTTCTTGCTAACTATAAGCAACAACATGATCAATGAAAAAATGTGAGAAAAGGAACTCGAGTGGTACAGTACGTATTCCGTATTGCATCTGTCTTAGAAGTCAACGTCTCGGAGGAAGACCAAAGTACTGCTGGGAAGACAAGATCAGAGCAGGTAGAAAATAGAAGAACCTACATCCCGAAAATGCATAAGATCATTTGAAAAATCCACGCAGAACAACGTTCATAAGAAGACCATATTGAAATAATGGGTAATCAATATGAACAAGAACTCACCCGGCTATTCCAAGTAATCAAGAATGAGAAGAAAATGCTTTTATTATAAAATATTGAATTTAAATAATGTAATTTGTACATATAATAAAAATAATGAAAATAAATATTTTTTTATTTAAATATATCGAAATTATAAAAATTAAGTAATCACTGTATATTAAACAAATGAACGTTGACAGGTTGATATGACATATATTTGACATTTACTTGACATGTATTTGACATATGTCAAAAGTAGTGTACCCAATGACACCCAGGGGGCAATAGTTCCGTGCTGCCCACTTGATACATTGACTTGCACTTCTCGTTTACCTTATTGTTTTGTGATGTCAGTGTGTTAAAAATTCAGAGATAGTACTGAAGGCTCTCTCTGGGAACGATATTTAATATTTCTTATTGTATTATTAATTATGTATTTAAAATTGTAGGTATATTACATGAACCCTTCAGAAATAACGCCAATCCCGCTAATGAATTGGAAAAACCTCGAACATTTAGAAGAAATGGAGAAAACTTGCTCATAGAATGAATTTAAAATTATAGAAAATACGTAAATATAAAGATTAGGTGTAATTAGAATTTTTTGTGTACAAGAAATGTTAAATACAATACTTATATATACCACAATGGAAAGGCCGCGAGAGATATTGTGATGGCCACAACAGTTTTTTTTTTCGTTGTTCTCTATATTAGTTTTTCTTTACTGTTCTACTGTCTAATCTTATTACTACATTACTAGTCTACTTTATTATTAATATAATATATTCTATTATATTATTATTAATATAATATATTCTACTTAAACATACAACAGGTCGCCACACGTGACGTCACAAACTCATCGCAAAACTTTTAAAAAATCATATCTTGCTTAATATAAGGAATTTTCATGTCGAATTTTCATTAATCGTCTTATCTTTGTACAAAGTTTAATAAAAAAAAAAAAATAAAAAAATAGCTTATGGGCCCATTGTTACTTAAATCATTTTTAATTCAAAAATCATTTTGAATTCGAGAAATCAAATTTTTCAAATTTATCCGCTAGTATAAATTACTACATTTATGTAGATTTTAGATATAGTGCATCGAATTGACTTCATAATCTGCAGTTTTTACCTGTTCACTGCAGGACACTGCAACCTGTTAGTAAGGGGTGTATTTAAAGAATTTTATCAACATCGGTTTGTACAGCCCTTGTTTGATAGTGTCTTCAGTATAGAATTTTACTTGTATTTCTACTTTTTTATGGTTTATGTTATAGGTTTTTGTTATTTTTTGACATGTATATTTTGATTTTTTTTTTGAGTTTTATTTTTATTGTATATTTTCAATATTTTGTGTACTAAACATTGTAACCGATTAAGAATTTTAGAATACGTTTCTACCTGTAATTGGGGATAATTCTGTGGTAGTGACCTGCTATGAAGTGTACCTGAAAATCAGTGCACGAAATCCCTAATCTGCCTATAACTTGCCTTGTTCAGTTTTCACTTTTCACTTTTTACCGCCCTAGACCTGTGCCTGTGCTTGCCCCACGAGCCGGCCCTGAACTTGCGACAGCGACAGGAGACGGAGACACGCGGCAGCGGCGCGGCAACACCGGTTCAATGCTGTTATTCAACTGTGCGACAGCGACAGTTGTTGTCTAGCCTTGTCTCTCGTGGTCCCCGTCTCGCGTCTGCGTCCATTCCAATAGTGATACTGTCGTTGTCGCGTAGTCGCATGGAAAATTTATTTTGCTCTGCACACTGCAAACAATGACTTCGTCGAGAAAAAAACTAAAAATTACATCATCTCAGTTAAAATCGTGTGCTTTTTCTCCTGAAGAAGATGAAATTTTAATAGAATTAGTTGCTCAACACCCAAGTATTTATGATTCGAGGCTAGAATCTTATAAAGATGGCCTAAAAAAAGAAAGCATATGGAAAAGAATAGCAAGCGTTTTAAATAAAACAAGTAAGTATTAATAATTTTATTTTATTCATAGTTTTAGTAATTTAAAAACAACAAAAATGAAATATTCTAATGTACATTCACCTAAGCAATTAGTTTTACGTTCTGATTATATTTTAAATTTAGACTAGCACATCATTGCGTTTATGTATTACATTTTAAATAGTTTTATAGTGTTTTCCGAAATTGAACGACGGTTACCCCTGAAAAAGGTTACGGTTTAACTGCGATTAAAATTTTATCGGCACCGGGATAGAAGAGCGGAACGCTTTTATGTTAACATGGTAACCAGCTAACTTGTGACACGTGCACACAAATGCTCATCTGTCATGCGCCAAAGTGTAACCGCTTCATAACCGCCGATCTAACCTGGTTTACTTGGTTACGGAAATACAAATGGTTACCGAAAAAAGTACCACGGTTAGCGTGGTTTAATTTCTGAATACAGTATTAGTTACTAACTAGTACTAGCCATCTATGTGCAGTTTAGCAAATTTATTTATACACTGTTAAACAGGCTGACACCCAATTATAGAACAGGGAAATGCAAAAAATATTACAATAAAAGAAATTAAATATTATATGTGTGAATAGAAAATTAAAAAAAAATCTGTTGTGGTCAGCGTCAGCACAATACCTCTCGCCACTTCCATTTTTGGTTATATACATCAAAAATTCTACTTATACCTATTCTTTATATTTAGATTTTTTAAATTTAAATTCATTCTATGAAGAAATTTTATCCTACTCTTCTAATTTTGCCAGATGTTTCCAATTCATTGTCGGGATTGACATTATTTCTGAAGGGTACATGCAATATACCTATAATTTTAAATATATACCTATTAATACAATAAGAAATAATATATGTGTATACATGTTCTTTATATTTAGATTTTTTAAATTTAAATTCATTTTATGAAGAACTTTTGTCGTATTCTTCTAATTTTTCGAGATGTTTCCAATTCATTGTCGAGATTGACATTATTTCTGAAGGGTACATGTAATATACCTATAATTTTAAATATTTAACTATTAATACAATAAGAAATAATATATGAGTGTACTTGCTAGTTTAGTAATGTCTTTGGATTTTTGACACTGACATTTATCTGTCAGTTACATTTTGATTTTTCAATTAGTTTCCATGGCATTATTTGTGCTGTGAGATTTACTACAACAGATTATTTTATATATTATATTTCTTTATCTCTAAATCTATAAAAGATATAAAAAAATATGTATCAGATAGAGAATTTAATCTTCTTTAATACGTGAAAATCAAAAAATAATATTTAGATTTTTTTTAAGAAACTGCTACTTCAGGTTGTCCAATTATTACCAAAACCTCGCTCGCACGCATGCACGCACGAACACACACGCACACATTATCGTAAAAAATCGGATGTAGGGATCTTAAAACGTGCTTATTCACTAAAGTCGGGATTTGCGATTTTTAGCATTCTTTAAAGAAGAATTGACCGAAACACTAGAACAAAAATTAATAGAAAGTTCTAGAAAATCAGAAGAAAGTTCTAGAACCTTAGAAGAAAAATTGGAGGAGAGTTCTAGACAAGCAGAAGAAAATTCATGAACATTAGAAAATAAATTAGAAGAAAATTCTAGAACGTTGGAGCAAACATTAGAACAAAAAATGGAGCTCGTAGCTCTTATAGTTCTCGAGGAAGTTTATTTTAAATTAAAATGTCTATACAGTGTATTAAAAACGAGTAAAAAAAATTGAGGGTATACAGGCTGTTCATTTTAAGTGGTACACTATTGCTATCTCGAGAACTATAAGAGCTACGAGGTCGGTTAAATTAGCAAACAATTTCTATATTATAAGGCCGTGTGCCTGAGTGTCTGGATCCCGATCGACGCCAAATATTTCGAATTTTAAATGGCACACAATTGACTCCTGTGGTGTACTCTCCACGAGAAACAATGAGTGCCCGTGAGGTGACGCCTGGTAAACGCCCACACGGTACAAATATGTCATCATTACCGAAATCTGTACAAAGCAGATTGGCACACTCAGCAATGGGTAATATGCCGTGATGATATATTTATTTATTTAAAATGAGCGAAACAAGATTTTTTTTAGATCAGTGGTTCTCAAAATACGGGGTGCAACTTTCGTATTTTAAATGGCAACCTATTTTTTTTATTTGCTTATTCGATTCAGTATTTTTTCTGAATTCAACGATATCCATATGTAATTATATTTCAGTAAATAATTGTAAAATAACTAATGGATATTTCGTAATATTTTCAAATTTGAGACTATTTAAAGCACAATATTTAAAAAAAATTGAGCTTTTATCTTAATCTTCATGAAGATATTTTTGTTCTATACATATTTTCATTTTTCTTTGGATATTTTATAATTAATCATTTAGTTTAATTATAATAATTTATAAGTAGAATAATATCGACGGATGATGGATAAATTGAAGGAATTAAAATAATATACTCCTTGTTGCAAACGTTTCGGATTTTATTAATCCATCCTCAGTGCTGGAGGACAAAGGAAGAATAAAATGCTATAGAATAAAAATAGCATAGCATAACGCAGCAAATAACATTTCACAATACTAAAAAATCTGTTGTGGCCATTACAATACCTCTCGCACCCTTTTCATTGTGGTATATAAAAGTATTGTATTTAACATATCTTGTGCACACAAAAAATTCTAATTACACCTAATCTTTATATTTACGTATTTTTGATACTTTTAAATTCATTCTATAAGCAAGTTTTCTCCATTTCTTCATGTTCGAGGTTTTTCCAATTCATTAACGGGATAGGGGTTCATGTAATATACCTATAATTTTAAATATATAATTAATAATACATAAAAAATATTAAATATCGTTCCCAGAAAAAGCTTTCAGTACTATCTCTGAATTTTTGCACTGACATTAGTGACATTTATCTGTCAATTGCAGACATTTTAATTTCTCAAGTAGTTACCATGGAGATGTTTGGACTGTGAGCAGGCTAATAGATTATATATCTATTATCTTTAAATCTATAGAAGGTATAATATTTTTTTTAAATGTGTCGGATAGAGAATTTTGTTTTTTAATATTTGTAATAACATAAATTGTCAAAAAATAATATTTAGAAGATTTTTGTTAAAATACCAATTGTTATTAGAATCTATTAAACTCCTCTCATTACTGTTAGATTGAGGAATCCGTAGTTACACAGGTCTTTAATCTTATAGAATTTTAGAAATCGTACCTCCAACAACCTCTCTCACACACACATCCACACACACAAACATACACACATCCCTCCACTCACACACATACACACACACACACACACACACACATACACACCCGCACACACACACATACACAAAGACATCATCGTAAAAATGTTATTATCGGATTCTAGGGACCTTAAAACATGCTTATTCGCTAAAATCTGGGTATGCTATTTTTAGCATGATTCCAATACCTCTCTTAGCGAGAGGTAAAAAGTAGGAAATGTGTACAGTAAACTTAAAGATAGTATACAAACTAAAGACAAATCTAATTTAGTTTACCAAATTGACTGTAAAGATTGTGATGGTGTGTATATTGGACAAACTCGACAATATATTAAGAATCGTATAAATAATCATAAAAATAACTGTAGAAATTTAGATTCAGAAAAAACCGCATTGTCTAAACATAGTGTGACGTGCGCCCCTGAGTTAAGAGTATACGAGCGCCGCTACTGAAAGAATGTTCCCGAGCGATGACGTAATCTCCTCCCCGGAATTACCCAGATGATGCAATCCCCGGCGGCGGAACGGCTAGACGTGTTAATTACACCGATGACCTAAATATGTTGTATTCGGTATTATTGTGGCGACGGAAGGTTCCAGAAGGACACTGGGCTGTATAAATACCGTCGGAACGACAGCGAAGATATAGTCTATGATATAGAAGCAACGAGCAATGAACAAGGGGTGATATAAATAAACAATCTATGAGTAGTGAACATAAATAAATGTAGTTATATAAATAAATGTAGTGATATAAATATTGTTTAAATAAATAATCTTAGTGTTTAAGTATTTAATAATATTCTTAGCCTTAAATTAGTGTTTTAATTATTTAATCATGGTGTTAATCATTTTTATTATCTTTTTATTATTTATCCTTAATTATTCATCGTTTAATAAACGTATTATTTTAATTAATAATGTCTCTTAGTTTTTACACATCACCCAAATAAATAAAACGTTACAATTGGTGTCAGGTGTGGGGTTGTTAATAAACTGTGAAGTGTAAATAAAAATAAATAAAATGGCGACTAAACAATTAAAATTAAGCGAATTAAAAGTAAGTGATCTCAGGAGAGAACTGGAAGACTGCGGCAGGCATTGATCGATTCTGATGAAAATCCCGACGATTACTCATTTGACCCGTCCGAAATTGCTAAATTAAAACAGAAAATGACAGAAAATTCTTTAAAGAAGAATTGACCAAAACACTAGAACAAAAATTAATAGAAAGTTCTAGAAAATCAGAAGAAAGTTCTAGAACCTTAGAAGAAAAATTGGAGGAGAGTTCTAGACAAGCAGAAGAAAATTCATGAACATTAGAAAATAAATTAGAAGAAAATCCTAAACTTTGGAGCAAACATTAGAACAAAAAATGGAGGAAAGTTACAGAAAATCGGAAGAAAGTTCTAGAAAATTGGAACAAAAATTAATAGAAAGTTGAAAAAAGCCGAAGAAAATTCTCGAACATTAAAAGAAGAATTAAAACTGGAAATGGCAGAAAGTTCTACAAAGGCAGAAGAAAATTCTAGAACATTAAAAGAAGAATTGACAGGAACATTAGAAGAAAATTGTAGAGCATTACAACAAAAATTAGAGGATAATTCTAGGAAGTTAGAAGAAAAATTATAAGAAAATTCTAGAAGTTTAGAAGAAAAATTAGAAGAAAATTCTAGAAAAACCGTAGAAGACCTGAAGAATTTATAAGATGAGTATGACAAGAAGATTGAAGAAATAGGAGAAAAATTCACTAAAATTACATCGTCGTCAATGTCAAATTTCGATGTAGCAAAGGCAGGACTACTAGAAGAAAGGAAAGTAGTAAAACATGATACTACTTCAAAAATGCACATAAAAACACCGGAATTTGATGGAAAATCTTCGTGGCCGAATTATGTAAAACAATTTGAAGCGGCTGCGAAAGCACATAACTGGACACCCACGGAGAAGGCTACAGCGTTGACTGTCTCGTTGCGCGGAGAAGCCATCGACATCCTACAAACGCTGAAGGAAGAAGAACAAGAGGACTACGACCAACTAGTCAAGAGGTTGGATATGCGATATGGCAATGCGCACCTGGAGCAGGTGTACCAGACGCAACTGAAAAACCGGTACCAGAATTCAAAAGATAGCCTTCAAGAATTTGAAGCCGACGTAGCTCGTTTGGTTCGTCTTGCACATCCTACAGCTCCCGATAGCGTTTTGGAGTGCCTGGCTACGCAATCATTCATCTACGGAGTTAGACAGCGAAACTCAGCAAGCACTGCGATTGGCCTGTCCAAAAACTTTAATTGACGCACTCTCGTTTGCGTTAGAACATGAAGCTGCCAAACAAGCTTCACGTAATCAATCGCGAGTGCGAAATATGGATGCCAAGAGAAAAGAAAACACTGAAGATCTAGAAGAGACCATGCGACGAATTGTAAGTGAAGTGTTCACTGGTAGAAAGAAACTCCGGTGTTGGAATTGCGGTGAACTAGGTCATCCGCAGAGACTTCGCAGAAAAATGCAAAAGAAGACGGAATCGACAAAGGAAGAAAAAGAATCGGAAAACTAAATCGGGTTGATGCGAAGGGGCAACTGTCGACCCGTAATCTAGTAGCCCAACAATCCATCAGTTATGTCGCATCTCTTCATCATAAAGCCAATAGCATCTACGTGGATGGCTCTATTAACGGAAGCCCACAGAAAATGCTACTGGATACGGGTGCGACAAAGACTATAATTAGACCCGACTTGGCGAAGAAAATTGGCAAGATACATCTTCAATCAACTAAGTGGCGATTACGCACAGCGACGGGAGAACAAGCTACCGCATTAGGAGAAGTAGATGTCACCATCTCTATTGGAAACACCTCCTTTAAACATCGTGCGCTGGTAGCTGAAGTTGAAGATAAATTAATACTCGGTATGGACGCAATGATAAAGCACGGTTTTAAGCTTGACCTGAAGAAAGGAGTGATGATGGTCAATGAAGAAGAACTCATATTAAATCCACGAGACGACAAGGCTGTGCGCGTACTAATGGTCGAGGCAAATTTAGATGGTAGTTTCTGTGGGGGAAGTATTGTTATGCTCGAGCCCAGGAATGATGATGCCAAAACTGACACTTGAGTTGTCGGAAAATCACTGGTTAAAGCTAGCCAGGTAATTCCAGTTCGAATAATGAACGTAAATTTCTATCCGGTTGTTCTTAAAAGAGGAACAATCGTAGGAGAATGCTTGGCAGTATCTTCGATCATTCGAACTGTAAAGGCCAATGGAAACACATTTCAAGAAGTTCCGGACACTTTAATCAACCAAATATCAACATCCTTTGAAGAATTGACCGCCGATCAGAGAACCAAGGCAAATAATCTAATTGGAAATTTTCAAGATGTGTTCCAATTTGACAAGAAAACCAAACGGAGAACTAATATAGTTCATCATAAAATAGACACCGGAGACGCAAGACCCATCCGTCAGCTAGCAAGAAGACTGCCATTGGCGAAGCGTGAAGAAACCGAAAGAATTATTGAGGACATGAAGATGGAAGGTGTAATCGAACCTTCAAGCAGTCCTTGGGCTTCACCAATGATGTTAGTGAAGATGAAGAATGGCTCCACACGATTTTGCGTCGATTATCGTCAACTCAACAACGTGACGAAGAAAGACAGCTACCCGCTACCACGAATAGACGATACACTAGACACTTTGGCTGGATCAAAGATTTTCTTCACTCTAGATCTAAAGAGCGGATACTGGCAAGTAGATTTGGATGCAAAGGACAAGGAGAAGACAGCCTTCACCATCGGTAACGGACTCAGGAAATTTACCGTAATGCCATTTGGGCTCTGCAATGCCCCTGCAACATATGAACAACTCATGGAAACCGTATTGACTGGGCTATCTTGGAAAACCTGTTTGGTTTATCTCGACAATATTATTGTGGTAGGAAACACGTTCGAGGACCACATGAAGAATTTGGAAGAGGTGTTCCAAAGATTGAGACAGGCTAACTTGAAGCTCAGTCCAAAGAAATGCCATCTGTTCCAAAAAGAAGTTCATTACTTGGGACACGTGGTTTCTGGTAAGGGTATTGCAGTTGACCCGGAGAAAATAAGGGTTGTGAGTGCCTGGCCAGAACCTAGAGACAAACACGAACTTAGAAGCTTCCTTGGTTTGTGTACTTATTATCGCCGATATGTACCTGGATTTTCCAACATAGCTAAGCCGCTGACAAGGCTTACTGAAGAAGGAAGGCGATTCATCTGGGCAATGGACTGTAAAGTTGCATTTAAAGAACTAAAACATTCCTTGACAAGCGAACCTGTTCTAAGTCATCCTTTACCTGAAGGAGAGTTCATACTAGACACAGATGCCAGCAACGTTGGAATTGGTGGCGTCCTTTCCCAGAAACAAGACGAACATTAGAAGTTATTGCCTACTTTAGTAAGACCTTGTCAAAACGGGAGAGGAATTACTGTGTCACCAGAAAAGAGCTTTTGGCAGTCGTGAAATCCGGGGAGCATTTCTATAAATACTTATACGGACGAAGATTTTTGATAAGAACTGGCCATGCCGCCTTAAAATGGCTGCTACAATTCAAGAATCCAGAAGGTCAGGTGGCCAGGTGGATTGAGAGACTACAAGAATACGATTTAGCACAGGACAGGTACCAGTCATCATAATGCCGACGCATTGTCCAGAAGGCCATGCCAAGAGGAATGTAAGCATTGTAGTCGAGTGGAAGAGAAGCATTCCACCATCGCCAGAATAACAGTAGTCGACGATGGTTGGCAGCCCGATGGATCACGCAAGGACTAAGAAAATGACCCGACTTTGAAAATGTTATTGGAATGAAAAGCAGAAGAAAGCAAACCAATATTGGGAAACGTTGCACCACACTCACAGAGTGTAAAATCGTACTGGGCGCAATGGGACTCCATGGTGATTGAGGATGGCCTGTTAAAGCGTGTGGTAGAGAATGCTGATGGAACTGAGAATAAAACTCAGTTGGTCATTCCTAAGAGTAGAATACCAAACGTGTTGAAAGAGATCCATGACGGATCTGGAGAAGGCCATTTTGGAGTCAACAAAACATTAGAAAGATTGCGCCAGCGATTTTACTGGATTATGCAAGGAAGACGTTAAAGACTTCTGCAAGAAATGTGTGGTTTGTGCTGGAAGCAACGGTCCGCATAGACGACAAAGAGCTCCAATGCGTCAATACAACGTTGGAAGTCCATTTGAGCGCATTGCGATTGACGTAGCCGGACCCATTCCAGAAAGTGACGACGGAAATAAATATATCATGGTTGTGATGGACTACTTCACTAAATGGGTTGAAGCCTATCCATTACCCAACCAGGAAGCCACCACGGTCGCCGAAACCTTAGTTAAAGAGTGTGTATGCCGGTTTGGTGTACCACGTGAACTTCACTCCGACCAGGGAAGAAATTTCGAGTTGCCGTTTTCCAAAATATCTTTAAGATATTAGGAATTAATGAAACGAGGACAACTGCATTACATCCGTAGCCGGATGGCATGGTTGAACGAATGAACAGAACGATCAACCGATACTTGTCGAAGATAGTCTCCAACCACCAAAGAGACTGAGATCGACATTTTCATCTGTTCCTAATGGCTTATCGTTCATCCGTGCATGAAACCACAGGGCAAACTCCTGCGAACATCTTATTCGGGCGTGAGTTGCGCCTACCGTCTGACTTGGTGTTCGGTAGTAAACCTGGGGAAGATCTGGCCGGAGAAGATTACGTAACGGACTTACGGAGAAGAATGGACGACATTCATGAACAAGTCCGTACAAACATTCAAGCTGCCAGCGACCGAATGAAGGACCAGTATGACATGAAGGCAGAAAAAGGTGGATACCAACCTTGGGATTTAGTGTGGCTTTACAATCCACAAAGACGCCGAGGTTTATCACCAAAGCTGCAAAGAAATTGGGAAGATCCATATGATGTCGCTAAGAGAATAAACGACGTGATATACAGAATTAGAAAAACACCATCAGGGAAGCCGAGAGTAATACACTTCAATCGGCTAGCCCCTTTCGCTGGTGACAACCATGAAGACCAGCATGGAGAAACGGTTCGTCGGATCATAGCTCATGAACCGATTTTTGAAGACTTCATGGAACAGTATTCCTTTGGTCACAAGGCGCGATATGGCGTGACGAAAGAAGAACACCGAGATCTGTTTGCGTGTCTTCAGATTATTCCCTCGGCCACTGCGTATCAGAAGACTTAAAGATGTCACGCGGCATAGCGTCAGTCTTTAAGGCGAAATTTAGACGACTACAAGAACTGGCCAACCAAGGTCCATCCGTCGGGAAAACGCTGCGACTGAGGGATAGCAATACAAAACATCAGCAGTACCGGAGTTAGGTTGTGGATTAGATGGTTTGGATTGGAGGATTGTTAGGAATATGTTAGAGATCCTCTTCCGCTATACCGGTATTGAAATTCTTGTCTGCAGCTTTAACCCTAACGCACAGAAAGAAGAACTCCAGCGGACCATCGACTGTCACTTCTTCAAGACTTCCAAATGTACCAAGGGTAATGCATGTAGATTTCGTCATCAAGAACTGTTCCGGAACGAAACAGTCTTAAGGAGGGGGCGATGTGACGTGCGCCCCTGAGTTAAAAGTATACGAGCGCCGCTACTGAAAGAATGTTCCCGAGCGATGACTTAATCCCCTCCCCGGAATTACCCAGATGATGCAATCCCCGGCGGCGGAACAGCTAGACCTGTTAATTACACCGATGACCTAAATCTGTTGTATTCGGTATTATTGTGGCGACGGAAGGTTCCAGAACGACACTGGGCTGTATAAATATCGTCGGAACGACAGCGAAGATATAGTCTATGATATAGAAGCAACGAGCAATGAACAAGGGGTGATATAAATAAACAATCTATGAGTAGTGAACATAAATAAATGTAGTTATATAAATAAATGTAGTGATATAAATATTGTTTAAATAAATAATCTTAGTGTTTAATAATATTCTTAGTCTTAAATTAGTGTTCATAATTATTTAATCATAGTGTTAATCATTTTTATTATCTTTTTATTATTTATCCTTAATTATTCATCGTTTAATAAACGTATTATTTTAACTAATAATACCTCTCTTATTTTTACACTTCACCCAAATAAATAAAACGTTACAATAGTATAAATTCTTACCACCATTTTGATTTTGAAAATGTTAAGGTATTAGCTTTAGAAAGTAATTATAAAAAATCTGTTGTGGCCAGCACAATACCTTCCGTCAATCCTGTATAAACTCCATAAAAAAATCTAAATTTCCAGTAAAATTATTTCATAAACGAACTATGCAAATTGCACTTGACACTAACATCTTCTTCTTCTTTAGCTTTCCCCATTCGTTAGGGGTCGCTATTTTTATTTTCTTCTTCCACTCATTTCTGTTTTACGTGTCGTTCTCATTCAGTTCCTTTTCTCTCAAGTCTTCCGCAATACAGTCCTTCCATCTTATCTTTGGTATTCCTGTGTTTCTGCAACCTTCTATTACTAAGCTAATCATTCTTCGTCCAATATATACTTCATTTCTCCTCATGACATTTCCAAACCAATGTAATCATCTCTCTCGTATTTTTCTAGAAACTTGTAACACTACCTTACCTATCTTTCCATGTCTTCCCCAACATCTACGCCAACATCCTCATCTCTGCCACATTAATTTACTTTTTATTGATACTGACATCTGTCAATTTGAATTATATGAATATATTAGTAGTTTCCATGTTTATAGCTGGCTGATTTATAAAATTTAATTTCTTTAAAATTCTTTAACTCTATATCTATTGAATATGAAGTATAAAATCAGTTGTTCTTCTGGATGTAAACTTGAGGAATACGAAAAAAATATAATTTTTGGAATCGTGGTATTGAAGTTATGCGATGCGAAACTTTCGTCACACACACACAGACACACACACACACACACATATATATATATAGTTATGAAGTTCACAGGTATAGCAGTCATATTGTTGGGAAGGTTGTTAAATTATACTCTTTTAAGTTACATGTCAAGCTTTCGGAATTACTTTATTCCTTCTTCAGGACAGCTACAATTTAGTAACAAATTTCGTATTAAAATTTTAAAAAAATGTTCAAAATTTTAAAAAAAATTAAAATTTTTAATACGAAATTTGTTACTAAATTGTAGCTGTCCTGAAGAAGGAATAAAGTAATTCCGAAAGCTTGACATGTAACTTAAAAGAGTATAATTTAACAACCTTCCCAACAATCTGACTGCTACACCTGTGAACTTCGTAACTACTTAACTGATCAGTCGTGATCATACCTAACCTATATATATATATATATATATATATATATATATATATATATATATATATATATATATATATATATATATATATACATACAGACATCGTAAAAATGGTAAAATCGTATTATAGTGACCCTAAAACATGCTTATTCACTAAAAACTCATCATTGAATTTTTTGACCAAGACAAAACCTTCCTTACCTAAAGGTGACGGAAGGTAAAATGAAATTAAGCCACAAAACGAACTAATTGAACAAAACTACACGACTGTCCGCCTCCACGATCGGGCTGAAAATCCCTCTCGATTCTGGATACGAACACTTCCTAGGCTAGTTCAATTGACAACGTACACACTTTTGCTGGTAATATTCCGCTTCTCTCCAGTATTCTGCAAAATACTGAGCGGAAGATCGCCAGCCGCCGGGTCAGCAATTTGCAACAGTCACGGTTCATTCAAAGGAAATACTAAATTACAAAAATTTAGAGTTCACGAACGTGGCTGTTACAAATATTAGAAAGGCCATATCCACCGAAGAAAAATTAGTTGTCTGCTTAAGTAATATTATATTATTATAGAATTGTTGGAAATCCTTAAACATAAAACCTCCATAAATTCACAGACTGACATCCAAGATTTAATTGTTATTTACAAAGGAATTTTGGACAAACAATATAAAAATATATTAAAATTAAACCAGTAAAAAAAGATAATAATAATAAAAGAAAGAATATTAAAGTTAAAAATAAGTTAAAATAAGATAAAAATTAAAAATGAAAGATAACGTAAAAATAAAAAAGATTTGTTAAAATAAATTAAAATATAACACATTAAAACCAGTTTATTCCCCCTAATTTTCAACACCCAGGTCATCGATCTCCGTGGGATCCAGATGCATCTTGCATTTTTACCTGCAACATGATGTATTAGTTTACTGATTTGTTTTCTGATGTATGCACGCTTTTTATTTTATTACCTTGATACTTTTGACGACATCTTCATCCTTTTTACCTTCCGTCACCTCTAGGAAAGGTAGGTATTGTCTTTGGTCAAAAAATTCGGTGGTGAGTTTTCATTGAATAAGCACGTTTTAGGGTCTTTACAATACGATTTTACTATTTTTACGATGATGTCTGTATGTGTGTGTGTGTGTGTGTGTGTGTGTGTGTTCGTGTGTGCGTGTGTGTGTGTATGTGTGTATGTGACCGCGGTTTCGTCGGCGATATCTCCAATACTAGAATTCCATAAATTAAAATTCTTGCGTATTCCTTTTCCTTACAACCATATGCAGACTTGATTAGATTTTGGTTATAATTGGTTAACCGGAAGTATCCTCATTTGAAGATTTTAACAGTTTTTCTTGAAAAACTCAGTTAAATTTTATTATAACTTAAAGAATATATTATTGTCTATACGATTTGATTGCATTTTATATTTGATATTCAACAGATATAGAGTTAAAGAAGAATAAAGATAATTAATTTCATATAAATTTCATAATTCAGCCAGCTATGCTAACTTAACCATGGAAACTGCTAATATATTCAGGTAATTCAAATTGACAGATCTCAGTATCAGTAAAATGTAAATGAATGGAAGAATAAGGGAAGTAACTCTAGTGTTAGAAGTTTCTAGATATAAGAGAGACGATTACATTGGTTTGAACATGTCATGAGGAGAGATGAATATATTAATGGAAGGTGGAAGAAACATAGGAAGACCAAATATAAGATGAAAAGACTGTATTGTAGAAGACTTGAGAGAAAAGGAACTGAATGAGGACGACACGCAAAACAAGAATGAGTGGAAGAAGAAAATAAAAAATAGCGACCCCCTGACGAATGGGAAAAATTAAAGAAGAAGAAGAAGATGTCAGTGTCAAGTGCAATTTCCATAGTTTGTTTATGAAATAACTTTACTGGAAATATAGGATCTTTTGCAAGAAAATTTATGTATAGGGCGCGTGCAGTAACATGACTTTGCTGATTTTGGCAAGCAGATATGGGGACCCGTGTCAAAATGACAGCAATTAATTATGTCCATAACTGACAAGTGTTATAATTTTTCATCCAAAATTTCATAATTTTCTTATTTCATGTGGTTTTTTTGTTATCAGGAGTATGGAATTCAGTTGCCGAGAAAGGGAATCACATAATACCAAAAATTTAGAATTTTTTGCAAGAAAATTTATGTATGGAATTTGTACATAATACACAGGATTGACGGAAGGTATTGTGCTGGCCACATCAGATTTTTACATTTAATTTTCGTTTTGTAATGAATTGTTTCCCAACTACACATTAACTGTAAGTAACTTTTGTAAAACATTTTCTTGAATTTTGTATTATGTGTATAAAAAAATGTATTCCAGATCCCTGATGATGGTTCATTTGGAATCGAAACGTCGGAATGTTAAATAGATCCTAATAAACATTTTTTCACCAAACTGCAACTCGAATTATTTATCTGTAACCTTTATATCATACCAACATTCAAGAAATACCCAAGAAATTAATATTTTTTTTTTATTTAATTCTTATAAAAAATATTATATTCTTAATACTTTGTAAGAAATAGGTACCTACTTATATAAACACAAAAAAAATCATTATGAACACATCAAATCACAGCATAAGTATTAAAAGAAACAAAATAGTAATATTTAATATATATGTAGGTATATTCATATTCCATTAACTTTTCTTTATTCATTTCTACATTAATTTCCTAATTTTGTAACGTTTATAGATACACGATCCGCTGTCTGTCACAACAATGCGGAAGTTTAGTGTTTTTTTATTTTGTTAAGATTGTCTTCAAAAGTGATATTATATATTGTATTTCACTCATAGAGAACTAGATTTTTTTTTTAAATATTTTTTCTAAGATAATGACGTCACAGAAGTTCACGGAGAACGGATAGTCTACCTTAAGCAGGCGCACGCTGGGTTCACATGGTTACAGGGAATTGTAAAAATGACATCCACATGTTTTGACGTTTATAAGCAGTGACAGTTCTGTGTTGTGATTATTATAGTTACGTTGTTCCTCTTGTGTAAACGACTGGTTCCATTTATTTCATTTAATGTATTATTGTATTCATTTATGTGGACTTTAATTATTGAATATAGAGTGTAAGGGAACAAGTTTATTAGTGTAAATATTTCAAGAAAATTAATTTTTCTTCCTAAGGGTGAGAGTATCTTTATCCATTATTCATATTTAAAAGTATATTTATCGTAGTCATTTTTTTTTAATTTTCAAATTTAAGAGCATTGCCGGTCGCCGAGCGATGTCAGTTTTATGGCTTGTATGACACTAGTGCAGACAAACTTGTTACGTACCCCTTCCATTGTTAAGATATGCTAAGGTTATTTCTCGCTGTCTGCTTTAATATATATTTGTCCTTAGCCGGTAGCAGTACATGTATAATTACGAAAAAAATCACTCAGTTTATAGAATGACATAAAATTGGTGTTCTTCTTTCGTTACACTATATCGCGCCTTGTGACCAAAGGAATACTGTTCCATGAAGTCTTCAAAAGTCGGTTCCTGAGCTATGATCCGACAAACCGTTGCTCCATGCTGATCTTCATGGTTGTCACCAGCGAAAGGGGCTAGCCGATTGAAGTGTATTACTCTCGGCTTCCCTGTTGGTGTTTTTCTAATCCTGTATATCACGTCGTTTATTCTCTTAAAGACTATCTTTCCGCTGTCCTTCGAACGGTATTTATACAGCCCAGTATCCTTCTGGAACTTTCTGACGTGACCATCAACGAACACAAAAGAATCACCCCACCGGATGTAATTAACCAGTCTGAAAGCGTCTGGGTTTTTCCGCTCGGAATATTCTACCAGTAGCGGCGCTCGTAGCGCACGTCACACTATTTTCCTATTTCGGATTAATTTGCTCTTATTTTAAAATTATTATTGAAAGAAATATTAAAATATCAAGGTTGGTTTCAATAAACATTTGAAAAATAATTTATTTTGACTTTTGACAGTTATTAGAGATTTCGACTTCGTCTCGATCTTCAAAATCATCCTCGATCGGTAAGAAGCACTTACTGACTGTAAGGTCATTACATACATAAATAACTATATCAGTAAGCATGGATACATTTACCATTGCAGAAAAAACTAAATGGAACAATATTAACAATTAAATATCAATTAATAAACTTTTATATGTCAAAGTCAATCAATACGACTATCTGAATTTTATGTTTTTTAAAAGATTAAAAACGGATATTTTATTTTGCCGTTTATCTTATACAAGAACCTACTATATCAATAAATTTGATACATTATTTAATTTTAAACATTTTTTGTATTTACACTTTAGTTCTAAAACTAATAAGGCAGAATTTATAGCTATATAAAAAATTTACCATTGTATTTCCTATGGTCCATAAAAGAGTAGACGCCCGATATACACGGACACAGACTACGAGTATTAACAGTCAGAAGGTGCGTTCAATGAAGCTAGCAAATCGAGCAAATGCTTACTTAGCATTTGCTATCTGCTAGAGCGTGCATTGAACGATCTGCTTGTTTTGCTACGATCGAACTGTCAGTCAGTGAGGTTAGGAAAATTGAAAATTTTCAAATATTGAATTTTTGCATAGAATAGAACACTGATATATTGAATGCAGTGTCAGATAAATAATAAATAGAAAATAAACTCTCAATGGTATTAATTACATGCATAATTTAATTTTATTAGGATATTCCACGCAAGTAAACTCAAGTACAAATATTTTATGTTACTTTTACGTAATTCATTAATTTTCATTGAAAATATATTCAAATATTACAAATGATATTTGAATTTGTGCACCATATTTTTACATGCAGCAAAACAAGCGAGAAAATAGTCGCTTGCTTTGCTTACTTAGCAAAACGAGCAAATGCTAAGTTAGCCAGCCGTTCAGTACATTTTACTTCCGCTTTGCTCGATTTGCTAGCTTCATTGAACGCACCTAGATATACGATAAGCAAAAAATAGACATGAATAGGTTGCTAACTTAGCATTTGCTCGTTTTGCTAAGCAAAGCAAGCGACTATTTTCTCGCTTGTTTTGCTGTATGTAAAAATATGGCGCACAAATTCAAATATCATTTGTAATATTTGAATATATTTTCAATAAAAATTAATGAATTACGTAAAAATAACATAAAATATTTGTACTTGAGTTCACTTGCGTGGAATATCCTACTAAAATTAATTTATGCATGTAATTAATTCCATTGAGAGTTTATTTTCTACTTATTATTTATCTGACACTGCATTCAATATATCAGTGTTATCTTCTATGCAAAAATTCAATATTTCAGTTTTCAATTTTCGTAACCTCACTGACTGACAAGTCATCTGACAGTTCAAACATAGCAAAACAAGCAGATCGTTCAATGCACGCCCTAGCAGATAGCAAATGCTAAGTAAGCATTTGCTAGATTTGCTAGCTCCATTGAACGCACCTAATGCCTAGGTCACACCTGTATGATTCTGTACGATGTACGATGAAAATCGAAATGTACGATGAAAAACTATAGGCATGGTGTCACACTTGTATGACAAAAACCATATGAAAAAGTTATCTTCTTTAGATTATTCAACATGATACCATGTATTACTCATTTCACGACGAAGCTTTCGAACACTGTTAAACCTATGTTCATTCATGTTTATTGTTTGGATGTTTGAGACGCTTGGTTTTATAATTTTTTTTCAACCACACAGATCTTCGCTTCTTAACCTTTTTATTTTGTTAATAAACATACACGCAGACTTTAAAATTATGAAAATAGAATAATACAACCTTTTTAGTTAAATTCTGTTCTGAGTTCTGAAAGATTTTATAATAATTTAAAATTATGGTTTCGTCGGAACTACTACTCGATATCATATTCGTCAATGTAAATATTGTTTATAAAATGAATATTTGCTTGATTCAAAATAAACACATTCAAAACTAATTATCCCGAAGAAAAATATAATGTAGGTATAGAGCGCGGGCACTCAGCTGATCGCGTAACCTTCGAAACAGCTGATTGTACTGCCTCCGGCTTGTTACTCATTTCATTTAGCAAATAAATGAGGTCGAGCGACATATACGCCATCTATTCAAAGCGAGTTTTCCTTAGCGCTAATTCAAAATCTGAAATAAGTTTGTTATCTTATAAAACAAATTTCTCTCGTATTTCATTGTGCGAGATTATTTAATGGTTTCTATAATGTATGTGTACTTCAAGAAGAAGCTATCACCTGATATGCAACTTCGCTAATTACCAAAAATCGAGTTAATTTGTAATATTGACCCGCACGATTGTGATGAAAGTGGGTTTTCGCAGGATATATGGGGTTTTCTGAATATTTTGCCAATGGATATAATCAATTATTTGTTACCAACGAAAGTGTTTAAACCCAAGAGCAATTAAACGGTTTCCAGAGTTTAAAACCGTATAAGTATTACTGGTGTAGTTGGCTGCGAGATATTAATGTGAAGAAATTTGGAAAACTTGAACCTACTAGTAAAAGAAAAGGTGAGTAATCTATTTATAGTGCAATGTGTTAATTTAATGCTTTATTATACACATTTTATTACAATAAAATCATTATGTAATTATAATAGAACATGCAAAGTATCAATTCTCTAAAAGTCATTGCAGTATAAATAGATTACTCACCTTTTCTTTTACTAGAAGGTTCAAGTTTTCCAAATTTCTTCACATTAATATCTCGCAGCCAACTACACCAGTAATACTTATACGGTTTTAAACTCTGGAAACCGTTTAATTGCTCTTGGGTTTAAACACTTTCGTTGGTAACAAATAATTGATTATATCCATTGGCAAAATATTCAGAAAATCTCATATATCCTGCGAAAACCCACTTTCATCACAATCGTGCGGGTCAATATTACAAATTAACTCGATTTTTGGTAATTAGCGAAGTTGCATATCAGGTGATAGCTTCTTCTTGAAGTACACATACATTATAGAAACCATTAAATAATCTCGCACAATGAAATACGAGAGAAATTTGTTTTATAAGACAACAAACTTATTTCAGATTTTGAATTAGCGCTAAGGAAAACTCGCTTTGAATAGATGGCGTATATGTCGCTCGACCTCATTTATTTGCTAAATGAAATGAGTAACAAGCCGGGGGCAGTACAATCAGCTGTTTCGAAGGTTACGCGATCAGCTGAGTGCCCGCGCTCTATAAGAATAAATATATGAAATATTATAAACAATACGGTATAAAAATTGCTAAATAAAACAAAATATGATATAAAATAAAGGAAATTATATTACTAAATTACCAGTTTACTACAAGAAAAGAAAATTAATAATAAAAGCTACAATATTAATGCAAAAAAGCAACACAAAAAACTAAACAGATTATAAACAAAGATAAGAAAAGTCAAGATTTTAAAAAATACTAACCTAAAATTCTCAAATGTCAAACAATACAGTGAATTGAGATCCAGTAGTATTGAAATGTATAGTCGTGAAAGTAGTAGCAAATATTTCATATGATTCTGTACGACAAAAATAGAAACGCTTCTATTTTTCATCGTACAAAACAAGTTTCATCGTACATCGTACAGAATCATACAGGTGTGACCTAGGCATAATGTTTCACTAGTTTGTAGAAATCTGAAAAAAATACTGAAATGTCAATGCAAAAAAATGAATTGTTCTTTTTTTTGTCAAGCATTTATCGTACTGTATGATTAGATTATTTTTTATTCACATTTTTTGTTGTATTTTTAAAGTATGTTTTTAAAAAGTTGCAAAACCCAGCCATGTTGTGACGTCACGTTTCATAACTGCAAGTTCAGACTCATATCATACAGACATCATACGAACACAGAATTTCTACAAGAAAAAAATATATAGCTATAAATTGAGAATTACATATCTAAATATGCTATAATATATTAATATAACATCATTCTTTTAATTTTTATAAATATAATTTTCATTTGGCCTGAAGTTATCCACGCGTCATATCAGCTATGCTTCTTTATAAAGATTTGAGATTAGACGCTAAAAGCTTGTTTAGCTATAGAAACGCACGCGAGGCATACAACGTTTCACCGACATGTTTATTTTGGTAAATTTCAGGTTATCTTTAAATGTTACTTTGACGTTTAGAACCTAAGTGTGAAAATCAAAATGGCCGTTAATATTGAAATGTGACGTCACAGTGCGAGGGACGAGGCGGGGAACATCAGTCGCTTTTTGAACAATGTCATTTTTAATTGCAATTTTTTCATTATTAAAGATCGATTTTAAGAAAAATAAAAATACGGATCTATTATTTTTCATTACTATATCGATTAAAGTTAAAAATGAAAAACCGTGCATGACCTCATTCTAATTATTATACTTATTTTAGGTAATGATTGCAAAAAGCGATGGAAATATATTAAAGATTCATACAACAGATATAAGCGCAAGAAAAAGACAGGTGTAGGAAGTGCTACACCACACAAAACGTCCAAATGGCAGTTTTATGAAAAATTGAAATTTTTAGAATTATCGTCATCTTCTAAGAAAGGAATATCAAAAATACCTAGCCTTTCACAAGAGAGTCAAAATGAATCTATAGATGCCGCAGATAAGGAAGAAAATGATAGTGATGAAAATGACAATAGTGAAGATAATGATATTCAATCAACAATTGTCAATAGGCCTGAAGATGAAAAGTATGCATCAAAAGAAAATGCAAATAATACAGAAAAAGTATCTAAACAAAATTCAGATAATACAGAAAAAGCTGTGTCCAAAAACAAGAGGCCAGACAAGCACAAATACATACAATATAATATGAGAAAAAGGAATGCTCAAAGACAAACGTTAATAAAACGGATATGTGCAGAAAAAATTGATAAAAACATTGATGAAGATGACGTGAATTCGTTTGGGGAACATATAAAGTCAGTTTTAATGAAGTTGCCTCCAATTTTAAAAGTGAAGGCCAAAGCGGAGATTTTTACTGTGATGAGCAATTATGAACTTATGGCCGTAGAAACAACTTAACTTCCTCAACATATTTTACGTTCAATTTCTCAGCGAGTGCCTTACTCAACATAATAGAACTCTCTCCAATAACATCACCAAGTCGGCGACCAGACACCCTTGTTGAGGGTCTCCTGATCATTGCAGTCGTCACAATGGCTCAATATCACATTGAAAGTGTTACAACTGCACATTGTAATATGTTTTTCATATTATATTTTGACATGCTTTTATTTATTTTTATTTCAAAATTATTATTAAAAGAATATTAAAATATCATGTTTAGTAACACTGACAGTTTCAATAACATTCGATATTTAATTTATTTTGACATTTTAACAATAGTTATTTAGAAGCTAGGTTAGAGTAAAATTTATAATTACATGTTGTATTATGAAGCATGAAGCTACAAATAAATACTTTGAATTTTAATTTAAAATGAAAATTTAGTTACCAACTTCACAAATTAAAAAATCCCAAAAACAGTTGTACAAAGTTGAACTTTGTAACACTATATTTGATTAAAGCATTATTGCAAAATTGTCTTTGTAAGCGCGAAATAGAAAAATACAGTGATAGTGTCGTAGCAGTTTCACTAGTACCTTCTGGCGATGGGACAGATAAGATAGTACTACACCATCTTCAACATCAACGGCGCCTTCCAGCATCTCGACCAACAAGGAAGACATTGTGATACCATTGAATTAGTGAATAAGCATGTTTTAGGGTCCCTATAAAATACGATTTACTACGATGATGTCTGTATGTACAGCAAACGCTAAACGTGACGGCGAGAAGAAAATGTGCGCAGAAAATCAAACTGCGACCTTACCCGTACTCCAGATGGCTATGGCTAAGCACAAAATTAGTTTTGAGTCAGTGGCGCAGGATTGTTAAGTAGTATTTCAATTTCCATATACTGGACTGAATTTCTGGCTGGGACTTGGTGAACATATTTTAACAATTGCTAAGAAGTTCAGAATTTTTACCAAAGAAGACATCGCAAAGTTTTTGTTAGAAGCAAATGATGAACAGTTTTTAATGATAAAGGTAAAAAAATCTGATGTGGCCAGCACAATACCTTCCGTCAATCCTGTGTATTATGTACAAATTCCATACATAAATTTTCTTGTAAAAGATTCTAAATTTCCAGTAAAATTATTTCATAAACAAACTATGCAAATGGCACGTGACACTGATATCTTCTTCTTGTTTAGCTTTTCCCATTCGTTAGGTCTCGCTATTTTTATATATTTATTCCAGTCATTTCTGTTTTGCGTGTCGTCCTCATTCAGGTCCTTTTCTGTCAAGTCTTCCGCAATACAGTCCTTTCATCTTATCTTTGGTCTTCTTCTGTTTCTTCTACCTTTTACTACTAAGCTATTCAATCTTTTTACCTTCCGTCACCTATAGGTAAGGAAGGTATTGTCTTTGGTCAAAAAATTCGGTGGTGAGTTTTCATTGAATAAGCACGTTTTAGGGTCATTACAATACGATTTTACTATTTTTACGATGATGTCTGTATGTGTGTGTGTGTGCGTGTGTGTGTATGTGATAGCGACCCCCTAACGAATGGGAAAAACTACAGAAGAAGAATATGTTAGTGTCAAGTGCAATTCGCATAGTTTGTTTATGAAATAATTAAACTGGAAATATAAGATCTTTTGCAAAAAAAAATTATGTGTAGGGCGCGTGCAGTGACGTGACTTTGCTGACTTTGGCAAGCAGATATTTGGACCCGTGTCAAAATGACAGCTATTAATTACGTCCATAACTTACAAATGCCATAATTTTTCATTCAAAGTTTATGATTTTCTTATTTCATCTGGTTTATTTATTATCAGGGATGTGGAATTCAGTTGCCGAGAAAAGGAATCATAAAATACCAAAAAAAGAAATTTTGAATGAAAAATTTTGACGTGAGGATATCCCGCAAAATAGAAATGAATGGAAAAAAAAATAGCGACCCCTAACGAATGGGAAAAGCTAAAGAAGAAGAAAATGTCAGTGTCAAGTGCCATTTGTATGAAATAATATTACTGGAAATTTATAATCTTTTGGCAAGAAAATTTATGTATGGAATTTGTACATAGTACACAGGATTGACGGAAGGTATTGTGCTGGCCACATCAGATTTTTTCAATATATTCTACATTTCTCCTTATGACATTTTCAAACCAGTGTAATCGTCTTCCCTTGTATCTTTCTAGAAACTTCTAATGCTCGAGTTATTTCCCTTATTCATTCATTCCTTACCGTATCTTTGTGTGTCTTCCCCAACATCCATCTCAACATCCTCATCTCTACCACATACATTATCTTTTCAGTATTTCAGTTAGAATTTTCTTAATATAGTAGCTGTTTCCATGATTATAGCATAGGTGGCTGATTAATAAAATTTAATTTCTTTATAATTTTTTAACTCTATATCCATTGAATATGAAATATAAAATGCAATCAATTCGTTTAGATAATATAATATTCTTTAATATTTTTAATAATATTAAATGTGTAAATAATATTTCATAGTTTGTTTATAAAATAATTTTACTGGAAATATAGGCTCTTTTCCCAAGAAAATTTATGTATAGGGCACGAGCAGTCACGTGACTTTCTGACCTTGGCAAGCAGATATGGTGGTCCTTATCAGAATGACAGCTATTAATTATGTTCATAACTGACAAATGTCACAATTATTCATTCAAAATTTCATTTTTTGGTATGTTACGATTCCTTTTTTCGGCAACTGAATTCCACATTCCTGATAAGAAAAAAACTACATAAAATAAGAAAATCATGAAATTTTGAATGAAAAATTATGACATTTGTCACTTATGGACGTAATTAATAGCTGTCATTTTGGACACGAGTCCCCATATCTGCTTGCCAAAGTCACGTCACTGCACGCGCCCTATACATAAATTTTCTTGCAAAAGATCCTATATTTCCAGTAAAATTATTTCATAAACAAACTATACAAATTGCTCTTGACACTGGCATCTTCTTTAGTTCTTCCCATTCGTTAGGGGCTCGCTATTTATTATTTTCTTCTTCCACTCATTTTTGTTTTGCGTGTCGTCCTCATTCAGTTCCTTTTCTGTCAAGTCTTCCGCAATACAGTCCTTTCATCTCATATTTGGTCTTGCTGTTTCTTCTATCTTCTATTACTAAGTTATTTATTCTTATTCCCATGTATTCAATGTATTCTGTCGAAGCTATAAATCTGTGTTTAGTGCCGTGATGAACACATTATTTCTTTGTCGATTTTAGGACTAATAGTAATTTAGTGATTATTTTTAATATCTATTTTGAAAGTTATCGCAATTATATTGCTATGCGTTTGTTGATCGCGGCTGCTATGTAAATAGTAATAACAGGCAGTAAAAGTGACATTTTACAAACTGTTAGCTGTCAAAAAATCGCACTTTTATTGTAATAACTTTTACCTATTTATAATTATGATGAATGTGTAAAGCGAATATACGTATAAAACTATATAATTAGATTACATACAGGTGTATCACGGAAAGTGAAACATAGGCATTTAACATGGGAAATCAGTTTTTCCTAATTATTTTAGATAAAAGGTCTCAAATGGATGTTGTAAAGCAAAAATTTCTACATCCGAATCAATAAAAAAAAATCATTTTGGCTACTCCATAACTGCAGAAATAAAATTTGAAAATTCACGGAATTACAATTTAATAGTATTAGCCATGAGAAACAAGAAACGAACAAAAGCGTAACGTTTATTACGTCAAATGATTAGTATTTATTTTAACAAAGTGTGATAATAAATCGATATTAGAGTTAATTATTTTCAAAAATGAATAATTATTCAAATGAATAAAAGTTACATACAATTAAACGGCATTATTCTGGCCATAGTTTACGGCAAATTCGAGATTATATTAGTGCTATTTGGCAAAATCATGATATTCCGGGGTTGTCTACTATTCAACGATTTATTGCCAAGTTTGAGAAGTCAGGTACACTTAATTTCAAAAAAGACGAAGAAAATAACGAAAACTACAGTGAAAATGAAGAAAATGTTCTTGCTTTAGAACTGGAGCAAACAATGAGTGTGAGAGAAATTTCCAGAGAACTAAATATTCATTTTACTGCAGTTCATAGAATTCTTAAAAAACATAAATACATTCCTTTCAAATTTCAAAATCATCAACATATTTTGGAACGAGATTTTGAACTGCGTGCATCATTCTGTGAAATAATGATGGAGACTTTTAAGCAATATTTTATTCACAGATGAATGCACATTTACCAGGTATGCGAATATGATGAGCAGCGGTATCGCTAAAATGCAATCTGTAGTGTAGAGCGTAGAGGGAGAAAGTTGAGAAACAAGGATTGCGAAAAAAACATCGCTGTGTTCCATCCGATAAGAAGATCTATTGATCGATTAAAATGATCACAGACTACATTTGATCAATCAATCAAAATTAAAGATCAAAAAATAATAATTAGGGAAGCAGGAAATTACTAAAGTCTGATTTTACATGTTAAAGTCCTATGTTCGGCTGTGCCTGTCACCACCTGTATATGCAGTCTAATTATATACTTTTATACGTATATTCTCTTGACACATTTATCATTTTGTAAATATTCGGTAAGATAACGTCGGTTTTTATAATGTGTTGAATTAACTCGTCGTGACGTGATTTAAGATACTACGTTTGTAAATCAAGCTTTATACTACAGTGCCATCTATGAATAAAAATTGTAATAATGTTGAGATTGAGAAGATGAGGAAGAACGAACAAAATAGTTGATGTCTGATAGCAATTGTTTTAAAATAAGGACAGCTTTGCAGTTTATTTATTTGGTTGTTGAGTTGTATCTGTATAGAGTTTTCGGTAAAATGACAAGTACATCAAAAATATATTGCTCAGTGCAATAATTATATTACTACAGAAATACTACTTCCCCAACGACATTGAGTGAACAAAATAAATGGAAAACTTCATTGAAGATACAGAACAAGGTAACTCCATATATAAACGTTTGTTCAGCTCATTTCTTGCCTTCAGATTATCGTCAAAGTAAGTCACATTTTTTATTACTGTTATTTTGTCAATAATAAATAGTTCTCTGTTAATCGTTTATGGTTTATTTTAGAGAAAAATACTTCAAATAAAAGTTGTGTACAATTAATTTTTCTATAACTATTATTTGAAATATTTTTCTCAAAAATAAACCATAAACGATTGACAGAATTAAATCACTGTTAGTCATCCCCTAATCACCATTCATGCTACCACCCATTGTTTTGAAATTACGTTATAGTTTTGTGACTCGAACTATGAATCGAATGCCAAATAAAAAATCTGATGTGGCCAACACATTACCTTTCGTCAAATCTACGTATTTTGTGCAAATTCCACACAGAATTTTTTTTGCCAACTATTCTTTGGGCGTTGTCTTTTTAGGGGAGAAATAAACTGATCTTACCTCGTAATAAAGTGAACTACTAAAAAGAACAATATGTTTTTTTTTTTTTTAAATAAGAAATAGAAAGTAAAAACATGTATATAATAGCATTATTTATATCAATAATCTGCTGAATTGGCTTGTGGTTATAATATGTTGTATTACATTATGTAATTTATTTTTGTCACACTAAATTATTTTACATTTTTATATTTTCAGTAAAATCATTTCACAAAGATATGAAAATTTATTTGACACTGACTTCTCTGTCAATTAGTAATATTTGAATAATCTCTTTCCATAGTGCAGCTTTTAGCAGTATAGGTTGCAAGATATTTCTTTATAATTTTTATCTCTAAAATCATTGAATGTGAAGAAAAAAATATAATTAAATTGAATAGAAAATAAAGTATTCTATAATATTTGTAATAACATAAAAGGTCAAAAAATGATATTTAACAGCTTTTTTTTAAGAAAAACTGTTAAAATCTTCAAATTAGGGTATTTCCGGTTAACCAATCGTGACCGAAATCTAATCAACTCTTCGTATGGACGTATGAAAAAGGAATGTAAAAGAATTATATTTTTTGGAATTGTAGATACACATAAATACAGACATCATCGTAAAAATGGTAAATTCGTATTCGAGGGACCCTGAAACGTGCTTATTCACTAAAAACTCACCATTAAATTTTTTGACCAGACAATACTTTCCTTACCTAAAGGTGACGGAAGGTAAAAATGGAGAAATATATCGACAAATGAGAGACAGTTAAATTTAATAGGCTATGATGGTAAAAATCTGTACCCCATCAAAAAACACGCTCAATATGTGAAAAAAATGTTTCGAAAGATAATGAGCATAAATGTCTGTGACAATAAAATCAAGAAAAATATTGAAGAAGCCTAATACAAATTTATTTTTTATGCCTTTATTGTAATTTTTAGGACGATATACTGAAACATAGGGAAGAATACATGGAGAACTGCAGAGAAACCATGGAACATTCAACAACGATGACTAATCAAAATTTTGAAGAAATTTTTATTAAAGAAGAACCACTGGAAGAAACTTCCCTAGGCCGTGAATTTTATAAAAATGTTTTGCAAAGTTTAAAAATGGAAGAATGTACTGACAATGTTGAACAGAGTGACAACCCAATTACTACTATAAATAATGATTTTTACAATACTAGAAATACAAACCGTTTTTATTGTGCAGAATGCAATAAGAGTTTTAAGCGGAATTCAACCTTGAAACGGCATATGAAGATACACAAAGGAATTAAAGACTTTGAATGTCCAACATGTTATAAATCATTTGGGCAACGTTCTCATTTGCAAGATCATATGAAACTTCATAGTGAAATAAAAGACTATAAGTGTACAATATGCAATAAACAATTTACACAACGTGGTAGTCTATACCAACATATGAAAATTCATAGTAAACTAAAAGAATACAAATGTAAAATATGCAATAAACAATTTACACAAAGTAGACATCTATCCGGACATGTGCAAACCCACATTGGAGTAAAAGACTATAAGATGTGTCCACAATACTATACCTGTACAATATGTAATAAACTATTTATAAAAAGTAGTAATCTATCCAGACATATTAAAATTCATAGAGAAGTGAAAAACTACAAATGTACAATATGTAATAAACTATTTATAATAAATGGTTATCTATCCAAGCATATGAAAATTCATAGTGGAGTGAAAGACTACAAGTGTACAATATGCAATAAACAATTTACACAAAGTGGTGGTCTATCCCAACATATGAAATTTCATAGTGGAATCAAATCCTATAAGTGTACTATATGCAGTAATCTATTTGTAAGCAGTAGTTATCTATCTAAACATATGAACATTCATACTGGAATTAAGAAATATCAGTGTTCGATCTGTGAAAAATCGTTTCTATACAGTTTTGATTTAAAAATGCATATGAATAGAATTCATAGTCTTGCAAATAATTCCGTTTGATCTGTTTAATTATTTAATACAAATGGGAGAACCAACACCTCAAAAGAGACCAAATAAAGTTCTCACTTATTAGTTATTACAACTTACATAATAGTATAGCAAACAGAACTAGAAGAGATGAATTAAATAAATCTAAATGAATAAATTGATTGTTGTAGAATGACATTATTCGATTTATGCATGAGAATTTATAGTTATTAGCATATCTAAATATATTCGTCTACTCTCTAACCTATTCATATTAAACCTTTCTAATTTGTTTACATAACTCGGATAGTCTACTCTAAACTTAAAGCATAATAAATTAATATTTTTTTTTTTTAACATTTTCAACTAAATTAGTATTTTTTTGTATTGTGGATTCCACACTACAGACCCATATTTCAATTTTGAGCGAACTAGCGAATTATACAAATTAACGTATCAGGGTTTTTGAATAATTTACTTTGTCTAAAGATAAAGCCCTAGATACGACATAAATCTTTACAAATTTTGTCGATATATGCTATCATTAAAATTTTAGGTTCATATAATACGCCTCAATCTGTTATTGCAGATTTTACCTCTAGATTAAGATTGTTTATTTGATAATTATATGAAATTATATTTAAGTTTCGAGTAAAGTTCATGAAGCGTTGAGATGTAGGTAATTTTATGTACAATATGTATACAGTTGGAACAGATCGCTTTGTAATGCAATGCAATCATTTATGTTAGTAATGGTTCTAAATAATTTCATATCATCCACGTATAATATTTTTTTTGAATTTTTGAAACAGTGCGAAATATTGTTAATAAATAAGTTAATAGTTATTTATGTTATAAGGATCATAATGTCAATAATTATGGTACTAGTCGTGAAGATTATCATACGAGGCAAAGCCGAGTTTGATAACACGGCGTGTACCATAATGTTTGACATTATGATCCGTATAACATACAAAATTTTATATGCTGGCGTAAATCAATGAGAAAATAAAATACATTATTTTTTTGACGTCCCAAAAAATTAAATCTAAAAAATCAGATATGCTGATTTTGATGTTCTCTTTATATGGAGTTATGGTAACCACATAGTAACAAATTACTTGTTTACAAATAAACAAGGTTTGACAATAGTGTATGTATATGGTCTGTGATTTTCGGCAAAAAATGAGTGATTCTGAAGAAAGTTTGCCTTCTGATATAGAAAATTCAGCGCAAAATGTTGTTTCATCACTTTTACCACAAAAATCTAAAGCAACTTACGAAATGACGTTCAACCGTTACGAAGAATGGTGTATAAAGAATAAGGTGAAAAATATTACAAATGAGAAAGTGTTACTGGCATATTATGAAGAGTTGGCCAAAAACAGAAAATCCTCGTCCCTTTGGTCGTATTACTCCATGTTACGAAGTATTTTGTCAATTAAGAAGAACATTGTTACAAATACGTAACTTTCTGAAATAATAAAGGAAAAATGATCAGAATTAACTTGTAGTACAAAACTGCTTTTTATTTTATAAGGTACAAAAAATGTCATCTGTCAATTAATCTTTAAACAATATAACAATTGAACTAATACATGTTGACTATGTGAAAATTAATATTTGAATAATTCTTCAACACTTCCTCCCAAATATTACATTTTCATCTTCTCATCAATTGAGTTTTTAGAATATAAACCCAAACGATCACGAAGTTTCTCGAAACGAACACGTGGCAGTGGTTTCGTCATTATGTCAGCTATTTGATTTTCACCTTCCAAATGTAGAATGTTCAAAGCCTTTTCCAAATATTTTTCTCGTACAAAATAATGTCGAATTTCTATGTGTTTGGAACGCTTATGAAATTCTGGGTTTTTAATTAACTTGACTGCACTAGCGTTGTCTACGTATAAAGTTGGTACTTCTCGTAGTTTTGAAATTTCGTTCAACATTCTGGACAGCCAAATTACTTCCTTTGTTCCCTCGCTTGCAGCTATAAATTCGGCTTCGGTCGTTGATAAAACTACAGCTCTCTGTTTTTGACTTAGCCAACTGATTGCTGCTCCACTATATTTACATATCACACCTGAAGTTGACCTTTTAGTTTTTGCATCACCAGCGAAATCCGCGTCCGTGTAGGTTTCCAATTTACCAGTTTTATAACCAGCTTGATACAACAGTCCATGATTCGCTGTTCCTCGTAGGTATTTAAAAATCCTCTTGACTGAATCCCAATTTGCTTTTGTTGGTTGGTCTAAATTCTCAGATACTTTACTTACTGCAAAAGCAATATCTGGTCTTGTAGTTGTCATTAGGTACATTAAACTACCCACAGCCTCTCGATAAGGTGCTTCAGTAGGAACTTCATTTTCTTCAGGTATAGCTTCTTCTTTAATTATAGGTACAGAAACTTTGTTTGATTCACTCATTCTGAAACGCTCCAAAATCTTTATTGTATAGTAATGCTGATGTACGAAAATTGAACCGTTTGCTTCTCGCTCAATCTGCATACCTAAAAAACAATCCAGAGAACCTAGAGTGATATTGAATTCTTATTGAAGTTCTCGAAGAAAATCATCAATCATTTTATCATCAGTTCCTGCCACAAGGCCATCATCCACATAAATTACAACTAGTAATTTATGCCCATTTTGTTCACGTATAAACAAACATGGATCAGAACTGCTAACTTTTAGTCCAAATTTCTTTAAAAAATGTACGAATCTTGCATTCCAACATCTCGGTGCTTGTTTTAGCCCGTATAAACTTCGCTTTAATTTACATACTCGATCTGTTCCATCCTGAAAACCATCCGGTTGTCGCATATAAACTTCTTCCTCCAGTTCGCCGTACAAAAAGGCCGTTTTGACGTCAAACTGTCGAAGTTTAAGACTCTCATTTGCAGCAACACTCAAAACTGTCCTTACAGTGTCAAATCTTGCTACAGGGCTAAACGTTTCGTCGTAATCTATTCCTGATTTCTGTACGTACCCTTTTGCAACAAGTCTGGCTTTGTACTTATCAATAGTACCATCAGCTTTTGTCTTCACTCTAAAAACCCATCGATTTTCAATTAATTTCTTATCTCTTGGTAAGTCTACTAGTTCCCATACATTATTATCGTATAATGATTTCATTTCTTCTTCCATAGCAGCTTGCCAATGTTTTCCATTTTTAGAAATTATAGCGTCCTTGTAAGAAATCGGATTTTTATTATCTGCTGTAGTTACCATTGCGTAATCATTGAGATATATTGGATGTCTAATTTTTCTTCGGTCACGTAAACAGATGTTATCGTTTCTTGATACAATACGAGTGCTATCTATTTCTTCTGTTGATTGTCCAATTTCAACATCATGATTAGGTTTTTTTAGATACCGGAAGAGTCAATTCTGCTACATTCCTGGAATGACAAATTTTCTCGGGTACAAACTGAACATCCCGACTTAATATTACCTTATTTCTAGATGACACATAAACACGATAGCCATCCTTGTCACCACAATAACCTACCAAAATTCCTTTGACACTTTTTCGGTCCCATTTTTGTCGACTCTGTGTCGGAACATGTACATAACATTCCAAACCAAAGATTCTCAAATGATTTATTTCTGCTGACTCCTTGTTATGCCAAAGCTCATATGGACTTTTATCATTTACTGTGGATGGTCCTGTACGATTCAATATGTAGGAGGCTGTATTTACTGCTTCTACCCACAGTTTTATTGGTAAATCTTTCGCATGTAACATTGTCCTAGCACACTCGACCAAAGTTCGATTCTCTCTTTCGGCCGCACCATTTTGTTCCGGCGTATATGGCATTGAAAATCTTATTTCAATTCCACGTTCCTCTAAGATTTTTCGAACTGACGCATTATTAAATTCTTTACCTCTATCTGACAAAAATTGTTTCACTTTGTGCCCCGCTTGATCAACCTCTGCCAAGAACTGCTTCAATTTATCTACTACTTCATTCTTTTGTTCTAAGAAGAATACTCGCCTAAATTTAGTGAAGTCGTCCTTGAAGCAGACAAAGTAGCGTGCACCACCCAATGATTTTTCTGTCATAGGTCCACAAACATCAGCGTAGATTAACTCACCTGGTGTTGTGGCTCGATTTTTCCTTGTGCCAAAACTTCTTCTGTGCTGTTTACCAAACATACAACCTTCGCAAAACTCTTCATTATCAGCCTTTACTTCGATGCCACGTTGTTTCATCACCTTTAAGACATGACGTTTACTTTGGTGTCCCAGTCTTTCGTGATACAACTGTAAAGTATCTATAGTATTAACTAAATACAAATTTTTCGAAGTACCTGATAATTTTGCTTTCATATTTAAAATTGTCAAACCGTCAATCAAATAACCTGTCAAAAATATTTTTCCATTTTTCGTGCACTGTGTTCCTTTAATATTTGTATGCCACTCATACCCTTTATACAGTGAGACAGACTGTGAAAATAGATTTGCACCAATTTCTGGAACGTACCAAGCATCTTCTAAATGATGACTTGTCCATTTTCCATTAACTTCCATCTCCACATTGATGACACCATGACCAATTGCCTTTATTTTTCGACCATCTGCTATTTCCACATCTCTTGGTATTTCAAAATCAAAAAATTTTGAAAAATATTCTCTATTTGGTGTCATGTGTGCCGTAGCACCACTGTCATTTATCCAACAATCACTCTTTACTTTTCTAAAATCACACAACAATGCAGAACTTACGAATGCGGAACCTTCCTTATCATTTTCATTATTCCCACTTGCAACTTTTGCAGATTTATTCCATTTCGCAGTCCAACAGTTTTTCTGATAGTGCCCAAATTTTTGACATTTATGACATTTTATTTTACTTAGATCCTTTTTGTAATTTTTAACCTTTTTACTTGAATTATTGATTTCCTTTGATACAAATGCTGTAGAAGAATCATTTCTGACAGAATCATGCATTTCAACCATACGCAGACGTTCGATCAACTGATCCATCGTTCTGTCTTTTAATGCCGTTGCTTCCCATACTTGCCTGAAATTATTATATTCAACTGGCAATGTAGACGTAATACGTAACAGCAGTAACTGTTCTGGTAGTACTACATCGTACTGTCTTTTCATTTCATCGCTTAATTCATGAAAATCCCTTTGCATGACAGATATGTGCTCTAAAATTTCAACATTTGAATCTTTCTTTGAAGTAAAAAATTTCTCTGCTAGCCTATCAAGCCTATGACCTGAACTTTGTTCATATATAGTCATTAAACGTTGCCATGCATCTCTGGATGATTTAACCACACCCAACATATTATATACATCGTCTGATAACGCGTTTGTAATTAATAACTGAGCATGTGCATCGTTCCTCTCAAAATCAGCTTGTTTCTTCTTATGCGCTTCCAACGCATCACCTACTGCGCCTTCAGGAATATCTGGTCGAACTACATCTCCAACCACAATGCCTTGAAGTCCATGGCATTTCAACAGCAAAGACATTTGATGTTTCCATTTTGTCCAATTCCCTGCGCTTGAAAGTTTATCGATCTGAATCTTTATATCAGCCATGTCGTAAACCAATAACAAGCAGTTATTTACAATTTAAACAACTAGAAAAATAAATCATAAAAATCTACCAATTTACAAATCCTGTTCACTCCCTTTATTCATAAGCATACTGAGCCCATAACCTGTTACAAATACGTAACTTTCTGAAATAATAAAGGAAAAATGATCAGAATTAACTTGTAGTACAAAACTGCTTTTTATTTTATAAGGTACAAAAAATGTCATCTGTCAATTAATCTTTAAACAATATAACAATTGAACTAATACATGTTGACTATGTGAAAATTAATATTTGAATAATTCTTCAACAAACATTGATATCAGCAAATATATACACCTGGTCGCATTTTTGAAGCGGAAATCCGAAGGCTATAGAGCTAAGAAGTCCAGAATTTTTACCAAAGAAGACATCGCAAAGTTTTTGTTAGATGCAGATGATAAACAGTTTTTAATGATAAAGGTAAAAAAATCAATCAAAATAATATTTTTTTCTATTATTTAATCAATCTTTTATATTTAGGTAGTGTTCATCATTGGATTAAGTGGAGCATGTAGAAGGGAAGAACTGAAGGATTTACTTGTAGAAAATGTAACTGATCAAGATCAAGTTTTTAGAATTGTTATTCCTAACACTAAAACTAAAATTGCTCGGGAATTTTTTGTTACATCTGGAAGTGTTGAAGGTGTGAATATGGTAGAACTTACTAGGAAATATGCCGCCTTGTGTCCAAAGCATGCCGCCCATTCTCGTTTTTTTGTGTCCTATAGAAACAATAAATGTACAACGCTCCCAGTAGGAATTCACACATTTGGAAATATGCCTAAACTCATCGCTACGTTTCTTAAGCTTCCTAACCCGGAGGAATACACTGGCCACTCCTTTAGAAGATCTTCCGCCTCCTTGTTAGCAGATTCCGGAGCAGATATTCAAACTGTTAAACGTCACGGAGGATGGAGAAGTAATACAGTTGCAGAAGGATACATAGAAAATTCCGCAGAGAATAAGAAAAAAATATCTGCAGCAATTCTGGGTAAAAAGAATATACCTACCAATGCAGCAGAATATTCAAAACAATGTTCAAATTAGTAATCAAACAAATGAAACACTTTCGACTTCTTTGCCTGGTGTTACGCTTACCAATTGTAGAAAATGTATTATAAATATTTACAATAATTAAATTGTAATTAAATAAAACTTGTTTCTGCGAATTTCGTTGTTACATTTTTACATAATTTCATTATGATACTGAGTACCATAATGGTTTCATTATGGTACTGAGTACTATAATGAAAGCCATTAGAGTACTGAAACTGAGGTTTATAATGTTCTTATTATGATACGCCAGCATATAAAACTAATATTGAATGATTTACAACTATTACAGTACACTAATTGCGATATATTTTTAATGTAGAATTCGATCCATCTTAATAGTGAACCATAAATACCAAGCGCATGTGTTTAAAAATCAGAGAAGCTGGTGGACCCGATCAAAAGCCTTGCCGTGTAAATAGTATCTACCTGTAACCTTTTATCTATATTTGAGGTAATGAATTCGGTAAAAGGAAACAAGTTAGTTAAAACAGATTTCTCTGAACAATAACCGTTTTGTTCGGGTATTATTTCACTCTCTAAATTATATTTTAATTCCTTTACAATCAGAAATTCGAATAACTTAGGAAAAATATACAGAATAGAGATGGGCCTGTTGTTTGTCACGTCATTAATATTTCTAGATTTGTGAATTGGAGTGATATGAGAGACTTTCCATATATCTGGAAAAATGCTTGATTTTAATGAGTGGTTAAATAAGATATACAACGGCTTTGCAAGGTAAAAGGCACAGGTTTTGATAAATTTGGCAGGAATTTCATCAGACCGTACTTTTACACATTAGTGACACAATTGGAAACATATTATGGAAATTTATTACAGAATTATCATCACTAATATCACAGATTTAAAATAATCGGCAAATAAATTAGGAACTTCAGAACTGTCACTAGCAACATGATCTAGTATCTAGTATTGGGGATATCACTATTTTGTCTCAAAGTTTTAGAGTAACTCCAGAATTTTTTAAAGTGTTTCAATATTCGAGATATAGTTATTGAAGTCTTCTTTTATCTTACATTTAACTCATACGTAATTGGGAGAAAATGAGGTAGTCGCTTCTGTTCTTGTACACCTTCCACTTCTTGAGTCAATAAAGGGTTGTCACTTTGTTGTGGTATTTTTCCCTGAAATAAATAAGGGGTTGTTAAATAAAAAATTGTATTAGTTTAAGTAATTTTTATTGATTATTTGTAACACGTTTTTATTATGTTCATAGTTTAAATGTATTTATTTTTATTCTTTGTATTTTATAAATAAATATACGTACCCTTGTCCTGAAAAATTAGAAATAATGTTTAAGTACTAGTTTGTATAAATTTTACTTGTATTAATTATTTACATTGTTGAATTTTATGTAACTATCGTAATATACACTATTTTCATTTGACAATTATTTATTTTTCAATCAGAAATTGGTCGAATTGGGGGTTGATATATGTGTCCTATAGGATGGGGTAGTCAGAAAGTACCTCTTTTGTGCACACCAGACTTATGGTAATTTTTTTATGAATACATTTTAAATAGTTCGTTTAGGTAATATAAAGTTACAATTTTTTTATTTATTTTAGTTTAGGAAATATTTTTAAAAAATCGATTTTATTTTCAAGTAAAATAACTTTTTCGTGCACACCAGACTTTTGGTATTTTTTTATGAATGTTTTGTTAGATAATTAACTTAGACATATAATTTCAAATTTATATATTTTAGTTTAGGAAATATAAAAAAAGTTTTGTTTTAAAGTAAACTACCCCTTACGTTTATCCATGAATTTGGTAACTTGCATTTGTAAAATTGAAATAATAAAATGTTATTGTATTGTTGTACACTTTCATTTTAGTTTGTAATACAAATAAAATGTTAATTATTGTTATTATGGTTGTTTATTTATTGTATATAGGTGTACTAATATTAATATTGTAACAATAATGCAATTGTTGCAATAAATGTCTTATTTATTCTTTTGGAGATAACTATACATCGCATTTGTTCAAAAGGTTATTGACCCCTAATCTTTGTTAATATGCAGTTGATGTTTTGCGGTAACTCTCAGTGTTGCCAGTTTGCTACAAATGTAACAAATTTGATACGTTTTTTCTACTTTTGTTACGTTGTTACACTGTTTAAAAATTAGTTACGTTTTTAAAATCAAACGAAAAATACCAAATTTTAAATTTAGCGCTTCGGCAGTCAGCACTCTCTGTTAATTTTAATTTGAAGGTGTGAAACAAACAAACGAAGCCGAAGGTTTGAGATTAGCTCTCCCGCACTCTTCTGCGGCAACAGAGCGAGTTTTTTTCCCAACTACATTTACTAAAAACCAATGTTAGAAATCGTTATATATATATATATATATATATATATATATATATATATATATATATATATATATATATATATATATATTATTTATCTATAATAAGTTCATGGCGGCACGCGAACTTATATAGGAGTTATCTAAGAATATACGAAAAATATAAGTCGACTCGTAAAATCTTTATGATTTTTTTTCATACCCGTCTACGGGTGGTGCCATATTGAAATGTATATTAAATAAGTTGTTATAATATATATTATCTATTTATTATAATTTCATGGCGGCACGCGAACTTATATAGGAGTTATCTAAGAATATACGAAAAATATGTCGACTCGTAAAATCTTTATGATTGTTTTTCACACCCCTCTACGGGTGGTGCCATATTGAAATGTATATTAAATAAGTTGTTATAATATATATTATTTATTTATTATAATTTCATGGCGGCACGCGAACTTATATAGGAGTTATCTAGGAATATACGAAAAATATAAGTCGACTCGTAAAATCTTTATGATTTTTTTTCACACCCCTCTACGGGTGGATCCATATTGAAATGTATATGAAATAAGTTGTTATAATATATATTATTTATTTATTATAATTTCAAGGCGGCACGCGAACTTATATAGGAGATATCTAAGAATATACGAAAAATATGTCGACTCGCAAAATCTTTATGATTTTTTTTCAAACCCCTCTACGGGTGGTGCCATATTGAAATGTATATTAAATAAGTTGTTATAATATATATTATATATTTATAATAAGTTCATGGCGGCACGCGAACTTATATAGGAGTAATCTAAGAATATACGAAAAATATGTCGACTCATAAAATCTTTATGATTTTTTTTCATACCCGTCTACGGGTGGTGCCATATTGAAATGTTTATTAAATAAGTTGCTATAATATATACTATTTATTTATAATAATTTAATAGGAGATATCTAAAAAAATATGCACATAGGATAGATAACGTAAACTTTATTATTTTTTTACTGCCATAACCTATAAAGTTTATGTGGTTAGTATCATCAAAATTAATAAATTACCTGCGTCTGATAATTTTATATGTATTATTTTAATTTATTCTTTCGTTTAATATATATACTTTATTGTCATTTATTCCTTAATTTCTACAGGGTGTCCCTTAACTTCGAGCAAAAACGTTAAGGGCATATAGTACTGACCAAAATGAATAAAAAAGCTTCATCAACATAGGAATGAACTGTTTCCGAGAAAAGCGAAAAATCTAAGAAAAACTGACAAAGATAACGATCGAATAAAATTTTGTCTATGTCAGTAAAAAGACTATAAAAAACAATAAAATTTTATATGAAACATTTTTCTCAATTTCTTATAGTTACGTAGTTATATGAAAATTAAATATTGACCAAGGTCGCCACAACATTTCACTTTTGATTTTTATAAAATAACAAAAGGCCATCTAAGATTACCTCTCAAAGGTAAACAAAAAGTCTCAATTAAGCAAAATCGTAATTCTTATAGTTTTTGAGATAGCAAAGGTAAATCTCGTAAAAACTCATTTTTCACTGCGTTATATCTGGGAAACTATTAAAGATCGGACACATTTTGACTGAGCTTTTTTTACTCATTTTGATCAGTATTATATGCCCTTAAAGTTTGTGCACCAAGTTAAGGGACACCCTGTATAATAATTACCACTGGTATATCTGTTAGGTCATGGTAATGCAATGTATAATGTTTGTTCACAATAGGTTGTGTTACAGAAGTGGCCGCTAGAATCACTCTGGTTAATTTAATTACATTTCTGTAAAAGTAATTGTATTCAATTACTTTTTTAATGTAATTTGCTCAGCTCTGGTGTGGCGTCATTATCTGCTAAACTATCAACTTTACAAAAAAATTCTTACGGCAAAAGTTGTTAAAAATGAAAAGTTATATAAGTTTTATCCAAAATTTATTTGGATATGGTGCTCCAAATTGGAATTTTTGGGAAAAAATGTGCGACACTGAAGTGTTTTAGTTGTAAATAATATTATTTGTTTCTATCAAAAATTGCTTATCTTTTCGCATCCAATTTGTCCAGGGTCGCACCAAAAATTAATATATTTTTATTAGTTTTTTGGTCCAACTATTGTTGGATTTTTATTATTTTATTATTTTTTTACATTTTATTATACTTAAAGTTAAAACTTAAGACTAAATCCTGCGCCCATAGCGAGTCTTCGAGCTTCTAAAGCTGAACTTTGTATACCGCCCATGTGAAAGCCCAAAGCGCTGTCTTCGTCATTGTCGCCCTGAAATAGACAAAAGGGCTTTAAAATTTTTGAGCACAATATTTAAAAAAATTCTCATTTTTTTAAAATTTTCTACAGCCTTTCTGGCATTGTATATACCAAACAAATCCTGGGGAGTACATTTTTACAAGAATTAACAATCTATATTTAATAATAATAATAGATATTAATCAAATTCTAACCCCACTTTTTCGGAAAAAATATCAATTTGGGGCCGATTTTTTTGGAATTCCATAGGCATTTTTGACACGTTTAAAATATTAATATACCGAACAAACCCTGTAGAGTTCATTTTTGCAAAATTAACACTATCTTTAATAATAATCGAGATATTAACCAATTTCTTACCCTACTTTTTCAGAAAAAATATCAATTTGGGGCCGATTTTTTTGGAATTCATAAGGCATTTTTGACACTTTTAAAATATTAATATAATAAACAAATTTTATAGAGTTCATTTTTGCAAAAATAACACTATCTTTAATAATAATCGAGATATTAACCAATTTCTTACCCTACTTTTTCAGGAAAAATATCAATTTGGGGCCGATTTTTTTTTGGAATTCCTAAGAACTTTTTGACATTTAAAAAATATTAATGTACCAAACAAACCCTGTAGAGTTAATTTATGCAAGAATTAACACTCTACCGAAACCGAGATATTCATTGATTTTTAACATATTTTTTGCTAAAAATGCAAATTTTTGAACCCGGGTTTGAGGAGTATTTAACCGGAAATATCGAACAAACTCTGTAGAGTTCATATTTGGAAGAATTAACACTATCTTTAACAATAATCGAGATATTAACCAATTTGTAATCCTTTTTTGAAAAAATATCAATTTGGGGCCGATTTTTTTGGAATTCTTGTGGCCTTTTTGACACTTTTAAAATAATAATATACTAAACAAACCCTGTAAAGTTCACTTTTGCAAGAAAAAACACTCCATCTTTAATAATAATCGAGATATTAACCAATTTTTAACCTTACTTTTTCGGAAAAAATATCGATATTTGCTACAGCCTTTTGACATTGTAATAGTATATTATGTGGCAAGTGTGTGAAGCTGAAATTTTTACATGAGGGTGGAGAACCACCCGAATGTAAAATAGGCCGCACACACGTTACATACTATACTTTTTCTACGACCATGCAATAAAATATAATTTTCTCTTATAAATTAATAACACATTTCTCATGAAGTTGTTATTTACCAACACATGATTTACGTGTATATAAATATATTCATTGTATGTGTTAAAACTGAACTATTTACTTCACGCACAGTGTACAAAAAATCAAGCTTCATACATAAAAATTGATACGTGAAGTACTCACTTCACGCATGGGAGTAGAAAAAAATATTTATATACCAAACAAACCCTTGGGAGTCCATTTTTACAAGACGTAATAATCTATCTTCAATAATAATTGAGATATTAACTAATTTATAACCGTACTTTTTCGGAAAATATATCAATTTAGGGCCCATTTTTTTGGAATTCCTAAGGCCTTTTTGACACTTTTAAAATATTAATATACCAAACAAACCTTGTAAAGTTTATCTTTGAAAAAGTTAACACCAGTTTAGCATATAAAAACTCACCAACTGTTTATAATCTCGTCCCCCGCTGGGCGGCTTAGGGCTGTGCAAGGCCCTCCTGGGCCCCATTTCGCTCCTAGCCGGCCACGTCGGAAACAATGCCGGCTCTATGGGCAAAGGAGCCTCAACAAACCACGGAACACGAAGCGCAGAGTCCGCTGTTAATCGCCTGGTTGGATCATAGGCTAAAAGCCCCTTTAAAAGGCTCAGCCCTGCTTCGCTGAGCATGGAAAAACGTGTGGATAGATTTGATGCGGGAAAATCGGTGAATTTCATTTTTTTGACTGCGGGAAGGGAAGGCCAGGAGGGCCAGACGCGATCGTTAGGAGTGCCCAGTTCCTGAAATATTTTTAGGGTTATTTTTGTTTCGGTAACTTAAACGGCTGTTTAATTTAGTTAAAAAAAACAATAAAGACTTTAAAACATTTTTAAAATTCTTTAAACACACAATAAACCAATTAAAAGATTTTTTTCTAAAACTGTTTAAAATAAACACAATACATGTTTTTTGGGCAATATTTTCAGCAATCACTAAAGCCTTTTTGGCACTTTAATAATATTAATAAACCAAATAAACCTTGTACAGTTAATTTTTGCAAGAGTTAACACCCTAAGATATTAACCAATTTTTAACCTTACTTTTTCGGATAAATATCATTTTTTTAGAATCCCTAAGGCCTTTTTGGTACTTTTAAAATGTTAATACACCAAATGATCCCTGTAAAATTCATTTTTGCACTAACACTTTAACCGTTTGAGATATGGAACAATTTGTAACCCTACTGTTTGGGTACAATTTTTTTTATTTATTAAAGCCTTTTTGGCATTTTTAAAATATTTATATCTCGAACCAACCATTGGGAGTCCATTTTTGAAGTAATTAACGCCTTACCTTTAACCGTTCCTGAGATATGGAACAATTTTTAACCCTACTTTAATGAGCACACAATTTAAAAAAATTAACTCATTTTAATTATTTCCTAAAGCTTTTTTGGCATTTTAAAAATGTTTATATACCAAACAAACCCTTGAAAGTCCATTTTTACAAGAATTAACACTCTATCTTTAATAATAACCGAGATATTAACCAATTGCTTCAAATAAACCATACTTTGAATTCGCCGCAAATTTGTCAACTCATAATTTTCGAGCCCGGGTTTAAAGAGTTTTTAAGCGGAAATTTAACCATTTTATACAGAAAATATACAAATGTTATTAAAATTATTTTTCTACCTTAAAAATCCGGTTAAGTTGATCTACTTCACTTTTCCCGGGGAAATAGGCATTCATCAGCAACAATTCAGCAAAAATACATCCCACTGACCACAGATCAACGGGCGTCGAATATTCCTTCGCACACAGCAACAATTCGGGAGCCCTGTACCATAAAGTCACCACAACTGGTGTGTAGGGCTTCAGGGGGCTCCCATATTCCCTCGCAAGACCAAAGTCGCCGACTTTTAAAATCCCTAAATGCGCGAAAAGAAAAAACATTTTTTACGGTTAAAATTACAAATATTTAGCGAATTTTTACATGCCTTTATGGCTCAGGAGTAGATTGGAGGTTTTGAGGTCCCTGTGTAAGATCCAATTGTCGTGGAGATGCCCCACGGCCCCCAAAAGTTGTTTCAAGAGGCATTTGACTTCCGCCGGCACAAACACCTAAATAAATGTTAATATATTTCACGAACTATTTAAAATATCTTCAAATTAGCACTAAATTCGTGTTCTATGGGGTTTGAAATACAAATTGACTCATTTTTAAACTTTAAAATTCATTATTTTAACAGATATTAATAGATTTGTAATTTGGAAACACGGTAGAAAATTTGTATTGTCATTTTGAAGTTATTGAAGTTTGCAATATATTTTTGGGTGTGTAGGGTTGAAATTAAGGGTTGGTAATATAAACAACGTATTTTACGGGTTCCCAAATATAAATGACTAAATTTCAAATATTAATATTAATTATTTTAATATATATAATAATGGATTTATAATTTGGGAAAACGGCAGAAAATTCATGTTGCCATTTTTGAGGTTTTTGTAGTTTGCACCCTATTTTCGGCTGTTTAGGGTTGAAATTAAGGGTTGGCTATATAAAAAACGTTCTACATCCCGTAGAACGTTTTTTTAAAATATAAACTGACTCATTTTCAAACATTAATATTCATTATTTTAACAGATCTATATTCGGGCATTTAGGGTTGAAACTAAGTATTGGCAATTTTAGTGTTCTAGGGAGTTTGAAATTTAAATTGACTCATTTTCAAATTTTAATATTCATTATTTTAACAGATATTAATGTTTTTTTTGTAAAACTTTGCCCATTACGTTTGAAAATGAGTTAATTTATATTTTAAACCATGCAAAACACGAATTTCATGTTCATTTGTAGATATTTTAACCCGTTGAGAAAAATAAAATGCATGTTTTTAGAGCATTTTTTGCAAATTTTCCGCCATATTTTCTGCAAATCCTAAGGCATTTTAAAAATATTTATATAACCAAATCAGCCCTGTAGAGTTCATTTTTGCAAGATTTAACACTATATCTTTAATAATAATCGATATATTAACCAATTTCTAACCCTACTTTTTCGGAAGAAATATAAATTTGAGGCCGATTTTCTTGGACCACCTAAGGCCTTATTGGCACTTTAAAGACATTAATATACCAAATCAACCCTGCAGAGTTCATTTTTGCAAGAAATAACACACTATCTTTTATAATAATCGAGATATTAATCAATTTCTAACCCTACTTTTTCGGAAAAATATCAATTTGGGAACGATTCTTTTGAAATCCCCAAGGCATTTTTGACACTTGAAAAATATTAATATACCAAACAAACCGCGTAAAGTTCATTTTTGCAAGAATTAACACTCTATCTTTAACCGACACCGAGATATTCATTGATTTTTAACCTCAAATTTTTATCCAAAAATGTATAATTTTTTAACCCGGGTTTGAGGAGTTTTTAGCTGGAAATTTAATCACTTTTACACCCCACATATATTCAAATCAACCCTGTAAAGTTCATTTTTGTAAAAATTAACACTCTATCTTTAACCGACGCCGAGATATTAACAGATTTTTAACCTCACATTTTTAGCAAAAAATGTACAATTTTTGAACCCGGGTTTGATAAGTTTTTAGCCGGAAATTTAACCATTTTTATACCGGAAATATTCAGTTCAACCCTGTAAAGTTCATTTTTACAAAAATTAACACTCTATCTTTAACCGAAACCGAGATATTAACAGATTTTTAATCTCACATTTTTAGCAAAATTTACAATTTGAAAAATCATGCTAATTTATAAACCCCGTACAACACGATTGAAAGGACCTTAAATATTTCATTTACCTGTCTTCGGCTTCTCATAGTTTCCATCAAACTTTTCAAATCGTGTTCAACATAATCCATAACAATAAATATTTTATCCATATTAGATCCGACAACGATTTCGCGGACTGTGACTATATTGGGGTGTTGGCCCTTTAAAAGGGTGTTAATCTCCCTTAAAGAGGTTATTGGAAAACCTTCTTTCTCTTTTTCCATTTTGAGGCGTTTTAAAGCCACTATTTCCTCAGTACGCTTATCACGAGCTCGGTATACAACACCATAAGTCCCTTCTTCGATTCGGTTTAAACATTGGAATTCTTCTACCGAGCGGCAACCCTGTATCGCTGGAAAATATGGCGGTAAGTCCTCATCCAACTTTTTAGGCGAAGGACTTTTTGGCTTCTCTTCTGGAATTTTATTAATTTGTCCGTTCGATTTGGGCGAAAGAGATTTTGACCTAAAACGCGAAAAAATCGAAGAAATTTGCGGAAAATCTGAAGAAAAACTGAAAGAAAAATGCGTAAAAAAGAAGAAAATTGAAGAAAATTTTAAAGGAAGTAGAGAAAAAAATAGAGAAAAATGGAAAACTTACCGACTTCTTGATGAACTTCGGTCGCTTTTGGCAAGTTGGAGACTTTCTGGGCTTGCTTTATAATCCTCTTCTTCTTCTTCTTCTTTTCTTAGTTCTTCGTCGGTTTCTTCGCTATCTACTTTTCTCTCCTGAAATTTTTTTTTAAAACACGCTCAATAAACCCGTCTGAACTTATTCAAAATCTTTCAATATTATTAGAAACATTTTTAAATTTACTTACAATCCTTTAAACCCAATGTAAACCCATTAAAACGTTCTTAAAACTGTTCAAAATTACTTTAAATATTTTTAAACAAGTCCCTAAAATCCCCTTAAACCCTCTTTAAAACCGTCTAAACTTATTCAAAATCTTGTAGAAATATTAGAAACATTTTAAATTTACTAAAACCCATTGAACCCTAAGTAAACCCATTTAAATATTCATAAAATCCTTCAAAATTATTATAAACATTTTTAAATTTACTGAAAACCCTTTAAACCAACTATAAACCTATTAAAATATCATACAATTGTTGAAAATTACTTTAAACATTTTTAAAATGTACCTAAAACTCCTTAATCCCTCAATAAACCCATTTAAACTTATTCAATTGTTTTAATATTATTGAAACATTTTTGTAATTTATCTAATACCCATTAACGCCCAGTAAACCCATCAAAATGCACATAAAACTATTTAAAAATATTTGAAAAATATCCATAAACCCCTTTTTATCCTCCATGAACACTTTGAAACTTTCTTAAAATCCTTTAAAATTATTATAAACATTTTTAAATTTACTTAAAACCCTTTAAACGATCTGTAAACCCATTAAAATATTCTTAAAATTGTTCAAAATTACTTTAAACATTTTTAAAATGTATCTAAACCTCCTTAAACCCTCAATAAACCCATTTAAACTTATTAAAAATCATTTAATACTATTAGAAACATTTTTAAATTTACCTAATACCCGTTAAACCCCCGGTAAACCCATTAAAATATTCACAAAATTATTTTGAATATAATAAAAATATTCTTAATCCCCTCAGTAAACTCTTCAAAATTATTACAAACATATTTAAATTTACCTAAAAACTTTTAAACCTGTGTAAACCCATTAAAATGTGCATAGAACTGTTCACAATTATTTTAAACATTTGAAAAATATCCATAAACCCCTTTAAACCCTTCCAAACTTGTATAAAACCCTTCAAATTTATTATAAACACTTTTAAACATACATAAAACCCTTTAAACCCACAATAAACCATTCCAAACTTTTTAAAATCTAATCAAAATTGTTGAACTTACCTCCAAATTTACTTTTTCGTCACCGGAAGTAGTTTCCACGTCCGATCTATCCTCCATTTCTTCTTCCGATGTTGAAGACCTGTCACTAGAGGAGCCCCTCGACTCCAGAGAAGTCTTCGATGACCTAGAACTGGCGTCAGAGACAGTAACAACCGATAATTCACCCGAAATTCGCTGTCGCTTTCGTTTTTCTTCTTTTAACTGTTCTTCTTGCATTTTCCTCTTCGCTTCTTGCCTTTCTTGTCTTCTTTGGTGTCTTCTTTCGCGGTCCAATTTGTATTGTTCTTTTTGCCGGGACATTTCGCGTTCTGAAATGCCGAAAACCGGATTCGAATCTTGGACTAATTGGGTTATAAATTGAGGGTTTATTGATAGGAAATGGATAAGAATGAAAACCTAACGATTTTTTACAAAAATGGGTTTTCTGGTGTTTGTTTCATATATTCTGAGAATGTTTGGGAAATGTATTAACATAATTTTAGTTTAAAAAGCCCTCTATAAACTCAGTAGAATGTTTGAAAATTTGTTCAAAATAATTTTGAACAAATTAAATGAGTTTTGAAACCCATTAAACTCACTATAAAGCTGTTAAAATTATTGTAAAACTATTCATTTAAACAGTTTAAAAGTTATAGAAAACCCGTTAAACCCTCAGTGAAAAAACTATTCAAAATTATTTTAAACATTTACAAAATTATTTTAAATCCTTTAAACCAATTAAAACGTTCTTAAACACATTTTGAAAATTATTTGAAACATTCTTAAAACCCATTAAACCCAAAATAAACCCATTTAAACGTTCTTAATATTGTTCAAAATTATTTAAAACATATTAAATATTTATTTGAAACGCCTTAAATAAACCCTCTATAAACCCATTAAAACGTTTAAGGTTTGTTTATATAATGTTTAAAATAATTTTGAACTGTTTTAAGAATTTTTTAATTGGTTTTCAGAAGGTTTAATGGGTTTTAGGTAATATTATACATGTTTATAATAATTTAAAAAGTTTCCCTTGGGTTTATTGAATTTTTAATAATTTTAAAATTTTAAAAATATTTATAAATAACTCTAAAACATTTTGAATAAGTTTAGAAGGGTTATATTGAGGGTTTAAAGGGGTTTACAGCAGTTTTTAAAATGTTCAAAATAATTCTGAACAGTTTTATAACCGTTTTAATGAGTTTATTGAGGGTTTAACTGGGTTTAGATATGCTTTAAACATGTGTTTATATCAAACGAAATCTGGGGAGTCCATTTTCGCAAAAATTAACTGTTTATCTTTAACCGTTAAGGAGTTACAGATAGAAACTCACCAGCCTGTAAAAGTTTTTCTTTTCTTAACTCATGTTCTTCGCTTCCTGAATCCAGTATTTTTTTATCGTCATCTTTATCAGATTTATTTTTATCTTTTCGTTCTTCAGACAGATCAATAATTTCTTTTACATACATATCTGCGTCTTGCTCTAACGCAGTTTCTAGCAATTGTTCTTGTATCTTTAAGCGTCTACGGCTCTCTTTTTCGGAATGATGTTTAGTGTATTCTTCAGTGGCGTCTTTCAAGCGCTTTTTGTCCAAAAGGCGTTCGCGTAAATCGTCTAATGTTTGATCAGCGACAGATTTTAATCTCATATGCTTATCGTCAAATCTACGTGATTTTTCCGGCTCCTAACGCAATATTATTGTTAATTTGCAATTTTTTTCACAAAATAATAAAATTCAGATTATTGTATTAATCTATTTTGTGTGTACGTAACTTATTTCATCCACAAATTAATAAAAAACTATAAATAATATCATTTACAACATTATCACATTACCCCCCCTCCATCCCAATTTGGAACACAAATGACGTCACACTCTAAAACGGGTGGACGTATAAAATTATAACTTTGATTTTTGAAGTCTACGTATTTTCTTCATACATACCCAAAATATGGCTAAATTATAATTACACATAAGGGCACTGTAATTACCACACCCGAAACTCGGCAGACATACAAATTCCGCACACAGATTTTCGAAATCTACATGTTTTATTACATACACACCCAAATTTTCGTTACTTAATATTTATAAACACAGCCGCTGTGAATTTTTAAAAATTTGCAACCGATCACATTTTAATAGGCTACTAAAAATCTCAGATTTTGAAAGTCATATTTCAAAAACGGCTAAAGATAGCAGAAAAACATATAGGACCTTTTCTGTAGCAAATCGAATTCTAGGCGGGGATAATACACCATTAATTAGGGTAATATCGAAAAATGTATAATGTACGATCTACATAATAAAGTTCTCTACAATTTTTATTATATAACATTTTCTCGTAAAGTTGATAGTGTAGCAGATGTCATACCCTAAAATGGTTGGAAATATAACGTTTGGATATCGATTTTCGTATACGTATTTTTCTACGTATATACCCAAAATTTTGTTTTCAATTATAAAAAAATAAGAAGTCGAAATTTCCACTAGGGTGTGGAAAATTTGGGCTTTTATTTTTAATGGCATCGTAATCTGCTAAACTATCAACTTTATGCCAAAATTCCATATGACAAAAGTTGTAGAGAATTTTAAGTTAAATTAAGGGTGTAGGGGTTGAAAACCCGTTAAAACACATATAAACCGTCGTAACTCGGAACTGGTACGTCATATGATAAAAAGTTAAATGTATAAACACCACTCTCCCCCTAGAATTCGTTTTACTACAAAAAAGGCCCTATACGTTTCTTTATAATATTAAGTAGCGAAAATATGTAGATTTCGAAAATCAATGTTATAATATTATAGGTCCACCCGTTTTTTGGTGTAACGTCATTTCCGACTAAACCATCAACTTTACGTAAAAACTTCATATGACAAAAGTTGTTCAAAAATGAAAGTTATGTAAGATTCATCCAAAATTTATTGGATATGGGCTCCAAATAGGAATTTTGGGGCAGAAAATTTACATTAAATTTCAAGACATATTTTAATACTAATATCTGAATTTTATGCAACATTTGAAGACAGACCTGTTGATAACGCATATCTTTCTCATATCGTTCGTGTTTTTTAGTTTCGTCATATTTACGCTCATAGCGAACATTTTGCGCGAATTGGACATCAACATATTTCCCTACAATTGGATTCGTGGTGCTGGAATGCGCCTCAGTATATCTATACAATTCTTTATATTCTCTATGATATTCTGGTCTAGTTCTACCTCTTTCCCTAAAAATTACACCGAAATTAACAAGGAAATTGTGTTGTACGAGGTTTGAAATATAAATTGACTCATTTTCAATATATTAAAACTGTTTGGATAACTATGTAATCTAAGATGACAGCTGTGAACGACTTGGATGCGGCACGGTAAGAATAAGTGACTTCTGGACCCATTTTTGCGTGTTACAAATCGGAATTTGTATGTGGGGGTGTAAAAATGAAGTGGTAAAATTTTCAAGCCTTAATATTCATTATTTCAAAAGCTATTAATGCATTTGACGCGCGTTAGTCGCACACTAAAATATACAATTTTCGAACGCAGGCTTGAGGAGTTTTTAAGTGGAAATTTAATCACTTTTATACCGGAAAAAAACAAATTAAGCCTGTAGATTTCATTTTTGATGTTATTTTGAAGATATTTTAAACCGTTGATGAGTTATGAGTGAAATAACATGACAACAATTTTTAAACAGTTTTAAGATGTTTATATAATAAATCAAATAAATATTGAATTATTACAAATTTAATCAAATTATACTAACCTGTGATGCTTTTCTCGATGCAAATGTGTTCTTTCTTCTCTATGTCTCTCGGATCGCGAATGACGCGTTCTATTTTCACGGCGATCCCGTCTTTTACTTCTACTACTATTTCTAGCTAACTTATTTATCTGAGGAGGCTTTATATCTAAAGAATCAGCCGTATCTACGTCTTCTTCTGATAAACTAAACACCCAACACAAAAAATAAAATATATTTTGATGTGTTCAAATTTTGTTTTTTTTTTTGTATTTTGAAAAGCCTTTTTGGCATTTTTAATACGATTATATATCAAATAAACGTAGATTCCAAATTTGGATGAATTTTGGCCATATCTTTAACCGTAATTGAGATACTACACTTTTGAAGTAAAATTTTGAACATTTTTGAACCCAGGTTTTAAGATTTTTTGCCGTTTTTAACCACTTTTTACATGGTTATATATAAAATCTCAATATAATTGAGATACAATACTGTTTATTACCACATATTTAAACCCAATTTTAAAGGTTATTTAAACCACTTTTTAATGTTTACTAATAAAATTAACCTTATAGAATGCAAATTTAAAGGAATTCAGGCAATATTTTTAACCACAACAGAGTTACAAATCAATAAACATATTTTGACGTTACAAAATTGACAAATTTTACAAAATCGAAACCCGGATTATTAGTATTTTTAAAAAAATTGTACCACTCGTTAGTTTTTTATGTATCAAATCAACTCTCTAAAGTTAATTTTTGAAAGAAATAACACTCTATTTTTACTAACCTAAAATCTAGAAGTTCCTCCTGTCGCAATTTTGCGTCTGTAGGGCTATGTCGCAATTCTCCATCTTCTGACTGATCATCAGCACCCGACTCCACAAAACTCATATTTATTTTTCACAAAACTTAATTAAAGTTAAACAAAAATGATTAAAACGTTCAATAAACAATTAGAACAAATGTCACAAATATAACCTCAAACTTTGATACCAATGATGTAGTGTATATAGACTAGATTATTTTAAAGAGCGGTGCGTTACCAAATGTCAAACAATTTTAAAAAAATGTTTCTAAATTTAAGTGTAAATAAATTATTTTCAGTTAATTTTATGGGGAAATACACGGGGAACACACACATCGTCATCGTCCTAATGTTCATACATCGCCTTGTGAATTTCTTGTTTCGTTCAGTTTCTTAACGTTCAAATCTTGATCATGAAGTTTGCCCAGATGAACTTGGCGCACTCACAATTTAAAAAGTACACTCCGGGGTACAAAATGTACATGAAAATTATTATATTAAATTGGAATAGGTAGTTGTTAGTATTTTTTAAATTTGTACTGCGGAGTGTACTTTTTAAATTGTGAGCGCGCGAAGTTCATCTGCGCTAATTTCATGGTCAAGATTTGAACGTTATTAAAAAGAACGAAACAAGAAATGAACAGAGCGATGCATAAATATTATGACGCTTCATACCTAGCTGAATACATGTATCGTCCTAATGTTCATTTCCTGTTTCATTCAGTTTCATAACGTTCAAATCTTGAACATGAAGTTGGCGCAGATGAACTTCGCGCACTTACAATTTAAAAAGTACACTCCGCAGTACAAAATCTACCTGAAAAATATTTATTGAATCGGAATAGGTACAGTAAGTTTTTTTAAAGATGTTCGATCAAAGACATCCACGAATTGTATGAATTAAGATTTTTATTTAGTTTTTATGAAGTACACTGTGACGTGCGACCCTGAGAAGAGTATACGAGCACCGCTACTGAAAGAATGTAGCAGAGCGATGAGTAATCCCTTCGCCGGAATTTTCCAGATAATGCAATCCCCGGCTAGACGTCTAATTGCGCCGTTGACCTGATTCTTTTGTGCTCGGTATCACTGTGACGCCGGAGAATTCTAGAAGGACACTGGGCTGTATAAAATACCTTCTGAATGACAGCGGCGATATAGTCTGATAAGCAACGAGGAATGAACACGGGGTTATATAAATAAACATTCTACGAGTAGTTATATAAATAAATATAGTGATGTAAACTTTGTTTAAATAAATAATCAGTAAATTATTATAAAATCTTTCAGAACTCATATTTCAATAGAATAATACAACCTTTTTAGTTAAATTCTGTTTGTATTTATTTAAATTACAACGTTTCGACAATATAGACTATTGCCTTCTTCAGGTAGAAACATGAACAACAAAACAACAAATACAAATAAATAAATAACAAAACATAGCAACAGGTAACTAGGTGACAATTACAACAAATTTAAAATAGGAAGCCATGCACGACTAAGATCTAGACCGTCATAATGATTGAGATTATTACTCTTCGTTTTGTAAATCTCAATGGCTTCTCTAATTAACCTGTTGTTTAGGTGTGTAGGTCTCGCCAGTATTTTTGTATCTTCAAATTTGATACGGTGGAATTCTTCCAGGGCATGCTCTGCAACTGAAGATTTTTCTGGCTGGTTCAACCTGATCGAACGCTGGTGTTCATTCAATCTTGTAGAAATGGTTCTACCAGTTTGGCCAATGTAAACTTTCCCGCAGACACATGGAATCTGGTAAATCCCTGATGACTGAAGAGGGATGACGTCTTTAACTTGTCTCAACATATGTCGAATTTTAATATATGGAGAAAACGAAATCTTCATGTTCTTCTTACGAAGAATTCTACCAATCTTGTCCGTGACATTTTGGACATAAGGAAGTGAAGCAAACAATACGTCTCGTTCATTAGCATTGTTCATTGGTCTTTTCGTCAACTAAAAAGGTTGTATTATTCTATTTAAATAATCAGTGTTTAAGTAATTAATAATATTCTTAGGCCCGTACTACGATCACGGTTTTAACTAAAACGCTGTTTTAAAAAATGTCAAATTCAAATTTCAACATTTAATTTTGCACGTATGTTTGAAGATCGATATTTTTAAAATTTGTGTTTGAATACAAACTATGTTCTGCTTTTAAATCTTATTTTGATAAATTCGATATTATTTATTATTGTTATTAAATAATGATATCTGACACTTCTTAAAACAGCGTTTTAGTTAAAACTGTGATCGTAGTACGGGCCTTAGTATTTATAATTATTTAATCATAGTGTTAGTGACTTTTATAATCTTTTTATTATTTACTCAATTTATTTATTGTTTAATAAACGTATTATTTTAATTAATAATATTACTCCGATTATTTACACTTCACCCATATGCCATATAAATAAAAACGTTACAATACTACTGTTATTTTATTATTATAAATAAAAATATATGTTGCAGTAAAAGCATTCAAAATAAATCAACTGGTAAGTTTTATTAGCAAATGTGAAACCAAATATGTGAAAAATAAGATACTGACAGAAAATAACGTTATTCGTATGACTATGAATTAAGGTAATATATCTGAATTAATAAATAAACTTATGTTACAGCGAAAGTATTGACAACAACGAACATCGTTATATAACTTATAGTGTACCTATTCCGAAATTGAACCATGGGTACCGCTGAAAATGGTTACGGTTTAACTGTGGTTACTATGTTACCGTCACCGGGCTGGAGAAACGGAACGCTTTTTTCCTAACATTTGGTAAATCAGTTAACAGCTTTCAAGTTGTAACATTTAAGATAAATAGTTGAAATCTATGAAGACAAACTAAATCTTAACACGTGCACACAAGTGTTCATACGATCCTCCTTGGCCTATACGTTATTAATTAGTATATTTTATATTTTCTGTGTGCTCATCTGTCATGAGCCAAAATGTAACCGCGCCATAACCGCCGATCTAGCGTGGTTAGCTTGGTTACGGAAAAGTTACCAAATCTTTCAGTAACCGCGTTCCGAAAATACAACCGGTTACTGAAAAAGTAACCGCGGGTCAGTGTCAAATATATTGAGTATTCATTTCCCTATTTATTGGTAAGATATGTGATCACTGATCTCTATACATATGTATAGAGAGTTTGTAAATTCTAGTTACTGAAATCGTAAGAAAAATGAAGGTTCGGATCGCGAAAAACCGCCTAAAGGTACCCTAAATCAGGGCAAACTTCATTAAATTGCGTTACGCTTATTATGGCCATTTCAATTCGTTGTTTTCCTATATAAAATTCTGTTGAATATTTTACAAATTTGGTACGGATAGTAGTGACATCTATTTCTTTTATTTCGATTAGGAGAATAGTATCAGTGGCCCTCCCCTGATCTTCCTTGGTCTCTGTCAATGAAGTTTAGATGTGCAATTGTGCTGTCAGTTTGTCAAAAGTAAACACAAAACATGATGGAGGTAGGAATAATATGGAGAGAGCGTAAACTTGAACTATGGGCAAATGCAATGCCATCCGGTGGGGACGGACGCAGGTACGGTATTAGGGCATATTGTAGTGGGGATTCACGAAACATCTAAAGAAAATCTAATATAAAACCGAAATATATCAAAAATTGGCAAACGCTTCTCCAACAAATGTCGACGTACAAAAACTAGGCGAGCTCGGGCGACAACCGTTCACTTGCGGTATGTTGCGTTCAGGTCAACGACCACCTACACTGGTGCGTTCACACATTCGGGCGCTAGGAACAGCTTACCCGGTATGCTTGGATCAGTGTTCACAGCTGAACGGGTTTGCGAGCCGGGTCAGATTCAGTTCACTATTTCTATATCTTTTTATTATGTCATTTTCTTTTGAAATGTCAAAAGTCAGAACAGTCGGTGTCGTAGTCTTTATGTCAAAAAAGAATTTTTTTTGAGACATTTCAAATATGGATAAACTATCTTTCTCTGTAGAAATATTGTAGAAATATGCGATACTGTGGAAGTAACGAATTTATTATGTACAGACGTACAGAATAAAGTTTAAAAAAATGAATTAAAATAATAATGATTTGTTTGTAGATGATACGTATGCTATAAAATGTATTATGGAAAACCTCTAGGAATAATGAAGCATGTTGAAGATTCAGCAATTTAAATCCAACGCTTGTTGATATTAAAGTGTCGCTTTTAGCCAGATAACATTGCTTTTTCTAAAGGAATCGAAATAAAACCTCCACTAGATTGTTTAATGTGTATTAATGTTCCTAGTTCTTTTAGCAATGTAAGCTTGTATGTAATAAAATCATAATTTAAATAATTAGATATCCACTTTTCGTTAAAGTCTCGTATTCTATTATGTTTATTCTTCAGTATATTAGATACATTACAGAACAACAGTATCATTCTTTTTATTAAAGAATATAAATAATCCACTATTATTTAACACAGAAGTATTTAATTTGTATCCAGTGCTAAATATAAACACAATTTAATTTTCTTATTAATGTGCATTTTAACTGTCAGACACTATTTTTGACAGTTTTAAATGTCGCAGAATATACATAACCTCCAAGAACAGTGTCAACAAGTGAACCAGACAATTTTTGGTGCTACCACTGACCATATCATACCGTAACTGACCGTAACTAATCCAAGCAAGTGAACGGGTATGTCGCCCGAAATCGCCTAATAGGCACATTGTAGAGGGGGAGGCGACTTCACTAGTGATTGCAAATACCATATATCTATTAACTAATAAATTGCTAATGCTCATATCCTTTATGTAGAAACTAATTGAAGCCTAGACTGAGAGATGGGGATATCATTTCTGTATAAGTCTATCTGTCTCCAATTCTGGTTTCCTGATTATGCGCATGCACGTAATATTTGAATTTTATTGGCTAATGCTGAGCGACTGCCAGTTGATCCGACGGGTGCATTCCAAAATCATGCTATGGACTACGGAGTAGAGTATTAGAGTAAGAGTATATAACTATAAATCTGAGAAATTAAGTAATGTTTATGTTCAAGAATTTACACAAAATAAATAGTAGGTACATAACTTAATTTCTCAGATTTATAGTTATATACTCTTACTCTGAGTAGTCCATAATACAAAATATTTAAAAATTTGTTATAATTTATTTGTGACAAGCTAATTTGCCAAAATAGTACAAGGTTACGCCGTGTGTGGCGCTACTTGAGGTACTCAATCAGTAAATTTTGTTTGTGTAATTTTTGTAACATTTGAGACAGCTATAATAAGCGTAGCGCAATTCAATGAAGTTGGCCATGCCTGAAGAAACCTAAAGTATTTATTATAGGTATCTATGCATAATGCAGAAAATATAGAAAACTGTAAATGATGTTACCATTGCTGAATAGATGGCAGGAATAAAATTTACAATCATGACCAATTTCATAGTATAGTCCTTAATCCTCCTTGGTCTCCGTTAGTTTGTGTTTTCTATGTTGGTCTGTGTCAATGAAGTTTAATTGTGCAAATCTCCTGTCAGTTTAACAAAAGCAAATACAAACCCACTGATCTCTATACATATTAGAGATCAGTGAATGGACTTATTACATTTTAATGACTCTGTGACGTCATTTTAGATGTGCCATCTAGCGGATTTTTGCTGAATCATTGGCTTGGTGACACCATGTTGCCAAATAACGAGCATGAAATAAAATAAATTCATACCTGTTAAAAATTATGAAAAAAACTACAAAAATATTAAATATTTTTTTCTGTATTACAAGCAGAAATTTATTTGATAAAAAACAATATATATATATATATATATATATATATATATATATATATATATATATATTATGTAAAATTTGTTTAACCAGAGATTATAATAAAGGATTTTAAGCAAATCATTTGACAACTATGCTAGTAACTGTCACTTTTCTATTGTTTTGGTATTGTAAGTTTGCAAATTCGAAGTGCAAATATGCAGGACCTCTTTGATTTTATCTGTTCTTCCTCTCTTTTTAAAGCATTCATTACATATACTATAACTAAATTTACTCAATTTTTTAAAAAATTGTTGTACATGTTTTTGTGGCCATATTTTAAATGTAAATGTTCTCCATCATATCGCCCGCCTGCGTCAACTGCGCACTATACACATCTCACTTTTATTAATATCTCTCTCTTTTAATGTAATAGGTCCATTGAATGGTTTTAAAAAAAATAAAAGTAAAAGATATAGACGAAGAATTTTTTTGTCTATTTAAAAAAAAACTTAACATCATTCGTCTTCTTGCTTTGTCATAGCTTCCTACAATCTTCACGTCATCCTCTTATTTCGTTTTTATCCTTGTTTGTCGTTTAACATCTTTTTTACCTTCCATCACCTATAAAAGGTAAGGAAAGTATTGTCTTTGGTCAAAAAATTCGATGGTGAGTTTTTAACAAATAAGTACGTTGTTTTAGGGTCCCGATTTTACTATTTTTACGAGTATGTCTGTGTGTGGGACGAAATTTTGTCCGTCAATAACTCCAACACTACAATTCTAAAAATTGTAATTCTTTCATATTCTTCTTCGTTACATCCATATGAAGAGTAGATTAGATTTTGGTTATAAATGGCAAACCGGAAGTACTCTCATTTGAAGTTCTTAATAGTTTTTCTTGAAAAAACACAGATAAATATCATTTTTGCCATTTTATGTTATTGTAAATATTAAAGAATTTTTTATTTTCTATATGGTTTGATTTCACTTTTTTCTTCATATTCAACAGATATGGAGCTAAAAAATTATAAAGAGATTAATTCGAAGAACAAGTCAAACAGAATAAGTCAAAATAAGTATAAATTTATTTTATTATTATACAAAAATAAATCCTTTCTTGGTATACGGGGAAGACCATTTATTTAAGCTAATATTGCTAATTTCTTTATCTGAAGAGATAGAAAAACGGTTAAGTGAGGAAAGTATCATTATTTTCTTCGAAAAATTAAATGGTGTAAAATTATAACGATTTAATATCAAATAAACAAAATATAGTAAAAACTACACGGATCGAAACCTCTTTGTGGGCGTTATAAAAAAAATCCATATCAATATAATCAAACAGTTGAAAATAAACGAGATATATAGATTTAAACTTTCTACTGAAATCAATGGAAATGTATTAATTTAATACAAAACTGTGTTGCTCCAAGGCAACTTGATTTAAAGAAAGAAAAAAAAAATAGTTTCTTATGAGTATGTAGATTTGAAACTTAAATATCTCATAAATTTTCAATTTTTTGATAAAAACGATATTGAACTTTTTTACATAGCTCTCAAAGATATTTCAATCGATGTAATTTTTATTACATCATTCTATTAAAAAAATGTTGCTTTTGTTTATTAGATGTTCATCATAAAATTTGTCAGAAAAATGCTAGTCGTTTCCTATCTCTTCAAACAAAAGAGCAATAGTGAGCCAGATAAATTTTCCACTCTACCGCTCACATTTAAATTTTTCTATTAGGAGTCGTTTTCTTCAACTTTAGTTAAATAGCTGGTTAGTGCAACAGCCACAGACGTGACCTAAAATAACAAGAAAACAAGTGATTGATAGACTTTCATCAAAGTAAATGAATAACTTTTTAAAATGCGTAAAGAGCGCATAATGAAATTAAAACTTTACTTGAAATTGTGAAACTTTTAACCAGTTATTTAACTAAGGTTATTAAAAACAGTAATAAAAAATATACGTCACAGACATTTTTCGAAACATGTCATTTATAATTAGTTTTGCAAAAGGTTTACAATTGTTCAATTTAAAACTGCGCTTTTATTTTTCTAAAAAATCTCATATTCCTAAATTATCAAGATGTAACACATACTCATATTTTTACCTCTCGCTAAGAGAGGTAATGGATTCATGCTAAAAATCGAATATCCAGATTTTATTGAATAAGCACGTTTTAAGGTCCATACAATCCGATTTTAACATTTTTACGATGATGTCTGTGTGTGTGTGTGTGTGTGTGTGGATGTGTGTGTGTGTGTGTGGATGTGTGTGTGTATGTGTGTGTGTGTGTGGGATGTTGGAAGGACGGTTACTCAAAAACTATAAGACTTTAAATTTGTTTAACTACGTATTTCCCAATCGGACATTCATGGGAAGATCTGAAAAGGTTTTGGTAACAATTGGACAACCGGAAGTAGAAGATTCTTGAAAAAAAATCTTCTAAATAATATTTTTTGAATTTTTTTCTTGGTAATATTAAAGAAAATTAAATTCTCTATCTGATACATTTAAATATTTTATTATATATTCTATAGATTTAGAGATAAAAACAATATAATATGTAAAATAATCTGTTATAATAAATTTTACAGTCGAAAGAATGGCCATGGAAAATAGTTGAAAATTTAAATTGTTTGTAACTGACAGATAAATGTCAGTGTCAGGAATCCGGAGACATTACTGAAGACTTTTTCTGGGAAGTACATACATTATATTATTTCTTAAAGTATTAATAGCTAAATATTTAATATTATAGGTATATTACATATATCCTCAAAAATACTGTCAATCCTGACAATGAATTGGAAACATTTCGAAAAATTAGAAGAGGACAAAATTTCTTCATAAAATGAATTTAAAATTAAACAATCTAAATGTAAGGAATAGATATATGCGTAAGTAGAATTTTTGGTGTAGAGTGTAGGTACATATACAAGAAATGTTAAATACAATAGGGTGCGAGCAGTCATGTGACTTTGTTGGCCTTGTCAAGCAGATATGGGGGCCCATGTCAGAATGATAGCTAGTAATTATGTATATAGATGTCAAATATCATATTTTCTCATTCTAAATTTAGTGATTTTCCAATTCCATGTGGAGCAGAATTAAATGTTAAATATCTAAGGCATACGACAAGTAAATTTTAAACACCTGGTGATAAATTAACTACGTAAATTTAGAAAATCTTGAAATTTTTAATGTAAAATTCTGACATTTGACATCTATGTACATAATTACTCATTATCATTCTGAAACGGGCCCACACATCTGCTTGTCAAGCCCAAAAATGTAACATTACTGTTCGCGCACTATACTTATGTAACCAAAAAAAGGAAGTGGCGAGAGGTATTGTGCTGGCCACAACAGATTTTTTTTAAATGGAACCCATATCCGATTTTAGTGCCAAAAACATCTTTATTTTTTCTTTTAAATGATATAAGGGTTATTGTGTTTCGTATTTGTTTCCCCATCAAATTTATCTGTTTTACTTAATTTTTCTTGAGTTTTGCTATTATTTTCCAAACAAAAATTCTTTTTATTAATTATATTTTGTTAATATAATTCATCTTATGACTTTGAAATTCCACTATTTTCGAACGAAATAAATTATTTAAATATGTAATAAATAGCAATCTTACCAATATTTTCAAAACAACAGTAAATTTATTACAAAATAAAAAAATCTGATGTGGCCAGCACATAACCTCTCACCGTATATTTTACCTGGCTGAATGCATATAGCAAAGATTATTTTTAGAAATACAAATAATATTATTTATATAAGTCTATGGCATATAAACTTCTTTATTATTCAATAAGAGCATGTCTCAACACCAAACAATTTTCACATATATTTACAAAATCTATAGGATATTTTACCATAAATTATGTACAATAAATTACAAAGTAGAGTTTACCATATATAAATTTTAGACTGGTAACACGGATTTTCAATTCGAACAACGTTCTTGTTTACTTTCTCTTCATATTCTTCTAGTAAAAGAATTAATTTTGGGCGGTCTAAAATGTACATATCTGGATATGTGCATCTATTCTTACATATCTTCTTTTACATTTTTTTTTTTTCATACATGTATCTAAATAACAAATTGATTTCCTTTAATAAAGAGATGGATAGATTGCACTCCGATTATTCTTATATCGATGTGTAATTTTGTCAATATTTACAACTTACTTGAGAAGAATTTGATAGCTTTTTTGCAGTCCAATGTTACTCTAGTCTACAGTGCTCGTGTACATTGTCCCATAATGTTTGAAACAAATTTAAGTCCTTCACCGTAGACTTGTTACCTCCATAATAGTCACAGATCAAGAATTAAGAGATTCTCCAAGTACATTTTTCTTTCATTACTCATTATTTCGATGAGATACAATTTTTCTGTATTTTACGTTGCAGAGTGGAGACCATCTTCACTTTCATCTTGTATTTATAACATTTAAATATCGTCTTCCTTCGAGCTGTATTCTCGCTCATATCTATTCTTTCCATTAAGATTTTTTATATATAAATTCATTCTATGAAGAAATTTTGTCCTACTCTTCTAATTTTTCGAGATGTTTCCAATTCATTGTCGGAATTAACAGTATTTCATTAAGGGTTTGTGTAATTTGCTCCTGGATAGGTGCAAAAAAATAATTTTAAATTATGAAATTTAAGACTGATGACTTTAATTAAAGGTAGGAAATAGTTCGTTTCTGTTTTATAAGGTGCTTGCTTTTAGTTATCAATTTCCAGAACGTTTAAAGAAAAATTATCCATTAACAATGGACACGGAATGAGGATTTTTTACAAACATGGTTTCGGAAAGCGGCCCAAAGATACTCCAGATTGATTGACATCTTAAACAATTTTGTTTCCTGTAGGTGAACTCTGTTTGTGGAGTCTGGATATGATTTTTTAGAATTTTAGCATAATTTTGATAAATAAATTCTTAAAACTGATTACTATTCATTATTTGCGTCTTGCATACCTTTTTATAATAATATATATTTTTATATAAAAATATTAAAAAGCTGTTAGTAATTATGCATTAAGTTCAAGAAGTTATTATAGTTAATTGTATGTTTAGCGCTTAATATTAAATTGTTGATACCTATGTCAAAAAATAAATGTAAATAATGAATAGTAATTAGTTTTATGAATTAAATGCATATTGGTTTAATTTTTCATGTAAAAAGAATTTTGTTTTGTTTTATATACAAATATAAATAATATCATTCAATACACATGTTTTATTTATCCATAATACGTTTTCAGAATAATAGAAATTATTATCATATAAATACTAATACTAAAGTCTAATACTAATGAGTTATATTTCTGAAACATTTCATTTCATCTAATGAATATGCAATAAATATCTTATACATATTAATGGAAAAATCACATATACATTTCATACATATGAACACGAACATTCCACAGATGTCAGAAAATGTTTCTGATATGTTTCACTGAAACGTTTCAAATGACTGACATAAGCAATCTATTAACATTCATATGATGCACTTGAGGACTTATATGAGAATATCACAACTGAAATCCAACCAACCAAAACATCGCAGGAATGAAAATATGTTTACTGGGAAGGTTTTCTTTTAAGGATATAATTAAGTATTTTTGGAAATTTTCTTATTTTGGTTATTTATCCACGCTTTTATTTGTGCTTTTGTCCTTCTGTATAATTCTGGATTATCTGTTATAAGTTTTTCACATTCTGCGTATGACGGTAACGTTTTATTTAATAAGTAGTGGTGGAAATTTGTTCTTACAATATGTTTTTCTGAAGTGGTCCATGGTGTTCTTTCTATTTTTGGTCCTAAAACAAGACAATAAGGATTTGCTTAAAATGTATAATTTTACACCCACAATCTCAAAACAATTTAAAAAACCCTAATTTCATCTGGTTATATTTTAACAATTAATATAACTGAATTAATTTTGCTGTCTGTTGGTAAACTTAGGTACTCCTAATGTTTTTTTTTTATTATAACTCTGTTTTCAGTATACTGCTTATGCCATCAGGAGCGCTGCTGCAAATTTTCTTTAAAGGCATTTTCCATATTTTGCAAATAATATTAATAAATACAATATAAAATAAGTTCATTATTTTTTATTTTAATGCCTCTGTGATTATTTGTTCCAAAGTTATAACTATTTGAAAAGACCGTACACAACTACAGTGACGTCATCTACATCCTCTTACACCGAATGCCACAGTTAGGGTACCTCTATATAGGCGATGGGAAGTGAGCAATATGACATCTGGTGGTACTTTGCAGAACTATAGTTAATGGGACGTCTATAAACACAAGTGATATTTATTATGTTCATAATATGTACGTTTAAATATATAATATCTCTTAATATTACATACTAAAAGCATAAATGCAATTAGTAAATGTCAAATTATCCCGTTAACATTAGTTCCTTTACAAGCCACTTTGGCGCTACGATCTTATTTCCCATAGGGTACCTTTTTATACAGGAAATGGCCATGGGGCAAGATTACCGCCATAAGCGGGCCAATGTCAAACATACTGATAATTCATTTCCCTATTTATTTGTAAGAAATGCGATTTTATATTATACAGGAATATTAAATAATCACACCCTGAATCTATAAAGGTAATAAAAACGAATTTATTTAAGAGATGCACAATAATTATTATGACATAGATTTAGAGGTTATGTAGAGCGTAGGATATAGGTTGTTATTATCACATCAAATTTAATAGCTGTAGTTATTATTTACATAATAAGTATATATTCTAAACTTACTTTTTAAAAATGTAAATGTTTGTGTTTAATTTTGGTAATTTTTATGTGTTTTCAATATTGCCAGTCATCGTAGTCAGTATCTCAAGAAAATATAAAAATAAATAAAATAAAACTATTACTTACACTTTAAATAAATATTAGAAGTATATTTAAATGTTTTGCATTAAAATAAAACAAATAGTAATATTTTAATTTTCGTTACTTGTGTATTTTGTTAAGATACTGACCACGATTATTGACAATACTGAAAACAAATAAAAATTACCAATATTAAGTACAAACATTTAAATTTTTAAAAGGTAAGTTTAGAATATATAATTATTATGTAAATAATTACAGATATTAAATTAGATGTGATAATAACAACCTATATCCTATACTCTACATAATCTATAAATGTATATCAAACTAATAATTGTGTATTACTTAAATAAATTAATTTTTATTACTTTTATAGATTCATAGTGTGACTATTTAATATTTCTTTATATCACATTTCTTACAAATAAATAGGGAAATGAATACTTTGTATGTTTGATATTGGTCATGCAATGGAAAATAAAAAGATCGTAGGCCAAAATGGCTTTTAAAGGAACTAATGTTAACGGGATAATTTGACATTTACTAATTGTGTTCATGTATTAATTGTATAATATTAAGATACATTACATATGTAAACGCAAATATTATAAACATAATAGATAACACTTGCGTTTATACAATCAAGAAAATGTCACGTGTATAACTTATCCCATTAACTATAGTTCCGCAAAATTTCACCAGATGTGATAATGCTTATTTCCCATCGCTTATAGAGGTACCCTAGCCAACACTATAGTCAAATTTTTTGACTCTGTCGGGTACAGTAATAAAACTATAAATGAACTATAAATATCGCAATTATGATAAAGCGGCATATCCTTTACTTTCTGTAGTATAATACTGTTTGGCATCGGCCCATATTTTTGAGCCGCTCTATTCATGCATTGAATCAAACGTTTACCAGGTATGTATAGGAAAATAGCCTTTTAGCAGTTTTCATTCCCATAAGATATTATTGTGAACAAAAATAGACTTTATGTTAAAGGACTGTAGGGCTATTTTCCTATACATACCTGGTAGACGTTTGATTCAATGCATGCATAGAGCGGCTAAAAAATATGGGCCGATGCCAAACAGTATTATACTACAGAAAGTAAAAGATATGCCGCTTTATCATAATTGCGATATTTATAGTTCATTTATAGTTTTATTACTGTACCCGACAGAGTCAAAAAATTTGACTATAGGTACATACTGCGTAGGTTCAATGGAAACAGCAAAAGTATCGCTAACAGCAATCAGCAGCAAAACTAGCAAATTAATAAATCCATTGAACGGTTATTATTATTTTTTTGTTAATATATGCTTACCACGGGAGGGCAGCATATTTAATCTATTTGTTTATATTTACGTATTATATTGTGAGGAATCTTGATTTGTTAAATTTACAGAAAGAAGTTGCAATGAGTAATAAAAACATTTATCTTTTAACAAATGATGAAGGGTCCTACAGTAGGAATGTTTTCGTATTACATTAGGGTAAAATGTATCATTCATAGCCCAATATGTTTAATTTTAGCTGGTTACAATTTATATAAGACTAGAGCACATTACCTCCCACGAAAATTTAAATTTGATCACAATACTACTTTTTTTTCGCAAAATGCTAAAAAAAATAAGATTTCGAAAAAAGTTATTAAGAAATATTGTTGCTCTCGACGAGTTCTATCACTGGTTAAATTTAATGTACTTATTTCTGTTACACCCTGTTTTATAAAATAAGATAGTGTAAACTGATATTATAATTAATTTACAGATACAATTATGGTTCAGACTTTAAATCTAACAAACAACAGGAAAGAAGTCAAATTTATATTAAATTAAATTTCCTATTTTTATACTCGTGAATTCATTTATTACTTGGTTACGTGCTCCAACTCGTAGAGTGGAGTGAGAGATCTGGGGTTCAAATCCTAGTGTCAACAAACATATAACCACAAATAACCACTGTGTCCGAGTGTTTCGAAACCTACTATAAGCTGTAGGTCCCCTGTTCTGTAATGACGTCATGCACAATTTTTCGTTTTTAACTTTAATCGATAGAGTAATGAAAAATAATAGACCCGTATTTTTTATTTTTCCTCAAATCGATCTTTAATAATGAAAAAATTGCAATTTAAAATGACATTGTTCAAAAAGCGGCTGTTTTTTCCCACCATGTCCCTTGCCTAATGACGTCACATTTCAATTTCACACTAGGTTCTACGCGTCAAAGTAACATTTAAAGATAATTTGAGAATTACGAAAGCAAACATGTCGATGAAACGCTGTTTTATGCCATCGTGCCAATATACTAGCGAAAACATATTCGCGTGTGTTTCTATAGCTAAACAAACTTTAGCGTCTAATCTCAAAATCTTCACAACGAAGCATGGCTGATGTGACGCGTGGATAACTTACTAAATTGTCTACTATAAAATATTTTTACAAATATTAGTTCAAAAAGTCAGTTAACTTACAAAATGAATGAATAGCATCAAATATTTCATATAAACATATAAGCAGTAGCAACACGACAACGGCAAGTGGGTATATTGAGAGAGGGGGAACGAGTCCCATCACCACTCCTGTCATGTCAGCTCTGTTTACTCTGTGGGTGTACCACTGCATTTAGTCTTATGAACTAAAAAGAAACTATATAAATACAAAAAAGCGGCGCCGGAGGTGGCCAAAGCTATAACTGAAGATTCCAATATGGAGACTTTATGAGTGCCCTAGTAGGGTAACATTACAAATCCATAATAGGGTATTCTCTCATGATTACAAATATTAAAAAGTTATTTAAAATACTAAAGTTGATTGGTAAACGACAGAGAAAAAGCAAAAAAAACATGTTATAAATTGATTGTTGCAAAAGATATAAAGCATTAAAATTTTGATGATGTACTAGTTGTACTACTAATGGGAGACCAGTTGATATCCCTACTACATGCTCGAATATGATAACACGCCGCATCTTAGGTACGTACATGCTCGGGTCTACTTCGGTTCGTTCGGGAGTATTCGTAGTACAGCTGTAGGGATGGTCTGTATTTTTTTTGGTGTTATTCGCGATTGTGAAAGATGAATAAAGGTATGAGTAGTAGTATTTATAATATAAGAATTACTGTGACAAAATTATTTAGAAAAATCTAACCATTAATAAAGTGCAATACAATTTTATCAGAATTTGATAAATGATTTGAATGTGTACTTACCACAAAGAATTAAGCAGCACAGGAGTATTTCAGTAAGAAATAAACTCGAACTAATTCAAAATTTCTGAGTTAACTTTTATGATACAAGCGCCACCTAGTGGCCACCAATATAGTTTGAGAATGTCAAAAAGTTTCTGTAGTACAAGAAAATAAATGTAATCATTTACTTAAAATGGTTTTCTTAAAATTATCTTTACTTTTTTTTAGTAATAATATGTAAGATTACAATTAAATATATTTGATTTCCTAGCTTTTGCAATACTTACTGAATACCATCTCGAAAACTCATGAACCACTGATTGTACACCGCTGGTACGTACAACTAGTACGTCACATATCACGTGACCCACCAAAATTAAATTTTAAAAATTAATATCTCGCTTATTAAAAGGAATTTTTAACTCGGGTTTTCACAGGTATTCTTAGAAATATCTGTTCGTTAAGAAAAATATATATATATATATATATATATATATATATATATATATATATATATATATATATATATATATATGCGAGAATACCCTATTTACGTTTTCTCACAATTTCCGGCAAAAAATGACAGATGTCAAGTTGGTAGTGAAAAATAAAAATAGTTATTTCAAAGAATACGAATTATTTATTCTAAATATCTGGTTTACGACGGGTAGTGAGTCGTGTACCGATCTCTAGGTCTAGACGAACGGACGGTTATTGTGTTGGTGTTTAGTGTCTATTAATTATATATTATTAATTGGTTATATTGTGTAATCCTTTTGTGCTACCACATACTTTCTGCAACAATTGGTAGGATTAATACAAAAAAGTAAACTATGGCCCCTGGGGCCGAGGAGGGGAACACCCCTCCTAATTCTTCACCACCTATACTAAGGGAAGTAAATCTATATACTGAATATAATATCCAAAAATTCTACAAAGTATTCATCCAGAAATCAGTAGAAAATGAGGTAAGACCATCAATTAGTGCATTGAAAGTAGCAGAAATTTTAAGAAAATCTTACTCTCAAAGCGAAATATCTGAAATAAGAAAAATAGGTAGAAACAGATTAGTAGTGGAATGCCTCAACCGAGATTCAGCAAACAGTATAGTTAACAACGAAGATCTAAAGTCAAAAAAATTTATAGCATTTATCCCTAACTTTTTAATTGCTCGAGCAGCTATAGTAAAAGGCGTAGACTCAGAGTATTCAGTCGATCAGTTAGAGAAAAATATTGATGCCAGGCAATATAAAATTAAATCAGTGATTCGGCTCAATAGAAAAATTATTGATGATAATAATATTGCCCAATATGTACCATCTAATAATATTAAAGTTTTGTTCTACGGAGAAAACATTCCCCAATATATATACATATGGAGTGTACGGTTAACTTGTGAACCTTATATCCAAACTGTTAAACAATGTTTATATGCTATCGTTTTGGTCATATCGCCAAACAATGTAAGAGTACCAAGGAAAGATGTATTAAATGTGGAAGCTCAGACCATAAACAGGATACCTGTCAAGTGGATAACTTAACTTGCGCTAACTGTAAAGAACAACATTACGCCACATTTAAACAATGTCCGGAGAGAATTAGGCAAGAAAAGATCCAACAACTTATCGGAACACACAACTTAAGCTACCTAGAAGCTAGTTTGGAGGTACCACAATTGTCGCAAAGATCTAATGAATATTCTATTAGAACTTCAAATAGATTTACAGCCTTAGAAAACTATGAGGAAGAATTCCCATCTCTACAAAACAAAGCTCAGAAGCTTATCCCTACTACTACTCCTATTCCAGCTTTTGTTCCCCCTCCTATTTCTAAATCTTATCTTCCCAAACCTACAGTTAATTACAACAAGCATACTAAAAACAACAAGCATGTCATCCAGGCGAAAAGAACTAGAACGAGTAGTAATGAGAAAATAAATGATAAACCTGGTAATGTACCGAAGAAAAGTAAAAATGAAGAAAATCCTATTAAAATCAGAATAACGAGAACTCAACCTAACTACTCACAAGTAAGTAGTCTTAATGAAACACCAACGCAAAGTGACCTGTACAGTGTTTCACAAATTACTACGGAAGCACAGATCCACAATTACAATATAAATAGTCGAGATATATCTCCATTTAATTCAGAGGATACAATGTCGATAATAAGGGATAAGGACGGTATTGACTAGTTAAACCCACACCTATCAATAATACTCAACCAGGTATTTTTTTTATCTTAGTACAATTAAAAATACTACATTTATCTATTTTATTAATTAATATAAAATTCAATATGCTTCAGTGGAATTCGGAAGGAGTAATAAATAATAAAACAGAATTACAATACCTGCTTGGACAATATCAAGTACATATATGCGCTCTAAGTGAAACTTTCCTTACTAAAGAGAAACCATTCCATATTCAAGGATACGCAGTAGAGAGGAATGATAGAGAAAAACTCAATACATCGAACCCCCGTGGGGGTACGGCACTACTAATTCATAAATCCATACACTACTCGCCTATAACAATTGTAAAACCCAATAACAATATTGAATTAGTTGCTATAACATGTAAATATAAAGCGATGGTTGTTACAATAATATCCATATACGCTAAACCCAGACATAAAACAACAAAAGAAGATTGGGAAAAAATACTCAGGCAAACTTCTGGCATGGTCATTATAACAGGTGATTTTAACAGTCACCATGAAGCATGGGACATCCGAGTCCCTCAAAATTACGAAGGTAAAGAATTGTATGAATTTTTGGATCAGGAAAATCTATGTATTATTAACGAGGATACTCCTACTACAACAAAAAGACCACATTGGAGAGAGAGTATTCTAGACCTCTCTATTACAACGCCCATATTACGAGGATACGTGCAGAATTGGACAGTAATCAAAGATTGCTTCAGTAGCTACCATTTCCCTGTACTCATAAATTTTATTGATGATAAAAATGTTGGGCAAATCCCCCAAACTATTAAGCGAAGAAATTATAGGGAGGCTGACTGGAGCTCCTATTCTCATATTATTGAATCAGAATTAGAAAGGCATAAAAGATCAATCGATGAGAACCAAGTTGGGCAAAATTATAATCTTCTAATAAATGCTATTAACAGTACAGCGGAGCAAACAATCCCTACCAAAACTATTAAGTTCAAATCAAAAATAAATCCTATGCCAAAATGGATGGACAATGAGGGTAAGAAAATGATAGCCAAAAACAGATTATCACTATCTAGGTTCAATAAAAACCCTAGTATTGATAATTACATTCTCCACAAGAAGCAAAAGGCTTTAACAAGAAGGTACTTACAAAAACGGAAAAAAGACGAATGGCATAGCTTTTGCGAAAAACTCACCCCAACAACCAACAGCAAAGAAGTTTGGCAAGAAGTTAGGAAAATTAAAGGCGCTCAAGCTCCTACAATCTCTAATAAAAACAAGAATGAAACATGGATTCAGGAATTCGTTAAAATAATATGCCCTACAAATCATGTTCCTACATATAATCTACGAGTACAAAACATTATCCACAATGAGGTAACGGATTTTAAAATATCTACCGACGAACTTAAATACTGTTTAAATCATAATAAAAAAACAAGCACAGGATTTGACAATATTAATTATCAAATGATTCAACATCTCCCGGAAAACGGTTTATCTCTCCTTGCAGACATTTTTAATAAACTACTACAGGAGAACTTCATTCCTGATCAGTGGAAAAAATGCATTTGTGTTCCTATTAAAAAAGCAGATAAAGAACCCTACATAGCAACATCTTATAGACCCATTTCGCTATTGTCCTGTGTGGCCAAAACGTTAGAGAAAATCCTAAAAGATAGAATTGAATGGTATTTGGAACATAACTGTAAGCTATCTAAGACACAATTTGGCTTTAGAAGGGGCCATGGTACCCATGATAATCTAAACATCCTCAATATAGATATTCAGAAAACCTACAGTATAAATAAGTACATAGTATGTGCCTTTTTGGATATTAAGGGAGCCTATGATAATGTCAATATAGATATTCTTTACAATAAACTAACCATCTTGGGTGTCCCTCACTTGTTATCTAACTGGATAACAAAATATTTCGAATCTCGAATGGTCTTTGTGAAACATGAAAATAACCTTTTGGGACCTTACACCATCCACCAAGGAATTCCACAAGGTTCAATATTAAGCCCTCTAATGTTTTCCATATACACGAATGAACTACAATCAGTACGGAACAATAATACTGAAATTTTACAATTCGCTGACGACATTGCGATCTATAGCAAGGGTAGAACTCTGAGAGAAGCTCAAAAAAGACTACAACGCCAACTAGACAAATTAATAAGTTTACTATCGGACCTACACCTCTCTATCTCAATAGAAAAAAGCAAAATAATTATTTTTACAAGACATCGACTCATTGTCAGCCCACGCATCACGATAAATGGTAGAACGCTCAGAGTTGTAAGTACAGCAAAATTCTTAGGAGTTTGGTTTGATACAAAATCCCTATGGATTAAAGAAATAACAGAAATAAGTTACAAATGCTATAGAGGTCTAAATTTGTTACGATGTGTAGCTGGATACAAATGGGGAGCTCACCCCTCTTCACTAATTATGCTGTATAGGGCATTAATAAGACCCCATCTAGACTATCCATCGCCACTAATAGGGACAGCATCAAATTCCAGCCTGAAAAAACTAGATAAAATCCAATACTCAGCACTAAGAATCTGTTTAGGTGCTATGAAAAGTACTCCAATACAAATCCTTAACTATGAAATAGTAGAAACGCCACTGTGCATCAGAAGAAAATTTATTACAGATAAATTTTATTTAAAAAACCTTCAATCAAACGATTCTATACTGATCGATAAAATCCAGGATAATAACGACATATTTAATAGTGGCTATTGGCACAACAAAACTAAGCCAGCTTTAGTGGAAAGTCATTATAGATGGAGTAACACTAATATTGAAAAATATAGAGTTTTACCGATTTTTCAATTCGACATTAAAAATAATTGGATAGAATTGACGGTCAATTCTAATCATTTTAAAAAATCAGAACCAGAATCTGTTTTAAATATAAAATTAAACGAATTAACTAGAAGCAACGATTGGGATAAAATAATTTATACAGACGGTTCGGTCAATAGAGAAGAAAATTCCAGTAGTTTTGCCATATTTGAAGCGACTAATAATATCATTAGTACATATAAATTCAACCATACGACTAGTTCCTACCATACTGAAGCACTTGCTATTTACTACGCATTAAATGATTTAACTACTAGTAGAAACGAAAAAATTCTCATAATATCTGACTCCAAATCTGTTTTAGAAAGCCTAAACAACAAACCGGCTAAGAGTAAACCGTTAGTCATATACGAAATTAAAAATTTAACTAGGCTTATTATAACGAACAACAACCGTTTACAATTTCTGTGGGTCCCTGGCCATTCGGGTATACCAGGAAATGATACCGCAGACAAAGCAGCCAATAGTGGACATAGAACTGGGCAGACTATTAATATAAAATATGCGATCAATTTACTCAAAAGAAGAATGTTTGACGAATGGCAATCTTGGTATAACCATAAATCTGTAAATACAGGAAAACTATTTTTCGAATATAATAAAAGTATCCCAAAGACTACCTGGTTTAACAAAGATATGAGCAGAAGTTACATTACAACCATTGTTAGGCTAAGATGTGGCCACAATAAAAATCCAGTCTACTTACATAAGATAGGTGTACAACAATCGGATAAATGCGACTGTGGACAAACAGGAGATATTAACCACCTGATATTCAACTGCGACCGATTCATAAGAGCTCAACAAATACTATATAAGGAAATAATAAAAACTCATCAAACCCTACCAGTCAACATAGCATATGTAACTTCTAATCCCAAGAATCGATTATGCCGATCATTATTTACTTATATTTCTAAATGTCAAATAGAATTATAAACAAAACCAAAATATAGAAACTATGGCGAGAGTGTCCTCTGAGGACGCAAAGCCAATCAAGCTTAAATAAAAAAAAAAAAATACCCTATTTACAAACACTGCCTTTGAACATTGCTTATTGCATAACATTGAACATAATTTGGAAATATCTCCCATGGATAATTCTCAACCTAGACGAATGTATACTAGATATTTACAGGTGTAACACCAAAACATACCACCGCCATTCTTTATTATTATAACTATAACTGTAACTACAAAAAAATACTATGGAACAAAGTTGTATGAGACAAAAGGGAACATCCTATTAGAGAAGAAAATATTTTTTTAAACTAGGCTATAAATGAAAAACAATTGAGCTTAAATTAAAATAAAACAAATATTTGTTAACAATGTTACTTTTTATTCAAGAAAAATTAGGTACATTTCAGCCGTAAGCTATCCGCAAATTTAGTTAATGAAACGCCACTTATGTGGAACTAAAATTTCCTTCTTCTACAACCATTTTGAATATCGAATGCTGATTGTTGACATATGTCGTGTTTAGTTTGAAGCATAAATTGTGTTAGTTAAAACATCTATTTTTATAAAGTTGTTAGCTACAGCAGAGACGCAATATATACAGGCAGCTAACCCAACCCAATGCTTTGTATGAGCAACGCTTGAAAAAGTACTATTTTAAACTAATAGATGGCACTGCATTTACTATTTAAGTTTAGCCCTTGTCTAGCCTGATAAAGTACAGTTATAATCAAAAGCAACGTAGTGTACTCACTGCTTCGCACACATACTATCCACGAATTCTGAAATAATGTTTCGTCTGAGTTCGCAGCGCACCTTTGAACAGTAGTCTCATTTTCGATGTTTCTTTAGATTTAGGATATCTTGTGTAATTAATATAAAAGATGAAGCAAAAGCGTTTGCATATTCTAAGTTCAATTTTAATGGTCACCATAGGAATTTTTTATCGTCTTTTGTTTTTGATGTACAGGCTAAAACTTGTTTTTCGCTCATTTTAAAAATACTTCAAATAAGGGACTTATTATTAGAGATATAGAAAAGATGTTTATAAAAATTTTAAACAGTTTTTTTATGGAGAAATGCTGTGCAATTAGATTTTTTTAAAATTAATAATTCTAGAGATATTACACTTAAAGAACAATATGGAAAATAAAACAGCGATCTTCGACTTCATGATATTTTTTATATGGCAATCTATACATTACAAATAGATTTTTCTTATCAAATAAGAAAAAATATGAGACAATAACATAGATTCCCATTAAGTATGTTTGTGATATATATATCGAGTATTATTTTTTTCTCAAAAAAAATGTTACACTACGTCAATTTATGTAAATAGCCGTATAAAAATTGTCTAAACATTTTTTCTGTCTCTCATAATAAGCGAGCTATGAGATATTTTCAAAATGAAGCAAAAATAACTTTTGAAAAAGATATCGAAATTTTAATTTCTCGCAAATTAATTGAGCCGCTTAAAATAATACTTATATTTAAATCCTCCAGTAGTGGCGTCTCAAAAACTTACAAGTTGAATAGCGTGGGATACAAGTATCCCAGTGTTATTTCATTCCATTCTTTTGTCATAGTTATCAAATTGAAAATAACATATTTATAGATTAAATATTAAGTTTAAAAAAATATAAAATTAGGTAAAATAAAACTTTATTCAAAGTAATAATGAAAAATTAAATCTTTCAAATAACAACACTGATTGGGATCATTACTTCTGATACTCATGTTTAGAAAATAAAAGAGTAGGCTATAAATACTAATATAATGATTATTTTCCAAAAACTAACGAAAAATTCCACTGAAAAAAATGGTGATATATCAAGACTATAATAGAACAAAAATCCAACTTCACTACATGAATACAAAAGAACACTTGTTAAGATTACATGCACTCGTTTCCCCCACCGACAAAACCTACGCGTGCAATAAGATTTTAAATACGGATGGGATACGTTTGTATGCCACGCCAGTACTGAAGGGTTAATACGCGACTCAAAAATGAAATTGATGATACATGGACGGAACTGGTTAAGGAATTTGAATGTGATTTATGCCAGAAGCAAAGTAATTCTATTTGAAATTACTTTTGTAATTGAAATTTTAAATACTTTTTAATTGCATTACTTAAACAAAATTCATTCACCCCAGATTATTAATCAATAGTCTTACGTAATTTATTATTAGAAAGTAAATATAGTACGGTACTCACATTGATATTAATTAATTTCTGTTATATAAATATGTGCTGTATCGGATATCCATAGGAACTAATAAAAAATACTCCCCCATATTTTAAATATTCAATATATTTTCAAACTTCTTATACAGGGTGTTTACGGTCTTTTTTTAAATGGGTGATACTACAGGTCAAAAGAAGGCGAAAAACATTAAAACACCTTAGTAAAATATTAATAATAAAAGAGATATGATTTTTTTTAGTTTTTATTTTTATGGAATTAAAACATAACGATAAGCGCTTTTATAACAGATGTTCAAAGTTATCACCCTGCTGCTGTATGCAAAGTCTTACTCGGCGTATCCATGAATTAACGTACGTTGCAAGGCCCATGCCTTGTCGAATTTCCGCCGCTGCTGCTTCCACCCGGTTACGGAGATCTTCAGCGTCGATAATTTCGGTGGTGTATACCATGTTTTTCCTATGCCCCCACAAATAAAAGTCCAATGGTGTTAAGTCAGGTGACCGCGGAGGCCAAGAAACAGGACCTCCCCGACCAATCCACTTATTTCCAAATGCATGGTTTAAGTGATGACGTACGAGACGACTGAAATGCGCCGATGCACCGTCGTGAACATTTCTTGACGCACATTTAAGGGAACATCGTCTAAAGTTCTGGCAAATTATTTTGCAAGAAAAATAAATAATTATCAGCATTTAGTCGTTCTGGTAACACAAAGGGGCCAATCAACTATGAATTCATCAATCCGGCCCATACGTTCACAAAAAATCTGTATTGAAAATGATCACGACGAACAACATGCGGATTTTGGAAACTCCAAATATGCGTATTGTGGCAATTGTTTATGCCGTTACGAGTAAACGTAGCTTCGTCAGTCGCCAACACACTCAACGAAAAATTAGGGACTTCGTCAATTTTGCGCAAAAACCATCTACAGAACCGTACGCGCTGAGGGTGATCTTGAGGTTGTAAAGCTTGTACTCGCTGTACATGAAACGGATGTAGTTGATACTCGCGTAGTGTTCGCCATACAATGCGATTTGAGACACCTATTTGACGAGCAATTTGCCGTGTACTGGTTGAAGGATTTTCGTCAACGAGGTTTAAAATTTGTACATCCGCATCTAAAATTCGTCGGAACCGACCAGAACCTCCATCACGCCTTTGATTATTTCGCATATCACCATTATCTCGAGCACATATTACTAAATTAGTGAACTGATGGGGTACAGGACATTGCCTATTTGGAAATCGCTTTCTGTAAAGACGACTTGCTGCAGTTGAATTTTGATGCACTTCCCCATAAAAAACATCATGTCAACTAATTCCGTATTAGAATACCGATGGTACATTGTTCACCTTTTACGCAATTAATAACAATAATAATAATGATAATGTCTCATTTATTTAGCTAAACGCTATATACAATATAAAATGAAATAAAATATATAACAAAATATAATATAATATTGGAATAAATAATAATAATGACATAATATAATAATAAATATAAAGAAAAAAAGAAATATTTATAATTAAAAAATCAGGTAATTTGTAATAATACTGAAAACAAACTTTACAGAGAAAGAAGATAAAAATAAGTTACCATTTGAAAAAGGAAAAAGAACAAATACACTATATTTCTGCAGATTTCAAGAATATTTTTAAACTTTTCTTAAATGCTTTTAAATTCGTTAAATTTTTTATATCTTCTGGTAACTTATTGTATTCAGCTATACCACTATGAAACAAGGATTTTTGTGTTGAAGACTTTTGTACTCGTGACAATACGAAATTCTTATTAAACCTCGTTTCATAACAATGTATCGTGTTGAAAGGAATTAAAATGTTTCTTAAGTACGTTGGTACTTGCCCAAATTTTATTTTTTGTATTAATATAAACATTTGCATTTTAATTAATTGTTCTACATTTAACCATTTTAGTTCCTCCAACATTGACTTAATACTTCTATATCTATTGCACTGTAATATCACTCGCATGGCTCTGTTTTGCATTTTCTGCAATCTATTTATATCAGCTTTATTAGCCATGTACAAAATGGATGATGCATACATAAAGTGTGATAAGATTATTGCATTATAGATTAACAATTTTGTATTTCTTGATAAATATTGAATCATTTAGAAACTGACGGTGCACAATTAAATAATAACAAATTGCAACTGACAGATAAACAAATTAAAAAACAAAAGAGAGAAATGTCATTGCATAGATTACTACTACTTTTTTCAACATTAATTTACCTTCCCTTTATAAAAACTAAAAAAATTCATATCTCTTTTATTATAAATATTTTACCAAGGTGTTTTAATGTTTTTCGCCTTCTTTTGACCTGTAGTATCACCCATTAAAAATAAAACAAAAAGACCGTAAACATCCTGTATAATATAGGTGATATATTTATTTATAAACCTTAATTCAAAAATATCGTAATAACCTTATATTTACTTTAAAAAAATAATCAGAATAACAATTCATGAAAGAAACTCACAAAAAATAGACATTGTTACATATTTAATACTTTAATAATTATTTGTAATAGATTGCATACGCCGTGGCATCGAATTAAGTAAATTATCGATGATTTTGTGGTTTATAGATGCCTAATGCATGCGTTATAGTTTTAAATAAGTGCTTAGAATTATTAATATTATTCCTTGTAAAATTTTGTCAATGGTTTCCAATAGATTTTCAATTGTATTGTAGATAAGCTGACTATTTGCGAGTTACAGACATATTCAAATCGGCTCATTACTCTTTTTTTTATTCACCACTCTCACACGTTTAAAAATAGGACACCCCGGTTTCAAAATATGAATTCAGCATGAAGTTCTCTTTCTTATTGCGAATTACACGATTTTAGCACTCCAATTAGTCTGTTAAGTCGAGATACTACTGTAAAATCATAAAAGTAATTAATTATAGCCCAGATCTGTACATACATATTATACCAGAATTACCAACAGATCGATTACTGCTATAACTTATTAAGGAATATAAGTGTAATGAAATCTTCATTTCTTTATATAAGAAAACAAATAATTAAATTTGTAATCCATTTTTACATATTTGCTAATCATAAGCAAATAAAATGTTTTCAAAATTAATTTTTTTCGTCTACTATTGCTACAATTAACGTAGGAACACATAGTTCTCGACATCTTCAAAGAATATAAACAATAAGGGAATTGTAATAACACGAAAACATCCACCCTATTCGAATTATTCCGAACAAAAACGAATGAGTCTTATCTTGCTATGCACATACTTTGCTGTCTCCATCTATTAGACCCGTCCATGAACTAAGAATCGATATTAGCGCTACTAAGCAAAATTGTCCAGAATTACAAAAACACGCGCTGCCATTTGAATACATTTAGTTATACCCTGTTTTTAAACTAAGAGGAGTACTTTAAATTTTAAGCGCCGAAACTGACGCTTCTGATTGGCTAGTGCTTCGTCAGGTTTACACTGCACAAATATTTTACATTTGATGTATTAGCTGTCATTCGTTTGGAGGTTATCTTTTTCTGTTTTGGTTTTTCGCATTTCTGTGACTTTAAAATAAGTCAGTTCTTTTAAGAACTAATAATATTGATTGTATCGATATTATTTGTGATTCCAGCTCATCGGAGAGTTCTTCTGATGAAGATTGTTAATGTCTGTGCACAAAATTTCCCCTTATTGATATTATAATACACAGTTTCAATTTATGTTCAATTTTAAACGAATTAAATGTAATATTTTTTGTATTTTGTTCCTTTGGTATTGTATTCTATGGTATAAATTTTTAAATAATAAATTATATATAGGTTTTGTGCATTTTATCGCTATGTTCAATTAAAAAATATAGATATAAATCAAGTAAGAGTGTTTATTTAGATTACATATTATCTTTATTCACATAATCAAATATACGGCGTGAAAAATAAGAGCCTATAATGTCAGTTTTATTTTAAAATAAGTTCCATGCGAAGTATACAGTATTGATGTGTACGGAATTTTTGTATTTCGCGCGAAAAAAAATCTAGTAACTTTTTCTGGTAACTTTCTATAGTGTAAATCAGACTTTCGTACCTACTCCTCCTAGTTTAAAAATAGAGTATAGCTGTCTGTATATATTGCGTCTGTGGCTACAGTTAATACGTTTATACATAATTTGCCAAGTATTTGCAAAATGTTGTGTAACTAAGCGACCATTAACAATCAAAAACCCAAATATGATATTTGAGTAACAATGTTGACGGTTGGTGTACACAGTTGTCATATTACAGAAGACGGAACTACTGCATCTCCATTTGACCTTCGGTGTTAAATCATTTTGGGAACATTAAAGATCTAAAGTCATATAAAAAAATAGAAGTACATATTAAATATTATTAACAAGTTTAATGCTAAAGAAATTTTAAAATTTTCATGGATTGAGTGTCATTGTTTAGTGCTTGTTTATGAACAGTGTTCCATTTGATTTCTATCTTAATAATTCAAATTAACAAATAGCAGTTTTTGTTTTTCGTACATAGACTACTGAAAAACGATTATAAAAATCAAATTTATTTAAATTTCAATCACTTGTTTTCAATATTTTTATTATGTACGGATATAAAACTAATATATGGTTGAATTAAAAAAAAAAAAAATACGCTATCGAATAGGAATAAAAATATGTATAGTCCCATTTGAACAAATATAATTTGTGTTGCAACATGAGAACCACTGGCTTAAAAAAATATTTTCTTCTATAATGGGATGTTCCGCTTGGTCTACCACAACTTTATTCTACAGTATTTTTTTTTTTGTAACTCCTATAATAAAGAAAATCATGCCAGTGGTCAATTTTAGTGTTACACCTGCATATTGATAGTCATATAATTTATCTAAAAATGACTATTAACTGTTAGTTTGTTAGTTGTTGTTGTCAGACACTTTTAGCCTTACAATCAGCCCTAAATTATTTATTTATTATTAACTGAGTGTTGTGTTAAATCATTAATCAGAATTCTCCCTATGTTTTTAAAAATCAGAAGGGGGATATGTTTTATTAAACAAGCGATTGTAGATAGGTAGACAGTGGATGTAAGTTAGACTCTCAATTTCTAATACACACACCGACAAAATTAGGGGAACAAAAAAAGCTATGTATTTAAAAAAGTATGAACCCTCTGTCTTTCATATTTGTGCTGGTAATTCTACATCCACAAAAAATAACACATGACGATATAACACCTAAATATAACCACCTATTAAAGATTGATTATCATTATTGCTATATTTGAGGTGATTTTCAACATTTTCATACCTAATTTCTGAAGTTTCAAAATGTGCAAAAAAAATATTATTGATTTAGATGCAGAATGTTATGTTCTGCTACTTTTATTTGAAGATTATTTACCTAAAATAATTAGGGAAGAAGTAAATTTCGAAAGTATGGTTTTACATATTAAATTCCTATGTTCGGCAATGCCGGTCAACACCTGTATATCCGACTGGTATAGATTCGCAAAGATCGAGAATTATCCATTCGAGGTATATTCAAGCATAAATTCTGCAACCAACTTACTTTTAGGAGAAGTAAACTTCCTTGTAATTTTCATTTCATCTTCATCTAATGACACAGAAGGACCTGCATAAAAAGAATATATTTATGTATATTTATGTTGCACATAAAAGTAAAAAAAAAAATATAAATATTATTATTATGATTATTACTACAGGTGAAATAGAAAGAAGTATCACATTTTAAATCTTTTTATTCTACAAATTCAGTAAAAGATACAAAAAATATGTTCGTACCCCAAAAAAGTGTATACGAATAATAATAGTACTTTAGAGTCCACGAGTGCGATAATAGACGTTATGAAACATTGTTTTTTTATTATTACGTACGAGTAGGTACTTTTACTGAGGTAATTTTATAATTTTTACCTCTCGCTCAGAGAGTATTGGATTCATGCTAAAAATCACATATCCAGATTTTAATGAATAAGCACGTTAAGTAGGTACTAAAAACTTTATCTGTTTTTTTATCTGTAATAACTTCCGAGAAAAACCATGTTTCTAATTTTCGATTTCACCTGCAAGGATGAACCAGCAATTATTTCCGTTATTAAGCGAGATACCGATTACCTTCAAATAAGCAAATTTGCTATACACGATCAGCCGTATTCATAGCAACTTCATTATTCCACACTTATTCCCGGTATAACTATTCCACCTAGTTTAAATTTAAAACTGGTTTAACACTTCGGTATTCATAGCAATGTTATATATTTTATTCACTACTAGCCTAAGCAACAGCAATTATTTACTTTTATTTGACAAACGAAATTGTTTTTTCCTACCTGTACATTGTAACCATGGTTACCGATAATTACCTACCAAGGTCGGTAATCATTACCGACCTCTGTTAAATGTCAATATTGACAGTAACTTTTATACTTCCAAAACCATATAATAAATTAAAAAAGTGTATATTATTATTCAGTAAACTTGGTCTATAATACTATAAATTCACAATAAGGCTGAGTGACATTGTAAAATAATAGGGTTATGTTGAATAAATATTCATATATTTACTTTTTGATTTTTTTGGCAGTAATAAATTATATACATTTTCAGCCTGCTGCCTTAATTCTGGAGGAGCGCAGTCAATGTCACTTTCACTACTCATAATTAATGGTAAAAATTGATTCACACAAGATTCAAATGATTCAAACTGAAGAAACGTCAAAGTTAAAAAAAAAAAACAAATGAGACCTACTTTGATTTTGAAATATTACAAAACAAATGTTCATTTCAATATGCTTCGTTATTATCAATTTAAAAATCATTAACTAGAAAATATGTAAGTGCTAGTAGTGAATAACATAGTATATTTACCTTGGTAGGGAAGACCATTATTGACCAGCGTCTTATATCCCTCGCTTTCAGCTCGGGATACAATCTTGACGCTAGGTCAATAATGATAGTCTTCCCTACCTTGGTTAATAATATACTATTAAACTTATTAGTTTAACTATTCCAGATAAAACATTTGGCAACATTGTATTTTTATTCTCTTTGACGTTTATGCATGAGCAAAAATAATAATTAAATTGTTTTTGTGGAAACCAGGTACGAGTACATAGAGTTAAGAATATAATACCTTAATATCCTTAACCCTCGGAGTACTAAAAGTGGGTCAATCGTGACCCAAAATGTGCATTATTTACTGTATTCCTTACAATTATTTTTTTACGTTCCTGATTTTTCTCAAGTTCTCTTATTATGTTATCTTCTATTATTTTTGATATTATTTGTATGAATATGAATTTTATTTCTCCTGATATTTCATAAAATGTTTGTTGGGTCACGTTAGACCCGTTTTCGGAATTAGTGTAACTGTCGAATACGCGTTGTTTATTTAGCGCATCATATCGTTTACTGTATTTGTAATATACTTTCAGTCTTATTAGTGACTTTTTAGAATCTACAAGTATTTTTTTTTGTCAAAATGTGGAGCAAACGGAAACCTCTGACTGAATCAGAGTTATTCAAATATGCAATGGTCGAGAGGAAGAAGAGGCTGTCGTGAAGCAAAGGGAATAAGTAATAAGTACACGAAAGCAAATAGAAGTACCAAAATCAAAAACAAAAAGAGGCCGTTGTTTTTCCTGTCGCGGTAATGACAATAAATACTAAACTAAATGTGACCATTGTAAAAAGTTTGTTTGCAATTTGCACTCAGACCGTAAAGAAATTATTGAAACTATATGTTAATATTGTAAAAAAGATGAAGATGGTGAACCATCCTAAAAAAACATATTTAGTTTCAACAAAGGAATTATTATTATATTTTATTTTTTGTAAAAATAAGTTTGTATTACAGATATATGGTGAATATTTACCTAGAAAACAAAAAATATTTTTTCTCTACTTTTGTCTTATTAGTATCATTATAAACAAAAAAATAAATGAAAAATATGTAGTTCATGCTATTATTTCATTCAAATTAACCACAAAATCAAAAAATATCTTAAAAAATAATTTAGACTGCATGGGTCACTGTTGACCCGTTTCCGGAAACAAATTTATCAAATTATTTCCGGACTCCTAGGGTTAATATCTATTATTGGAAAAAAATTGATACGATAATTAAAATTTCAATTATTTAGACAACAGACTTCTTCAATTTATAAACTCACTGTCTGCACATATTAAGTAAAATGGCGCCTGAAACTGAGCTTGCAAACGAAACGTTAAAAACAGTGCAGTCACTATAATACTTTCGATGAAAATTTGCATTGTTTGAGTTTTTAATTTCAATAAATGCATTTGAATCTTCCATTGGCATATTTTTAAAACATGGACTTTTCCACATTTTGCGTTGCCGTCATATTGTCTATCTCTTTTACTCGTAATTGAAAAAGTCTATTACTGAGATCGATGATCTCTAGATATTACTACACCTACTCAACACAAATGATTAAATGTTATAATGAAAAAAATAAAATACATACCTATTATTTTCGATGTAACTGATTCTTCACGAGAAGAATTTTCCATAATACTGGATTGTAAATTTTCACTAGTATCTCTTGTACTAATACTTGTATTTTCTTCTAATGCAAGTTGTCTAGACAAAGTTTCTGGAAGAAATTAATTTTGTAACTATTGCATGAAATGTTTATTGGAGTAAAAATTTAATATTCACTTAGTTCATTCAACAGGTACAATAAGTACATTTTTTGTTCTACAACTGATTTATAATATTTAAAACAGAGCACAATTATTAATTTAATTGAAGAAAATTTAAACGTCTTTATATTTAATTTTAGTAAGTAAATTAACAATAAGTAAGCAGTGACCGAAATGTATTTTGTCGTTGTAATATAAATAACAAAAATATAATGTACTGTTCTTCACATATCAAATGAAAAAAAAAAAAAATTCGAACAATTGTAGGAAAAATATTTTTTGTTATTTTTAACAACAAACTTAGAACCAAGGCTGGTCTTATTTTCCAAAATTATAATGTTTTTCGCATTAGACGAAGATACCATGTGCAAAAAACACGACTTTGGAACGTATCACATACTAGCTTTTTCTAATTTTGTTTAAAGTTAATAAGAAGCAAAAATGTATTAGAACTGTCGCTTTCTGCATCAGTGTGAAAAAGTGGTAGCTGAACGCATTAATGCGAAAAATAATGTTATTTTGAATATCAAATTTAAATTATAATGTAAAATAAAAAAATACAATAAAACCCACTAGGTCAGTTTTTTAAAAACCCTGGGTTTTGCCAGCTCTGCCTAGTACTCAGTTTCTCGTAGATGTACTTTTCAGTTTGAACATTTTTTCTCCCTTACACTTTTGTTCTAAAATTAATAGGTAAAAACTTAGAGCGAAATTAAAATTTTAACATTGTATTTCCTATAGTTAAAAAAGTAGACACCCGCTATACATATATACTTACGTAACTCATCATTGATGCTTTGATCTCTGAACAATTTTATATCTGACGTCGTTGGCAACAACTTGGATTTATTACACTTATTTTCTTCCAATTTTTTTCGAACTGCCCTGGAAATGCTTGCATCATATTCAAGAGCAAGAAGTTCTTTAAAATCAGTTATTCTTTTCTTTTTTTCTTCATTTTGTTCTATAAGACATATTGAATACTGAACATTTAAACATTCTTTCAAGTAAAGGCCTAAATGATCTGCCAGAGTCGGTTTTTGAAATTCTCCTGTTTTTGCGTTAAATTCGCACAATTTTTGAATTCCTACAATAATTATATAGATATATTTTGGCTGTAATAAGTCTCTCATATCTATAATTTGGCGATTGTGCTTTTTTACAATAATTAAAAGACGAGCTAATTGACGCAACTTTTGTCTTGCATAATGTTTAAAATGCATTCTTTTCTTATACACTGTACATATATGGGAAGCATATCGCAAAAGTAAAAAGTCATTTTTGATCACATTTCCTATCTCGTCGTCTCTCATTTCACTTAATAACCAAGGTACGTTTGTATGCAGATCCATTTTTCTCAGATCAATTTCTAATTCAATAGAACGTGACTGAGCTCTAATGTTTTTATAATTTTTAAGTATATTATTTGCAGGACATATATGTCGATATAAGTTTCTCGAAATGAAATAACCATAGCAATGTGGACAAGGAGAATAATTACGTGGTAATCGTGACTTATTTTTAGATGGTCTTCTTGATACAATCAGTTCACCATTATTATAGGCCCTTTTTGTATTATTTACAAATGTGCCTTTATTTCTTAATAAACTTATAAGTCTATGTCTTTCGGGATGTTTTGCTGGAAACCGCAGAATATTTTGTACTTCAATATTGTTTTTATGTACACGCACAATATGTCTAGCAAAACGATAGACATACTTTTCACAGAATGTACAAAAGAATTTTTTTTTATTTCCACATGATTCCGAATTTGGGACTCGTAACTTTGATTTATTGTCAATGTAGTTTATAGTAAATTTCTTATTTTTTAGTTTTTTCCGATTGTCATATAATTCGTTTAATTCACCATCAGAAATTTCACTTGAATAAACTGATTGATCGGGTGACGAATTCCCTGGTTTGTAGTCGCTGTCATTATCAATGAATCTACCTGCAATAGAATTAATTAATGACAAATATTTAAACATGTGATTTTTTTATAAAAAACATAATTATGTTTTCTAAATCTTGTAATATATTCTACTCTATGACAACAGCTGATGAATTAAATATTAGAAATTAATCAATTTACAGCAAAGCAATAAATTAGATAAAATTGAATGTTGTTTTTTTTCTATGTATATTATTTACAACTAATCTTACATTGCCTAGGTATGCAGCGTTATAGTGTACACGGATCGCCTTGCTGTGTCTGTGTACAGTGTCATGTCCATAACGTTAAGGGAGGATTTCCTAGACGCGACTAACCGCGGCGGATACCCGCGTGACTGTACTTCTTATGTGTAGATTCTATACTGTAAGTTTCCTACACGCGACTGCGACAGAGCGGCTGAGTGCTAGCCACGGCGACAGTTTTATGACTGTTAATTATTGGTCGGTGGTTAATAGTGAGCAGTGCTTCGCGACAGCCGCGCGGCTCAATGAATAAAAATATGGAAGTCGAGACTTTAATAAAATAATTAAGAGAATATTATTTAGTCTTTCTCATAATTAGTGTTAATGACTAAATGTCTTTTTATTGAAAAAAAAAAACTTTCATGTTTTCAAATTTTAAATATATGAGAACATTTTCGTTTTCTTTTAAAAAGTTACTTGAATTTTCATCTGCCTTTTCCAATTTCTTCAATAACATTTATAAAATATTTACGATAGAACAAAACTGTTTGCACATTCCATAGTCAACTTTTCGAGAAAAGTTTAATAGTCGCCAAGGTATTTTCGATCTTCTTTTGTTTTTGAGCTATAGGCAAAAACTCGTTATTCGCTAATTTCGAAAATATCTCATATGTTATTTATTATGATAGTTAGAGAAAAATTGTTTAAATAAATTTTGTACCATTTTTTGTGTAGAACAAAATGGCGTAATTAATTTTTTTGAAAACTTAATAATTCTTAAGATATAACACAAACTTATATTTCTTTTAAACGGGAACCTATGTTGAAAATAGTCTCATCCTTTTGCTTATTTTATAAGTTTTTCGAAGATATATAACAAGTATACATTCTTTTGTTTGAACATGAATAAAACATAAATTATTAATTTTTTGGGGTGACAAAATTGAAAATTAAGAAACAAATGAAAAAATCTGTTACATATAAACATTCGTTTATTTTACTTTTGTATCTATTAATTATGTTCTTAAAATTATTCTTAATTAGGTATTTATTTTCGTTAGATAAATTATATTTTATGCACGTTATAGTAGGCTTTGGCACGTCGAAAAAAGTGGTTTAATATGTTTTCTGATGTATATAAATTGAAGAAAATAATATTAAAAATAAAGAAAAGGTGATATTTTATTTGTTTCTTATTTTCATTTTTTTCATTCCAAAAAAAATAATAAAACATGTTTAAAACAAGAGAATGGAGACTTATTATACAGAATGTAACCCAACCTGTGTAACAAAATTTGTGTATAGTATTGGGCGCACTAATCATGAATCAAAAAGAATTTTGTTGAAATTCGTAAAATTAACAGTAGTTTGCAAAACTATATAATTTTGGGTGCCACTGGTTATCACATTTAAATACAGAATAAGTTAAAAATAGTTATGCAGTATTTTTATTAACGTAATTAATCATAATTACACTAATGTAATAATAATTTTAAAAACAGGAAAAGATGAAATTTGTAGGTATTTACAGAATGTCACATAATTTACAAAAACAAGAAAAAAAACTGCGAATTTTTTAACTTAAAAATTGTTCAAAGTTACGCCATTTACAGCAATACACAATGCAGCACGTTATATTAGGGTCACCAAGTTACTGCCAAAAACTTACTGATAGAAAAAAATATTTGATTAATTTGTGTATTACAGAAACCTATTCACTGTTCTATTAGGTATGAACCCAGTGGCCCAAAACTGTTCATTAGCTTGGACCCATTTCAACAAAATTCTTTTTGATTCATGATTAGTGCGTCCAATACTATACACCCTGTATATTATTGAAATGTTTATAAAATAAGCAAAAAGATGAGACTATTTTCTACATAGGTTCCCATTTAAAAAATTGTGTTATATCTCGAGAATTATTAAGTTTTCAAGATATCTATCTAATTATGCAATTTTATTTACACGAAAATCGATACAAAATTTGTCTAAACAATTTTCCTCTAAATATCATAATAAATAAGATATGAGATATTTTCGAAATTAGCGAAAAACGAGTTTTTGCCTGTAGCTCTCAAAAACAAAAGATCGAAAATTCATGTGGCGACTATTAAACTTTTCTCGTAAAGTTAACCCTAGAATATGCCAACGGTTTTGCTCTGTCGTTAATATTACCCAAGATACCTTAAAAAACATCGAAAATAAGACACCTGTACATAAGAGCGAAAAGAATACAACTTTCGACAGGCTACGCGAAATGCGCAGACGCCGTAGTAGACCATAGACTTTCAAGAAAATAAAACAAAATAATAGCAGACGGAAAAAGTCGAATAAAATACTTTTTTTTAATTCATTTCTGAATAAAATTAATTGATTGTGTTTGTTTCTTATGCCATAAAATAATAATAGAAGAATCAAATAAAAAACATTTTTTTGATTCATTCAACTTCTTTCCACTTAACGATAGCACTAACTACAATTCATTTTGATTTGAGTAAACACGAGAGTGAACATAGAAACCACGAAATGCTCTTGATGACAACTCGCCAATGAAGTTGATAGGTACGTTAGACACATACTCAGAAAAGTATTAGGGCGATCCACATTATGACGCCGCATAGCCATTCAATATACATCTATGAGAATTTTATTTTCTTGCCGTACGCACACCGAAAATTGACATTTTAAAACAATTTTATGGATAAATTAAAAAAATTATCTATATCCCGAAACACAACTAATACACATAGTTATACAATTCAGATCTCAAATGTTTGTAACTGACAGATATTATGTTACTGTCAACAAACTAATCATTTCAAATAATAATATTGACGTTTTAAAAAAAAAATAGTAAATGGAACAATAATTATATAGGAATGAACTTATACAGTTACCAGCATAAGTAAATATGTAGGAATATAAGGTAAGATAATAAAAATATATATTATCACGGTATATTACCCATTACTGGGTGACCCAATCTGCTTTGTACACAGATGTCGGTAATAATGATGACATATTCGTACCGTGCGAGCGTTTACCAGGCGTAACATCGCGCGAATCTGGGTAACCGGGTTCGATTCCGACTGACGCCAAATATTTTAGAATTTTAAATGGCACAAAATTGCTCCCTGTGCCTGTGGTGCACTCTCCACGCCAGCCATGAATATAGGTAAGTATATAAATAAATAAATATACGGCATATTACCCATTGCTGGGTGTGCCAATCTGCTTTGTACACAGATTTCGGTAACGATGATGACGTATTTGTACCGTGCGTGCGTTTACCAGGTATCACGAGCACTTATTGCTGGCGTGGAGAATGCACCACAGGGGACATTTTTGTGCCATTTAAAATTCGAAATGTTTGGCCTCAGTCGGGATCGAACCCAGTATTTAAATTTAATTTTAAGTATTTACATGAATAAAAATTAAATTAAACGGGAGGTATTGTGTTGGCCACATCAGATTTTTTACATTTAATATATTGAAAATCTTTTATTCCAGCATATTGTTTTGTGTCTTGTTAAGTTTGATTTTTATGAAAACCATTTTTTACATTCAATACATTGAAAATCTTTTATTCCAGCATATTGTTTCATGTCTTGAAGTCTGATTATTGTGTAGCCATCTTTTACATTCATTACATTGGAAATATTTTATTCCAGCATGTTGTTTCGTATGTTTTGCTGTCTGATTTTTGTGTAAACGATTTTTTACAATCGTTAGAAATATTTTACTCCAGCGTGTAGTTTCATATGTCTAATTAAGTGCAATTTATGTGAGAAACATTTTTTAGTCATTGCATTGAAAAAAAATTGAATGCATTTTCATATGACGAATTTTTAAATATAACTTTTTAAAATCCTTCTAACAAATTAAACAAGTATAAATCTTACGATATACACTACCAGAAACTAAAATATTTTCTTTAAAGTTAATTTCATTTTTAACAGAAACTACATCAAGGTCATCATAATTCGTCTCACTTTTGTCCTCTATGTCACCGCATCCGTTTTCTTGAAGATGAGTGTCTGTTTGCGGTGGACTTTCCTCCTTCATTACATCTTGTAGTACATCAACAAATTCACTGTCGTAGGAATTTTCTTGAAGCAGGTCTTCTTTAATGAAAATTTCGTCTACTATTGAATATTCTACTTCTGGGTTATCACTCTCATCCAACACTTCTTCTTTAATACAAACTTCATCAATTTTATTAATATTTGTTTCAAATGTCGTACACTTCTCTATCACGTCTGTATTGATCCGTGCTTCCAAACGTAGGCTGCTCTTCACACAGTCCTTCTTAAATGTATTAAACAAATGAAGATTTTTTTCACAAATGGAACAGATGCGCAGCGGAATTCTCAACTTGATTATAGTCTGAAACATAAATTTGCGTTGGAAAAATATGCTCCTGAAGGATGTAAGTACAAAATTTGTTCTACAGAATTTTATATTTATTTTTACCTCTCGCCACCAAAGATGAGAAAGGTACATCCAGGGACGGCGCTAGGTTTAAATTACTAAGTAGGCACGAGTTGGACAAATAAAACGTTGGGTGGGCACGTGAATTGGACCAAAGAAATGTTAGTAAAAAAAATATTTTTCGGAATTAAAATTTATAAAATACAATTTATTTATAGAAAAACAAATAAGTATATTACATACACTATAGTTTTAACAATTAAGTAACAATATTTAATACGTATTCCAATTACAATAATTTAAAAAACAAAATAAAGACATCATATGTGGCGCATAGGAATCGGCCCATAACTCTAACGCACAGTTAAATGTTTATATCTTGATCAAGACAGTGATGTGTAATTTTTTAATTCAAATATATTATCGAGTTTGCATTAAAACTCAATTTTTATGTTCTTTTGCACATAAAAATCGGGTATGCTTTTGTTTTTCTATGAGAAGAGACTTTTCCATCGCCTAGATGAAATAGTTATTTACATACCAAGTGCGGAAACGATTGGTTCCCGGATGAGTGTTTGCCATAGAACTATTTCGGGAACCAAGTTCACGCACGCGGTTTTTACAATATTTTTTGTACGGAAAGTATAAAACTTAATAATTAGTAATTTTTGTACAAATAATTGTGTTGATTAAAACTATAGTATAATACTGCTTTGTAGCTAATTTCAGAGTGATGTGTCAAATTTAAATTCCTATTATTTTCATGTATATTTTTATAAAATGTAGTGTTAACCATGGTATGTAAATAACTATTTATTACTTAGAAAGTATTTCACTTGTAGTATATAGCAAATTTAAACTTAATAAACTAGATTATGTGTTACCGACTTCCCGAGTACACTGTTTTGCCGACTTCCGCTGAGCAGAAATTGTTGCCAACATAGTGAACCAAATGCACTAAATTCATTATTTTAAAATTAAATTTCATTCAATGATCCACCATTTTTTCTTATTATTATTAAGCGAGAGAGCGTTTGAGAAAATATATTTTATTATTATAAATTTATTTCTTTAAAAAATGGTTTAGAAATAGGAGTATTTTTTCTAAAATTTCCCGGTCACTTATTTGGTGAAGAAATGGGCAATTAACGTTGACGTTTCGGACGTTGCTTAGCCGACGCGAAACAACACATTTCAATACATCAGTACAAAAAATATATTTTCTACCCACATTTCTTTGGTCCACGACTGGGTTCGTATATAATTTTAAATTTAGAAGGTTTTGTACAGATTTACAGCCTAAAACTAATCCAAAATACAAGTCGATATTTGTCGATTGTTGCTCTAGTAAAGCGGCAGCGGCACGAATGGGGATTTATGATTTTAGAATTTTACGGTTGCCAATTACTGATTTCTGAAGTAACCTCTTTAAACAAAAACAAGTTCGAAGAGAGAGAAAGAGACAGTAAAGCACTACCATGACCTCTTGCATAGATTTTAAAACAGTATTTAAATGTGTTGGATAATTTTCTGTTTCGGTATTTTTTTACCTTCCGTCACCTCTAGGTAAGGAAGGTATTGTCTTTGGTCAAAAAATTCGGTGGTGAGTTTTCATTGAATAAGCACGTTTTAGGGTCTTTACAATACGATTTTACTATTTTTACGATGATGTCTGTATGTGTGTGTGTGTTCGTGTGTGTGTGTGTGTGTGTGTGTGTGTGTGTGTGTGTGTGTGTGTATGTATGTATGTATGTATGTGTGTGTGTGTGCGGACGCCGTTTCGTGCACGATATCTCCAATACTAGAATTCCAAAAATTACAATTCTTGCGTATTCCTCTTCCTTACAACCATATGCAGACCTGTTTAGATTTTGGTTATAATTGGTCAACCGGAAGTACCCTCATTTGAAGATTTTAACAGTTTTTCTTGAAAAAATCAGTTAAATGTTATTATAACTTAAAGAATATATTATTGTCTATACGATTTGATTGCATTTTATATTTGATATTCAACAGATATAGAGTTAAAGAAGAATAACGATAATAAATTTTATATAAATTTCATAATTCAGCCAGCTATGCTAACTTAACCTTGGAAACTGCTAATATATTCAGGTAATTCAAATTGACAGATGTCAGTATCAATAAAATGAAATCAATGAAAGAATAAGGGAAGTAACTCTAGTATTAGAAGTTTCTAGATATAAGAGAGACGATTACATATTGGTTTGAACATGTCATGAGGAGAGATGAATATATTAATAGAAGGTGGAAGAAACATAGGAAGACCAAATATAAGATGAAAAGACTGTATTGTAGAAGACTTGAGAGAAAAGGAACTGAATGAGGACGACACGCAAAACAAAAATGAGTGGAAGAAGAAAATAAAAAATAGCGACCCCCTAACGAATGGGAAAAACTAAAGAAGAAGAAGATGTCAGTGTCAAGTGCAATTTGTATAGTTTGTTAATGAAATAACTTTACTGGAAATATAGGATCTTTTGCAAGAAAATTTATGTATGGGGCGCGTGCAGTAACATGACTTTGACCCGTGTCAAAATGACAGCAATTAATTATGTCCATAACTGACAAGTGTTATAATTTTTCAATCGAAATTTCATAATTTTCTTATTTCATGTGGTTTGTTTGTTATCAGGAGTATGGAATTCAGTTGCCGAGAAAGGGAATCACATAATACCAAAAATTTATAATTTTTTGCAAGAAAATTTATGTATGGAATTTGTACATAATACACAGGATTGACGGAAGGTCACATCAGATTTTTATAATTTATCATCAGCTAACAAATTATTGTTATAACAAAATTGATCATTTATACATACGTCAAACACCACGGTAAAATAATACAAATATCAAATCGGATTACGACAATACGGAATACGTTGAGAAGAAAGGCTATGGTAATACAAAACTAAAATATCGCTCTATTCAAGCCTGCCGTCTTCTTGGAAAGTAAAGTAGTACTGGAGGGGAGGATGTGTGTTGTATAACTGAAAAATATATTTGAGGTTCGGTTCTGGGTTTGGGTTCGCTAAAATGTTACGGTTTGGTTCGGTTCAGGGTGGTTCGATGCCTTTAGTCTGTATGCATTTGTAAATATTGTTATTGCCATAGAGTTAACTATATAAACGGAGCGTGAAGCATGTTTGTAGGCAATGACCTTGATGCCCAGTGACGAAAGGGAATGAAACATCGGCCATATTGTACTGTTCCATTTCTGCAGCCTAATACAGAGTACACTGCGGTATTTATTATTAAAATTTACTAAATATGGTTTAAAAAGGTATTTAAACACAAAAGTTTGATGAACAAATTCGAAATAGCATACGTCAACGAAAGCAAAATGTAAAAACGGATCAGAAATGGAACAATACAAGAAGGCGGACCATTCCCCGCATGGCTTCATGATTTCATACTTGTGCTCCCTCTACTATATTCTTAACTCTTTGGTTGTCTCTCTAGCTTAAATCCTAACCATGTTTTCCTGTTCTACTCTAATATGGAAAGAAGTCATTAAATTTTGGTCAATCGGATAACCGGAAGTAGCACTTTCCTTTATGTCTAAAATAGTTTTTCTTAGAAAATACATACATTTAAATGTCATTTTTTCGCGAATTATGGTATTATAAAAATTAAAGGTTATTCAATTTTCTACTAATATGTTTTAATACTTATTTTATGAATAAATTTAACAAAAATAATCCATTATATAAATCCCGGAGTTTTTGCTTTAACGATAAACACAACTTCTTGGTTACACAGTTTCAGATCACAAATTTATGTCCCTGACAGATAAATGTCTATCAATAAATTAATCATATCAAATTAATAATGATAGTGTTTTGACAATAAAATATTAAAATATGAATAAATAACGTCATTATCTCAAAATAAATTTGAATGAATATAATGGCAAAATTCTGGAGGAAATATATTCATAATACATTATTGGAACAATACTTATATTATTTGCAAAAGTATCTTAAGAACTCGTTTTTCATCCTAATCGAACGGGATTTCTCGTTTTCGAAGTTTTTTAAGGTATCACGGGTAATACTAATGATAGAGAAAGTAAAAAAAAAAAACAAATAAGACAACCATATAATAATAGTATAATAAAACATAGGTTACAGAAGGCAACGTATTCTAGCACGAGTTCCAAATTCGCAGTGGCGAGTAGGCGAACGAACGAGTGCTTGAATTGCCTTCTATAACGTGCGTTTTATAGTATCTTCTCTGTTGAGACTTTCATCTATACTCTATTCCACCTTACCAATTCAGTATTGTCGAGAAAAGGGCATAGTTTTGAAATCTCTGATTGGCTGGAATTGGAGCCAAATGTATGCACTGTAATTTCAGACTAGTGTCAGCGTACATGACATGACAACTCATGTGCAATATCAAGTATCATCTTTATCCAATTTGGAAAGCAAGTAGATAATACTTTATATTTCATACTTACTAATTAAAATGTACAAAGTTTCGATGGCATTATGATACCTTTTTAATATTTTAATAAAATGTCAAATGACAGCAGTTGAATAGTCATTTTTAATTTCGGCAGTTCAAAACTGGCGCTGTTATGAGTGCCATCTACTGAATTGGTTAGGTGGAATAGAGTATACATTATTTTTTTATAAAAATATTTGATAATTTCCATTAAGGGCATTTTTTGGTAGAATTATTAGGTTGGTAATAGTGATTTGAGCTTTTTATTCTGTCCGTTGCCTAGATATTTAGTGTATTTATTGCAGTCATCGCATTCTCAAATAACAAACTATCACCAAAAATCATTTAGGAATGAAACTCCTTTTAACGTCAATATGCGTGCTACAATGTGACATTCTAATTTCGAAATAGAGTAAATATTGTAACGTTTATTTATTTGGGCGAACTGTAAAAATTAGAGAAATATTAAGTTTATTAAACGAGATATAAATTAGAAAAAGATAAAAATAACGAACACTCTGAATAACCAAATATAAACATTAATTAAAGACTAAGGGCCAGATGCATAAAACGTTGTTAGCTGACCATGTGTTCTGTCAAAAATACATTGAAAAATAAGCCTTGACAAAGTTAACAACGTGATTAAAGTTAACAATGTTAACAACTAGGCAAGAATATTACTTACAGCCGAAAGCCGAACTCTCGCAACCGCTAATCCTATTCTCAAAACAATTTAATACCAAACTCTTAACACTTATCTAATCCCGGTACTAGCATTGTTAACACTTGCCTTATCCATGACAACATTTATTAAATAACTTAATTCTATTCTCAAAGCATATCACCTGCCGATATAGGTTAAGTTTAGCACCAATTCTTTGTATTGTTTAGTAATTATATATTTACAAAATATTTATTTCTAACATCAGAGTAACTAAATGAGGCCATTTTTACATTTTGATAAACAAAGAGAAGCAAATAACGATTAATTTAACCGTCCAAATAAAACCGATCTTAACCTTATTTATATACTACAAGTTAGACTTAATTCTATTCTGGACATTTGCGATATGGTTAATTTAGATCATTTCTAGAAAGAGGGAGTTTTTACCGGGAGGAAATAAATAGTTATTTTACGATACAAGTACGTAAAGCTAGTCTGACTAAAGGTGCTTTACGTACATTGTACATATGTCTATCGTACACACCGACCACTGACACTGATCGTACAATATTTTATCTTCGATATAATGAAAAAACCCAATATAAAAAAATACTATGAAATAAAACAATATTTGGGTATAGTTCTCTATAAATTTAATTATTTAACGACGTTTCGACAGCGAAGTGCTGTCTTCATCAGGTAAATAACAAAATACAAGTAGTCAAGACAACAAGTTAACAAAATGAGGGTAACATAGATCAAAAGTTACATAAAAAACATACAAAGATAAAACAGAAAATTATGTCGCTGTCGAAACGTTAAATAATTAAATTTATACATAACTAAACCCAAATATTGTTTTATTTCATTATATTATGAGTTCTGAAAGCTTCTTTCATTATATAAAAAAATACTTTTTTGTGCAACCGGCCGCGAAATAGGCATTTCGCAGCCGCAATATAGGCCACGAAATTGAATTTCGCGGTTGTTGTTATGGCAACGACCGCGAAATCCTGTAAACAATTGAGTAAACAATCACTATGATTTTATGATTTTTTCAAAACTAATTGTTTTATCAAATGTTAATTCCATAGCTACCTTGAAAGCCAACTTTCAATTTACAGTGAAACTGTTTAAAATTAATAAAATTTGTAATTACATATTTTTTACGGTTGCACAAAAAATATTGTGTACACCTTGTTGTCTGCCTGTTGTCTTGCCTCGGCCGCAAGCGGTCTCGGCGATAATTTTTCTCTCGGTACGCTAAAGAGTGATTTCGCGGCCTTGATATACAAATAACCGAGGGGTTGTTCACTGGTGTCAATACGTGTACAAAAATCTGAAAATACTTGTCAATACCAAATAAATATCTGACAATACCATGTATTATAGTACAATACATGAAAATACTTTGCAATACCACGCAATACATAGAAATACTTTAACGGTATGTGAAAATAACTTAACGGTACATAAAAATACTTTGACGATATATGGAAATACTTTTACGGTACATGAAAATACATATCGATACCGAAAAATATTTCTTATAAATGCACGCTTATGCAGAAGGCAGAGTCACAGGAACAGAAGTACGGAGAGTGTAGAGGACCTTACTTATTTCGAAGTGTATTCGGGCGAGATTTGGTGTTAAACAATTAAATGTGAGTATTCCTATGATAAAGTACTATATTGCAATAAAGATACAAATTTACAAATAACAGTTTTAAAAGTCAAATAATTTCGAACGATGCAATAGAGAATTGTGGGAAATTTACAGCAGTTCTTAAACATATGTTACCTTTGTATAGTATTTTGACATTAAAGTTTGAGAATCCCTGTAAAATCTGTACTACTAAAGCCATCTATGAAAGGGTCAGGAAGTATTTCCAAACGCTACTAGATTGAAAACTTGTTATCACGTTTCTGAATGCAGATTCACCTCCCTGCAGATATGGGGACCCGTGTCAAAATGACAGCTATTAATTACGTCCATATATATATGTCCTAATTTTTCATTCAAAATTCCATGATTATTATAAATATTAAAGAATATTCTATTATCTATACGAATTGATTGCATTTTATATTTCATATTCAGTGGATATAGAGTTAAAGAATTATAAAGAAATTAAATTTTATAAATCAGCCAGCTGTGCTATAATCATGGAAACAGCTACTATATTAAGAAAATTATAACTGTAAAGAAAATGAATGTTGTAGAGATGAGGATGTTGAGATAGATGTTGAGGAAGACACGGAAAGATACGGTAAGGAATGAATGAATAAATAACTCGAGTATTAGAAGTTTCTAGAAAGATACAAGAGAGACGATTACATTGGTTTAAACATGTCATGAGGAGAGATAAAGAATATATTGGAAGAAGAATGAATAGCTTAGTAACAGACAATGGAAGAAACAGAGGAAGACCAAAGATAAGATGGAAGGACTGTATTGCGGAAGGCTTGAGAGAAAACCAACCGAATAAGGATGACCCGCAAAACAGAAATGAATGGAAGAAGAAAATAAAAAATAGCGACCCCTAACGAATGGGAAAAGCTAAAGAAGAAGATGTCAGTGTCAAGTGCCATTTGCATGAAATAATATTTCTGGAAATTTAGAATCTTGCAAGAAAATTTATGTATGGAATTTGTACATAATACACAGAATTGACGGAAGGTATTATGCTGGGCACATCAGATTTTTTATATAAAAATAAGATAAACAAGCTGGGTAAAAATGTGAAAAAATGTTTTTTCTGTGCAAAATCTTATGGTACCACGAAATAATGTGATTATTGTTCACATGTTTTATCTTTTTTACTTAATTTACAATTCTTGAAAATACATATAATACTAGTCAATACTCTTCAGTACTACGCATTACTTTTCAATATTAGTCAATACGTTAAATACCTTTCAATATTAGTCAATACTTTTCATTATTACACATTTCTTGAAAATACTTATCAATACTTGACAATACTGTAAATACGAAGTATTTTGTCAATCCCTGTACAAAATTTTTGCTAGTGAGCAACCCCTCGCAAATAACTATTGAATCAGGATTACAATATTAAATGAGAAGTTTGTCATGATAACTCTGGTTTTACAAATTTAGCGTGTTTAAAAATTTTAATCACTCGTTGCTCGGCAACCCGTGACAAATGAAACCTTTTTAATTTTACGCACTATAGTAGATAAAGCTTCTTAAAGTGTTTATGCATTTGGATGTTCATCTGTGTCATTTTTCTTCGTCAGATATGCAAGATCGAGTACTTCTGCTGTGGTATCAAGAATAATGTACACAAATTTTACCAATCGTCTGCAAAATATACGCCCGTGATGACAACAATGTGATAGATAATAACAATGTGATAGTTGATAATTGATGACAACAAAACGATAGTTAATTCATGTACTCGCGACTTTTCTAAGCCCGCATAACAAATTCACGAATCTTACATTTTTTTTACATAATTGTAAATACATTTCTTGTCTGATAAAACGACGAAATAGCTGCATTAAAGCAGTGCATACGTCAGTTGACATATCTCATTCAAAGTATCTAAATCTATTAATGAGCGCGTACCGTATTGAGAACTGACATGTCCGATGGCGGCAGCACCATCGGGCCGATCAGCTGCTTCTGAATTGGTACTCGCAGTGTTGTGACATATGAAAACAAACAACAAAAGCAATTTGTTTCACTTAAAATGGGGTTTGGTACCACAGAACATTTTAGATTTCTGGAAGCAACAGCTACTTCTAAATGTATTATAGAAGATATGTTAAAATGTATTTATAATTTTATATATATTTAATCAATCGAAATAGATGATCGCAGATGAGCGAATTATAAACCCTACCATAATATTATGTGGAGTATTAAAAAATGACGGTATAATGTGGGTAATATTTGCACTTTGTCTGCGATCCAGTGCAATTTCTGCAAAACCACATGAAATTAAAATACATTTAGAGAAAATTTAAAAATTATTAGTGCAGAATGCACGTGTAAAGCTAGATAAAGACCACGAAATATGTAATTATCCGATTTAAAATGACGAGAACAAACTTTCATATGTTTTGTTATTTGTTTTGTACTACGAATTGCATATTCCCATGCTTTTCGTCGATCCATATCCATTTCAACACTTGCTCTTGTCGTAATTTTAACTTTATTTTGGCCATGTTTCGGAAAATTATAAAACCCAATGTCTGTGTCTCGACCAGATCTTGAGAGTGACGTCATAATATACAACAAGTTGTACGACTTTTTCCCATTTTTATTCACATCAAATGAACAAACCACATGTAACTCAAGCATACAGACACAATATAGTACCAAATCGGAAAGTTCATATTTTTCCCACCAGATGTCATATCGCAGCTTGTCAGTTGTCAATAGTATTTAGCCTCTAGAGTAGTGTCACAATATTGGGAGTTTGTGCACACATGTAATCGGGGATTTTCTTTGGTCCATGTTCGAGTATTTTGAATATTAGGTTCATTGTTCAACGTGAAATGTGCATTCGTCCGTAAAACAAATGGATTGAATGAAGTGTCGGTCATGATTTGCCTTTTCCTGCATAATTTCGCAAAATATATTTTTATATTCAAAATCAAGTTGAAGAAGTTCTTGATAACCGTGTGAAGTTGGCACCCCCACGTAGGAATTGAGAAATAACTTTTGCATAATTTTGCCCAAGTTATGTCTAGTTTTGCCCAACTCTAATTTTTTTGCCCAGCCCCCCATAACTCATGAGTCAAAAGTCGATTTTCTATGGTGTGGCACCCCCATAAGCGAATACGACAAAATCAACTACGACATAATTTTGTCCAAGTTACGCAGGATTAAGTATTACCCTACCTTACCTAACGTAATCTAACCTAATCTAACTGAACTTAACCAAAGTTATGCCCAGGTGTAACGTAGAACGGTCAATTCTGAATGTACACAACCATTAGCTTGCCACGAGTCTTCGGAGAAATAAGGAAAACCAACCGCCGAAGATCGATCATTCTCCACCACGACAATGCGGGCTCTCACACATCGGCCCGAACAAGTGTCTTTTTGAGCGCTCAAAACGTCGATTTGATGAGTTATCCGCCCTATAGTCTTGATTTGGCACCCAATGACTTGTTTTTATTTCCGAACATCAAAAACAAATTGCGAGGTCGATGTTTTTCGAGACCTGAAGTAGCGGTTGTTGCGTTCAAAATGCATGTTTTGGAGATATCTCAATCGGAGTGGAAAAAGTGCTTCGAAAATTGGTTCACACGCATGCAAAAGTGTATTGATTTTCATGGAGAATATTTCAAAAAACAATAAAGCTATTTTCAATGATAATTATTTGTTTTTGTTCTCTAATCCCGAATTATAAATGGGAACCCTCGTACTACAAAGTTAGGAAAGTATAAAAACAAACACTAAAATATTGGAATTAATTACAGAAATATAGTCTTACAAACTCCCCACTCCACGCCGCAAGAACAGCAATACATTTGAGGTTAATTTTTTATCGTTCCTAAGTTATTCACTTCCTTTTAAGATAAGTAAAATGTAAAAAAATACTTACAATTTCAGGCATAAGATATTTTACTTGAGTGATAATTTTGTTGTCCACAATGTTGCATTTGTTATCACCTTTTGAGCACATGAAGCACAAATCAATTATAGAACACATGTTTAATAAATTTTATAATCACTGTCACTAAATACTATCTACAAATTATATATTTACAATCTAGTTGTAGTAGTTACAAAAGAGGTTAAAGCACATTAACAAACAGCATACACACTACTCTCTACACGCATTTCTGAGCCAATATATACTCTCTTTTCTATGTTCCTGAGTACACAGCAGAGATAATAGGTTTGTTCCTACAGAAAATCCCTGACTTGTTGCTGACAGTTTCGTACTAATTTGTTGTACGCATGCACGAGCAATGACTGGTTTGAAACTAGTCAGTGATTATTTACTGGAACACATGATCAACAGTCAGAAGAATAACGTGGTTTTCGGCGTTTGTATAAAATTCAGATTTAACCTATAATTATTTTTTGTCAACATAATTGTAAAATAATATGGAAGGTAGGTACAATTTTTTTAATTGTAAATTATAATTACTTATGAAAAAATCAAACTTTACTATTGCAAACTTTTTGATAACTGTCAACAACCTATTCTTAACACAATGCGCATGCGGGGATTTAGAATTTGTGGATAGTCAGCAAACTTTTCTGACTGTCAGCAAACTGGTTTGTGGACTGTTGGAACAGAAAACTTTTTAGTCAGGGATTTTTGACAACCGCTGCTGGAACACTTAAAATCAAACTGCGCAGACTCCGGACTGTCACGGACAGTTTTGTACTGCTGTAGGAACAAACCTAATATATCTATATACACAGCTTCACCTAGGAAAAACTCCCAACGAAATTGAGATGGAAGTGACACTTGTGTAGTTGACATTTGAATCGTTTACAATGCCATCTCTTGACTGCTCTTTTAAACTACATATATTTATTATTTAGATATAGTAAAGAAAAAGGAATAAAATTTGTATATGAGTATATTTCAATAATATACTAACATTAACATTTACTTTATGTAGGCAAGAAACCTAAAATATGTATTACAAATTACAGGTATCTATGCCTGAATAGAAAGCAGAAAATATAATAGAAAATTGTAAATGATGAATAATGTATAGATGGCACCAATAAAATTTAAACGCATGGCCAGCTTCATTGAATATGACGTGGCTCGCGTTTCGTCCGCCATTTGCGAGCCACTGTCATATTCGTTGTTGTTGCTCAAATTATTATATATTTTCGTGGCTATTTGTTTTATTTTAATGCAAAACACATTTAAATGGGAACACGCTAAGCGTCCTAATGTCCTTCATGGGCCATCCATAGGCAAAATTGATAATTGAAAAGATTTTATAAATAAAAACTTTATAAATAACAGTGTGCTAGTACATATATTTTTCAACCTTTCAAAGAATTAGTAGAACTATTGAATTCATCTTCAAATGGCCCTCAAAAGACTTTAGCTGATTGAAAACATGTAATTTCATATAAATAGTATAGCAATAATTTTATTTGGTGCTGAAAAATGTATTTTTAGATATTCAAAAAACTGAAAACATATGCACGTAGAAAAGCGAGAGAAATATTCATTGCGCAAAAAGCAAACTGGTGGAGGACCACCAGAAGTAAAAAAACTAACCGAAATAGAAGAAAAGCTAATGGGTTTGTTATCAAAAGTGTCTATAGAAGGTGCACCTATAGTAGATGCTGGTATAATTGATGCTAATGAATTAAGTATGCAGGTTGTACATAATTGTAAAGAAGGTGGCATAATCGATGATAATGAATTAAGTATGCAGGTTGTACATAATTTTAAATAAAACATCTTTCTTTATATATGTAACAAAAATTATATGTATGTATAGTGTAGTAGGTACAGAGAAATAATTGCACAAATAAATTTAATGTTTATTATTTACCTTTGAATAACGTTTTCGTTTACATTTAAAACCAGAATAGTAACAATATTCGCCATTTTCTTAATTTTAAAGGTGGTGGTTAATTGTTAACACTAGGTACTTACCATGGGTTTAATTTATTGTGTTTAACGTCAAAAATTAACACCAGGTTTTAATTATTTTAACGCTTTTGTCGTTAGAGAATTCCAAATTTAGTTTTAACGCTTGCGTTAAAAGTTTAACTCTATCCTTGAAAATAACACAGGTATTTAAAAGTTACAGAATAGACCCGTATAGGTGTTAAAAAAGTAAAATATTTTAAGGGCATATAGTACTGACCAAAATGAGTAAAAAAGCTAAATCAATATGGGTCCAATCTTCAAAAGTTTCCGATATATAAGGCAGTGTAAAATGAGTTTTACGGGGTTCGATTACGAGTGCCGACCTTGGCCAATATTTAATTTTCAAATAACTTTGTAACTATTAGAAATTGATAAAAATGTTTCATACAAAATTTTATTGTTTTTTTTTTAATCTATTTACTGACAGACGAAATTTTGTTCGATCACTATCTTTGTCAATTTTTCTTCGATTTTTCGTTTTGCTTTGAAACAGTTGAAGATCAGGCCTATGCTGATTAAGCATTTTTACCTTCCGTCACCTCTAGGTAAGGAAGGTATTGTCTTTGGTCAAAAAATTCGGTGGTGAGTTTTCATTGAATAAGCACGTTTTAGGGTCTTTACAATGCGATTTTACTATTTTTACGATGATGTCTGTATGTGTGTGTTCGTGTGTGTCTGTATGTATGTATGTATGTATGTAGGATGTTGGAAGGACGATTACTCAAAAACTATAAGACTTTATATTTGTTTAACTACGTATTTCTTAATCGGACATTCATGGGAAGATCTGAAAAGGTTTTGGTAACAATTGGACAACCGGAAGTAGAGGATTCTTGAAAAAATCTTCTAAATATTATTTTTTGAATTTTTTTTTTTTGGTAATATGTATTAAAAAAATTAAATTCTTTATCTGATACATTAAAATATTTTATTATATATTCTATAGATTTAGAGATAAAAGAAATATAATATATAAAATAATCTGTTGTAATCAATTTTACAGCCGAAAGAATGCCATGGAAAATAGTTGAAAATTTAATATATTTGTAATTAACATAAATGTCAGTGTCAGAAATCCGAAGACATTACTGAAGACTTTTCTGCGAAGTACATACATTATATTATTTCTTAATGTATTAATAGTTAAATATTTAATATTATAGGTATATTACAAATAACCTTCAGAAATACTATTACTTCCGACAATGAATTGGAAACATCTCGAAAAATTAGAAGAGTAGGACAAAATTTCTTCATAGAATGAATTTAAATTTAAAAACTCTATATATATGGAATAGATATAAATAGAATTTTTGGTGTAGAGTGTAGGTATACAAGGAATGTTAAATACATTAGGGCGCGAGAAGTCATGTTACTTTGTTGGCCTTGACAAGCAGATATGGGGGCCCATGTCAGAATGATAGCTAGTAATTATGTATATAGATGTCATATATCATAATTTCTCATTCTAAATTTAGTGATTTTCCAATTCCATGTGGTTTATTTACCTCGACAAGTCAATTCCACACACCTGGTAACAAATTAACTACGTGAATTTAGAAAATCTTGAAATTTTTAATGAAAAATTCTGACATTTATATACATAATTACTAATTATCATTCTGAAACAGGCCCCCACATCTGCTTGTCAAGGCCAACAATGTAACATGACTATTCGCGCCCTATACTTATGTAATAAATAATATATAACTAAACACCATAACCTCTTTACTATCTACAACAACATTAATTTAGTAAATATTAACTAATATCAGTATCTGATGAAGTAACTTATTGTTTGCCTTGAAGAAAAGTCATAGAATGCAGCAAACCGTTCTTTATACAGTAAGTACTTTAGTAAGAAGCGATCAAAATCTGTGAAAACTAGAAAAAAATCACATTAATATTATTGTTTGTAATCACAATACGTTGCCAAGGAGATGAAAAAGACTGTTTGTTCATTGGTAAATTTAAATGAGTAGTTGGGGCCCGAGCCGTTAGATGGCGCCACAAAGGACAATGGTTGTCTATTTAAGTGATTTCTTCTGTCCTTGCTTTTTCTACCGTTGATGTTTACTTGTTACTTTATCAACAAAAAATGAATACACAAAGCCTACTCTTAACATGAAGTACGAAAGGAAGACATTTTACCAGGTGAGTTCCTTGGCCTTAATGACATTTTGTAACGTGTTTTCACAAAATTGAAATAATAACATTGAAACTTAATCTTCAAACTTTTCAGTAAGTCAAATAAAATTTTCCTAAATATTTTAATAATAGAATATAACACTTTTGAAAACTCCGTTTATAACATGTAAACAAGCATGTCTGAAAATGACAGTTTTTATAGTATTTTGACATTAAAGTTTGAGAATCACTGTAAAATCTGTACTACTAATGACATTTATGAAAAGGTCAGAAAGTATTTCCAAGCGCTACTGATTTAAAAACTTGTTATCACGTTTCTGAATGCAGATTCACCCCACTGCTCTACACCATAGATTAAGGGAAATACAATATTTGAATATTTAGCTTGGAGGAGCAATCAAGAGATGGCACTGCAAAACGAAATGCCAACAACCATAAAAATATAATTTCGCGAGTTGTAAAGTGCAATTGTTATTAACCTATTTCCAACTAATACGTTTTTATTGTTTGTAAATAAATATTTTGTTGGTAATATTTAGTAAACGTGATTATAAAGTTTGTTAAACATGTGTTCTATGATTGATTTGTGCTTTATGTGCTCAAACGACAAATGCATCGTAGTGGACAACAAAATTGTTACTCAAGTAGAATATCTAATGCCTGAAATTGTAAGTAATTTTATTTTTTACTTTTACAAACTCATTTATCTATTTATTCATATATTGATATACATAGTCATAAATATCGATAATAAGTTAACCTCAAATATAGTATAATTGTGTGATATTTTAAAGTAAGATGATTTTTAACTTTAGACTTTAAAGCACAGTTGCTCTAGTACAGTTAAATAAAATATTAAGGGCTAGTTAAATAAAACGCTGTTAACTGATCAGCATTGTAACCATGGATACGTATCAAAAATACATACACTGGAAGGCGTAATTTTTGCGGAATTATCTATGAATCGCCTATAATATCCTAATAACCCTAGAAATTGTTTAATTTCTATCCGCGTTTTTGGTATCGGGAATTTATTTATCGCGTCGATTTTATTTGAATTTGGTTTGACTCCTTGCGGTGTAACTACATGACCTAAATATTCTATTCTGTTTTTAAAAACACGCTTTTATCTAACTGCACTTTTAAGTTGGCTTCTTGTAAAACTTTAAAAACTTTTTCTAAATTTTGAATATGTTCCTCTAATGAGTTGCCTAAAATAATTATATCATCTAAGAAAACTAAACATTCTTTTCCAATTAAATCTTTTAAAATATGGTTCATTAGGCGTTGAAATGTACTCGGGGCGTTTTTTAATCCAAAGGGCAGTCTTGTAAATTCGTAGTGTCCATTATCAACACTGAAAGCTGTTTTCGGCGTATCTTTGTTATTTACTTCGATTTGATGATAACACGAAGCTAAATCTAATGTCGTGAAGTATTTACATCGTCCCAATCTATCTAAAATATCCGTAATATTCTAATATTAGGGATAGGGAATTTGTCTGATATTGTTTTTACCTCCCGCTACCCTTGGTAAGGGAGGTATAGGGATCGTGCTAAAAATCGCATATCGAGATTTTGATAAATGATCACGTTTTAAGGACCCTACAATCCAATTTTAACATTTTCACGATGATGTCTGTGTGTATGTATGTGTGTGTGGATCCTGTTTACGCTCTAACTCAAATACTATCATTCAGAAAGTTTTGAAACCATGTATGTATTTCTATCTTATTCTAATATGGAAATATCTGATTAGATTTTGGTGGCAATCGGATAACCGGAGACGGCAGTTTACTTGAAGCTCAAGATAGTTTTTCTTCAAAGAATACCTTTTAATGTATTTTTTTCTCAATTTGTTATTATAAAAATTAAAGATTATTCCATTTTCTACAAGTTTGCTTTAATACTTTTTCTATATATTGTATGGATAAATTTATAAAGTAATATAAAAATTATCTACATAGGTAAATGGCGGGTGGTACTGTGTTGGTCACATCAGATTTTTTTCATTTAATGGGGACTTATGATTTTGACGTCATCGGCGACGGATCGGCAGCGGACCTCCCTCTACTCAATTTAGAAAGGGACAAGAAATTTTTAGAAAGAGCGAGGTGATATACTTGGCCGAGTCGATCAAATGCTTTCCCTCTTCAGCACCTCCCCGTTGATCACATAATTTGTTATTTAGACAGCAAAGTTTGGTTAAGTTATTATGTTGACTGAGTATTTATTCTTAACTCTATGTGTGTAGTGATTGTTATTAATGAAACATTGCGGAATCAAATCTTTCTGATTCTCACGGAGGGAAAACAAATTCGATTTCATCGTTTCAATTTGAAAAAAATCTGTTGTGGCCAGCACAATACCTTCCGTCATTCTCGTGTATAATGTATAAATTCCATAATTTTTCTTACAAAAGATTCTAAATTTCCAGTAAAATTATTTCATAAACAAACTATTCAAATTGCACTTGACACTGGCATCTTCTTTTTCTTTAGCTTTTCCCATTCGTTAGGGGTCGCTATTTTTGCATGTCGTTCTCATTCAGCTCCTTTTCTCTCAAATCTTCCGCAATACAGTCCTTCCATCTTATCTTTGGTCATCCTCTGTTTCTTTAACGTCCTATTACTAAACTATTCATTATTGTTCCAATATAATTCTTCATTTCTCCTCATGACATGTTGAAACCAATGTAATCGTCTTTCTTGTGTCTTTCTAAAAACTTGTAACACTAGAGTTATTTTCTTACCATATCTTTTCGTGTATTCCCCAATATCTACTTCAACATCCTCATATCTGCCACATTAATTTACTTTTTATTGATACTGACATCTGTCAATTTGAATTATATGATTATATTACTAGTTCCCAAATTTGGCATAGCTGGCTTAATTATAAAATTTAATTTCTTTAAAATTCTTTAACTCTGTATCTATTGAATATGAAGTATAAATTGTAATCAAATCGTATAGAGAATAATATATACTTTAAGTTATAATAACGTTAAATGTCAATAAATCAAATTTAACTGTTAAATCTTCAAATGAGACTACTTCCGGTTGACCAATTATAACCAAAATCTAATCAGTTGTTCTTCTGGATGTAAACTTGAGGAATACGAAAAAATTATAATTTTTGGAATCGTGGTATTGAAGGTATGGAATCCGGAAGTTTTGTTACACACACACAGACACACAGACACACGGACACACAGACACACATACATACAGACATCATCGTAAAAATGGTAAAATCGTATTATATGGACCCTAAAACGTGCTTATTCAGTAAAAACTCATCATTGAATTTTTTGACCAAAGACAATACCTTCCTTACCTAAAGGTGACGGAAGGTAAAAACATGAACTGAATCTATGTAAACACTACAAATTCCACTGTTGAGAGAGACGGAAAAAATAATGAAATTTCGTTTAGTGTATATCCACGTCTTAATCTTATTAAAGTCATACATAATTTGTCTCTGGATGTTAAATTATTAAATTAGTTTTCTTTGACGTTTTTTTGGAAATATCTGTATTTCAACTTTGGCATACTGTGGGATTTAACAAATCATATAGAACATTAAAATGTTCTACTAATAAGCCGGTGAAATATATAAATTTTACAGCATCATTGCTTAATAAATTATAATTTAGTTTCCAATTATTGACAAATTTAGTTTCATTTCTCGATGTCTCTACAGCACCAAATAACTTTCTTACATAATAATTGTTGACTGTTTGGGTACTACTTTCCTTATTAATCTTTATTTCTGTTTGTGTGGAGTTGTTCTGCTTATTATCAATTTTTATATGTGTTTTTATTAATATAAACTTGTGTCTTTTTATTAGTAGACAGCTTTATTAAAGTTGCTTGAGTTGCTGTACTTGTTTTTCCAAAATAAGTTTGATTATGTTTGTCCACTTTACAAACATAGGTTTGCGTCATTTTATTGTTATTTTGTACATAATTAAACTTCCTTTTTTATCACAGGTTCCTGTAAATACATTACTAATTCATATTCAATTTATATTAATCATATTATTTCAACTTCCGTGTTCAGTCTCAGACATGTTTATCACAGACTATCTAACCTAACGGCTTTCTTTTCAAACAATGGTTGTTGTGATCACGTGAGACCAAATGTGGATCACGTGATAAACGTCAAACTTAGAGCTAAATCTTGCTCACTACATAACTAATTATTAAATACTTTTTTACACACTAGATGGCGATCAAAATATTTAAATTGTATAAGTCCCCATTACTTGAATCGCGAATCGGCTGCTAATTTCACCGTCATCATCTTGTGGCTTTCTAGAGCCATCCTACGGCAAGAGTGATAACTATGTGCGGCACGCCGAAGCTCAAATTTTTTGGTTGTAACGTTTCATTTTAATAGGTGCGTTCAATGAAGCTAGCAAATCGAGCAAAGCGGAAGTAAAATGTACTGAACGGCTTGCTAACTTAGCATTTGCTCGTTTTGCTAAGTAAGCAAAGCAAGCGACTATTAGGTGCGTTCAATGAAGCTAGCAAATCGAGCAAAGCGGAAGTAAAATGTACTGAACGGCTTGCTAACTTAGCATTTGCTCGTTTTGCTAAGTAAGCAAAGCAAGCGACTATTTTCTCGCTTGTTTTGCTGCATGTAAAAATATGGCGCACAAATTCAAATATCATTTGTAATATTTGAATATATTTTCAATGAAAATTAATGAATTACGTAAAAGTAAAGGCTCATTCACAGTACTGAAATTATACTTAGAAATTATAATTATATTTAAGAAATATAATTATAAATTATACTTAAAAATGACCGTCTTGAAGCATGTTAATAGAATTTATAATTAGTATATTGTGCCATCTACAACATTTTTGTGACATAATAATTTGACATAATTGTTAACGTCATTGTTCATTTTAATACTCGTCTCTCGTCTCTCGTCCTTGCGCTCGTCGAAATGAACATGAGTATGGAAGAATTTATTTCTTGTATTGTGGAAAATTCACATTTATGGGATAAAAAAGATATTTTTTTAGCACCTGGTGGAATAATACTCCTAAACTCGTTTTTCTTAATTTTATGTTCTATTAAATTTAATAAATAATCAAATTGCTTAAAGCTTAAACGCGTGTATTCAAAAATTTTTTCTTCGCCCGCCTGTCTCATTTCTTGAATTAGATTAATCCAATCTCCTTGGTTTGTTCTATTTTTATTTAGAGGATGAATCCACCAGCGACGTTTTTTAACTTTAGACTGATTTACAATAACTTGATAACAAAGTAAAGCAAAGAATCGTCGTTTTAATATTATTTGGTTTAATATATTTAAATTATTTACGTTCATATTGATGAAATTAATGTCAAATTTGACGTGACAAAGCTGATAATATGTTTGTAATTTTTTGTTCAATTTGATTGGCTCACTTATAATTATATTTATAAGTGAAATATATGAAGTTTGCATAAAATACTTATTTTAAGTTATTTTAATTTAATTTCATTACTAATTTGAAGCTTTCGAACGCTCACACTTGAATGTATTGATATAAACTTATAATTATAAGTTTAATTATAATTACTATTTATAATTTCGCTTAATTTCAGTGCTGTGAATGAGCCTTAACATAAAATATTTGTACTTGAGTTTACTTGCGTGGAATATCCTAATAAAATTAAATTATGCATGTAATTAATACCATTGAGAGTTTATTTTCTATTTATTATTTATCTGACACTGCATTCAATATATCAGTGTTCTATTCTACGCAAAAATTCAATATTTGAAAGTTTTCAATTTTCGTAACCTCACTGACTGACAGTCATCTGACAGTTCGATCGTAGCAAAACAAGCAGATCGTTCAATGCACGCTCTAGCAGATAGCAAATGCTAAGTAAGCATTTGCTCGATTTGCTAGCTTCATTGAACGCACCTAGTCTTTCCTAATATATATGTATGTACCTTCCTATCATTTAATTATAGTTTTCCTCGTTGCATTGTTTACTATTATTCTGTCCATTCTTCGTATATCTTTGTATTTTGGGTGCCTTCGTTAGCTAGTGTTTCGTCCAATAAATTCTCTCTGTTGTTTCGCTTCCCTGTTTTTTTTTAGTTATAATTATATTTCAAATGTTCCTGTAGTGTTTTTTATGTAAAATACATTTCACTTCAAATTAGTAAGTTATCTCATCCTTCTTCTGACTATTTTCGCCCTATTTTAATTCTATTTAGTGGATTTTTCAATATTTTATTCTTTAGCGAACACACGAGGTCATTTATTTATCTGTTTGACACGTTTTTAGCTGTTTAATTGCGCTAGTGGCGTGGTAGATCGTTTTTCAATGTATATCTTTTTATTTTGTTGTTGATTTTTTAAGCGCCCTCGTCATCCGGCTAAACTTCTGGGTTCCGGGAAAAGTTTTGAGCCTTATGGTTGTCTGGTAATAGGTATCTAAAGGAGTGCACATGTTCTTTTTACGAGTGTGTTGGGCACGTGGCTGATTGTCGGCGTGACATAGTTTGACGCGAGTGGAGTACCCGATCGTTGTTTTGAAACAGTATTTGCGGATTTGTACGACATCGGGGGGCCTGCATGACTTTCCACTGTTATGTATTTTGGTGGGTGTCTTCGTGTGGTGTCACGAGCATCTTTTTCGAGGATTTGCGACTCTGCCTTCAGCGTCACCATTGTTGTGGACACCTTCTACATTGTGCCCAGCGGCTGTCCCTCCGCCGTCACCATCGCCCTACATCATCGCCTACAATTCCTCCGAACACACCACTTTAGATAAGTACCTTTTTTGTTTTCAATAATATAGTTCTTCCTCTTTTTTGTTGAGTTTGTTGTTGTGAGAAAAGAACTTAGAGTTCAGTTGTAGCCTAGGAGAACTGTTGTTACAGTGTCCTCGCTCTAAAACTTTATTTGGTGCATCATTTTGGGTGTATTTATTACTATTTGAATCATTTTTGTAGTCAATTGAAAACTTCAGTATTTTTTTTGAACAATTTTTATGTACTACATGTAAATTGGAGCCATCAGCTCATTGTAAGCAGTATTGTTGCAAAATTTATTATATGTATAATAGTATCGATATTATATTCGGCTGCATTTTTTCCCATTGTCGTGACTTGTAACTCTGGAACGTGCGTGTACCTGCCCGAGCTACGAAGTTGATCAATTTCACGTTGCGTAGATGTAATCTTTGCGCCCGATACTGGGTTACGAGATTCCGGGTACAACAATACATTGTCCTTTTACTATTTATTGGTTTTGCTATTGTTAATTTCATTTTTTTTATTGTACAGATTTATATTGGACTTACACAAATTTTACAGTGCCTTTGTATATTCAAATTTAACATTATTAAATTCTTTTTTATCAAATCCTTTTTTATCTCTCGCTAAGAGAGGCATTGAATTCATGCTAAAAATCGCATATCCATATTTTAGTGAATAAGCTCGTTTTAAGGTCCCTAGATTCCGATTATAACATTTTTGCGATGATGTCTGTGTGTGTGTGTGTGAGGAGGTACGATATCTCAATTTCTGTAAGACTAAAGTCCTATGTAACTACGGTTTCCTCAATCTAACAGTAATGGGAAGAGTTGAATAGCTTCTGACAACAATTGGAAAACCGGAAGTACTAGTATTTTAACAAAAATCTTCTAAATATTATTTTTTGAAAATTTATGTTATTACAAATATTTAAAAACAATATTTTCTATCCGACACATTTCATTTTTTTATTATATCTTCTATCAGTGCAATTCTTGTGTCAACGTTAAAATAGCTTAGAGACGATCTCTAGCTAAAGGTGAGCTTTAGTGTTTAGAGTTGATGTTATTCTACTGTCGGTAAATGAGCTACGCTAGCTAACAGTGACCTTTAAGCAAAACAATACTTGGCAACACTGTATTATCTGTCAAAACTTATAAGTTGCGAAGTATAAAATCATAATTCATAATATTATTAAATAATAATTTGATCAAATAAACATAAATACAACAAGTATTTTGTTTGTTAATATACAGGTATTAATTACTTTAATAAATTAGTAGGTTGGCAATAAATAATTATAGATAATATAAAATGAACAATTTTAAGATTAATTTTTATTTATTGTAATCTCATACATACTTAAATTATTATAATCAGGGAATATGAGTAAAGAGAAAAGAAATAGAAAAAAAAAATTGAGTAAGAGGAGAAAATAATTGTAGTACAATTTGTAAAAGAACATCCGCGGCTTCATTGGGTTTTCTTTGTCGGGGTTTTTAATTCGTACATGAGTACAATCCACACATCCAACGACCTTAGGAAAACCAGCAATGCTATAGAATTCCAGCTTCAGCTCTTGCATTCGCTCTGGGAACTTCACAAATCTGTGCAAAACTGCTTCGAAGGAGCTTGATACCCTAGCTATGATTCTGGACACCGTAGCATGACTTACGCCATGCAGATCTCCTGAAATGTAGTGTATTATTACAAAAAAAAAAAACTTAGTAAAAGGTTTTTAAATGTATCGTTTTTACTCTTTGTATTAAGTAATAAGTTGTATTCAATTTTAAGGTTAGGTAGTGTATAAAATTTATGAATTTTACGTCCCTAGTTCAACTTGGTAGTACCCTTTCGTACAAAATCTAAGTGCTATTTAAAGCTTGTATTTAATATTACTCCATAATATTTCTTTCTTGCTGCGAAATGGATTCCAGTTCTTCCGTAACCAGGTCAATTAAAATTGACAGTTTCTTTTCGCTATCTGTATCTTCGTCTAAATTCTTCATCATCAAACTGTTGAAAAGGATTTGTTCTTTCACGTTCAACTCTAATTCTTCCGCTATTTACGTCTAAAACCTCTCTAACATCTTCAATTTCGGCGCACTCACCATATTCATCCGCCATCTTGTTAGCGTTTATAGTTATTTAACTATCAAGTGTGTTAATGAGGGCGATTAATGATCGAGACATTTTAACGCGTGAGCGTAGCGAACGCGTTAATTGTTGAGATCATTAATCGCCAATTAACACACGTGTTAGTTACAATATTTTTTCGTTGACCGTATCTTACTTAAATGGAAAATCTAATTTTACTCTATGAAAAATTTTTTTAGGTTAGTAATGGTTGACCGAACGTCAAATTTTACGTCAGAAAATCAATAAGTTTTGTCATCAATTGTTTTCAGTGGGTGCGTTCAGTTAACTTAATCCTAGATGACACAAGCGGTATTTTATGTTATTTGAGGAATTTTATTCTTTCAAATTCATTTTAAAGGTATGCTACGTGAATATATACCTAGCTAGTAAGTGTCAAAAGCATGATTTTTAATTCTGTCTACCTTTTTGCTACAACTTAGCGTTAGCAATATATGCTGTGTTCCATGTGGCGAACGCACCCAATAAATCGTTTATTAATAAAAAATCATGCATTAATAGGGGTCATTAATGAATGATTTTCTATACATTAAGATAGCCTATTAATAAACGGTCGACGGAAAAACGATTTAAAGTTACCCAATAGCACCTTTAAGTTTAGAGGTGACCTCTAGCGTTAGCGGCGGTAAAAACTGACACTAGAATACAATTTTTTAGAGCAACTCTAAACTGCACTAACGATGACCTTTAAGTTTTAACGTTGACACAAGAATAGCACCCTATATATTTAAAGATATAGAAATATAATCATATATTATACAACAAGACGATTGAAAATTCTCGATTATACGAAACGTGTTGCCTGGAAACACCACGAGACCAAAGGTCGAGTGGTATTTCCAATAGGCAACTCGTTGAGTATGTCGAGAATTTTCTATTGTCGAGTTGTATACAGGGAGACTATATCATGAATAAAAAATAAATTAAAAAGTAAATAGTAAATTTAACGTAGACCTGTGGTCTATTTTATTTTGACAGAAACGTCAAACTACGTACTACATAACCTACCTTTTTAAATATAGTTGTAGTAGTATGTAATATTAGATACATTGAAATGCTCGTATTTCAAAATAAAAGTTTGTATTTCAAATAAACTAGCAACAGTGCAGTTCCAAATTTGTGATCCAAATAATTATTTGTTTATTTGTCAAATTTTTACTTCCATAATTCCTTTCTGTCAAACAATAGATGCGTTCAATTATTTGTTTCGGTGCACTTGGAGCAGTCAGTGTGATTTTAAAAGTCTACTACTTAAAGCATACAACGCACGATTTTTCTCCTCCTCCTCCTGTAACTACAGATTCATTTATATTCGTATACTCGTTACTGTGATCGAATGAAAAAGATCATGTCCGCAAATATAATTAAAAATGACATTGCCAGTTCTGAGTACATAGAACAAAATAACCAAACGCACTTATAAGTGAATATACGAAGGTAGGTATATTCGAATATATGTACCAAGGTTCGTATATTCGTTCACCATGGATACTCAATAATAACCGCTGTAATACGTGGTAGCTAAGGAAAATCACACATTCTTATTGGTTTATAACTTAATGAATGATATAGTCTATAAAATAATCTGTTGTAATAAATCTCACAGTCTACTCAGGGCCCAAACATCTCCATGGTAACTACTTGAGAAATTTAAATGTGTGTAATTGACAGATAAATGTCACTAATGTCAGTGTCAAAAATTCAGAAATATATGTAGTACTGAAGGCTTTTCTAGGAACGATATTTAATATTTCTTATTGTATTATTAATTATATATTTAAAATTATAGGTATATTACATGAACCCTTTAGAAATAACGCCAATCCCGTTAATGAATTGGAAAAACCTCGAACATTTCGAAGAAATGGAGAAAACATGCTCATAGAATGAATTTAAAATTATAGAAAATACGTAAATATAAAGATTAGGTGTAATTAGAATATTTTGTGTGTACAAGAAATGTTAAATACAATACAGATTTATTTATTTATCGTACCTCAGTCGTTTCCAGGCAACAATTACGGTAGGTAAAGTAAATTTAATATCTTGTTTTGGTACCGTCCTTTTCATATTTTTCCAGTAAAAAATTACGTGGCGCCCTTCATCCGTTTTATAACCCTTATGTGGTTTCAACTCTGCCCTCCTCCACTGTCTAAAAGCTGGCGGTCGCACACCTCCATAACTAGGGTGCGTAAAATAGTCGCAATCGCTCACGCAGCGGTTGCACTAGGGTACCTTTATATACAGGATATGGCCATGAGGCAAGATCGCCGCCATAAGCGAGCCAATGTCAAACATATTGATAATTCATTTCCCTATTTATTTGTGAGAAATGTGATATTATATTATACAGGAATATTAAATAAGCACACTATGAATCTAAAAAGGTAATAAAAATTCATTTATTTAAGAGATACACAATTATTATTATGACATAGATTTAGAGGTTATGTAGCGTATAGGATATAGGTTGTTATTATCACATCAAATTTAATAACTGTGGTTATTATTTACATAATAAGTATATATTTTAAACTTACCTTTTAAAAATTTAAATGTTTGTACTTAATATTGGTAATTTTTATGTGTTTTCAATATTGTCAGTCACCGTAGTCAGTATCTCAAAAAAATATACATATAAATAAAATAAAAGTATTACTTACATTTTAAATAAATATTAGAAGTATATTTAAATGTGTTTTGCATTAAAATAAAACAAGTAGCTACGAAAATACATAATAATTTGCGCAACAACAACGAATATGACAGTGGCTCTCTAATGGCGGACGAAACGCGAGCCACGTCATGGCCATACCCTGAGTATATAGGTTCTCTAGGTTGCACGCCACATGGTAACAAAAATACAATACCATGGGGTGCTGTGCACCTATTGGTTACAATCAAACGAAGCGTTCGACCGTTAAGCTGTGGTATAACAGTACCGGTGGTAAAGTGCAATTTAATTTGAATGGGGATTGTAGGCAACTGTCTTTAAGTTCGTTTTTAGAGCGTGTATAGGAATTATGTCAGGCGCGTAATGTTACGAAAACACTACTCAATGCATCTGCTATTGATTTGATCGATGGTATTGTGTTTAGTTTAGGCGTGTATTTGTATTAGACTTGGGACGATTTGGTTGCGTGATGAATTCTTACCAGTCAACTATGAAGAGAAACTCTTTGTTGAGATATAACGACGTACCCAAGGTCCAAATGAATCAATCGGAGAATATATCGCGCTAATGACATTATTGTTTACTAGACTACGAACTAAAGTTTCGTACATATATTGTACATCTTTCACGAGCATATATTTACCATGAAAATTTATGTTTCAGAAAATTATCAATTTGAAGCTTCCGCTGCGCATCTGTTCCATTTGCGAAAATAACCTTCAATTATTTTATACATTTAAGCAAAACTGTGTGCAGAACAGCTTACGTCTGGAAGCAAGTATCGAGGAGGCACAGGCACAGGGGATTACGGACGTGACGAAGAAATGCTCCACATTTGAGACAAACATTAATAACACACATGAAGTTTATATTAAAAAGGAAGTGGTGGATGAAAGTAATAATCTAGATGTAAAATATTCATTAAACGAAATTTTCATTAAAGAAGATCCGATACAAGAAAATTCCTACGACCGTGAATTTGGTGATGTACTACAAAATAAAGTGAAGGAGGAAACAGACACTCATTTTCATGAAGACAGCAGCGTTGACATGGACAATGAAAGTGATCAGAATTCTGATGACTCTGACAATGTAGTTTCTGTTAATAATGAAATAAATGATAATATTTTAGTTCATGGTAGTGCAGATCATAAGATTTATACTTGTTTAATTTGTAAGAAAGATTTTAAATATTTATCGTATTTGAAAACTCATCATATGAATATTCATTTAGGAAAAAGAGATTTTCAGTGTAACGAATGTAGAAAATTATTTACACGCAAATCAAGCCTACACACACATATGAAACAACACACAGGTGTAAAAGATTTTCAATGTAATGAATGTCAAAAATTGTTTTCACACAAATCATGCTTTGTCTTACATATGAAACTACACGCTGGTGTAAAAGATTTTCAATGTAGTGAATGTAAAAAATTGTTTTTACGGAAAGCAGACTTAGCCAGACATATGAAACTACATGCTGGAGTAAAGGAATTTCAATGTAATGAATGTAAAAAATGCTTTTCAGATAAATCAAACTTAACCAAACATATGAGAAAACACACTAGAATCAAAAATTTTCAATGTAATGAATGTAAGAAATGGTTTTCAGAAAAATCAAATTTAACCAAACATATGAAAAAACACGCTGGAGTAAAAGATTTTCAATGTGATGAATGTAAAAAATGGTTTTCACAAAAATCACACTTAGTTACACATATGAATCAACATAGAGTAAAAATTTGAAATGCAATGTTTGTAATTAAATGTTTTGTGATAAATATATGAAAATTTATTCTTGAATAAATAGCGAAAAATAAACTATCCTAAATTATTTGCAGATAAAAATATAAAACAAGCATAAAAATCCATGCGATCCCCATGGGCCATGAAAAATATTAAAATTTCATGGATCTCATCAAGGTCTCACAGCCATTTAAAAAAAATCATAATGACAAATAACAGATTGGAGATTATGTAAAATATACGGGATAATCAATTTACTGGATTCGGAGCCCCAAATTAACATCATACGCCATTTCTGATTTCTTTGCAATACCGGGTGTCCTAAGAATTACTCTCATTTTCTAGTTTTTAATCAATAGCATTTATAATATATTTAGTTAAGTACTATATTTTTTTTAAAAATCTGTTGTATCCAGCACAATACTTCTCGTCAATTCCGTTTTATATGGCATTAAGCATCTTATACAGGGAGTTCAAAAAGGTATTTTTTTAGGGTATATACCGTTTTATGTATTCTCAATCAAAATGTATTTTTCCATAATTCGGAAAATTATTTCTTATTCAATCCTTGCAACATTATTACTGCGCCATTCCCGACATGATTTTTTTTATTCAAAATAATTATCTAATCACGTAACTGGCGTTGAATAGGAAATAAATTAATTCGTAATTATTTTTAATAAAAATTTCGTGTAGGTCAGTTGCACTAAAAATGTGCACTTCAAAAATTGTGTAAATAATAAGAAATAATTTTCCGAATTTTAGAAAAATTCTTTTTGATTTACAATCAGCAATTCGAAATGTATATACCCTTAAAAATACCCGTTTTAACAGCCTTTAAACTTTTAAAGATGTATTTCCTGAGCCAAAGAATCTAAAAAGAGATTCACAAATTAGTGTCGAGAAGCAATATACTTTGAAAACAATAATGAAATGTAATGACTGAGCAAAACCAAATATAGTATTGTAAAACAATATTAATATTTCTGTCGTATTGAGTTCTTTTTTAAAATATTTCTTCGATAACTAAGCATCTTATTGTAATTTTTCTTTCATATTTTTATAATAAATTTAAATCCATTATTAGAGTTAAAAAATCTGCTGTGGCCAGCACAATACCTTCCGTCAATCCTGTGTATTATGTACAAATTCCATACATAAATTTTCTTGCAAAAGATTCCAAATTTCCAGTAAAATTATTTCATAAACAAACTATGCAAATGGCACTTTACACTGATATCTTCTTCTTTAGATTTTCCCATTCGTTAGGGGTCGCTATTTTTATTCCACTCATTTATTGTGGGTGTCCTCATTCAGGTCCTTTTCTCTCAAGTCTTCCGCAATACAGTCCTTCCATCTTATCTTTGGTTTTCTTCTGTTTCTTCTACCTTCTACTATTAAGCTATTCATTCTTCTTTCAATATATTCTACATCTCTCCTTATGACATGTTCAAACCAGTGTAATCGTCTCCCTTTTATCTCTCTAGAAAATTCTAATACTTCTATTTCCCTTATTCATTCATTCCTTACCGTATCTTTCCGTGTCTTCCCCAACATTTATCTCAACATCCTCATCTCTACCACATTCATTTTCTTTTCAGTTATTTCCCTTATTCATTCATTCCTTACCGTATCTTTCCGTGTCTTCCCCAACATTTATCTCAACATCCTCATCTCTACCACATTCATTTTCTTTTCAGTTAGAATTTTCTTAATATAGTAGCTGTTTCCATGATTAGCATATGTGGCTGATTTATAAAATTTAATTTCTTTATAATTCTTTAACTCTACATACATTGAATATGAAATATAAAATGCAATCAATTCGTATAGATAATAGAATATTCTTTAATATTTATAATAATATTAAATGTGTAAATAATATTTCATAGTTTGTTTATAAAATAATTTTACTGGAAATATAGGATCTTTTGCAAGAAAATTTATGTATAGGACACGAGCACTCTGTAGCAGAATGACAGCTATTAATTTTGCCCATAACTGACAAATGTCATAATTATTCATTCAAAATTTCATTTTTTGGTATTTTATGATTCCTTTTCTCGGCAACTGAATTCCACATTCCTGACAACAAATAAACCACATGAAATAAGAAAATCATGAAATTTTGAAAGAAAAATTATGACATTTGTGAGTTATGGACATAATTAATAGCTGTCATTTTGACACGGGTCCCCATATCTGCTTGCCAAAGCCAGCAAAGTCACGTCACTGCACGTGCAAAAGATCCTATATTTCCAGTAAAATTATTCCATAAACAAACTATTCAAATTGCACCTAACACTATCTTCTTCTTTAGTTTTTCCCATTCGTTAGGGGGTCGCTATTTCTTATTTTCTTCTTCCACTCATTTTTGTTTTACGTGTCTTTCTTATTCAGTTCCTTCTCTCATATCTTTCTAGAAACTTCTAACACTAGAGTTACTTCCCTTATTCTTTTATTCATTTACTTTTTATTGATACTGACTACTGACATCTGTCAATTTCAATTACCTGAATATATTAGCAGTTTCCATGGTTAAGTTAGCAAAGCTGGCTGATTTATGGAATTTATTATCTTTATAATTCTTTAACTCTATATTTGTTGAATATGAAATATAAAATGCAATCAAATCGCATAGAGAATACTATATTCTATAAGTTATAATAATATTTAACTGAGTTTTTCAAGAAAAACTGTTAAAATCTTCAAATGAGGATACTTCCGGTTGACCAATTATAACCAAAATATAATCAAGTCTACATATGATTATAAGGTAGAGGAATACGCAAGAATTTTAATTTTTGGAACTCTAGTATTGGAGATATCGTGGCCGAAACCGCGGTCACACACACACATACAGACATCATCGTAAAAATAGTAAATTCTTATTGTAAAGACCCTAAAACGTGCTTATTCAATGAAAACTCACCACCGAATTTTTTGACCAAAGACAATACCTTCCTTACCTAGAGGTGACGGAAGGTAATAACGGTAATTCGATAATAATATGCCTAATTACAGCGAGTTAAAATTTTAAATCGGTTTCTTCTCCATTTTACTTTTTTGCAGTTACAATCTTGTTATTGTAGAACCGCGAACTGTAGAATTTTTTTTAAAGTCAACACCAAATTATTACAGAGTGGGTTCACAAACATTCAGCCTTAAGGCCTATTTATATTTATATCAACGCAAGCACGCAAAGCAGTGGGTAACGGGTAACGTAATAGTGAAATGTGTAATTTATAACCACATTAAATTAGCTGCTTGTAACCAATCAGAAAGCATAGTGCAAATCGAAACTTCTTTTGAGATTTGACGTTTACATAACCTTTATCGTGTAAGAAGCACTTGCGCGCGTGAAAATACTGACAAGTGATTGGTTACACGCTAAAGGGAACGCAAGGCATGACGCAGAAAGTTGGCCATCTCTTGCGTGTCGTTCATTGCGTTACCTACTGCATTGCGGTGATATAAATAGTCTGTATTATAAGCATGTGTTTTAACTCCTTACGTTACCTATTGCGTTTGCGTAGCGTTGTTATAAATAGGCCTTTAGTGGAATTCGAATCTCGAGCGCACTCATGACGAAGAGGCGTTGGTCTAACTATTGAGCCACCGGAGCCAGGCTATGAGGGATTTACACCGATTAGTTTGAGGCGAAATTGCTTTTCAGCTGTCTGTGATATTTTATCTCATTTTTTACCTTCTGTCACCTCTAGGTAAGGAAGATATTGTCTGGTCAAAAATTTCGGTGGTGAGTTTTCATTGAATAAGCACGTTTCAAGGACTTTACAATACGATTTTACTATTTTTACGATGATGTCTGTGTGTGTGTGTATGTGACCGCGGTTTTGGCCGTGACGCGGTTTTTACAATATTTTTTGTACGGAAAGTATAAAACTTAATAATTAGTAATTTTTGTACAAATAATTGTGTTGATTAAAACTATAGTATAATACTGCTTTGTAGCTAATTTCAGAGTGATGTGTCAAATTTAAATTCCTATTATTTTCATGTTTATTTTTATAAAATGTAGTGTTAACCATGGTATGTAAATAACTATTTATTACTTAGAAAGTATTTCACTTGTAGTATATAGCAAATTTAAACTTAATAAACTAGATTATGTGTTACCGACTTCCCGAGTACACTGTTTTGCCGACTTCCGCTGAGCAGAAATTGTTGCCAACATAGTGAACCAAATGCACTAAATTCATTATTTTAAAATTAAATTTCATTCAATGTTCCACCATTTTTTCTTATTATTATTAAGCGAGAGAGCGTTTGAGAAAATATATTTTATTATTATAAATTTATTTCTTTAAAAAATGGTTTAGAAGTAGGAGTATTTTTTCTAAAATTTCCCGGTCACTTATTTGGTGAAGAAATGGGCAATTAACGTTGACGTTTCGGACGTTGCTTAGCCGACGCGAAACAACACATTTCAATACATCAGTACAAAAAATATATTTTCTACCCACATTTCTTTGGTCCACGACTGGGTTCGTATATAATTTTAAATTTAGAAGGTTTTGTACAGATTTACAGCCTAAAACTAATCCAAAATACAAGTCGATATTTGTCGATTGTTGCTCTAGTAAAGCGGCAGCGGCACGAATGGGGATTTATGATTTTAGAATTTTACGGTTGCCAATTACTGATTTCTGAAGTAACCTCTTTAAACAAAAACAAGTTCGAAGAGAGAGAAAGAGACAGTAAAGCACTACCATGACCTCTTGCATAGATTTTAAAACAGTATTTAAATGTGTTGGATAATTTTCTGTTTCGGTATTTTTTTACCTTCCGTCACCTCTAGGTAAGGAAGGTATTGTCTTTGGTCAAAAAATTCGGTGGTGAGTTTTCATTGAATAAGGTCTTTACAATACGATTTTACTATTTTTACGATGATGTCTGTATGTGTGTGTGTGTGTGTGTGTGTGTGTGTGTGTGTGTGTGTGTGTGTGTGTGTATGTATGTATGTATGTGTGTGTGTGTGTGTGCGGACGCCGTTTCGTGCACGATATCTCCAATACTAGAATTCCAAAAATTACAATTCTTGCGTATTCCTCTTCCTTACAACCATATGCAGACTTGATTAGATTTTGGTTATAATTGGTCAACCGGAAGTATCCTCATTGGAAGATTTTAACAGTTTTTCTTGAAAAAACTCAGTTAAATATTACGATTTGATTGCATTTTATATTTCATATTCAACAGATATAGAGTTAAAGAATTATAAAGATATTAATTTCCATAAATCAGCCAGCTATGCTAACTTAACCATGGAAACTGATAATATGTTCAGAAAATTTAAATTGACAGATGTCAGTATCAATAAAAAGTAAATGAATGAAAGAATAAGGGAAATAACTCTAGTGTTAGACGTTTCTAGAAAGGTATAAGAGAGACGATTACATTGGTTTGAACATGTCATGAGGAGAGATGAATATATTGGAAAAAGAATGAATAGCTTAGTAATAGCAGGTGAAAGAAACATAGGAAGACCAAATATAAGATGAAAGGACTGTATTGAGAGAAAAGGAACTGAATGAGGACGACACGCGAAACATAAATGAGTGGAAGAAGAAAATAAAATATAGCGACCCCCCATCGAATGGGAAAAACTAAAGAAGAATAAGATGTTAATGTCAAGTGCAATTTGCATAGTTTGTTTATGAAATAATTTTACTGGAAATATAGGATCTTTAGCAAGAAAATCTATGTATAGGGCGCGTGCAGTGACGTGACTTTGCTGACTTTGGCAAGCAGATATGGGGACCCGTGTCAAAATGACACGGTTGTTTCATGTGGTTTATTTGTAATTAGGAGTATGGAATTCAGTTGCCGAAAAAAGGAATCATAAAATACGAAAAAATGAAATAGTGTATGAAAAATTATGACATTTGTCAGTTATGGACATAATTTATAGCTGTAATTCTGATACGGCCCTCATATCTGCTTGCCAAGGTCACAAAGTCACGTGACTGCACGTGCCCTATACATAAATTTTCTTGCCAAATATCCTATATTTCCAGTAAAATTATTTTATAAACAAGCTATGAAATATTATTTACACATTTAATGTTATTTTAAATATTAAAGAATATTCTATTATCTATATGAATTGATTGCATTTTATATTTCATATTTTATAAATCAGCCAGCTATGCTATAATCATGGAAACAGCTACTATATTAAGAAAATTCTAACTGAAAAGAAAATGAATGTCGTAGAGATGAGGATGTTGAGATAGATGTTGGGGAAGACACGGAAAGATACGGTAAGGAATGAATGAATAAGGGAAATAACTCGAGTATTAGAAGTTTCTAGAAAGATACAAGAGAGACGATTACATTGGTTTAAACGTCATGAGGAGAGATAAAGAATATAGTGAACGAAGTATACTTCGGAAATTTAGAATCTTTTGCAAGAAAAAATATGTATGGAATTTGTACATAATACACAGGATTGACGGAAGGTATTGTGCTGGCCACATCAGATTTTTTTTAATACAAAAATATCAAAAATAAATATATGTGAGAGGTCATTCAAATAAACTTTAATATTAAATCTCTACGTCATTTTATAACAAGTATACGAATAATTTTGCCTGTCAGTATTTGTATATAATTTATATTCAGCACAATTATTATTATTATACAGGATACGTTCGGCATTAACATTTTTAGCGTTCAGAGTCCTCGATTGCGTTCGGCATTGACATCAGAGCGATCTATAGCGTTCAGCATTGAACTCGCTGAGCATCTAGAGCTGATCTAGAGCTCGCTCTGTGTGCTCGGCGCTTGGTCATCGAGCATGCTGAGCTCTCGATTTGAGCATGCGTATAAGCCTTAATCTGAACTGTCATTTCTGTAGCGGATCAGTTAAAAATTCCCGCGTAGATATTGGCGAACAAAAATTTAAACCGGCGAAGGGTAGTTCTTAGAATTCTTAACCATGTTGTCACCAAATGTGTTCCAAGGAATTTGAACTACTAATTGACTCAGTTCTACGTTAGTAGCCAGTCAGCGAGTAACAGTTAAAATGAACAAAGAATTGAATTTATATAATAATATGTGCCCTTTATGTTCATTTAAAGCATGTTTTATGGAAACACTGGAGAAACATGTGGAGAAAGACCATAAAGATTGCGAATTTATAGGTAAGCCAGAAAGTATGTTCTAAAAATTTCGCAAAACACATCATATAACATTTGTCAGAAAGCTCGTATTCACCATCGCCGGTATCCCCATCAGTTAATAGAGAATTAATTGATGAAGGTAATCATAAAATATATTATTAAATTTAAACATAATTTTATTTTCCAAACTTTAACAGCAGCAATGCATATGCAAATTTTATAATGTTCATGTCTTTATTTATTTTATAATAATACCTACAAAATTAAATTTATAAATACTACGAAAACTTTTAGAAATATATATTTTAATACAATAAAAAACAACTTTTTAATAAGTTACTGAAAACAGCCCTACTTACACATTTGTGTATTATAATTTCCCGCCTAAACTATGAATCTGGAGCGTTCGGCATAGTAGACCTATGAGCTCTGAGAAATCCGTAGATGTCTATGCCAAACGTACCCACAAACCAAGCATTTGATTCTGAAATATTAAGAGTACAGTATTTTTTTAAATGAATTTCATTTTTTTTAAAACCTTTTTATTTTACATTTTACTGATAAAACTAAAGTGTACGAATAATTTTATAAGACACTGTAAATAAATAAAACTTCTGGATTGCAGTCTAATATTAATAATAATTGCGAACCTCGTTACAATATTTGATAAACATTAATTCGAATTGTAAACAATAGTTTAATTTAAATTACTGAATCAAAATGAGAATAAAACATAGAGCAAAATAAGTTTACATTGATTATTCGTTAGTTTTTTTTTGTATGTTCGAGTTTTCAGCCCAAATATTGAGCTCCATCCATTCTGTCCTGTCTTGTGCTTTCCTTATCCAACAGTTTCATGCGATGTGTATAATATCATCTCTCTACTTTAGCGCTTTAAGTGCTGGGCCTTTTGTGAAATCCAGATTATTGCTTCTTTGGCCCATCCTACTGCCCATTTGCATTTGAGATTGTTGTAATATATTTTGTTGCAATGTTTTAATCAACTGTTAATGAGGATTTGAAGAGGTGAAAAATGGAGACTCAGTCCTTGGTTAAAATATTATTTATTTAAAACAATACCGATGTTTCGGTCTCAATTAGACCATCCTCAGGGTTATGTTTAAAATGTTTTTAGATTTGTTGAAAAATATGAAATTGTACATAATTAAAAAAGGAGGTTGTAGATGTTGTCAAACTATAAAAATATAATGAACTCTGATAAGAATGTACGTATTATTTATATTTTTATAGTTTGACGACAATTTCATATTTTTCAACAAATCTAAAAACATTTTAAACATAACCCTGAGGATGGTCTAATTGAGACCGAAACGTCGATATTGTTTTAAATAAATAATATTTTAACCAAGGACTGAATCTCCATTATTTCACCTCACCAAGTAATATATTTTATTTTTGTTTTTTTCTCTTATGCCTGAGTTTTTAATTCTATCCTGTACTCTTATTTACAGTAATTTTCTTTCTAAACGTCTTTGGCAGATTCATAATGGGAATGGGAACAGGCGGTGGTGACTGTAACACCACGCTAGCCATGCACTTTTTGGGACTATGTAATGAAATTTGTGCACTTTAGTAGGCGCACGCTAGCCCACAGTACTCATAATTGGAGAATTCGGTACTAAAAGTGATGGATAGCAGCTTGATAGTTATTTGAATACTCCATTTCAAAAATGCGTTCTTGTCTTGTTCTTGTAGTGTGTCATGATTGGGAATGTCTTCAACGCCCGAAGAACCAAGGCGGCATGTTGCTTAGTTGGCCACTGCCGCAAGATGCCTCTCATGGCAGTTTTCTATATTTTTTTTATTAAATTTTATTTTTTTACAATTAAAAATTAATATACACAAAATATTATTATTTTACATAAATTTTATTTTAACCTAAAGCGTACAATACATCATTTTAACAAAAAAAAATATTATACACAACAAATTATCTACACAATTTTCAAATGAAGGAAATTTATATATTTGAATTTTAATTTAAAAAAAATATTTAGTATCAAATTTCTTAAACCTAACACTTATAATGAAAAATAATTAATGCTGCATTCACAATATTAATTTGTAGTCTTAAATTCTAAGTTCAAATTATTCACAAATTTAAAGATTATTTTTAAAATTATGGTTGAAAATGAACTCCACTTACAATGTTGAAGAATTGAAAAAAAGATACTGAACGTATAGTATACATTAAGTCTATTTAACACGGTCATAATTTTTTTTTTTAACAAATTTAGTAATAAATGGTGGGGGGGGGTCTCGTGCGCATGAACCTGAATGTCTGGTCGTAAATTTGATGGCCCGAGTTCGATCCCAACCGTCATTAAAATTATTTCGGATTTTTAATGCTATAAAAGTAGCCCCTGCAGTGCACTCTCCATGCCAGCAATAAGTGCCTGTGAGGTAACGCCTGGTAAACGCCCGCACGGTACGAATATGTCATCATCAGTACCAATATCTTCGTATAATACAGACTGACACACCCAGTAATGGGTAATATGCCGTAATGATATATTTATTTATTGGTTTCAGTAGAAACGAATGTTATGACAAACAGGATATTCTATTCCATCGCAAATTTCATTATAAATTATGATCGTGTTAAATTTACAAATTAATTTAAAAAATATTATTTTCGAAATTTGCTTTTTAATGATTTTTGATAGCGATCAACCGCAAGTCGTTGAATGGGATCCAAGGTAGCATGAGGATGGCTGTCTTGTCCAGTTAAGAACTTATTTGTACGCTTGCACCAAACGTAAATAGAGAACTTAACTGTAAACAAGACAAACGTCCTCGCAATATCGTGGATCCCACATGTCAGTCCAGTCAAGTCAATATTTTCATGTATGTACCCAACTAATGTTTTCCTAATATTCTTGTGTGAATGTAGTATCAATGATGTGTTTTGTGTAATACATGAATCTAGTTCTAGGTCTCGTTAGGTCGTTCAGTGTCAGTTCCCTAACTTGTATTAAACTGTGTTCTGGTAGTGTTTCATTTGAAAGTAAGAGTCCTGTGCAGGTAGAGCATGTTCGCGCGTCGGTCAGTTTGAGGACTTTACGGGCAACGTACCCTGCCACGTAGGCAGTTGGTGGTACTGCCCATCGCCTCCGTTCTAGGTCGAGTACTGGTACTGTCAATGTCTCGTTAGTAGCGTCAATCTGAGAGCTAGGGTCCGGCGAAGTTAATACTTCTTTTGTTAAAAAACTTTTTAACTGCGCAAATGAAACATCATCATCGTCTTCAGCACAGTTCGACCCAGCAGAATGAGCTGGCATGAAATTGTTTACACTCAGAGTCTGGAAAGAGGAAATGAAAGATGCAGCTGTAGGGTTTCTGTTACAGCCTAAATGACTTCGAATATTCCCAAAAAAGTTCTCTAGTGGGTCTTGATTTAATGCTCTTAGATCAAGAACATTAAATCCAAGACTTACTAAAGATTTCCAAAGATAAATATTTTGCACTTTTTTATATACGTCAACCACTATGATTGAGATAGATGTAAACACAACCCAACTGAGAAAATTACCCATAATACTTGTTTGCTCTTTTTTACTCCTCCTTTCTACATGGAATAAAAAAATCATGATCTAAGCAGAGATGAGCAATTGCTCGATTGAAACCGAACAAAATTCAAGTAATGGTCTGTGACAAACGAACGCGGATTTCTGCATGAAGTACAAAAAGCAGAGATGTTTATGTATAACCTAGATACCCAACTTTGTATGTTTCAAACTACGTAAAAGTGAAGCCTCAAGGTCAAGATGCGGCCATTTGTTAAAAAGGCAAAATAATAATGTATGATATGGTAAATATAAAAAAATAAAACTTATAATATAATTGATATATGAAGGTTATCACAAATAAATTGTTATTAAATTGGTGAACTAAAACGCAATACTTGTTCTTAAACACTATTTATTGATTAGAAAATAATATTAGTTTATTTAATTTGTCTTTTGCTAACAATTTGATTCTGATTGGACCACTTTGCAATACTGTGCAATCTAATTTTTATATACTGCTTGCAAATATATCAAAAGATTATAAAATTTATTATTTTTCTTTCAATATTATTTGTATTTGAAAATGTTTTTAAATTATTAGTGAAAATATTAATATGTTTCAGTAGCTTTAATTATTTTAAAAACGCTTTCTGATGGGGAAATTAATCCTCCATTATTTTCAAAATCAGTTAAAACTGAAAATTTATATTTCGTTCACATTATGGTCCAATGTTAAACAGTTTTCAGTGCAATAATTACATGATTTTATATTTAAAACCCTTCTGCTATTTTCTTTTTGTTTTAAATAGCTAGGAAAAGCGGAAAATATCGTAGGGACTGCATCTGGTTTCAATTTTCGAATGTAAGTTCCCGTCCTAAGTAAATAATCATTTTCTTTAAAATGATCGCTGCAAACTTTGTTAGCTTTAGTTGGGGTAAAAGCTTTTCTCCTTACATTTATAATCCAAGATTTTAATATATGTTTATTTTTCAAAGGAAATCTAAAAGATATAAAATAATGTATACATTATATTACTCACATTCTACATACAAATATTTTAACTTTATTTTCCATTTATCACATTGCTTAAGAAAAAGGAGAAATTCAGAAAATTACATAAGAAATTTCCTATTCACATAATTTTAAAAATATTAGGTCACAAATTAAATTGGAAATCAAAACTGCCTATTCTAGCTATGTGAACAAATGTGAATCCTCTCTTAAAGATGATCCTAATAAATTCTGGTACTTTATCAATAGCAAAAGAAAAATGTCAACCATTCCGAATGTCATGTCTTACAATGACGAAAATTTAACTACTCCAAATGAAATTGCAAACTCTTTTGCTTGTTTTTTTAAATCAGTTTTTTCACCTCTTTCTGATACCCCTGCTATTAATTATGATCTTTCATCCAATCATGTTACTGTTCCTTATATTTCCCACTCTGATATTGAATTGTCTATAAAAAAATTAAAATCTTCTCTTTGAAGTGGTGCCGATTTAGTTCCTAGTCTGCTCATTAAAGACTGTTACTATCCGATGTCAATTGCACTTCATCATATATTTAACTTTGCTTTAAAAACCGGGTCATTTCCCGACTTATGGAAAATGACAAAAAAACACCTATACATAAATCCGGTAACATAAATAATACTGAGAATTACAGGCCTATAGCTATCTTGTCCAACTTTAGTAAAGTATTCGAAAAAATTTTGTACCATAAAATTTATCCTGAAATCAAACACTTAATATCACATACTCAACAACAATTTTCTTTCTCCTCTTCACTTATCTCCCTTCTGTCCTCCTATTTATACCAAAGAAAACTCTTTGTTCAATACCGCGGTTTTAATTCTGATACTTATATTGCCACATCTGGAGTTCCCCAAGGATCCAACTTAGGGCCCCTATTATTTATTCTTTTTATTAATGACTTACCACAAAATTTCAAGTGTGATAAACTTGTATTTGCCGACGACCTTAAAAAAATTTATCCTATTTTATCTTTTGACGATTGCCTTGTAATGCAAAACGACCTTAATATTCTTTCAGAGTGGTGCTTTGTAAATAAACTTGCTCTTAACATAAATAAATGCAACGTGATGACTTATACTCGCAAATTATCTCCTATAACTTTTAATTATAGTATTAATAATACAGTTCTAAATCGCAAAGAAAATACTAAAGACCTCGGAGTGACTTTTAACACTAAATTTAGTTTTTCACAACATATTAATAATATTTATAATGAGTCCACTCGATTGCTAGGTTTTATTATCCGTAATACCAAAGATTTTATCAGTATCACGCCCATCATAACACTATATTACAGTTTCATTCGTTCCAAATTGGAATATTGCTCATTAATATGGAACCCAACTTATGAAAGTCATCAAGACCATCTCGAAAGAATTCAAAAAAAAATTCTGAAATACCTGTATTTCAAAATAAATAAAATTTACCCGGACTGTTCAGTATCTTACTCCACCTTACTCCACATCTTTAATATGCCCAGTCTTTATCATCGCCGTGAATTGACTTCTGTTTTTCATCTCAGTAAGTTAATTCATGGTGAACTTAACGACTCGTCTTGTTTGAGTCTCCTTAATTTCCACATCCCATCCTTTCACTCACGGAACTTCAGTACCTTCTATCTTCCTACCCCTCGTACAAACATAGATTATTCTTGTCCCATATACAGAATGTGCTCAACTTATAAATACTAAATATTCTGATGTTGACATTTTTCATTTGCAACCTAAATCTTTTTATAATGTAATAGGTACGTAATGTTTAATATATAATATTTTCTATTTTGAGCAATATTAATTTATGTTAACTTATGCTATTTTATGTATTATTATTTTTTCCTGTCCTCAATTGGGATTTTTTCCTGTTGGACAGTGTATGTCTAAATAAATAAATAAATTGAATTGTTATATGGTTTGATTGAAAAACCCAAAAAATTGCACCTTTCCCCCAGTTTTAAATCTATTCGATGGTAAATAACTAAAAAACACAGTTCTTTACAATACAAAAAATAATGTATTGATAAAATCTTCGTTCCTGTTCTCGTTCTCGATCCCGGGCTATTGTGTAGTATATGCCGTAAGTAGATCACTTTATAATCGTAAATTGTCTTTCAAAACATTAGTTATATATTACAGTACTTTTAAATTGCCACAAATCTGAATAGACGTAAAATACTTAGATCTTACATGCCTTTTTAACAAATGGCCGTCACACGAAATTGCTGGTTTCACTTCTGTGCACGGAGATAGGCATCTAGCTGAACATCTCTGACAAAAAGTAAGACAAACGAACAGACCTTAAGATTAATCTCGTCTGGAAAATTCGAGATATTTGAGACGAGATCTCGTAAATGCGAGATATCGCGGCATTACTAATTACTATAAATAATAATACAAGCACACATGCATGTAAATTGTACAAACTTACAATATTATAAAAAAATTGGCAATAAATAAAATATATATGACTGGGCGCGCTGCGGGCAACACACCGCAAATTCAACCGGCTTTGAATCTAACTCATGTAACAACTGTGGGGGGGAGGAATGGCATATGACACCAAGTTTGTTGTTAGGCGGAGTCAATAACAATAACATAAAGGAGGAATACCTAGGCGCAATATTACAGGCTGCCCATATCATAGTTATAACAGTAATATGTAAATTTGCGGCTTTTTGCCACAGGCGCGCCCTCCGGAGGGTTAAATTATTCATATTCATCGGTTGCTGTATATTTTGATCATTGATTATATATATACTAACGTTAGTATATAGCCGTGTTCCTTCGGGCTGTGATTCACAATCTAAATCATCAAAGTCACCATGATTAAGAAGAAGTATGTTTTTTCGTTTCTTATTCGTTATCCCCACTTTCTCGTTTTGTGATCACTAGACAACCTTCCCCTTTCCCTTCTGAATCATCCTTTTTGAGTGATCACACAGATTCATTTCTCAGCAAATTTAAAAATGACTAACGACAATAGGTTTTCCAGCATAGAAATTTATCAATGTGGGCTTTGTTGCATAAAAGGAAATATGATTTTCCTACAAAAGCATGTAATGACCCACCATACTTATGAAAACAAAGAAAATGTGTTACATAAAAGATTTGTTTTAAGTAAACTTACTTCATATATTACCAAGATTTTTTTTTTACTTCTATATGATCCATTTTTTTAATGTGCTGACTATAACACTCGACAGTAGATTATTTATAAAATAAAATAAATTAGTTTGCATTGGTCTGCATATGATATTTGACGCTAGATGGTGTTTATATTATTCAAGTTGTTTTCTTCATATAATTTTTAAATCATGATTCAAAAGGATCACGATTAAACTAATCAGTATTCACAAAATCACAATCACAGCCCGAAGGAACACGGCTTATATAATCAATGATTTTGATATACGATCGTGCTATTACTTTCAACGTTTTATTTGTACCACTAGATGTCGATAAGAAACAGGTATCGTGTTGAATAATAGAATGCTAGAAAAATATAGGAAACTGTATATGATGATGTAAGTTACGTATATATGGTAGCAATTAATTGAAAAAAATGTTTAAATTTAGAAAGGTTTTTTTACAATTTTATATAAAAGTTATTTAATTTTTTAGTAGATTGAATACATTTGAAAATCTACCAGAAGCTACTAAGAGATAGCGCTGCAAAACGACTTACATGTTAACTACAAAACTTTACTTTATAACTCGGTGTTGCACGTACTGACTGACGTACATGAAGCTCTTTGTTCTTAACCTATTTGTTTGTAAACTTGTACAATAACATTGTTAGTAAATAAATATTTTGTAGATATCATTTATTGAAAGGAAACGTGATTATAGAATTTGTTGAACATGTGGTCTATTGCTGATTTGTGCTTTATGTGCTCAAACGATAACAAATGCAACGTAGTGGACAACAAAATTATTACTCAAGTAGAATATCTTATGCCTGAAATTGTAAGTAATTTTATATTTTTAGTTTTCTTAGAGAGAGTAAAGTTGGTGTTGTACGTGAAACGTTAACCAGTTTGTAACATTTCATTATAAATAAGTATTTTGTTAACATTATTTAGTGAATTGTGAATAGAATTTGTTAAAAATGTGTTCAATGACAGATTTATGCTTTATGTTCAAACCGTTCAAACGATAATAAATTGAACGTAGTGAACAACAAAATTGTTACTCAAGTAGAATATCTTATGCCAGAAATTGTAAGTAATTTTATATTTTTACTTTTCTTAAAGAGAATGAATAACTCATGAACTTATACATTGAAATACGGTATCATGTATTGGTGTGATATTTTGAGGAAGTGTCTGTTGTTATTTATCAGTTTTAAACGGGTTTTTTAAATAAAATACATCAACTCAGAAAATGACACAAAAGTTATATTGAACATTTGCAAAAAATACATCGACATATATATTATTTTGTTTTTACATAGCACCACATGTTACATAAAGTTGGTCACCAGTTGGGGCGCGAAACTATTTAAATTCAAAAAATTATAATTATATATCCAACACTCCCTCTTAATTAACAATTTTTTAAACTATAAAATTATTTTAAATTTACAAAAATTTAGATATATGATGATGAAATTTTACATTAGCTAGTGGTTTTGTAAATACATCAGCTATCTGCTCAGAACTTGGACAATAATTTATTTCTAGCAGACCTTCAGTCACTTTTTCATGCACAAAATGAAAACGTACATCAATATGTTTGGATCTTCGATTCATAATACCATTTTTAATCAAACTAATCGCACTTTGTTTGTCCACAAATAGTTCAGCTTTCACAGTTTCACATGTTAGTTCTTCACATACTGTTTTTAGAAATAACAGATCTTTTACACATTCTGCAGCTGAAATATATTCTGCTTCAGCTGTGGAAAGGGCTACTACTGGTTGTTTTCGGGTGCACCAGCTGACTGGACCGCCACAGTAGAAAATAATGTAGCCAGTTGTACTTCTTCTTGTTTCTTTGTCGCCAGCGTAGTCCGAGTCACAATAGGCAGTTAACTTGTTCGATGATGTGTCTTTCTTGTATGAAATACCTTTATTTACACTTCCTTTAAGGTACCTTAAAATTATTTTCAGTTTTTGCACGTCACTGTCAGTGGGTTGTTCTACGTATCTGCTGCAGATGTTGACGCCAATGTTATATCAGGCCTTGTTCTATTTGAGATATAGAGAAGACTTCCTAATAATTCTCGATATGGAAAAGAATTGTTTATTGGACTACCTTCAATACTATCTGTTGTCTCAGTTGGAACTGATACTGTTTTGGCTTTAGTCAAACCATAGTCTTGAATCATATTTTCAATGATATTATGTTGATCTAGGCATAGTTCTTCTTCTGATCTCTTTATGTTCATTCCTAGAAATCTTTCAGGGTTTTCAAAAATTTTAATTTTAAATTCCGTTTTTAAATCTTGTAAAAATGCGTTCATTGGTTTTTGCCAAGTAAAACTCCATCGTCCACATACAAACCCAAGATTAGAAATCCATCATTTGATCTGAATATACATGGCTCAGATTTAAGTTGATTCAAACCTTTTTCTTTTAGAAAATCTGTGATTCGTATATTCCATTTAAGAGGGGCTTGTTTCATTCCGTACAACGCCTTTTGTAGCTTACAAATTCCGTTTAGGTTCATTCCTTCCGGTGAATGCATGTAAGCTGCTTCAGTGAGTGTACCATACAAAAAGGCTGTTTTAATGTCAAAAGTTAACAGATGGTAATTTTTACTTTGTGATAGGCCGAACAAACATCTTAATGGACCACTGTTAATAACTGGACTGAATGTTTCAGTGTAATCAATGTTTTTTTCTTGCTGGCATCCTCGAACCACAAGTCTTGCCTTGTAAGTACCATCACCTTTTTGTTTGAATACCCACCTGCTTGTAAGGATTTTCTTTTCTTTTGGAACTTCATTTCTGGATATTACTTCCCAAGTGTTATTTTCATTTATTGATCGTTTCTCTTCTTCAATTGCTTGTATCCATTCATGCCTATCAGGTCCAGAAATTGCTTCTTTGTACGTTAGCAGTACATAGTCATTATAGCGTTGTGGTTGTCTTCTTTTTCTTCGAGAAGCTCGTGTGTTAGTATGTTCAATTTTATTTTCTATATTCTCATCACTGCTTGTACTTGCATCATTAATATCATCTTCGATTTCTTCATTATTGACTTCTTTATTCTCTTCTTCTTTCATTGTATGTCTTATTCTGCTCATCTTCATCATCCGTGACATATTTCATGATGCTAACTTGTTTTTCATCATCTTGATCATGTTCATGTGTGTTTTCGAGAAAGATTACGTCCCTACGAACCACTATTTTTCTTTTTATTTTGTTCCACAGGCGATATGCGCTGTTTGCGTATCGTACAAAAATCAGTTTCTCGCTTCGTTCATTTAATTTTTTTAATGGTGTATTTATTTTTGCATATACAGTGCATCCAAATATTTTTAAGTTTTTAAGATTAGGTGTTTTTCCATACCACATTTCTGCAGGTGTCAAGGACTGATCTTTTGTTGGGCTTCTGTTGGTTAGGTAAGTTGCAGCCATTGCTGCTTCACCCCACAGTTCTTGATTAACTTTGGAGTCAAAAATCATGGCTCGTATTTTACTCAGCAATGTTTTATTAAGTCTTTCTGACTTCCCAGAGTGTTGTGGCGTAAATGGGGAAGAAGTGTCTAAAATTATTCCCCTTTCTTTTGTCCAATTTTGAAGTTTTAGATTCACGTATTCCCCACCACAATCAGTTCTTATTTTATATACTTTCGAGTTCCATGTTCTCTCTACTTCTTGTACATATGTGATAACCTTTTCTGTAGCTTCTGATTTAGCTTCCAACAAATATATAGTGGAAAAATGGGTATAATCATCGAGCAAGGTTAGTATATACCTTTTATTATCCCAAATTGGCGAAAAAGGTCCACAAATGTCCGAGTGTATAATTTCTAGTGGCCTTTTGGCTCTTGTTCGTACACTGTTGAATGGCAAGCGTTGTTGTTTTGCTTTAAGGCAAATCTCGCAGTTTTTTTCAAGGCTGTCTAACTGGATTTTTGACAAGTTGATACCTTCAGTGATATTAACCAAATTTTTTAAATACTCGTTATTGATGTGACCAAGTCTTCTGTGCCACATTATTGCTTCATTTTGAGGTTCGGTAGATAATGCTTCTTTTCTGGTATCGGAATTGAAATCAATAACATACAAGCCATTAGCATTTTTAGTGCCTTTTAGTATTATTTCATTATTTTTACTGATTTTAACGGAATCTTTTTCAAACAAAACTGTTCCTCCATTCTGTGTAACAGCATTCACTGACATCAAATTTTTAGTCAATTCTGGTGTATATAGAACCTTTTTGAGTTCGCACTCATTTGTATGGATTGTCCCAATTTTTTGAGCAGACATGCTGCATGACTTTCTGGCAACGCCTATCTGTGCTGATGCTTCTTCAGCATTTAATAATTGGCTGTCATCATTTGTCATATGACTAGTGGAGCCAGAGTCTACAATCCATTCATTGCCTGAGTTTTTTTGTGTTGTTAAAAAGGATACATGTTTTTATTTTTATTTTTTTCAAGAAAATAACAATTTTCTTCGGTGTGATTATTTTTCTTGCATATTCCACATGCTTTTCCAGTATTAGTCCTGTTTTTATAATATCCTTGTTTCTTTTCAGAATTATATCCAGTATTAGTTTTGTCTGACTTCCTGTCGCCCTTTTTATCACAAAATCTAGCAATATGTTTGGGAGAGTTGCATTTGAAACACAATCTTGTACGTGCAGCAAATGTAATTTGTTCATTTTCTTCTGTTGTGCTCAATCTTCGTTCTTCTTTCACTAAACGTGCGCTTAAATTTGTTAGAGTTCTTTCATTTTTGGCTGTTGACTCCCATGACGTCGGAAAGTGTGAATATTTGGCTGGTAATGTGCTAAAGATTTTACCTATAACATTTCATCAGTTATGTTTTCATCTAGCGCTTTGAGTCTGTATGTTAGATTTTCCAATCGGCTGATAAAAGAGGATATATCTTCCCCAGCTTCAAATTTGAAACTAAAAAAGTCTTGCATTAGAGCAAATTTATGCTGGTGATCATCCCGTTGAAAAAGATCGGTTAACTTTTTATACATTTCACATGCAGTTTTGCAGTTCAAAATGTGGGTAAGTGGCTTTCTATCAATGGTTGAAATTATTATTTTCTTGGCCTTTGCGTCTTTTAAACAATACAATTCCAAATCTTTTCCCGGTGTTCCTGGTTTAACATCTGAACCATTTACGATATTCTGGAGGCCTTGGGATTCAAAGAGAATGTCTACGGTAAATTTCCACATTTGAAAATCATCCTCATTTTTTAGTTTGTTAACTAATGCAACATCGTTCGCATCATTTGCGGTCGCCATTGTGCTGGACAATAAATCAGCACGTTTTTTAATTTTTTAACTTTTACTTTTTACGTCCGATCTAAAACTGATATTAGTTTTACCTAAGCACGCCTGGCGCCCATAACCTGTTGTTATTTATCAGTTTTAAACGGGTTTTTTAAATAAAATACATCAACTCAGAAAATGACACAAAAGTTATATTGAACATTTGCAAAAAATACATTGACATATATATTATTTTGTTTTTACATAGCACCACATGCTACATAAAGTTGGTCACCAGTTGGGGCGCGAAACTATTTAAATTCAAAAAATTATAATTATATATCCAACAGTGTCTACAGTCCATACGACGTAACTTGGCGATCCAAAAGAATGTAATTCAGTTCACTATTCCTAAGTTGCGTTTTGTCAAATATTTACTTTTACTTCGATGCCGCACAGCTTCAGAAGTGAAATAGTGATTTTACAATGTTTTATTACCTTACAAAAAGCAAATTTCACCCTAATACACTCAAACTCGGGGTGTCAGGTACTTTTCAACCCAAGAAGTTATATTCATACATAAGCGTTGTTGCATTTGTTTTTTTTTTCAATAGCAATAGAATTTTTATTTTCTTAACTTAATTAATTTGAAAAATAATTAATTATAATATGATTTATATAATAAATAATTCATTCCAATATTTCTAATATTTTTTTTTTTGTATAAATTATTTATTTTTTTTGTAATATTCGTAATTTTATTGAACTTCATTCTTCTTCGGTACGCCTATGGATTTTATAACTTCCCCATTACCGTAGTGATAATGTGAATTGCCCCAACTCGCCAAGTTACATCGTATGGACAGTACTGGTGTCTAGTACACTGTCCAGACTCCAGACACCCAGGCACCAGATAGAGCCGCATTGCCGCAAAAAAATTAGTGAATTGTCGTACATGCGTAGAAATGGACATAGACCAGTATTAGCAGTTGGGATATTTTATATTTGGTATATCAGATTCGCGCAAACACTAAAGTATAGGATTACAGAACTAATTTTTGTCCAACATTAAATTCCAGCTCCTACTTCATCCCAGTTAAAACCGTCCCTGAAAAGTTAGGGATGTTACAATGAGTATCGATGGGAGCCAACCATTCACCTCTATATACAAAATGGACCGGCGTCTTGAATAACTTGCGTGTAAAAAAATTGCAATCCCCTGACTGCAGACAGCAGATTTTATCACATTTTATCCTTTTATCTAATGCGAAAATGTATTTAAGCTTAAATAGAATGAGAGTAAAATTTTACTAAGTTCTAATAACATTACCATTCATAAATTTGCTAATACACTTTCGCGGCTATAAAATTCGTGACGCCACCGTTTGTTACACAAAGACATCGCAAACGGTCCACGTTGGCTGAACCATTTCCAAAATATTGCCACAATAATAACTCACCTTTTATCCAAAATACGTTGTAAAATCATAAAAACCATAAAAAAATAAATCACCTAACCTTACAAAGCAAAGAAAGCACGCGTTTTGCTGGGATAGGTCATGCCAAAACAACTTGCCTATAGGAGTGGGGGCATCCGGCTTCAATGTTTCCGCTAGCGCTCTCTCCATATTTATTTTATACCTCCATTGCTGTTGTAAACAAACTAACCTAAAATTGTGACAGATGACATCAGAGTTAAGATTAAAGGTATGTAAATGAAACATTTATTAAAATAAATACCAAAAGTTGTATGGAATGTTTTTAGTTAGTTCCAAACACAGCCGATAGAGCGCTACTCCCGCATCTGTTAAGCCGTGACGAAGCCGTAATGTCCAAATATTTGAAATTAAAGTCAACTTTTAAAAAATCATATCTCCGGTTCTAAAGACTTGTAAGGTGTAAAACATACACCTACATATTTATTTTGACCTATTCTTTCAAGAAGAAAATAAATTAGAAAATGTGAAATGATCCCAATGGGGTAGACAGCGGTTTTTAGGTTTTGTTCGAGAAATGGCCGCTAGATTCCGTCTGGTCCATTTCTGCGCATGTGCGACAGCACTAATTTTTTTGCAGCTATGTCTGGACAGTGCAGTAGACCCTCTCTATTTTACATCTATTTACGTTTTTCCTTCTTCTTTCTATTATTTTTGCCTTTGTCCATATCACCCGAACCGGACTTGTTTGAGATCTGATACACAGCCAGGGTCTTATTTTTTCCAACCCAAAAAACTTACTCGGGTTTTTAAAAAAAACCTATATTAATTATTTATGTATTTAGTTGCAAAATTATGATGTTCTTCGCACTAGACGTATAGATATCATGTGCAAATAACACAATTTTGCAACGAATCACACTGTTTTTTTTTCTAATCCCGTTTAAATTTAACAAGAAGCAAATAATGAATTAATATAAATTAGAACTCTTGTCCTGGAACAAAGACGTAATTTGATTGGTCTTTTAGTCTTGCACAAAATTAAAATTGTAAATGGAAAGTTCGGTTCACCGTATTTATTGTGTAAATTATATTTTATTCTCCAGTTACTATACAAGAGTAAATAATATTTTTCTTACGTCATATAGCAGCCGTATTAATTCTGCTATGTATGAATCTTTAAATAGAATTTCTACTACATTTAACAGTTATAATCAGGTTATAACAATAAAAATAATACATCTGATATCTTTAACTGCTCCCTGACTTCTTTCAAAATATGTAAATGTTATACCTCGTGTTAGACTTTAATTTATTAATTTTGTATACTTACTCTTTTGCCTGTTATAATAATCGTAATTTCGAGTGTTATTTATAGTTGCTGTTTATTTCTTTTTTATTTTTGTCGAAATATTTTGTAGTGTGTTGTTCTTTAATTGGGTTTGCTTGTCCTGTTGATCAGTAACATATGAAATAAATAAATATTTTACAAATTCTAGCAGCTGCAGTTACTTTAAAATTAATATTTTGTAATTTCAAAATGTTAATAATCAATAAACATAGTTGGGCCCGTATTTTAAAGTAGCGCTATTTTGAATTTTAAATTTTATGAATTGAAAAGAATAATTACCTATGTTCTTGTTTAAAAAAATATATTAGAAATAAGTGGTATATAATTTTATTTATTTTTATTTCTTTAATTTGTAAGATTTGACAGTTACCAATGAGTATAAAGTATACTTTATACTCACTGCAGTTACTGAAGTATTTTTTCGGAAGTAGAGCTACTTGAGAGGTGAGAATATAAGCCTAATTTTCTAACATGTTACTATGATGGTGAAATTGGCGATTTGGGATTATAGCATATGTTAACCACGGATCGACGCGAACCGCCATCTTGGATCAAAGGTAAAAAAATATTTTTTTTGGATTTTTGGCCATTTTTCCGTATCAAAATTTTACAAACATACATAATTAAAGTTCCTACTTTTTTGTACAAAAAAGGTTCTTACATTTTTTACTTAGAATAAACTCTCAAAGAGTTATGTCTGGAGTTATGTTAATAAATAGTTAACCAAACTAACAAAATACAAAAAAAAAAATAGGTATTTAATACTAAGTCTAATGGTTTTTGTTTTACTATTTACAGCAGTTTACATCGAAGAAGTAAATTATCGATGATTTTTAAATAATTTTTGGCAATACTTTCCTACAAATTTATCCACTACTCTGACCCGGTTAAAGATACAATAATGCGTTTGGAAAATTTGAATTCAGCATGAAATTCTCCATCATGTCATGTATTACACGATTTTGCCGATAAATGGTTCGCGAGTTACTAACAACTTAAAAATAGAAATCTCTCTAAAAATATTAAACATCTACAAATCGGCTTGGTTCTCATTTTTTCATCTGTAATTTCGGCACGTATTAAATAAATAATATTGTTTATCTTTAATCGTGTCGAACTTTTAAATGAAAAAATGAAAAGTAAGCCTATTTGCAGATTTTTAATATTTTAGACGGATTTCATATAACTTTAAGTTTTTAGTAACTCACGAACCGCTCATCGGCAAAAATCGTGTTTTACATTATATGAAAGGTAATTCCATGCTGAATTCAAATTTTTAAACCGCGTTATCGTATCTTTAATCGGATCAGAGTGGTGGATGAATTTGTTGGGAAGCGTTTATAAAAAATATTTAAAAATCGTTCGATAATTCTCTTCTTTCTATGTCAGGACGAATGTAAACTGTTATAAATAGTAAAATCTATTATTATATTAAATACTTCATATTAATTTTTTGAGTAATTATTTTTTTTTCATAAATTTTTATTCTGTTTAACTATTTTTTAAAATAACTCTTTGAGAGTTCAACCTAGGCAAAAAATGTAAGAACACTTTTTGTGCAAAGCTTTAATTTTATATTCTTGTAAAATTTTCATACGGGCTACTGTTTTCAATAAAATGGCTAAAAACCTAAAAAAACATATTTTTTGCTCCTTTGAACCAAGATGGCGACTCGCGCCGATCCTGCCCAAGGTCAAAAACTTAAATTTTTCATCCCCGTCCCGACCTGAACAACATGTTAAAATCGTTTCTATCCCACCTTTTGTAGGGTAAAAAACTCTATCGACTGTACTAATTAATGTATACCGGCATTTACGCAAACATGTCCCAATAAAAATAAATCAGTGACCACATATTGTACATATTTTGAGTATATCTTTACAATGAAAATTTATGTTTCAGAGAATCATAAAGTTGAAGCTTCCGCTGCGCATCTGTTCCATTTGCGAAAAGAACCTTCAATTATTTAGTACATTTAAGCAAGACTGTGTGGAGAACAGCCTACGTCTGGAAACAAGGATCAAGGAGGCACAAGACAATACAGACATGACGAAGAAGTGTTCGACACCTGAAACTAGTATTGATAAGATACATGAAGTTTATATTAAAGAGGAAGTGGTAGATGAAAGTGATAATCTAGATGTTTCTTCATTAAATGAAATTTCCATTAAAGAAGATCTGTCACAAGAAAATTCCTACGATCGTGAATTTGGTGATATACTACAAGATATACTGAAGAAGGAAAGCCCACAGCAAACAGACACTCATCTTCATGAAAGCAGCAGTGTTGACATGGACGACAAAAGTGGTCAAAATTCAGATGACCCGGACGATGTATTTTCTGATAATAAAATTAACTCTGACAAAAATATTTTAGTTACTGGTAGTGCAGATTGTAAAATTTATACTTGTTTAATTTGTAAAAAAAGTTATAAAGAGTTATCCTATTTGAAAATTCGTCATATGAAAATTCATTTTGGTACAAAAGATTTTCAGTGTAATGAATGTAAAAAATGGTTTACTTACAAATCACACTTAACGAGACACATGCAACAACATACTGGAGTAAAAGATTTCCAATGTAATGAATGTAAAAAAAGGTTTACACAAAAAACATCCTTAACCAGACATATGACACAACACACTGGAGTAAACGATTATCATTGTAATCAATGTAACAAATGGTTCACACGCAAATCAAATTTTGACATACATATGAAAGTACACACTGGAGTAAAAAATTTTCAATGTAATGAATGTAAAAAATGGTTTTCAGATAAATCATATTTAGTCAAACATATGAAACGACACATTGGAGTAAAAAAATTCCAGTGTAGTGAATGTAAAAAATGGTTTTCACAAAAATCACACTTAGCCGCACATATTCAACGACATAGAGGAATAAAAAAATTCCAATGTAATGTATGTAAAAAATGTTTTTCACAAAAATCAAACCTAATTGCACATATGACACAACATACTGGAATAAAAGATTATCAATGTAATGAATGTAAAAAATGGTTTACACGAAAATCAACCTTAGTGAGACATATGAATGAAACACACTAGAGTAAAAAAATTGAAATGCACTATTTGTAATGAAATGTTTTGTGATAAAAGTGACTTAATCGTCTTTTTGTGTCGGCCTAAGTCTCTAAGCAAAGTTGTTAAAATTAATAATCTAACGGGTCTATTCTGTAACTAATTTCATTTGTTAAATTGAATGTCAGTTGCTAAGTTGAAAATCCTAATTCACTATTACATCAAGTTGCTGATATTTAACAACCAGTCGTAACGACTGGTCTAACTGCATTTCTCCGCGTTGTTAGTACTGAACAATCGTTACGAAATGGTTTTTCTGAAAATTTTGTTAAGAAATTATCTTTTATTGGAAATAGAGGAATGACAACAAATAATTAAAATACATTTTTTAAACCCCAAATTTTCTTATCAATCATTATTAAAAGCTCAAACGTCAAACTAATCACAATCTGTCACTTTACGTTGTCAATAGAGTAAAAATATGTACAAATATTGAGAGTCGACATGCTTTTAAACTCACTTGTTAATAACTGCTATATTTAACAACGATTTTCACAACGACCGTTCTTAACAATGTCGTTAATAATGTGTTTATTGAATACCAATTGAATGACAGTTGTTACAAGAATTCCTAAAAAATGTTGTTAACTCTCATTTGTCACCTAACGACTATGTTAACAAATCTTAGAGTATTAGGCCGTATATCATGAATAAAAAATAAATAAAAAGTAAACAGTAAATTTAAGGTATGCTTGTAGTCTATTTTCTTCTGCAAGAAACGTCTTGTCAAACTGTATGCTACATAACATATGTTTTTTTATATAGCTGTTTGTAATATTATACTGAAATAATCGTTTTCAAAATAAACTCGTACTCACTAGCAAAATTGCAGTTTTCAGACTTGTGATCCCAATAATTATTTCTATAGTTGTCAAATTTTTATTTCAATAATGCCTTGGTGTTAAATAATAGATCCATTCAATTATTCGTTTCGGTGCACTGGGAGATGTCAATGTTATTAAGATGTATAAAGCACACATGAGATTGTCATCATAGATCTCTTATGAAAAGAACATGTTCTTTATTTACCTCTCGCTAAGAGATTTTAGTGAATACGCACGTTTAAAATCCAATTAGATTTTAACATTTTTACGATGATGTATGTGGAGGTACGATTTGTCAAATTCTGTAAAACTAAAGACCTGTGTAACTACGGATTCCTCAAGCTAACAGTAATGGGAAGAGTTGAATAGGCTCTGGTAACAATTGGACAACCGGAAGTAGTAGTATGAAAATTTATGTTATTACAAATATTAAAGAACATAAAATTCTCTATGCGATTCATTAAATTTTTTTTATTATATCTTTTATTGATTTAAAGATACAGAAATATAATCTATAAAATAATATGTTGTAGTAAATCTCATAGCTCAAACAACTCCATGGAACCAATTGAGAAATTAAAATGTTTGTGATTGACAGATAAATGCAACTAATGTCAGTGTCAAAAATTCAGAGATAGTACTGATGGCTTTTTCTGGGAACGTCAATCCCGTCAATGAATTTGAATAACCTCGAACATTTAGAAGTGTAGGAGAAAACTTGCTCATAGAATGAATTTAAATTTATAAAAAATATTTAAATATAAAGAATAGATGTCCATTAGTGATAATACTGAATCGTACTCACTATTGACAATGTACCAATTCTTTTCGATTCCTGGGCATAATGTTAACGTCGAAAGAGTATTTTCCATGATTGGAGAACTATGGAAAAAGGAAAGAAATAGATTAAATTTGGCAACAGTTAAATACAAAAGCATATCGTGGAACAATTTTTATGAAATTAAAACTAACAAAGTATTTCTATCGAATGTTTCAACACTAAAAAATATAATAAAGTTGTAAATGATAAAAACATCTTTGTAACTTATTGTGATTTTTATGCAAATAAAGCATAACATTGCATTCAAAATTCTGAGAAAAATCGAGCTGAATATTTAATAATAATGAATAATCAAGATACCTTGACAAAAAATTTAAACTGGAAAAGCCGTCAACGTATCTTAATTATTCATTATTATTAAATGTTCAGCTCGATTTTTATCATAATTTTTTTTTTGCAATTTTATGATTAATTTGCATGGTCATAAAGGGAAGAAAAATCACTGTCGGATAATAATTCTAAAAATCTATATTGTTATTTATTTTTTTGCGATGACAAATAAAAAACAAATTAAAGTCGGAAGGTGAATCGCACATATTAATGCGTATTTTTAAAAACTAAAACCGGTTGAGTTTTGAGTTCATAAAGGGAAGAAAAATCACTATCGGATTACACTTCTAAAAATCTATAGTTATTTTTTTTTGTGATGACAAAAAACAAATGAAAGTAGGAAGGTAAGTCGCACGTATTAATGCGTATTTTTAAAAACTAAACCCGGTTGAGTTCGCTTTTTTAATATTCCATATTTTAATCCAACACTGTATATTATTTTATTGTTGCTGAACTACATCTATATACAAATTTTAAACTTATATTCACCGTTAAATAACTATGGACTGAGGTTCATTTTTTTCCTTCTCCCACCCTATCCCTTGCCCTGTGGTATTGCAACAAAGTTTGCAATATGTACATTTATTATTAAATAATATATATATATAGAAAAAAATATGTACAAAAAATGTGTAACAAAAAAATAGTATATTATTCAATGAGCATGTGATGTACGCTATTACATGCGAATAGAATACTATACTTTATCCACAACTGTCAAATAATAACATACTGTACTATTATCAAATCAGAAATAACCTAACAAATTTTAGAAAATTGTTTGTTCACAAACATAAACATAGTTAGCGTTGAGTACTGGGTATTTCGTTTTAACAAAACTATGAAGTGATTTGACATTTAGCAGAAAATTATTTTAAACCGACTATTCAGCTACATTTTAAGCTTAAGAAGAAAATAAAATTATAAAAAACGAGAAACCTAGTATACTTTTGGCTTTTTATGTGGAAATAAATACTTATTAAAAGTAATTTGTTTGTACTTTTTGTAAGGTAAGATTTGAATTTGACATAACGATTGAATATTATTACATCGGACTGTCAATATTATTCAATTAGCAACAGTAACGAAGGTCATTAATTGATAAAAAACGGTTGAATTATGGGTATATTATTTGACAGTCGTGGATAAAATTATTTACACAATTGATAATAGTTTTCAATTATATTATTATTTTTAATAATATCAATACATCTAATTTGAAGTACTGAAGTCTCGCCTTCAGTATTTTCTACACGTGGAGAGGCCCATTTACTGCACGAAGGACCTAAAAAACAAATACAAGCGTTAGATATGATACAAATCAATTATTCTCAATTTTTTAGTCAAAATATACGACTGTCTATATGAAATATGTAAAATGTTATATTTAACACGAATATTTCTCAACTCAAAATATATAATGCTATAATTCCTTTTCGTATATTCAAGCTTGTTAAATAATTAAATAAAAATATAAAACTTACCATCAATAATTGCAAAATTTTCTTCCGGAATTGGTTGGGGGATATTTGATGGAATATTTTCCTTTTCCTCTGTCTGCACGACAGTTTCCACCTTGTCTGGAATTGTCTCTTCCGTTGCCGGCGGTGATGTACTGGTATCTTTTAAAGTTATTCACTTTGCTTAATATTAAAAAGTAATAAGAGTATTATGCATTTGTACTGGGCATAATTCATGAAATTTATTTTTAAATAGAACAAGTATTTCATTTAAAATTTGCAAGAATCTGTAAATTAAAATTTCATTTTGTTCTATTCTTTGTTACATTGTCTAATATTTAAAGAAAATACTTAGAAATACAAAACAAGTTAATCCTTTCTCCATACTGTGTACCGTTAAGTATAAAGAGGTGTATAGAAGTGGAATTTATTGTAATCTCCTAATTTTAAAGAAATACTTAGAAATACATAACAAGTTAATCCTTTGCCCATACTGTGTACCGTTAAGTATAATAAGGTGTATAGAAGTGGAATTTATTGTAATCTCCTAATTTTAAAGAAATGCAAAATAAGTTAATCTTTGGCAATACAGTATAATGAGATCTACAGAAGTGGAATTTATTGAAATCTCTTAATTTAAAAAAAAATACAAAATAAGATAATCTTTACACAGAAACACTTTGGGAATCCACAAGCAACGGTTAAACGACTTTTGCCCATTTTGTGTTATGTGTTATTAAATAATTCGTGAGATTTGATGATTTGCAAAAAATACCAAAGTTAAATTGGTGCGAATTGTAGATTCAGTGTTTATTTTATTGTTAATTACAAGGCTTATGATTCCAGGAATTTATTAATAAATATTTGTCAAAATGCATTTATAATGTAAAATAAAATTTAGTTTTCCAAGTTGTAGATATGTTTTATTACTGTCTTTTTTCCACTAAATTACACATATTATTTAAATATATTAAGATCTCATAAAGATACGTGCATTATCAGTTATATATTCTTGGACAAATTTAATTGATACCATGCTTCTCAAATATGTGCATAAAAAAATATATGAAAAGGTGCATACCTGAGATGCAAGCAGGACGTGGAACTTGTCGACTATTTAGGCGTATCTTCAATTCATTTTGAAACTGTTTGTCATCAAAATGTAGTTGGCAAACGCGATATCCACGGTCTAATAATTGTTTATAATTTAGTTCTTGTAGATCCATCCGGTTCATGTTTTTCATCCACCCACGACGCACAACTTCCGACCGTGGAAAACAAAACAAACTTCCCCGTTCCTTCACTGGCAAGGTGTTAATAATGCATCCTTTGTCCACACAAAATTTCTTGTGCTGAAAATAATAAAAGAGATATAATGTTTGAACACTTTCTAAAGATCGGTATTTCACAATTAAAATTGAACTTTTGTGTCATGGTAAACAAAGTATCAATTTAAAAAGTTACTAATTTTGAATACTAATAAGCATATAAGAATATACACATATTCCAACGCCAAAATATAAAGCTTACAATATGTCATTTTTAAAAAAAATGCGTATAATGTTACAATAAACAGAGTGTAACTTAAAATAGAATTATAATATATTATATACTTACAGCAGCCATGGTTGACGATTGTTCTTTAAAAGCAAAATAAACACTTTATAAACTCAAACACCGAGCAAACACTTAAATGTAGGTGGTCGTTGGTTCGAATGACAAACAACAAACGAATGTCCGTTGAATGTTTAGAAATTCAAATAGCTGTCACTGACGGTCACGTGAGTGATGGGAGGTACAAATTGTGAACTGCACTAGCGCCAGCGGCAACTTTAGTGGTGCTGGCGATAACTACATACCACACCAATACATATGCAATTCGGTATTTTTTCCCGTATATGTGTCAGGGCCCTGCTTAGCATTTTCAATATTACCCATAAATTGACAGTGTTGAAATTTGAAATCTCCAGTCCATACTTGTCGATGGCAACTATAGTACTTCTGAACATCTAACTTAGGGGTGCAATCAAAGATGGCGTTGCAAAACGATTCAATGTTCAAATGTCAACTATAAAAGTTGTACGTGACAGTGTTTATTGTTAACCTATTTGTAACTAATACATTTTCATTGTAATTAAGTATTTTGTTGATATTATTTAGTGAATGTGAATAAAATTTGTTAAACATGTGTTCAATGACTGATTTGTGCTTTATGTGCTCAAACGATAATAAATGCAACGTAGTGGACAACAAAATTGTTACTCAAGTAGAATATCTTATGCCTGAAATTGTAAGAAATTTTATATTTTACTTTTCTTAAAGAGAGTGAATAACTCATGAATTTATTTTCACATTAACATATAAAAAATCATATATTGATTTCGATACGAAGTTAACCTCAAATATTCAATACTCCTGTGATATTTTAAATATTTTTTAAAACTTTAATGCTCAGTTGCTCTATTACTGTTAAAATTTTAATTGTTAAATTGAAAATTATTATTAATTACTCCACAAATATACGATCACAACTAAAAACTAAATGCTAAACACTTCAATAAATATTGTATCAATTACCAGTTTTGAGGAAACTTTTATTTTTCTCGTGTGAACACACGGTACGTAGATGCAAAAGTTTCTCCAAAACTTCTTCTTCGGGAAACAAATTTCTGGAAACTTTACTAAAAGTTTCTCCGTGTGCACTAGGCTTAACACTATTATATTTTCCTCTCTAGAGAGAAAAATCACATTTTCCTCACTATTTCGGGAGAAGAAAGTTGAGCTTTCTGTGCATGTCGTGGAAAAACTTAGTTTTCAAGTGTTATATTGTATTATTAAAATATTTAGGGAAATTTTATTTGCCTTACTGAAAAGTTTGAGGATTAAGTTTCAATGTTATTATTTCAATTTTGTGCATAGACGTTTCAAATGTCATTTAGGCCAAGGCACTCACCTGGTAAAATGTCTTCCTTTCGTACTTGATGTTAAAAATAGGCTTTGTGCGTTCATTTTTTGTTGATAAAGTAACAATTGAACATCAACAGTAGATCCTTGCAGTAGATAAATTATTGACTTTTTATCTACACTTTATAAAAATGCATATTGTAAAGAAAAGTGGTAATTTATAATTTTTACAAATCCGTCTAGTTAGTGAAAGTATAAATTTGGGAACAAAGTTACGGCTTGATATTTTAATATCGAAAACATCAGGTACACAATAAAATAATATACACGACCGACGATAAAGTGTCTATCGACTCGTGAAAGATATAATCTCGTTATCGTCTTGTATAATAAATAACTTTTTTTTTTAATCTAAACTATATATTCTCTTATGTGGAGTAACAGATTTTCCAGTTTATATTTTTAAAATCCAGGTTTTTCTTACCTGCGACTTCTGATATTCCGCGTTCGTTGATAAATGTCACTTTTGCTGCACCAGTTTTCGGAAAAGTATGGAAACTTAAATTTCGGTTTTTGCTTCCTTGAGGGTGACATATGTACACGCAGCAATTTACATAATTCATTTTGTGGAAATAGAACTCATTTTTAGAAAAGAGAATAAATGAAGAAAAAATCGGGAAACTAACAGATATTATATAAGAAACTGCAAAAGATGTTAAGAATGAAACAGATGTAAACTGGAAAGTAGTTTTCAAAAAGATTGATTTTGGTCACTACCTATGTATTGAAGTAGTTAATGAACACATAAAATAGAAAAAATAAAACAAAAGCTTTACTGTACACAAACAAAAACCAAATAAAATAACACTAACCTAAATGGCATTTTCAGTGGAATACGACAATAAATAGTTCATATTTTGCCAGTAGATGGCTACGGCTTAATTTTACTCGCGAATATTCGAAAAAGCTATGCAGCGTACCGAAATTGTAGGATCAAATTAAGACATACGTTCATTGAATAAATACCTATTATAAACTGTGCACAGTTCATGTATATATATTGCACGAATCTAGACACAAAGGATCAGTCTAGATGCTACATATAATGCTTTGCTTAAGAGATTTAATTTTATGAGATTTCTTGGTCTTTAAAGTTGAGCAAATATTTCTCCTGTGAGAAATACACGGGAATCCAAATTATGTTCTCAGCGTAATGAACTGAGTTTGAATTTGGCGCCTATGTTTGAGCGTTACACTTTTCTGGTTTATTACATGTGTTAACATGTCCCCTGAAGGTATAAAATTACATATACTAGTATTATAAAGACAGACACATACAAGTTTTAAATGAGGGTGAAATTAGTAGCCAATTCGCGATTCAAGTAATATGAACCCGTCTCACGCTCAACGTATAGATGCACTACCAAGACCAAGTATATTGTAATGAATTATATTAAATGTGTAATCTACGCATTAATGTAAAAAGTTATTTACTTCGTAGATGTTAGAATTTTTACAGTAATTAATTTACTGTTCTTGTAGATCCTATTTTTTTTTTTTTAGTTTTCAAAGGAAAGTGTTGTAGATTATGCGGATCAAATACTCTTCACATTTAATAATATTTACATATATGTATTAGGACGTTTCGGTGGTCAAAATGCCACCATCATCAGCTATTAAAAAAATAATAACAGTATAAATAATGTTACAAAAATTGAAATATAAACCAGTATTACCTTACAAAATCATTTTTTAGTATAAATGCATATATGACGAAAAATTTTCGTTTTACATTTTGAAGTTCCATAATATTGATAGTTAAAACTGAAAAATAAGATCGACATTAGATTTCAAAAGTAACACGTATAAGAATATAGCATTCATAAAAGAGATATTAATTAAAAATAACAACCCACCACAATTTATTTCTAGAATTATAAACAAACAAATAGATCAATTAAAAAACAACATACATCGACAAACAAGTAACAACAACAATACGGCTAACGAAAACATAATATACACTAAAATACCGTACAACCACAAAATACAAAAAGGTTTAAATAAAATATTGAAAGACACCAATATAAGTATAGCAAATAATAATTTAGCAACAACAAAAAATTTGTTTACTCAACTAAAAGACAAAAATGAACTTAAATATAAAAAAATCTGGAAGCCTATTCTGTGCACAAGTCACTAGTGACTTGTAGTCACGATGGTGATATTTCGCAGCGCTCTCTATTGACACAGAACGCGAATGACTGTATATGACGTCATATCAAGTGACTTCGAAGTCACTACCTCTGAAGGTGGTGACATACACAAGTTACTAGTGACTTGTAGTTTGAAGTTTGAAAGATTGACAGAACCGTTTACTTTGCGTTCACTTATTTCCGGCTATTAAAACTTTTTTCTGCTCTGTAGATATTTTTTTCCCGTCTTCTTCCATAATGTTAGAAAAGTAAAGAAAAGATATAGAAAATGATACTTCAAAACAAAACTTTTATGCCCGATGCATCACTGACACTTAAATTTTAAGTATTCCTTAAACTGACAAAATGGAAACGAAACGTCAAATGAGTAATTATATATATTGCTGTTCAAATTTGGTTTTTTTTTTATTTATTTAGCTTAAAATTGAAGTGTTACCGAATTACTTACCACAATCAAATAAAGAACAAAAAACTTATTATTATGTTTTGTGCAATACTTGCTTCTTAGCTATCCCTGTGCTTGTCACACTACTATCGTACAAACTTTCAAACACACCAACACCAAAACAATGTCAAAACCAAGGAGGTTAAAGGGGGAATATAAAATTTCTACATTACGTTTTCAAAACTGCATATAATAAAGAAAAATATTTAAAAAATACTATACTAAAAATTAACTTAACCTACTTACTAGAAAGTTATTACGAACTAAACTAAAAAGAAAAAATAATACAAGAAAGCTATACGTACACTACTTATTCTACATTAAAATACAAAAAAAATATGAAAATTAAAATAGAATGAAAAATAGATAAAGCTACACGCTATCAAATCCAAACAAATGTTTGAATTTGAATATTCTACCACTACTTAGTTTGAAATAGTAAAACATAGTGTAACAAAAATCCCTAAGAAGTCACTTCAACAAAACACGATATGCGGGTTGCTTACAATTTTTTACGTCATTAACTCAAGTCACCATCGTGATAGTGATATTGCGCAGAATTCGTCTGCTGTTGTGGCCAGCACAATACCTCTCGCCACTTCCTTTTTTTGGTTACAAAAGTATAGGGCGCGAACAGTCATGTAATATATACATTGTTGGCCATGACAAGCAGTTGTAGGGGCCCGTTTCAGAATGATAATTAGTAATTATGTACATAGATGACAAATGTCAGAATTTTTCATTAAATATTTCAAGATTTTCTAAATTCACGTAGTTAATTTGTCACCAGGAATGTGGAATTTACTTGTCGAGGAAAATAAACCACATGGAATTGAAAAATCACTAAATTTAGAATGAGAAATTATGATATATGACATTTATATACATAATTACTAGCTATCATTCTGACATGGGCCCCCATATCTGCTTGTCAAGGCCAACAAAATCACAAGACTGCTCGCGCCCTAATGTATTTAACATTTCTTGTATACCTACACTCTACACTTATATCTATTCCATATATTTAGATTTTTTAAATTCATTCTATGAAGAAATTTTGTCTTACTTTTCTAATTTTTCGAGATGTAATTGTTCGAGATGTTTCCAATTCATTGTCGGGAGTTACAATATTTCTGAAAGGTATGCGTAATATACTTATACTATTAAATATTTAACTATTAATACATTAAGAAATAATATAATGTATGTACATACTTCCCAGAAAAAGTCTTCAGTAATGTCTCCGGATTTCTGACACTGACATTTATCTGTCAGTTACAAACAATTTTCAACTATTTTCTATGGCATTCTTTCGGCTGTAAAATTTATTACAACAGATTATTTTATATACTATATTTCTTTTATCTCTAAATCTATAAAATATATAATAAAATAATTAAATGTATCAGATAGAGAATTTAATTTTCTTTAATATTACCAAGAAAAATTTTCAAAAAATAATATTTAGAAGATTTTTTTTCAAAAATTTACTTCCGGTTGTCCAATTGTTACCAAAACCTTTTCAGATCTTCCCATGAATGTCCGATTGGGAAATACGTAGTTAAACAAATTTATGTCTCACTAAAGTATTATGCACTGTTTATTGCTAGGATACGGTGTATATAAACATATCCATAACAACCGGGGCATAATGGGATATGTTTATATACACCGTACCCGATCATCGTTAACACAAAAAATATAATATACAACATTTATTGATACAAAAATTAAATATAACATTTTTTATTGATTCAAATGATTACATTATTTATCTTTCCTAAATATAAAATTACAATTCTTAAATTTCCCGGAGAAATTTACTGATTTTTCTTGAAACCCTTCTGCTTTGAAGATTCTTCATCTGATCGAATATGAAAATTTACATTTTCTTGACCATGAAAATATTTGATGAAGACGAACCCACAGAACTTGCTATTATATTAGAAATTTTATTTTTATTATTCATACTATCTGCTACTTATCCTTCAGCAACTGCTGTACTTTTCCATTTTCCATGCATCTTCAGTGTTTCAAATGTTGCGCCTCCCTCAACCAGAAGCGTAGATGACGTACGACGCAGACAATGGCCAGTGTATTCATTTGCATTATCTAATTTCAAATATCTTGCAATAATTGCTGGTACACTTCCTATGGTATTTTTCCCAACTGGCTGTACTGTGCAACGATTATTCCTATATGTTAGGATTAGGAAGAATCTCCGCACCATAGACGGTCTCAATGCTGCATACTGTCGTACTAACTTCAAAGCACCTATTTCTTCCTCCTCAATAATGGTAAAACTCTTAGGTGTACCAGTTTTGGTTTCCGGAACTTTTACCAGTAGAACATACCCTTTGTCCTGCATGTCATCAATCGTCATCTTAACCATCTCGTCTCTTCTCAAACCCCCGAAAACACCCAACACCAGAACAACCTATAAGAAATAATATATTTACGTAAAAATACGAACATAAATAAACCTGTTTTATACCTTATGTAGCAGATAAGTTTCATTAGGAGCATTCTTTATAAAAGTCAAAAACTGATCTGTCAAAACTTTCGATTTTCTTGGAATGTATCCTTTCGATTTTTTTTTCAAAAATGACATCAAACGGTTGTAACGAGAAATGTCAACGTTATCATTAACAAGAAAAGTTGATTTCAATATTGAATATTTTGTCCACAACGAGTTACGAGTATATTTTTCAGACTGCAAAGAAGAAATAAAATTAATAGTACCCAAGTAACACAAATGACCTAAAATCGACGTCGCTGTGACGTCCTAATTTACGTCACATAGACGTCTCAGCGTGGAGCTGTGCGACGTCATTTTAAGACGTTGTTTTGACGTCATTGTAAGACGTTGTATCGACGTCATTTTAAGACGTTGTTTCGACGTCATATTAAGACGTTGTATCGACGTCATTTTAAGACATTGTTTCGACGTCATATTAAGACGTTGTATCGACGTCATTTAAAAACGTTCCGACGTAATTTTTATAATATAAAAAATAATTACAAAATATAAAAGCACAATATATCTACAATAAAATATGAAACAAAGTTATATTTACGAAAAATACAAATTAATTAAATAATACATCCTATTTCTATAAGAATTTTTTTTTTATTTATTTATTTGCTCGTTAAGGTGCATATTTCAGATAGTTCACCATTGCTTGTTTATATCCTTCATAGTGGCACTTCGCTTCGTGTCTCCATACCTATAAAAAAAAAATTGTAATATGCAATATAAGCACATTATTATCTACATACTTACAATTCAGTGTTCTCTCGTAGTAATTAAAATTGCTGGCAATTTCAACTGTATAATTTTCTTTGATCACAGTCTACAATAATAATATTTTTTGTTTATTTTCCAATATTCGTTCTTTCAAAAAACACCATCAATGTTTTACTATCTGCTACTATCTTTTTGCAGTGTGTAGCTTTTTAACTTCCATCAGACATGACACCATAGCCAAGACATGACACAAAATGGCGGAAGGTGCGTTCAATATTGTGCGTTCATACATATACATATGTGTATATTTCCTGAAACCGTAAAATTTTTTTATGGCTATCTTAAATCTTGAAAGTTCATATTTGCAGTACTATAATAGTCATATAAAATTTTACCTAACTTTTTTGAGTTCTGTAATGAAAAATTTCACCATGGATACAATGTGTGACTTTTTTGATTATTTTTTTTTTTAAATACAATTGACAAAATGACATCATTTGAGAATTTACGAGTAGTTTTTAAATAATTTCAGCGATTTCGGAAAAGTATTATAATTCATTTATTATTAGATTAAAAGGAAATATTATTTCATAAAAAAGAAGGAAATTAAATATGATTCCCTGTAGTGATGTCTGAAGGGCTTGGTTATTTCTATGTTACGTCACACGTGATCTGAATCTGTTTCTATAATATATTTTTTATTTTTAGTAATTTTTCTTTTCCCACAATTATTATTTTGCGATGAAGTACTGCATGATATGGACATTTCTTTTTCCACTTTCATACAATATTTATTTGCTTCTTCCACAGTGCCTACAATAATTATTACAAAACTATGCATTATAAATTATTTACAATACACAAAACTTTCAAGTAGAGAGTATGAGAAATACATTCTATTTATTTTACTGTAATTACTTTTCATTTTAGAGAAGAGTTATTGTAAATACAAAAATGAAAATATAATTCTTTCGACATACCAAATGATTTTAATATTTCCACCTCATACAATTTATACTCTGAATTGGGCCCGTACTAATTTGTTTTTCTTGTACTTTAAATTTTCCGGCCAAGCGCAATAAATTTTATTGTTTTTACTTCGCAACCAACATTGCGGCACAGTTTGGATCGAATTTGTATCAACAAATTCAATGACAGCAAATGCTATTCTATAAAAAAGAGAAATTAGAAATTAAGTTTTCATTTAAAAAAAAAAATGCAACTTACTTGGCCAAAATCACCAGAATCGAAATAAATTTTTATTAATCACTGTGATGTTTCGCTGTCAATGGTTTACTTGAAACTGCAAAACCAATTACTCTAGAATACCTTGAAAGGGAAACAATAGGGCAGATGTAAAGATTCTTGGAAAATTTAGGAATGTGGGATTTTTGGACATATGGGAAATGCTCAGGTAAAATCGTAAAACTGTAGATAAATCTCTGTTTTTATATTATGTATTTCCCTTTATTTATACATTTGCTTTTGTATTATCAACATTTCTTAAAAAACATTTTTTTTAAACGCTATTAGGTCTTGTTTGAGTTGTCGAAAATTATGTCCATGATTTTTATATCAAACAATATAACAGATATAAATTTGTTTCTGTTTCGCATTAATAATTATGTAAACATGTAATATGTTTTAAATAAATAAATTATAAATATCACCACAATTGTTTTATATTTTTGCATAAAGAATTGATATTTAAATAAAAATAATATATACCTTCGTGTCTTATAAATTGCCAAATTATATAAATTTAAAATATGAATTTTTAATTACTTTAAAAATAAAGTAAAAATAATCTTCGTAAAGACGCCTATAGGCGTTTAAAAAGGTTTAAATAGACCTCATTATGACCACATAAAGTCGTCACATGGAAGTCACAACGACCACAAATCTGACGTCTAAATAGACCTATTTCTGACCAAAAATCAACGTTGCAAAGACGTCGTATAGCCGTCAGATTAGACGTCTAAAAAGTCCTATTTCTGACCAAAAATCAACGTCGCAAAGACGTTGTATAGCCGTCAGATTAGACGTCTAAAAAGTCCTATTTCAGACCAAAAATCAACGTTGCAAAGACGTCGTATAGCCGTTAGATTAGACGTCTAAAAAGTCCTATTTCTGACCATAAATCAACGTCGCAGAGACGTCGCATAGTCGTCAAATTAGACGGCAGTATATGACTTAAATTCGACCTAAAATCGACGTCACTTTTTGGTCGACCGTCGGTCAGTGTTACTTGGGTAGTTAGGTTAAACAGTGTTGCCAACACTGTGTTGATAACAATGATTTGTACCTATATTCAGATAGAAGCATAAAAGGGCGAATGTAAAAACAATAAATAATAAAAAATGTTATTGAAATATGTTTGAATACGTTATTACATTATTGAAATATTGGGAAAACTGCAGTATTTTTTTCTTCTAAAGTTGTAATTTGGCAAAATATAGTAATTTTTGAAAGTTACTAGAATGTAACTAAATAAATCAGTGCTTCTAAAATCTAACTTAAATAATACTGCACTGCAGTTTAGCCAAAATATTGATTTGAATACGTTATCACATTATGTATTGAAATAATATGTAAAAAAAAATAGAAATTAACATACCAATGGGGACTTATGATTTTGACGTCATCGGCGGCGGATCGGCAGCGGACCTCTCTCCACATAATTTAGAAAGGGACAAGAAATTTTTAGAAAGAGCGAGGTGATATACCATGGCCGAGTCGATCAAATGCTTTCCCTCTTCAGCACCTCCCCGTTGATCCAAGAATTTGTTATTTAGTCAGCAAAGTTTGGTTAAGTTATTATGTGTAGTGATTGTTATTAATGAAACATTGCGGAATCGAATCTTTCTGATTCTCATGGAGGGAAAACAAATTCGATTTCATCGTTTCAATTTGAAAAAAACATGAACTGAATCCACGTAAACACTAAAAATTCCACTGTTGAGAGAGACGGAAAAAATAATGAAATTTCTTTTAGTGTCTTAATCTTATTAAAGTCATACATAATTTGTCTCTGGATGTTAAATTATTAAATTTAGTTTTTTTTGGCGTTTTTTGGAAATATCTGTATTTCAACTTTGGCATAACTGTGGGATTTAACAAATCATATAGAACATTAAAATGTTCTACTGATAAGCCGGTGAAATATATAAATTTTACAGCATCATTACTTAATAAGTTATAATTTAGTTTCAATTATTGACAAATTTAGTTTCATTTCTCGATGTCTCTACAGCACCAAATAACTTTCTTACATAATAATTGTTGACTGTTTGTGTTATAAACTTGTGTCTCTCTAATAGTAGACAGCTTTATTAAAGTTGCTGTACTTGTTTTTCCAAAATAAGTTTGATTATGTTTGTCCACTTTACAAACATAGGTTTGCGTCATTTTATTGTTATTTTGTACATAATTAAACTTCCTTTTTTATCACAGGTTCCTGTAAATACATTACTAATTCATATTCAATTTATATTAATCATATTATTTCAACTTCTGTGTTCAGTCTCAGACATGTATGTTCATCAATGTTCCTTTTCAAACAATGGTTGTTGTGATCACGTGATAAATGTCAAACTTAGAGCTAAATCTTGCTCACTACATAACTAATTATTAAATACTTTTTTACACACTAGATGGCGACCAAAATATTTGAATTGTAAAAGTCCCCATTCCTGAAAATATGCCTATCACCGTCTCGTTCACAGTCGTAACCACATTTTTTAATTTCCATTCAACAAATATTTTAAACTCTTTTTCATAAACTGCCTTAGATTTCGTAGGTATTAAATCTTCATTCGCTTTCTTGGCTCACAACAAAATATCTTCCATCATCTCCAAACGTTTAGTTGATGTTGATCCTCGATGTTGATGTTTTAAAAATAAACGTTGATAATAAATAAAACAATTAAACAACATCCTTAGCAACGCCAAAATTTGAGCATTATTGTAATCAAAATTATTATCAATTAAAACTTGTTTCAGATATTCTAGTGAGACATAAAATCTTGTATGCACCACGAGCGTTACTAGATGATAATGCCCATCGGACGACATCTATCCCTCGGGCGCCCTCCTGGCATTATGATCATAGTAACGCCCTTGGTACATAAAATACTATTATAGTCTTATAGTTTTTGAGTAATCGTCCTTCCAACATCCCACATACACACACACATACACACACACACATCCACACACACACACAGACATCATCGTAAAAATGTTAAAATCAGATTGTAGGGACCTTAAAACGTACTTATTCAATAAAATCTGGGTATGCGATTTTTAGCATGAATCCAATACCTTTCTTAGCGAGAGGTAAAAATGTATACCAAATTGGATGTAAAGGGTGCAGCAAAATTTATATTGGGGAAACATCCCAACCCTTACACAAAAGAATTTACCAACATAATTACCATTGTCAATTATTAAAACCCACAACACAGTGCTTTAACAAAACATCATCAAGAAACAGGACACAAATTTGATTTTCAAAATACTAAAATCATAACCAGTGAAGCGAATAAATACAAAAGGTTAACTTTAGAATCTATTCATATAAATATTCATAAAAATAAAACTATAAACCACCAAATAAACATTTTGAATTTCGCGCGGCCCATCATAAATAACCTTCAATAGTTACTTTTCACAGCTTGAAGTTTTGTTGGTAAAATAAAACTAACAGGAATTTCTAAAATTAATAATTAATAAAAAAAAACACTTTGTAAACCTCCACCGTGGAGAGTGTATGTCTCTCAATTTTAAGGTAAACCACATTTTTCTTTATATACGTGTTACTTTTGAAACCTAATATCGATTTTATTTTTCAGTTTTAACTATCAATATTATGGAACTTCAAAATGTAAAACGAAAATTTTTCGTCATATATGCATTTACACAAAAAAATGATTTTGTAAGGTAATACTGGTTTATATTTCAATTTTTGTAACATTATTTATACTGTTATTATTTTTTAATAGCTGATGATGGTGGCATTTTGACCACCGTAACGTCCTAATATATGTAAACATTATTAAATGTGAAGAATATTTGATCCGCATAACCTACAACACTTTCCTTTGAAAAGTAATTAATTTATACAAATTGACCTACGGGTCTTCAGGATTATATCGTTATTGCATTTTGTTAGTAGCCACATAGGGATCATATTGGCAGAATTAGAAATAGAGACTATCTTTAATAACAATAAAAAAAATACTTCACCGGTGTTATAATTTTTACGGTAATTAATTCATAAAAACTGTTCTACGGGTCTTCAGGATTATAAAGCTATTACATTTTGTTAGTAACATTATTGGAATCAAATTAAAAAGAAATATAAAGTAATATTAGAACAATTAATATAATTTTATTTTAAATTTAGCGCACATTTCGTCAAATACATAAATGTCAAGTTGTTAGAAAAACTACCTTTAATTTAATAAGATTAACATTATATTATTGTAATTTACACTTTTGCTCCATTTACATATTGTTATTGTGTCTCTAACTTACATTAATGCGTAGACTACACATTTAAAATAATTCATTACAATACACTTGGTCTTGGTAGTGCATCTATACGTTGAGCGTGAGGCGGGTTCACAAATACTTGAATCGCGAATCGGCTGCTAATTTCACCCTCATCTTTTTATAATAATAGTTTATACGTACATTACAAAATTAAAGGAATATCAATAAATTTGTTATTTACTTTTTACTCTGCTACACAATAATGATATAATAATAGTAAATAGAAATAATAATTATAAGTTCGAAAAATATGCGAAATGTATTTCAAATGCATGTTTGCATATTTTTAAAAAAAATGTCTGAGAGCGTCACTCGTAGTCGTGAAAAGAAATAAAGAATTGAGAGCATCACTCGCGAGCGTGAAAAAAAAGAATATATAAATGTGTCCGTTTCGTATAACCGTTCATTCAGAACTACCTAACCCTTTTTCTTACACATAATATAATTTGCCTCTCTGTGCACGTAACATTACAATTATCCCAACAAGTGATTGTGATTGCATAAACAGGATGCTCACATGTCTTTATTTAAAAATGTATACATTACATTATTTAAATCAAATAAATAAATAACTACAAATCTCAAACTACACGGCGACAAGTATTAAAATTAAGAACATACTACTCAAGGAATCAAAAATTTGAATTATTATTATTACAAGAGGTAATTTTATTTCAAAAAAATTGTTGTGGCCAGCACAATACCTCTCGCCACTTCCGTTTTTGTTTACATAAGTATAGGGCGCGAGCAGTCATGTGACTTTGTTGGCCTTGACAAGCAGATATGGGAGTTCTGTCAAAATGACAATTAGTAATTATGTACATAGATGTCAAATGTCACAGAATTTTTCATCAAAAATTTCAAGATTTTCTAAATTCACGTAGTTAGTCATACTTGATCTAGACAAGCAGATATGGAGGCCCTTGTCAAAATGACAGTTAGTAATTATTTACATAAATGTCAAATGTCGTAATTTTTCACATGGTTATTTTGTCACCAGGAATATGGAATTTACTTGTCGAGGAAAATAAACCACATGGAATTGGAATATCATGAAATTTTGGATGGACAATTGACATTTGACATATATGTACATAATTACTAGCTGTCATTCTAACTCGGGCCCTTATTTGCTTGTCAAGTCCAACAAAGTCACATGACTGCTCGCGCCCTATAAATTTCTCATGTCTTTTCTTTATGTTTAGATTATTTTTATAATTTAAAATTTATTTTTTGGGGAAGTTTTCTCCTATACTTCTAAATGTTCGAATATCTTCCAATTTCTTGACGGGATTTCTGATGGGTTATATAGCTATAATTTTAAATATTTAATTGTTATTATTGTTATACCACAAGAAATAGTAAACTTACCAATATCTCAGAAAAAATCTTCAATAATGTCACTTAATTTTGACGTTTTACTCTTATGTTGCCAAAAAAAAAATATCTAAGATTTATTTTCAGCTAATAAAACCATATTCGAACTATGGCAAATTCTGAATCGGTTCTTATCCACTGTCATGTGTTCAGTTAAAATAGACTTAAGTTCAAGTTTTAGAATTGAGCTGCCAAACAGGTTTATGAACTACTGTTGGTTTTTGACAATGACATTTTTCTGTCATTTGATGGTTACTATATCCAATACCTCTCTTAGCGAGAGGTAAAAAAACAAAATAGACGATAATTACACCATTGGTATAAATAATAATTTTATTTCTAGCAGAAACCAATTACTAGGATATAATTAGTACAAAAAATTAGTATGTAAATTACAACCATTATTTTATAGCTGGCAGAATTTTACAATATGAGTAATTAACTAATAAAACTTCAAACTATTAAAAATTAAAATACATTTATTTTTAAATATACGAGGTGTGTTCAAAAACTATCGCGAATTTTGAATTTTCGCGGGTTACGTATATTCGAATTTCGATCTTTTTGTGGCTTTATGTTGGTACTCATGTCTCTCACTTATGTCGACAAGCTCGGCCATTTTGAATGTTCACTTACTTGTTGACAGCTGCTTTGCTTGCACTTGTTTTGGATCGTCTTCGATTTTTACCTATTGTGCTTATTCGTTAAAAACTGACTATGAATTTTTTGACCAAGACAATATCTTTCTTATCTAAAGGCGACGGAACGTAGAAAAAAATAATTCATTTAAAATTTGTCATTGTCATAAAATGTTTTTATCAAAGAAGTTATTTCATTTCTACGAGTAGAAATGAAATAACTTCTTTGATAAAAACATTTTATGACAATGACAAATTTTAAATGAATTATTTTTTTCTACGTTCCGTCGCCTTTAGATAAGAAAGATATTGTCTTGGTCAAAAAATTCATAGTCAGTTTTTAACGAATAAGCACAATAGGTAAAAATCGAAGACGATCCAAAACACGTGCAAGCAAAGCAGCTGTCAACAAGTAAGTGAACATTCAAAATGGCCGAGCTTGTCGACATAAGTGAGAGACATGAGTACCAACATAAAGCCACAAAAAGATCGAAATTCGAATATACGTAACCCGCGAAAATTCAAAATTCGCGATAGTTTTTGAACACACCTCGTACTGTCCTGATAAAACTAAATAATCAAATTACTTTAAATAAATATTATCGACTAAATGACTTTTAAAAATATAATATAAAATGGTAGTAACTTAAATTAATTAAATTAATAGTCTATAATAAATGCAGAGTTATTTATTAATCGTTTGAAAGACAATCAATTATTAATTAAGAAATTATCAGTACTGTTGATAATACAGTGTGTTAAAAAAAACCTAACTCGGAGTAGGCTATGAACAGAGAAAGGTATACTCAAATCGGACATGCAGCCAATGCACGTCATCATTTAGGGGAAAACCTGACTACATTAAAATCACTAATATGGAAAATTGAAATAAAATTTCAGTCATTTTTAATTGTTAAAAAGTGTACGGCCTTATAGAATTATTATTAAGATGTGTAGTAGAGTTCATTACTTATCGTATACGATATGAATAATATATAAATAATGTATATCTACTTTATTTTATTCATTTATTTTTTGCTACACTTGGCAACACTGATAATTTGTATGTTTATACGTTCCTCCGCGGTCTATACTTTCAAAGGTTATTATTTGACAATTTGAATTGCATCGTGTTCAAAATATTTTTCTTCGCTGTCATTTTATTTCCATTCTTGTTTATTTTATATCAGTCTTTTTTAAGACTACCACAGTTTTTATTCATTCGGTTCAGTTTTATTTGAACTTGTGTAATTTTCATTTTTATTCGTTTTTATTATAAATCAGTCTTTTGCAAGACTACCACAGTTTTTATTTATACGGTTCAGTTTTATGTAAACTTCTGTCTTTTTCATTTTTGTCAACAAAATGTCAAATAGTTTAGTTGGAAAATATTATATGAATGATATCATATTGAACTAAATCATCCCCCTTTGGTTAGGCTTTAACTATTATATTCTAAATAAATGCTTGATATTAGTAATGTTATCTTCATTTTACTGACAATTTAGTTAATATGTCTTATTTATTACAGTGTGAAACAAAATTATTTTCCGGAAATATCACGAAAGTTTGTAATACAATTGTATGCAACCTGTATAACTTTTTTCAATACGATTCTCATACCTGTGTAAACGTACCAGTTCATGACGTCACACATCTAGTTACTTTTATTAATGACGTGCATTGGCTGGATGTCCGATTTGAGTATACATCTTAATTTGAAAGTATTTAATTAAATGTCGATTTCACACGAAATATTGTCATAAATGTTATCTAAAGAAAGTAAAGCTTTTCTTCTTGAATTTTATTTTAGAAATGGAAATTAGAAAACAATGAATGGCAATATTATTTTGCTTCATGTTACAAAGAATTTCAGGAAAATAACATTTTATGATCAATTTTGATAACTAGACTTTTGAATTAAATAATGATTAGACTTATGTTTCTCCGTCCATAGCCTACTCCGAGTTAGGTTTTTTTCTGAACGTATTGTAGATAATCCTCGTGATAATCGTTCGTCATATATAAACGATTGTCGATTTTTTAAAATTAATCTGTCTTACGCAGATACTTAAGCCTGTGCTGGCTTAACGGGTGTCTTTTGGAGTATATAGGCTCCGACGTTACATCAAGCAAATCACGTTCTTAAAAACTTTTGTTTTTACTAAAAATTTGAAATGAAGCAAACTATAAACAGATTACAATAAAAATATAAAAATAATTGAATTTAGTTTTGTTTCTAAAGCAGACAATAGGGTACGCTGCTATGTTGCGAGAGTAGAATTTTATGCTCTACAAAGTATGATTTCACATGTTAAAGTCCTATGTTCCGGTGTCACGGTTTACAAGGGCGTTAACCGTGACACCGGAACGCAGGGCGTATACCCTTTATAATAGGGTATTCTAATAATCTTATTTTATTTTCTGAAACTTCAATAAATTTGAAATACAAATGTGAAAATTTGAGTTTTTTATTGTGTCATTTCCGGGAGATATGAATTTTTGAATTATGCTTAAAAATTTGAATAATATGTATGACGTCAATTCGCTTCATGACGTAGATTACAGCTGTTAGTCGCTTGGCTTGGAACGAGTAAGGGGAAGGGGATTTGGTTTGTTCACAGTGTCAGATGCTATTTTGTTTTGAATGACTTTCATTTGTTTTATTTTTGTTATCCGTGGATTTTAGTTGTAACTATATTAAAGTATTATTAGTTAAGAATTTGGTTGCTGTCATGCTTACAGCAAAATATCAAAACTAGCAAGAAACACAAAGATCAGCTGAGAAACGAGAAAGCATCAATGGTGAACGCACTGCTTCTTCTGTTTCCACAAGCAGAGAAGTACGTCATTACATACATCATAGAACGAATGGACGTCATACATCACGTGTAATCTTTTCCGCGCTAAAATAAAACACATGGAAAATCATATTAAATAAAACAATTTTGAGTTTATTTTTCAGAATTCGGTCGTTTTTCAACCTAGTTAATAACATTATAATATTTTTTCTTTTAAATTTTACTACACTGGAATATCCCATTTAAAACAGTTTGATGTTGGAAAAATGATTTTCTCTTTGTTAAGAATGGCGGTTTTTAAAAATAATGTCTCAAAAATAAAATTAGGGGAACGAATATTGTAAATCTTGTGTGAGCATATCTTTACGATGAAAATTTATATTTCAGAAAATCATCAAAATGAGGCTTTCGTTGCGCATCTGTCCCAGTTGCGAAAAGAACCTTCAATTCTTTAATACATTTAAGAAAGACTGTGTGGAGAACAGTCTACGTCTGGAAGCAAGACTCAAAGAAGCACAGTACAACATGGACATAGAAAAAAAGTGTTCCACATCTGAAACGAACATAAATAACATACATGAAGTATATATTAAAGAGGAAATGTTAGACGAGAGTGATACTCCAACAGTAAAAGATTTTGTCGTAGAAGAAATTTTCATTAAAGAAGACCCGATCTCACTACAAGAAAATCTTAACGCTCCTGAAGTTGGTGATGTATTGAAACAGGAAAGCCCACCGCAAACAGATACTCATTTTCATGAAGACAGCAGCGTTGACATGGACGACAAATGTGATCTGAACTCTCATGACCCTGACGATGTAATTTTTATTAATAATGAAATTAACTTTGATAAAAATATTTTAGTTACTGGTAGTGCAGGTTATAACATGTATACTTGTTTAATTTGTAAGAAGAGTTTTAAAGAGTTAACGTACTTGAAAAAAAATCATATGAAAATTCATATTGGTAAAAAAGATTTTCAGTGTACTGAGTGTACAAAAAGGTTTACACAAAAATCTAACTTAGCCATACATATGAAACAACACACTGGAGTAAAAGATTTTCAATGTAGTGAATGTAAAAAATGGTTTTCACAAAAATCACACTTAGTCACTCATATGAAACAACACACTGGAGTAAAAGATTTTCAATGCAATGAATGTAAAAAGTGGTTTGTACAAAAAATAAACCTAGACATACATATGAAACAACACACTGGAGTAAAAGAGTTTCAGTGTAAAGAATGTAAAAAATGGTTCGCACAAAAAGGAAATCTAGTGAAACATATGAAACTACATATTGGAATAAAAGAATTTCAGTGTACTGAATGTAAAAAAAGCTTTTCGTTAAAAGGAAATTTAGCTTCACATATGAAACAACACATTGGAGTAAAAGACTTTCAATGTAATGAATGTAAAAAATGGTTTTTACACAAATCAAACTTAACTAGACATATGAAACAACACAGTAGAGAAAAAGATTTGACATGCACTGTTTGTAATGAAATATTTTCTGATAAAAGCGACTTAACTAAGCATATGAATGTTCATGCTTGAATAAATATTGAAGGATAAAATAATCTAAATTATTTTTAGATAAAAATAATTTAAAGTAATGCATGAAAATTCATAGGTTTGTTGCAGCGTATCATTACTCATAGTTTGTGACTGTCAGACACATGTGCAGTAACAAAATATCGTTCCAACCGTACCACTGACAAGTTGGCAACTACTAGTTATGTGTTCCATTGCATACAGTTCGACTGTCACATATCACATACTAATTTCTGACAGTCAAATCAGTCAGAGTTTTTTCGGCTAACTAAGAATCAGAGCTTCTGTAATTATTGCAAATTCAGTATTAGTTTTTATATTTCCTATCTGTCAAGGGAAGATGAAATTTATACTTATTAGAATTACATTATTAGATAATAATAAAACACATTTCATGTATTATATTTTTCTTATAACATAATTTATTTACTTTTTAAATTAGCTAGCTTGTATGCAACAAATACTAGCTTTGGTACCGTCGCATCGTTTCATTCAACGTTCCAACACTTAGGTGTTTCAAACTTGTCAGTAACTACATTGTGTATACACGCATGCACATTAAAAAATCACACGTTGCAAACATACCAAAATTACCGGCTGGGAACAAAGCTATTGGAAACGAAATATATGTAAATGGTTAAATAATATAAAACATACGCCCGAAAACTATTTACTGGATTGTGAATCCTAAAATAATTAACTTCGTCATATCTGTTTTCTTATGAAAACTCATTGCAATAGCGAATGTTTCAAGTCCAAAGAAACTGGCTCGTATCCTAAAAATATTATTTTGAATATACAGCAATAGACTTTCAATCTGCTCATATAAAGAAAAATGGCTACTAAAACTGTCAGCTGAGCTGTCAACGAAGCCTCAAAGATCCTGTTTGAAAATTACAATCATTTAACACGAGTTTTTAAAAAAAGCTTTTGAAACTTCCATTGTGATTTTTTTAAGTTACAAAGATTTTGTTAAAAATTACACGGCCATGGAAATAAAAAACAGTATGAATGTGACAATTTAATAACTATTATTATCACTGTGGTTAGTTTTGAAAAAGAAAATATTATACTAACGAGGGGAAATTTTTTTGAGGGTATACCAGATGGCTTTTAAAAAACGAATCTTGTTTGAAACTCCATAACTCCAGAGTACATTCAAATAGGTTTTTTTTTATTTCTTGCAGTCAAAGAGTTGAAAAGTATTCCTACCAAATTTTAAACATTTATTTAGAAAAAACAAGTGAATGGCGATTTTCTAAATTTGAAATTCAAATCTATTACATAATGATAATTTTGTAATCAGTTTAAAAGGAACCAAAGGAAGTAGACTATTCCTATTACTGAAAGCTATATGTTGTAAGAATAAAATTGACCTCAGACTTAGTAAAATTAACCTTGAAAATTTATTGCAATTTAATTGATTGTAACGTCATTAAACCGCATCCATACCATAACCACAGTATAGCGGTCGAACGCTTCGCTTGCTTCTAACCAGTATGTGCACTCTCTGGCAGTGTTGCCAACACATTAGATTTAAAAAAGTTCAACTGTCATAAAAAAATGGCTGAAAATGGCCAAATTATGTATATAGAAGAAAAAGCTCGCGAAAAGCAGGCGAAATTATTTCGAAATCTAACCATTTTAAACAGGGATTTACTCATTTTTTTAAAATTTAAATATTTCTGAAAATGTGGAGAAAATGACCAAATTTGCAAATAAAATTTAGCTTTGAGTGTAATCTTGCAATGTTGCAAAAGATGCATTCCGCTTTACTTCTGTTAGAAGATACAGGTTGTAGCCAACTCTTAAAAAGCGGATTTTTCTCCCATTCCTTCCTGTAATTTTGATTATACTGTGGTTTTGGCATAATTGCACTTGTACATAAATTGCTCTAAAAGCAAAATACTCAAAAATAGTAAAATTATAAATAAATATGTAAATTCATTTTCGTACCTAACCAAACATACGACTGTCAAGTTGTCACTACAGATAATCCAGAGTAGATAGACATTAGTTAACCGATAGTTTATAATGTAATAGATAGATGGCCGATGGCGTCAGGCAATAAAAATAAGCAATGAAATGAAGTTATAGTAGGTTTTCATATATTACCGCGAAAGCAATAAAATTATTTGGTCTAGCTAGAAATTTTAACTTATATCCAAAAAGCAACTCAAAAATGGCCAGGATTCCGTGATCCCGAAATTTCTCAAAAATTATAGCTGAACGTCTAGTGTAATATGCTAGATTTAGCCATAAATGGCTGAAGTTGGCAACACTGCTCTCTGGTATTTTTGTTACTGAAAAATTTGACATTGCACGGAGGCGTGGCGTGCCGGAGTTTGACTCTAGAAGGCCAAATGTACATGCTGTTAAAGCCGCAAGATGGCTAGTATTAAATTACAAGCCGAGATTATTCTCAAATTGAAATCAACCCTGCATTTAGCATGATTATTTTGTTAGTGTTGTGATGTAATTAGAATTTGTGTAAGAACCTTGTTCTTTAGTAAATATCATCAATTTGTGCATTTTAACAAAATTACCATTGTTGTTTTGCATTCTTCATTTTGTAATTGTTTATGTAATGTACATATATTTTTTCTTTTGTTGTTTTCGATATTTTATATTTTTTATTGTTATTATTTAGTATCATTTTGTATTTTGTTGCATCATTTTGACAAAAAACCATCGGTGTTTGTATTAATTTTTTTTCTAATTTTTTATACATAATATATGTATATAAGTTGTTTTCTCTTTTATTGTTATTGTTCATTTATATTTTTTATAGTAATTATTTTCATATAAACTAAAATGACATTTTATACTTTTCTCGTAAATATCTATTTATATATTTTTTATTTATTGTATAAAGTTTAATCATTATTACAATACATATCAAGAGTAAGACTTTCCTAACTTTGTACGCAACTATTTAAAAAAGCCGCGTTCCTTCGGGCTGTGATTCACAATCTAAATCATCAAAGTGACCATGATTAAGAAGAAGTATGTTTTTTCGTTTCTTATTCGTTATCCCCACTTTCTCATTTTGTGATCACTAGACAACCTTTCCCTTCTGAATCATCCTTTTTGAGTGATCACACAGATTCATTTCACAGCAAATTTAAAAATGACTAACGACAATAGATTTTCGAGCGTAGAAATTTATCAATGTGGGGTATGTTGCATAAAAGGAAATATGATTTTCCTACAAAATCATGTAATGACCCACCATACTTTTGAAAACAAAGAAAATATGTTACATAAAAGATTTGTTTTAAGTAAACATACTTCATATGTTACCAAGAACATTTTTTTTTACTTCTATATGATCCATTTTTAATGTGCTGGCTATAATACTCGACAGTAGATTATTTATAAAATAAAATAAATTAGTTTGCATTGGTCTGCATATGATATTTGACGCTAGATGGTGTTTATATTATTCAAGTTGTTTTCTTGATATAATTTTTAAATCATGATTCAAAAGGATCACGATTAAACTAATCAGTATTCACAAAATCACAATCACAGCCCGAAGGAACACGGCTAAAGTTTGATGTTTAATCGAATTTCTCGCGCTCGCACCCTAAATTTCATATCAAAATAGAATGAAATTTTATACTTTTATGATAAATAGTTATTTTTATATTTATTTATAGTACAAAGTTCAATCATTATTGCAATACATAAAGGGCAAGATGCCTGTCTAACTTTTCTATGCAACTATTTAAAATTTGACGTTTAATTGAATTTCCCGCGCTCGTCGCCAGTAGGCGGGCTGCGTGAAGGGATGACAGGTTTCCAAAGATCAAAGGGGCCGAAAGGGAGTGCACAATGGCTAGAAGCGGTCAATCGCTATATTGTACCATAACATAGTAAATTAACTTTTAAAATTGATTGGTTGTAAGCTGCTCTACTTTAATAAACTCTCGTTCGATCCCAATCGATGCCAAAATTTACTTCGAATTTTAATGGCACAAAATTGACCCTGTGGTGCACTCTCCATGCCAGCAATGAGTGCCCGTGAGGTGACGCCTGGTAAGCGCCCGCACGGTACAAATATTTCATTATTAGCGATTCAGATTGGCACACCTAACAATGGATAATATGCCGTGATGATTATTTATTTTAGTTACATAGAAATTAAACTTTTTCAATCTAAAATTTAATTTTAAACAGCTTCTTATTCTTGTAAACGTTAATATAAGGGTAGTTTCCATACGAATATTTTAAACGTTATATTTGTCAGTGTTAAGGTAACTTTTGTATACTAGAATCATCTACAAAATTAATCACAGAGCAACACACAACAGAACACCATGTTAAAATTAATACAGCCTGTTATGAAAATGGACATTGATATTGTGCTCGACGAAAAGTTTTTTTTTTTGTTTACAAAATCGACCTTCTGAGCCCACAATTTGGATTTGGTCAAGAAATTCAAACAAACTATGTATTTCCATAGATCTTTGAAAATATAGTCGAAGAACTAGGCACATCGACTCTTCGTCGACCGCAGCAATTGGATCTTTTGTATTCCACTAAGCAGCGAACTTTGACGAAAAATTTTCACTAACACTCATACAAAATCCAAAAAACAGAATAACTAAACCATAGAGACAAACAAAGAATGGATTTTTCAAAGAAAATCATATTTAGTGACGAGGCGCATTTTCACCTTTGTGCATTCGTAAACAAGTAGAATTGGATGGGAAAATTGAAGACAGATTTACGAGAAGCAAATGCATTCTCTAAAAGTGACGGTTTAGTGTGACATCATTGTGATGTGATGAAAATTTTGACAAGTGCATTACTTCATGTCACAGAAGCTGCGGTGACAATTTCAATGATAATCTTTCTTACGTAATTGTAATGAATTGTAGTGTAGTAAAACACTAAATAAAAATAAAATATTGTATGTTTTTATTTCATTTTGGGGTTAGAACCCGTGGGATAGCGCCTAGAAAACACCCTCAATGGTACAATATATCGTCATTATTATCGAAATCTGTGAGTATGTATAAGCAGCTGGCCATCCCACAAATGGGGAATATGCCGTGATCTTAGATCATAAAATCGTTAGCTATATGATGTAAGGAAGGCCGGGATGATATATTATATACATATATATATAATTTTCAGCAAATTATTTTTTTTACACTTTTCCACAATACATTCATATTTATAATGAAAATAGTCTCTGAATATTTTGCATAAAATATAGACATAAGCATAATTTTCAACCTTATATTTTTGCCACTTGATAGCTATAAGAAATTTTAAAATATACAGGATGATAATGAATATGCGTTACAAATTTGTAGGGGATGTAAAATAGATTAACTTTTACTAATAAAATTATATCCGGAAGCGCACCGTTTTCGAACTATAGGTTGTTAAAAGAGTAATTATCAACCTTAATCTCGACCTTAATTGTAGTTGGTTGTGCCCCACTACTTCTGTTATTTTGTTTATTTTAACTTTTAGCATTGAAATGCAGACGCATTATGAATGACCATACTGTTCGCGATTACGCTAATATGGTATTAACGTACGGGCGAATGTACGACAGCACAAGAAATTTAAACAAATTCTGTTGTTCATCAACGAATGTATAAAAATATGTTCCGAAGGTGCAATGCTTGCAATGAAATTGGTAGTCGTCATTTTGAGCAATTATTATATGTATTACAAAAGTGAATAAAATTATTTAAAAAATTCAATGCTAGAAGTTAAAAAAATAGCCACAGCCAACTAAAATTAAGATAGATAATTACTCTTTTAAGAACTTGTAGTTCGAAAATGATGTTTTTCCGGATATGAGTTTATTAGTAAAAATTAGTCTTATTTTGCATCCCCTACATACCTAATAAATTTGTAACATTCTTATAATACAGGTATCTGTGTATAAATAGAATACCAGAAAATTATAGGAACTGTGAACGTATATGGTAGCAGTCAAATAGAAATAAAATTTACAAATTTCTAATATATTTTATTAATGTTCGTGTAAAATATAGCCGTATAAAATTTTTAACTTTGTGCCAGTTTGAGTAATTTGATCTTCAAGGTTGGGGGAGCAATCAAGAGATGGTGCTGCAAATAGATCAAATGTCAAAGTTGAATTCGGACTTCAGAGTTCGTGTCTTGTTCTACATGTCGTGAAGCTGTTTTTTGTTAACGTGTTTGTAAACAAATACATTTTCGTTGTTTGTAAATAAATATTTTGTTGATATTGTGTGGTGAATGTGATTATAGAATTTATTAAATATGTGGTCCATTAGTGATTTGTGCTTTATGTGCTCAAACGATAACAAATGCAGCGTAGTGGACAACATAATTGCTACTCAAGTAGAATATCTTATGCCTGAAATTGTAAGTAATTTTTATTTTCACTTTTCGTAGTGCTTGAATAACTCATGATATATTGAAATATGAGATCATATACTGGTTTCCGTAAGAACTTAACCTCAAATATGTTATATTTGTGTTTTAAGGGATGTCTCCTGAAGAAACCGACAAATTTTTACCCTGTATTGTTGGGGTAACCCTAAGTAAAAAAGTTCATATAAACTATGCCTCAATTCTGTTCCGTTTTGGAGATATCATCAGACACTCTCAAAATCTTTCAAATGCGTGTAATGGAATTTAACGGAATATCAGCTTGTTGATAATTTCGCTCCCTTTCTAAATGTAGATATGGACAAGATCTTGTTTTTGTCAAACATTGAAAAACTATTGAAAATGTTGTATGATGTAGAACTACGCGATTTGGATATCGTTGACGGTATTCTGCTAATACAGCTTGGCCAGTTTCATTGCAAAAACCATACAAAAAGACCATGTCAGCATATTCCACATTAGTGAAAGTTCTATATTTCAATTCAGTAAGAAAATAGCGTTAGTTTAGATAGGGATACAAATTCTGTCCTTTGATTGGCCAGAATGCAAACCTAGTTCACAAAAACGAAAAAAATATCACCTGTCAGTTATCAAATAAAATCGACAGTATTAAGTGATGTTTAATCATGTTGTAATTTTTAATATTCAGGTCTTGTACATTTTTGTATTAAATATTCATTATTGACAAAGTTTGGTTTAATGAATTTAAATTATTGTTTATTTAGATAAACATAAATATAGGTACTTATTATAACGAATTCTATAAAAAATATAAAGTAGACAATTTTAAACGAGATGCGCGACTGTTATAACCAAATTTTATAATTTCATATACAATTCTTTTGATTCTCTAATTAAAATTTATTTTGCAAATAAAATAAACGACCCTCTACTATAACTCTACCAGGGTGATTTTGCTCGCTTACCCTCAGGATGGCTGTAAATCGCCCCCAAGTTACGCGACTGTTAGAATAAATTTTTATAATTTTTATAGAACTCGCGTAATATTGTCTACTTACAATTTCTTATTTTTGCAAGTAAACGACTCTCTAATCTCTACTATAACTGTAGCTTGGTGGTCTTGTTCGCTTACCCTCAAGATGGCTGTAAATCACGTCCAAATTGCGCGACTTTTACAATCAAATTTTATAATTACCTTCCTGAGTACAGTTAACAGATGTAAAATAAATTTTAGATCACAACAAACGACTTCATTAGTATCAGTTTAAAGTTTGCGCCAATATACACACCATCAAATATTTTTGTGTTATAACCAATTTGTACTGGTAACATTGTATATTTTTATTTGTTAACTTTCTGTATCTTTCTCTCGCAGTTGTACTTACACTGCGGCAGAAAGCACAATGTATAAATTTTTTTCAACTAATTTTGTCACATGTATAAACATTGTAACAATCTTCTGATGGTAAGCATTATTTATTACTGTGTAATTATTGCTGGGCTATGTTGTTTATTATTCTGTAACATGTTTATTCTTCCTGTCCTCTAGCATTGAGGATGGATTAATAAAATCCGAAACGTTTGCAACAAGGAGTATATTTTATTTCCTTCAATTTATCCATCATCCGTCGATATTCTTCTAATTATTTAGTTACTACTGGTCTACCGGTAGTGCTCTCATTTCAAGTTTTTAACAGTTTTTCTTGAAAAAAGGCACTTAGTTATTTTGTTATTATAAATATGAAAGAATATTTTATTCTCTATCCGGTTTGTTTACATTTTATCCTTCATATTCAATGAATATAGAGTTAAAAAATTATAAAGAAATTAAATTTCATAAATCAGCCAGCTATGCTATAATCTTGGAAACAGCTACTATATTAAGATAATTCTGATTGACCGTTGTCAATTTTCATAGTATGTTCGTGTTATAATTTTACTGGAAATATAAAAACTTTTGCAAGAAACTTTCTGTATGGAATGGACCTTTTACATCAAAAGAGACAGATAGAGAAAAATGGCACATGTAGTGCGCAGTAGTTTGTTTGCGCATTGAGGAGGCCAAATATATTTCAAACAAAATTTGAAATGGCGGAAATAAGAATGTAACTATATTAAATAAATGCACAGAAAGCGTTTGTGATGATGAATATTTCAAGATAAGAGGACGGGTACATGGGAATCAGAAACGTGATTATACGTTATAAAGACGCGAAATAAACATCATATAAAGTGGACAGATAATTGCGTAGTTGCCAGTTGCCAGTTTGTTATTAAGAAAGTTACAAACAAGAATAAAACTATTGATTTTATTTTTAAATAAATTGTTTTGTGTTTATTAATAATTTCTTTACAATCAAAGTCAAAATAATTTAAGTTTTTGTGTTTAAATATTTTTTTATCGAAAATAAATGCTTGTCCTTTTAATCATTTTACTTGACAACATGGTACCTACCCATCTCTAGTTCATAAAAATTTCACTACTTGGTGCATTGAAAAATGACGTCACGGTGCAATAAAAATGTAAAAGGTCCACTGTGGAATTGTACAATAGTATATTATGTGGCAAGTGTGTGAAGCTGAAATTTTTACATGAGGGTGGAGATTGCAAACCACCCGAATGTAAAATAGGCCCCACACACGTGTTACATACTATACTACGACCTTGCAATCAAATATAATATTTTATAAATTAATAATACATTTCTCATGAAGTTGTTATTTCTACGGACCATTTACCAACACATGATTTACGTGTATATAAAGATATTCATTGTATGTGTTAAAACTGAACTATTTACTTCACGCAGTGTATATTTACTTCACGCACACTATGCGTGAAGTGACACTTCACGCACAGTGTACAAAAAAAAACAAGCTTCACACATAAAAATTGATACGTGAAGTACTCACTTCACGCATGGGAGTAGAAAAAATACTTACATATAAAGGTCTGCCCAAAGTGAAAGCTTCAAGCGCAGCATCGCGGTGCGTCATTAAGGTCGCCGTCGAATACAGTCCAATCTTAATTCAGTTTGTTTGATTGAAGGAATTCATTAAAACAAATGCAGTTTTGTTTATTGATTTTGAGAAATGTAAATCTAATGGTTGAACTTATATTCATTTCTTTATTAACAATAATAATATTGTTTATAACATTAAATCACGTAATAAAATAAAAAAAATGGGTCCAAAGTATGTTCGTCATATGCAGATATTTTTTTTATAATGAATAATGAAAAAAAAATTTAATGCAATAAGTAATTGTTATAAATCAATGGAATTACGATATTGCCCTATACTGTAATGTAAATTTAGTGCAGCGTTTTGTCGGAACGCACTACTGGAGCTCTGCCGTCGCTCTCTCTACACCGCGCTCGCCACCACCCCTCCTCAGGTCATACCAACAAGCTAGAGAGAGGAGAGACAACGATTTCGCATGAAATCTTGTTGGCTCGGTCCGAATAGAGGCTAGCTGGCTAGTATCAGTTTTGAAATTTTATGCGCCAAGTTTATATACTCTTATTATAAAATGGTTAAAGCTAAAAATTCAAATCAAAACAGGCCTTCAAAATCAAAGAAACGAACGGCTACTGCTTTAAGGAGGCGAAAAAATGCTCTTTTTCAACAAAAGAACTTGCAAACAAATATAAATTTGGCCAAAAAAGCAACTAGAAGAATTTTGTTGGATTCGTATGACGTTCCCAATCAAATGCCATAAAATTCTGAAGTACTAATTAGTTTGGAAGATGGCACACATATTTCAGATGATTTAATTAATTTCGAAGATGTTTGGTGCCAAAAAAATGTATACGAAAGGTTTGTTAATACTCCTTTTGTAAATGTTTATGAATATAGTTTATATAGTGTAGGGTTGGCAGATATGTACCAATAAAATGTTCTAAATGTTGATCAATTATAACCAAAATCTAATCAGCTCTTCATATGGATATAAATAAAAGGAAGACGAAATAATTATAATTTTTAGAATTGTAGTGTTCGTGTAATCGTCACACACACACACACACACGCACGCACGCACTCACACACACACGCACACATCATCGTAAAAAAAATGCTAAAATCGTACTCTACGGACCCTAAAACGTGACGGAAGGTGAAAACTACTCTGATATTTACGGTTCTAATAAATAATTTATTTTTAATACAAAAAATTATAAATTATGTATTGAAAGTGATCCTAATCCTACGAGTGAATTTGCTTTTGAGAAAACCATAACAGGTAATAGAATTGAGCAATTAGGATATGTTCTAAAATGGGCCATGAAATTACAACTGGATCATTCCAAAATTTGCACTATGGGTCACTTATATCCGAAACCTGCAGAGGATTAGGTCTAGTAAGCCTAACATGCTTCAAATTTTCAATGTATGATATTGAAATTTCTAAATACACCGAAGAATCAAATAAAGAAAAATCACAAATAAATATTGGTTGCGTATGGGGCAATATAGCAACTGGTAGTATAAATTCGCACAAATAAGAATTGCTTTCTATCATGAACATTAAATCTCTGAATAAGGATACATTTTACAAAATTGAAAATGAAAATGTATATCCACCTCCTAATAAATTCACTAATAAATTTATTTAGCTGATTAATAAAAAATATCTCGGAAACATAAACTTCTGTCACATATATCATAACATTGCTTTCATAAACGATATTTTATAAGCTGTGCCTAGCCTCCCACGTCGGTATAGGTATTAATCCCGGTTTTCTAATTATGTCTTAGTCAGATTGTAAAATTAGCCAAATTATAAAACACCTATGCATTTCACAATATGGATAGACGTTTTAATAAACGAAAAATAGCTTTCATACAAGCTAAGTGCACACGACTAGCCAGATTGTAAATCATTATAGTCAACGAATATTTGACAATGTGGCGGTACGTTACAATCTCGCCACTTTTTATTTAGAATGCATGTTACCGGAAATCATGAACAGGAAAATTTCAAATGGGTTATTCTACAAAAGAGAAACAAGTCACTTGAGGGAATTAGATTTAGAATAAATTCAGAATAAAATTATCTATCGTTCTATGTAAAAGTATATGTTTTCATTTAAAAAAAATATACGTATTCCAATTTGAAGAACTATTTTCTTTTATAAGTAGCTGTCACTTTTGGCTCCTACAACTTTATTATTTACATATATGCTTTTGCTCTTAAAAAACTTGCACAAAATACCATAGTAAATACAGCAAAAAAAAATATGTTGCAAAATTTTATAGTCAGTCAGTCATATGGCATAATTTTCTGGGGCTGCTCTCCCAATGCTGTTCGCATTTTTATAATACAGAAACGAGCTACATATTAGAAATATTTATAACCTTAGGTACAGAAATACCTGTAAACATAGTTTTATAAAAGAAAAGTTTCTTACTCTGTCATGTTTGTATATTTTAAATGTCATTTTATTTATTAGAAAAAATTAAAAATAAAATTTTAAAATATAAGAATTGTCATAGTTATAATACTAGAGATAAAGAGAATTTAGTGCTTCCAAAACAAGTGACATTTAACTCTAAATAATTCTTTTGTAATAGGAATCAAATTATATAACCATTATCAAAACATATAAAGAACATTGATTCGTTTAATTTATTTAAAAGGAAACTAAAATATTTATTAATTGATAAATGTTACTACATTTAATGAATATTATACGGATAATTTTAAGTAGGTACTTTGTTTATTGAAATATCATGAACACTATATTTGTGACATGTATGTATTTTTGACATTCCATATACCGATGCAATTTTGGTCTTACTTGAAGAATAAATTATTATTATTGTTATTAGTATTATTATTATTTTTTTTAACTTGAATAATAGAGAAATTATAGGGAGCCGCGTTTTTTTAGATATGTTCTTTATGTACTCGTAGTATAAATTCAAACCCTAATTATATTTATAAAAATAGAATTTTTCTTCAAACCAAAATTAAATACTTTTCGTTCTTGAAGTAAGAAAGAATAAAAATACTGCAGTGTAGAGATATTTCCCGGCCAGTACGTACTAGACTAGCCTCCAAGCGAGGTATCGCTCGCGCTGGCCGTAATTTTTAAATCTTGCTCTTTGAGATTTTGGCGCCTCTCCCTGCGATTGTAGCGCTAGAGATCCGCAGCGGATTAGTTTGTCAAGCCCAATTCGACGGCGACCTTAACGCGTCATGGCAGCGTCTATATACCAAGCATTGAACGGACGAAATTATTAATCTCGTTATTAATTATATAATTAAAATATTATTTCTGTATTGACTTCAGATATATTAGTTTATAGTTTTCTAGCTTGTGTTTTTCTTAAAATTCCTAAAATTTCGACCACTTCAGCATACATCTTTTCTCTTAAATATTTATTTTTGTAGAAAGGTAACATCCTATAGGGCAGAATGTATTTGCGTTATGTTCACTAAAAATGCTCATAAGACGACGACTTAGATAACATCTCAGTGGTGTACCAACAACTTACAGCTAAATCTTAGTAAATGCACAGTAATATTATTTTCCAGAAAATTGGTTCCACTGAGGTTTGGGCATTCAATAAATAACATCATTTTAGAGGAAGTAATAAGAGATTTAGGAGTTTTATTTGACCATAAACACAATTGTCAATCATGTTCGTGATGTCTATAAATTTGCCCTGCGGATGTTTCGTTATCAGAAATACTAGACTTTCTCAACATTTCAGCAATTTTGTCGCTTTATTACTCGTATGTAAGATCAAAGCTTGAGTACTGTAATATTATTTGGAGCCCTCCTTACGAAATCCATCATGGATCTGTTAGAAGCCATTCAGAAAAAAATCTGAAATATATTTATTTTAAAGTACATGGTACTTATCCCGAACGCCACTTCCCTTATATTCATCTATGTACCATGTTCAACTTTAAAAGCCATTATGAACGCAGAGAAAAAACTATTCTATTTTTCACCTCTATAATTTAATTAATAATCGTATTGACGACCCTCTTTACCTTTCTCTGATTAACTTCCACTCACGTACTATCTCTACCAGACTTCTTTCCACATTTCATCTTCCTTACAGTCGTTCTAACCTTTTAAATGTCTTCACTTCTTTTTCGAATGTTACTTATATAATACGAAATTTTCACATATAGACATTTTCTTTTAAATTGCACCACTTTCTCGCGGTTACTGAAGAAAACTTAATCTTTTTTTGTATTTTGTGCCATTTTCAATAGTTTATTTTTTGTATAATATATGTACCACCAGTGGTGGATTTAGCTTTCAAGAGGCCCGAGGCGTTAAAAAATTTTGGGGCCCCAATAAAGTAAATCAATTATGCACAATATTCGTATATTTATTTATTTTTATGCAAAATTAAATGCATATATACATAACATAAGACAATTTCTTGTGCTATAATTTTATATATCTTTAATTATAAAATAATATAATTATATTATAAAATAAAATAACATTTTGAAATTATAATAAACAGTGTAGATATCACATGTTTTTTTTTATTTATAATTGTACTTTTCGGCTTTTAGGTTTTAGATGCAGCAAATTTATCTATAATGTTATCATAATTTAAGTGTTGTGTAATATCATTTTCTATAAACATTATTGATAAGTTTTGCAAATTAGACTGCTCAAGATTATTTCTTAAATAATTCTTAATTCGTTTTAAAACTGATAAAGATCTTTCCCCCGTTGCATTGCATATCGGTAAAGTTAAAAAAACTTTTAAAATTGTCTCAACATTTTGAAAAGTTGATTGCAAACCGTCTATTATTATTTTATACATTTTAAAAGGGCATGTGATTTTTTCTTCTTTAATATATTTTAAAAACTGATGCACTTCATCATTGAAGTAACATACATCAATATAAGAATATTTGAAAATTATTTAATACTGCCTTGTATATAACATTTCTATTAGAAATTTCTGTTGCAAGTTTGTCGCAAATTACATTATTAGTCTCTACCACAAATGATTCTCGTCCTACCAGAAGAATATCATTTGTACATGATTCACCGAATTGTAATTTTCTTTTCTTTATTCGTTTTCCTTTATAAATTATGTTCTCAGTTAATAATTTGCTTGCTGTTCAATGCTTTCGAAATCATTTCTAACCTCCTTTATAAATTGAAACAAAGAATTTAAAAGATTCACTCCTTGCAATAAATTTGTCTGAATTTGTTGTAGCCAATGACTTGTACTGTTCATTCTTTGCATTAATTTATCCCATAAGACGGTTAATAATGCAATTTCGTACTCATCTAAATAATTAGATAGTTTCTTAGCTTCTAATTTCGTAATTGGTTTTTGATTTTCATTTTCACTAATTTGAATAAGAACAGATTTAATATTTTTATAGTTTAATCGCAAAGCTGAAACTGCCTCAGCCAATATTTTTGTTCAACATTAATTTGTTGCATTAATTGAGAATCAACGCGTCCAATAATTGATAATCTTTTTTTTTCAAAGTTAACATTGATGAAAAATGTTCTTTAGAAGATTCATGTTCTTTTATTGCGAGATTAAGATTTTTCCAGTCATTGTAACCAGTTATAAATTTAATATTAGAACGCATAAAAAGATTACAAACATAACAGTAAATGCATTTACTAGTTGCCGAAAAAATTAACCATTCGCGAAATTCTTTGGTGCCATTAGCTTTTAAACAATAAAAATTAGAATTTGAAATATTTCTAAAGTACGTCTTATTTCTATCTTTGAATTCAACTTTTAAAGATGTTATATCTCCGATATTACACGGTTTATTAATTAAGTAATAATTTACCATTTTGTCAGATATATTTAGAGGCCATAAAGCGATGTCTATTGGAAAATCTAAGTCCTGCTTTGGTTTAATTTCGCCAATCCCATGTTGTTCTTGTTGATTTTCATTTTCGATACTTTATATTTTTTCGTGTTCTACCCGTTCTTCTGTCGTGTCTGTATGTTTTTGTTCTTTCGTTTCTTTTCCATCGCATTCAGCAAATTCGTTGCGGTAGATATCATATTTTTCGTGATCTTCTATCTTCATCGTGTCCTTATCTTTAGTATTATTGGATGTTGCCAGAAATGTTTTCATATAATTTTTTTGATTGAGAGCTATTTGTTCTTTCTCTTTTCTTTTTTTTTTCGTTTTTCGGCTCCAGACATGTATGTTCGCTTCATGGCTAAAATATTAAAAGAGAATCAATATACATACATGTATTTATAATTTTGTAGTAATCAAAGAGCATATTCTAGTACTGTAGGTATTGATGATAACTTACCTATTTGATATGGTGATTTTCACTCCTTTAAAAAGATAAACAATAGCTGACACAAACAAAATTATTATATCTGGTTAATTCTATGTAATATGTAATAATGGATTCATTCTGGAAGGTTCTATAATCGATTTTTGCTAGGAGCTCTATCGAAAAGGACCGGAAATTGCCGAACGAGTAAGCTTCTGGCGTGTTAGTAAAGTTCGCGTCACGTTGGTTGCAGGGGTTGAGAAACTTGAAACTACGACCTGTTACACCCTCTATGTGCGCCACGAGAAGACATTTGAAAATATGTTCTGTCGGTCAGTCAACAAATACTAAATTAAATTTATAATTTATTATATACGTCTATGATTTTTTTTGATCGTTTCGGGGCCCCCTGGCGCACGGGGCCCCAGGCGGCCGCCTCCACTGCCTGTGCGTAAATCCGCCACTGTGTACCACGGCACACGCCGCATTCCCTGCTATACTGCGCAATCAGGTGCGCAATGGTTTGTTTGTGAAGCCATAAGGCCATAAGCAATTCCTTGCAAGTTGAGGGGTTAGGTGGGGATAGGAGGGAACGAGACTTTTGTTTTGTACAGCGTGTTGCCTACCTATTTTGTTATTATTATTCTACGTTCGAGTGTGATTTTGTAAGATTAAGTTTATGTTTTTTTGTGTATACTTCTTGTTTCACATTTTGTTTGAACTGAAGAGTAAATTTTATTCGACATAAAATATAAGTACATAATGTCGTTATAAATTCAATATGAACAGTAAACAAATTAAACAAAACGTACAGATAAATTGATTACAAACAAAGTTTACTATATAAATAAATTACAACTATACATCTGCCATATTATACATATTTCTTTAAAATCAAAATATAAATATTTCAAAACATCATTGGAAATATAATTGTTCTATTTAAAACCAAAATCGCTTAATCCGTAATAGGTTACTAAATGACAGCTACTCTGCACTCTGTTCTCACTTTGAAAATATTGTAAATGTAGCCTGCATTTCACGAACGCTGGTAGCTAGCTCGACACGCCCATTTAAGTTCTTGCATCACAACAAATGGTAGTATGCGGAGTCTAATTTATGTTTCGTCTAGTGTACCAACTATCCTCGAGTGGACTTGTTCCATCAGGATATTTTTTGTCTAAATAAATACTAGGGTTGTCCCAAAAGAGTACCCCAAAAGTAATGCACAGCGCGATCTAGCGGGCGTTGTAGGGAACGTAGACAGCTCATCAAAGCGTCAGTGTGTAGATTGAAGTCTTAAGAACACGATGGTAACATATGGTAGTAGGATTCTTTTAACCCATTTGGGACCAGTAGGTCATTTTCGACACATCATTAATTAAATTCATTTATCTGCTAACTGTTGGTTTTTTGTCATACGCGATTAGTCATAAATCATTATATACTCGTACATATAGTTCATATAAAAATAAATTCAATAGCGCATCAGTGTTTAATACTATTAAATATAAACAATAGCTTTCTGAGATTATCTCTCATGAGATTTTTACATCAATTTGAATTTATAATTATATTGATAAATTTGAAATAAATTTATATAATCTTACAAAGAATTGTTTACATTTGTACACCATATTACTTTTATTTTGTTACTTAGAAAACTTTTGTAAATATCATGTAATAAATACCAATGGGTCGAAAACGACCCACTGGGCACAAGCGAAAGTCCTTGGTACAGCCGATAAGTATGAACATTGGTTAGTATTTTACCGCTATTCTTGAAAAAAAAATCTTCTAAATATTAAGAATGATACCTTTTTTAGTCTAAATTCTGTATATTTATTTAAATAACGACGTTTCGGCAATATGAACTATTGCCTTCTTCAGGAATGAACAACAAATCAAAAAATACAAATAAATTAATGAACAAAACATAAGCAACAGGTAACCAAGGTGACAATTACAACATATTTAATATAGGATAGGAAGCCATGCACGACTAAGATCTAGACCGTCACAATGATTGAGATTATTACTCTTGGTTTTGTAAATCTCAATGGCTTCTCTAATTAACCTGTTGTTTAGGTGTGTAGGTCTCGCCAGTATTTTTGTATCTTCCAATTTTATACGGTGGAATTTTTCCAGAGCATGCTCTGCAACTGAAGATTTTTCTGGCTGGTTCAACCTGATCGAACGCTGGTGTTCATTCAATCTTATAGAAATGGTTCTACCAGTCTGGCCAATGTAAACTTTCCCGCAGACACATGGAATCTGGTAAATCTCTGATGACTGAAGAGGGATGACGTCTTTAACTTGTCTCAACATATGTCGAATTTTAATATATGGAGAAAACGAAATCTTCATGTTCTTCTTACGAAGAATTCTGCCAATCTTGTCCGTGACATTTTTGACATAAGGAAGTGAAGAAAACAATACGTCTCTTTCATTAGCATTGCTTATAGGTCTTTTCGGTTTCAGGCATTTTTCGATAGATGATTTAGAAAAACCATTCTTCATAAAAATATTTTTAATTTCTTTCATTTCTTCTTCCAATTTCTCTAAATAACAAATTTCTGAAGCTCTTCTCATTTAATTGTACCGTATTTCTGAGAAGGATGATGATGTGAATTGGCATTAATATATTGATTAGAGCTCTCTTAAGGTGGCATAGCCATCACTGCTCAACAAGAAAAGATGTACATGATATTTTAGAGCTAATTAATTGCGCTATTTAAAATTTTATTGCTTTATTTTTTAAAAAAAATCTATGGCTGAGCGGGTAAAAATCAGATGCTGGCTCAGCCAAAAAAAAAGGGGCATATACAGTATTAATGAACAATGCCAAATTAATTGCTATGTAATTGCTCATTGTAAAATATGTTTTTATTACAAAAATGATAAAATACGCTGAACTAACAGCAATAAGATCATTATTAGGTAACAACAGAGTCCGCCTAGATAAAAAATGGGTTGTTACATTTAATTGCTCTAGCTCAACGTAATGAAAAGAGTTTCTTTAATTGGTATAACCTTTGTCCCTATTGATACGAGGAATTTTAAATGAATTGCTGCATATAAACTGAACCAGAAGCAATAATATCACTTTTAGACAAGAGCAGAGGCCGCTTAGAGCTGAAAATGGGGTGTTAGAATTAATTGCTCTAGCTGAATCTAATGAAAAGGGATGTCCTATTTAGTATAACCTTTGCCCTTATTGATACCACGACTTTTTAATTAATTTCTACAATTAAACAACTAGAAGCATTACAACTGCAGAATGCGCTGAGAGCAAAAAACGAGATGTTAGAATTAATTGCTCTAGATCAACCAAATAAAAAGTGTTACCCTTTGCCCTTATTGATACGAGGTATTTTTAATTAATTGCTGCAAATAAACAACTAAAACCATTAAGACAGCAGCTGAATACGCTGAGAGTATAAACAGGGATGTTAGAATTAATTGCTCTAGCTCAACCTAATAAAAAGGTTTGCACTATGTATTATACCTTTTGCCCTTATTTATACTAGGTATTTTTAACTAATTGCTGCAAATAAACTGAACTAAAACCATTAAGATAGCAGCTGAATGCGCTGAGAATATAAAAAGGGATGTTAGAATTAATTGCTCTAGCTCAACCTATTAAAAAGGATTGCACTATGTATTATACCCTTTGCCCTTATTGATACGAAGAATTTTTAATTAATTGCTGCAAATAAATTGAACCAAAAGTAATATTATCATTATTAGACAGAGTGCGCGTAGGGTAGAAAATGGGGCGTGAGTATTAATTACTTCTGCACAACCTAATGGAAATGGTTTCTTTAATTTGTAGAACATTTATCCTTATTGATACATGAGAATTTTAATTAATTGCTGCAAATAACTAAGCAAACAGTAGTAAAATTATTAGACAATAGTTGGAGCCCTCTTATTAGGTTGAGCAATTAATTAAAAATTCCTCGTATCAATAAGGGCAAAGGGTATAACACGTAGTGCAACCTTTTTTATTCGGTTGAGCTAGAGCAATTAATTCTAACATCCATTTTTATATTCTCAGCGCATTCAGCTGCTGTCTTAATGGTTTTAGTTCAGTTTATTTGCAGCAATTAATAAAAAATACCTAGTATCAATAAGGGAAAAGGGTATAATACATAGTGCAACCCTTTTTATTAGGTTGAGCTAGAGCAATTAATTCTAACATCCATTTTTATACTCTCAGCGCTGATGCTGTCTTAGTGTTTTTAGTTCAGTTTCTTTGCAGCAATTAATTAAAAATACCTAGTATCAATAAGGGCGAAGGGTATAATACGTAGTGCAACCCTTTTTATTAGGTTGAGCCAGAGCAATTAATTCTAACATCCCTTTTTATACTCTCAGCGCATTCAGCTGCTGTCTTAATGGTTTTAGTTCAGTTTATTTGCAGCATTTAATTAAAAATACCTAGTATCAATGAGGGCAAATGGTATAATACATAGTGCAACCCTTTTTATTAGGTTGAGCTAGAGCAATTAATTCTAACATCCATTTTTATACTCCCAGCGCTGATGCTGTCTTAGTGTTTTTAGTTCAGTTTATTTGCAGCAATTAATTAAAAATACCTAGTATCAATAAGGGCGAAGGGTATAATACGTAGTGCAACCCTTTTTATTAGGTTGAGCTATCTCTTTTTATACTCTCAGCGCATTCAGCTGCAGTCTTAATGGTTTTAGTTCAGTTTATTTGCAGCAATTAATTAAAAATACCTAGTATCAATGAGGGCAAATGGTATAATACATAGTGCAACCCTTTTTATTAGGTTGATCTAGAGGAATTAATTCTAACATCCCTTTTTATACTCTCAGCGCATCAGCTGCTGTCTTAATGGTTTTAGTTCAGTTTATTTACAGCAATTAATTAAAAATACCTCGTATCAATAAGAGCAAAGGGTATAATACATAGTGCAACCCTTTTTATTAGGTTGAGCTAGAGCAATTAATTCTAACATCCATTTTTATACTCTCAGCGCTGATGCTGTCTTAGTGTTTTTAGTTCAGTTTATTTGCAGCAATTAATGAAAAATACCTAGTATTAATAAGGGCGAAGGGTACAATACGTAGTGCAACCCTTTTTATTAGGTTGAGCTAGAGCAATTCTAACACCACTTTTTATATTCTCAGCGCATTCAGCTGCTGTCTTAATGGTTTTAGTTCAGTTTATTTGCAGCAATTAATTAAAAATACCTAGTATCAATAAGGGCAAAGGGTATAATACGTAGTGCAACCCTTTTTATTAGGTTGAGCTAAAGCAATTAATTCTAACATCCCGTTTTATATTCTCATTGCATTCAGCTGCTGTCTTAATGCTTTTAGTTCAGTTTATTTACAGCAATTAATTAAAAATACCTCGTAACAATAAGGGCAAAGGGTATAATACATAGTGCAACCCTTTTTATTAGGTTCAGCTAGTGCAATTAATTCTAACATCCCTTTTTATACTCTCAGCGCATTCAGCTGCTGTCTTAATGGTTTTAGTTCAGATTATTTGCAGCAATTAGTTAAAAATATCTCGTATCAATAAGTGCATAGGGTGTAATACGTAGTGCAACCCTTTTTATTAGGATGAGCTAAAGCATTTAATTTTAACACCCGGTTTTTACTCTCAGCGCATTCTGCTGATGTCTTAATGCTTTTAGTTTAGTTTATTTGCAGCAGATAATTGAATATACCTCATATCAATAAGGGTAAAGGTTATACCAAGTAGTGCAACCCTTTTCAATAGGTTGAGCTAGAGCAATTAATAACATGTCGTTTTTTATTCTCAGCGCATTCTGCTGTTGTCGTAATGCTTCTAGTTGTTTAATTGTAGAAATTAATTAAAAAGTCGTGGTATCAATAAGAACAAAGGTTATAGGACAACCCTTTTCATTAGATTCAGCTAGAGCAATTAATTCTAACACCCCATTTTCAGCTCTAAGCGGTCTCTGCTCTTGTCTAAAAGTGATATTATTGCTTCTGGTTCAGTTTATATGCAGCAATTTATTTAAAATTCCTCGTATCAATAGGGACAAAGGTTATACCAATTAAAGAAACCCTTTTCATTACGTTGAGCAAGAACAATTAATTGTAACACCCCATTTTTACCTCTCGCTAAGAGAGGTATAAGATTCATGCTAAAAATCACATATCCAGATTTTACTGAATAAGCACGTTTTAAGGTCCCTACAATTCAATTTTAACATTTTTACGATGATGTCTGTGTGTATGTGTGTGGATGTGTGTGTGTATGTGTATGTGTGTATGTGGGATGTTGGAAGGACGATTACTCAAAAACTATAAGACTTTATATTTGTTTAACTATGTATTTCCCAATCGGACATTCATGGGAAGATCTGAAAAGGTTTTGGTAACAATTGGACGACCGGAAGTAGAAGATTCTTGACAAAAAAAATCTAAATAATACTTTTTGAATTTTTTTTCTTGGTAATATTAAAGAAAATTTAATTCTCTATCTGATACATTTAAATATTTTATTATATATTCTATAGATTTAGAGATAAAAGAAATATAATATAAAATAATCTGTTGTAATAAATTTTACAGCCGAAAGAATGCCATGGAAAATAGTTGAAAATTTAAATTGTTTGTAACGGACAGATATGTCAGTGTCAGAAATCCGGAGACATCACTGAAGACTTTTTCTGGGAAGTACATACATTATATTATTTCTTAATGTATTAATAGTTAAATATTTAATATTATTGGTATATTACACATACCCTTCAGAAATACTGTTACTTCAGACAATGAATTGGAAACATCTCGAAAAATTAGAAGAGTAGGAAAAAATTTCTTCATAGAATGAATTTAAATATATTGAATAGATATAAGAAGAATTTTTGGTGTAGAGTGTAGGTATACAAGAAATGTTAAATACATTAGGGCGCGAACAGCCATGTGACTTTGTTGGCCTTGACAAGCAGATATGGGGGCCCATGTCAAAATGATAGCTAGTAATTATGTATATATATATATATATATATATATATATATATATATATATATATATATATATATATATATATATATATGTCAAATATTATAATTTCTCATTCTAAATTTAGTGATTTTCCAATTCCATGTAGTTTATTTTCCTCGACAAGTAAATTCCACACTCCTGGTGACAAATTAGCAAGGGAATTTAGAAAATCTTGAATTTTTTAATGAAAAATTCTGACATTTGACATCTATGTAGGTACATAATTACTAATTATCATTCTGAAACGGGCCCACACATCTGCTTGTCAAGGGCAAAAATGTAACATTACTGTTCGCGCCCTATACTTATGTAACCAAAAAAAGGAAGTGGCGAGAGGTATTGTGCTGGCCACAACAGATTTTTTATCTAGGCGCACTCTGTTGTTACCTAATAATGATCTTATTGCTGTTAGTTCAGCGTATGTTATCATTTTTGTAATAAAAACATGTTTTACAATGAGCAATTAAATAGCAATTAATTTGGCATTGTTCATTAATACTGTATATGCCCCTATTTTTTTTGGCTGAGCCAGCATATTATTTTTGCCAGCTCAGCCATAGATTTTTTTTAAAAAAATAAAGCAATAAAATTTTAATTAGCGCAATTAGCTCTAAATTATCATGTATATCTTTTCTTGTTGAGCTGTGATGGCTATGCCACTTTAAGAGAGCTATTGATTAGTGTGAGTAGGCTTCCTGTAGACTGAATGTAGTAAAGAACCATCTTCTTTTCTCTCTAGTAACACATCCAGGAAGGGAATAATGCCATTTTCTTCAACTTCTACGGTGAACTTAATATATTCATGGATGTTATTCAAATGGTTTAAGAAAATTGATAAGTTTTGACGTCCATGGGGCCAAATAGCGAAGACATCATCAACATAACGTAACCATAATGAAGGTTTCATCGTAGTAGAATCCAAAGCTAATTCTTCAAAGGACCTCATATAATAATTAGCTATGAAAGGAGACAGAGGATTGCCCATTGCGACACCATCAACTTGTTTGTAGAATTCGTTGTTAAAAATGAAGAAGCTTGAAGTTAAACAATGTCGAAAAAGTTTCATAATATCTTCTGAAAAATTCTTTTCAAGCAGCTTCAGGATGTCTCTGATGGGGATCTTCGTAAATAATGACGTAACATCAAAGCTCACTAGAAGATCTTCTGATGAGATATGTATGTACTTTATAATTTCAATAAAATGTTTGGAATTCTTCACATAGGATGATGAATTTCCAATGTATGGTCTTATAAGATTATCTAAATAGAAGTGCAAGAATTAATACAATTCACAATCGGGCGTAGGGGTACATCTTTTTTATGTACTTCGGTAAGCCATAAAATCTTGGAACATATGGGTCTTGAGGAAGAGGAATAAGTTTCTTGATAATATCTTTATCTAAGCTTGATTGTGTTAATAATTTGGTTGTTTGATATTTTATCGTGCCTAAGGGATTCTTCTTCACTTTTAACTAAGCAAGATCTTCTAATATAAGGTTGGCTTTACGAATATAATTATCTTTATTCATGACCACTGTTGCTTTCCCCTTTATCTGCAGGTAAAATAATCAAATCTTCATTATTTCGTAATTCCTTTAGTGCTCTAAGTTCATTTTTCGGTAGGTTGTTCTTTGGAGGCTGTAACTTCTTCAAAATCTTTGTCGTCTCTACTCGAACTTCTTCATCCTCTTCTTCTGGTAGCTTCTGAACAGCAGATTCGCCAGCAGTCACAATGTCTTCAACAGGAATACGTTGTGGAGTAATGGCGAAATGCAATCCTTTAGACAAAACAGACAAAGCAGAATCCGAAAGCAACTCATTGCTTAAATTTATTACTAATTTATTTATCTCAGAAGTGTTAGATGTCTGTTTTGGATGTTGTTTATTGTAAAGCCTTTCAAATTTAGGTTTTTGCTTACTACTCACCGAATCATGTAGGTTTTTATTTCTTCTTTGAATTATCTCATTCAAGGTAGCCCAATGTTCTTCATCCATACAATTCAGGGAAATGATTATTTCATTAAGTCGTCCATCTAGAGAAGCAAGTTCTTTACGTATATAACGTATACGCTCTGCTCTTTCAAAAGGATTTTGCTAGAATTATCCAGTATACGTGAAGCTTGAAAACTGTCAAAATGACACTTGAGACGAAAAAAATTGGGAATAACGGCTTTATCCCTACATCTCTTCAAAAATACAAGGACACAAAGTCTACACTTCTTCTTTCTGCTAATGTTCTCGTAGATCATGATTTACTTAAAAATATCTTAACCATAGAGGTTTTTTAAATTATTAAAAAATCTTTCAGAACTCATATTTCAGTAAAAATGATACAACTTTTTTTAGTTTAAATTCTGTAGGTATATTTATTTAAATAAATATTATTAATTTATTTGTATTTGTTGATTTGTTGTTCATTTTTGAAGAAGGCAATAGTTTATATTGCCGAAACGTCGTTATTTAAATAAATATACAGAATTTAAACTAAAAAAGGTTGTATCATTCTTATTGAAATATGAGTTCTGAAAGATTTTTTAATAACTTCTAAATATTATTTTTTGAAATTTTTTCTTGGTAATATGAAAGAAAATTAAATTCTCTATCTGATACATTTAAATATTTTATTATATATTCTATAGATTTAGAGATAAAAGAAATATAATATATAGAATAATCTGTTGTAATAAATTTTACAGCCGAAAGAATGCCATGGAAAATAGTTGAAAATTTAAATTGTTTGTAACTGATAGATAAATGTCAGTGTCAGAAATCCGGAGACATTACTGAAGACTTTTTCTGGGAAGTTCATACATCATATTATTTTTTAATATATTAATAGTTAAATATTTAATATTATAGGTATATTACACATACCCTTCAGAAATACTGTTACTCCCGACAATGGATTGGAAACATCTCGAAAAATTAGAAGAGTAGGACAAAATTTCTTCATAGAATGAATTTAAATTTAAAAAATCTAAATATAAGGAATAGATATAAGGAATTTTTGATGTAGAGTATAGGTATACAAGAAATATTAAATACATTAGGGCGCGAGCAGTCATGTGATTTTGTTGGCCTTGACAAGCAGATATGGGGGCCCATGTCAGAATGATAGCTAGTAATTATGTATATAGATGTCAAATATCATAATTTCTCATTCTAAATTTAGTGATTTTCCAATTCCATGTGGTTTATTTTCCTCGACAAGTAAATTCCACAATCCAGGTGACAAATTAACTACGTGAATTTAGAAAATCTTGAAATTCTGACATTTGACATCTATGTATATAATTACTAATTATCATTCTGAAATGTGCCCCCACATCTGCTAGTCAAGGCCAACAATATAACATGACTGTTCGCGCCCTATACTTATGTAACAAAAAAAAAGGAAGTGGCGAGAGGTACTGTGCTGGTCACAACAGATTTTTCCTTTTGCAAATAAACGTATACCTGTACTCACTCGGTCTTTCATGAGCATATCTTAACGATGAAAATTTATGTTTTAGAGAATCATCAAGATGATGCTTCCGCTGCGCATCTGTTCCAGTTGCGAAAAGAACCTTCAATTCTTTAATACATTTAAAAAAGACTGTGTGGAGAACAGTCTACGTCTGGAAGCAAGGCTCAAGGAAGCACCACACATAGACATACAGAAGAAGTGTTCGACATCTGAAACGAATATAAATAACATACATGAAGTATATATTAAAGAGGAAGTGTTAGACGAGAGTGATACTCCAACAGTAAAAGATTTCGTGGTAGAAAAGATTCCCATTAAAGAAGACCCGCTCTTGCTACAAGAAAATCTCAACGCCCGTAAATTTGATGATGTACTGAAACAGGAAAGTTCACCGCAAACAGACACACATTCTCATGAAGAGAGCAGCATTGACATGGACTATAAATGTGATCTGAACTCTCATGACCCTGAGAATATGATTTCAGTTAGTAATGAAATTAACATTGATAAAAATATTTTAGTTACTGATAGTGCAGGTCATAAGGTTTATACTTGTTTAATTTGTAAAAAAAAATTTAAAAAGTTATCGGATTTGAAACTTCGTCATATGAAAATTCATTCAGGAATAAAAGATTTTCAGTGTACTGAATGTAAAAAATGGTTTTCACGAAAATCACACTTAACCACACATATGAAACATCACACAGGATTAAAAGAATTTCAATGTAAAGAATGTAAAAAATGGTTTGCACAAAAAGGAAATTTAGTGAAACATATGAAATTACATATTGGAAGTAAAGAATTTCAGTGCACTGAATGTAAAAAAAACTTTTCGTTAAAAGGAAATTTAGTCGCACATATGAAACAACACATCGGAGTAAAAGACTTTCAATGTAATGAATGTAAAAAATGGTTTTTACACAAATCAAACTTAACCAAACATATGAAACAACATAATAGAGTAAAATATTTGAAATGCACAGTTTGTAATGAAATGTTTTGTGATACAAATGACCTAAATAAACATATGAATATTCATGCTTGAGTAAATATCGGAGGATAAAATAATTCAAATTATTTTCATATATAAGGCCACTAGTAACTAGAATTTTATCAACTTTTTTTATTCTAAAGCAACAAACAGGAGTGACAGGCATAAATTACCGGTAAAATTCTAGTCACGATAGTGCAGACAATTCCTCGAAATATATATTTATTCAATTAATTTTACTGAAATACTTGTCACAAAAATTGACAGACGTGTAATAAGCAACGCCCAGTCGTGAAATTACAAGGAAATTTTCACTAGTGAAAAATTGTCAGTGTAATTCGAATGTTATTCGTTCAATTCACCAAACTACTGTGATTTAATTGGATGACAGATTATGAGTGAAATTGTCAGATAAAAATAATTTAAAATAACGAATGGATTGCTGTAAAAACTAAATAAAATATTGTATGTATTTATTTCATATTGGTGTTTTTACCTTCCGTTACCTTTACGTAAGGAAGGTATTGTCTTTGGTCAAAAAAATCGATAGTGAGTTTCTAATGTGTAAGCACGTTTTGGAATCCATAGAATATGAATTTACTATTTTACTAAGATGGAAGGACTGTATTGTGAAGACTTGAAAGAAAAGGAACTGAATGAGAACGACACGCAAAAGTGGAAAAAGAAAATAAAAAATTGCGACCCTAACGAATGGGAAAAGCTAAAGAAGATTTGTCAAGTGTATTATATGTATGTTGTATATTTATGTGTAGGGCGCAAGCAGTTACGTGACTTTGCTGACCTTGGCAAGCAGATGTGGGGTCCCGTGTCAAAATGACAGCTATTATGTTCATAACTGACAAATGTTATAATTTTTCACTCAAAATTTCATGATTTTGTTATTTCATGTGGTTTATTTGTTATCAGGAGTGTGGAATTCAGTTTTTGAGAAAAAATCATACAATAGCAAAAAATGAAATTTTGAATGAAAAATTGACATTTGATATTTATGAACCATAGATTAAGGAAAATATATAGTAGAAGATTGGGTATCTTCCTTATAAACCGTGACAACAAGTTTAGTGCCATCTATGAAAAGGTCAGAGAACTAAATTTGACAGCCGACAAGGTGGCGGGATATATAAATTCATTTCGATTTGTTCTAAACTTTAAATTTTATTTCTTCATAATGTAATTAATAAAAAATCTATCGAAAATAGATAATTTATGAAAGACATTATCAAGAAATGTGAAATATATCTTGCACTATAAAAAATATTTAATATGTTAATGTCTTTATTTAAAAATGTATACATTACACTATTTAAATCAAATAAATAATTACAAATCTCAAACTACGCGGCAACAACTACTAAAATTTAAGCTTATACTACTCAAGGAACCAAAAATTTGAAATATTATTATTACAAGAGATATTTTTATTTCAAAAAAGGGATATTAATTTAAATATCTGCGAGAAATGCACTGTTTCTTTGACTCGTCATCGATGTTCGTTCACTTTTTAACTACTTATCCTATTTTACACTCTTTTTTTTATTAAAACTGGCAACACCATACTATTCCAAAATTCTCTGATGAATCTTATGAAGCTTTAGGTCATTTTGCCAAAGAATCGTGATATCTTGGTGGTCTCTTACAACCAAACTTCTAAGAGCACCGCCATGATGTACGTTCTCCTAGTCCACTTATACACACCATTTCTTCTACTAGCACTATCAACTTATTCTGCAGGAATGTCTTTTCACTACACAGAAGTTACAAATATTTCATGTGATCTTTTTCTAAAACATTGTTAATTTGTCATTAAGTTTTTATATCACCCCCCGTATAATAATGCTAATATGAAAGATAATATACTTACCGAAAATATATTGTATGATAAAGTACTATATTGCTATAAAGATACCAATTCACAAATAATAGTTTTAAATGTCAAAGTATTTTGAACGATGTAATGGAGAATTGTGGGAAATTTACAGCAGTTCTCAAATATTATGTTACCTTTTTATAGTATTTAGACATTAAAGTTTGAGAATCACTGTAAAAACTGTACTACTTATGACATCTATGAAAGGGTCAGGAAGTATTTCCAAACGCTACTAGATTGAAACTTGTTATCACGTTTCTGAATTCAGTTTCACCCCCCTGTTATGGACATAATAGCTGTCACGTAACTTCTCGCGCCCTATGGAATTTGTACACAATACACAGGATTGATGGAAGGTAATGTGCTGGTCACATCAGATTTTTTTTTAAATATTGTTTTATGGAACCCGAAATTGAATCACCTTTAAGGAGAGCCAGTTTCCATACTTATTTATAAGCCCATGTTCAACTCCTGTATTTCGGTGTTCGGTGACATCTCTGTATAAATATCTTCAAACTGTTTTTTGGCTAGTAAATTTGTCGATATAAATAAATGTTACTTGTGGATTGTAAGCATTAATTAGTTTATTTTCAACCTGGATCGGTTTTTATCTCACGTGGGTCTTCATCAGAAGTAGTTTTAATAAAATAAAATAGTTTTAAGCTATTTTTGGAAAGTCTAAAATCCAATATTTTTATTTTTTACGACTATTGACAAAAGTGAATTTTTTCATTAAAATAAGTGCAAAAAGTATGTAATTTTTTTTTCTACAGTCTACATAGAAAGTACAGTCCATACGATTTAACTTGGCGACCCAAAAGAATGTAATTCAGTACACTATTCCTAAGTTGCGTTTTGTCAAATATTTACTTTTACTTCGATGCCGCACAGCTTCAGAAGTGAAATAGTGATTTTACAATGTTTTATTGCCTTACACAAAGCAAATTTCATCCTAATACACTAAAACTCGGGGTGTCAGGTACTTTTCAACCCAAGAAGTTATATTCATACATAAGCGTTGGTGCATTTTTTTCTCATTAGCAATAGAAGTTTTATTTTCTTAACTTTATTAATTTAAAAAATAATTAATTATAATATGATTTATATAATAAATAATTCATTCCAATATTTGTAATATATTTTTTTGTATAAATAATTTCTTTTTTTTTGTAATATTCGTAATTTTATTGAACTTCATTTTTCTTCGGTACGCCTATGTATTTTATAACTTTCCCATTACCGCAGTGATAATGTGAATTGCCCCAACTCGCCAAGTTACATCGTATGGACTGTAGCTATATGCGCTCAACGCAAAATGCCACTTTGCCGCTCTAACGCGACAAAGTAGAAAAACGCTCGCTGTCCAAATTTTTAACTACAATGTTGAGAAATGTCACTTGCCCACATTCTTGATGGAAACGTTTAGTCAGGAACTAATGGCACTGTAGTGACACATTTACCGCCTTTACAAATAAATCTGACATAACTGCTCTGTCGGTATATTACATAACAAAAAAAAAAAAAAAAATGCCGCACTATTGTGAAAATAATAAAGGCCATTCATTTACAAAAATTAAAGTATAAAATGTTTAGATTAGATTGAAGCAATAGGTCAAGAAGAATAGGAAATAACGGTAAATTAAATATAAAAGACTTTTTTTCTGTATATATGAGTAGTAGTGTGAGTATAAAGTGTACATTTTATTATTTTTTGTTATGGTGGGGTTCTCCCCCACTGTGGCGACTGTAGAAAAAATCTTGTATGTGTTTCGAGCGCAAATGGACATTGTCGATTTCGAGAGAATGCCGCGCTCCTGCGTCGACAATGTCTTATTTTGCGCTCTTAATACACAAATAGCTATTACACAATAAAAGCGTAGGCAATGAAGCCTAGTGGGGACGGACGAACACCTCTGCTTGTTCAACCTATGTTGCTTGTTCACGTATATAAGCCAGCTCCGTCTTCGAATTTTTGTTAATTTCAATTCTGTCCGACTGCGGACGTATTGAGTGTTAATTTTGCCAACATGGTAGTTTCATGTAGTGTACCATCGTGTAAAAATTACAGTGATGTAAGAAAAAATCTTCATTTTCAAGGTAAGTTATTTAATCCTATGTAATTCTCATTTCTTTTTGTTTAAATATTTAAAATATGAAGTTTAATATTTGTGATAAAATAATGTTAACTGATGTGACAAAATGATTGCAACAGTTATTTTCTTTATACTATATATTATTAACTACTAAAACAATAAATTTCTAAACAATGTAATACTTATTATTATAAAATAAACAAATAAATTATTACTATTCATAACAAATAGTCAGTAGGATTTCTTTAACAGTATATATTTTTTTGAAAATAAATTATGAATTGAAATATAAATCAAAGATTCGATATTTGTATGTTATAATGATGAGTTCTAGTTTTATTAAATTAAATAATGTACTAACAAAAAAAAATTGTCAATTGCCCTAAGTTTTAGTATATTTTTAGAAATCACCTTCAAATAAGCGTAATATCAAAATGAATATTGGTATGAACAATGAAATATATTTTGTTTAAATCATATTTATATTTCGTTTATAACAATAAATAAAGTGAAAATTAAACCGAATGTACTTCTAAGATAGAATATCATTAGATTTTTCATTACAATTGACGTTTAATATTATGTTTTTACTGTAAATTATATTACGAATCCTTAATCGTAAACAATAACAGAATTATTGTCGAGGTTTTTTGAAACTAAATTATTAAGTATTATCTTAATATATGTCGGCGGCGATACTCGTAGGGGCTTCCCCGACTTCTGAGTCAAGAATGCGTACACGCGTTTTATTTTTGAAGACGGGACTTCCCCGAAGTCGTGTGCGAGCGAAACAAAACCAACAGGTCAAAGGCAATGAGAACAATACAGTTGGGGCAGTGATTGGGAGAAGTTGATTGAACTCAGTGAAGTGTTGGGGTTGGATCGCTAGTTCTTGAACTCTTTGATTATTTTATTATTTTACTCTTATTATTATTTGTGTTATTCGTATTATTAGTTATTGGTATTTTTACTCGTTATACGAGGGTCATTCAATAAGTAAAGAGACAAATTCTATAATTTTAAAACTATTCAATGAATGTGTACAATCTTTTCAGGGGTGTTAGTTGGCAACCTTGGGATATGCTCTGAGCAGCTGTTTCATCATTTTATGTCAACATAACCTCAAATTTTTCAGTTCACCATAGCAAGTCCACTAGAAGATTGCACCTTAGAAGAGCAGCGCTCAGTCATTAGATTTTTAGTCGCAGAAGGTGTGAAACCAAGTGAATTTTTTTCTAGAATGTTAATACAGTACGGTAAAAGTTGTATGAACCGTGCGAATTTTTACAAGGGGGTTGATCGGTTTAAAAGTGGCCGAACAAGTGTAGGCGATGAACCCCGATGTGAACGTCCAGTGGAAGTTTCTGGTCCCTCGTTGGAATCGAGGAGTCTATTGCAATTTTCTTGAAGATCAGCGAACTATCAATAGCCAATACTACTCTGAGATGCTAGAACACAAAGTTAGACCAGCTATCAGGAGCAAACGCCATGGACTCTTGTCAAAAGGAGTCATTCTTCAGCACGATAACGCCCGTCCTCATACAGCCCAGCTGACCCGTGATAAGCTTCAAGAATTGGGTTGGGAGGTCTTACCTCATCCTGCCTACAGTCCCGACCTCGTCCCATCTGATTTTTACCTGTTTGGACCACTCAAAGACGCCTTACGTGGAAAAAGATTTGCTAACAATGAGGAAGTTAAGGAAGCGGTGCAAAAGTGGCTTCGGGGTAAATCGAAAGAATTCTTCGCCAAGGGAATTAGGAAGCTGCAAGAAAGATGGGACAAGTGCATAACTGTGGGGGGTGATTATGTTGAAAAATAGCCTTAATTTTGAAAGATTGAAATAAATCGTTTTTGAGCTATAGCCATTTGTCTCTTTACTTATTGAATGACCCTCGTATATCGTGTTTGTGTGTTTGTTTAAAGTAAATGTGTGTAAGAGTATTAAATAAGTGTTTAATTAAAAGAACATTGGTAATTAAAATAAAATAAACAATGTCTTCTTCACACGCCCAAAATGAATCCCGACCCGAGTCTCCGACATATATTATATTTTTGTTGCGGAAAAGAATGTAATAAAAAATATGATAAAACATTTGTGTGTGTTAACATCGAGTATAATTTATATACCTAGTCTTGAGTTTATATATTCTCTGGAGTAGAACATAATACCATTGTTAATTTATTATAATAACCTTAGATATTAACTATTGTGGTTTTTTTTTATAAATATATAAGTAATATTGCATATTTTCATTTCAGGGTCCCGTTGACAAATGGGCCTATTGGAGATTGCAGCTAAGCGACATGACACCTAGCGGCAAATATACGAAACCTTGTATGCTACATGGTAGTTTGATTGTCCTATGCCTGTCCTATGTTAATAGACGTGATCAGAATAATTTGTTAAGTTTTCGCCTAATATTTTAGTGTTATTTTGTTGTTTTTCTTCATTATCGTTATTGTCAAGGAGGACCGTTATTGTTATTATCATAATTATTGCTTGACTTTTACGTATTTCTTAAAATAATGGCTTCAAATTGCTGCGTGCCATTGTGCAATTCTTTAAGGAAAAGGAATCTGGATATTACTTTTCATAAATTTCCTTCTAATGAAGAGAAAATTAAAATAAAAAATCAACTCGGAGAATATGAGTTTACGAGTAGACGGAAACTCTGGATTAATAAATTAAAAATAGGCAAGAAAGTTAGTCCTTACAAGAGAGTTTGTTCTCTTCATTTTGTTGAATATGACTTTTTCAGAGGTAAATTTGCAATAATATCTAATATTTATTGAAACTAAATATACTTATTTGTACTTTTCAGTTCTGCAACGGAAAAAATTGAAAAGAACAGCAGTTCCGACAATGAATTTGCCAAAAGTTATACACGGCAGTGCATCTTCTACGGTACCTTCTACTTCTGTATCAGTCCGTGAAGAACGTTTGTCCATAAGAAATCAAGTGAAAGATACAATTACTTTACCACTTACAGAGAACTTGTGTACTGGGGATTTAGAAGACGAAGCTGATATAGAACTTCGAAATGAAGATGAGGTGGAAGCCGCAAATACCTTATTATCATTAATGCAGGGACAAGCTAATGTTGAAGTTTCTGCCAAAAAATCATTTCGTGACTTTCAAGTCCAAGTAAATACACCAAATAAATTAACGCTATGTGATTTTATTACAAATGATACATCATTAACAAGTTTGACTGGTTTAAATAGTCATCAAATGCTTAATTTAATAGTTGCAAATGTAGATTTGGTGTATAAAGACAAGCGAGTCCATAAATTATCAGTTCGCCAAAGAATTATTTAAACATTTGTCAAAATGAAGTGGAATTTAAGTTTCACAATATTAGCAGTGTTTTTTGGATTGACTCCAACTCTGTGTAAAACTTATATTGTACAGATGTTAAACATTTTATCCAGTATATTAAAAGCTGCGATTGATTTTCCATCAATGGATGAAATTATACATAATATGCCAATTTGTTTCCAAGATTTTAAAGATACGCAAATTATATTGGACTGTACGGAAATTTTTACAGAAAAACCTAAATGCCTATGCTGTCGAATAAGATTTTATTCACATTACAAAAGTACACAGACAATAAAAATTATGACTGGTGTAACACCTGCTGGATTAATTTCCTTTATAAGTAAACCCTACGGAGGTCGAGCTTCAGATAAGATTATATTTGAAAATTGTAATTTAATAGATAAATTGGAAGAGAACTCGGCTATTATGGTGGACAAAGGATTCCTAATTGATAATATATGTCAGCAAAATAACATTAAATTATACCGGCCACCGTTTCTTCGCCATAGAAAACAGTTAGACAAAAATGATGCGGAATACAATACAAAAATTGCTGCAGCTCGTGTGCATGTAGAACGAACGTATCAAAGGGTTAAAACTTTTAAAATATTGGGAGGAAAGTTACCTTGGTCACTTGTACAATCCGTGGAAGATATATTTATAATAGCATGCGGTATCACTAATTTATCTGCTCCAATTTTAGCGGCTGATAAATTCTTAAAATAAAAACAAATTTTCTGTACTTATATTTTATTTGCTTGACTGACATATTTCATGTAACATATTATTATAAAATTTATTTTTTACATTAAATACTATTGATTTTGAAAAATTGTAATTGTATTCTGTTTTAATTATTGCCATACTTTTGTCGAATGAACAAAATATTGCAAAATAACAATACTGCAAATTTAACATTGCCATTCCTAATTGTATTTGGGAATAATAGGAGTGATTTTGTTTGATACAATAAACATTATCTTTAAATTCTAAATATTGCAAATTATTTATAATATTTCCTAAAGTATCGGATGAACCTGAAACAAAAATAATTTTTGTTTTGTTTATAATTGATTAAAACGAATAAATTACCTGAAAAGGGGCATTTTATTTCTAAAAGAGCTTCGGGATATTCCTTATTCAAAATTACACCATCTGGTGAAAATCCCAACCATGGATTAAATTCCGACACAACTAGACCACATTCTACTACATTTAACCCAGTTGTTTTTTCAAAAACTTCGCGTGCTACTGCCTCCTGTTCTAAACCATGCCTGACAAACTTGTTAGAAAAAGATTTTGGAAAAAAGTATTTGTTACATTTTTTATGCCAATCTTGACCCTTGTAAGTTAAAATTTCATCCCAAGTAACACAAATGACCTAAAATCGACGTCGCTGTGACGTCCTAATTCACGTCACATAGACGTCCTGTAGACGTCTCAGCGTGGAGCTGTACGACGTCATTTTAAGACGTTGTTTAGACGTCATTTTCAGACGTTGTATCGACGTCATTTTCAGACGTTGTATCGACGTCATTATAAGACGTTGTATCGACGTCATTTTAAGACGTTGTTTAGACGTCATTATAAGACGTTGTTTCGACGTCATTGTAAGACGTTGTATCGACGTCATTATAAGACGTTGTTTCGACGTCATTTTAGGGCATTGTTTCGACGTAAATTTTATGGTATAAACATAAATGGTGGTAGGAAAAATAAATAATGTAATTCTAGTTTTATTTATACTATATAATATAAAAAATATTAATGCAAAACAATATACCAACAATAAATATTAAACATAAAAAGTATTTAAAAAAAATATTACGAAAAATACAAATTAAATAAATAAATGCATCTTATATCTACAAAAAATTATGTACATATTTATTTGCACGTTGTTGTGTGGTGCATATTTCAACTAGTTCACCATTGCTTGTTTATATTCTTCATAATGGCACTTCGCTTCGTGTCTTTACCATATCTATAAAAAAAATAATTGTCATAAGCAATATAAGCACAATTTTATCTACTTACAATATATTAAATTTTCAATGTTCGCATTAAGAAATGTTATTTTCAGTATTCTCCCGTGGTAATTAAAATGCTGGAAACAGAGATGTTTATACAGTAAATATCTCTGGCTGGCATGACACAACACAAAAATGGCGGAGGGTGCGTTCATACATATACAGTAGTCTGTGCATATGTCAATTTTTATTTGATTTATTTTTATTTTGCTGTAATTTTTTTTAATTTTAGAAAAGAGTTGTAAATATAAAAATGAAAGTATAATTCTTTCGACTTACCAAATTATTCTAAAATCTCCACCTCGTATAATTTATATTCAGAATTGGCCTGCTGGTAATAATTGTTAATTGCCCGAACCATTTTTTTTTTTTATATTTCAAATTTTCGGACCAAGCGCAATAAATTTTATTTTTATTACGCAGCCAACATTTCGGCAGTTTGAATAGAATTTGTACCAACAAATTCTATTACAGCAACTGCCAAACTATACAAAAGAGAAATTAGAAATTAAGTTTCCATTAAAAAAAAAAATGCAACTTGGTCAAGATCAGCAGATCGAAATATGTATTAAAAATCACTATGATGTCTCTTTGTCGATGGTTTACTTAAATCCAATCGTTCTAGAATAGCTTGAAAGGGAAGATGTAAAGATTCTTGGAAAACTTAGGAGTGGGATTTTTGGAGCTATAGGAAATGCTGAGGTAAAACCGTAAAACTATATAGATAAATCTTTGTTTTTATATTATATGTTTCCTTTTATTTATACATTTGCTTTTGTATTAGCAACTAGATTTTGTTTAAATTGTTGAAAATTAATGTCCGTGATTTTTATACCAAAAAATATAACAGATATAAATTGTTTCCGTTTCGCATTAATAATTATGTAAACATTTAATATGTTTTAAATAAATAAAATATAAATATCACCACGACATACCTATATTTGGGTGTGCCAATCTGCTTCTATTCGTAGATTTTGGTAATGACAATAATTAAATAAAAATATATATATATTATACATATATGTAAATATAAACTAAGTGTTATATTACATTTATTCTAATTTTAAAAATCATTATAATAAACAATATATTGTTATATATTTTTGCATAATGAATTGATATATAAATAAAAATAATATATCCCTTCGTGTGTTATCAATTGCCAAATTAAATAAATTTAAAATATGAATTTTTAATAATATTAATAATAAAGTAAAAATAATCGTCATAAAGACGTCAAATTAGACGTGGAAAAAAGGTTTAAATAGACCTAATTATGATCATATAAAGTCGTCATATAGACGTCATATCGACCACAAATCTGACGTCTAAATAGTCCTATTTCAGACCAAAAATCAACGTCACAATGTCGTCGTATAGACGTCTGATTAGACGTCTAAATAGACCTATTTCAGACCAAAAATCAACGTCACAATGTCGTCGTATAGACGTCGGATTAGACGGCAGAATATGACTTAAATTCGACCTGAAATCGACGTCACTTTTTGGTCGACCGTCGGTCAGTGTTACTTGGGATGTATTCGAGACCCTGTAATTCTAAATTTCCTTTTAGCTAGCCATTCTGATTTAGAATTTTTTGTATCTTTTGTATCTTATATTATACATATTCAATGTTTCAACGTGAATAGACGTGATTTTTTACAGCTGCTCTAAATTTTTCATTTAAGTGCTAAAGTGTATTAAATTGTACTCACCTGTGCTACAAATTTTACAATTTGTCGATACCCTCATCATGACTCGTCAAAACGCTGCATTGGTCGCTGAAGTTATGGCAAAACTGCTCAGTGATGGTACTTTTATCACTGAATTAGCCAATGAACTATTCAATCGACTGAATAGCAAGTTGGAGGAACAAAAAAAGAAATATGAGGCCATCATCGCTGATCTTAACACCAATAACAAACAACTTGAAGCTAAAATAGATGACTTGGAGCAATACTCTAGGAGGAATTGCATCCGTGTCTTTGGTGTTCCTGAAGATCCATCTGAAGATGTCGAACTCAAGGTTTGTGATATATTCAAGAATAAACTTTCCATAGATGTCCCTCCAGAAAATATTGATCGGTGTCACCGTGTTGGGAGAGTGAAAAATGCTAGTGCTAGTTCTGTGTCCTCTCGTGAACGTCCTCGAGCAATTATTGTCAAATTTACCTCTTATAAAACACGAAACACTATACTGAAAAATAGAAAACATCTAAAAGGCACAAACTTAACTATTAAAGAAGACCTTACCAAGAAGCGCCTTGATTTGTTCATTTTTATAAGTAAAAAATTTGGCTTTAGAAATGTCTGGACTGTCGACGGCAATATATTTTATAAATCGGATAATGTTGTAAAAAAGGTTACATTACTTGACGGCTTAGTTGATTTGTAACCATTAGTTATTTGACACTATCATTAGGTACTATGTTGCACGATCATTACTAACGGCACTATATTTATTTTTTTCTTTTTTATAATGCACTATACTGTTATTATTCTTCATAGATCAGCTGTAAAAATTTCCTATTTTATACTCTTTCGATTATAAATAGCGAATCTTTACTTTTTTTCTATACATTTCATTAAGATTTTTTTTGTTCTTTGTACTTTGATCGTACTTGGTTTAGTCTTAAGCGGTTTAATTAAGTAACTTTGTATATTATTAGGTATTTGTTAAATTAACTATACGGAGCGTCATTAATGTTAATATTGGTGATATATTACTGTTTGCGAGCACAATATTCAATCCATATCATTTTTATTTTATTTCGGTTAAACAGCTGTCTTCAAGATCTTTTTATTCACACTTATAAACAAGTAACAATCTGTTATTCTCATAGTTCATTGCACTTGTCGTCTTATTCGAGGTTTCAACAAGTCACTTTATTTTACCAAGGTTTTTACACTGTTTCGCTTAAACTCATATTATTCGTATTCATTTTTGTTCTACACTACAAAAATAACTATTTTTTTTCTCTGTGATTCATTATTATGCATATATTTTACCAAAATGTAAGGGGTTTAAATACCAAACTTGATTTTTTCTATAATAACTGTTGTTCTACGGACTATGACATCATTTCCATAACTGAAAGTTGGTTGAATGATAGTGTGCATACTTCAGAATTATTTATGTCTCACTACAATGTGTATAGGAGTGATAGGGACGCAGCACTTTCAGGCAAATCACGTGGTGGCGGTGTAATATGCGCTGTTAACAATAAATTTAAATCTATCCCTCTACATATAACTTTTCATCCCAACTGTCTTTCAGATATCGTTGGCACTAAAATTTTTCTCACGTCTAATGTATTTTTCTATGTATTTGTTTTTTATTGTCCACCACCTATTTCAGTTGAGCAACATAATTACATTTTCGAAAGTTTTTCATCTTTTCTACCCCTATTAGATAACAACTTTATAATTATAGGAGACTTAAATATCTCAAAACTTGTAGATTCCATCAAGCTAAATTATACTGATAATATAATAACTAACTATCATAACTTCATTTCTTTTTTAAATGCAACACAGTATAACATTGTCACTAATTCCTCTAACCGAATTCTGGATGTCGTCATATCAAATATGTCGTGTTCGGTAGCTCGTGATATGAATCCAATTGTTGATGAGGATCCTCTTCACCCTTCATTATCAATTTCTTTGCCTTCTATTTTATCTGCAAAACCTTCCGTTTCTTCATTTAATTCGAATTCTAAAACCTATAACTTTCGTAATGCAGATTTTCATCTTCTATATAATTTACTCTCTGAATGCAACTGGAATTCTATATATCAATGTAATGATATTGATACTGCATTCTCTATATTTTACTCAACATTGTATAATATTATGAACAAATGTATTCCCTGCAACATAAGAAAGACACCCAAATACCCACCTTGGTTTAATAGTAACATAATTAAGAATATTAAACGAAAAGAATATACTTTGAAATTGTACAAAGCACATAAGACTGAATATTACCTCAGTGAATTTAAAAATCTCCGCACTCTTATTAAAAAACAGATTAAGTTTGAACACAAAAAATATTTAGATGGCATAGAAAATAACTTAGCTATGAATCCTAACAACATATGGACTTACATTAACAACAAAAAACGCGTCTCAAGGATTCCGGGTAATATGCACTTTAATAATAAATCTTTCGATAACACAGCAGATATAGTTCAAGGATTTGCGGATTATTTTTCTAGTGTATATTCCACCACAGATAATAATTCAAATATGTATGCAGGAACAACAACTGATATTAACTGTAATGCAGTATCAATACCTAACATTACTGAGGATGATATCTTACTTGCAATTCGGAAACTTAAAGCATCACGTAATCCTGGTCCTGATCACTTACCTGCATATATCATTAAAGCATGTAGTCACTTTTTTGTTAAACCTTTACATTTTCTTTTTAACCTCTCTCTATCAACCAATCGCTTTCCCTCTGTACTTAAAAACTCCTTCATTTGTCCCATCTTCAAAGCTGGTGACAATACTGATATTTCTAACTACCGTCCTATTACCATTCTTTCTAACATCTCTAAAATCTTTGAATGTATTTTATATAAGTACATATATAATTCTATTTCCACACATATTTCTCGTCATCAACATGGATTCATGTCTGGTAGATCAACCACGACTAACCTTATGAACTTCACTGAATTCACTCTTAATTCTCTACGTGACAACTCTCAAGTAGATGTTATATACACAGATTTTAAAAAGGCTTTCGACAGTGTAAATCACAATGTGCTTCTGGAAAAACTCAGTAAATATTTTCACTTTACTGAGGACCTCCTTCATTTTCTCAACTCCTACCTCAGAGATCGCGAAATGACTGTGCAACTAAATAACTTTAAATCAAACCCGTTCACTGCTACTTCTGGGGTCCCACAAGGATCAAACTTGGGCCCACTATTATTCAACCTCTTCATTAATGACGTGGTGGACTGTGTTCAACATTCGCAAATACTTTTGTATGCCGATGACATAAAAATTTATAAAAACATCAACTCGATTAATGACTGTATTCTCTTACAAAACGACATCAACAACATTTTAAAATGGTCCCATAACTCAAAATTGTTCTTTAATTACAGCAAATGTAAAATAATGAGTTACTTTGTTAAAAAATACGTTTACACTTATGCTTATCACATGGAAACTAATTCGCTTGAGAAAGTAACTCAGTTTAAGGATCTTGGGATTATATTTGACCCAAAACTAACATTTAATGTACACATTGAGACTACTGTAAGATCATCCTACAAAAATCTTGGATTTGTAATTAGAAATTGTCGGTCTTTCTGTAAAACAACTACACTCAAAAGCTTGTATTATGCATTTGTCCGCTCCAAGCTAGAATATTGTCTACAAGTCTGGAATCCAATATATCATAAATATATATCTAAGATTGAGTCTGTCCAGCATAAATTCATTAAATATTGTTATTTTAAAATACATGGACAATATCCTATCTTTACCCATGATTATTCTGATTTATTGCCTGAAGTGAACTTGGTGCCATTAAGTAGCAGAAGAAATTTACAATTATCTCTCTACTTATACAAATTAATTAATAATTGTATTGATGACCCATGTAGTCTTGAGCTAATACCATTTCACGTTCCACGCGTCACTTCAAGAAATAAAGTACCATTTCTTTGTAAAACAGCTAGGACTAATTATGAATTGAAATCTCCAATAAGACAACTCTGTGTAGCATATAACAGTGTATCATGTATTATTGACATTGATATATTTGGCGACTCCTTTTCTAAATTTAAGAATATCTTATTAAAATATTTCTTGTAATAAGTCATTTGGTAAATTTCTTGTATGTATTTACTGTTCAACTCATTCGTTTCTTTGTTGTAATAAGTCACTTGTTAAATTTCTTATATGTATTTACTGTTCAACTCATTCGTTTCTGTATTTGTATGTCATATGATCGTCCTGTAATTGGGATCTTGAATCCTGTTGGATCGATAAATAAATAAATAAATAAATAAATTATTAAATCACTAATATCCGAAAAATTTTCAAAGTAAGATTTTTCGCAACATTCGGAACTAAAGTTAAATGAAAATTGCGCTAATTGCATCATTAAAACTGACTGACAGGCATGGTTTAAAATTATGGTATTCGTAGCTCTGGATTTTCGATCATTGTAGTACTAGGAGCTATGATCTGCTGAGTTCTTTCTTTAGTTCTAAATTGAAAAAATATAAAACAATAAAATTTTACAAATTACTTATGTTCGCCACGTATACTTATGAATTGCCAAGGCAGAACCGGGCAAGCCAGATATAAAATTGCTTTTAATATCCATTAGCATGTTACTGGTTATTTTCAGTTGTTCCTTTTTATCTTTTATTTTAAAACAGGGCATCTCTTCAATTGGTAAAGCTTTGTACTTTTCCTGTGTACTTATTTTTTGAGTGGACCAGGTACAAGCGATGTCTGTTTGCGATATTCGCTCTAATTTATTCAGTGGTATTCTGAAACAAACACAAAACGAAAGCAAAACACGAAAAACTAAATAAGCCAGATATCATAATGTTAAAAAATCACATGGCAATGATAAGCGCCTAAATAATTTTAAACTAAGTACACCTGGTACAAAATATTAACACCGCAGACACATGTTTGCACCTGGAACTTTGGCCGGCTTTACAGGAACAAACTGCACTATCTACTTTGTACAGTTGCTCGTTGTCCATGTCCATATTTCTGAAAATGATTTCAATTTTATGAGGTGATGATTGCAGAGCGCTTGTTTGTAAACACAGGGCAAATTTTTTAAAAATATTATCATTTTCTTCAGTAACACCACATAAAATTAAATGTCCAGCATTTAGAACTTGTTCCCCTTCTTGCACAGTTCGTGAATTTTCATTTCCATTTACGTATTGTAAATAACTGATTATTGAAAATCTTGTATCAGAATCCATAACCTACAACGCAAAAATGTCATTTGTCAGTATTAAATACCCGATTATTTGACAGTACTCACTTAATATTTGTACAGTATAGAACTGATCTATTAAATTATAATAATTAACGTTTATAAAACACTGTTAAAACCCTCGAAAATACTTGAATACAAATGTTCGCATTGGTTCGCATATAACTTTCAAAACAGTATGTAGCATAGAAGGTTTTCAATTTTAGCCGCTGTGGCGCCACAAAACAATAAGGTAAACGAGAAGTATCAAGTGGGCAGCACGGAACTATTGCCCCCTGGGCGTCATTGGGTACACTACTTTTGACATATGTCAAATACATATCAAGTAAATGTCAAATATATGTCATATAAACCTGTCAACGTTCATTTGTTTAATATACAGTGATTACTTAATGTTTATAATTTCGGTGTATTTAAATAAAAAAATATTTATTTTCATTATTTTTATTACATGTACAAATTACATTATTTACATTCAAAATATTATAATAAAAGCATTTTCTTCTCATTCTTGATTTAGCCGGGTGAGTTCTTATTCATATTGATTACCCATTATTTCAACATAGTCTCCTTACGAACGTTGTTCTGCGTGAATTTTTCAAATGATCGTATGCATTTTCGGGATGTAAGTTCTTCTATTTTCTACCTGCTCTGATTATGTCTTGCCAGCAGTACTTTGGTCTTCCGCCGAGACGTTGACTTCTAAGATAGATGCAATACGGAATACGTACTGTACCACTCGAATTGCTTTTCTCCCATTTTTTTTCATTGATCATGTTGTTGCTTAAGCAAGAAGATGTCCCCGTGGAAGCGACGCTCAGCAAATTTAGTGATTGACCATCATTTTATATCACACATGTTCACCATCAAAAGTCGACGTTGAAATTAGTTTCGAAGTTCTCGGTTTTCCCATTATTTGGACGAAGACCATAGAGGCTAACACAATCACATCAGATCTATAGCTGTTGTTCCAATTTTCTTCACAAGAACATTAGGATAAATCCTTGAAATTTTGTATTCTTCCTGTTGTCAATGTCCGTGAAGAGATTCCTTTAAAGAATCCTTTAACGTAAGCTTGTCTCTTCCATAACGGCCGTAGGTCCAATTGGTAACAAATGGCCTTTTTGTCGATTTTTTTAAAAATCAATGAAACAAAATAGCAAATTCCAACTGCGACCATACATACACATACAAATACGCACAGAAACATACATCACAAAAATAAATGCATTTATAGATTCCTTAAAAACATTGCGCTCAATGTATTTGGGGGAAAAATCATAATATTAATAGAGATAAAAATCATCATACTCTAATAAGTGAATATTATTTTGTCAAGTTCTTTAAATAAAAAATAAAACATCGTCTAATACATAATGGGGCACCAATAATTAATTCTGGCGAATTCTCAGTCTGTTTAAGTTCTATTACGATTCTTGAAACTTTTAGGCCTACCGACAACATAAATAATAAGTAATAGAAAAATAAACGTTGTTGAGCAATTAAATAAGTCATTTTTATAGTACATTTTTGTACAAACACTTAAACCTAAATGTAAATTATTTGAAACTAAGATACTTTTTGCGAGAAACAGTTTTACCAAACTGTTTGGCATCCTCGAATGTAGATGTAGCTCTAGATAACTCAAATTTACAATATTTAGAGTATGGTTGTTTGTGCCCAAAAGCTCCTCAATTTTAACTTTTATACTTGTTCATATAAATCTGAATTACATGAATCGTTTAAAATCATTAACATTATAAAAATGAAGAAAGTCAAAGAAAACTAATAAAAAAAAAATCTTCATTTGTAAAATAAGATTGAGTATGCATATTATGATGAACATCCTACAATAACATTAATTAAATATAAAGGTTAACGAATTTATAGTAAGCTAACAAAATTAGCGCAACCGTGATTACTATTTAAAGGAAGATTATATACAAATGATCTTCCCAAATGAAGGATTATGACAAATTTTCATCTGAGTTAATATTACATTTTTTTTCTATATATTACATCGCGCCGTATTTTTTAAAGGAAATCTATAGAAGTGTTTATTCTGTGAATCCCTTACAACATTCATATATTTATTCTCGCAGTTGGGATGCCGACATTTAAATTTATAACGACGATTAAAGCTGAAAATGTTAGTTAGATTAGAAGAAATAAACTAAAATAAAATTATTAAATTATTTACTTATCATAAGCCATAATATATATTTTTAAACCAGCGACTTATACTTGACAATGCAGCAATGACAATATCTTCGAACAATATTTTTTACTGTTGACAAATAATTTTATAAATTTTTATTTTTTATTTCATAGATTGCTTAATGGGGACTTATGATTTTGACGTCATCGGCGGCGGATCGGCAGCGGACCCCCCTCCACACAATTTAGAAAGGGACAAGAAATTTTTAGAAAGAGCGAGGTGATATACCATGGCCGAGTCGATCAAATGCTTTCCCTCTTCAGCACCACCGTTGATCCATGAATTTGTTATTTAGTCAGCAAAGTTTGGTTAAGTTATTATGTGTAGTGATTGTTATTAATGAAACATTGCGGAATCGAATCTTTCTGATTCTCTCGGAGGGAAAACAAATTCGATTTCATCGTTTCAATTTGAAAAAACATGAACTAAATCCATGTCAACACTACAAATTCCACTGTTGAGAGAGACGGAAAAAATAATGAAATTTGTTTTAGTGTATATCCACGTCTTAATCTTATTAAAGTCATACATAATTTGTCTCTGGATGTTAAATTATTAAATTTAGTTTTCTTTGGCGTTTTTGGAAATATCTGTATTTCAACTTTGGCATAACTGTGGGATTTAACAAATCATATAGAACATTAAAATGTTCTACTGATAAGCCGGTGAAATATATAAATTTTACAGCATCATTGCTTAATAAATTATAATTTAGTTTCCAATTATTGACAAATTTAGTTTCATTTCCCGATGTCTCTACAGCACCAAATAACTTTCTTACATAATAATTGTTGACTGTTTGGGTACTACTTTCCTTATTGATCTTTATTTCTGTTTGTGTGGAGTTGTTCTGCTTATTATCAATTTTTATATGTGTTTTTATTAATATAAACTTATGTCTCTTTATTAGTAGACAGCTTTATTAAAGTTGCTTGAGTTGCTGTACTTGTTTTTCCAAAATAAGTTTGATTATGTTTGTCCACTTTACAAACATAGGTTTGCGTCATTTTATTGTTATTTTGTACTTAATTAAACTTCCTTTTTACCTCTCGCTAAGAGAGGTATTGCATTCATGCTAAAAATCGCATATCCAGATTTTATTGAATAAGCACGTTTTAAGGTCCCTACAATCCGATTTTAACATTTTTACGATGATGTCTGTGTGTGTGTGTGTGTGTGTGTGTGTGTGTGTGTGTGTGTGTGGATGTGTGTGTGTGGGATGTTGGAAGGACGGTTACTCAAAAACTATAAGACTTAAAATTTGTTTAACAACGTATTTCCCAATCGGACATTCATGGGAAGATCTGAAAAGGTTTTGGTAACAATTGGACAACCGGAAGTAGAAGATTCTTGAAAAAAATCTTCTAAATATTATTTTTTGAAATTTTTTCTTGATAATATTAAAGAAAAATAAATTCTCTTTCTGATACATTTAAATATTTTTATACATATTTTATAGATTTAGAGATAAAAGGAATATAATATATAAAATAATGTTGTAATTAATTTTACAACCGAAAGGATGCCATGAAAAATAGTTGATAATTTAAATTATTTGTAACTGACAGATAAATGTCAGTGTCAGAAATAATGAGTAATGAATTAAAAATGTACTTGGAGAATCCCTTAGTTCTTGATCTGTGACTATTATGGAGATGACAAGTCTAGGTTGAAGGACTTAAATTTGTTTCAAACATTATGGGACAATGTACACCAGTACTATAGACTAGAGTAACTTTGAATTGCGAAAAAGCTATCAAATTCTTCTCAAGTAAGTTGTAAATATTGACAAAATTACACATCGATATAAGAATAATCGGAGTGCAATCTATCCGTCACTTTATTAAAGGGAATTAGTGTTATTTAGATATAACATGTATGAAAAAATAAAATGTAAAAGAAGATATGTAAGAATAGATGCACAATCCATATATACATTTTAGACCGCCCAAAATTAATGTTTTTACTAGAAGAATATGAAGAGAAAGTAAAAAACGTTGTTCGAATTGAAAATTGCTGTTACCAGCCTAATATTTATATATGGTAAACTCTACTTTGTAATTTATTGTAACATAATTTATGGTAAAATATCTTCATGTTGAGACATGCTATTATTGAATAATAAAGAAGTTTATACGTCATAGATTTATATGAATATATTATTTGTATTTATAAAAATATTCTTTGCTTTATGCATACAGCCAGGTAAAATATACGGCGAGAGGTTATGTGCTGGCCACATCAGATTTTTTTTCACAGGTTCATGTAAACACATTACTAATTCATATTCAATTTATATTAATCATATTATTTCAAATTCCGTGTTCAGTCTCAGACATGTTCATGTTTTCAAAAAATGGTTGTCACATGGACCAAATATGGATCACGTGATAAACGTTAAACAGAGCTAAATCTTGCTCACTACATAACTAATTATTAAATACTTTTTTACACACTAGATGGCGATCAAAATATTTGAATTGTATAAGTCCCCATTCATTTCAAACTATAGCAGCGACATGAACCGTTTAGTGACATCTCTGTTACATTGGGTACACTACTGTCACTGCCTACTGTTTGCTGACTTGCGTTCGAAAATTAAAATTACTCTACTCGGAGTTAACTATTTCAACCTACCTCGAGCAAGGTGGGTACGATTTACTCGACATGCGCACAAGCTACACTTGTACGTGTATTGTGTTGTTCAATCCGTCCTGTCATTTTATAATAGGTTAGTTTTTAGTTTGATTTAAAAATGAATTCATTTTATTCCATTGTGAATGATGAAGAAGGGCACGCGATGATAGACGGCAACAAGATTTTAATGTGCCATAGTACAAGTAAGTATTTAATTATTAATAATTGTTGTATTTGATCTAAAAAAAAATCCTCCCAATGAATTAACCACTACTAATTTATTTGATAAATGATAAATTAATACACGTTTTGGGGTAGTCTTTTTTACATCAATGGAATAAAATTATTTGTGGCATAAACCGGCCTGAGTCCAAAACATGGTCTTAGCTAAACAGAAATAATCTTATTAGAAAGTAGATCTTGTGGGATTGTTGTCATTAATTCATAAATAAGCAACGTTTGTGCAAAAGTTTTATTTTACTTTAAGGTAAAGAAATGAAATGGTTTCCTTTTGCAAGTGTTCAAAATGAAGATGAAAGCCTTACACATGAAATAAATGTGCCTGAAGCAACAACTGTTAAGGAAACTGAAACTATCAGTCATACCACAGGTTTTTCCAAAGTAATTATATTTTGTATTTTCTGAAATTGGTTAATTTGTAGAACCTCAAGAACCAAAAATATGGACACGAAATGAGACCTTAGCACTACTTACTTTATATAAAAGTAATGAATATTTATTTAAAAGTACAACTATAAAAAATGAAAAAGTTTGGCACATTATAAGTGCCAATTTGAAATCCCAAGGTTTTGTAAAAACTTCAAAACAATGTGAGGACAAATGGAAGAATTTAAGAAAAAAGTATATACAACTAAAAGATAGCCGTAAAATAAGTGGTGCAAAAGTAATAAAATTTGAATTTGCGGATGAAATGGACGAAATTTATGGCAAAAAGCCAAATGTTTGTCCCTTAGCAATAGCATCCACGTCGTCTTCGCCTGATCCAAAGAAAAGTGAAGATGAAACTCCAAAGCCTAAGAGAATGAAGAAAGTTGAAAATATCGACACACAAACAAAATTATTAGATACACTACAAGAAAAAGAGATTAATAGGGAAAGAAGACATCAAGAAATTTTACAGGTACAAAGGGAAGCTATAGAGAATTACAATGCAATGATGGGTAAATTGCTGGACAAATTAAAATAAAACATTTTATTTAGTTTTTTAGTGTTTAATTTTTATGGAGTATAATTTATTTTTTAATTAAATAAACAAATCAAAGGTATTATGAACAAGACTGATTAAGAATACTATTTATGTTTATGTACGTTATAGGCAAATAAATAAACTATATTTTATTAATATTCTTCTAATTCATTTTCCGAATCGCTATCATAATTTAAACTCATCATTAACTGATCCCTTGTCAATTCATCCTCATCAAATATTTCATTTGCAACCCTATTGTCATTTTCTTGTAAACCTATATTAATAATTCCTTCGTGTATATACTCATTTAGCAATAATGTAGATTCATAATCTAAACATATATTGTGTAAAACACAACACGCCATAATTGTCATTGGAATAAGATCGGTTCTTCCCATGTCTAAAAATTTTAGCCTTCTAAACCGCCCCTTCAGTAGAGCAAAACTTCTCTCTATAGTTTGTCTCACGCGAGAAATTATATTAATTTTTTTTTCTTGTACAGTTAGTGTACCTCTGTCTATGTATGGCGGTATGCACCAGCTCAAAACCGGATAGGCTTTGTCGCCAACAATATATTTATTATTTGGTACATAAATGTCTGTGTTTAAAGTAATTTGATTGTATATGCCAGAATTTTTGAAAATTCGTCTGTCGCTAACGGATCCCGGGTACCCAGCGTAACAATCTATGTATTTTAAATTAGCATCGCATATTGCCTGCAAAGTTATGGCATAATTACATTTTCTTGTAATATATATATTTCCGCATCCACCTGCGGTGCTTTAATCGGTATATAACAACCGTCTATTGCACCTATACAGTTCATTAAATTTACTTTAGACATTTTTCTAAATTTTTTAGAAATTATTTCCATTTCTGCTCTATTTGGCCAATGTATTATTTCTGTACACATATCATTTAAGATTTGGATAATTCGTTTAAAAGAATCCCAAAGACTAGATTTGCCTAGATCAAATCTGTTTCCAACTGATCTGAAAATTATTTTTGTATAAATATCATACATAACAATAATATAATAGTAGTATAAAAACCTAAAAGACTCTGGTGTTGCCAATAGCCATAACACTGACAATAGTTGCTTTTCAGGATCTACATTTTTTCTTCCGAATCCGGTATTTTCTAATTTGTTGCCAATTTTATATAACAGAGCTTGAAATGCATTTGGTACCATTCTGAAATGTATTTGGAATTGTTTTCCCATTGTACAATTCATTATATGTCAAATTAATTGTTTCTATAGCACACTAGACAGACATAATAGCCGGTATATAGTGTTTCCACTACACCCGTATATGATGAAACGATTTCTTGAATGAAATTTGTAATTCTTACAGGCTGTGTCTATTTATTTTACGTTTTTTTCGTAAATGAAGCATCATTTCTTGCTCATCATCAGAGTCACTCTCATTATGATCCTAGAGGTACAAATATGTATACTTGAAAAATTCTGATTCAATTTACCATTATTTATACTTACCATGCCTATCTCCTGGAATAGTACTCTGCTGATTGCATCAAGCAATAAAAAAATAACACAATTTTTTGTCCTCCATTCTTGACACTACTTATCATGTTACTACAATTCGTTCGAAAATATGCTTACTCGAATCTAACTCCAGTTGGCCACACCCCTTACCTAACTCTAACCTCGGTGTTCATTTTCGAACGTAGCCCTGCCAGTTTCCCAATACAAGTTGCACCGGGGTGTGTGGCGCTGCGAGCTTAAAATCAAACTCCAATATTAAAAGCATATACGTATTAGAAAATATACCGCTAATGCTTGTATTCTGACAATGAGCGGTGGGCATGGTCAGCAAAGAGAGACGACAATATTGATGCTCTATCTCGCAGTGTACCTTTTTTAAATGTGCGCATGCTCGGACACCTCATTTCTATTGGCTATATACTCTAGTTGTATTTTTGGCGCCTGGCGGTAATTTGAAGAAAAATTCTTTGTCACTTGTCTTTCAACCTCCACGTGTTTGAGTTTTGTTTGATTTTGTTCTTGTGTGAAGACAAATGGCTATTCGAAAGTGTTATTTGTGTAGTGCAAAAAGTCCAGCAGTTACTCTGCATTCGTAAGTGTTATTAAACAATATTAGTATTGATATTTGTTTTTAACTGTGTTTTATTTATGTTATAGTTTTCCAAAGAACGTTGAAGAAAGTAAACTCTGGAAAAAAATATGCGGTTTTAGAGAAAGTGATGATGTAACGAAATGTTTAATTTGTAGTAATCATTTTGTTGATGAAGATTATACTGAACCGAATGCGAAAACTTTGAAAGTACGTTTGAGGTTAAAACCGGGTCGATTTCCTTCCAAAAAAGTTCCATTTAATATTCAGGGAACAAGTTGTGATCTTCGTGGTCCTGAATTATCAATGATCATTAAACCAACAAACCAAGAAGGTATGTAAACTGTATTGACCTAATAATTTGAAATCCAAAGATTAGTAATGATAAGTAAATATTTTGTTTAATCTAGTATATTCTATTAATGCGTAATATAGCGTTTGTTAAATATTATAGTATTATGAACTGCAGTATACTGTTTCGCTCGATTATTGCGTTAAAGTTTATATTACTAGAAATAACTAAAATCTGATATGTAAATAGCTAAAATATTGCTCTCGATTAGGGTTTGCAATACCGGTTTACCGGAATGCTGGATGAAAAATTTACCGTATTACCTGTATTTATTTAATAACACCTGTATTTTCGGTATTTCTAATCACTATTCCAGAAATCTCATCAACATCTGTTTTCAGTATTACTATCTGCGCGATCCTTTTCTAATCACAAATAATTCCCTGAAACCACTTAACGTGTTTTCCTCAGTCTTTAAAATATTTTCATAGCTCAAAAAGTGTACAAAAATATTAGTATGATAAACTGTTATGTAATACGAATGTATTTATTTTGTAAATAAATATATCATCACGGCATATTACCCATTGCTGGGTGTGCCAGTCTGTTTTGTACACAGATATCGGTAATGATGAAATATTTGAACCGTGCGGGCGCTTACCACGCGTCACCTCACGGGCACTCAATGCTGGCGTGGAGAGTGCACCACAAGGTTATATTTAGTGTCGTTAAATTTGATTTTTTTGGTTTATATTTTCCCGGTATCATGAAAATTAAAGATCAAATATTGGTTTTAAAATTTGCCCCGGTATTGCAAACCCTACTCTTGATGAACTTTTCCATAGTAATAATTTATTTTCTTCTCTTTCCTGGAATACAGAACCTTCAACTTCGAGAATTTTTGTACCGCCTATTCAACCAGGTACAAGTACAGGCATTGTTCATAGTCCTTCTACGTCGACCGTTTTTCCACGAAATGAACCAGGATTAGAAGGAACGAATACCTGCAGTGTCTCACAATCACCTGGACCTTCTTCAAAAGTTTCTGTATCACAAAGCCAATCAGGTATGTTCGCTGCTCGTAATTTTAAGTTCCTAAATATTGTCAATTGGTTTAATAATTTTTTTCTCATTGATCATTTAAAAAAGTAATTATTGTCATTGTATATGTTCAGATTTCGAAAGTCAAAATTACAAACTTTATTATTTTAAGATGTTTGAATGTTTACATTTTTGTTTTCAGATGCAACGGTATTTCATACTCCGAAAAAAAGGAAATTCTTTGAGCCTCGTTATGTTGGTGAAATAACATCCCCAGATTTAGAAACTCCAAGAAAGGCGAAGAGAGCGTTGCGCTTAGTAAAAGAAAAATTCAAAAAAGAAAAATTGAAAAATCATGCTTTGGCTGAAAAAAATAGAAGATTAATTAAAAAAATTACTACAATGCAAGGCATTATTGATCACCTTAGGAAAAACAATTCTCTTTCGGGAGATGCTGGAGACACAATATTGGTAAGCATTAGCAATCATACCGATATATGTTCTTACATTAATAATGATAATTATATTTCATTATGTCCAATTTAATTCCACTGGCCGACCTAATCTACCAATTTTGTCAATTAAGGAAACGTAACTTCCTACCCCGACTGTTTCCGGCAGCAATTATTTTAGTTCGTAATCAAAAATTACATTCATACATATATATTTATCATACATTTTGCCGTGCGAGCCCCTTCACACATCAGTTGGCACACCCGGTTTAATTTCTTTTCATTTAGTTAATATTATTGTATAAATAATAACGTAGCATAAATTATCGCCAATTTTTATTAATATATTACAGACATTTTGTCGTTTTAATGACACATAAGACGGTATGTTTTTTTAAAAATATTTTGTTTTAATATAAAATTAAATAATATTTAGTTTTACCAACAACTCACGAAAATTTGACGAATTTGTCGTAAAATTGTGAGCGTTTATTAAATAAAATGTCCGAAAGATTTACAATAGTAATTTAGAATAAAAATCGATGTTACTCAATATTTAGAAATAATATGAAATTAATATATCGATTTGTGTTACTGTTATACCGTTAAATTTTTAAACTTTAGTTAAAAATTTAATTGAAATTATTTATAATGTTGAAAATCTTTATTTTAAATAAAAAGTAAAGATGAGTTTATTTATTATTACAAATTCTATTAGTTAGACATGAAAAAAAAAAAATTAACAAGTAGGCAAACTGATCCATATTGGGGTCGTATTAGGACGTAGTTTCTTCTTATTAATAATAATGCATTTGTATATTTTTATTGAATAAACATTATTGGATTTTAAATATTGTTATTTGTTGTTCATCAAGTTATAATAATTATGTTATTATAGAGTATTGTACCGACTGGGGTGCAAGATATTATAAAGCGAAGACTGAATAATAAGAAGAAAGAAAAATATTCTCCAAAAATACGGACATTCGCCCTTTCTTTGCATTTCTTCTCATCAAAGGCTTATGAATACGTTCGGAAGACGTGGGACAATTTATTGCCGCATCCCACAACTATCCGCGCATGGTATAGCAAAGTTGGAGGATCGCCCGGGTTTTCATCCGAAGCTCTCCATGCGATTTCGGAGCAGGAAACAAAACAACATGTTCTCCTAAATATTGTAATAGATGAAATGAGCATACGAGAACAAATAATTTTCGAAAACGGGCGATTTTATGGGGGTGTAGATTTGGGGACGGAGGGAGAAAATTCCTCTGATAATCTACCGACTGCGCGTCTTGCACTTGTTTTTATGGCAGTTGCAATAAATAGCAACTGGAAAATTCCTATTGGATATGTGTTCATTAAATCTTTAACTGGCTCTGAACGAGCTAATTTGTTAGTTCAAGCGTTGGATTTAGTGTATGAAACTGGTGCAGAAGTAACTTCTGTCACTTTTGATGGCGCGGCTACCAACATCAGTATGTGCAATAATTTAGGGGCTAATTTTAAATATGGAGATGATAACTTCAAACCATACTTTGCGCATCCAATTACAAAAGAAAAAGTTTTTATTTTTTTCGATGCTTGCCATATGATAAAGTTAATAAGAAATTGCTTAGGAGACAAAGGCATAATAATAGACGGGGAAAAGAAAAAAGTGTTATGGAACCATATATCGAAAATAAATAGCATTCAAGAGGAAGAACGGTTACATTTAGGGTGTAAATTAACAAGGAAACATGTATTATATGACAACAACCGTATGAACGTGAAAATTGCAGCCCAAACATTATCACAGAGTGTGAGTAGCGCTTTGATTTATTTAAAAGAATCGAAATATTGCCCCGAAATTTTCGACGACTGCGACAGTACATCTTTTTTTGTAAAATTTTTAATGACATTTTTGATTTACTTAATACAAAATCGAAATATTCGAAATTTGTGTTAAATAAAGAATCTATAGAAGAGATCACGAGTAACATACAAAAATATATTGAATATATATATAACCTTACTGAACCGTCGGGAATAAAAATGATAGAAGGATGTCGAAAGACTGGATTTTTAGGTCTGATAATTGACTTAAAAAATATGATAAATTTATTTACCCAAATGAAAGAAAAATTGGAATATTTTTTGACCTTCAAGGTTAGCCAAGATCCATTGGAGACCTTTTTCAGTGCAATACGCAGTCGTGGGGGATGGAACAACAATCCTAACTGCAAACAATTTGAAACTGCTTTTAAAAGGTTGTTGGTAAAGAACGAAATTAAAATATTTAGCAATACAAATTGCATTGCAGACGGCGTTGACATTTTGAATGTCAGTTCAAAAAAAGAAAATTTAAAAAATCCAATTGCCGGTGAAGACACTGCTTCAATTGATTTGTTTGACCATGATTACATGAACACAATATGGCAAATAAATAGTTATGTTGAAGATGTCGTTCAATATATAGCAGGGTATATTGTAAAAAAAATTGAAAGAATGAAAATTTGCTCATTTTGTTTTACACAACTATTGTCAAAAGAAGAAAATTGCAGACTTATTAAAATTAAGAACAGGGCAAACTTTTTATATCCTTCGGAGGATGTAATATTGATATGCAAGGCAGGGGAAAGGGTTTTAAGGGAAAATATGGAAAATTTGTACAAAAAAAACAGTATAAAACTTTTATCAACGAAAACATTTAATGCAGTTGCATATAATGTTTTTAATTCGAAATTTTTTATAGATCACCTTAAAGAACAAGATTATATCGACAACCACAAATCCCAATTAATAAAACACATAATTGAAATATTTTTTAAAATTAGAATTTTTCATGAAACTAAAATGGTTTCTCAGAAGCACGACTTTATCAGAAATAAATATAACAGACTCATTATATTTAAAAATCAATGAAAATCTAGCGTATTTCTTAAATTGTAATCGATGATAAATAAAATATTAAACAATATTAATGTATTCTAGCCCATCTTCCTTTAATGTTCCTCGCATGTTTACTTTTTCGTTATTTTTATTGTTTGTAATTCTATATTTTCAAGGTTTTTTTTTGTATTTCAATATTTTGCATAATCCTTTAATTAGAACTTTTATTTCTTTTGTACTAATTGTTAATAAATATTTAAAAAAAAACTCTTTGTTGATGAAATGTATATGAATATATAAGTTAAATACAAATGATAAAACCGTCATAATTTATTTCAATTTATTTTGTAAATTATAATTTAAATTTTGTATAAAATATTCCATTTTAATAAACGAAATAAAATTATAAAATAAATATCTCGTCGTTTTTTGAACATAATTTAGAATATATTATTTGTTGAGAACAAAATTACATTCAAACATTCGCGGTTTATCATTAGAGTTCAACATTTTGTTTTAACCAATAGAATATTCAGACTTCGAACATGCGCAAATTGAAAAAAGGGACAGATTGAGATAGAAACATATATCTCTGCACTCTGATGTTGACCACGCTGAGAAGGTAGCATCAGCGGTATATTTTCTAATACGTATATGATTAAAAGCATGGCTTAGTGCTATTAACAGATCTGATTGGACCCTTGTGCTTGTTTAAGTACCACTGGAATAGTGAACCACCGTTTGAGAACCGCCGTTTAAAAAGAGATAGTAGCTATTAGAATGCAATAGAAAACCCGGCAACACGATTTTATGGCAGCGAGCGGCGAACGCTCTAGTATAGTATAGAACTGTTGATATTGAAATATCAGGTGCAACATCAAGTTAGTCAAGAAGGTTGCTAAGAGATGGAAATATATAATTGTGGGAATTGGTTTTGGAGTAGGCGGACGTGCGAGTTTGTTTTTTCGAAGAGAGAAGATTTTTGCGTTTTTGACATTTATGTTGATAAATAAAATAATCATTTTGTAAAGAGTAATTTGAATAAAAGGATATTGCAAGATTCGTTTTTTCAATAGGTTATGGGCCCAGCACCCAGTCGTTTAATGTGGACGTTTGTGCAATCTTAGAGAAAGAAAATGTGTACTACTACAATGGAGGACAAAATAGAAGAATTAAATGAAGAAAATTATAAAACATGGGCAATTAAAATGCTGAGTGTACTTACATTAAAAAATGCAGCAGAAGCAATAGAAGAAAATTTTACAACAACAGAAGAAAAGAATAAAAGAAAAGATGACATATGTAAAGCACTTATTATACTACATGTAGACAACAAAAATTTACAGAAGATAGAAGATTGCAAAACGGCAAAAGAGATATGGAAGAAATTAAAAGACGAGCACACAAAAGTAGATAGCTTTCGAGCTATTTACTTGCTGAAAGGCTATGTGAATGAAAAGAAAGGAAGCGAGAAAATGGGAGAATATATTCAGAAGAAGAAGAATGCAGCGAAGAAATTAACAGAACATGGAATTACAATAAATGAAAAAACAAATCTAGCAATGGTACTAATAGGACTACCTGATGATTATGAAGGTGCAATACGGCAAGTTAACTTAAACGATGAAAATTTAAACATTGAACACGTATATAAGAAATTAGTTAATGAAGAACAATTAAAGGAAGATCGAGAAAAAAGTAATGAAGAAACAAGAGCTTACGCGACAACAAATCATCAGCATAGAAACACGAGAATGAATTTTAGTGAAACCCGTCATACACGAGCTTATGAAAACAGCCATGAAGATCGACGAAGAAATTATAGAAAACCAGAACATAATGAAGATAGAAAATGTTACAGATGTCACCAATATGGTCATATAGCAAGAAATTGTTTAAAACATGACAGCGAAACAGGAGGAGTAATGAAGAGAAAAGAATGGAACAAGAAAGAAACAACCAATATGGCAATGACGAAGAAAAATGAAACAGATGAACTGAAATGGATTTTGGACAGTGGAGCGTCAGAAAATATGTCACCGTTTTTGAAGAAATTTAATACATTTAATGAAGAATATGGAGAAGTTATTTGCGCAGGAGGAGAACCGTTAAAAAGTGAAGGAAGAGGAATAATAATAATAGCGTGTCCAACCAAAAAGAATAAAATAACATAAAATAATAACATGGGCAAAATATAAATGTATATGAATTGTTTTCGGACCATTTAAACTTCTAAACACCAATGAACTGCATACATCAACGCTGTTGGATTGACAGCAGCAAGATCACTCATCTGACAGGGATGTTGTAAGATGGGACAGTTAAGCATGTGAGCCATGGTTTGTTGAAGTCCGCATGAACATAAGTCTGAGCCGCTAAGCAGTCCCCATTTTACCATATTTACTCTACATCTTCCTGTTTGGGTACGGAGACGGTTTAAGCTCTTCCAAGTTAACCAAGGTAGGTCGCCGCCGGGAGGAAGTTGCTCCTTTGGCTGAACTTGTAGCTCCTTATCTCTGTCTTTCAAAGAGTGAACCCATTTAGCGATCCGTTCTTGACTTGCTGAAGTTAGAAGCGGTCTCACGGAAGCTAGGAAGCTCTTTCGAGATTTGAGTCTGGGAACGGACATTACGTGGCCATGTAGTGGGTGCCGTGGATCTGATTCTTGTTTTTTTCGTTCTAACTGACTTGCAACGGAACGTCTTATTGATGGCGGAGCAATACCACTGAGAAGGTAAAGATGTCCAGTCGGAGTTGACTTAAGGCATCCTGTTATCAACCTGCAAGTTTGATTAAGAACGGAGTCAAGCTTGTATACATGCGATGATCGTTCCCAGACCGGTGCAGCGTATTCCGCGGTAGAAAAGCATAGAGCAAGAGCGGTAGTACGGAGAGTGTGCGGATCTGCTCCCCACTTGCTACAACGTAACTTCTGTAAAAGATTGTTTCTTGAAGATACTTTTGATTTAGTCTTAATAATATGTTGTCTGAATGATAAAGTCCTATCGAGTGTAACTCCTAAGTAGGTTGGTTGTTTAGAAAAAGTCACAACTTGCCCATCCCAGATAATATTCAGTTCTTTATTTGCTTCTTTATTTCGGAGATGAAATAAGCTGGAGATAGTTTTCCCAGGATTAGGACAGAGGCAATTCTCTTTGTAGTAGAACGATAATTTATTAAGGTTATTAGTTAAAATATTTTCAATTGTTGAGAACTCGTTACTTTGTGCAGCAAATGCCAGGTCGTCTGCATACAAAAATCTTCGTACACCAGATATTGAAGGTTGATCGTTGGTGTAGATATTGAACAACATCGGGGCCAAGACACTGCCCTGAGGAAGACCATTTTTCTGAATTCTCCATCTACTGCTACTATCTCCAAGTAACACATAGAAGCGACGGTTTTCTAACAGAGAACGAATTGCTTTTACCAAGTTAAAATCCCGAGTAATCATATAAAGTTTTACCAAAAGACGTCGGTGGTTAATGGTATCATAAGCTGAGGATAAATCTACAAATACAGCTCCAGTAATTTTACGAGCCTCATAACCGTCCTCGATGTATTGAGTTAAATTTAATATTTGTGCCGAACTGGATTTACCTGGTCTAAACCCCGCTTGTTCTGGAATAAGCTTTTCATCGACGTCAAAAGATAGTCTATTCAGCAGCATTCTTTCGTATAGTTTGTACAGGCAGCACAGTAGGGAAATAGGACGAAAGTTTTTGGGATTATCTAGAGGTTTTCCAGGTTTTGGGAATTATCAAAGTACTTTGGAACAAGGAATGCGGCGGAAAAGAAATGGCATTGAAAAACGTTCTCTATGTACCACAATTGCACAATAATTTATCACTGGCTAAATTCACTGAAGAAAGGAAAAGAATTGTATTTAATAATGAAATAGCTAAAATATTTACAGAAGAAAATGAAATGGATCTTTTAGCTGTAAAATAAGAAAATGTATACGTTGTTAGAGAAAAGGAGAAGAAAAGAGCACTAAGTACGGAAACCAAAGAGAACAAAGTTGGTTGGCATTCAAGATTAGGACATCCAAATGTAAATGAAATGAAAAAACTAAAAATATTGTACGAGATAGATGAAAACATAAATGAAGACTGCGACATATGTAATATTTGTAAAGTAAGAAAAAATCCATTTCCAAGCAAGACACCAAACAGAGCAAATAGTTGTCTGGAACGAATTCATTCAGATTTGATTGGTCCCATATCGCCTGTATCAAGAGGAGGAAACAGATACGTTCTGACGTTTACCGATGATTACAGCAGATATACGAAAATATATTGTATTAGAAATAAATATGATGTTTTAGAAATATTCAAAGAATATAAAGCCGAAGTAGAAAACAAGCATAGTAAAAGGATTAAAATTCTACGAAGCGATAATGGAACTGAATACATAAATAGAAGCTTTAATAAATTTCTTCAAGAAAATGGAATTCAAAGAGAATTAACAGCTCCAGATTCGCCACAACAAAATGGCGTTGCAGAAAGACTTAATCAAACACTGATGACTATCACACGATGCTTGATGGAAGAATCAGGAGCCGATGACGATTTATGGGGAGAAGCTATAAGTACGGCATGTCACATAAAAAACAGAAGAACTACAAAAGCAAATAATGGAATTACCCCGTACGAAAAATGGGAAGGAAGAAAGCCGTCAATAAAATACATGAAGAAATTTGGTTGTAGATGCTGGTATTTAAAACGACAAAAAGGTCAAAAATGGGAACCAACAGGAAAACCTGGAATTTTTATTGGATACGCGGAGCACGCAAAAGCATATAAAATTTGGGATGAAAGATTGAAGAAGATGACAATAAGTCACGATGTAAAATTCAATGAAAAAGACATGCCCATGCGAAGAAGAAGAGATATGAAAAATGAAAAATCAAGAGTAAAATGGACAAAAAATATTCAAATAAATGAAGAAACAGAAGATGAAGATCTGCATGAAATAATTGAAATAGAAAATAATAAAGAAGATAGAATTGAAGAAAATAATAAAAAAATCGAACAGAAAACAGATATAGAAAATACAAAATATTTAGAAAATGAAGAACAAGATAAAAACTGTGATGAATACGACGATAATGGAAGTGAAACTGAAGAAATCATCGAAATAAAAAAATCAAATAATATTAATGATAAACGAACAAAAGAAACAACAAGGTCAGGAAGAAAAATGCAAAAACCCAAGAAACTAGAAGATTATGTAACATATTATAGAAACACAGCAAATATAGCAGAACAAGAAAAAGAAAAAATATATGAAACAGAACCAAAATCATTTAGGCAAGCAATGAAATCTCATGAAAAAGAAAAATGGTTAGAAGCGATTGAAGAAGAGTTAAATAATATGAAAGAAAACGATGTTTGGGAAATTGTACAAAGACCAAAGGACTTTAGAACTATTCGAACAAAATGGGTATTTAAACGAAAACGAGATGAATCAGGAAATGTTGTGAAATATAAAGCAAGACTGGTAGCATTAGGAAATACACAAAAAGAAAATGTGGATTATGATCGAGTATTTGCACCGGTTGTCACAAGAAGAACAATGAGAACAATGTTAGCCATCAGCGTGAGAAAAAATTGGACAGTCGAACATGTGGATGTAAACGCAGCTTATTTAAATGCAAAAGTTCAAAATGACATTTACCTAGAAATTCCAGAAGGCATTGAAAATGTAAGCAAAAATAATGTTTGTAAGCTGAAGAAAGGACTTTATGGACTTCATGAAGCAGGAATGCTGTGGAACGAAAGAATAAATGAATTCTTAACTGGAAAAAAAGTAGATTTAATACGGAGCAAAGCAGATCCTTGTGTTTACTTCAATAAAACAAAAACACTAATAATTACATTATATGTGGATGATTTGGTAATTCATGGAAAAGAAAAAGAGGTAGAAGATTTCAAAGAAGTATTAAAACAAGAATTCAAAGTAAAAGAACTAGGAAAAGCGAAGAAAATTTTATCAATTAATGTAAACCAAGAAACGGATAAAATTAAAATAGATCAAAAAGATTATATAATGAAACTACTAGAAGAATATAAGATGATAGATTGTAAACCAGCAAAAACACCATTAGAAAGCGGCACAAAGTATAAGAAATACGAAGGGGACTTAAATATAATAATAAAAGAGAAGTATGAGAAACTATTAGGAAGTTTATTGTATTTATCTACGAACACGAGACCAGACATTGCATTTAGTATTTCTTATCTTTCTCAATTTTCTTCGAATCCAACAAAAGAACACTGGACTGGACTTGTACATGTTTTAAAATATTTAAAAGGTACACAGAACTACGGCTTGACTTATAGAAAGGAAGTAAAAAACGGGCGATTATCAATTTATACCGATTCAGACTGGGGAAGTGATATTACAGATAGAAAATCATACAGCGGATTTATAGTAAGAATGCAAGGAGGAGCAGTAGCATGGATGGCAAGGAAACAGAAATGCGTAGCATTATAAGCACTGCCGAAGCCGAATTAATTGCCTTAAATGAATGTAACAAAGAAGTGCAATGGCTGAAGAATTTATTGACAGAAATTGGAGAAACAAATAAGGATGATATATGGACGATAAATATCGACAATACGGCAACGATAAAAATGGTAGAAAATAAAATTACGAACGAGAGAAATAAACACATAGATTTAAAATTGCACAAAATTAGAGAAGACGTAGAAAAAGGAAAAATTAGTTTGAAATATATTAGTACAGAAGAAAATTTGGCGGACATATTTACAAAAAGTATAAATAAAAAAAAAATGATAAAATTAGGAAGAATGATGGGTATCAATTGTGAGAAAATTTCACAATCGATACAGGAGGAGTGTTGATATTGAAATATCAGGTGCAACATCAAGTTAGTCAAGAAGGTTGCTAAGAGATGGAAATATATAATTGTGGGAATTGGTTTTGGAGTAGGCGGACGTGCGAGTTTGTTTTTTGGAAGAGAGAATATTTTTGCGTTTTTGACATTTATGTTGATAAATAAAATAATCATTTTGTAAAGAGTAATTTGAATAAAAGGATATTGCAAGATTCGTTTTTTCAATAAGAACCTCTTTGGCGAATACCCTCAATTACACCCCTGGTGATAACAAATTTATGATTTTTTTTAATCAAAATATGGAATCTCACAAAAATAACATTACTTTAACAATTAACTTAAATATTATTTAATATTATCTCAACTGTTTTCACAGTTTGCCTGATATCATGGCTTAGCAGGTTAATTATGCTTCATTCTCCCTTACGTTTTTCTAATTTATTTCTCTAATAAAAATGCACTTCAAGCATATCGTTGTATTCGTAATGTTATGTAGATTCCAAATATCTAAAAATATATAGGTGTCCCATTTGAAATATGACAGTTAATGTCACTTCCGGTCAAACCGGAAGTGATATCATCACTACAAATACCATGATTCGTGAGCCCGTAAGCCTAGTTTACAAATATTTAAACAGAATTGGAAAATAATATATAAAAAAGTTATTTTGAGTGGCCCGTTTTCCAGTGTCACCTGTATATACAAGTGGAATGCGAAATTGGAAACACTTTTTTTCTCGGAAGAAAAAATTAAATACAGTTTTTAGTACTTTTAATAAGTTAACTAAATCTGTATAAAGTGGTAAAAAAAAGTTTAATTTTCGTAGATATTGCCATATTTGTACTTTTTTTAAATGGAATATCTGTATATTATTGCACTAATTAATAGAGAATATAATTCCTTAGTCACGTGACATGTTTTCCGCCAATCAACATTCAGAATATTCCTAGCTACATGTCTATCACAGCGATGATAAAAAATCTGATGTGGCCAGCACAATACCTTCCGTCAATCCTGTGTATTATGTACAAATTCCATACATAAATTTTCTTGCAAAAGATTATAAATTTTTGGTATTATGTGATTCCCTTTCTCGGCAACTGAATTCCATACTCCTGATAACAAACAAACCACATGAAATAAGAAAATTATGAAATTTTGATTGAAAAATTATAACACTTGTCAGTTATGGACATAATTAATTGCTGTCATTTTGACACGGATCAAAGTCATGTTACTGCACGCGCCCCATACATAAATTTTCTTGCAAAAGATCCTATATTTCCAGTAAAGTTATTTCATTAACAAACTATGCAAATTGCACTTGACATCTTCTTCTTTAGTTTTTCCCATTCGTTAGGGGATCGCTATTTTTTATTTTCTTCTTCCACTCATTTTTGTTTTGCGTGTCGTCCTCATTCAGTTCCTTTTCTCTCAAGTCTTCTACAATACAGTCTTTTCATCTTATATTTGGTCTTCCTATGTTTCTTCCACCTTCTATTAATATATTCATCTCTCCTCATGACATGTTCAAACCAATATGTAATCGTCTCTCTTATATCTAGAAATTTCTAACACTAGAGTTACTTCCCTTATTCTTTCATTGATTTCATTTTATTGATACTGACATCTGTCAATTTGAATTACCTGAATATATTAGCAGTTTCCATGGTTAAGTTAACATAGCTGGCTGAATTATGAAATTTATATAAAATTTATTATCGTTATTCTTCTTTAACTCTATATCTGTTGAATATCAAATATAAAATGCAATCAAATCGTATAGACAATAATATATTCTTTAAGTTATAATAACATTTAACTGATTTTTTCAAGAAAAACTGTTAAAATCTTCAAATGAGAGTACTTCCGGTTGACCAATTATAACCAAAATCTAAACAGGTCTGCATATGGTTGTAAGGAAAAGGAATACGCAAGAATTGTAATTTTTGGAATTCTAGTATTGGAGATATCGTGCCCGAAAACGCGGTCACACACACACACATACACACACACACACACACACACACACACACACACACACACACACACACACACACACACACACACACATACAGACATCATCGAAAAAATAGTATAATCGTATTGTAAAGACCCTAAAACGTGCTTATTCAATGAAAACTCACCACCGAATTTTTTGACCAAAGACAATACCTTCCTTACCTAGAGGTGACGGAAGGTAAAAACAAGGAAATTATCACCGTATTTATAGTCGTTACTAAGGGATTTGTTTTCTTTATTTATGACATTGACAGTTAATTTTGAGTATAAAAATAAATAATAACAATAATTCAAACTCCGAAATATTAAATAAAACTCGTAAGTACTATGTTTAATACAATATGAATATGTATATCAAAACTTAGGTTAGATTGCAAAAATTCATTATATTCTCTCATTAAATATAAGCTCGTGATATGATTAATAATCGAAGATATTGCTCGTGAAACCGAAGCAGCACATTTCAACTCGTCCTTCGGACTCGTGAAATCTACAGCTCGATTTCACTCGAGAATATCATCGATGATAGTCATATCACTTGTTATATTACGTATGAAAATAACAATAAAATGTAGCCAAGGAACCAGTTTATATTAATCACAGTGTTTTGAATACTTTTTATATACACCATAAATTTAAATTCATTCAAACGTCCAATTTACAAATGACATTGAAATTTATACGTCATTAGTTCAAAACACAGCATTTTAGCGATCCCCACATTTATGACGTCATGTACGAAATAGTTTTGAAAACATAACGAAACTGGTTCAACGCCTTATGCAACACAATTTTTTTAGCGCAAATACAATACAAAATAACAACTGTCAAACATTTAAATATTTTCATTAATATCTCAAAAACTATCAAGTTTAGAAAGTACTTTACTTACTTACTTAATCCAGGTACCTATCTATCTTTCGGTGTAAGGTTATGGTTTTGTCATGTTAGTTTCTTTCTGCTGCTGCTTCTTCGGGTTTACTTCTCTCCATGCGGTCCTATTACTCATTAGCGGACCAGCTTCGTGCCACTGAACACCTCTATTTTCCATTGCTCTTCTTACGTCGTCATTCCATGTTTTTGCCGGTCTGCCTATCTTTCTTTTGCCTGCTGGTCTAGCTTCATATACGCGTTTTGCTGTTCTTTCTTCACTCATTCTGTGTAGATGCCCCTTCCATCGCAGTTGCGCCTCTTCTATGTGCTCCTTTATTGGTTTGACATCTAGGTTTCTCCAGTACGTTTCGTTTCTTATGCGGTCGTATTTTGTCTCCTTCTATTCTCCTCAGGAACCTCATTTCGACATTTCTGATTCTGCTGTGTGTCCTTTCCGATGTATTCCATGATTCACACCCATACGTCATATAGTCAAATTTTTGACTCTGTCGGGTACAGTAATAAAACTATAAATGAACTATAAATATCGCAATTATGATAAAGCGGCATATCCTTTACTTTCTGTAGTATAATACTGTTTGGCTTCGACCCATATTTTTGAGCCGCTCTATTCATTTATGGTAAAGGACTGTAAGGCTTTTTTCCTATACATATCTGGTAGACGTTTGATTCAATGCATGAATAGAGCGGCTCAAAAATATGGGCTGATGCCAAACAGTATTATACTGCAGAAAGTAAAGGATATGCCGCTTTATCATAATTGCGATATTTATAGTTCATTTATAGTTTTATTACTGTACCCGACAGAGTCAAAAAATTTGACTATAGTTGGTATAACGACTTTCTTGTAGACTTCAACTTTTGTCTGTTTAGGCACTTCTTTTTTTGATAAGAATTTTGTTTTCAGGGCATTAAAGAGTCGTTCTCCTTTCATCACTCTGTCAGTAACTTCCTGCTTCCTGGTCTATTTTTCCATCTGCGTGTATAATAACTCCTAGGTATTTGAAGGTTGTTACTTGTTCTATCTTACTATTTTCTATTCTTATTGTGTCTTCTTTGTTTCTGTCATTTATTACCATTGTCTTAGTTTTGCCTTTGTTTATTACCATATTCCATTTTTTAAATTCGTTATGTACTATATTGATGTTGTGTTGGAGATCTTGTTCGTTCTTGGCTGTCAGAACTATATCAGTTTAGAAAGTAAGAACCCTAATTTTATTGATTTGGTTCGATTCTCCAGCAGGACATTTTTTATATTTACAAAAAAAATATTGAACTTTTAAAAATCTGTTTTATTTCCTATCAAAATAATTTAGAAATAATAATTTTATAATAAATAAAGGGAAAATAATTAACAAAAATTGATTACAACAAGCAAATCAAAAGAGTGATATAATACTTTCTTTGATGTCAATGAAATATAATTTTGTTTTTTATACAGTAAAATGCAATACATGTACATGTTCATTATACCTATCTATATGTTATTTTTCATTAACAAGAAGAGAAAATATAATGCATTTTTATTTATATCACTTTTCATTGTTGTAATCAATTTTTGTTAACTATTTTTTCTTTATTTTTTACGAAGGTATTATTATTTCTAAATGCTTGTAATACGAAATAGATAGATTTTTAAAAGTTCAATATTTTTTGCAAAAAAAATATCCTTCTGAAGAATTGAACACAAATCTATAAAATTTAATATTCCAAAGGCAGCTACGCTAACCATTGTGCCACGGAAGACATTTGGAAATTTTAATCAATAATCATTAAACAATTATTTATTTATATTTTTTTCTAATTTGTAAAATAATAATAAAGTAATTAATAATAAATAACGTACAGAAGGTAATGTACTATTATCATGTCCAATATTATGGCATAATTTTTTGCCGAACACTTTTTATTTACAAAAAACTGTTTACCCATGTTAAACGCCTATGTCAAGGTTTTCTTGGGACACCCGGTATATATATATATATATATATATATATATATATATATATATATATATATATATATATATATACAGGGTGTCCCTTAACTTGGTGCACAAACTTTAAGGGCATATAATACTGATCAAAATGAGTAAAAAAAGCTTAGTCAAAATGTGTCCGATCTTTAATAGTTTCCCAGATATAACGCAGTGAAAAATGAGTTTTTACGAGATTTACCTTTGCTATCTCAAAAACTATAAGAATTACGATTTTGATTAATTGAGACTTTTTGTTTACCTTTGAGAGGTAATCTTAGATGGCCCTTTGTTATTTTATAAAAATCAAAAGTGAAATGTTGTGGCGACCTTGGTCAATATTTAATTTTCATAGAACTACGTAACTATATAAGAAATTGAGAAAAATGTTTCATATAAAATTTTATTGTTTTTTATAGTCTTTTTACTGACATAGACAAAATTTTATTCGATCGTTATCTTTGTCAGTTTTTCTTAGATTTTTCGCTTTTCTCGGAAACAGTTGAAGATCATTCCTATGTTGATGAAGCTTTTTTATTCATTTTGGGCAGTACTATATGCCCTTAAAGTTTTTGCTCGAAGTTAAGGGACACCCTGTATATATATATATGTACTTTCCAGAAAAAATCTCTAAATCAATAAAAGATATAAAGTATATAAATGTATCAGTTAGAAAATTCAATCTTCTTTAATATTTGCAAGAACAAAAAATTTCAAAAAATAATATTTAGAAGATTTTTTTTAAGTTTCTGCTATTACCGTTTGTCTAATTGCTTCCAAAACCTTGTCAACTCTTTCCAATAATGTCCGGTTAAGAAATACGTAGTTAAACAGATACTAGGTTTTATAGTTTTTGAGAAATTGTCCTTCCAACATCCAGATACACACAGACAGATATCATCGTAAAAATCTTAAAATCAGATTGTAAATGTGCTTATTCATGTAAATCTGGATATGCGACTTTTAGCACTAGAATCCAATACTTCTCTTAGCGAGAGGTAAAAAACACTGCTTTAGCAGTGATACTTGCAGTCAAGCTAAATATTAAGCATCTAGCTTGAAAGAGCAATAAGAGATGACACTGTAAACAGCTTAAACATGTGTTAAATATTGATCATTTAACTTGAAAGAGTAATCAAGAGATGGCACTGTAAACGGTTTAAACGTCAAGTGTTACAGTGGTTGTTAACCTTAACCTATTTTATAACAAGTACAAGTTTATTGTAAATAATTTGTAGATTTTAGTTAGTGAAAGTGCTTATATAATTTATTTAAATATGAGTTCCATGATTGATGTGTGCTTCATGTGCTCAAATGATAACAAATGCAATGTAGTGGACAACAAAATTGTTACTCAAGTAGAATATCTTATGCCTGAAATTGTAAGTAACATTTTACATTTGTTAAAAGGGAGAATAACATGAACTTATGTTAAAATATAAAAAATAACTTTCTTGGGTAATTCCTTGACTGTTGGTATGTTGTAAAAGATTACAGGTAAATAATTGGAGTTGCAGTCTGGTGAACAATGTTTATTAGGATTTTTTTAACATGCCGACGTTTCGGTTCCAATTGAACCTTCTTCAGTACACTTTAACTAACCCTGAAGAAGGTTCAATTGGAACCGAAACGTCGGCATGTTAAAAAAATCCTAATAAACATTGTTCACCAGACTGCAACTCCAATTATTTACCTGTAATCTTTTATAAAAAATAACCTCAAATATACTGTTACGTTTAAGTTCTTGTATACCATTTTTCTAAAGCAGTTTATACTTAATTAAAATCTCATTCTCCACTATAAAACATAAAATTCTAATTAAAACAACTTTCATAGATTTTGTGAGAAGTTGACAATACTAAAGGCTCTCCGAAACCAACGTGAAATGTTCGCAGCGACAGCGAAATTTTCGCTGTTTCATATTTTCTAATTGATTTTTTCTTGAAAGAATAGGCCAAATTAAATATGTAGTTTTATTTTTTATACCTTTATAAGTCTTTAAAATCAGAGATATGGCATTTTAATGGTTACCTTTAATTTCAAATATTTCAACGCTGACGACACGGCTTTACGGATACGACAATCGAGCTCTACCGATTTAGTTTGGGACTATGATTGATTGGTTTGGTATTTATTTAAATAAATGTTTTATTTGCATAGCTTATCCTGCACAGTACACAGCATCAATAGGTGCGTTCAATGAAGCTAGCAAATCGAGCAAAGCGGAAGTAAAATGTACTGAACGCCTTGCTAACTTAGCATTTGCTCGTTTTGCTAAGTAAGCAAAACAAGCGACTATTTTCTCGCTTGTTTTGCTGTATGTAAAAATATGGCGCACAAATTCAAATATCATTTGTAATATTTGAATATATTTTCAATGAAAATTAATGAATTACGTAAAAATAACAAAATATTTGTACTTGAGTTCACTTGCGTGGAATATCCTACTAAAATTAATTTATGCATGTAATTAATACCATTGAGAGTTTATTTTCTACTATTTATCTGACACTGCATTCAATATATCAGTGTTATCTTCTATGCAAAAATTCAATATTTCAGTTTTCAATTTTCGTAACCTCACTGACTGACAAGTCATCTGACAGTTCACACATAGCAAAACAAGCAGATCGTTCAATGCACGCCCTAGCAGATAGCAAATGCTAAGTAAGCATTTGCTAGATTTGCTAGCTCCATTGAACGCACCTAATGTCTGCGGGTATTCTCCAATAAAGTAATTATTATTTTTTTATCATATCAGTATGTCCTTGGTTTACTTTGAAACTAAATTTAACATTTATTATTTTTACTTTGTACGTTATGTACAAAAATGTCTAGAAAATATTTGTCAAAAGAAAAATTAGCCGTTATCGCTGGTACACTGATGTCGAAACTTTTATAAATGTTTTAATATCTATTGTAGCTATTTTGTTATCATTACTGTTAATCAGTTTATTACATTAAAATAAAATATATAGATTTCGTTTATAGTTTTTGTTGCTGTCATAAAAATAACAAACATGTATAAAAAATAAAAAAAATCTTTTTGTATTAATGATTTTTTAATTACAGGATCATAATGACCCGGGTGTACCAATATCGTAACTTTGTGAGGGTGTATCAGTCTAAGGGCTAGCATTGAAACATTTTTTGTACTTCGTTATAAATATGTCATTGCCTACTCTGACTTACATATAAAAATGTTGAGTAGAAAATTTTGAGTACCAAATAAGCAAATTATCAATGAAAATCACCAAATTATTATTTTTAATTTTGTTTTTTAATGCCCGTTTGCACCGACATGACTTAGGCTTTAAGTCTTCCTAAATTTTAAGTTTGACATAAATTTCTTTGCACCACCTACAAATTTGCGACTTAAAGTTCTAAGCCAACCTTAAATTTAAGCTCCCACAAGTCGACGGTTTAAAGTTGACTTAACCTACAAAACATTCAAACGTATTACAGTTTTTGTACCTTGTTATGGCTAATATGCTAAATTTTGACAATTTTGACGATGATGATAATTTAGAAATTTTCGATGTAATAAACATGCAAAACAGAATAAATAGAAAAAATTACATCAGGGCTGCATATTTTGATTCATATAATGATAACGATTTTTACCTCCCGCTACCCTTGGTAAGGGAGGTATAGGGATCGTGCTAAAAATCGCATATCGAGATTTTAATGAATGACCACGTTTTAAGGTCCTTAGATTCCATTTTTAACATTTTCACGATGATATGTCTGTATGTATGTACGAGTATTTATGTTTGTGTGAATCCTCTTTACGCTCTAACTCAAATACTATCATTCAGAAAGTTTTGAAACCATATATTTCTACCTTATTCTAATATGGAAAGAAGCCGTTAGATTTTGGTGGCGATCGGATAACCGGAAATGGCAGTTTACTTGAAGCTCAAGATAGTTTTTCTTCAAAAAATAATGTATTTTTTCTCAATTTGTTATTATAAAACTTAAAGCTTATTCCATTTTCTACAGGTTTGCTTTAATACTTTTTCTATATATTTTATGGATAAATTTATAAAGTAATATAAAAATTGTATCTCGGACCGTATGCTTTAAACACATAGTTCAGCTCAAATATATGTAACTGGCAGATAAATGTCACTGTCAAAAAAATAATCATTTCAAATTAATAATAGTAACGTTTTAAAAGGAAAATTGTAAATAGAACAATAGTTTTATGGAAAGGAATTTAATATACATAATTTCTAGCATTAGTAAATATGCAGGTATGTATTTAAATAAAGAAATAAATAAATATATTATCACGGCATATTATCCATTGCTGGGTGTGCTAATCTGATTTGTACACACATTTCGGTAATGATGATGACATATTTGTAGTATGTGAGCGTTTACCACAAGGGTTAATTTTATGCCATTTAAAATTCGAATTATTTGGCGTTGATCGGGATCGAATCGGATTCCCCAGATTCGCGACCAGGCACGCGGCAACGAGACCCCATAGGTAAATGGCGGGACGTATTGTGTTGGTCACATAAGATTTTTTTAAATGATTTCGTTTAACAAAAGCAACAACACATGAATTATTAGAAATGATTGAACATGACATTGAATTCGTAAGTGTATGTAAGTTAATTGTGATAAAAATTATTCATTTTTAAATTATATGATTTTCCAGAAATAATAGTGTATCTCCTATAAATCAACTTTTAATTTGTAGTTTTTGTAATGAATGAATGTTATGTTATATATAATTACAATGTTTATGTGGTTTATCGCCGGGTTTTACTGAACTGCGTACACATATGTCAAAATACGTTTGAAGTTAGCAAGTAGTGAAATTCCCTAGAACATCTTGACTTAACTAAACTCAACTCAAATCAGAGATGTTTATGTATAACCTAGATACCCAACTTCGTATGTTTCAAACTACGTAAAAGTGAAGCCTCAAGGTCAAGAGGCGGCCATTTGTTAAAAAGGCAAAATATTAATGTATGATATGGTAAATATGAAATAAAACTTAGAATATAATTGATATATGAAGGTTATCACAAATAAATTGTTATTAAATTGGTGAAATAAAACGCAATACTTGTTCTTAAACACTATTTATTGATTACAGAATAATATTAGTTTATTTAATTTGTCTTTTGCTAACAATTTGGTTCTGATTGGACCACTTTGCAATACTGTGCAATCTAATTTTTATATACTGCTTGCAAATATATCAAATTAGATCAATTTTGTGATTATTATCCAAAGAAATTTCACAATGTAATAATAATAATAATAATATATTTATTTAGCTTATAAGCTAGTTACAACCACATAATATAAATAAAGTAGTTATAAGCAAAGTTATAAAAATAAATGACCCAAATTACAAATTAGATGTTAATAGATATTTCTTAACATTTTCTTTAAACAACCTTAAACTAGAACAATTTTTTACATCGTCAGGTAAATTATTAAAATTTTTGATACATTGCGAAAATACAGAATAGTTTTTTACCGTATGTATATATAACTTTTCATTTCCTCTAGTTGTATATTGGTGCATATCTTTCACATTCCTGCTCGAGCAAGCGAACAGAGCGGACGTGTTGTCTGTCTTGTGCGGCTAGAATCTAAATACCTGGTGCGGTAATAATTACCTAATCTACCTAATCATTATAATATAAAATATTTAATTAAATCTAGTGTTTAATTAATAAGTATTATATAACCTAACTAAAAATAAACCAGCGACGATGTCGGAGAAAAGTGGAGGTCACACAATAGAAAACTTCGTACCTACGGGGTTCGCCAACATATTAACAACAACCACAGCTACAACGTACAGCCAAACAACAACATGTGTAACAACTCTGTGCACTCCTATAGAGAGACCCTCCATATATCAAACAAGTACTCCCGGTACACCCGAACCTACTCCTAGTCCGAACAACACCAACGATGACGGTAGCCCCTCGTGGCAAGTAGTAAAAATGAGAGGCACTCAGAAGAGATTGAGGGAAGACGAAATACATCCCCAGCCAAACAGAAAAAGATCTAACACAAATGACAATATCACATCAATACAACACCCAAATAAATTTGCGCCACTAGACAACGAAACAATGGATACTGAAAACTCAGAACAGAACACACAGAAGAAACACAAACCACCTCCTATATACATTCAGGACGTTGTAGACTACCCTGTTATGCTTCTAAGTATTGAAACTGTCCTACAGCCAACAGAATTCTTCTGCAAAACCGTGACAAACAATGCAATTAAAATTAATACCAGCACCCCAGACGCATACCGTAGGCTAGTACACATGCTAAAACAAAATAAAAAAGCTTTCCATACATATCAGCCAAGAGAAGAAAGATCCTTTAGGGTAGTAATCAAAAACATTCACCACTCGGCTTCAACCGGAGATATTCAAGATGCTCTAGAAGAACTAGGCTTTGAAATCCGTGGAGTAACGAATATAAGAAGCTGGAAAACAAAGGAACCACTTCCAATGTTTTTCGTAGACCAAGCGCCAAACGAGAAAAATAAGGAAATATATAAGATCGAATTCCTACTGGGCACCAAAATCCTAGTAGAAGCACCACGAAAGAAGAACGTAATACCGCAGTGCCATAGATGCCAAGAATACGGGCACACAAAAACATATTGTAACAAGGCGTATTATTGTGTCAAATGTGCAAACAACCACCCGACACACATTTGTCAAAAAACCAAGGACACACAAGCCAAATGCGTCATTGTGGGGGACCCCATCCGGCCAATTATAAAGGCTGCTCGATATATAGAGAACTCCAAAAATCTAGGGGAAAACTAATAAACCTACCAACAAGCCAACCAAACACGCAGCCCCACGAGAATACTACTGAACACCCAAAACAAAGTAAAGTAAGAAACGACAACTCCAGCTATGCCCAAGCCACCCAATTCAACCTTAACAACAATAACAACTCAACAAACAACAGAGAAGATATAACCCTAGCACAATTTTTACACAGATTTGAAACCATGTTCCAGCAACTCATGAATCAGAACAGCTTAATGCTTAATATGCTTTCCACGCTAATCAAAAACTTCAGTAATGGATAGCTTAAGAATAGCATTATGGAATGCCAATGGCCTGACACAACACCGACACGAGGTAGAAATTTTCTTGCACCAACATAAAATCGACATTTTGCTAGTATCGGAAACACATTTCACAATAAGGAATTACTTTAACATACACAAATATAAAACGTACCACACAAATCACCCGGATGGAACGGCTCATGGGGGAACAGCTATATTAGTCAGCGACAAAATTACACATTTCGAACTTGAAAAAAACGAAAAGGAACATCTTCAAGCAACTACTATTAAAATGAAGGAAGGAAACGGCTCGCTAGTCGTTGCTGCAGTATATTGTCCCCCGAAACATGCAGTAAAGAAAACAGATTTTGAAGAATATTTTCAAACATTAGGGAACAGGTTTGTAGCCGGTGGAGATTATAATTCAAAACATACCCGATGGGGATCACGGCTGATTAACCCCAAGGGCAGGCAACTTGATCAAATGATAACTGACAAAAGCTACGAACCCATAAGCACGGGAAAGCCCACATACTGGCCTACAGACCCAGCAAAAATCCCAGATCTGTTAGACTTCTTCATAACGAAAGGAATATCCTCGAACTACACCGACTTAACAGAATGTTTCGACCTATCGTCTGATCACTCACCTATCATACTCACAATCAGTGCAACAATAATTCACAAAGAACAAAAACTGACGCTGACCAATAACAAAACTGACTGGGAGCTATTCCGAAAATACTTAAACGACAGTTTAAACCTCAATATACCGCTGAAAACTGAAAACGACATCGACTCTGCAGTTGAACAAATAACTAAATATGTACAAGAAGCGGCTTGGAAGTCAACACCCATAACAAAATCAAACAACGACACAATCACGAATTACCCAAAATACATTAGGGAAAAAATTTCCGCGAAAAGAAAAGCTAGGAAAAAATGGCAATACACTAGACATCCAAGTGACAAAAATATGCTGAATAAACTAAGTAAAGAGATAAAGAAACTATTACAGGAAATTAGAAATGAAACACTCCAAAATTATATCAGCAAATTGTCACCACATGCCCACGATGATTATTCGTTATGGAAAACTACAAAAAAGCTCAAGAGACCAAAACAATCAATTTCCGCAATACGAAAAGACAATGGAACATGGGCTAGGACAGATAAAGATAAATCAGAAGTTTTTGCTAAACATTTAGCCAACATTTTCACACCCAACGCATCGCAATCATCAGCTGAAGATGAAACTGCACTACTATCGTTCTTAGATGCTCCACTACAGCTATCCCCGCCAATAAAATATTTCTCAGTAGGGGAAGTAAAAGAAGAAATAAAATTGATGAATAATAAGAAAGCTCCTGGGCACGACCTTATAAATGCTGTAGTTCTCAAACAACTCCCAAAGAAGGCATTGGTCGCTATAGCAAATATCTTCAATTCAGTAATCAGAATCCAATATTTCCCAGTGCTATGGAAATTTGCTCAAATCCTGATGATACTTAAACCAGGAAAACCGGCTCATGAAGTATCCTCGTATAGACCAATATCCTTGCTCCCTATCCTATCTAAGATACTAGAAAAATTAATACTGAAACGCTTAAAACCATTAATAGAAGATAACAACCTTATTCCTGAGCACCAGTTCGGTTTTAGAAACCAGCACTCTACTATAGAGCAAATCCACAGGATAGTTAATGCAATCGAAAGCAGCTTCGAAGAACAAAAATTCTGCGCAGCCGCCTTCCTAGATGTAAGTCAAGCATTCGACCGAGTCTGGCATGCTGGTCTCTTATATAAAATCAAACAAAATCTTCCTCACCAATACTACCTACTTTTTAAATCATATGTAAATGACAGATATTATCAGGTAAACTACGGCGACAGTTATTCTAAACATTATCGCATAAATGCTGGAGTCCCGCAAGGCAGTGTTTTGGGTCCAGTGCTTTATCAACTGTTTACTGCGGATCTACCTAGTGAAGATAACGTTATGACAGCTACTTATGCGGATGATACGGCATTCCTTGCGGCACACGAAGATCCAGCGGAAGCGTCGAAACTCCTCCAACAATCTCTGAACAAACTACAAACGTGGACAAATAAATGGAGGATCAAACTTAATGAAACCAAATCTGTTCAAATTACATTTACTAAAAAACACGCTTCATGCCCGGATGTAACCTTAAATAATCAAGTCCTGCCTGTGAAAAAGGACGTTACCTATCTAGGCATGCACCTAGACAGAGGCCTAACCTGGAAAAAACACCTATCCGCAAAACGAAAGCAATTAGACTTGAAAACTAAAAAAATGTATTGGCTCTTAGGTCGTAGATCCCAGCTTTCTCTACAAAGTAAAATATTGCTGTACAAGGTTATACTGATACCTATCTGGACATACGGTGTACAACTATGGGGTTGTGCGAATCAATCCAACATTAATTTAATTCAACGCTATCAAAATAAAACACTCCGTACCATTGCCAATGCTCCATGGTACATAAATAATGAAACTCTACACACCGACCTAAGAATAGACTACATAAAAGAAAAAATAAAAACATTCGCTACAAAATATAAGAGAAGGCTAAACTATCACCCCAATGCACTAGCAGTAAATCTCCTAAACTACGAAAACGAAACCAGAAGATTGAAAAGAAGAAAACCCCTAGACCTAAGTTCAAACTAAATTCAAAGTCGCATATATGTATTTTATTACATCATTGTAAAGTATAATGTAAAGAAGGACCACTGATGGGTGACACCTTCACGCATGCCAATAAACTTGTATCACATTTACTGGTTGGCCAATCTAGGCCAGTTGTAAATCAATGTTTAAATAATAAAAAAAAAAAAATATATCTTTCACATAATTAACAGCTTCAAACAAGTAATTTGGGAATAATTTGTTTACAATCTTATACATAAAAATTAATGAATTGTAGGTGATGTGCTTAGTTGCATCAAGCCAATTTAGACAGTTCAACATTTCTGAAATTCTTGTGTATTTGTTGCAATTTAAAATACAACGCATGGCTTTATTTTGTAACTTTTGCAAATTATTTAATTGTGTTTTATTACTCGCTAATAAAATCGTTCCACAATAATTAAAATGGGGCAATATTATGCTGTTATAAATTATAATTTTTGCATTCATAGTTAATTTTGACCTTAATCTACATAGAAAATTAATTTTTTTAGCAACCTTCTTTGTTATATAGTCTACATGTAAATTAAATTTAAGCGTGTTATCTATTATAACACCTAAATATTTGATACTAGTTACTCGTTCTATTACATTATTATCAATTACAACCTTATTATTAGAATTTATAATTTCTTGTTTACTTTTCTTACTGCCTATTATCATATATTTAGTTTTTGAACAATTCAATTTTAGTTTGTTACACTTTAGCCACTCATCTAAAATATTTAATTCTTCATTGATTGTATTTATTATTAAACTGTTATCAGTATGCTCGAAATATATTAAAGTATCATCGGCAAAGAGATGAATTTTACACTTTTTCAACACATCTGGCATATCGTTTATATATAATATAAAGAGAAGAGCACCCAACACACTTCCTTGTGGAACACCTTGATCGCACTGTAAAGTATTTGATATTGTTTCCGCGTATTTAGTTCGTTGTTTTCTATTAGTCAAATAAGAAGTAAACCACTGCGACACTGTATCTTTAAAACCGTATTTACTTAATTTATTGATTAGTAAAGTTCTGTCCACTGTTTCAAAAGCTCTTTTTAAGTCTAAAAAGACTGCAAATATAGTCTTATTTTTTCTTTTGCACTTGTCCAATCCTTTAAAACAAGTTGTATTGCTGCTTCACACGAATGTTTTTCTCTGTAACCGGATTGCCACTTAGATAACAAATTATTATTGTTCACATATTGCACAGTTTGTTCGTAAACGACAATTTCTATTAGCTTTTCAACTGCTACAAGCATATTTATAGGACGATACTCTTCAATTTTAGTCGTATTTTTAATTTTTGGTACTGGTACAATTAAGGATTCTTTCAGTGTTTCTGGAAAACAGCCTGTTGTTAAGGAAGTGTTAATCAAATGTAGTAAAGGATAACCAATAATGTGAAAATATTTTCTCAAAAATTTGAGATGAATTCCATCCCAACTATATTTATTTTCGTTCTGTTTCCAAATGATTCTTTTCAATTCTGATAATGTTATTTGATTGAACATAGCAAAATTTGACTGAGTGTAATTATTTTCATTGTTGTGAATGATTCCAGTCGGAGGTATAGTTTCTATAATTTCTTTAATGCTGTTAATATAGTATTCATTGAATATATTTGCAATTTCATCACTATTTCTTAGTTCTGTATTATTATGTATTATGCGATTAATTGGCTCTTTATTTTTTCCAAGTAGAGTTTTCAAGGTACTCCACATCGCTTTTGGATTCGAACGATTGTTGTCTATTTGATTTTCATAATATAGTCTTTCCTTGTGTCTCAACATTGATGTATATTTGTTGCGAAAGTGTTTATAAGCTGTCCAGTCTTCATTAGAATCAGTCATTTTAAATCTTCTGTAACTATTATCTCTATTGTTACGTGTTATTAATAATTCCTTATCCAGTAGCCAAGGTAAATGGAATGTCCTATTCTTCCTATTTGTTAAAGAAGTACATTTATTTTGTGTATTTAATATATTTTCAATGAATGAGTTACACACTGTATTAACATCAGTAGAATCGTAACACCATTCACAATATATTAGTCTTTCTATAATTTCATCATCATTTAATCGTCTTGTTACGTATTTTCGCGATTTAAATTCAATGGGATTTATTGCTTTCAGTAAAACCGAACAAATATCGTGATCCGTAATTTTTGGCTGAGTCCACACTTCAACTTTTATGTAGGGGTCATTGGACATAACGTAGTCTATAAGAGTTTTAGATGAACTTGTTCTTCTTGTGTAATCATTAACGAGTTGTTTAAAGCCCGACTGCGATATTAAGTGTTTCAGTTCCTTCGTATACGTATTATCACTTCTCCAGTCAATATTGAAATCTCCTGTTAGTATAATTGTATTGTCAAATGTAGATACATCTGTACACCATTGCGCGAACCATTCGATGAAATTTCTACAACTAGTACTAGGAGATCTGTATAAGGTACAAACCGTAAAGCTCTGCTTCTGTATCTTCAGTTTTATAGCTATGTACCACAATTCGTTATTTATGTTATAATTTTGTAATACTGAATAGTTACAACTTTGATGTATAAAGAGTATTACGCCACCTGTATGTCTACTGTGAGAGTCGCATCTAACTGCCGAATAAGACGGTATATTTATTTCATTATCATCGATTTGATTGGTTACTGCAGTTTCACTTAAGCAACAAACCATAGGTTTTGTTTTTAATACAAGGTCATAAATATCCTCTTTGTGCGCCATGAAACTTTGACTATTCAGATAAATTATGGTTGCATTATTTTTCATTTTTTTCTGTAATTGCTATTCATAGCTAGTTTTGCTCTTAAGTGTTCTGGTTTCAATTTTCGAATGTAAGTTCCCGTCCTAACTAAATAATCATTTTCTTTAAAATGATCGCTGCAAAGTTTGTTAACTTTAGTTGGGGTAAAAGCTTTTCTCCTTACATTTATAATCCAAGATTTTAATATATGTTTATTTTTCAAAGGAAATCTAAAAGATATAAAATAATGTATTTACATAAATTATATTACTCACATTCTACATACAAATATTTTAACTTTATTTTCCATTTAATTGTTATATGGTTTGATTGAAAAACCCAAAAAATTGCACCTTTCCCCCAGTTTTAAATCTATTCGATGGTAAATAACTAAAAAAACACAGTTCTTTACAATACAAATAATGTATTGACAAAATCTTTGTTCCTGTTCTCGTTCCCGGGCTATTGTGTAGTATATGCCGTAAGTAGATCACTTTATAATCGTAAATTGTCTTTCAAAACATTAGTTATGTATTACAGTACAGTACATACTTTTAAATTGCTACAAATCTGAATAGACGTAAAATACTTAGATCTTACATGCCTTTTTAACAAATGGCCTCTACACGAAATTGCTGGCTTCACTTTTGCGCACGAAGTTAGGCATCTAGCTTATACAACACGTAAACATCTCTGACTCAAATATTCCTTGTGCAAACGACTTATATTTTATGTCCGACTTAACATAAAACCTGTCTTAACAAAGTCGAGATTAAAATTTTGTTGATGCAAACGGACATAAATGTTTCATTGCAACAACTATTGTTTTTAACGTATAAAACTTGATTATTTTAAAAACTAATAACTTTTTTACTTTGATTATCCTTAACATACAGTTTTAATATAAATGACCCATGTTCTAATTTGTTACTACGGTAGAGGACCCATTATAGTTTGAATACGATAAGTGCTAGTGTCCTGCATAAAAAAATTCGGACCTTCGGAAAGTAAAACCTTTTGGAAAATATCTCACTCGATTAAGAATTTTGTGCTCTATCCATGAAAAATTCTGATGTGGCCAGCACATTACCTTCTGTCAATCCTATGTATTATGTACCAATTCCATACATAAATTTCCTTGCAAAAGATTCTAAATTCCTAGTAAAATTATTTCATAAACAAACTATGCAAATTGCACTTGACACTGACATCTTCTTTAGTTTTTCCCATTCGTTAAGGGTCGCTATTTTTTATTTTCTTCTTCCACTCATTTCTTTACGTGTCGCCCTCATTCAATTCCTTTTCTCTCAAGTCTTCCTCAATACAATCCTTCCATTTTATCTGTTATGTATTAAGCGGGTGTAGTTTTCAATATAAACTTTATTGTTACTTTTTCCGTTACACATGTGCGTTTTTCTAACCCCTAAAAACCCGCCAACTTGTTCTGTCAAAAAACGTCATCCCCCATAAATCCCTGACAATCCCAGTACTTCCAACTGCGCGCTCGCGGTAATGATAAGAAGATACAACAACAATTGCAAGCGCGCCAAATACAAAGTATATTTACATAATGAATTACAATATATAACATCCCTCCCCTCTAATTATTCATATTGTAAACGTTGAGGCGGTCGGCGCTGTCTCACTGGACGACGACTCAATGGTGTTCCGGGGCTGTTGATCGGATCACCGGGAGGATTGTCCGGCTCAACTATAATAGGCTCCGTCGGTACTGCTTCCACAACTGGCCTGTTTTCTTCCTCTGCGGCTGCGGGTGGAGATGACGCATTCACTGGCGTCACCAGGCTTGGCCTCTTGAGTCGCAGTTGGTCGGTATGTCTGCGGTGTCTCCGGCCGTCACGCTCTTGTACTTCATACATCACGGACCCCATTGGCTTGCTGGTACCCACTTCGGACAATTAGACTGAAAAGATCGCATGTATACTTCATCGTCTTGTCTAAAAATACGAGAATTAGACTGAGATGCTGCAGCCTCATTCTGCTATTGTGTTAGAGAAATGTCATGTCGATCTGGGTGTAAATTATCCAACACAGACCTGGGACGCCTGTTCAACAGTGCTTCAGCTGGGCTAATTCCCGTCGTAGGATTTGGGGTAATATGTTGGTTAAAGAGAAATTTGAATAACCCAATCGACCAGCTACCATGTATAATTTTTCTCAATGAATCCTTTGTAACTCCTACCATCCTTTCGGCCATACCGTTCGAAGAAGGATGATAAGCTGCGGTTTTAATATGAGTAATAGCGTTAACCCTCATGAATCCATGGACAAGAATGAACGGCCATTGTCCGTAATGATGGTCTCTGGTGACCCATACGTAGCGAACAGCTTTGCGAGTTCATCAACAACGGCAGTCGACGACATACTTGCCATTCGAATAACTTCTAACCACTTCGAATATGCATCTACTACTATAAGGAAAATGTTACCTTGAAACGGCCCTACGAAATCCAAGTGTAATCTACACCACGGCCTACTAGGCCTCGCCCATTTCTTGTCAGTAACTTTAGGTGGGGCGTGTTGCGATTCCTGACACACATTACAGCTTCTCACGATTTCTTCAACCTCCTCGTCGAGGCCTGGCCACCACACGTAACCTCGTGCTAGTGCCTTCATGCGCACCACCCCCGGATGAGCTTCGTGTAATAACTCTAGTACTTTTTCCCGTAATTTTAAAGGTACTACTACCCGGCTACCCCATAGCAAACATCCACGGTGTGTTGATAACTCATTCCGACGACGACTAAATGGTTTTAATTCGTCTTCTTCAATTGGGATATCTGGCCACCCCGATAGTACCCAATTCAGTACTCTGGATGCTTCCAGTAACAAAATATCTCCCAAATATCCTTCCTTTACTTCTGGCTCCATCTTTGGCAGTCGACTAAGCCCGTCTGCGTTACCTAATTGTTTACCAGAGCGATAAAATAGTTCGTAGTCGTACGCACTCAGTAACAGGCTCCAGCGTATCATTCTCGGCGACATAATACCTGGCATTACTCCATCATGACGCAATAACCCTAACAACGGTTTGTGATCTGAAAATATCTTGAACTTCCTACCATAGATATTGGTGGAATTTTTTCACAGAAAAAATCACTGCTAATGCCTCCTTGTCCACTTGTGCGTAATTACGCTCCGCTTTACTCATTGTTCTCGAGGCATATTCGATTGGAGCTTCGGACCCATCTTCCAATGTATGAAAAAGTACAGCTCCCACCCCATAAGATGAGGCGTCACATACCACCCCCAATGGTAACTTCGGATTGTAGTGTATTAGGGCCGAGGGTGACTTCAGTAACTGCTTGGCTTGATCGAATGCTGTTTCATGAGTTCTTTCCCACCTACACTCGCTGTCCTTGTCCAGCAGTCGATGGAATGGTTCTAAAATAGAAGCTTTGTCTTTTAAAAAACAGTTATAGAAATTTAAAAGCCCTAAAAATCCCTGTAGCTCAGTTTTATTTATCGGCCTAGGTGCTTTTTGTATTGCTTCTACTTTTTCTTCCGTAGGTCTAATACCTTTTCTATCGACCTTGAATCCGAGCACCTCCAGCTCGGAAACCCCAAACTTACACTTTTCTTTTTTCAGCCGAATGCCTACGTCTTGTAAACGACGTAGAACCGCTTCTAATCGCTGTAAATGTTGCACTTTACTCGTCCCTGTTATGTAAATATCGTCCAGATAAGGCTTCACACCTTCTATACCTGCTAAACAAGTCTCTATAAATCTTTGGAAAATCCCGGCGGCCGCGTTGATACCGAACTGTAATCGCGTCACTCTCATTAAACCCTTCGGAGTGTTAAGTGTCTGTAATTGCGCCGTAGCATCGTCTACCTTTAACTGCTGATAAGCCTGTGCTAAATCAAGTTTACTGAATACTACACCGCCCGATAATGTTTGTAAAAGTTCATTCGCTGTAGGTAAGGGATAAATGTCAGTTTTCGCAGCTTTATTAACCGTACTTTTATAGTCTCCTCACACCCGCAACTGTCCACTAGTTTTAGGCACGATTACGATAGGTGTTGCCCAATTTGAATGACGTATCGGCTCGAAAACTTTTTGTGCTACCAGCAAATCTAGTTCTTTGTTGAGTTTTCCTTGTAGTGCAAAAGGAACAGGCCTACATTTGAGAAATACCGGCGTAACATCAGGATTCATTTCTATGGATACCGGTGGACCTTTGTACTGACTAATATCCTCACTAAAAACTTCTACATATTTATCTGTTAGTTGTTTTATGTTGTCATCGTTGCCTGTAATGCATGAGTGAATTCCTTCCATTCTAAATCCCAGTGGTTTCCACCATGGTCTCCCTAGCAAACTGTTTCCACCTATTTGGCTACGTAAAGTGGCAATTGGCAGTTGTGTTGTTGATATTTAACATTAACGTGGCATACTCCGATCACATCAACTTCTTCTTGCGACCATGTGCGTAATTTTTCACCGTTTTTTACTATTATTGAGCACACTGCTCCGCTGTCTAGCTCCATATTATGCGGTATACCGTTAAGTTCTACGAGGACCATATTTGACTGGCATTCACGGCCTGAAGTAGAGTGAATGTGTTTCAATTCATAGAAATTTGATGATTCTGGCTCTTCTACAAACGTTAGAGAATTAGTATGTGTAGAACGTTGTCTGTTCTTACTTGATTTCTGTGTTTTCATGTTAGCTTTCTTTTTACTGAAACATACGCGCTCTAGTATATGTCCCTGTTTCCGCAATATCTGCATTTCTCGTCTGCAAATTTACATGTATCTGGTTTGTGCTCGCCCCCGCAACGGAAGCAAGGATTATGTTCGTCCTTGTTCTTGTTGTATTTACTGTACTTTACTTGAAATTTTTTCACCTGCGCGTTGATCCCTCTTGTGAAACTGGAAACGCTGTACTATCTCTGACGGTTTTGGGTTGAAATGTGCGCTTGCTATCCTTACTATCTCCTCTCCTCAAAATCGATCTCTGTTGGTTTCTGAGGTGATGAGAGCGATCTGATCGTAGTATATGCAGCTGGGCCACAAACTGAAAATAACACAGCACGTTTTACGGTACTGTCTGTAATTTCATTAGCTTCAAAATAGAAATCCACTCTTTCTGTGTACATGCTCCATGAATCCCTATTTGGCACAAATTCTTCCATATGTCCTAAAGATGCCATTTTCTGATTTTAATTTGCAAATATAATTCGTTTAAATCCTCGTCGCCACTGTTATGTTTTAAGCGGGTGTAGTTTTCAATATAAACTTTATTGCTACTTTTTCCGTTACATTATCTTTGGCCTTCATCTGTTTCTTCTACCTTCTACTACAAAGCTATTCATTCTTCTTCCTATATATTTTTCATCTCTCCTCATGACATGTTCAAACCAATGTAATCGTCTCTCTTGTATCTATCTAGAAACTTCTATAACTCAAGCCATTTCCCTTATCCTTTGAATCGGTACCCTATCTATTCGTGTCTTCCCCAACATCTATCTGAACATCCTCATCTATGCCAGGCTAATTTTCTTTTCATTGATATGACATTTGTCAATTTGAATTATCTGAATATATTAGCAGTTTCCATGGTTAGTATAGCTGGTTGATTTATGAAATTTAACATCTTTATAATTCGTTAACTCTAATCTATTGAATATGAAGTATAAAATGCAATCCAATCGTATAGAGAACAATATATTCTTTAAGATATAATAACATTAAATGTCAATAAATGATATTTAACTACTTTTTTCAAGAAAAACTGTTAAAAGTTGCATGTGAGGGTATTTCTGCATAAAGATCTAAACTCGAGGAATACGAAAAAATTATAATTTTTGGAATCGTGATATTGGAGTTATGCGATCCGAAACAATCGTCACATACACACACACATATACAGACATCGTAAAAATAGTAAATTCGTATTATAGGGACCCCAAAATGTGCTTATTCATTAGAAACACATTATCGCATTTTTTTACCAGACAATACCTTCTTTACTTAAAGGTGACAGAAGATAAAAATCGCAAAAATCAGAGGTGGGATAACCTCAAAAATTGCATTTTTCGCATTTTTTTCGGAAATTAAAAAAAACTATCGTGTAATATACTTTATGATAATATTTTTTTACAATGAAAATTTATGTTTCAGACAATCATCAAGATGAGGCTTCCACTGCGCTTCTGTTCTATTTGTGAAAAGAATCTTGAGTTATTTAGTATATTTAAGAAGGTCTGTATGGAGAACAGCTTACGTTTGGAAACGTGGTTTAAGCAGTGCAACACAGACATGACAGAGAAGTGTACATCTGATACAAGTATTAATAAAATACATGAAGTTTATATTAAAGAGGAAGTGTTAGACGAGAGTGATAGTCTACAAACAAAAGATTTATTCGTAGAAGAAATATTTATTAAAGAAGAGCCGGTGCAAGAAAAACTAACCACTAGTGAATTTGGTGATGTACTACAAGATAAAAGGACGGGGGAGAATTCATCGCAAACGAATACACATCTTCATGAAGATAACACGGTGGACAAGGAGGACAAAAGTGATCAGAATTATGATGACCCTGACGAAATATTTCCTGTTAATAATGAAATTAACTCGGATGAAAGTATTTTAGTTACTGATAGTACAGGTCGTAAGATTTATACTTGTTTAATTTGTAAGAAGAATTTTGAAGAGTTGCATTTGAAAATTCACCATATGAAAATTCATTTAGAAAAAACAGATCTTCAGTGTAATGAATGTAAAAAATGGTTCTCAAAAAAATCAAGCTTAGCCATACACATGAAACGACATACTGGTGTAAAAGAATTTCAATGTAATGAATGTAAAAAATGGTTTTCAAGTAAATCACACTTAACAACACATATGAAACTACACACTGGAGTAAAAGATTTTCAATGTAGTGAATGTCAAAAATGGTTTACACAAAAAAAAAGTTTAGCCATACATATGACACTACATACTGGTGTAAAAGATTTTCAATGTAAAGAATGTAAAAAATTGTTTTCACACAAATCAAACTTAGTCAGGCATATGAAACAACACGCTGGAGTAAAAGATTTTCAATGCAATGAATGTAAAAAATGGTTTGCACGAAAATCACACTTAACTTCACATATGAACCAACACACTGGAATAAAAGAATTTCAATGTAATGAATGTAAAAAACGATTTACACGAAAATCACACTTAACTGTGCATATGAAGCTACATGCTGGTATAAAAGATATTCAATGTAAAGAATGTAATAAATGGTTTTCAGGTAAATCAAACTTAGCCAAACATATAAAAGTACATACTAAAGTAAAAGATTTGTAATATAGTAAATGTAAAAAAAGAAAAATTGTTTTCTCGTAAAAGAGGGGGTTTTCACTATTTTTCAATTTTTTGCCATTCTTTATGAAAAGTTATATGTATTAGAAAAAATAAAACATTTTTATTATAACAGATTTTCTGTAAAAACATTGAAAATCGTATTTTTTGTAGCTCGTTGAAAATCGTATTTTTTGTAGCTCGTTGAAACGGCCAATTTTTACCCCCACGACAGAGTATCGCGATCCGCAGGTTTGCTGAACACTCAATAGATGATGCGTATAGTGCGGTCCTAGTGGAGTACCTCTAAATACAGCAAAGAGTTAAGAATATATATAGAGGGATCGTTGAACATGTTTGTAGGCAATGACCTTGATGCTTAGTGACTGAAGGGGAATGAAGCATCAGCCATATTATACTGTTCTATTTCTGCAGCCTAATACAGAGTATTCTGCCGTATTTATTATTAAAATTTATTAGATATAGTCAAAAAAAGTTTTTAAACACAAAAGTTTAAGGAACATATTCGAAATAGTATACGTCAACGCAAAACGCAAACAACGGATCAGAAATGAAACAGCGCAAGATGGCGGATCATTCCCTGCAAGACTTCAAGATTTCGGACTTGTGCTCCCTCTAGTATATATTCATAATTCTATGATATACAGGGTATGGACATGCCGTGGCTTGCGGTTCATCCGCCATTTGAGGTCCACCGTCATATGTGTTGTTACGCAAATTTTTATGTATTTTCGTGGCTATTTTTTTATTTTAATGAAAAACACATTTAGATATAGTTTTAATATTTATTTAAAGTGTAAGTAATATTTTTATTTTATTTACTTGTGAATTCTGTTAAGATATTGATGCGATAAATTTTCCGGTGGTCTATATACCTCGTATTCAATTTTCCGGCGATCAATTTACTGGCGATATATTTTCCAAGTGATCAATTTACCGGCGATCACGCGATAAGTTTTCCGTGATCAATTTACCGGCGATAAAATTTCTGGATACAGTTTTATCTGGATATTTGCCGATAGAAGAGTATATTATGTTATTAGAAGTAGAAAGCGGTTCTTTTTCTATTGCGGCCGAGGCGTTAGTCGAGGCTAGGCAAGCTGAGTAAAACACAAAAGGACCGCTTTTTACTTCTAATAACATTATTTTTTCAAGTGTTTGTCTGTTTAACAGAAACTAATTTAAATAACAATGTTTATGATCACGAGATACTGGACGATAACTTTAGTGTTGTGCGGAGAGACAGAGCTACTTCAAGTTCCTGCAAACAAGATGGTGGTGGTGTCCTTATTGCTATCCACAACGCACAGTCCTATACCGAGATGAGGGAATGGTGTTCAGAATCCGAGGATATATGGATAAGTTTAAATTTTGATTCCAGTAAAATATTCATATGTTGTGTGTACATTCCACCCAGTGATTACAACGCTCTTCATAAATTTCTTATACATTTGTCTAACATTGACGCTAACGATGATAGTACTTTTTTAATTTGTGGTGATTTCAATTTGCCCTATTTAAATTGGATCCCTAATAATAAATTATTGCATTTAACACCTTCATGCTCATATAGTAAGTCATCTCAGGAATTTGTAGATTGTATATTTTATTCTAATCTTCTCCAGTACAATAATATTCTTAATTCAAACAATAGAATACTAGACTTAGTTTTATATAACAAAGAAAATATTACTGTAAAGCAATGTAACAGTCCCTTGAGTAAACTTGATGAAAATCATCATCCAGCCCTAGATATATTTTTGTTTTCTGATCAATTTGCTCCACTACATATAAACAAACGGAAAATGTATAAATTTAAATCAGCTGACTACAACCTAATAAATTCTCACTTGAATAACTAATTGGGAAGCATTATTTTGTAACTTGAATGTTGAACAAATGATGTCTACGTTTTATAAAATAATTTACTCCTGTATTGATAAATATGTATCATCTAAAATAATTAACTCTAAGTCGTATCCAGTGTGGTTCACAGGCAATCTTATAAAATTAATAAAGGAAAAGGATAGAGCTCATCAGAAATTTAAACGTTACAGGAGTGAATTATTTTATGAAGAGTTTGCATCCTTAAGAAAAAAATACAAATTACTCAAGGCTAAGTGTTACATTGACTACATTAATAATATTGAAAACCAAATTTCCATAAATAGTAAGAAATTTTGGTCATATGTTGCTTCGAAAAAATCTACACAAATTCCTAGAAGGATAATTTATAATGATTTAACAAGTGAAAATGGTAAAGAAGTTTGTGATCTGTTTTCATTATATTTTCAATCTGTGTACGCTCCCCGTAGTGATCCTATTTCTTGTGAATTTTATGATGATTGTAATTCCTTAAATAATTTATCAGACATAGAAATTAATAAATATATTGTACTCAATACCCTTAATAACCTAGATATTAACAAAGGTGCTGGCCCTGATGATATCCCCTCGATATTTATAAAAAACTGTGCTTGTTCGCTTAGTACTCCACTAACTTTGATTTTCACAAAATCCTTAAAGGAATCACACTGTCCACAAATTTGGAAACTGGCCTATATTACCCCAATTTTTAAAAATGGAAACAAGAATATGGTTAAGAATTACAGACCAATATCTAAATTATGCATATTTGAAAAAATATTTGAAATCATTATTTATAAATCTTTGTATGCTATAGTTCAACATCAGATTATACCACAACAACATGGTTTTGTACCAGGACGCTCAATTGAAACGAATCTGCTGGAATATACAGATTACATTTTAAAAGCCATGGAAAATCAAATTCAGGTGGATTCTGTTTACACCGACTTTAGCAAAGCGTTTGACAGAATTCCTCATAATTTATTAATAACTAGGCTAGCTGAGGTCGGTGTCAGTGGAAATTTGCTTAAATGGTTCAATTCTTATTTGAGTGGTCGAACACAACGAGTTGTATTGAACGGTATTACTTCTGATGATGTCACTGTCTCGTCGGGGGTGCCACAGGGTTCCCATTTAGGCCCTCTTCTCTTCAATATATTTATTAACAACATTGCAATCTGTTTTAAATTTACAAAATTTCTTCTCTACGCGGATGACTTAAAAATATACCACACTATAGAATCGTTTCACGATTGTCTTAAATTTCAAGAAGATATAAACAATTTAGTTGAGTACGCTAATAAATTGGAACTGACAATTAACACTTATAAATGCTATTATATAAAGTTTACAAGAAATAGGAACACGTACAACTTTCAATATAAAGTAGAAGGAAATGTAATCAACCAAACGTATCATGTAAAGGATTTAGGTGTGATACTAGATCACAAGTTAATTTTTGACATTCACATCGACAATATTGTTAAAAAGGCTTACAAAATGTTAGGCTTTCTAATACGAGCAAGCTCTAATTTTAGACATCCATCCACTAGTTTAACATTATATAACTCTCTTGTTAGAAGTCAACTGGAGTTTGCTTCTGTATGTTGAAACCCACGGTATGATATTTATATAAATCGTATTGAAGCTATTCAACGAAAAATTTTAAAATTTCTCAATCGTAAGTTTCCAACATACAGGCCAAAATTGTTGTCATTAGAAAATAGAAGAAAGTTAAGTGACCTTGCATTCTTACATAAACTTTTCAGCAATGTTGTCGATTCACCAGAATTATTATCATCATTTCATCTCAGAGTACCCAATTATGGTACTAGAACAAGAAATTTATTCAGTCATTCTTTCTGCCGTACTAATTCTATCCTAAATTCTCCTATCATAAGAATATCACACTTGTACAACTTCAATATGCCAGATTTATTTTCCACAAGTTTACAATGTTTCAAACGCTCACTTAAATTTTAGTCATATTCCTCATTTAAATATGTTTTGCTCTTTGATAATTTGTTCTAAACATTTGCTTACTTGTTTTTTATGTATATGTCGTATTATGATCATATGTACTGTATCTAACTGTAACGCTTGAGCTTCTCTTTAATTGGGAAATTTTCCTGTTGAGAAGCCAAACACTTATAAATAAATAAGTGTTTCAAAGAAAATTGGAGATTTTTTAAATATTTTTGTAAAACTTTTTTAATTGTAGAGTTCGCAATTTCAGCCAAAATTGGCTGTGTACACTACAAAACATAAACGATATAATTGTCAAATAATATTCAGTATGGTCTGTGTTCCTGTGACAACTGCTGCCACCAGCGGTGAACTAAGAAGCTAACATTTTTTTACTAGTACAATAATGAATAACATTGTTGTACTAGTAAGATAATGAATATCTTTTATAGTGTGTGTACAGTAGCATAATGCCTAGGTCACACCTGTATGATTCTGCACGATGTACGATGAAAATCGAAATGTACGATGAAAAACTATAGGCACGGTGTCACACTTGTATGACAAAAACCATATGAAAAAGTTATCTTCTTTAGATTATTCAACATGATACCATGTATTACTAATTTCACGACGAAGCTTTCGAACACTGTTAAACCTATGTTCATTCATGTTTATTGTTTGGATGTTTGAGACGCTTGGTTTATAATTTTTTTTTCAACCAATTCTTGGTCCACACAGTCACACATATCTTCGCTTCTTAAACCTTTTTTTTTTATTTTGTTAATAAACATACACGCAGACATTAAAATTATGGTTTCGTCGGAACTACTACTCGATATCATGTTCGTCAATGTAAAAATTGTTTATAAAATGACTATTTGCTTGATTCAAAATAAACACATTCAAATACAATTAGTATTATCCCGAAGAAAAATATAATATAGGTATAAGTATAAATATATGAAATATTATAAACAATACGGTATAAAAATTGCTAAATAAAACAAAATATTATATAAAATAAAGGAAATTATATTACTAAATTACCAGTTTACTACAAGAAAAGAAAATTAATAATAAAAGCTACAATACTAATGCAAAAAAGCAACACAAAAAACTAAACAGATTATAAACAAAGATAAGAAAAGTCAAGATTTAAAAAAACAACCTAAAATTCTCAAATGTCAAACAATACAGTGAATTGAGATCCACTAGTATTGAAATGCATAGTTGTGAAATTAGTAGCAAATATTTCATATGATTCTGTACGACGAAAATAGAAACGCTTCTATTTTTCATCGTACAAGACAAGTTTCATCGTACATCGTACAGAATCATACAGGTGTGACCTATGCATAATATGAATATTATAATACGCTTGAAGAAAAAAATATTTTCGTATGTCGCTGAACGGACAAAAAATATCTAACTGTTTTATTTGAAATAGTTTTCTAGATTATCAATAGTTTGAGTTATTTGAAAATGAAAATTTCGACGAAAATTATCGTCACTATCTAGTAGTCTATGAGATTTTTTTGCATAACAAAAGCATATCTAAGATGGCTTCCTAAAAGCGCACCAGATTAGCCATTTAATCTAAATAAAATCTCTTAGGCTTGATTTACATTAGCGGTACAATAACGGTACGATACTTCTTGCTCCAATGTATTTTAATGGACCCATTTACATCTAAGTTCTCGGTACGATGACGGCACATTAATATTCACTGATTAACATTAGCGAAACGTCCACGGTACAGTATTAGGATATTTCAATAAGAATGCGACCCTGATAGCGAAATTTGGAACTAAAACAAAGGAGCAATTTTATTTTATTCGTATACTTTTACATAGACGCGTACAGTTAATAGTGGAAAATAGGTAATAAAACTAATATTTACAATTAATTAAACTACTACTATCGAATATTTATTGTAAAACTACTAGCTAAAGTATTTAAAATGAAAAATAATAATCTACTGCTACAATTAATAAAACAGGAAATAAGGGAATATACTCTACCTAAAATAATAATAAACACTCAAAGAAAAGTCGAAATACAAGAAGAATCAAAGAAAAACTACTGACAGCAATGATACGCTTATGGAAGGTAAACAAATGTGCTCCCTTGTTCAAGGCTTGATGTTGATGCACTACGCCATGTCTACGTAGTGAAATATCCCAATAGTTTTGTTTCTATTAAAAAAATATTGTATCATAGTGACTGCATAGTATTTGCATGCAACGGGGAGTAGAAGATTGCGTTTGAAAAACAGCTCTAGCTGAACCTTACCCCTTTTGTACTCTCTTGGTGCAATAAAAATTATTATTATTTTTATGTTCGTACCGTCGTAATACCGTCTAATGTAATTGTATCTCCTAATTGACATACCATCATTGTACCGCTAATGTAAATCTAGCCTTGTAGTTTCCGAGATCCAATGGTGGCCTTCGAAATTCGGAGAGAAACGTACATACATAAGTCAAAAGTAGACAAAAATATTTTGAAAAGTAATACTTATATGTATTCTTACTTTTCAAGTACTACTGTTACAAATAATGGTTTAATTAAAAATTACCCTCCACGCAAATTTCTAAATATTTTTTTTTCATATGTTTCTTATACAATTAAAAAGTCTTTGCAAATAGAAGCATTGTCATTTTAACACGTATATTATAAAAATTATAACTGTATTTTTAAAACTTGAATTAATAATAAAAAAATCTGAAGTGGCCAACACATTACCTTCTGTCAGTTCAATGCATTTATGAGTACATAAATGAATTTCATTCATCTTGCAAAAATTGAATTATGGACAAGGGAAATGTAACCCAGTGGGGACGGACGCAGGTACTGTAGTAGTACACTTTGTGTCGCAAACGGTAAAACATTTCTTCAACACTCGTACATGTATAAAAAAATGCAGTGCACAATTAACTTCAAATTGACATGGGACACATTGTAGGGGAGGAAGCGGCTTCACTAGCTATTGCAAATACTCCCTCAATTTTATACCTACCTTCATGAGTAAATCTTACTTCATAGTGACTTCTCTCAATAATATATGAATTAATTGTTTCTATGGTGTAGAAGCGTTCAGTATTTTTTTTAAAGATGTCCGATCAAGGTCATGTACGAATTGTATGAATTAAGAGTTAGCTCCGCCCATTCCGACAAATTCTGTAGTGTCGTTTATTTAGTTTTTATGAGGGTACATAAGATACTACTGTTATTTTATTATTATAAAAATATACAGGGTGTTTATTAAACATACGGCAAAAATTGAAGGGGTTATTCCCTGGACTATTCTAAGGATATTTTGTCCTTTGATGATTTTTGAAAAACCGCTTTGTTTCGAAAATACAGGGCGAAAAAATATTTGACAAAGCCAATTTTGATATTTTTCAAATTATTAATCCAGTAACAGCAGGCAAGTTATGTGTCAAATTTGTTGAGACTGATTGACGTTTGGCTGTTTGACGTGTATTTTCTGTCTATAATACTTAATTTTTTGGGTGTAACTCCATAAGAACCGACCCTGGTGTTTTTGAAAGAGTTCGGCAATCAATGAGAAGAAGATTGGATTCTTGCATCGTAGCTGGAGGTAGTCATTTTCAACAGTTCTTGTAGATTGAGAAACTTTACATGTAATTTTTGGTATTAAATGTTGTTATTGTCAAAAAAAATTTTCTCCCTGTATCTTCGAAACAAAGCGGCTTTTCAAAAATCATCAAAGGACAAAATATTCTTAGAATAGTCCAGGGAATAACTCCTTGAATTTTTTCTGTATGTTTAATAAACATCCTGTATATTACAGTAAAAACATTCAAAATTCAAAACTAAGTCAACTGGTAAGTTCATTAGCAAATGTAAAATCAAATATGTGAAAAATGAGATAGTGTCAGTATAATAAAGTTGAATTAATAAATAAACTTACGTTACAACGAAAGTATTGTCAACAACGAACATCGTTTTACGATGGAATGTCCTAACTTAATCGAAACAATATTAATTTTTGAAAGACTAGCGTGAGCGTGTTATATCCATACTTATCGCATACCCTGCGTGTTATGGTAAATGAGAGAGATAAATGTCTGCCAATTTGTTAAATCGTTCATGATACATATGATCTTCATTGGACATCTTTAAAACAATTACTGTACATAGGTAGGTAATTATTACGAAACTTAATTTCAGTATCATTATTTCTGTATACTGTATTTTTATCTATAAATCAATGCAACAAATATGCAATCAAACCCTATAGAGGTAAAGAATAAAATGTCTTTAATATTTATAGTGACAGTATATGTTAAATAATATTTTACTACGTTTTTTCAAGAGTAACTAAGTATTTTTTAGCTGCTTTCTGTATATTTATCAGCAAAATTATATCCTTGTAATTAGTCGATCGAAAGCACCTCATCAGTTTTAACCTCAATGTTTAATAATAATGTATTCAGATTTTTTTTTTTTTGAGAATAAGATCCAACCTGCAATTTTTGTAATCTAAATAATACTTAGGTATTATTTATGAGTCACTGTGTACCACAGGTAGGTATTTGGAGTTCATACTGACTACAATTTAGTTCTATTCAAAACTAAACACTTTATTACTAATTTATTTTATTCTAGAATTTTTATAAAAAACAAATTAGTACATTTGAACAATAAATACGTATACAGGTGTTATGACGGATATAAGGCACCCCGATTATTTTCTTTATTATTGGGAATAGAAGAAAATAAATATATCATCATGGCATATTACCCATTGCTGGGTGTGTCAATCTACTTTCGAACACAGATATTGGTAATGATGAAATATTTGTACTGTGTGGGCGCTTACCAGGCGTCACCTCACGGGCACTCATTGCTGGCGTGACGAATACACCACAGGGGTCGGTTGGGATTGAACCAGGGTTCCCAGATTCACGATCAGATACTCAGGCACACGGCCACGAGACCCCAGAAGAAAATCTTTCAAATAAAAGTTGCAGTAGATCGAGGGGGAACATAAATATATAGGCTCGTATTGAGTGCACTTTTATGATAAACCGGTTTTATAAAGGTGCGCTTGTAATACGCGCCATATGTTTTTAAATGGTATGGTTTACATATCATTTTAATCTCATTTCTATATTGTTTTCTGAATCAACCGTGTAATTATTTTATAATGGAGGTAGGAATAAATAATGAAGGAGCAAGTGGCAGTAAAAGTGAAGCCATTTCCTCTACTTCAGGTAGTGCCTAACTGCCATTTTGTTTAGGATACGTTTGTGTGTTAGATAAATCTGAAAATATTCTTCATTGATATAACAAAGTCTTGTTATTTTCGTGGTCATTAGTTGAAAGCCTAAATGTATGTAGAAATAATTTTATATTTGTTTTCCGTCATTAATATATTTCAAATAAATACTGAACGAAGATATTTGTTTTATTATTTTGTTCATAATAAACTTACAGCTAAATTGTTCGTTTTTCATAGTATTATGAATATACTTTTTGCATTTCAGTGCATGTATTGTTATAGTTATTATGCATTAGGCCGATATAAAGCAAATGACGGACGGGGCTGAAGTTTGTAAACCGAGGCGATAACCGAGGTTTATAATCAGCCAAGTCTATTATTATTTGCATATCGGCCGTGTGGCGTACAATATTTTTTCGTAATAACAAAATTTAGAAATATTTTCTGAAAATTATTATTCTCCTGTCATATTGGCAATTTATTTTGTTGTTTATAAATTTCAATAAATTTTCCGTGACAACAGATCTCATGATGCTGTGATGCGTCTGTTATAAATATTAACAGCTGGCTGCCGTTCAGGACACCTTTTCACTTTTGCTTTTAGGTCTGTTAAATCCACAGATCTACATATAAATTATATGTAGATCTGTGGTTAAATCATAGTAACAGCATGGTATTACGAAAATGAAATTAACACGTGCTTTTTTAATATTTAAAATTTAATTAACTAAATTCAATAAGTAAAATGCATATAAAAACAATTTAATATTATATTTCAATAAATAATATAATTGCAACACATTTCTTTCAAAGTTTGTTTTATAAACTTTTATTTGGACAAACAATGCAGTTTTATTTGAAAATTGCTGCGTTTATTCTCTTTAGGTTGAAGCAGTGGTGTTCGTCCGTCCACAAGGCTTAAAGGCCCATTCACAAATCAAAATTAGTGTTAGTTTTATGTTTTACGTTTTAGTTTTAGTGACCTTGTAGCATTGGTTTCTTATACAAGCATTCACAAATCAGTATTTATAGTTTTGGTTTTAGCATAGAACATTGCAAACTCCAATCGATTTTAGTTGTACGTTGTACCCCTAGTGGCGCGCGTTCGAACGTTGCTCAGAACGCTGACAAATGAATTTAATTATTTAAACAGCAAAATTATAAAAATAATCAATTTTTTTGTTAAAATCATGAAAAAGATAGTTTAGGTTTATTCTTCAACATACAATATATGTGATAGTTTCAGTCAAATTATAGATAAATGGGAAAATATGTATATTTTTTAAATTTTACTTAATTACTGCAAAACCAAATCAACAATTTTTTAATTTTTTTTATATGTTATGTGTACATATCCCACCAACCCACATATACAATTTAATTAAAATTGACCAGCACAATTTTGTGTAATTAAAGAAAAAGTGTCATTTTTGGTACAAAAGCTAACATAAAAATTAATATTTCCAAAACAGAATCAACAATTTGTTTTATTTTTACTTATGTTAGGTAGGGGAGCGCGCTATATCTACATTATTTTTTTTAACAAATTTAAGCAGTACAGTTTTTTGTTACAAGACAAAGTTTGACAAAAATAAGGCGTTTATAACTTTTTCTTTGAAACGTAAATGAAAATTGCAATTTTACAATTTTTACTACAAAATATATTATATTACCTTCAACATAGATATTTTATAAAGTTTAATACTGCACCTGGTACTTGTAAAAAAATTATTATAAAGTCACAGAAATTTTCATAATTCCTGTGCAGGTATCAGGCGCCACGAGTAGCTAAGTGAGTAGTAGTTGTACTACTAATACAATATTATCGGCTAACTTGTTTCTATAATGCCGCGAACAGCAAGTTACTTTAAAACCGTATTATTACCAATTTAAAATGTTTATGAAAATTAAATATATATATATATATATATATATATATATATATATATATATATATATATATATATATATACACGGGGTGACCTCGACCCCGGAACATAGGACTTTAACATGTAAAATCAGATTTTCGTAATTTCCTGCTTCCCTAATTATTTTAGGTAAAAAAGCTTCAAATAAAAGTTGTAGGGCATAAAAGTCTTCATCTGAATCATTAAGCAAAGTTAATTTTGTATGCCTTCTAACGTCAAAAATTATGTATGAAAATGTCGAAAATCACCCCAAAAATAACTATAGCCATGGAATTGAAACCAGCGGGAGGTAGTTTAAATACATTAGAGAGGCAAATAGTACTGGGACGTATTTATTTTATTTTTTATTTTTTTGAAGTAATCAAATATTAATTTTCATGAAGTCAATTTTGCGATATTTTTATTGTTTAGTTGTTATGAAAATTTATTTAGTAAGATTATTTTGACGAATAAAGCTTATAATTATTTAAAAAAAATGCATTTATCAGTGGTAGAACAATCGCTTATTACGAACTTCGTTCTATATTTATCGTTTTATTATATTGGTGGCACAAAGGGTGACAACTTGCCTCGCAATTTATCTTATTTTGCACCTCTTTAAATGATTTACCAAACAGAAAATATAAAGTAATGTAATACATTTTTGTGGCTACCATAATATCTCTCGCTGATATGTACCGCCCGACTACCATAGATAAGGGAGGTATAGATATCGTGAAAAAATCATATATCGAAATTTTCATAAATAAGTACATTTTAAGGTCTATGGGATTAGATACCATCAATTTCGCAATAATGTCTATGTGTATACGGATGTGTGTGTTGTGTGTGTTTAAGAATTTATACACATTAGTATTGAACACCAATAAAGTTGAGAGTTGAGCATCACTTAAAACTCTAAAAATTGGTGTCATTTTTCACATATGTTGGCATATTATCTATAGTAATTAATTTAAAAATTTGAAAATTAGTATAAGTAGGTAGAAATGTATACAGGGTGACACTGAAAAGACGGGCCAGTCAAAATAACTTTTTCATTTATAATTATTTTTTAATTCTCCTTGCATATTTGTAAACTAGGCTTAGGGGCTCACAAATCATGGTATTTGATATGATGGTAGCCCTTCCAGTTTAACCGGAAATGATATTAACTTTCATATTTCAAATGGAACATCCTATATATTTTTATATACATATTTGGAATCTATGTAAAATTACGAATTCAACAATATCATTGAAGCGCATTTGTGTTGAAGAAATAAATTACAAATACGTATGAGACAATTATGAATAATTAACTTGGTAAGTCATATCAGGTAGGCTGTGATAACAAATTGATCATTTTTTGTAACAAAATATGAAATCTTACAAAAATAATTTACTATTTAAACAATTAACTTAAACATTACTTAATTTTATCTCAACTATTTTCACAGCCTGATTAATGGCTTACCAGGTTAAATATTCATAATTTTCTCTTACGTTTTTATAGTTTATTTCTTCATTAAAAATGTACTTTAAGCATATCGTTGTATTCGTAATTTTACTTAGATTCCAAATGTATAAAAATATAAAGGTGCCCCATTTGAAATATGAAAGTAAATGTCACTTCCCGTCAAACCGGAAGCGCTACCATGATGCCAAATACCATGATTTGTGAGCCCGTAAACCTAGTTTACAAATATGCAAACATAATTAAAAAATAATTATAAATAACAAAGTTATTTTGAGTGGCCCGTTTTTCAGTGTCACCTTGTATAAAGGAAAGTTTGTTTTATTATTTTTTTAAATTTCTTTTAAACAAGTTATTGAGTTTCAAACCCGACTGACTATAATTATTCCCCTGATAGTAAGCAAGCTTTGTCGGGAGTACCCCAAAACATTGAAATACGTACTGTAGAAATTGTGCGTTGTAAGATTTGTGCTTGCTAAAGCTAGGTGCTTCAGGCAATGACTATAATTCACCGAACTTGCCCGAACGTTTCCGAATCCCAGAGTATGCTTGCCACCTCTACCTTTACCTTTACACTCAGCACTGACTGAGCCACAGCCTTCTCTAATATGCCATGCTGTTCGAATGGCAACGGCGCAAAATCTGTTTTCGGTGGTCCTATCGTCATACTGGATCACCGCTTTATCGCTTGTATTTATAGAAACAAATACACATAATTATGGTATACATATTTATTACGTACTAAATCCTACATTTAATTTTAATACTGTAGTGTACAGAAATATATTATTTGTATTAAAATTACAATTAATTCTTAAAAGTACCTAGTTTCCTTTTCTTATTTTTTGGACATGATTCTATATTTTTCGTTGCTCATGTTTGCAATAATTTTTATTTTTTACATAATTGTTAAGCAATATATTGGCAAAAACACTACTTAACATATTCATAATATGTATATAGCCCTCACCACAAACACAAATATTGCGAAAATCGTCAGAATAGAAATCATTTTTCAGACTGAGAATGCTCAGTTCACATAATAAATTTTGTTGATGCTTACATCTAAGAAATTTATATTCTAAATCATTATCATTAATAATGTATTGCAAGATAGCATACATGTGTATAAATATTATCATTACAATTGTGGGTGATTTCTCCACTGTGATGTGATTAGGTGTTAACAATTACTCGAAAATTCAGTCAAACAGCATTTATTCTTACTAAACCAACGTTTCGGTGCATCCTTGCACCTTCTTCAGGGTAGTAAGATCTTACGAATTGTTACAAATCATGTACATAAAATACATTCGTACAAAACATTCAGTTAATTTATTAAACATCGTACAAAAAATTCAAAGAGCAAATGGATGCTCTAAGATCTTACTACACTGAAAAAGGTGCAAGGGTGCACCGAAACGTTGGTTTAGTAAGAATAAAGCTGTTTCATGAAACTTTCGAGTAATTGTTAACACCTAATTATCATTACAGCCTCTTTTTGCAAATGATTAAGGTATATTCATTATCCACGGACGGTACTGCATTTTCCACCAGCTTTGGTTGTCTAAGCAACAATTGTTGATTATGTTCCATCACTTTTATTCAATAATTTATCATATTTAATAATGTCACCGTCTGAAAAATGTTTTTCACACACTACTGATGTAGACGTAGGGGTTCATTGTTTTCGTGGAATAGCTTTAATCTATTTTTTGTATAATTCAGGATTCTTTGGAAAACTAAAAGCAGTTTGATAATCTTTTTACCTCTCGCTAAGAGAGGTATTGCATTCATGCTAAAAATCGCATATCCAGATTTTATTGAATAAGCACGTTTTAAGATCCCTACAATCCGATTTTAACATTTTTACGATGATGTCTGTGTGTGTGTGTGTGTGTGTGTGTGTGTGTGTGTGTGTGTGTGTGTGTGTGGATGTGTGTGTGTGTGTGTGGGATGTTGGAAGGACGGTTACTCAAAAACTATAAGACTTAAAATTTGTTTAACAACGTATTTCCCAATCGGACATTCATGGGAAGATCTGAAAAGGTTTTGGTAATAATTGGAGAACCGGAAGTAGAAGATTCTTGAAAAAAAATCTTCTAAATATTATTTTTTGAAAATTTTTCGTGGTAATATTAAAGAAAATTAAATTCTCTATCTGATACATTTAAATATTTTATTATATATTCCATAGATTTAGAGATAAAAGAAGTATAATATATAAAATAATCTGTTGTAATAAATTTGACAGCCGAAAGAATGCCATGAAAAATAGTTGATAATTTAAATTATTTGTAACTGACAGATAAATGTCAGTGTCAGAAATAATGAGTAATGAAAGAAAAATGTACTTGGAGAATCCCTTAGTTCTTGATCTGTGACTATTATGGAGATGACAAGTCTAGGTTGAAGGACTTAAATTTGTTTCAAACATTATGGGACAATGTACACCAGTACTATAGACTAGAGTAACTTTGAATTGCGAAAAAGCTATCAAATTCTTCTCAAGTAAGTTGTAAATATTGACAAAATTACACATCGATATAAGAATAATCGGAGTGCAATCTATCCGTCACTTTATTAAAGGGAATTAGTGTTATTTAGATATAACATGTATGAAAAAATAAAATGTAAAAGAAGATATGTAAGAATAGATGCACAATCCATATATACATTTTAGACCGCCCAAAATTAATGTTTTTACTAGAAGAATATGAAGAGAAAGTAAACAACGTTGTTCGAATTGAAAATTGCAGTTACCAGCCTAATATTTATACCGGGTGATCATTTGAAAACTTCCCACCTTGAATAACTCTTTAATTAATAAAATTATCAAAAATCACTAAAACAGGTCAATGTTATTTTGGAGGGGGACATTTAATAACCTATTCCAATCAGTTGGGAAACTTTCACCCTCCCCTTCAGCCACCCCCACCCCAAAATTTTAAATGGCACTACCCCATGTGTGATACATCATTTTAAAGGTTGTAAAATTCTCAATATTTTAAAGCAAAGAAAATTAAAATCGGCCGAGCCGTTCATGAATTAGAGACAAAAATGTATTAAACCGGAAAATTTACAAAATACCTAAAACTAAAACTCACAAACGTAAACAATTAAATTTATCGTAATAGATGCTTGAATTGCGCTCCATTGGTTGCTAGGCAATGATAAAGCCGATGTTCAAACTCTCTTCTTACATTTTCGAAAACTCGCCGCGGAATTAATCGGCATTCGAATGTTATTCGTTGTTTCAGTTCGTCGATGTTGGCTGGGGGAGTTTGATAGACGATGGATTTAAGGTAGCCCCAAAGGAAAAAGTCGAGAGGGGTTAGGTCAGGAGACCTTGCTGGCCACTCTACTGCTCCTCTCCTTCCAATCCACCTCTCTGGAAACTTGTTATTCAACCAGTTTCGAACTGGTACCACAAAATGTGGTGGGGCACCATCTTGCTGAAAATAAACTTGATTTTCATCCAAAATTAAGTTTCCTTCGTCGTCTACTTGATTTTCTATTGCTTCCGTAATCAAGGGGTCTATGACATCTTCCAACATATTGAGATAAATAGTACCATTTAAATTTTCATTAATAAATAACGGACCAATGACCGAGTCCCCCAGTATACCAGCCCACACATTAATTTTTTGTGGCCACTGAGTATGCGTTTCTCTAAATAGATTCGGGTTTTCATCATCCCAATAACGACAATTATGACGATTAACATAGCCATTCAAAAAAAAGTACATTCGTCACTGAAGCAAATATTTTGAATTAGATTTGGAGTGGTATATATCATCACAGTCATTTGTTCACAAAATTGAACTCGTTTATCGAAATCATCTTCATTTAGAGCTTGGTGATTTTGAAGTTTGTATGGATGCCATTTATGAAGTTTTAAAACCTTATGAACAGACCCATACGAAAAACCAGTTATGTTACGCACTTGCCGAATTGAGCTCGTAGGATTTGCAGCAAATTGTCCTAATATTTCTATTTGAGAGTCCTCATCCACAATTCGAGGTTGTGTCCTTTTTTTATTTCCTACTGATCCAGTTTCTTCAAATTTTTCTACCAAATCTAAAACGTATCGATGGGATACATGTTTATTTAGATGTCTTGCATTAAATTCATTGGCTGTACGTCGAGCACACTGATTTTCAGCTCCACAAATGAAAATTATTTCAATTCTCTCTTCTAAAGTGTATGTCATTTCAGTGACACAATTGGCACAAACGCTACCCCAAATCAAAGTAATCTAAAGTTATCTGAAGCGGCGATATTTAATTCCTGAATTCTACAACACTTGACACTTTGAACTTGTACGACGCACGTTCTTTTGTTTCAAAGCAAAACGTAGGTAGATGGCTTGATCAACCACTCAAAATGGGCATACATTTTTGTCTCTAATTCATGAACGGCTCGGCCGATTTTAATTTTCTTTGCTTTAAAATATTGAGAATTTTACAACCTTTAAAATGATGTATCACACATGGGGTAGTGCCATTTAAAATTTTGGGGTGGGGGTGGCTGGAGGGGAGGGTGAAAGTTTCCCAACTGATTGGAATAGGTTATTAAATGTCCCCCTCCAAAATAACATTGACCTGTTTTAGTGATTTTTGATAATTTTATTAATTAAAGAGTTATTCAAGGTGGGAAGTTTTCAAATGATCACCCGGTATATGGTAAACTCTACTTTGTAATTTATTGTAACATAATTTATGGTAAAATATATTCATGTTGAGACATGCTATTATTGAATAATAAAGAAGTTTATACGTCATAGATTTATATGAATATATTATTTGTATTTAAAAAAATATTCTTTGCTTTATGCATACAGCCAGGTAAAATATACGGGAGAGGTTATGTGCTGGCCACATCAGATTTTTTTAATTGCGAACTGTAGTTCGATTTTCAACCTGGTACACATCAGTGATGGTGCATTTACCCTATGCAATAATGCAAAAGATGTAATAAAACACTAACAGAAACTAAAGTATATTTTCCTTTATTTTTCATTATTAATATGTAACTATTTTAATATTAGACATTGTTGCTCACTGTATGCATTTTACGGTCAACAAAGATTACTTTACAAGTTTTGTTTAATTCTTAAGTAAATAAAATCCTTTAGAAACTTGTTATTGTTAATATATTATTGGAAGTTATGTTTTTCACTCTTAATTTATGTTATTTAATTAAAAATTATTTTTTACATAGTAAGACAACATCGTTGGAAATTATAAAATTGAACAAAACATACCTTTTTTGGGTTTTACTCAAAAATAAATACAAAAATACAGTGCACATACGAGTCGACGCGGGAAAATCTTCGACAGTAGAACTCTCAACAGCGTTGTCAAGTTTCAGCAGCACGGCTTGTATGTTAGAGAAGGCTGTGACTGAGCTATTGGAATTATTTATGTGAACGAATTTACAAGTTTTAAAAAAGTAAACAAATCATTGGAAGGTTCAATGAAAACAGTGAATCCATTGAACGGTTCATTTTGTGTGTTCATTTTGCGTAATATGTTTACCACGGGAGGGCAGCATATTTAATCTATTTGTTTACATATTCCATTTATGTATTATATTATGAGGAGTCTTGTTTTGTTAAATTTATAGAAAAAAGTTGTAATTAGTAATAAAAACATTTATTTTTAACAAATGATGATGGGTCCTACAGTAGGAAAGTTTTCGTATTAGATTAGGATAAAATGTAGCATTCATAGCCCAATAAGTTTATTTTTTAGCTGGTAACATAATTTATATTGAAGAGAAGCGCATAACCTCCCATGAAAATTTAAATTTGATCACAATATGACTCTTTTTTTTCTCAAAATAATGAGCCACATATAACGTCGTCTTCTTTTATTTCATTATGAAAAATAGTATTTTGTACTTTCCACGAAATACTCATGCTCTGTACTTTGCCTCAATTGTCTATAAATTATTACTTTCACAGTATAAATATATCTTCTTTCCCCATTTGAAATGCCGCACAAATATTTCGCTAACAGCAAAAGGCAGCAAAAAATCCTTCACTTTCTTTGCTTGCCAGCAATGTTAGCGAAGCAAAAATAGCAAAACGTTCAATAGTTTCAACATCCGGTTTGCATAACGGCGCTGACTTTTGCTGCTTTTATTGAACCTACCTATTTTTTTCGAAATTATTTTTATTTAAAAAAATGATTTTTCTTTATTTTTATTTGAATTCTTAAGTACATGAAAACGCAATATGCTTTAATTTTGTTATATTAATTTTGCAGAATATTTACTTAAATTGATTATTTTATTTTGTACAAATTAATTTTTATATCATTCATATAACTGAAATTATTTTAATTATAATATATTATATTACATTTTACTTATATTCTTTATTTAAGTAACACATTGAATGTTTAAATTCTAGCAAACCGGCTACACTTCACATTTTTATAAAAAAATATTGAAAATAAAATGTACATACATATAAGCAAGCAATAGCATTGGTTGCTATAAATACATAAGTACATGATTTTAGATGAACAGGGGTAGTCAGAGGTGATATATCTGACACAACGTACGTACATAGCTCTGTCTCACTTGTCCAGTCATCTAGTTCACACTAGCGTTTGGAACGTACGGTACGGTATAAATTAGTGCTTTCAAGAACCGGAAAAATTAAGCCATGCAATTGAACATTATAATAGTACATTACCTCCTGTACCTTATTTAATACTAATTACTGCATTATCAGTGCATAAATTAAAGAAAATTATGAATAATTTTTGCAGGTTGAGGTTCAAGGCTCCATCAAGCTAAACTTTTCACTATTTATTTTTTATTTATGAATTAATAATTAGGTATTGTAATACATTTTTATAACATACGCTCGATCGTTAGCGTTTAAGAAATTCATTTTGACACGAATATTTGATATAAACAAAACAAAAAACCAAACAATGAACACATTGTTGAGACGAAAAGAAAAATACTTTAAATATTTTTTTATAGAAGAAGCTTAATTCTAAATTATTGTAATTGGAAATAGAAGATATATATTGAAATGGAGAACAATATTTTATAAATAAAAAAAATTGGTTTTAACAATGATAAAAATTTATTACAATAATCCAAATATGGATTTAATAAAAATGCATAATTCTTTCTTTTGATCTTAATAGTACATGATAATAACACAATGATTATGTGTATGTTTTGTATTTTTGGCACATCCAGCAATGGGTGCCGTGATGATATTTTTATTTATAAACAAACTATTGATGTACTTTTGCAATAAAAATATCGTATTAAATTATTGCAAACTAATATAAAATAAAATTGAACGATATTTTGGAGATATTTATATAATGACGATTATGCGAGTATGTATCTATTTTTAAACATTTTTTATATTTCTGAAATGTATTGTTTTGATTTCAACTTTTTTTAAATTTCAAAGTGAAGAATAAGGATTATTACTTGCGTATTCTTTGAATTTTGGTTTATGTCTTGGATATAAGTAAGGCAATTGTCCAACAGTTACAACTAGCAAATATTAAGGTTTCTTCTATATCGACGAGCTTTAAAATAATGCCTACTAGCGCTCGCCTCGGACTTGAAACAAATTACTGAGGGGTCACAGTTAACGTTAAGAACGAACCAATAGATCGTAGAAAGAAATTGCGATATATAGTTGTTCTTGTCTATAACTGTCAAGTTTTGTTTGGAATTTGTATGGAATTAATAATAAGAAAATTTTAAGTGGTTTTATTAATAAAATTGTATAATAATAAAAAGAAAAAAAATAGAAGATGGTGGGTTACCGATTTCTTTAATTTGTGTCGTATTTGCCAGTAGGTGTCACTACCTACTAAAACCACGACTTAAACATGATTTGTGAATGCTGCTGCAAATTGCTATAAAACGTAAAATATAAAACTAACACTAATTTTGATTTGTGAATAGGCTTTTATTCCCCTGATCCCAAGTAGAATCTCAAGCTTCCTCATTTCTATTCCTTCCTTCGTGCATTTTATGTCCTAACATAACAAAAATATTAATTTGTTGCCCTCAATGTACTATAATTTTTATTTGAATGTTTTTCTTCTATTTCCGATAATAAATAAAATAATCTAGGTGTCCCGTATCCGCGAAACACTTTGTATACATTGTAATATAATGAACTTGGAAATATTGTATTTTCCATGCAAAATAGACAACTTTTTGGCTTAGCCACCAAACGTCAGCAAGAAACATTAAAGTATGAATTATAGGTATCTATACTGAATAGAACACAGAAAATTATAGAAAACTGTAAATGATGTTACCGATATCTATGTACAAAGTATATATTATGTAATGTATAACACAATTTCTGGAAAATTTATTTATGTTATTCAAATAGAAAAACAGTCTAATACATTTTTTTAAAAAAACAAATACTTAAACATTAAATATCTAGCTTAGAAGAACAATCACGAGATGGCGCTACAAACGGTTCAGACGTGAACAATATGTGTTCTATTCTATAACGGTTTAGTTCAGAATTGTAAATGAAACGTGTACACATACTCTGTTAACCTCTTTTGCTTTTGTAACAACTTTCAGTTGCTTGTAAGTAGTGTGTAGAGTACAAATGCAACGTAGTGGTCAACAATATTGTTACTCAAGTAAAATATCTTATGCCTGAAATTGTATATTAATTACTTCCAATTTCAGGCATAAGATATTCTACTTGAGCGTTATTCAAGTAGGAAATTTTATGCCTGTAAGTAATTTTACTTTTCTTACAAATATATTTATAATTAAATATAGTCTTTCGTATTTATAACACAGGAACTGATATTGAAATACAAAATTATATAAAAAAATTAACCTCAAATGAGTTTAATAGTAGTATCAATTTTTACGGAAGCCGCATTGCCGTGTAATTAAAATCTCATTCACCATAAACTATCTATATTATTCCTTTTAGCAAACTAACTATATTTTAAAAATGAACATCTAGCTTGAGAGAGCTATGAAGAGTTCAAACGTCATCTATAGAGGTGGGTGTTATTATACTTTAGTTCATTTCATATAAGAAAATATCATTGGTTTAGATAGGGATATAAATACTGCCCTCTAATATGTCACAATGGTCACCTAGTTCACAAAATCGAAAAAAAAATATCTTTCATCTGTCAGTTATCAAATAAAACCGACAAAATTAAGTGATATTTAACCATGTTTTTTATTTCGACCTTGTAATTTTTAATATACAAATAAAAATATTTAATATTGATAAAGTTTGGTTTCACGAATTCAAAGCATGTAAAAATGGGTTGTGAGTCAAGCGCCATTTCCTATTTTCTTACGTAAAATAAGTAAGGAGATTAAGGCTACACACATGAGGTACCGGGTGTCCCAAGTAATCCTTGACATACGCATTTAATTTGGGAAAACATTTTTTTAAAGTGTCTGGCAGAAAATTAAGCCATAATAATGAACATGATATTAGTACATTTTTTCCTGTGCGTTATTTAATAGAAATTATTTTATTATTAATGCATATAAATTGGAATACATTATAAAAACGCAAATAAATAATTGTTTAATTTTTTTTTATTATGTAATAATATAGATTTTCAAATGTCTCGATGGTATAATGTTTAGCATGGCGTTCTATCGATTCGTAGGTTGGGATTCGATTTTCCTGAATATTTTTTAATTTTTTTTTTATTTAAAAAATATAGAACTTTTAAAAATCTATCTTCTATTTCCTATTACAATCACTTAGTAGTAATAATAATGTAATAAATAAAGAGAAAATAATTGATTACAGTAATCAAAACATTGATGTAGTAACATTTTCTTTTGATAATAAAAAATAACTGAGATATAATGAATATGTTTAGATATTATGTTTTTACTGTATTTATAAAAGAAAATATAATTCTTTGTTATTATATCAATGTTTTGATTATTGTAATCAATTATTTTCTCTTTATTTATTACATTATTATTACTACTAAGTGATTGTAATAGTAAATAGAAGATATATTCTTTAAGTTTTACAAATTTTATGTAAAAAGAAATTAAAATTACTATTGAGGAGATCGAACCCCAACCTACGAATCCATAACATGGCTGGTAACCAATATACCACCGAGACATTCGAAGATATTTTCTTATTATATAATAAAAAATTGAAACATTTTTTTATTTGTAAGTTTTTATAATTTATTCCAATTTATGCAATAATAATAATAATAATAATGTAATTTATATAAAAGAGCGCACAAGAGGTAATATACTATTATCATGTGCAATATTATAGCTTACTTTTATGCCGGACACTTAAACAGGTGCTTCCTTTAAAATGACCAGCGCTGTTTTTGGCGAATTAATGATTTTAGACAACAATGTTATATTCAAAAAAGATCAAGAATAAGGGGCAAATTTATCAGTAATAACAAACCGAAAAAAATTACACTGGTTCTTAAGCGGTACAAAATTATATTATTTTAAATGGTACCGTACATATTTTTTACCCCATTAGATAGAGATTTTTTTCTGATTTCAACGATATAAATACTGTATAAGGTTGTATAACAATTATTTCGAGAAAAATGTTATTAAAATTAGAAATAATGTTACAATATTGCAATAGGTTATGCACTACACATGTATTGATACCATAGAGTTAAGAATATTTATTAGAGGAGCGTAAGTCTGAAATCTTGAAGCCGTGCGGGGAAATGGTCCATCATCTTGTGCAGCCCCATTTCTGATTCGTTGTATGCTTTTGCTTGGGTTGGCGGGTACTATTTCAAATTTGTTCTCTAAACTTTTCTGGGTATGTTTAGTAAATTTTATTTATAAATATGCCAGTGTGCTCTATGTTGGGCTACAGACGAAATCAGCTGCGCAGAAAGCTATTGAAAGGAAAAGAAAAATAACCTTTCATGCGTAAGTATTTTAAATATATTCATACAGGGCATCGAACCCGCCAAAAACTGGGTTCGGTTCAGGTTCAGGTTAATTCTTTTTTTGAAAAATGGGTTCGTGTGCGGTTCTGGTTCAAGGATTAATAAAATTTGCGGTTTTATTCCGGGTTCAGGTACGGTTCGACCTAATGAAAATTGAATTAATGTTTTTTGAATAACAATCTTTATATAGAAATAATTTAAAATGCGTGTCGGAATTTATAATTAACGCAACGCAAGACAAGATCATTAATACATGTTTCACGAACAATCAACACATACAGCGACGCAAACGCAGAAGGCCTCGATCGTCGATGATCGGCTATAAGTGTTACGATTAAGTTTACGTTTAGAACGGAAATTGAACCTGAACTGGAGCTGAACCCTGAACCAGAATTTTGATACCCGGTTCGGTTCCGAGTCGGGTTCAATTGAAAAGTATATGAGGTTCGGTTATGGGTTTGGGTTCGCTAAAATGTTACGGTTTGGTTCAGGTTCGATGCCCTGATTCATAATAAAGTGTTTTTTCGAAATAAGTAATTTCCTGTTATTTTTCAATTTTTGTATTGATTTCCGATAAACTTGAAAAAAATAAATGCTTAAGGTAGTTGTCACTCGAGTGTACCTATTCAAAAACTTGTTCTATGTTCAAAATAAAAATTAAGCTAATACAGTTTATATTTGCAATAACTTATATTTTTTAACATTATATTATATAAACAGATTGCATCAAAATAGTTAAAAGCCAACGGCTGTAAACACATGAATTTTCTTTATTTTTCCGTGGAATAGTTTTTTTTTTAACTGTACCACTCGCACTAACACATACACAAGTGTCGTATTTCAATGTTGAAGAATAACTGTAGCATCGTCGTATCTAGACATTTATTGGTACATTCGGGTATAAAAGTAATAAGATATTTTAAGATATAATACTAATTCTAAATAACAAATGGAAACTGCAAAACAAATTAACATATTTCTTTCTTAAAATTACAAAAATAGTATTATACTGTTTAAAGTTTTCATGCTTTTCACGTGAAATACCAATTTCAAAAATATTTCTTTCGAATGTACGTCTGAAATTCCTTTAGCCTAAGATCAACTCTTATTCGCTAATACCAAGCGGGTGTTAACTTAACTGATACTTCATCTGAAACACATGTACATGGTTGTCAAATATAATTCTACCTATTTATCATATCTTCAGATTAAAATTTTCTAGAGGCAATAAAATTAAATCTGGGTGGTAAATAATTTTCTAATTTTTACATAAAATCCGTTAATTAGTTTACTATAACATACTAGTTTTTCGATTAAATGTCATAGTGGATATAAAAGTTATAATTTAAAATGTTGTGTTTATTTTGCCATTTCCTATTCTTCATGTGTTAAAAAGGCCAAATTTAATTGCAAATATCTCAGGTACCGCGTGGTGAATTGTTTTAAAACTTGGAGAGCAGGTAGATTATACTTCAATTGAGATGTACTTAAAATTTCAATTAATTCTGTTGAAAATGATTTCACGATATAACTACCTAATTAAAAGCGATACGAAGAATTGGATGGAATCCATCAAGAGTAAGTGATTAGGCATTTGAAAAAAGTTATTCATTGTGAAGAATATGTTGAAGCACTTGAAGAAAATGAACGTAGTGGCCATGTAAGCAGTAATAATTCATATCTAATAAATGATAAAAATAAAGGTGACCTTTTCTATCCTTCGTCATGTGTACGAAATATTTTTAAAATTGCAGAAAGAAAGACAAGCTTTATTAGAAAGTGGTGGAATTCACTTGAAGATAAAGTTTTCTATTTTGTACTTAGTTACATTAGTGTTACATTATTATCAATTGAAAATTTAACTAAACACGCCAATGATCAGAATCCAATGGAAAATCATATTATTTAATTGATTAAAGATATTTCAGAAAAATATATTTCCATATGACTATACCCGAGTATACCACATTCCACATTGCAAAAAATATAAAAGATTCATCACAAAGCCGACCAGAACAATAAAACAAATTAATTCTGTTCAAAGGTTATTAGTTTCAGATATTTACGAGTATATTTATTGTATTTCTAAATTTCAAAAATAATTATGTATATTATTTTAGTTACAGAAATATTTTGTATAAATAATAATATTGTATTACGGTAGATATTGTTTGCTTCTCACATTGACTTTATTCAAGTAAATTACACTATTCATTGTTTTATTACTCCAGTGTAACTTATTTTACAAATAGGTGCAAAATGGAAACATTTGAATAACGCGCTAAAATGGGGCTGCACAATGGACCTTTTACATAAAAAGAGAGAGATAGAGAAAAATGACATATATGTAGTGCGAGTATTTTGTTTGCGCATAAAGGGGGCCAGACCAGATATATTTCAAACAAAATTTGAAATGGCGGAAATAAGAATGTAACTATATTAAATAAATTCACACAAAGCGTTTGTGATGATAAATATTTCAAGACGAGAGGACGGGTAAATGGGAATCAGAAACGTGCTTATATGTTCTAAAGACGCGAAATAAACACCACATAAAGTGACAGATAATTGCGTAGTTGCCAGTTTGTTATTAAGAAAGTTACAAACAAGAATAAAACTATTGTTATTATTTTTAAATAAATTGTTTTGTCTTTATTATTAATTTCTTTACAAAGTCAAAATAATTTCAGTTTTTGTCTTGTTTAAATAATTTTTTATCAAAAATAAATGCTTGTCCTTTTAATCATTTTACTTGACAACATGGTGCCTATTCATCTCTAGTTCATAAAAATTTCACTACGCGGTGTATTGAAAAATTACGTCACGGTGCAATAAAAATGTAAAAGGTCCATATGGTTGACGCCTTAGACCAGGAATAGAGGGGAGACAAGGCACGGGTAGGTTTTCAAATCATCTTAGCGATTTTCGACCTTATTGCAACGCCAGAATCAGCTGTATCCGTATAGTCGACCAGTTAAATACTGTTATGTTACAGTTGACCAAATCTAAATAAATACTTGATTCACAACTACAAATTTTCTTGATTCTGTTTTATAAATGTAAAATAAATACGAAGGAAGTAATATTCATAAAAAAAAATAATAATATCAATAACGGACAAGTTAAATAAAATATATACAACATATTTCAAATATTTTCTTGGTTTTTAAAATTGATTGTTTTTGTTTTTATGCCGTATTCGTTGATTTTTAATAATAATAATACTTTATTTGTTGTAAAGCTTAGCTTATAGCTTTATACAAAAGGCTGTTAAAAAATTACATAATTATGATTTAAATGTATAGTTTTACAAATTATGAATTATTGTACACGAAGAAATATCATGCAAGTTTTATATTACAAATATATGTATAACAAAATGCTTACATATAAAAAATAATTATCTAGATATCAAAGATATAATTAGATATTTTATATTATCAAAAATATATTGAAAATATGTAATTATATATAAAGAATATATTACATATTTTAAATTCAAAAGTAGATTATGAATTGCATAACAAGAATGAAAATATATTGTAAGTACTTATTTAAAGAATACACTACAATTATAAATCAAAGGTATATTATGAATTATACAGTAAAAATAAATTGCAAATATTTATGTATAAAGAATATATTTTACAAGCTTTAGTAAACATGATTAAAACTTACGATTTCCAAATCTAAATAAATACTTAATTATTGATAAGACAAATTATCTTGATTTCGTTTTATAAATGTAAAATAAATACGAAAGAAGTATTCATATACATATTTCGGGTCTTGTTCTTTAGGCAGTGGTCACACTGGACAAGTGGGATCGACTAACGCCGATTGATTGCGATCGATTAAAAATTAAACTAGCACTAGCTTATGGGAATGGTCACACTGCATACATCCACTATGGTCGAACGATATCGAACGTCGACGAGCGGTTTGATATATCAAACATGTTTGATATTCTAGTCGGTCGACAGCGATTGATGTGTTTACGCATGTTCAGTACTGTCATATTTTTCATACCAACTTAACTGTTTTGACATTTGTGTACAGGTTAAAAAGAATATTGTTAGAATATTACAGCCATATTACTAGTAGCATGACGGAAATGTGGAGAGTTAATGAAATAGACCATAGTTGAAAAACTGTGTAAGAAATAATGAACAATTTTATGATCATAGCACACCAGGATACAGTAATAATTGTAAGACAATGGAAAAATTATGGATGCAAATTTCTCTAATTTTAAAAACAAAAACTCATAAGGTTTGTCATTTATTTAAATATTCCTGAAAACATATATTTGCGGCGTTTCAGTGCAAGAAAAAATTAATTTTCTTTCAATTTAAGTTGGTATCAGTTTTGTGGAAATATTTACGTCGATTCATGCAGTGTGACATATCTCCTAAAATTTCGGTCGGTCGCTATTAATCTATGACAGTTGATCTTGGTTGATCGATTGCATTCTACTCAATGTGACCACTGCCTTACACAACCAACATCTATTACCCATATTGAAATTTAACAAACAAAACACTCGTCACTCGTAAATAATTTGGTTTAAATGAATGAAGTATAAAAAAGTAAACTAAATAAAACTAATTTATCAAAAATGAAAATTTAATACTAAGAAAACTATAAATAAAACTAAACACGTATATATGAAACTAAAGTATAAAAAAGTAAACTAAATAAAACAATAGCTTAAAAAATAAACTAAATAAAACTAAAGTATAAAAAAGTAAACTTAAAAACAAAAGCATAAAAAATAAACTAAACAAAACTAAAGTGTAAAAAACTAAATTAATAAAACTAGTATATTAAAACTACAACAAAGAAAACTGAATCAAAATAAATGCGTACACGAGGACGTCAGAAGACAAAATGGTAACAAAAGCGGTGGGTGACACCCAGTGTTGCCAACCAAAAAGAAACAAATTATCGTACAATAGGTTCAAAATTATCGTATTTGCCACAAAATTATCGTACACATGTACAGGGTGGGGCAGAAAAACCTATCCGATTTCAAATCCCTTTTTCTCAAAAGAGGGAGCAGGTAGAGTAGTGGGGTAAAAACCGTTAGAAAGCCGGTTTTATGCCATTTGTCAGTAGTCAACATGCCTTGGTCTGGTGAACATCGTGCTTTTGTTATTGAGCGGTTTATCGAATGCGGCGGTTCGATAATTGCTACACAACGTGCTTTTCGAATTCATTTCGGACTCGGGCGTCATGATCCTGTTCCACATCACGCTACGATTAAAGTGTGGGTGTCAAATTTTAGACAGACGAGTTCAGCATTGAAAAAGAAGTCGCCTGGACGTCCCAGGACTTTTTTGAAGAAAATGGGCAAACCGTAACGGTCAACAGCGAGCGCCATTGTTTCATGCTGGAAAATTTTCTTAGACCCAAAATGGAAGAAAATGGCGTGGAAAATGTGTGGTTTCAACAGGATGGGGCAACCGCCCACACATCGCGACGATCAATGGACATTCTCAGGGAACTGTTTCCCGGTCGCCTCATTTCCCTGAGAGGTGATCTTGGCTGGCCGCCGCGCTCACCGGATCTCACTCCATGTGACTTCTTCCTTTGGGGTTACCTCAAATCGAAGGTTTACCAGCATCGACCAAGGACCCTTCTTGCTTTACGAAGGGAAATTGCTCGGGCAATTGAAGAAATTCCTGTGGAAATGACGGTGAAAGTCATGGAAAGCTACCGCGAGCGCCTAAATCAGTGTATCCGCTCCCAAGGACGACATTTGAGTGATGTGCTTTTCAAAACTTAAATTTAAAAATGGCATAAAATTTGCGATATGTTAATAAAAATTTTTTTTGACAAGTTGAGTGGTTTTAATTTTATAACGTTTTGAAATCGGATAGGTTTTTCTGCCCCACCCTGTATATGAAATATACAGAATGGTGGGATTTTAATTTTATGCAATTTCCTGTTCTCCTGTTCATTTTTTGGAAAAAAACTGTAGAGTACAAAGTTTTACAGAGTTGCATACGAAACTTTTTAAATGTTTTATTGTGTTTGGTTTCTTCACAATTTTAAAAAGAAATTTAAAAAGTTCCTTCAATTAGTAGCAAAGGCCCATGACATAAAAACCAATATGATTTTATTAATCTCATTTTTTTTAAGAAGTAAAGGAACGGGTCTTTACCATAAAGAAATATTACGGTGGTTATAATTATAAAAGTACGCAACACCTTATAACATGTACACAATTCCCAAATATCTACGTCTACACCATGGGGGATCACAGCAAAGCGTGTCTTGCCTTGCGTCAAGCACGAGTCCCAAGTAAACAAGTTGCCATGGTAATGAACTATGAATTCACCACGAAATTGTACGAAGCTCCGAGTTGATACACGACATACTCGTACATAAAACGAAAAAACTACGCGGCAAAATACAAGAAGAAAATATTAAAATTTGGTTTTGTTTAACATAAAAATAAAATTTCTGGATGGCAAAATTATCGTACAATTGCGTACGATAATGAAGTGACTATCGTACATCGTACAAATGACCAAAATATCGTACATGTACGATAATTATCGTACGGTTGGCAACACTGGTGACACCACGCTTGTTGATATTGAAAACTTATTCGTCCGACTGCACACGTACATAACACATCTGGCGGACTATACGGATACAGCTGATTCTGGCGTTCCAATAAGGTCGAAAATCGCTATGATGATTTGGAAAGTCTGCTTACGGCGAAATACATAGCGTGCCCTGTCTCCCTCTATTCCTGGTCTAAGGTTGAAGCTTCATTCCCCTTCCGTCACAAGGCATCAAGGTCATTGCCAACAATCATACTTCATGCTCCCTCTATGTAAATATATTCTTAACTCTATAATTGATACGTCTGTTGCCTAGGTTATACTAGTTCTAAAGCTATTTTTATTTCTAATTTTGAATACTATTTTTATCGAAATAATTGTTATACAACCCTATACAGTATTTATATTGTTGAAATTAGAAAAAAAATGTTTTTTTTTATAAAATCGTAAAATCCATCTCATTTAATAAATATAGTAATATAAAATAACATGAAATATGCGATTTTTCATTCTTAAAGTTGCTAATAAACTTTCGCGGCTGTAAAATTCGTGACGTCACGGTTTGTTGCTCACACAAAGACATTCCTCTCTCACACACATACACACACAACGGTCCACGTGGTTTCCGTTTGCTGTTATAAACAAACTAACCTAAAATTGTGACAGATGACAGCAGAGTTAAGAGTGAAGGTATGTAAATAAAATATTTATTAAAATAAATATCAAAAGTTTATGAAATATGTTTTTAGTTAACAATATGTTGCTGTCACAAAATCAAACTGACAAGTGATAACCCAAACCATCATAGTTCCAAACAAAACCGGTAGAGAGTTCTACTGCCGCATTCGCCAAGCCGTGACGTCAGCTTCCAAATATTTGAAATTAAAGAAAAAAAAATCATATCTCTGATCCTAAAGACTTGTAAGGTATAAAACATACACCTACATATTTAATTTGACCTATTTTTTCAAGAAAAAAAAAATTAGAAAATGTGAAATGACCCCATAATTTTTGACAAATGTGAGTTGTCAACTATTTCAAATAATTTTTGACCAATACATCTATTAATAATTATTATAAAAGTTCTAATCATTAAAAATGTCTGCCTTTAGGGATAGCGAGTATACTGACATTGTGCTGGCCTATGGTGAAGCTCAGTGAAACGCTGCCCAAGGTCGGCAAATTTATTTGTAACGTTTTCCGAATCATCTTTTAAACGTTCGCATTTTTGTACATGTGTGTAAATAAAATAAACAAATCTCCAAGATCATGAGTCCTTTAAGCTTGCTGCTCAAGATCGTGGTAGAACTCGCCCTGTTCACATAGAGAATATCGAAGAGGATGTTTTGGGCTCCACCAGGGTCTAGTACTCGAAGAGTAGCACTACAACACAGAATGTGACATGACAATTGAGAGGATATTGGAACAACACTGTTACATCATTTCATCGACGCCTTTAGTATTGTATTGACAATGATGGTGGTCGTTTTGAACATTTATTGTGATTTAATTAAAGTCTGTATCACTTTTCATCATGCATTTTCTTGTTCCGTCAATTGTAGAGTTGTTCTTGGTCAACTGCATCCTATAAATGTCCTACCATTTTTGGATTGTCGGATTGTTTAACCTGTTGTAACATAAAAACTGGACGTATGATTTTTTTTGGTACCTTAGTCGAGGTATTCTATCTCATCCTTCCCGATTTGTGTATAGTTCATCTTCTGGTGTATCTGTTAATCTCTTCACCAGTTTTTAATAATTTTTTCATTGTATTCAGTCACAGTCACAACGAAAACAAACCGGAAACAGCTGTTCGTAGAGCACGCGCCGAATAGTCCCATTTTGAATTTTGACATTATGCAACGCGCTCTACTTTTCAGACATGCAGGTGTTATTTTATTCAACCATAGGCGGGTAATGTAATATGTAATATTTCCAATTACAATAATTTAGAAATAAGCTTTTTCTATAAAAAAATATTTAAAGTATTTTTCTTTTCGTGTCAACAATATGTTCATTGTTTGGTTTATATCAAATATTCATGTCAAACTGAATTTCTTAAACGTTAACGATCGAGTGAATATTATAAAAATGTATTACAATTCGTAATTAATTCATAAATAAAAAAATGAAAAGTATAGCTTGATGGGGATTTGAACACCAACGTTCAAAAATTGTTTCTTTCCACAGCCAGACATGCTAACCATTCGGCTACAATGACAGTTAAAAATATTTTTATATTACGTAATAAAATATTGAAACAAATATTTATTGACAATTATTCATAATTTTCTTTGGTTTATGTAATGATAATACAACAATTAGTATTAAATAACATACAGGAGGTAATGTACTATTATCATATTAAATAGCATGGCTTAATTTTCTGCCGGACACTTTTTATTTACAAATAACTGTTTTCCCATGTTAAACGCCTATGTCAAGGTTTGCCTGGGACACACGGTATATATATATATATATATATATATATATATATATATATATATATATATATATATATATATATATATATATATATATATATATATATATATATATATATATATATATGTGGGAAATTTTCTTTTCCCCGGCTGGGCGTCGTAAATGAAACTCACGTTTTAAATAAGAACAAAAAGAAAAAGCTTTTATTCACAGTTTTTTACAAAGATCATAAAACCGACATTCTCACTCAACGGTACATTTGAGACTGTTTCTCCCTCTCTCTCAACAGCTCCTCGACCACACCTAGTCGCTCTCGCGCGCGAAACCTTTAAACTCGAGTCCCACAATCGGCCATCCTACGATTCATCTGCCCCAGATGAACTGTCGTCGTCGCCCCATGGCTTCATGAACTCGGCGCATGTGGTGGTCCGGTTGGGTCCCTCGTGGATTCCTTCGCGGATGACATCATACGTATCGTTCGGCTTCACCTTGATGATGCGATACGGTCCGACGTACTTTTTCCGAAGCTTGAGCCCAGGACCCATCTGCGTTCGCTTGATGGCGACAATATCCCCCATGGCGTAGTTGCGCGCGGGTCGGCGACGTCGAACCTTTAAACTCGGGTTCGTCGGGCTCCCACATACATATATAAGAAGCTAACATTTTGAACAATGTTGTTCCAAGTGTTGTTCATTATTGTATTAGTAAGAAAATGAATATCTTCTATAATGTGTATACAGTATATGAATATTATAATACGCTTGAAGAAAAAATTAATTTTGTATACCTTGTAACGGCAGAAATTAGGTATGAAAGTGTCGAAAATCACCCCAAAAATAGCGATAGTCATGGAATTGAATCAAACAATTAACAAATGTTAACGATTTACTGTCAAGCTAGGTTAATTTATTTTTATTATTTATAATTTCTGTTCAAGTGAACAAATATCAATTTAAATTAACAGATAATTGTTAACTGGTACAGAAATTATAAATAATACATAATAAAAATAAATTACCCTAACATGACAGATAAACCGTTAGACATTTGTTATTTATTTTGTCTCAATTTCATGGCTATTGCTATTTTTGAGGTGTTTTTCAACATTTTTATACCTAATTTCTACCGTTACAAGGAATACAAAATTAATTTTACTTATTGATTCTGATTCATAATTATATGCTCTAGTACTTTCACTACCACACAATAAAATCATGGTTAAATTCTGGAGAAGAAAATACGGATAATACATAATAAATTGAAATAATAGTTATATTACTATATCATGTAATGTAAAGAAAGTTAATGCAGTAGCCGAGTAGCCAGCATTAGTAAATATGTAGGTATGTATTTGTTAAAAAAATTAATGATGAGCGGTATTATACTGGCCACATCAGTTTATTTTACTAATTTCTCGATCGTCTGAGCGATAGAAAAATATGAAATATAAAACTAAATATTGTGCATCTTTATGAGCATATTTTTTTTTACTATTTTATTCATAAATTTATAAACCAATCCAAATTGAGGATTCTACCTAGTTACCAGTTTTATTTCTACAAAACACCGACATAATTTTTTTTTTCTATTTTGCATCTGTAACAAAGCTATAACAGCACCCAAAGGAGTTCGTTAATAGCTCATTTGAGTGTTGTAACAGCCTAGTACAATTTATTTTTATAAAGTTGGTAGCATAGCTGAAACGTTATGTCAAAAAATATCAAATGTCACACCTTACTGAATAAACGATACTAATTAAGGTTTTTATTTATATATATTTAGTGCAGAAATAGTTCAAAACACTATTAATTGTTGATATTTAAAATATGTAATTTATTTTTATTAATTTATGAACTCTGTCGGTAAATTAGTTCGAGAGGTTGTGTAAGCAAAAGCAAAATCGCGGAGGAGGAGAAATGTCAACAAGAATTAAGTGTTTATTTATAAGAGAATATAATTCCTTAGTCACGTGACATGTTTTCCGCCAATCAACATTCAGAATCTCCCTAGCTACGCGTTTATCACAGCGATGATAAAAAACAAGGAAATAAACATAGTCGTTACTAAGGGATTTGTTTTCTTTATTTATGACATTGACAGTTAATTTTGAGTATAAAAATAAATAATAACAATAATTCAAACTCCGAAATATTAAATAAAACATGTAAGTACCATGTTTTAACACAGTATGAATATGTATATCAAAAGTTAGGTTAGGTTAGATTGCAAAAATTCATCATATTCTCTCATTAAATATAAGCTCGTGATATTATTAATAATCGAAGATATTGCTCGTGAAACCGGAGCAGCACATTTCAACTCGTCCTTCGGACTCGTGAAATCTGCAGCTCGGTTTCACTCGAGAATATCATCGATGATAATCATATCACTTGTTATATTACGTATGAAAATAGTGTTTTAAATATAAGATGTGTATAATTATATAGTTTTACACTTTTCACATCCTTTTCGGTTAATTTTATACAATAAAATGTAAGTAACTTGTAAAAATTTTACATTTGGTTATAACCTGACTTTTTTCATTGTTTGTTTTTGAAATTATAAAATGTATTTTCCGTAATTTCACGTATTTCAGGTGGAGTACACAAAAATCGTCTGTATTCATTTTTAATTTGATATAAATTTGATTGTACACAACACGAGACAATTTTAAATTCAAACAATTGAATTTTCAAATGTCACATTATTACCAACTAACACAAAATTCCCTAAATTTTGAATTTACGATTTTTTATTTAAAAAGATCATAAAAAGCGCAAAATAGAAAAAATAGTATAAAGAACTCATGTCATAATTGTCGATTATTTTGTTCGAAGGTTTGGGCAACTCCGCTACGCGTCGTCACCCAAACTTCCTTCTCACAAAATAAAATGACAATTATGACATTCGTTCTTTAATATACTATTTGCATCTTTCGAGCCAATAATATGCTGTATTTTTACAAGTGAGTTTTGATAAGTGAATTTTTTTGACGTTTTAAGAGTACCTAGAAATGTTTATATAACTGTCAAAGTGTGTATATTTTCAGTTTTTATTAAAAATGAGTCGATTCGACCAGGAATCTGTTCAGAACATTGAAAAAGCAATCTGAAATATAACACCTAAAAACACAATAAAAATTTAAAGATTTGGCAAAAACTCACATTACTACCAGATTTTTATTTTGGAAATAGTTATCCGAATACCATTCGTGGTTAAATTTTATCTTAGCATTTTTTTTCGTTTGCTTTACTCGAGCCTTTTGCTAATATATCGTGACATTGATCAAAAATCACTCGCTTGACAGTTCGTGATTTTTTTTTGTCAATATCGCTCGATAAATTGTTAGGCAACCAGCTATCGTAATCTGAAAAATAATCCGGCAAAAATTTACCACTTATGATATTATAATATATGAAAATTTATGTTTCAGACTATTGTCAAGGTGAGGCTTCTGTTGCGCTTCTTTTCCATCTGCGAAAATAATCTTTAATTGTTTAGTATATATATTAGTATATAGATTTTTAGAATATTAGCAGTGGATTAAATGTTATAAAGGATATTAATACACAAATTTTCAGAATTATATTTCAAAAATATTGACATTTATTTTACAATTTTATCAAACTTGTCAATCAATCATTTCGTTTCCACGGTTTTTATTTTATTACATTAAATCCAAGGAGCTGTGCGAGTGCCTCCTAATACATTTAAGGACTGTATGGAGAACAGTCTATGTCTGGAAACATGGATCAAGGAGGCACAGGACATTACAAACGTGATAGAGAAGTTTACGACATTTGAAACAAATGCTAATTGATAAAGTTTATATTAATGAAGAAGTGTTAGATACGAGTGATAACCCAGAAGTAAATTATTCATTAATGAACGAAATTTCCATTACAGAAGATCCGTTACCAGAATGTCTCTGCGATCGTGATGATGAGCTATAAGAAATATTGAAGGAGGCAAGACCGCCGCAAACTGCACTCATTTTCATGAAAACAGCTGTGTTCACAAGGAGGACAAAAGTGATAAGAATTATGATGACTCTGATGATGTAGTTTCTGTTAATAATATAATTAACTCAGTTCAACATATTTTAGTAACTGTCAAAATATCTACATATACTTGTTTAATTTGTAAAAATAGTTATAAAGAGTTAAGATATTTGATAAATTCTCACATGAAAAGTCATTTAGAAAAAAAAAGATTTTCAGTGTAATGAATGTAAAAAAATAGTTTTCACTAAAATCAACCTAGCCAGACATGTGACTCTAAACTACACACTAATAAAAAATTCAATATAGTGAATGTAAAAAGTGGTTTACACAAAAATCCAGCCTAGCCAGTCATATGATATAACATACTGGTGTAAATGATTTTTAATTTAATACATGTTTTAAATAAAGCTATTGGGTGGTAGCATGAAAAAGTGATTAAGTGTGGTTAACGAGGAGTTGATTAGCAGTGTTTTAGCTCTGTCAATCGATTATGGATTATTTTAGAGAAAAAAGTTTTAAATAATAGTTATAGGAAAATTAATTGTACGTAATTTTTATTTGAAGTATTTTTCTCTTAAATAATTCATAAACGATTGACAGAGCTAAAACACTGCTAATTACCCTTAATCATTTGTTTATGCTACCACCCATGGTAATTCATGTTCAAATAAAGAGCGAAAGATAAAATGTAAATTATTTTAAGATATTAGATATTTATACACCAAGTGAATTAAGATAATGTTTATTTATGAAAAGAAAGTTTAAGCCACGAGCTCATAGGGCGAGTGGATTAAATTCTTTAAGTGAATAAACATTCTTAACTCACGTTTTATACAATGTTTTATTAAATTTTGACGTTTTAAACTGTCATTATTAACTTAATAGCAACAACTTAAGTAACTGTTTATTTGCTAGTGAATTAAAAAAAAAGTCACTCACAAAATTTTAACTCACTCTGAAACAAATAATGCATTTAAAATAACATCAGGCATGAAAGTAAAACTTATCACAGTCTTTATTAGACAAATCAGCTATTTTCATTATTTATAAATAAGCGACTTAACGTCTATCAACGACGATTATCATACACAGCATACTAATTGATTAGTTTTTTGTTTTCTCGAAATTAAATATTATAATGGCTTTTATCATTATTTTGTCAAAATGGAATAAAATATTGTATAAACCACTTGAGTTAAGAATGTGTATTCACTTGGTGTATAAATATTTATTATTCAATTTTGACGAAATAATAAAAACCATTATAGCATTTAATTTTGACAAAATAAAAAACTAATACGCGCAAGATAATCGTCGTTGATAGACGTCAAGTTATTTATAAATTATAATCAAGCTTTATTTTCTGTCATTTCTGTCGTGATCGTGAAAAATATTGAAAATGGCTGATCTGTCTGATAAAAACTGCGTTGCAACTGTTATTTTCGCGTCTGATGTTTTTTAATGCATTATATACTGCAGAGTGAGTGACTTAAAATTCTGTGAGAGTGACTTAATTGACAACTTTGTGTCGCTTTGGTAACGCAACAAGGGTATGTTTTATGTCAGAATAATTTTGAAATTTATATTTTATAAAATATGTGCAATGAATGTGAATGATTGGATAAGACGTCATATATCATGTGATGCAGTGGGGGATGTAATAATTATTACAAAATAACCGATGGAAGTATATATTATAAATTTTCTAGATTATATGAGGAACAGACGTGCAGGAAAATAACTTTTCAAAATATATTTTCCTACTAATATGAAATTTTTTCTAGGTTTACATATTTTCTCATTGTAAAAGATACTTATCGTATGAATAAAATTCAAACAATGGTCATATGATTGAAACAATGAATTGTATAAAAATGTGTTTCTTAAGTTAATATTTCAAAAACATAATACAAGAAGCAGAAAATTGTATAATACCTGCAGTTATATGAAATAGAAATCTATTTTTCTCATAATTTATCTATTTTGATTTTGCACCATGAAATGTTAATGTCAGGGATAAATTCACAGGGTTCGTATTTTTCTTGTATTTTCCTTTCCGAGTTTGTTCCACTGCTTCCATTTAGAGCTTAGTATATTTTCAATGAAGAATATTTATTACGAAAGATATACTAACATCATTCAAGTTTTCCAACTCTTTATTCGCAATTTCCGTGTATTGTGCATTAGGTAATATTTAACTAATATTGTAAAATATAATATAAAACTAAATATAATAAAATGGTTTACAGAAATCACATATATTACGAGAAAAAATATAATTTCTGCCGCACAGTTCCTTTGCTGGTATTTTGACTTTTTTGAATTAATAACATCACATATAGCATTTTAAATAATTTCTTTATTCATATCAATATACTATATAATATTCATATACAATAGCAAAAACAAAAAAAAGTATTTTATATCACATTCTCGAAATATTAAAATTAATTCGCTATCCAAAAGTAGCCGTTGGAGGCGCTGGCGCTTAAAATGTGCATGTAGCCTATAGATGGCAGCAATCAAATTGAAAAGATGACAATTTCTGAAGAATTCATTTATTTTATTAATTTTATATTATTCAAATTGAAAAACACCCTAATATAAATTTTATTCCGTTTAGCAGATTTACTACATTTGAACATTGGAGGAAGTAATTGTTAGTGAAGCCGCTTTCCCCCTCTACAATGTGTCCCGTGTCATTTTGAAATTGCATGGTTATTGCTGTCAATTGTGCATTACATATTTTTGTACGTGTACATGTGTTGGCGAAGTGTTTATTGTTTGCGACTTTTTGATATATTTCGTGTTTTATATTGGTTTTTTTTAATTAATGTTTCGCGAATCTCCACTATAAAGTGGAGTACCTGCGTCCGTCCCTACCGGGTTACATTCCCTTTGCAAACGGTTTAAGTTTATGCTCTTCATATTATTTTTATTTCTATTTTATTGAATATGTAGCTTGAGAGCAAGCAATAGATGGCACTGTAAACGGTTCAAACGTCAACAATAGAAGAGTTGTATTAAGTGTTTATGTGTTACATTCACGTTATAGTGTATATATTTTGTTAACCTCTTTTGTAGTATTTACAAGTTGATCGTAAATAGTTTGTAGATTTTATTTAGTGAAAGTAATTATAGAATTTATTAAACATGATTGATATGTGCTTAAATGATAACAAATGCAATGTAGTAGACAACAATATCGTTACTCAAATATCTTTTGAGTTTCACATGTAATGTACCTATAGATGGGGCAACAATCAAATTGAAATGACAATTTGTGGAAAAATTTAATTTTTATATTCAAATTTAATCGCTTTACTCGAACATTGAATATATAGCTTAGGAGAGCAATTAAGAGATGTCACTGTAAACGGTTCAAACGTTAACTACAGAAGTGTTATTGGTTAGTAAATTGTAAAAGAAAATGTGCATCTGTGTACATATTCTGTTAACCTCTTTTGTGCAAGTACAAATTGATTATAAATATATAGTTTGTAGTTTTGCAGATTTTATTTAGTGAAAGTTATTAGAGAATTTATTAAACATGCGATCCATGATTGATATGTGCTTTATGTGCTCAAACGATAACAAATGTAATTTAGTGGACAACAATATTGTAACTCAAGTAGAATATCTTATGCCTGAAATTGTAAGTATTTTTTTAATTTTTTCTTAGACATGTGTATAACTTGGGAACTTATATAGAAATACGTAAATCATGTATAAATTTTAACCTGAAATTGTATGTCTTAAGTTCTTTTTTATATACAATTTTTCTAAAGCAGTTTATAATAAATAATACTAATAATTTTTATGGGTTACGGAAGCCAAATTGCTCTGTAATTAAAATTCCATTCTCCTCTATAAAACATAAAATTCTAAATAAAACAACTTTTTTCATAGATATTGTGAAAAGTTGACAACGAGGTTGACAATACTTATGGGTCTATAATTAACAACATAATTATTTCACCCTTCACATAAATCTTACTGGTTTTAAACATTTCAGTGTGTCTGGGATAAATTCATATTCCATGTGATGACGAATTGCTTGTACAATGTAGTAATGAAGTGCTGAAGAGTTCATAACATTGTTCAAAAAGTTTTGTTGGGATTGCATCTCAACCTCGATCTAAACTATCTAAGAGGATGAGTTTTTTAATGATCTAATGACAGAACATAATTTAGTTTCAGTAGTTCATTGAAAATAAAAAATTAGTTTTATTGTTAATCTGTGGTAATAATTTCATGTAAAGGTGTCTCATTTTCGATGTTTTTTAAGGTATCTTGTATCTTGTGTAATATCCATAACTCTGGATTACATTGAAATAATGATTTGAAATTTTTAGACAAAGGAAGTATTCCTACCAAATTTCAAACATTTATACAGAAAAACAAGTGAATACCTAGCGATTTTCTAAATTTGCTATTCAGATCGACTATACTTGTCGTCATAAGTATGGACTGGAGATTGCTACTTTATTGCCAATTCTTGGGCAATGTTGAACATGCTACGTTATAAAGAAGCGGTAACACCGCAGGGCAAGGAACAGGATGCGGAGAAGGGGAATACTTGGACATTAGCCGTATTCTTTCGCTGGGTTGGATCAGATCCAACTGATCGTATGGATTAAATCAGATTAGGTCATTTGGACGCAGATGAATTTATTCGAAAGTATACAAAGTATCTGTCAAAATCAGTCGGAAAAATGAATTTCAATTTTCTATATTTACCATTGTTTATTGTATAAATTTCTTTTAGAACCTTAAATGTAACCTCTTGTCCTGATTGACTTATAAAATATGACAGATTCTTCCGCCGCTTCCGCCATTTTTCAATCTTAAGTGATATGATCTTTCTAATCAAGTTTTTGTTGGAGTAGATGGCATTGATCTGGATTACTTGGTCTTGGGGTGGGGATACTGATCGGAATTCAAAAGAACATGCAATTTACTAATCCATGTAACATGGATCTGATCCAACGCAGCGAAAGAATACGGCTATTAATCCATACTTATTTGGCGGCGAATATAATACACGTTTATAACTTAAAACGAAGTAGGCTATTATTGAAACAAATGTAAGTGTTAAGTGACATATGTCACTTAACGCTAACTAATTCGAAATATTTCGAGTTAGCTTTCGGTGTTACTGTGAAATTTTTTGCGTTTCTCGCAAATATAGTTTCTTTTCAGTGTAAAAGATCATATGTTCGCCGCCAACACAACGAGTCGTTACCTCTGTTCCAGAAGTCAACTCTCTGTGGACCGGACAGAAGCCACAGATTACACCACACTGATGAGCACCAAATAGTGCGAAACGCGTCTGTGATTACTTGTTGTGCTGACCGGCTTGTGATGATTGAAGCTTACTCAGAAATTGTAAACTGGTGAAACATGACGTAACTTTGTAATATTTTTATTAGAAATTAGGTAATTTCGAAAATCACCACAAAAAAGAGCGTTAGCCATGTAATTGAAACAAATAATGTTAATGATCACCCGAACAACTACCTGTCAAGCTAGGTTAGTTTATGTTTATTATTATTATTATTATTATATGTAAAATTACGTAATAGGGTATTCTCTCATGATTACCAATATTAAAAATATTAAAGTTGATTGGTAAACAAGAGGGAAAAAACAAAAAAAAATATCATACATTAATGGCCGCGTTAATAAGCAGTACTTTGCGGTTGTTTGCGGTCTAACAGGATATGATATTACAATGTATTGTCAAATTGATAGGTGTCATATGCCATTTTTAAACATATTAGGGGTCATTCCTAGTTGCATCGCAAAATATAAACATTTTCCTGATACTACGTTAATGATAAATAAAATTAGAATGAATCTCGTCAACAAATAGGTGTAATCGATTACGTTTAGTAATACTCAACCTTTCGTTAAAAATATGAGGTTTCCGCTGCATTATACTGGAGAAAATATAGCTAGCCGTGTCTACCGTTTTTATTTAGTGGTTTAGAACTGTCATTTATGACAGGCAGAAGAAATTTTATGTCTAGTAACTATAAAATAAGGACCTTGATGAAGATTCATTAATTTCAATAGATTAGTTTTAAATAAACATGAATTTTCCAAGTTATTCCAAAAGCTTATAGTGCAGATCTCAGGGAATCGATTTTGACATAACTCGATCCAGAAATAAGTTTTTTATATGCCTTCTTTACATTTTTTTACTGTACGTATTATCTTAATATACAGGGTGAGTCTGGGAAGACGCCACCCTCCCCCTTCTACTTTTTACTTCCTTGTACGTAAGTAAAGGAAGTATTGTAATCGCGAAAAATTTCGGTTTTCAGATTTCAGCGGAAATATCCATTTTGATCATCCCTGAATCCATTTTGACTAATTTCTTCGTGAGTCTGTACTTACGTACGTACGTACGTCAGTACGTATCTCGCATAACTCAAAAACGGTAAGCCATAGAAAGTTGAAATTTTGTATTTAGGACTCCTATAACATCTAGTTGTGCACCTCCCTTTCTGGTTATTACACAATTTCCAGAAGTGGCACTTTACATGAAGCCTATAATAGATTTTAATGAAAAACTGTTTTAAAATATAATCCAAAACTTTTCAAATTTAGTATACAAGGCTTTTATGTCAATCGAAATAACATAATAGATTTTGGATAAAATAGGCTAACCGGAAGTGGTACATTACTTGAAGTTGTTAACAGTTTTTGTTGAATAAAATGATTTTATTCTGATTTTAGAAATAAATGCTTCAAATAAAAGTTTTAGAGAATTAATTTCTGCGTCTAGCACATCAAGTATTATTAAATTAGCCCTTTGTATAAGCGAGATATGTAAATTTAAAAATTATATACTTTTTGTTTTTGTAATAAAGCTTGCTATGGATTGGGACAAAAACATAAAAAAAAGTTCATGTCAAATTACGTTAAATACGTGCAATTTTTTGATTCGTACAATAACAAATATTACATTTTTATTGTGAAATTAGTCATATTCATTGTTGTAATCAAATATTTCTTTGTTGTAATCAAAACTCTCTTTAAAAAGAACCGGGTTAGATTAATGTTAATTTAAGAATGATAGTAGTAAATGAATTATTTTTTATTCTATATCAAAATATTTCTCGGGCTTGGCTTAAGCCTGTCAATATTTTGTTATTTAATTATTAAAAAAATATGTATAGTTTAATAATCGTACAAGGAAGTCGTGTGGTGTCCACATCAGATTTTTTATTATAAGTAATAGAAAAAAATGGCTCATATAAAAGTTTTATTATTTTAAATATATCGTTGAAAAGAGAAAAAAATGACTGCTTATATTTTAGTAAAATAATTATAGGTTGCTATTTAAAAAATAAAAGTTGATAGTCGTATCTTGGAAATATGACTATAAAAAATCTGATGTGGCCGACACAATACCTCCTGTTTAATTTAATTTTTATTTATGTAAATACTTCTTCTTCGCTTCAGGTATTAGGCAAAATGCCTGTTACGGAACCTACCGTTTTCTTGGACGTCCCACGTTTTTTCTTCCTCTGCATTTATATTTAATAGCTTTCAGTGGGAGTCTTTCTTCACTCATTCTATTTATATGTTCTTTCCAATCATGTCTATATTGTTTAATTTTTTCATTTATGTTATATATGTTTAATTCACTTCGAACATCTTCATTTTTAAATCTATCTATTCTGCTGCATCCCTTTACTCTTCTGAGAAATTTCATATCCTATGTCTAGATTCTACTTTCTTGTTGTTTTGTGATTGTCCATGTTTCGTTCCCGAATGTGAGTGTTGATACTGCAATTGTTTTGTAGAATTTTATCTGTGTATCCTTTCTTGTTTTATTTTTTAGGTTTCGGTTTATAGTTCCGCATATACTGTTGAATCTGTTTAGCTTTTGTTCGACATCATTGCAATAATCGTATGTTACATCGCATCCCAGGTATTTGAAGTGTTTAACTTGTTCTAAGGTTTTATTATTTATTATTATTTTAGTTCTTACTGGGTTAGTTCCTATGAAGGCCATTGTTTTGGTTTTTTTGATTGATATCTTCATGTCATATTTTTCGCAGGTTTTCTGTAGTTGGTATACGCATTTTTGAAGTTTATCTTCAGTTTCAGCAATTATAGCTAAATCGTCAGCATATAAAAGAGAGTTAAAAATGGTGTACTTATCCAGATAAATTCCTTCGTTGCTTCGTTGTATTTTGATTTGCATTCACGCATGATGTCGTCTATGTATATATTGAAGAGGGTTGGAGAAATGCTCCTTTGTTCTATAAATACTTAAAATTAAATTTAAATACCGGGTTCAATCCCGACCGACGCCAAATATTTCGAATTTTAAATGGCACAAAAATGACCCCTGTGGTGCACTCTCCACGCCAGCAATAAGTGCTTGTGAGTTGACACCTGGTAAACGCCCGCAAGGTACAAATATGTCATCATCGTTACCAAAATCTGTGTAAAAAGCAAATTAGCACACTCAGCAATGGGTAATATGTCGTGATGATATATTTATTTTATTTATTTATATACTTATCTATATTCATCGCTGGCGTGGAGAGTGCACCATAGAGGTCAATTTTGTGCCATTTAAAGTTCTGAAATATTTGGCACGAAATAAGGAAAAACAAATTTAAAATATACAGTGGGTTACGAAACTATTCGTACACTTTACTTTTATCAGTAAAATGTACAATAAAAAGGGTTATCATAAATCATAAAATAAATTCATTTAAAAAATTAAACATAGTCTTCTTCCAATGTTTCAGAATCAAATGATGGTCATCAAATTTAACAAATGTTTAATTTACTTTTCTGTATACTCAACTGTAAACAACTATCTACCTTTTTAGTAACGACGGGCTCGACGGCTCGACCCATGATGTACCAGCTCGCCCGTAAATGCTTACTGGCCGAATGACGTAAATAGCTATTATATAATATTGCTGAAAACAAATTATATACAAAAATTGAGACACAAAATTATTCGTAACCTACAGTTACAAAATTATTTAACACATAATACTACATTTTAATTCGATTTTAATATTTAATATACTCATTGGCTTTAATTACAGCATCCAGTACTCAGTAGTCATTGATTTTATTAAATTAGATTATATGGAAGATAGAATTTTTCCCATTCGTCAGTCAGATTCGCCCGGAGTTGCTACATAAATAGTAGAAAATATTTTTTGCGGTGTCGTCTATCTAGCCCCGAGCATATATTCTCGATAGGATTGAAATCAGGAGACTGGAGAAGTGTTTTAAATTGTTTCGGTATGTTGTAAAAGAGCAATTCTTTACCAATAAGTGCAGTATGTTTGGGATAATTATATTTCTAGAATATAAAATCCCCTCCCAATCCAAATTCATCTACACGTTACATTAATACTGTATTTTTTATTATTTTTATTTTATTAGTATATATTTTTATTTTATTTATCTATTAAGTATATGATACGTGAATAATAATAATTAATTAATTATTAAAATGACAGGGCGGGCACGTGCCCGAGTGCCCCCCCCCCCTCTAAATCCGCCACTGAGTAAGACAATAGAATTTTTCTGTGGCGGCTATTAATTTTGTCTCAAAAATGACTGGAACGTTTAGTATTTGTACCACGGTATTTGTTAATTTCGTTTATATAATCAGTTTATTTTTATATCTAGTTATATGAGGGTAGTAGTCCTGATTGTAAAAGATTAAAGACGAGCTTTTAAAGTGTAAAGATGAAAACATTGGAATTTGTAATAGGCATTTATAATATAGAAAGATAATATTAGTTAATAATGAGATTTACAGAATGTACAAATGATTTTGGTGTATCATCAATATTACCCGAGGTACCTTAAAAAAAACATCGACAATAAGAAATCCTATACAGGTATGAAACGAATACTTTAAGAATAAAAGGTTCATTGGCAATAGACTTGTTTATGGGATAGCACAATAATCATCTGAGCTAAATTGATTCAAAGGCGAATTTACATTCTACACTTTGGATCTACATCGTGGGTGAATCGTTAGTAGTGAGTGGTGTAAATATGATGCTTTATATAATTCCGTTTTAAAAAGTTGAATTTTACCTAATTTTATGACGTTATGAAATGTCACTTTTTACATAATTGATACGAAATGAGTTTTGTAAAGACAAGTATTACAATGACCGCTATTGTAATACGAATACAGTTTGCGTAATCGAGCCGTAGGTTCTTTCTTTTTAAAATATTATTTTTGACAAGGTCCAATAGCAAAATGCATCACCATGTATACATTTCACTCCGAACTACCCCTGACTACCACGAAGCATACATTGTCTGGATGCAATATAAATCGATAAAGATAGCGGTGCGGAAATTTCTATGACGAAGGATTTGTATCGTGTAAAATATCGACCGGATGGGATTCACCGGCGTGGAAATATTTGAATTTCTACAGAACGAACAAAATGTTGGACAAACATTTCGATCCGGGGGATTTCGAACAGTGGAATGCACTCCCAACCTAACTATTTCACTAGGCTACACTTTGAAAATGGATGAAATTTAATTGGAATGCTGTAATACAGTACGTTTCATTTACATTGCAGATGAATCATCCGCAATGTACATACAAAGTGCAAAAGTGTAAATTCGCCTTAAAATTCAGTGGAACAATAATTATTTTACATGTTTTACGTGCCTACTTTTACAATGAAAATTTATGTTTCAGACAATCATTAAGTTGAGGCTTCCGCTGCGCTTCTGTTCCATTTGCGAAAAGAATCTTGAGTTGTTTAGTACATTTAAGAAAGACTGTGTGCAGAACAGTCTACGTCTGGAAACATGGATCAAGGAGGTACAGGACAATACAGACGTGACGGAGGAATGCTCGACATCTGAGACAAATATTAATAAAATACATGAAGTATATATTAAAGAGGAAGTGGTAGATGAAAGTGATAATTTAGATGTAAAATATTCATTAAACGAAATGTCCATTAAAGAAGATCCGATACAAGAATATGCCTCTGACCGTGAATTTGGTAATGTGCCACAAGAAATATTGAACGAGGAAAGCCGACTGCAAACAGACACTCATCTTCAAGAAGATAGCAGCGTTGACATGAACGACGATAGTGATCAAAATTCTGATGACCCTGACGATGTAGTTTCTGATAATAATGAAAATATTTTAGTTACGTCTAGTGCAGGTCTTAACATTTATACATGTTTAATTTGTAACAAAGGTTTTAAAAACTTATCGTATTTAAAAATTCGTCACATGAAAATTCATTTAGGAAAAAAAGATTTTCAGTGTAATGAATGTAAAAAAAGGTTTACGCAAAAATCGCACTTAACCGCACATGTGAAACTACACACTGGAATAAAAGAATTTCAATGTAATGAATGTAAAAAACGGTTTACCCGAAAATCACACTTAACTGTACATATGAAAATACATACTGGAGTTAAAGAATTTCAATGTACTGAATGTGAAAAATGTTTTACACAAAAATCATACTTAGCCAGACATATGAAACAACACTCTAGCATGAAAGATTTTCAGTGTAATGTATGTAAAGAAAGGTTTTCACGAAAATCACAACATATGAAACGACACACATATAAAAATTATTGTTTGATTTGCAATCAGTTATTTTTACTCAAAGAAAATCTGGACCAACATATGGAAAGACATAATAATACATGATTTTAAGTGCATTACATATAATAAAATGTTTGTTAAAAAAGTCCCTTAATTAAACATATGATAATTTACTCGTATTCTCGAATAAAAAGCTAGGGAAATATTCTACATTATTTTTATATAAATATAATATACCTATTCTATATCAAAATGATTCAATAAAATACGAAATTGAACATCAACATACAACTTTTATTTACACCCATTGAATTAGAATATAAAACAAAAGTGGACCAGCTGTAATTGTAAAGTAGGTACATATAATACTATAATCCATTTATAAATTAAGAGGATATGTCATCTGTCAAACTTAAACAAAACAACTGTTTAACATGTTTTGTTTTATTTGTCATGGCAGTCTGTACAGTTAAAAAAGTTTTATATTGCTTCTCTCTCGCGAACGAAACGCATGTAAACAATAAATTTGAACTTATATCAAGCAGTTTTTCATTTGAATATTTTTTGTATATGCACTTTTGTTCTAAAATTAATAGGGCAGAAATTACAACCATATGATAATTTTATTGAAATTCCTATAGGCCATAAAAAGTACACACCCGGTATAATTGATTAGAAACAGTTATTTATTAAGCCGGGTTTATGCAGCAATATCATAGTCATTGCCATAGTTGTAGTTTTAGCCTTAAGAATTAAAATGTTTTATTCTACTCCCATGCATGAAGTGTGTACTTCACGTATCAATTTTTATGTGTGAAGCTTGATTTTTTGTACACTGTGCGTGAAGTAAATAGTTCAGTTTTAACCCTACAATGAATATCTTTATATACACGTAAATCATATGTTGGTAAATGGTCCGTAGAAATAACAACTTCATGAGAAATGTGTTATTAATTTATATATATATATATATATATATATATATATATATATATATATATATATATATATTATTGCAAGGTCGTAGAAAAAGTATAGTATGTAACACGTGTGTGAAGCCTATTTTACATTCGGGTGGTTTGCAACACTCGTCTTCGGCTCGTGTCGCAATCTCCACCCTCATGTAAAAATTTCAGCTTCACACACTTGCCACATAATATACTATTATAATAGAGCTGTTTATGCAACATCGTTATCGGTATCATGAACATAATCATAATTACAGAATATGTAGTTTTAGAACTACACAGTAGCTGTTAAAAAGGATGAAGAAAATGGTGTATTGGATTAATTTTAAGACTATGACGACTTACAATCTGCACATGCCTAAGAATTGTTAAAATGAAATTGTGATGTCTATTATGAACAAACTAGCAATAACTATGTTGTCTCTCTTAATCATTAACATATCTATATTTATTTATTCGGCAAATATAATATAAATTATAAGTACACTTAATTGAAGTTCGAAAGTGACATAATAGTCTTAGCTAAAATGCTGTATAAACGGTCATCGTAAGACTGTTTTTATGATTAAAACTATGATTATGATAGTGGCTATGTGATTGCTGCATAAACCCGGCTTTACTCACTTGTAAATTTCATTTATTGATACCGCCTACTACGTTCGAAAATTAATCTTTACGAATTATTATAGTTGCCGTTAAATAAGTATTCACTGGCCATGTTGAAAATGCAATGTTATGAAGAAGCGGCAACACCGCAAGGCAAGGGACAGGCTGCGGAGAAGGGAAAAAGTTGATCATCAGTCCATACTCATTTGACGGCGAGTGTAAAATTCACTGCTTACTTGTTAATTTTTTATTAAGTTAGTAATGTAAAATACTATTTATTCACAACCGATGGGCAATATGGCAATTTCTGATTTAAAAAGTCAGATTTACTTCAGGTGAAACAATTTTACCACGTATTATTTGAAATTTAAAGTAAATCTCAATTGAAGTATAATCTACCTGCTCTTCTAATTTAAAACAATTGCCTACGCGGTAACTGAAATATTTGAAATTAAATTTGGCCTTTTTAACCCATATGAAGAATAGAAAATGGCAAAATGAACATAACATTTTAAATTATAATTTTTATATCCAAACTGACATTTAATCGAAAAACTAGTATGTTAAGAGCATTGTGTACTCCTATACTAAAATATGAAGCGAAAATTCAAATAAATTGTTCCTGTACTGGAACTATTAACATTTTAAAAAATTCAACATTAGACAAACATACTTCTGATACGAACCTACATTTAAAAAAAATAATTATCGAAATCTATTAATACTGGACTTTGATTTTAATGGGAAACCCAAGATTCAGTAGCATTTCTTGTTTTCCCATTAAAATAAAAGTCAAATACTGATAGATTTCAATAATACTTTTTTTAAAAGCAGGTTCATATCTTTGTCTAATATTGAATTTTTTAAAATGTTAATAGTTCTGATACAGGAACAATTTATTTGAATTTTCGCTTCATATTTTAGTATAGGAGTACATAATGCTCTTAAACAAGACTAATTTACGAATTTTATATAAAAATTTGAAAATTATCTAAAAGCCAAATTTAATTTTAATAACTCAAAAAAATTATAATCTGAAGATATGATAAATAGGTAAAAGTTCATGAAGATAGGAATAAATAAGGAGGGAGCAAGTGGCTTTAAAAGTGAAACCATTTTCCCCACTCTAGGTAGCGCCTAACTGTCAATCTTTGCTCTTTTAACAAAGCTATTTTGTTTCGGTTGTTTACGATTGTGTTGTTTAAGAGTGTTCAGTTTATTTTTCGTCTTTTCACTTGATATAGTAAGAATTATTTTGCAAAATTTTGTTCATACGAATAGATTTTCTAATTTAACATACCATTTTTTAGATCTTAGAACATGGATCTCTAAATAATCACATAGATAATACATTTCATAAAAAACTATGCGCCTATTATTTTTAAGTAAGATTTCATTATTTGGCAAAAAAATCAGTAGATAAATCTGAAAACATTCGGCTTAAATATATGTTGAAATAATTTTATATTTGTTTTGCCTCATTATAAAATATATTTGAAATACAAACTGAAGGGTGATATTTGTTTTATTATTTTGTTGTGATGGGAAATGGGTTTCGGCAATTATAATACAACAGAATATAACGAAGAGTTTTATTAATTTGTCTGACGCAGTTAAAAACACACACACGCTAAAAACTTGACAGGCTCAGTGTTGCCGACACAAGAAAATGGAATATTGTTTATAGTAAAACAATAACTTAGTTAAAAATCACTTTATTATTTTCACACTGACTATAGTTTCGACCTACAAGGTCATCATCAGACAAGATATAAAAAAATATTACAAAGATAAACGAGTATTTATACACCAATTACATATAAGCAGAAAAGAGGGGAGTATAAAATAAGTTAGTTGGAAATTTCTAATGACACTAAGAGGTTAAGCTTAATACCTTTTTCGGCAAAATGTAGCGGTATAATTTTGTCATCCGGCGAGTGGTTATTTTCTAAAAGATGGTTAGCACATGTGGAATTTTCTTTTTTAAAATTAAATGAACGTAAATGTTCTTTGAATCTTGTATGAAAGTTGCGATCAGTTTGACCAATATATACACCATCACAATTATTACAGTGTAATTTATAAACGCCAGATTTATAGATTGCTGGTGTGGTATCTTTATTGTTGAATATACAGCTGGAAAGTTTTTTGAAAGGTTTGAAAGAAACCTGTACATTATGTTTAGACAATATTTTACCAATTTGTTCGCTAATATTCCCAAAATATGTAAGAGAGATGAACCGTTTATTTTGGTCGGGTTGACTTTTTGGGATTTTTGGGTAAACTAAAATTTATGATTTAGAAGATTTAGAAATAAATTCTGCCGTCTGATAGGTCAAAATCCACACCTAGTTCACAACCCGCAGAATAGCATGCGACATCAGGAATTTTAGGGAACTAAATAAATGGCGGCCAGTAGGACATGTAAAATATGCAAACGTTGTCAAGAACCATTGTTTCATTTAATAGAAAAATAAGTTCTCATGCTTTAATTTTTTAATTTCATTTAAAAGTATATGAAAAAATAAGGGAAATATAGAACAGTTACAGTGTATTAAGAACTAACTCGGTGTAGGCTATGAACAGAGAAACGTTTCTCTGTTTGTACCGTTCTTTTCGTAATTTTCCGGTAAAAAAATACGTGGCGCCGTAGCGGAGTAATGTGATTCAGTAACCAATTTATGGTTTAAAACGTCACGAAGTAATGAAAACAAAAAAATGTATATTATGATACCAAGTGTATAAGCTGGCCTTTAAAGGACTCACAAGTTTAAAGTCACGACGCGAAGCGCAGTTGTTTTAATGTCGTAAGTGCTTTAAAGGCACTTATACACGTGTATCATAATTTATTTTTTTAGTATACCTGACCCTGCATTATAATCGCATAAAATAAAGCTGGAATGCATTAGCAAGACTGTTCTGTATGACGTCATACTGTTGACATGATGACGGAACTTGTTTACTTTTTGTTGTTTACGTTACTTAACTCTATTTTTGCTTGTTTGTGTCTCTGATGGTCTAGTATGTATAAATCGTCAACTCTGATGTGTACATTCAAAATTACAAGCAATTAAAATTAAGAATGATATAAAACATCCTTTCACAAACTGCATGCGTTTATGAAGGGAATTGTTAAAATATAAACTGTAAAATGGATATGTTGTGTGCAGCCATCCAGCTTCAATGTAATGTAGTACACAATGTTTCATTTTCATGTGTTGGCAACCTAAGCCTGTCAAGTTTTTATTGTGTGTGTGTGTCTTTAATCGCGTCGGACCTACTAATAAAGCTCTTTTAGTTATTTCCTGTTGTGTTATAATTACCGAAACCCATTTCCATTCCCATCATAGGTTATGGGTTCAGACACGGTTCAAAATCGCATACGCGTTTGAGTTTCGGTAATTTCGTGCAGAGAAAGACAATTTTGGCATTCAGACAACGAGGCTACAAGACAAAGACAAAATGGCCGACGCAGCACAACAGCATTCATACGATAGTAGTAGTATCGAGGTAAGTATTCGAAAGTTAGCAAATGATGATCATTGGGAAACCTGGAAGGGGCAAATTGAACGTTGTTTGAAAGAACAGTGTCTCTATTCGATTATCGATGGCATGCGGCAATGCCCAGCGGCGCCACAGAGCAACGATGAACCATCCGCGAGATATCAACGAGACACCGCGCGCGCTCTCGTGTACTCGGTACAGCACTCGGAGAAGAAGTTACCATCTATGTCCGCAAGAAAACGGATGTGAAAGAAATTTGGAATATGTTATTGTCAGTATTTCAACAATCTTCTTTACAGCGGCTGTACACATTGTTCGATAGTTTCTTCGAAATTTCGAAAGATGACGCTACATCTATTACGAAACACGCTACTAAATAAGCCAATGGTTTTAACGACATTCTTGTAGAATTTCAAAACACTTGGTTCCAAGTACCAATATTATCGTTCAACGTGATATCGTGTTCAAGAAGTCGAGCAAACACAAAGATCCTCATCAAAAATTTGCGTTCGATTGAGAATTCGTTTACGTCACACGGAACATAGCAGACGTCTAGCGCTTTCTACGCAAAACCAAAACCACAGAAAACTCAGAAGATTGAAAACAAAATTTTCCTCGGCTGATACCTCATCGCTGATTGCAGAAAGAACAGCGAGCCAGACTGCAAGCAACAATACTTACGAACCCAATTCGAAAGACAATATACTAGGTACGTTATTCGCTACATAGCTGGCAGTCACCATAGATTTTGCTCCTGTTGATTCTTGAATTTCGGATTCTGGTACGACGCATCACATATCAACGAACAAACAACATTCGAGAAGTTCTCGATTCCGCAACGCGTTGAGACAGCTTGTGAATATTTTTTTCTCACATATGGGTCCGGAAAAATAAATATCGAGGTGTACGTAAATGGAAAATTGTCATCAGCTTCTTTGAATAACGTTTGGTACATTCCTGAAGCTCGTCATCAACTTCAAGCTGTGAAACACGGAAATGACATTACTTTCCACCACGATGGTGTACAAATTCGACGAGACGGTGAACTCATCGCGGCTGGAAAGCTCGCCTGTTCTGTATACATCATGGAAATGTCGTCCGTGCTCCAGATTCTATGGTGGAATCTAACCTCGTTACAACTGAAGAAATGCTACAAGCATGGCACGAACGTTTGGGCCACCAAGATAAACGCCATGTGCGCGATGTATTATCCCGTGTCGGTATATAAGTAAAGTGTTCGGACATCATGTCATTTTGTTATAGTTGTCGTGATCGTCCGCAGATTGTCGGTGAACTGATAAATGCCAATGTAAACGGTCCAATGTCGATCGATCATTTAATGGTTTTCGATATTATGTGGCCTTCAAAGACCATTATTCTCGTTACGTTCGCATATTTTTCATGAAAGAAAAAAGTGGCTACGCATTAGGAAACGTTTCTAAACGAGTGTGATACGGCAGGACATAAAGTGAAAGTTTTCCGTTCGGACTGTAGTACCGAATTTCAATGTTCCGCGGTAATGAAACTGTTCCAGAAACGTGGCTTCGATTTTCGTACGTCGTGTCCATATACTCCTGAACAAAAAAAAACGGTGTTGCAGAACAAGCAAATAGGCATGTCGTTGAACTAGATCGTTCGATGCTTTCAGTTAGTCAGCTGTCAAAATCGTTTTGGCCTCACGCGTGTGATATGGCAGTGTTTTTAATTAATCGCACAGGAAAGCCTGGTGGTTCAGGTAAAGCTTCTTTCGAGTTGTGGAGTGGCAAGGTAGTCGATAGTTTTGATTACTTGCGAATCTTTGAATCAGAATGCTACGTTAACATCCCTAAGAAGTTAGTCATGAAAAATTGCAAATCCGTGAAAACTCCTGTTAAAATCCAACTTCAGACAAATCGTTTGATGTATATATATATATATGATGCACGGTATCTTGTCACCTCCGGTACATGGAAAAGGCGACCTGGCCTCCGGGTCTTCCCATTTAGCTACATCGACAAAAAATGTATATATGGGGTGTTGAAATGATAATCAATCCGAATTCCTTGAGAGGGGAAAAGATTTTTAAGTTTTTATGGGGACATATATGGGGAGCACAGAAAGTACGCTGTGACCTCCGAAAACTGTATATATGCGTACACCTTGTAGTCGTTGTTGCCTCCGACAGTGTTGCCATATTATCGGAGGTCACATAGACACCTCTTTATCTGCGTTCTGGATTTTTAATATGAATACGTATACAGACTGATAGTTTGCACCATATTTTTGGCAAAAACACATTTTAGGGTCTTTACAATACGATTTTACTATTTTTACGATGATGTCTGTATGTGTGTGTGTGTGTGTGTGTGTGTGTGTGTGTGTGTGTGTGTGTGTGTGTGTGTGTGTGTGTGTGTGTGTGTGTGTGTGTGTGTGTGTGTGTGTGTGTGTGTGTGTGTGTGTGTGTGTGTGTGTGTGTGTGTGTGTGTGTGTGTGTGTGTGTGTGTGTGTGTGTGTGTGTGTGTGTGTGTGTGTGTGTGTGTGTGTGTGTGTGTGTGTGTGTGTGTGTGTGTGTGTGTGTGTGTGTGTGTGTGTGTGTGTGTGTGTGTGTGTGTGTGTGTGTGTGTGTGTGTGTGTGTGTGTGTGTGTGTGTGTGTGTGTGTGTGTGTGTGTGTGTGTGTGTGTGTGTGTGTGTGTGTGTGTGTGTGTGTGTGTGTGTGTGTGTGTGTGTGTGTGTGTGTGTGTGTGTGTGTGTGTGTGTGTGTGTGTGTGTGTGTGTGTGTGTGTGTGTGTGTGTGTGTGTGTGTGTGTGTGTGTGTGTGTGTGTGTGTGTGTGTGTGTGTGTGTGTGTGTGTGTGTGTGTGTGTGTGTGTGTGTGTGTGTGTGTGTGTGTGTGTGTGTGTGTGTGTGTGTGTGTGTGTGTGTGTGTGTGTGTGTGTGTGTGTGTGTGTGTGTGTGTGTGTGTGTGTGTGTGTGTGTGTGTGTGTGTGTGTGTGTGTGTGTGTGTGTGTGTGTGTGTGTGTGTGTGTGTGTGTGTGTGTGTGTGTGTGTGTGTGTGTGTGTGTGTGTGTGTGTGTGTGTGTGTGTGTGTGTGTGTGTGTGTGTGTGTGTGTGTGTGTGTGTGTGTGTGTGTGTGTGTGTGTGTGTGTGTGTGTGTGTGTGTGTGTGTGTGTGTGTGTGTGTGTGTGTGTGTGTGTGTGTGTGTGTGTGTGTGTGTGTGTGTGTGTGTGTGTGTGTGTGTGTGTGTGTGTGTGTGTGTGTGTGTGTGTGTGTGTGTGTGTGTGTGTGTGTGTGTGTGTGTGTGTGTGTGTGTGTGTGTGTGTGTGTGTGTGTGTGTGTGTGTGTGTGTGTGTGTGTGTGTGTGTGTGTGTGTGTGTGTGTGTGTGTGTGTGTGTGTGTGTGTGTGTGTGTGTGTGTGTGTGTGTGTGTGTGTGTGTGTGTGTGTGTGTGTGTGTGTGTGTGTGTGTGTGTGTGTGTGTGTGTGTGTGTGTGTGTGTGTGTGTGTGTGTGTGTGTGTGTGTGTGTGTGTGTGTGTGTGTGTGTGTGTGTGTGTGTGTGTGTGTGTGTGTGTGTGTGTGTGTGTGTGTGTGTGTGTGTGTGTGTGTGTGTGTGTGTGTGTGTGTGTGTGTGTGTGTGTGTGTGTGTGTGTGTGTGTGTGTGTGTGTGTGTGTGTGTGTGTGTGTGTGTGTGTGTGTGTGTGTGTGTGTGTGTGTGTGTGTGTGTGTGTGTGTGTGTGTGTGTGTGTGTGTGTGTGTGTGTGTGTGTGTGTGTGTGTGTGTGTGTGTGTGTGTGTGTGTGTGTGTGTGTGTGTGTGTGTGTGTGTGTGTGTGTGTGTGTGTGTGTGTGTGTGTGTGTGTGTGTGTGTGTGTGTGTGTGTGTGTGTGTGTGTGTGTGTGTGTGTGTGTGTGTGTGTGTGTGTGTGTGTGTGTGTGTGTGTGTGTGTGTGTGTGTGTGTGTGTGTGCGCGTGCGTGCGTGCGTGTGTGTGTGACCGCGGTTTCGGCCGCGATATCTCCAATACTAGAATTCCAAAAATTACAATTCTTGCGTATTCCCCTTCGTTACAACCATATGCAGACTAGATTTTGGTTATAATTGGTCAACCGGAAGTATCTTCATTTGAAGATTTTAACAGTTTTGCTTGAAAAATATTATTATAACTTACAGAATATATTATTCTCTATACGATTTGATTGCATTTCATATTCAACAGATATAGAGTTAAAGAATTATAAAGATAATAAATTTCATAAATCAGTCAGCTATGCTAACTTAACCATGGAAACTGCTAATATATTCAGGTAATTCAAATTGACAGATGTCAGTATCAATAAAAAGTAAATGAATGAAAGAATAAGGGAAATAACTTTAGTGTTTCTAGAAAGATATAAGAGAGACGATTACATTGGTTTGAACATGTCATGAGGAGAAATGAATATATTAGAATAAGAATGAATAGCTTAGTAATAGAAGGTCAAAGAAACATAGGAAGACCAAATATAAGATGGAAGGATTGTATTGCGGAAGACTTGAGCGAAAAGGAACTGAATGAGGACGATATGCAAAACAAAAATGAGTGGAAGAAGAAAATAAAAAATAGCGATCGCCCTAAAGAACGGGAAAAACTAAAGAAGAAGAAGATGTCAGTGTCAAGTGAAATTTGCATAGTTTGTTCATGAAATATTTTTACTGGAAATATAGGATATTTTGCAAGAAAATTTATGTATAGGGCTCGTGCAGTGACGTGACTTTGCTGACTTTGGCAAGCAGATATGGGGACCCGTGTCAAAATGACAGTTATTAATTACGTCCATAACAGACAAAAGTCATAATATTTCATTCAAAATTTCAAGATTTTCTTATTTCATGTGGTTTATTTGTTATCAGGCATGTGGACTTCAGTTGTCGAGAAAAGGAATCATAAAATACCAAAAAATGAAATTTTGAATGTATAATTGACATTTGTCAGTTACGGACATACTTAATAGCTGTTATTCTGATATCTGCTTGCCAAGGTCAGAAAGTCATGTGACTGCTTGTGCCCTATACATAAATTTTCTTGCAAAAGATCCTATTTTTTCAGTAAAATTATTTTATAAACAAACTATGAAATATTATTTACACATTTAATGTTATTATAAATATTAAAGAATATTCTATTATCTATACGAATTCATATTCAATGGATATAGAGTTAAAGAATTATAAAGAAATTAAATTTTATTAATTAGCCAACCTATGCTATAATCATAGAAACAACTACTATGTTAAGAAAATTCTAACTGAAAAGATAATGAATGTGGTAGAGATGAGGATGTTGAGATAGATGTTGGGGAAGACACGGAAAAATACAATAAGGAACGAATGAATAAGGGAAATAACTCGAGTAATAGAAGTTTCTAGAAAGATACAAGGGAAACGATTACACTGGTTTGAATATATCATAAGGAAAGATGTAGAATATATTGAAATAAGAATGAATAGCTTAGTAGTAGAAGGTAGAAGAAACAGAAGAAGACCAAAGATAAGATGAAAGGACTGTATTGCGGAAAACTTGAAATAAAAGGACCTAAATGAGGACGACACGCAAAAGAGAAATGAGTGGAACAAAAATATAAAAATTGCGACCCCTAACGAATGGGAAAAGCTAAAGTAGAAGAGGATATCAGTGTCAAGTGCCATTTGCATAGTTTGTTTATGAAATAATTTTACTGGAAATTTAGAATCTTTTGCAAGAAAATTTATGTATGGAATTTGTACATAATACACAGGATTGAGGGAAGGTATTGTGCTGGCCACAACAGATTTTTTCTGTATGTATGAAGCAAATTCTATCTCTAAAGCATCAACTTCTGCAGCGGTCCATCCTAAAATTATTGTTAGTTCCCAATTATTTGTACCCATTCACAAACTTAGATCTGCGATTTTTCTTTAGAAGCTGCATACAAAATTTTTTCAAGATTGCGTTCTCAAGTTACCGTGCGCGCGGACCGATCGACCTATCGAGGGAATGAGTGAGGGAACTCCCCGCTGTCGCTCGATACAAAAAAAGTCTTAAATTAAAGCCTTACAAATTATCAATAAATATTTAAATGCCTTTTAATTTAAACGAATGGGTATTATGAAGAACATTCAGACACCGTATGACATTATGAAATATTTTAAATAGTGTAGTATTATATATACATGCCCAATTTGTTGGCGTAATACTTAAAGGCTTTTTGGTAGGACTTACTGCACAGTTTTAACAGCAACTTAGTCCTTGATGACATCATTACCAGATAATACTATCACTGCACGTCTTTTTTTCGCGAGCTTGCAAATATGAAATGAAATCATATGAAAACATCCTTATGACCTCTTCTCCGGCGTTGCCATTTAGCGGAGGCGGTAAAGTAACGTTTGTGATACAAAAATGAGATTTATATAATCGGAGGCGACAACGTGCCCCCCTTATATGTTTTGTGCAACATTAACGCCAGCGGTATATACCGGAACTAAAACTTTTTTTGTGAGTATGGAAGCTACGTTGTCGCCTCCGACCTATTTTTTATTTTTGTGCTTTAGATGACGTCCTAAGGCCAGAACCGATGAGAATATGGAAAAACGTTGTCGCCTCCGAAGTCGGAGGTGACAGCGTTTTAATTTAACATGGCGTTGACATCCTAATTATACAGAGCAACAATATTTCTTAATAACTTTTTTCGAAATCTCATTTTTTTTTAGCATCCCCCCCTCATAAATGAACGAGTCGTTGAGGTTTTTTCATAATAATATGATCCAGTAGCAATAACAATGAAACAATTGTTTTTGAAAAATGTGAGTTGTCAACTTTTTCATATAAATTTTGACAAATAAATCGATTAATAATTACTATAAAAGTTATAATAAGTAAAAATACCTGCCTTTACGGGTAGCGAGTATACAGATATTGTGCTGGCCTATGGTGAAGCTTCGGGAAACGCTGACCAAGGTCGGAACGTTTCCCGAATCGTCATCTTCTACACGTTCGCACTTTAGTACATGTATGTAAATAAAATAAATAAATCTCCGAGATCATTAGTCCTTCAAGCCTGCTGCTCAAGATCGTGGTAGAACTCTCTGATCATAAAGAATATTGAAGAGGATGTTTTGGACTCAACCAGGGTCTAGTACTCCAAGAATAGCACTACAACACATAGTGTCACATATGACAATTTAGAGGATATTGGAACAACAGTTACATCATTTCATGGACGCCTTCAGTATTGTATTGACAATGACGGTGGCCATTTTGTATATTATTTCAATTAATTCTGCATCACTTTTCATCATATTTATACGTTTTCTTGTTCCGTCAATTGTAGAGTTGTTCCTGGTTTACTGCATCCTATAAATTTTCTAACATTTTTGAATGGGGACTTATACAATTCAAATATTTTGGTCGCCATCTAGTGTGTAAAAAAGTATTTAATAATTAGTTATGTAGTGAGCAAGATTTAGCTCGAAGTTTGACGTTTATCACGTGATCCATATTTGGTCCCACATGATCACAACAACCATTGTTTGAAAATGATGCTGTAAAATTTATATATTTCACCGGCTTATCAGTAGAACATTTTAATGTTCTATATGATTTGTTAAAACCCACAGTTATGCCAAAGTTGAAATACAGATATTTCCAAAAAACGCCAAAGAAAACTAAATTTAATAATTTAACATCCAGAGACAAATTATGTATGACTTTAATAAGATTAAGACGTGGATATACACTGAAAGAAATTTCATTATTTTTTCCGTGTCTCTCTCAACAGTGGAATTTGTAGTGTTTACATACATTCAGTTCATGTTTTTTCAAATTGAAACGATGAAATCGAATTTGTTTTCCCTCCGTGAGAATCAGAAAGATTCGATTCCGCAATGTTTCATTAATAACACTTACTACACATAATAACTTAACCAAACTTTGCTGACTAAATAACAAAAAGATTGATCAACGGGGAGGTGCTGAAGAGGGAAAGCATTTGTTCGACTTGGCCATGGTATGTCACCTCGCTCTTTCTAAAAATTTCTTGTCTCTTTCTAAATTATGTGGAGGGAGGTCCGCTGCCGATCCGCCGCCGATGACGTCAAAATCATAAGTCCCCATTGTGTAACTAGTTGTAACATAAAAATTTGACATGTTCTTTTTGACACCTTAGACGAGACTATTCTATCTCTTATCTTTCCCAATTTGTCTATAGTTTCATCTTCTGATGTATTTATCAATCTATTCATCAGTTTCTAATCATTCTTTCATTGTATTCAGCCACAGTCACAAGTCACAATGGAAACAAACAAGAAACAGCTGTTCGTAGACGCACGCCATACGCACGAATAGAATTTTGGCATTATGCAACGCGCTCTAGCGATTAGACATGCAGTTATTTTATTCAACTATAGGCGTTTTTTTCAATATCTAGAAGGTTTTTAAGAAAAAGTTATTAAGAACTATTGTTGTACTCAACGAATTCTATCACTGGTTAAATTTAATGTACTTATTTCTGTTATATCCTGTGTAATAATACTAATATCAATGTGGAGCGGTAATAAATACACATACACAAGAAAAAAAATCTGTTGTGGCCAGCACAATACCTCTCGCCATTTTAATTTTATGTTACATAGGGCATAGGACGAGAGCAGTCGTGTGACTTTGTTGGCCTTGGCAAGCAGATATAGTGGCCCGTGTTTAATGACAGCTATTAATAATGTACATAGGTGTGAAGTATCATAATTTTTTATTCAAAACATTTTCCAAATCCACGTGGATTATTTTCCCCGGCAAGTATATTCCATACTATTGATGACAAATAAACATCAGAATATTTTGAAATTTTGAAAGAAAAATTATGACATATGACAATTGTGACATCTATGTAAATAACTACTAGCCGTCATTTTGACACGCTCGGGCCCTATAAGTAACGAATTTAACATTTCTTGCACATACAAATAATTGAAATTGTATCTCTTCTTTCGTTCTATGAGAAATTTTGTTCTACTCTTCTAATATGTTCAAAATTCTTCAAATTCATTGACAGTATTAGCGGTATCTCCTAAGGATATATGTAATATTAACATACCTATAATTTAAATACATATTTAATTAATAATACAATAATATATATTAAATGTGTTCGTACCTCCCAGAAATATCTGATTTTTGACGCTGACATTTTGCATTTATCTGTCAATTACAAACAATTGAATATCTCAACTGTTTTTTAGGCAACGAGATTTATTACAACAGATTATTCTATATTATTATATACTATATCCCCAAACCTATACTAGATATAATAAAAAAAATAATTGTATCAAATTGAGAATTAATTTTTCTTTAATATTACCAAGAAAAATTTTCAGAAAATAATATTTAGAAGATTTTTTTTCAAGAATCTGCTACTTCCGGTTGTCCAATTGTTACCAAAACCTTTTCAATTCTTCCCATTAATGTCCAATTAGGAACTACGTAGTTAAACAAATATTACGTCTTATAGTTTTTGAGTAATCGTCCTTCCAACGTCCCACACACATACACACACACACATACACATACATCCACACACACACAGACATCATCGTAAAAATGTTAAAATTGGATTGTAGGGACTTTAAAACGTGCTTAATCATTAAAATTTGGATCATGAGTCTAGTTCCTCTCTTAGCGAGAGGTAAAAAAATAGAAAAATAAGACAATATTCATGTTTTTTGTTTCTATTTCTTAAATTCCGCTTTTTTCGTTCCCTGAATCATTGTAAAAAATATTTCTAAACATTCAAAATTGACGTTATTTACACTTATCCTTACAAATCCAGTAATCCGAACACATCGTTAGTCCGAATACCCCTTCACATTTAGCATTTCGGATTAAAGGATTGTATTGCAATAATAATCGTGGAAAATTAATATATCCATTAACAAATGTTACAATAGTATGTAAAGCAGCAGAAAAATATCTGCAAAAAAAATACAAAAAATGTATTTACAAACTAAAATATTATTATTATTATTATGAGTGTGCGTCGAATGTTTTCATATTGTAACGTTTTTATTTATATGGGTGAAATGTAAGACACAGACAAATATTATTAACTAAAAGAATACGTTTATTAAACGGTAAATAAATATTAGAAATATAATTAAAAGATTATAAAAGTAACTAACACTATGATAAACAAATATTAACACTAATTTAAAGACTAAGAATATTATAAGACACTTAAACACTATGATTATTTATTTAAACAGTTAACACCACTCTTTATGTCACTAATTTATGTTCACTTGTCGACTGTTGTTTATATCACCAACTATTCACAACGTTTATTTATATCAGACTTCTTTACTCGTTGCTTTTATAATACAGAGTGTGTTCGCTGGCTTTGGCAGCTGGTTATATACCTGGCAGATTATTTCTAGACCCTTCTCGGGCCTAGTAGAACCTTCGCGAGGCGACAGTGACTTGTATACAAAGGAACTAGGTCACGGTGCAGTTACCCTCAAGGCGGCGCGTCGCAGGGATTGCGTCACCTGGGTCATCGCTCTGGTACATTCTTTCAGCGGCGGGGCACGTGTACTATTCTCACAGGGGCGCACGTCACACTGCCCCCTCCTCAAGACTGTTTCGTCCCGGAACAGTTCTTGATGACGAAATCTACATGTATTACCCTTGGTACATTTGGAAGTCTTGAAGAAGTGACAGTCGATGGTCCGCTCGACTTCTTCTTTCTGTCCGTTAGGGTTAAAGCTGCAGACGAGAATTTCAATGCCAGTGAAACGGAAGAGGATCTCTAACATGTTCCTTACAATCCTCCAATCCAAACCGTCCAAAATGTCATTCTCCAGTAGATGATCCTTCAAGTCACACAGCGAGTTCCATAGATTGCGATATGACGGCTTCTGGTACGCGCGTGGTTTTGTTACCAGGTAGTAGATATACCGCTGATGTTCAGTATTGTTATCCCTCAGTCGTAGCGTCTTCCCGACGGATGGACCTTGGTTGGCCAGTTCTTGTAGTCGTCCATATTTCGCCTTAAAGACTGAGGCTATGCCGCGGGACATCTTTAAATCTTCTGATACGCAGTGGCCGAGGGAATACTCTGAAGACACGGTGAACAGATCTCGGTGTTCTTCTTTTGTCACGCAGTACCGCGCCTTGCGTCCAAAGGAGTAGTTCTCCATGAAATCTTCAAAAGTCGGTTCTTGAGCTATGATCCGACGAACTGTTGCTCCATTATGGTCTTCGTGGTTGTCTCCGGCAAAAGGGGCTAGCCGATTAAAGTGTACCACTCTCGGCTTCCCGGTAGGTCGTTTCTTAATTCTATATACCACGTCGTTTATTCTTTTGACTACCTCATAGGGGCCCTCCCAATTCTTTTGCAGCTTTGGTGATAACCCGCGGCGCCTTTGTGGGTTGTAAAGCCACACTAAATCCCCAGGTTGATATCCACCTTTTTCGGCTTTGATGTCATACCTGTCCTTCATTCGGTCGCTGGCAGTTTGAATGTTCGTACGGACTTGTTGAATGTCATCCATTCTTCTCCGTAAGTCCGTAACGTAGTCTTCTCCGGCCAGGTCTTCCCCAGGTTTGCTGCCGAACATCAAGTCGCATGGTAAGCGCAACTCACGCCCGAATAAGATGTTCGCAGGAGTTTGCCCTGTTGTTTCATGCACGGATGAACGATAAGCCATCAGGATCAGATGAAGATGTCGGTCCCAGTCTCTTTGGTGGTTGGAAACTACCTTCGACAAATATCGGTTGATCGTTCTGTTCATTCGTTCAACCATGCCATCGGACTGCGGATGTAATGCAGTTGTCCTTGTTTTATTAATTCCTAATATCTTACAGATATTTTGGAAAACGGCAGACTCGAAATTTCTTCCCTGGTCGGAGTGAAGTTCACGTGGTACCCCGAATCGGCATATACATTCTTTAACTAAAGTTTCAGCGACCGTGGTGGCTTCTTGATTGGCAATGGATAGGCTTCAACCCACTTGGTGAAGTAGTCCATGACAACCACGATATGTTTATTTCCGTCGTCACTTTCTGGGAATGGTCCGGCCACATCAATCGCAATGCGCTCAAATGGACTGCCAACGTTGTATTGACGCATTGGAGCTTTTCGTCGTCTATGAGGGCCGTTGCTTCCAGCGCAAACCACACATTTCTTGCACCAGTCTTTAGCATCTTCGGTGAAGTTGACCCAGTAAAACCGCTGGCGCAAGCTTTCTAGAGTTTTGGTGACTCCAAAATGGCTTCCAGATCCGTCATGGATCTCTTTCAACACGTCTGGTATTCTACTCTTAGGAATGACCAACTGGGTTTTCTTCTCAGTTCCATCAGCATTCTCTACCACACGCTTCAACAGGCCATCCTCAATCACCATAGAGTCCCATTGCGCCCAGTACGCTTTTACACTCTGTGAATGTGGTGCAACGTCTTCCCATATTGGTTTGCATTCTTCTGATTTCCATTTTAATAAAATTTTCAAAGTCGGGTCATTTTCTTGGTCCTTGCGTAGTCCATCGGGCTGCCAACTATCGTCGACTACTGTTATTCTGGCGACGGTGGACTGTTTCTCTTCAAGTCGACTACAATGTTTGCAGTCATCTTGGCAAGGTCTTCTGGACAACGCATCGGCATTACGATGGCTGGTACCTATCCTGTGTTCGATTTTGAAATCGTATTCCTGTAGTCTTGCAATCCATCTGGCCACCTGACCTTCAGGATTCTTGAATTGTAGCAGCCATTTTAATGCAGCATGGTCAGTTCTAATCAAAAAATTTCTACCGTACAAATATTTGTAGAAATGTTCCACGGATTTGACGACCGCCAATAGTTCTTTTCTGGTCACACAGTAATTCCTTTCTGGTTTTGACAAGGTCTTACTAAAGTAGGCAATAACCTTCTCATGTCCGTCTTGTATCTGGGAAAGAACGCCGCCAATTCCGACGTTGCTGGCATCCGTATCTAGTATGAAGTTTCCTTCAGGCAAAGGATAACTCAAGACGGGTGCGCTCGTCAAAGCATGTTTCAGTTCTTTAAATGCAACTGTACAGTCCATTTCCCAGATAAATCTTCTTCCTTCTTCAGTAAGCCTCGTCAGTGGCTTGGCTATGTTGGCAAATCCAGGTACATATCGTCGATAATAGGTACACAAACCAAGAAAACTTCTAAGTTCGTGTTTGTTCCTAGGTGCTGGCCAGTCTCTCACAGCCTTTATCTTCTCCTGGTCAACTGCAATACCCTTACCGGAAACCACGTGTCTAAGGTAATGAACTTCTCTTTGACACAGGTGACACTTCTTCGGGCTAAGTTTCAGGTTAGCCTTCCTCAGGAAAACCTCTTCCAAATTCTTCATGTGGTCCTCGAATGTCTTACCTACCACAATAATATCGTCGAGGTACACTACACAGGTTTTCCAAGATAGCCCAGCCAATACTGTTTTCATGAGTCGTTCAAACGTTGCAGGAGCATTGCAGAGCCCAAACGGCATTACGGTAAATTGCCAGAGTCCTGTACCAATGGTGAAGGCTGTCTTCTCCTTATCTTTTGGATCCAAATCCACTTGCCAATAGCCGCTCTTTAGATCCAAAGTGGAGAAAATTTTTGAGCCAGCCAAAGTGTCTAATGTGTCGTCTATTCGAGGTAGCGGGTAGCTATCCTTCTTCGTCATGTTGTTAAGTTGACGATAATCGACGCAAAATCGTGTAGAGCCATCCTTCTTCTTCACTAACACCACTGGTGAAGCCCATGGACTGCTTGAAGGTTCAATCACACCTTCCATCTTCATGTCCTCGATTATTCTTTCTGCTTCCTCACGCTTCGCCAGTGGTAGTCTTCTTGCTGGTTGACGGATGGGTCTTGCGTCTCCGGTGTCTATTTTATGGTGAACTACATTAGTTCTCCCTCTGGTTTTCTCATCAAATTGGAACACATCTTTAAAATTTCCAATTAGATTCTTTGCCTTTGTTCTCTGGTCGGCGGTCAATTCTTCAAACGATGTTGCAATTGATTGATTAACGTATCCGGAACTTTCTGAGATGTGTTCCCTTTGGCCTTTACAGTTCGGATAATCGAGGATACTGCCGAGCATTCTCCTACAATTGTTCCTCTCTTCAGTACAACAGGATAAAAATTTACGTTCATTATTCGAACTGGTATTACCCGGCTGGCTTTGACCAGTGATTTTCCGACAACAACTCCAGTGCCAGTTTTGGCATCATCATTCTTGGGCTCCAGCATAACGATACTTCCCTCACAGAAACTACCATCTAAATGTGCTTCCAGGATAGTTTCACTTCGTTCTGGGAGGGTAACGTCCTCGGCCATTAGTACGCGCACAGCTTTGTCATCTCGTGGATTTAATACGAGTTCTTCTTCATTGACCATCCACATAGATGCTATTGGCTTTATGATGAAGAGATGCGACATAACTGATAGATTGTGGAGCTACTAGATTACGGGTCGACAGTTGCCCCTTCGCATCAATCCGATTTAGTTTTCCGACTTCTTTTCTTCCTTTGTCGATTCCGTCGTCTTTTGCATTTTTCTGCAAAGTCTTTGCGGATGACCCAGTTCACCGCAGTTCCAACAGCGGAGTTTCTTTCTTCCGGTGAACACTTCACTTGCGATTCGTCGCATTGTCTCTTCTAGATCTTCAGAGTTTTCCTTTCTCTCAGCATCCATATTTCGCACTTGCGATTGGTTACGTGAAGCTTGTTTGGCAGCTTCATGCTCCAATGCATATGAGAGTGCATCAATTAAAGTTTTAGGACGGGCCAATCGCAGTGCTTGTTGAGTTTCGTTGTCTCGAACTCCGTAGATAAATGATTGAGTGGCCAAGCACTCCAAAACGCTGTCAGGAGCTGTAGGATGTGCGAGACGAACCAAACGGGCTACGTCGGCTTCAAATTCTTGTAGGTTTTCTTTTGAACTCTGATATCGGTTCCTCAGCTGCGTCTGGTATACCTGCTCCAGATGCGCATTTCCATACCGCATATCCAATCGCTTGACTAGCTGGTCGTAGTCCCCTTGTTCTTCTTCTTTCAACGTTTGCAGGATGTCGATAGCTTCTCCGCGCAACGAGACAGTCAACGCTGTAGCCTTCTCTTCGGGCGTCCAATTATTCGCTTTTGCGGCCGCTTCAAATTGTTTTAAATAATTTGGCCACGAAGACTTCCCATCAAATTCCGGAGTTTTTATGTGCATTTTTGAAGTAGTATCAGGTTTTACTACTTTTCTTCCTTCTATTAGACTTGGCTCAGCCACACCAGAATTCGGAATTGACGTCGGTGTAATTTTAGTGAATTTTTCTCGTAATTCTTCTATCTTCCTGTCATACTTTTCTTCCAAATTCTTGAGGCCTTCTTCAGTATTTTCCATTAATTTTTGTTCTAAATTTCTAGAATTTTCTTCCAATTTTCTTCTAATTTTTCTTCTAAACTTCTAGAATTTTCTTCTAATTTTTCTTCTAAACTTCTAGAATTATCCTCTAATTTTTGTTCTAAAGCTCTAGAATTTTCTTCTAATCTTTGTTCTAATGTTCCTGTCAATTCTTCTTTTAATGTTCTAGAAATTTCTTCGGCTTTTCTAGAACTTTCTACCATCTCCTGTTTTAATTCTTCTTTTAATGTTCTAGAATTATCTTCTAATTTATTTTCTAATATTCTAGAATTTTCTTCGGCTTTTCTAGAACTTTCTGCCATAAGTTTCTCAACGTCGGATAGGGATAGGCTACATGAAATTTCAAATAAGTAATCTTCAGTATTTTCACCAGCAGCGATTAATGCTTGCCGCAGACGAGATTGTAGAACGCTTTTCAGTCCTGTCGTATCTAATTCTCGTTCTTCCAGTTCTTTCTTGAGATCACTTACTTTTAATTCATCTAATTTTACTTGTTTAGTCGTCATTTTATTTATTTTTATTTACACTTCACAGTTTATTAACAACCCCACACCTGACACCAATTCTACCGTTTTTATTTATATGGGTGAAGTGTAAAACACAGACAAATATTATTAACTAAACGAATATGTTTATTAAACGGTAAATAAATATTAGAAATATAATTAAAAGATTATAGAAGTAACTAACACTATGATAAACAAATATTAATACTAATTTAAAGACTAAGAATATAATAAGACACTTAAACACTATGATTATTTATTTAAACAGTTAACACCACTCTTTATGTCACTAATTTATGTTCACTTGTTGACTGTTGTTTATATCACCAACTATTCACAACGTTTATTTATATCAGACTTCTTTACTCGTTGCTTTTATAATACAGAGTGTGTTCGCTGGCTTTGGCGGCTGGTTATATACCTGGTAGATTATTTCTAGACCCTTCTCGGGCCTAGTAGAACCTTCGCGAGGCTACAGTGACCTGTATACAAAGGAACTAGGTCACGGCGCAGTTACCCTCAAGGCGGCGCGTCGCAGGGATTGCGTCACCTGGGTCATCGCTCTGGTACATTCTTTCAGCGGCGGGGCACGTTTACTATTCTCACAGGGGCGCACGTCACAATATCTACTGAATATATAAACCATACAAAAAATTAAAATGCTTTAGATAATCATAAAATTCAAATTATTAAAATTATAACAAATATTTATCTGAAAATATGGCTGCATCACGAAACAAAATTACTGTGTAAAAAAAAAGATGATTATATTAGAAATAAATATTGCAGAATTGTTTTGTTTAAAATAAATAATTATTTGTTTTTAATTCTCTTTATTTGTACATTTTCCTTCCTTACTTTTACTTTATTTTAAAATTTGTACAATAAATTAGTAACACTATCAATAAAATTAAGTTTTCATATTGCATAATATTATTGTTATTTTAATAATTAACTTATTTATGAAATCAGTCCTGGCGCAAAAGTTCCCAATTAATTTTAGACAAAAATGTTTCAAATTTATGGTATTTACTTCATATTCGAGAGTAAATATACAAAAGTTTGATATAACCGTGGCGCTAGTGACAGTTCTTACTTCCACCATCTTTACTCGCGAATGGGAATGGGCGTTGTGGAATTATACGCGGGATTCTCAGTTTTCATAGTTCTGGCCAATAGAATCAAATCAACACCCGTGACGGCCATAAAATGTTAAAATCGTTATACTTTATAATGAAGAATGTATTTTAAAATTATTTAGCTTTACTACTTGTTAATCAGTAAGTATTTTATGATTTTTATATGTATATTTTTTATATTTCGCGATTTTGGTATATGGGTCCATTTCAACAACGTGAAATAGTTTACTGTTTATATGCATCAGGCAATTAGTTAAAATGACGCCATTTTAACTTGGATGAAACTAGTATGCTTTCTAGCAAAAAATATCTAGAATCTAGTATTGAATATTAAAAAAATTAGGTTTAAATCAATGATATTTTCTTTCGTGCTGAAACGCAATATAATAGCAGATATGTGTACTGCCTATGTTAGTCTAGTTCCTATTTTGAACTATGCCATTGTTGACGACTCCGCGATGATGTAAGTCGGAGCTAACTGTTGTGGTGCCGTTGGATTTGTGTATGCCGTGTGTAATTGCGTCCTAAAAAAGAAAAGAAAATGTATAATCAACATGGTTTTCTTCCGTAATTATTAAACCCATTCGGGCCTATTCTGCAACAAAGTAGTCAAATTTTAGTAATTGATTAAAATAAAAACTAATGGTACTAAAGTTCTGGTCACCAAAATACTACCATTTGAAATATTTTGTCTGGTTTGAAAAATAAAAAGTGAGGTTATATTTATTAACGTATAGTAATACAATATTTTATAATTGATTAATGAATATACTTCACTTTTTCACATACTAAAATAAGTTTTTATTATAACATAAGAATTTAAACCATACCTTATACTCAAATTCATTTGACCAACTTCTATGTAGTTCTAAAACCACATACCGGAGGCCGGGGTTACGTATAATTTTGAAATGCCGCCAGTTAACGGCACTAAGTTTTTTAGTTCAAAAAGTAAATGAAGAGGTCGCTGAAATTTTTGAAATGGTCTATTGATGCAAATTTTAAAGAGTTAAAAAAATAAATCACAGTTAGAGAATAGGGTCAATTGACGATTAGTACGAACTGATTAACGGTGATTAGTAAGCAGTTGACTAGCTGTGTTTTTTCGTCGTTTATGAATTTTAGAAGAAAATACTTTAAGTAACAGTTATAGAAAAAAATAATTGTACGCATTTTCTATTTAAAGTATTTTTCTCCAAAATGGTTGAATTTCGCGTATCAATAGAAATTAATCTTTTAATAAAACCTTCTTCTAAAATCTTGCGATTTTTTATTAAAATCGGGTTTTTGATCTATTAAAATTGATTTTTGCTCTTTCAATATTAAAAAAATATTTTTTTTTGCAATTTATCGATTAATCGCGATAAATCGATTTTATCAAAAGATCGAAAATCGATTTCAAATTTCTAAGATCGCACAGCTCTATTAACTACCTTGTATAGATTTTGTTACCTTTGTGGCTTTGCGAGCCTTGTTGCGAGGATATTGTTCTCTGTAGAAATTGCCGAAGAGCACAAGGAACATTATTGCGTGTGCTATGATTAAATACGAATAGCCCTTAGGGTAGTCACACTCAATCACTAATGTTCGCAACGAATGTGTGAACACCAGTATAAACTGAACCTGAAATTAAATAAATTATTACAATTTATTTCGCATTTCTATTTATTTTGGACATAAAAGGTGATTGAAAAAATAAGGACAAATAACTGTTTTTTTATTAATTTAAATTTAATTTAAATAATATCACGTAAGCTTTCATTTTTATCATAAAAAATATATTTTCTCATGACCACATAAGAAACATATTGTTTTCACACGATTACCTAGGTACGAAAAATTGACAATATCGTTTATATATCAGTAAATTCATAACACACTAGTATTACTATAACGCACAGCAGTGTTATCAACTGACCGGTAATTTGACTTTGTCTTTTACGAGAAACCGCTAAATTTCAAAGTATGAAAATATATGACTGAGTGATAACATGCAAATTTAACCCTTTTTCTTTATAATAATTATAGTTGGCACAATAATTTCACAATTTGATAAACAGAACAGTTGGTAATACTGCCGCACTCATTTCACTTCCGTTTTACTTTGCGTTACTTAACATTTTATGTGAGGTAAGAGTCGTTCGCATATATATAAAACAATGAATAGAATGAATTTAAAATTACAGAAAATATCTAAATATAAAGAGTAGATATAATTAGATTTTTTTTGTGTGTACAAGAAATGTTAAATACAATACTTATATATCCCACAATGGAAAGGGCGAGAGGTATTGTGATGGCCATAACAGATTTTAGTCAAAAGGTTACAATGTGGTGTGCTTTGACAAAAGTTGGGATAATCGGACCTTATTTTTTTGAAGATGAGAGAGGGCAGGCAATGACAGTCACTTCAGAGCGCTACGTTGCTATGCTTCATGAATTTTTTTCTTACTTGGAGGAAAATGAATCGGACACTCAGAACATCTGGTTTCAACAGGACGGAGCCACTGCTCATACCCCGAGAGTTTCAATGAAACTCGTCCGTGAAACATTTCCGGGACGCCTGATTTCCAGAAATAGTGACGTTCCGTGGCCACCCCGCTCGCCAGACTTCACCCCCTGCGATTTCTTTTTATCGGGGTACCTGGTCCAAAGTATACGTTGACAAACCACGCACTATTCCAGATTTAAAAAAAGCCATACGACGTGAAATCGCAGCAATTCCGGTTGAACTGTTGGAAGATGTGATGAGGAATTTTAACGACCATCGGCAAGAATGTGTCACCGTTGAAGGACGGCATTTATCGGACATTCTTTTTCATAATTAAGTTTCTTCTCTATTATAATAAAACTTCCGTTCATTAGCTTCAAATTGTGATTTTTTTCTCCCCGATATCTCAAAAATTAAAGGTATGGCGTCCATTTCAAATGTGGTCATTTGGTCTCTACCATCCTGTACATGACAGATGGTTGAATCAAGGGCCATCGCTCCAGGTCATTCACTCCAACTGCAGGTGTACCTCAAGGCTCTGTACTCGGACCATTGTTGTTTATATGAGGATCTGGTACCATATTTGATCTCGAACCATTAATAATAAGGCGCAACAAAAGTCAATTACTATTTTTTATATAAATTAATTAACAATTTAATTAGTAGCCCTTTACTTTTACCCGAACTCAATTTTAATACATGGCCATGTAATACTCGTTCAACCATAGTATTCCTCTGCGATCTCTCAAGAACAAATTGTCACTATTCTAGTCCGATAAACTCTATGTGCCAATTATTCAATAAATTTAGCAATGAACTTGACAAGCGATTCTATCTCTAAATACAGTGGCAAAATCGATAAATGCTTGAGAAATCATCCAAAAAATTACTTTAATTACAAATTTATTTCATTTATATATTTTTTCTTATATTTTTGTATCATATTATTATCTTGTTATAATAAATTGTAAAATTGTATTAAGACTTCTGTCTTGTATATTCCATACTAATATTAATCTCTAATTGGGAATTGTTGGGTGATAAATAAATTAAATTAAACGTACTTTATTTTTCTTAATTGCCCGTACCAAGAATCACCGCCACCATATCTCTACTTACTATCTGTAATAAAGTCAAGTACTTCTTCCACCACAAGTACTTCTGCATCTGTGGTCCCATGGCAGCCAGCATGTAGTATGCATACATGATAATGTGCACAAAAGTGTTTAAGAAGCACATGAAAGTACCGTTTCCTCCAGGAATGAATTTCGTTCCAATCCAGCTAGACACTGGCATGATACTATGGTGAATCACGTGTAGAGTAGATATTTGGTTGTTCTTTTTGCGCATCACGAAAAACAACTAGATGAAAAGAAAATCAATTATTGGTCCCAGTTGCAATTGTCATTCATGTAGTGATTAAAATGATAATGATTTGGCGTTTCTAAAACTGCCTACTATGATTGCAAAATATTGCTTTAGTCAATAAAGAGGTACAGTACAATTTTTAAAATATGTCCGATCAAGGTCATCTACGAATTGTATGAATTAAGATATTAGTTCCGCCCATTGACAAATTCAGTAGTGTCGTTTACTTAGTTTTTATGAGGATACATAAGATGATACTGTTATTTTATTATTATAAAAATATATGTCATAGTAAAAGCATTCAAAATTCAAAACCAAGTCAACTGGTAAGTTTATTAGCAAATGTAAAACCAAATACAGTGTCAATGTCAGTGACATTGACAGAAAATAACGTTATTCGTACGGCTATGAATCAAGGTAATATATCTGAATTAATAAATACAATAATACAACGAAAATTGTCATCAATGAGCATCGTTTTAAAATGGAATGTCCTAATTTAGTCGAAACAATATGAATATTTGAAAGAAAAGTGTGTTATACCCATCCTTATCGCAAACGCTTGTAGTATTTGCAAATGAGAGAGATAAATGAATGGCAATTTGTTAATTCGTTTATGATACAGATGACCTTGATCGGACATCTTTAAAAAAAATACAGTATTTTTCCATCCATTATACTTATACCGCAATTATTCAATAAATGTTTATACTTTGAATTTTGAAGAATAACAAAAGTCACACAGTATATACTCCATTCACGTTAGCGAGAAAATTAGTTCCAAATTCTTTCTCTAACGTAAATGGATAATAGGTTAATACAGGGTGTAACAGATAAACAAGATACTTTAAATAATATCTATATTATTAAAGATACAATAAAATACTATAAGACAATCTTATAGAAGATAAAGGGGGACAACCGATTAGAGAAGAAAATATTATTTTAATCCAGTGGTTTTCAAGTTCCAATACAAAGTTATATATTTTTATATGGAATGATATATATTTTTTAGGCTCATTCCATTTTTTCCAAATTCAATCATGTAATCATTTTATATTTTTACATAACAAAAATATTGAGAAATTTTGTATTGAAATTTAAATTTTATAGTCATTTTTCAGTAGGTTGTGTATGAAAACAAAAACTGCTATTTGTCAAGTCAAAGACAATACCTTCTTTACCTAAAGGTGACGGAAGGTATTGTCTTTGGTCAAAAAATTCAATGATGAGTTTTTAGTGAATAAGTACGTTTTAGGGTCCATATAATACGATTTTACCATTTTTACGATGATGTATGTATGTATGTATGTATATGTGTGTGTGTGTGTGTGTGTGTGTGTGTGTGTGTGTGTCTGTGTGTGTGTGACTAAATTTCGGATCGCATAACTTCAATACCACGATTCCAAAAGTTATAATTTTTTCATATTTCTCAAGTTTACGTCCAGAAGAACAAGTGGTTAGATTTTGGTTAGAAATGGTCAACCGCAAGTACCCTTATTTGAAGATATTAACAGTTTTTCTTGAAAAAACGCAGTTAAATATCATTTATTGACATTTAACATTATAACTTGAAGAATATATTATTCTCTATACAATTTGATCGCATTTTATACTTCATATTCAATAAATATAGAGTTAAAGAATTATAAAGATATTAAAATTCACTCGAAAATTCATCAATTTGCCAGATATGCTAACCATGGAAACTTCTAATATATTCAGATAATACAAATTGACAGATGTCAGTATCAATAGATGTGTTCAATGAAGTAAGCAGTTCAAGCAAATGCTAGGTAAGCAAACGAGACTTCTTGCTTAGTACACTGAAATATTTGCTAGCTATATGACGAACAGATATTCACAAATGTCAACGAGAAATTTATACAGTTGTCAAATATAACATGTGTATCTCTCATATCCCTTTTATTGGTATGGAAGGTTATACAAAATGAATTTATAGGTATGTACAGTTATTTGCAGATAGTGTAATTAATTTTGAACATTTTTTTAGGTCTAAGAAAATATTTTAAATTTAGAAATGTTATGAACATTCATCACAAAACTTTGAAAGCCTTTTTGACATGTAATTGGTATAAACACACCATAAAATGAGATAGAAACAGTACAAGTTAAATTCATATATGTGTAATTTGCATTTCCCGCCATTACATTTCATAAATTAGCAAGACAAACGAGAAATTTGGCGCTTGGATTGCTTGCGAGCAAATCAAGCAAATGCAAGGCTAGCAAAGTCGTTCAGCAAATTTTACTTCCGATTGCTTGTTTTCCTGGGGCTTATTGAACGCACATGATGAAAAGTAAATGAATGTGGCAGAGATGAGGATGTTGAGATATATGTTGGGGAAGAGACGGAAAGATACGGTAAGGATTGAAAGAATAAGGGAAATAACTCTAGTGTTAAAAGTTTCTAGAAAGATACAAGAGAGACGATTACATTGGTTTGAACATATTATGAGGAGAGAAATGAATAGCTTAGAAATATAAGGTTGACGAAACAGAGGAAGACCAAAGATAAGTTGGAAGGACTGTATTGCGGAAGACTTGAGAGAAAAGGAACTGAATAAAAACAACACGCAAAACAGAAATGAGTGGAAGAAAAATATAAAAAATAGCGGCCCGTAACGAATGGGAAAAGCTAAAGATGAAGAAGAAGATGTCAGTGTCAAGTGCAATTTGCATAGTTTGTTTATGAAATAATTTTATTGGAAATTTGGAATCTTTTGCAAGAAAATTTATGTATGGAATTTATACATAATACACAGGATTGACAGAAGATCTGTGCTGGCCACATCAGATTTTTTAATGTCGATATGCGTATGCTTGCTGAGTTAGAGTGAGAGATCTTATGGCCGTCGTGAAGTGAAATATCAATCGAATCCAACTTCATAGTTGTTTATCTATTACATAATTATTTTGTCAGCTGTATTTTCTTGATTTTTAATACATTCATTATGGTAGCAGCATATTTTTGTGTACCAGGCTGACGTAGTTAATCTAAAGAAAAAGTGTATTGTATTAATACATGGTACTTACGAGTTTTATTCAATATATCGGAGTTTGAATTATTGTTATTACTTATCATATACTCAAAATTAACTGTCAATGTCGTAAATAAAGAAAACAAATCTCTTAGTAACGACTATAAATAAGGTGATATTTTCTTTGTTTTTTATCAACGCTGTGATAGACATGTAACTAGGGAGATTCTGAATGTTGATTGGTGGAAAACATGTCACGTGACTAAGGAATTATATTCTCATTGTAATTTACCGGAAACCGGAAAAATATTTGATCCAAATGTTATTATTTGTATAGAGTTCCGAGTTCACTACAAAAACAAGAAACAATCATCAATCATAATAATGCTGATATATACTAGTTGTTTTGTTTTGTATTACATGTAAAAATTATCTAATAATATGAAGTAGCCATAAAAAAGGGAGTAGTGACAATTTGATATACAGGGTGTTAATACTAAGTCGTTACACCCGAAATGGTAGATAGAACTCATTAAAACAAACAACTTTTCTTAGCTCAAATTTTTGATTTGGAGCCCCAGTTCATAGTTATTGGCGTTCTCTTGTTTTTCGAAAAATCGTCATAACTCCCTTATTTTAAGGAATATTTAAAAAATAAAAAAACTTTCAGCATTTGCTGTCGGTTCTCTAAAACACTTGTATTTACAATTATTTTTTATTTCATCAAATAACAAAATGGCGACCAATCAAAAATTTTAAAACAAGATATTTTGAAAACCACCCCATCGATTTTCGGAAATAAAACATTTATAAAATCCATAAACTTTCTACTACAATATTTGTCTGAAATATTTTTTTCTATTTGGTCAAAAAAAGGTTTTATTCAAATTGAATTGCAAGATAAATTTTAACAAACTGCAACAATCATTTAAAACAAAGTAGGCTTGCTGCCATTAAACAAGAAAAACAAGAAACAAACAAGAAACATAAAACAATAAACAATGAAACAACAAGGGTGGGACTAAATATGATTTTCAAAGTGGCCACCATTCGCAGCAACGCAAGCCTGGCAGCGTGCTTTGATGTTGGTGGAGACCTTCGCAAGGACTAGGACTGCCTGCTTCTCTTTTATATCTTCTGCTGCAGCCACGATTCTAGCCACTAGTACACAAAAAGAAATCTAGTGGAGTTAGGTCGGGGCTCCGGGCTGGCCACGCAACTGGACCTCTCCTCCCAATCCACTTATTCGTTTTAAATGCTTTTTTTAGTTTGTTAATACTTATGCAAGCCAAGTAAGTGAATAAAAACTTTTTTTTTTTGGACAGATAGAAAAAAAATGTTTCAGACAAATATTGTAATAGAAAGTTTAAGGATTTTAAAAATGTTTTATTATCGAAAATCGATGGGGTGGTTTTCAAAATATCTTGTTTTGAAATTTTTTGGTCGCCATTTTGTTATTTGATGAAATAGAAAATAATTGTAAATGCAAGTGTTTTAGAGAACCGAAATCAAATGCTGAAAGTTTTTGTATTTTTTAAATATTCCTTAAAATAAGGGAGTTATGACGATTTTTCGAAAAACAAGAGAACGCCAATAACTATGAACTGGGGCTCCAAATCAAAAATTTGAGCTAAGAAAAGTTGTTTGTTTTAATGAGTTCTAACTACCATTTTCGGGTGTAACGAATTAGTATTAACACCCTGTATATTCAATAAATAAAGTAATCTATTAATTTAAATTCTGGCGGTTTCTTTCGTCGGGTATTTCCACTGTCATTAAGAAAAATTTTGATGTGGCCAGCGCATTACCTTCCTTCAAGTCTATGTACTTTATTTATAATTCCATACAGATAGTTCCTTGGAAAAGATTCTATATTTCCAGTAAAATTATAACACGAACTTCTTCTTTAGCTTTTCACATCCGTTAGGGGTCGCTATTCTTGATTTTGTTCTTCCACTCATTTCTATTTTGCGCGTCATCCTTATTCAAGTCTTCCGTAATACAGTCCTTCCATCTTCTCTTTGGTCTTCCTCTGTTACTTTTGTATCTTTATAGAAACTTCTATCACTCGGGCCATTTCCCTTATACTCTCATTCCTTATTCTATCTTTCCGTGTCTTATGAACATACCATGTAAATTGCACTTGACACTGACGTATGTCAATTATAATTATTTGAATATGTCAGCAGTTTCCATGGTTATGTGGTTATAGCATAGCTGGTTGATTCATGAAATTTTAATCTCTTTATAAATGATTAGCTCTATATCTGTTGAATATGAAGGAAAAAGTGAAATCAAACCGTATAGGGAATAAAAAATTCTTTAATATTTATAATGACATAAAATGTCAAAAATGATATTTAGCTGTTAAGAACTGCAAATAAGTGCACTTCCGGTTAACCAATTATAACCAAAATCTAATCAACTCTTGGATGGATGTAACATGTAACAAATACGAAAGAATTATAATTTTTAAAATTGTAGTGTAGACATTATAAAAATAGTAAAATCGTATTACTAAAGGTGACGAAAGGTAAAAATGAAACAAAACTTATTTTAACTTGCGTCTTTTTGGTTTTAATTTTTATAAACAAACCATACCACCTCCATTTTTAAAACACTATTATTTCTTACCGTGTTTTAATTTTAATTTAATAATGAGTTCTCAAAGATTTTTTATTAATTTAATATAGTATTTGTTTGAGATAGCTCATTTAGCTGTTACACCTTGTATTAATACTCTCAGTTTTGATATTATGGGTACGACATTAACCCGCTTCCGACCCTTGCGATTTGAAACACATGCATACGATTAATGACGTGAGTATAAACTCGCGAAAATAGAGTGTACTCGTATATTATGTATATGTATAAAAATTCAGACCTTTTGTAAAATAAAAATAAACTTACTGTGTCGAAAAATTCGGTGAACTTTGACATATAGTACCACCAACATGCTCTGGTCATCTGAAACATATAGAATTTAATCCATCAACTTATTGTATTTATAAATTCAAAGCCACTTCAACATATATTTTTTTCTATTTTGCGTCTGTAACAAAGCTATTACAGTACCAAAAGAGTTTGTTAATAGCTCATTCGAGTGCTGTAATATATTAGTGTAATTTGTTTTTCTAAGGTTGGTGACTATGTCAAAAAATATCAATTGTCAAATCTCGCTAAATAAACGAACACAAAGGATTGTTATTTTTTTTATACAATTTTGAATTATGGGGTCTCGTGGCCGTGTGCCTGAGTGTCTGGTCGCGAATCTGGGGACCCGGGTTCGATCCCGACCGACGCCAAAAATTACTTCGAATTTTAATGGCACAAAATTGATCCCTGTGGTGCACTCTCCACGCCAACAATGAGTGCCCGTGAGGTGACGCCTGGTAAGCGCCCGCACGGTACAAAGATTTCATCATTACCGATATCTGTGTACAGTAAAATTTTTGAAAGATGTCCGATCAAGGTAATCTACGAATTGTATGAATTCAGATGGTTAACATTCAGATTTTTGCTCCGCTCATTCTGACAAATTCAGTAGTGTCGTTTGCTTAGTTTTTATGAGGGTACATAAGATAATACTGTTATTTTATTATTATAAAAATATATGTTACAATAAAAGCATTCAAAATTCAAAAATAAATCAACTGGTAAGTTTATTAGCAAATGTAAAACCAAATATGTGAAAAATAAGATACTGACACAATGTCAGTGTCAGTGATACTGACAGAAAATCACGTTATTCGTACGGCTATGAATCAAGGTAATATATGTGAATTAATATATTAGCTTACGTTACAGCGAAAGTATTATCAACAACGAGCAACGAGCATCGATTTAAATGTCCTAACTTTGTCGAAACAATATGAAATTTTGAAAGACAAACGTGTTATATCCATCCTTATCGCACACGCTTATAGACTGCAAAGGAGAGAGATAAATGTATGCCAATTTGTTAATTCGTTCATGATGAAAATAACCTTGATCGGACATTTTTTTAAAAAAAATACTGTACAAAGCAGATTGGCACACCCAGCAATAGGTAATATGCAGTGATGATTTTTTTTTATTTAATTTTTAATTTAAAAGTAATAATAAGAAAAAGAGAAGAAATATAGTAATAAAGTTAGAAAGGAATTTCTCGAAAACCGTGAACCGACGTACACGTGTGAATTATTGAGAAATATTACTCGTATAGTGATAAATACTTAAAATACAATACTAAATTACAGTGAAGATGCAGTGGAGACCAAAAGTAAGGTAGAGCTCACACACGAGGAGTGTCGTATGTATTGAACAATTCGTAGTACAGACAGAATAAATTAAAATGTAGCATGCGTAGGGGTAGCAATCCTTTCCAAGAAGAACAATCATATGGAAGAAATAAAATTAAACACAAACTAGGCCATAGCTTTAAAAATCTTTGTCCCATTTAAAATGACAATATGCAATATGTATCTTCTTCCAAACACTAACATATCCGATCAGGTACTTAAGCAGCTAATAAAACAACAACGAAAAACCTCACATAATACTGGGAGGTTAATGCACACAACATTATTTGGGGCTCTAAAACTACAGATCAGTGAGGGAAGATAATAGAAAACATCGACGAACTGGATTTAATACTATTTAAATTACTACATACCCACATATTTTTGCAGCAAATCCGCTAACTTTTCATCCATAGATTTGTCTATATGCCACCCCTAAATAGTACACCAGTTTTCCTGAGATACCATTGAAACCCTATATTCAGCAACCATTTTCCCATAAAAATTACAGCCCACAACCAAAACATACATAAAATTCACCCCGTATATGCTAGCTGGAATATGAAAAATGTCAACTGGGCTGTATACAAAACCATTGCAAACATTGAACAAACAAACTTAAACCCGAATGACATTGATGATCTGCAAATATAGCCAAACATTGAACAAAAAAGAACAAGAAATGAAAGAAATTAGTACCATGGTGGAATAAAGAGTACGAAGAAATAATAAATGACAAAAAGACCTATATCGATATCGGAAAAACAAAACGGTAGAAAATCTAATAACATTAAAAAGAACGCAGGCTAAATTTCGAAGAATAATAAAAAGTAAAAAAGAATGCTGCGAAAATATATTCAAACAATCAACCCTAGCACCCCACCACAAACAGTTTGGGAAAACATCAGCAAAATAAAAGGGGGAGAAAATCCATCCAAAACACAACAATCCTCAACAGAATCAAAAAACATTACAATCAAGAAATAGCAAATGTGTTAGCAGACTAATAAACATAATCAAGAATATCAAAAGAAGGGTCAGAAGAAATATAACAATCAAACATTGTTGAGTTCTTCATCTGCACTGGTGACAATGGGTTCTACAACTGATTGGATAATAAACTCTGGTGCTACATCACATGTCAATGAAGAAAGACTGGATGACGAATTATAACCAGTTAGCAATGATATACATATCTTTAGCCAATGGGGAGAAACTTTTATCTAATGGTATCGGAAATGTGAGGATAAATTTTGGACAAAGTAAAAAGGAATTGAAGACTATAAAAAATGTAATGTATGTACCAAATTTATCTGCGAATTTACTCTCTGTACAAAAAATGACTGAAAAGGTTATATTGTTGTTTTTGATAAATCAGAATATTAAGTGTATGATAAATCAACGTATAGAGCAAGTGGTTCAGTTGAATTTCAAGGAATCTTGATAAATGGTTTATATATTGCTCAAGAAAATAATAATGAGCAAATAAGAGTTTTAACTACAGTGGTATCTAATCATGTGCTTTGGCATAGGCGATTAGGACATTTAAATAGAAGAGGAATGAGAAAACTAAAAGAAGCAGTTAGTGGAATAAATTTGCAGAAGAAAGTAATGAACCATGTTTAAGAGGTATTGAAGGTAAACAGGAAATACATAAAAATTCTACAAAGAATAAGTAGAGCACAAGACGTTCTAGATCTTATACACACAGACGTAGCTAGTCCTACGGAGGAAATATCATGGGGAGGAGCTAAATATTTAATTTTTGTAGATGATTTTAGTAGGAAAACTTTTGGATACATGCTAAGAAGAAAAAAGCGATGTATGTAATAAATTTAAAGAATTTAAATATTTAGTAGAGATACAAATGGGCAAGAAAATGTTTAAGAAGTGATAATTTCTTGCAAATTAATGGAATAGTTCACCAAACAACAATTCCATATACACCCCAGCACAATGGTGTCACGGAAAGAACTATTCGAACAATACTTGAAAATCCCAGATGCTTATTGTTTGATGCAAATATCAGCAAACGTTATTGGGCAGAAGCATTAAATATAGCTATTTATTTGAAGAATAGGTCACCTAAAGCGGCGCTCCAAAATGCAGTTCCTGAAGAAATTTGGACCAATGAGAAAATGGATGTATCACATTTAAGAATATTTGGATGTCAAGCTCAGGTACATACCAAAGGAAGAAAGAAAGAAATTCGACAAAAAATCATGTCAGTATATAATGGTAGGATATTGTGAAACATCGAAAGGATATCGTTTAATAGACATCCATAATCCTCATAAAATAATCAAAGCGAGAGATGTTATTTTTATTGAAAATAAAGCAGAAAGTGAAAATATTTCTAGTTCTCAAAATGTTATTGGAAATACAGTTTCTAACGAAAATCATGATATACAACAAATAAAAATAATATCAGAAACAAAAAGTGATGAAAATGATTTTGGAGGAGAATCGGACGAAAATGTACAAGAAGAAATAATAGAAAACGAAATGCAACAAGAAAAGAGAGAAGAAAAGATTGAAAATGAAGTACAAGAAAAGCGATATGATTTAAGAGAAAGAAAAAGTAGTTAACGATGTATTATCAAGATCAGACAAAGATTTATGGGAAAGTGCAATGAAAGAGAAATTACAAGCTTTATCTCACAATAATACTTGGGATCTTGTGACTCGTCCTTAAGGAAAGTATGTAGTTAAATGTGAATGGATATTCAAACTAAAGATGGATGCTGACGGAAAAGTACAACGATACAATGCTAGACTGGTAGCCAAAGGTTTCTCGCAGAAATATGGAGAAGATTATTTGAAAACATTTGCTCCAGTTTTAAGAATTTCTACAGTCAGGTTATTATTCGGGTTAGCTGTAGAATTGGATTTAGCAATAGATCATATAGATATAACAACAGCTTTTCTGAATGGAAATCTACAGGAAGAAATATATATGGAGCAGCCATCTGGATTCATAGCAAAAGGGAATGAAAACAAGGTATTTAAACTAAAAAACAGTCAGCAAGGTCATGGAATACCAAAATACACAATTTTCTATTAAAAATCCGTTTTAAAAGAAGCAAGTATGATACATGTGTATATACAAGAAACAATAAAGATCAATTATTGATTATTGCATTACACGTAGATGATTTCTACATATTTTCTAATAATAGTGAAGCAACTCAAAAGCTAAAGGAAGAAATAGGAAAGAATTTTAAAATGAAAGATCTTGGAGAAATAAAAGAATGCTTAGGTATACCTACGAATAACAAGAGACAGGAAAGGTGGAAAAATCTCAATAGATCAAAGTCATTATATAGAGAAAATTTTAATGAAATTTGGAATGAGTGATTCAAAGCCGGTGAGTACTCCTTTATCACCAAATTTAAAATTAGAAAAAGAAAGTTCACAAAGTGAAAAATATCCTTATCAAGAATTAATTGGAGCTCTAATGTACTTATCTATTTGTACAAGACCAGATACTTCATTTTCCACTAGTTACTTAAGCCAGTTTAATAATTGTCACAGTAAGGTACATTGGATGGCAGCGAAAAATGTATTGAGATATCTGAAAGGAACAATAAAATACTGTTTAACTTTCAGGAAATCGAAGAAACTCATGGAAGGTTTCGCTGATGCAGACTGGGGTAGCAATATAGAAGATCGTCATTCATATACGGGATATATTTTAACATTTGCAGGAGCAGCTTTTAGTTGGCAGTCCAAGAAACAGCAAAGTGTTGCATTAAGTAAAACGAAAAACGAAAGCTGAGTATATGGCGTTATGTGAAGCAGCGAAGGAAGCAGTTTTCATAAAAGGATTATTTCAAGAAATTTATCAAGATTGTAAAACCGTGGTAACCATAATTATAATCAAGGAGCTAATAAATTAGTATATAATCCAATGTTTCATAATCGAACGAAACATATATCCATAAAATATCATTATGTGAGAGAACTAGCGGAGAAGAAAGAAATTTCTATGAATTATGTGCCAACCAGTGAAATGGCAGCTGATGTTCTAACGAAGTCACTACCCAAACCGAAGCATCTGTTCTGGGTGAAAAAAATGGGACTCGAAGTAATGCAATAAAATATTTTGATATTTGATTAAGTGAGGGTGTTAGAATCAAGTAATCACATATCAAAATAATGTTGTTATGGATATGATTATAGTTGTTGATATATTGTGATTGACATGTAGAAAAATATAAGTAGTTGTCAGACCAGTGATTTCTTAATAAATTCATTTATATTGCGACTGTTACAAATTTGTTAATCCAGGAAGAACATTATTCCAGGGAGCAGATTTCATGACACACAAACACAACCCACGGACATCTACAGAAGACCAACGCCCCTATATGTGATAAGTGTAACTTGCAAATAACAGTGAAACATTTAATAGTAGAATGTCAAAAATATAACCACGGCCCTTATTCTTGAGCGTTCGTAATTACATTCTTATTCGCTTTCGTTTTCATGTTAGTAGTCCCAGTAGTCTGTGTTTCAAAAACAATATTGGATATGTCATTGTCAGTGTCAACTGTATTGTAGCATTTATTCACATTAACTTGTAAGTGATCTGAATAAACGTGACAATACAATTGACACTGACACTGACATATATAATATTATTTTTGAAGCACAGACTACTATCACTACTAACATGAAAACGAAAGCGAATACGAATGTAATTACGAACGCTCAAGAATAAGGGCTCTGTATAGAACAATTAACAATATTCCACCAGACCTTAAGGTAGTTGGAGCATGAAATGAAATCCATAAAATCTTAATAATCTTTGGTGCGTACAGCTAGATTAAGTGTTGCTCGATGTAAAATCAAAATTTTAGTCACCTTGCCCAGTTCCGATCGGAGTTATTGAACTTCAAAGTTGGAAGATTTAACATGGCGAGTATAGGGAAGTTCAAGAAATCATCGACATAATTGCCTCTAGAATCGTGAAAACCCATAAACTTTTGACTAAAAACTAAGTGAATATAAATTAAGGTCTGAGGAAAAAAAACTAGTTAAAAAAAACATGCATGCCCATCTGGATTCAAAGATATAACAAATTTAATTGGAAATTCATCATATATTTTCAATCTCTGATATTTTCACGCGCATTGTTGGTAATACTGCCGCCCACGTTTTGAGAAACATCGCGATGATTTTTAACTTTCGGCATTTTTCTTTATTTTGTTAACATCACGACTACAACCATTATCTGTTGCAATACCTAGCAGAATAAATATAATAGCTATATTACTTGAAGCAGGCAGGCAACTCTTAAGTTTATCAACAATGTTCGGCAGGGAATCAATAGATGGCATTGCTCTCGTGAGCCAACTATCTTAAAACCGCGCTATCCAGCAACGCACAGACACAAAATAATATAATTAATTATTTATCTGTTAACCAAACTGTAAACTACCATTAATACATTTATAAACAAATAAGTATATAGTATATATACTGCAAACCACTGTAAATAACTGTACCAAGTTACTAGTGAACGAGGTTTCGAAAAATTCTATAAATAAAAAAAAAAATAGAAAGAAATAGAAAATATCATAGATATTACAAAAATAAGGTTAGAGTTTAAATTTTTCAATGTCACATTGGTATCACCGACTGACACCAAATTCCTTAAATTTTGAAACTACGATATTTTATTTAAAAATGGCATAAAAGGCGCAAAATAGAAAAAAAATAGTATATAGAACTCATTTCATAAATGTCGATTATTTTGTTCGAAGGGTTGGGCCACTCCGTCCTGCGGTATGACAATTATTACATTCGTTCTTTAATATACTATTCCAAAACTATTTCCGAAATGTCTGAGTTCTTACCCGCAAGGCCAAAGGATCATTGGAAAAGTCGACAGGTTGGCATCTGTAACTGTAATGGTTTAACCATCCGGAAACTGACGCCTGGAAGAAAAAAAAATGTATTTTTTTCAGAGAACACATTGATTTTTACTTTATTGCAAAAAAATAACTGTGCCGTGATTGGTCAGTTTTAAAAGCCTCCAGTCCTTGCAGAAAGCATGATAAACAAAAATTATTGCCAGATTAGTTCTACCATCTGTTAAGCATAGTACACTTACTTACGTAACACCTTGTATAAAATGCATTCTCCATCAATATGCCAAATTTTATTTCTTAATTATTAATAGAAGCTAAGATCTAGCACTTTTACTTTTTTAATTGTTGTTAACAAAATATAAATAATGTTAAAATTATTTACAAAGTCTATGAACTACAACATATTAAAATTTTAATATTTTCCAATTATACATATTGCTATTAGACATCAATGAAGTTAAGCATTTCTTCAAACGCGCTAAAAAATGGGTCTCATTTTTATATACAGGTTGACATTGAAAAACGGCCACTCAAAATAACTTTTTTATTTATAATTATTTTTTAATTTTCTTTATACATACATAGGTGTTATTTAAGTAAGCGTACAACGCTTAACCGATAATATATAGTAAATATAGGCGAAGCTACGGGGGGTGCCGAGGGTGCCTAGGAACCCCCTAATGTTTCAGGCAAATATTAAACTATATATATAGATCTGCCCTTATTATATTTTTTACCCTAGAAAGTTGGTCTCAACCAGAAGTCTCATACCCTAAGGAAAGAAATATTCCTGATATATAATTGTCATTTGCATTTTAATTGGTATATTGAATCATCTAATTTTGCTTTTGCATGGTTTGAAATTTCATGATTGTAAACAATTTTTCTTTATTCGAAGTAATTATTGGTGTTGTAATTTTTTTTAAAAATAAATTAAATGGATATAATCGGAGAGGCATATATTTACTAAATTAGATATAATTTTGACACACATATGAACATAGGTCCGGATTAAACAATAATATTAATCTGCAACGTTTAGATCCAAAATGTTGTTATGAGATTAGAGCAAAAGCAAATAATGATGGCGCTACATCTAAGGTGAGAATCATCTCCTATTTATAATGTTTTTTTTTTGTATCTGCCACCCCCTAATAAACTTTTCTAGCTTCGCCTATGATAGTAAATTCGGCAATATTTTTTTTTACATGCTTTTTATAGGAACTGGAGCCTCTTATGTCTAGTTGCACCAACATCTGAACTGTCACTTCAGTTATTATTTTATTTATTTCAAATGGGACCTATATATTTTTCTATATTTGGAATCTACTATATGCTTGAAGTGATTTTTTTATTGAAGAAATAAATTACAAAAACATAAGAGAAAATGAACAATTAACCTGGTAAAAACATGTTTTGTGATAGTACTAGGGGGGAAAAAATTTACTCCGTACCAGAAATAGCTTTATATTTTAATGAAAATGTACATTTAAAAGATTTATTTTCGGAGTATTTTAAAGCTCTAAAATTATTTTTTACTATTTCTGTAATATCATGTATTTGTGAAAGAAGTTTTTCGATTTTATAGAGACTAAAACATTTTTAAAGACAACCATGACGCAGGCTAGATTAAATGACTGTGTTATCTTAAACTCATATAAAGATATTTTAAGGGAAATAGACCACAATAAAATTGCAAATATATTTATACAACGAAATACTCAGACGAAATATGTTTTCATTAGAATAATAATTATTATAGGTATGTATTTTATAGGTACCTATCAGTAGCCTCTTCCTGATCTAAAACTGCGAATTATCATAACTTATTTATAGTTTTTTATTTGGATTTTTATGTTGTTTTGTTTTCATTGTCTAAGTTTTCAATAGAATAATTTAAGTATTAATATAAATAAATAAATTATACTGCAAATTTTTTTATCAATTTTTCTTTTCGATGACAATTGGTCACTTGGCCTTAGGCCGTTTTCTGCTAACCCCCACCCAACAGCATTATTGCATAATTATTTTTATATAATTATCTACGTCCTTGGCTAGAGCACCCATACATATTTTAAAAAACCGGCGCCTATGCGTACAATTTATATTCTGTTTATTTGATATTCTCAAAATGCCAATTACCTGCACTAATCATGAGATATGGATATGTAGTTTTTTATTATGAAAGGCTGAAATACGCCGCGACACCAATAATCTTATACAGGCTGTTAAAAGAAAGGTAAAAAATTAAAAGTATATACAAATGCGTATACTTTCAATTTTTTACCTTATCTTTACACCCTGTATGTTATTGTGACAGGTGTGACATTTTTTCCAGAGAACACATTGATTTTTATTTTTTTACAAAATTTTGAACTCTGACAGCTTTAACTTTAACGGCCGGTTGTGCAAGGTAACTTAAATATTAGCTTAAATTGACAATACGGCATCGAAATGAAATGTCAAATGAATTATAATACATTGCTATAATATATATATAGACCATCAAGTATTAATATTATAGATAAAAACAAAAAAAAGGAACAGGGCGTAGTGCAAACAGAGTTAATAACTGATGATCACATTTCACAAGAAGAATTATGCATTGCAGCGAGGAAATTAAAACTAGGAAAAGCAGCAGGCAAAGATGAGATTACAGCGGAAATGATATTATACATGGGAGAGCAAGGCATAGAAAGACTATTACATATTTTTAATCAGGCATGGCGTGAAAAATCAGTCCCAGAAGATTGGAAGAACTCAATAATAGTACCCATACTGAAGAAAGGAGACAATAAATTGTGTGAAAACTTTAGAGGCATTTCTCTCATAAGTATTCCGGGCAAGATATTTGCAAGAATTATAGGGGAAAGATTGAAGAAAGTACTGGATAGTGAATTAGAAGAAAACCAATATGGTTTTAGGGCAGGAAGAAGCACGACTGATTTAATATTCACCTTAAGGCAAATATCAGAAAAATGTTATAGTCACAAAAAAGAAGCACATTTCTGTTTCGTCGATTTAGAGAAGGCTTTTGACTCGATAGATAGAAACAAATTATGGAATATTTTACATAAGAGGAAAGTCCCTGATACGATTATATACACAATTAAAAGTCTTTATAAGAATACATTAAACTCAGTACGCACAGGAAACTGTGAATCTAAATACTTTGAAACAACCAGAGGTGTTAAACAAGGCTGTATACTGAGCCCATATATATATATATATATATATATATATATATATATATATATATATATATATATATATATATATATATATATATATATAGATCTGCCCTTATTATATTTTTTACCCTAGAAAGTTGGTCTCAACCAGAAGTCTCATACCCTAAGGAAAGAAATATTCCTGATATATAATTGTCATTTGCATTTTAATTATTGGTATATTGAATCATCTAATTTTGCTTTTGCATGGTTTGACATTTCATTATTGTAAACAATTTTTCTTTATTCGAAGTAATTATTGGTGTTGTAATTTTTTTTTAAAATAAATTAAATGGATATAATCGGAGAGGCATATATTTACTAAATTAGATATAATTTTGACACACATATGAACATAGGTCCGGATTAAACAATAATATTAATCTGCAACGTTTAGATCCAAAATGTTGTTATGAGATTAGAGCAAAAGCAAATAATGATGGCGCTACATCTAAGGTGAGAATCATCTCCTATTTATAATGTTTTTTTTTTGTATCTGCCACCCCCTAATAAACTTTTCTAGCTTCGCCTATGATAGTAAATTCGGCAATAATTTTTTTTTACATGCTTTTTATAAGAACTGGAGCCCCTTATGTCTAGTTTCACCAACATCGCTTAAATTTTAAGCTAGGCTTGAACCAAAAATCGATTTTTATAGCAATGTATTATAATTCATTTGACATTTCATTTCGATGCCGTATTGTCAATTTAAGCTAATATTTAAGTTACCTTGCACAACCGGCCGTTAAAGTTAAAGCTGTCAGAGTTCAAAATTTTGTAAAAAAATAAAAATCAATGTGTTCTCTGGAAAAAATGTCACACCTGTCACAATAACATACAGGGTGTAAAGATAAGGTAAAAAATTGAAAGTATACGCATTTGTATATACTTTTAATTTTTTACCTTTCTTTTCTTTCGCGGCGTATTTCAGCCTTTCATAATAAAAAACTACATTGACCCCTGTGGCGCACTCTCCACGCCAGCAATGAGTGCCCGTGAGGTGACGCCTGGTAAGCGCCCGCACGGTACAAATATTCCATCATTACCGATATCTGTGTATGAAGCAGATTGGCACACCCAGCAATGGGTAATATGCCGTGATGAAATATTTATTTATTTATTTATTTTATTTTTATATCCATATCTCATGATTAGTGCAGGTAATTGGCATTTTGAGAATATCAAATAAACAGAATATAAATTGTACGCATAGGCGCCGGTTTTTTAAAATATGTATGGGTGCTCTAGCCAAGGACGTAGATAATTATATAAAAATAATTATGCAATAATGCTGTTGGGTGGGGGTTAGCAGAAAACGGCCTAAGGCCAAGTGACCAATTTTCATCGAAAAAAAAAAAATTGATAAAAAATTTTGCAGTATAATTTATTTATTTATATTAATACTTAAATTATTCTATTGAAAACTTAGACAATGAAACAAAACAACATAAAAAATCCAAATAACAAACAAATAAAAAACTATAAATAAGTTATGATAATTCGCAGTTTTAGATCAGGAAGAGGCTACTGATAGGTACCTATAAAATACATACCTATAATAATTATTATTCTAATGAAAACATATTTCGTCTGAGTATTTCGTTGTATAAATATATTTGCAATTTTATTGTGGTCTATTTCCCTTAAAATATCTTTATATGAGTTTAAGATAACACAGTCATTTAATCTAGCCTGCGTCATGGTTGTCTTTAAAAATGTTTTAGTCTCTATAAAATCGAAAAACTTCTTTCACAAATACATGATATTACAGAAATAGTAAAAAATAATTTTAGAGCTTTAAAATACTCCGAAAATAAATCTTTTAAATGTACATTTTCATTAAAATATAAAGCTATTTCTGGTACGGAGTAAATTTTTTCCCCCCTAGTACTATCACAAAACATGTTTTTACGAGGTTAATTGTTCATTTTCTCTTATGTTTTTGTAATTTATTTCTTCAATAAAAAAATCACTTCAAGCATATAGTAGATTCCAAATATAGAAAAATATATAGGTCCCATTTGAAATAAATAAAATAATAACTGAAGTGACAGTTCACAACCAACTATAATATTAAGGTAGATAGTTACTCTTTTAAGAGTCTGTAAGTAGGTATACAAGGCGGGTTCTAGATAAAATGACCTCCAGGTGACCTGGTTCAAAGTCGCCCACGGCTCAGACGCCGCTTTCCACCATCAGGGGACCGCATCATGATTTTCTGGTTTTTAGAGCATGACTCATCTACAAATCAAGACGCATGCGCCAGTTCGGTGGGGGGGGGTAGACAAAAAACCTAGGGGGGGGGTTTGGACCTGCGCGTGACCTTGCACCAGGTCCAGGAAATCGTAGTGGAAAGCGGCGTCAGAGCCGTGGGTGACCTTAAACCAGGTCACCTGGATGTCATTTTATGTAGAACCCGCCTTGTATACCTACTCCTGTAGTTTGAAAACTGTATATTTCCGGATATGAATTTATTAGTAAAAGTTTATTTTACATCCTCTACATACCTTACAAATTTGTAAGACGTATTAATTAACATCCTGCATCAGACAGATTATTTAATGACAATTAATAGACATCATTCGTTAAAAAGAAATTATACCTTTTAGGTATTATGTATTTTCCAGGCGATCAATTTACCAGCGATAAAATTCTCCCGGAATAATTTTTCCGCGATCTATTTGCTGGCGATAAAATTTCCGTACACGGAATGTTTTGGCTATGAGCTACAATTAAACTAACCTCGTAGAATAACCATATACTGATGACAACCTGTATGGCATTGTAGATGATAAGTGTATTTTTTAGTTGGAAGGGCCTTCTGTTCTCCATAAGTTTAGGACCAATTTTCGTCACAAAAATGGCGTAGAAAATGGATATGGCAATTGTGGGAAATGCACTGGACATCATGAACCAGTCGTTCACTCTCGGATCTACAACAAAATAGTATATTGAAAGAATCGAAACGGGAACTGTGAATATATTTGTTTTAGTAAGGAAATGATTTTTAAATGTATGCAGGATAAAGGAACTCCAAATATTCTATATAATATGTCTATATATATATATATATATATATATATATATATATATATATATATATATATATATATATATATATATATATATATATATATCTTTGCAATTCAGAGATAAATAAAGCAGAATGGAATTGATATACTCAAATTAAACTTTTTTTAAACTCCGTAGGATATATGAACGTCTGGCAGGAAGAATTCCTTAATAATAAGATAATAACATAATTAATACTTTTAAGTCCATAACTATTCAAAAAGATTTAGATAAATTAAATATTAGCAGATATAACTTGTACTACAATAATTAAATCCAATTTTTGAAACTGAAATTTATGTAAACCACAAAATACCATTTTCAAAAAACAATTATGCTCGTTTATTGCGTTACTAGTTAAGTTGCACTTGGAAATAAGTGGAGCTTAAATCACTAAAAACCTTTGCACCATACCTTAAGTTCCACTTTATTTTCACTATATGATGCTTATATTAAGTCGTACTTCATCTACCGCTCAACTGCATTAAGTGACACTTATAACTCATAAGATGAATGATTTAAACGATATTGAATATGAATATAATGCTGCTGAGGAGGATGTATTAGATAAAGTTAATTTAATAAACCATAAGATACCAAAAAGAGCGAATATTACATATTTTTTTTTACACAATGGATGACTTGAGATTGTAGCAAAGATTTTGATTGACAAAGGAAAAAATATTGGAGTTATGATCTCATAAGCTTGCGTTTTTATGCAACTGTTGGTTACCTGCCAAATGTGACATGTGGCAGATTTTGTAGGATGTATTATTCGACTGTATCGTGAATAATTATGATAGTGCAGAAGCTATGGCATCACTCTAACAATCTAATTTATACAATTTGCTTGAATAACAAGAGGCAAAGAAAATATACATTTTTTTTATAAACTAGTGTTTTCTAAAATAGACTGCGCACATATCAAAATTCAGTACATTGTAATACAATACGTACCTTGTAAATGTATAGTATGTAGGTATATAGATACACAAGAATCAAACAAATCTCAAGAGAAATATATAATGACATATTGTAAATGAAATGTCACTTCATAAAAGAGAATATACAGACAATAAAAAAAAAAAAAATAAATCCCAGATTAATACGACCATTTGAAGTTTAGTAAAGTTTTTCTTAAGTGGAACTCGTGCGAAGATTCTACTATTATATATATAAGTGCTACTTATATGTAAGCGCTACATGCTTAAGTGTAACTTACACAGTGAAACGGTGCAAACGGGAATTAATCTGCCAAATTCGTTTAGTGCGAAAAAAAGAATTAAGATTATACTACAGCGGATTGAACCATATTTTAGATAGTGATAATCAGTGTACCGTCTGCTATAATCACAGTCAAGAAACTGCAGTGCATTTCTTTTTTGAATGTCAGATTTATGAACCATTTAGAAAACACTACATCAATAAAGATATCCAAGCTGGCACAACAGAACTCAATAAATTTATTAATTTATTATTAAATCTTACAATAGACAAGGTAAATGCAATTTTTTATTTTACTACTAGTTCGCTAAGAATTTGCAGTTTTTGTTTAAACGAATAAGAAAGTATCTTGCAGATGAAACAGACGAATTAAATATAAAAAAAAACCTTTTGTGTTCCTACTGCTCATATACCTTATTCATTTTATATTATCTATATTATATGTATATCTTTAATTGTGAATTACGACCAATACTTTAGAATAATTTCTCTTAATCATCAACATATTTATGTTTAAGGTAGTTATATCGTGGAACTATTTTACCCAGAATTAATTGAAATTTAAAGTATATTTCAACTGAAGTATAATCCACTTGCTCTCCAATTGATCACGCGGTAGCTGAAATATTTGCAATTAAATTTGTCCTTTTTAACACATGAAGAACAGGAAAAATAAATATTAACATTTTAAATTATAACTTTTACATCCAAACCGACATTTAATCGAAAAACTAGTATGTTATAGTAGACAAATTAACGGATTTTATATAAAAATTTGAAAATTATTACCACCCAGATTTAATTTTATTGCCTCTTGAAAATTATAATCTGAAGATACGATAAATATGTAGAAATGTATTTGACAACCATGTATAAGCGTACAGTTAGCAATGCTCACTTTGGTATAAGCGAATAAGAGGTGTTCTTTGGTTAAAGGAATTTCAGATTTCAATATGATACTTCTTTTGTTCCTTTAAGAAAGAAATATATTAATTTGTTTTGCAGTTCCGATTTGTAGTTTAGAATTAGTATTATATCTCAAAATATCTTATTACTTTTATACCCGAATGTACCAACAAATGTGGGAATACTTGAAAAAGATATGATTTACTAGGCATATTACTAATAACAATGTAAATATAGAAGCAAAATATTTCCTTCCACCCTTCCATTATGATGATGATAAATAGAGTGAAAAATAAAGTAACTTATTTGAACCCAAATTTGAAAAAATATATGAATGGAAATAATAAAGATATATAAAAATATATTTAATGTATTTTTTAACATAAAGGTATTGTGAAAAAAAAATCACATTTCAAAAAAAAAATATTTATTTAATTTGAGAGATACTAAATTATCGATTTTTATTTAAAAATTCAACAATTTTCTCTCAAATTCTTTTGTGTTTAGTTATATGTGGTTTATTATTACTGATTATATTTTTAGATAAAAATTGTATAACACGTTTTCTTCCATTTTCTGTATATATTGTTTTTAGTGTTTCAAAATTAATTCCAGTATTTGTAATTTTTTTAATCATGCTTTTGGAAATTATACCTGTTAAAACCTTTAAAGTTCGTAATGTAATTGTAACTTCTTATAACTTAGTTTCATTGTTGACTGCTACTACAAATGTACATACTTTATTTTTTATAAATCTTGCTTTATACTGTAAACGATTGGACATTTTCACGATTTACAAAAATGTTGTCAAAAATTAAAATTGAAGCTCTCTCTCAACGCAAACCAAATATTAAAATAATTCTTTCTTTGTCTAAGCGAGACGTTGCCACAGTTATTCTTCAACATTCATACTTTAGTATGAGTATATTGGAATACGACACTTGTGCATGTGTTAGTGCGATTGGTATAGTTAAAAGAAAAACTTTTCTACGGAAAAATAAAGAAAATTCATTTGTTACAGTGTTTGATATTAGCTTTATTATTTTTATATAATTTGTGTATATAATATAATGTTAAAAAATATCAGGTATTGCAAACATAAACTGCATTAGCATAATTTTTATTTTGAACATTGAATAGGTACACTCGAGTGACAACTACCTTAATTTGTATAAATGGGTCCATATTATTTAATCCTTTACTGACATGTTCTATTTTTACATTTAAGTTTGTCAACCGATTTGTATAGGGCATTGCCCGATGGCAAATTAAAATAAATAAATAGGTAAATAAATAAATAAATAAATAAGTAATAAATATATAGAAAGACAAATGACCCTTATTGTATTGTAATACGAATACAGTTTGCGTAATCGATTCGTAGGCTAGTTATGCAAAGTACGAATATTACATCAGGGAGTTCTAATATATTTTTTTTCTGACACTTTCACATATTTGCCGGGTCAGATTTAGCCATGGGTTGCAGCCCAGGGCCCTTCGCTATTATTTATTCTTGAGAAATTGTTTCGTTTTCTGTTTTTACAAAAAAAGTCTCCTTACGACAATAAGTTTATATTTTAGGAAAATTTGTATAATATATAATATATATAATCCAAACGAAAGGCATTATGTATTATACAAAAAAGGCAAATAATACAGTTATTTATCCCCATAAATTGAAAATATTCATAATTTTATGTTGTAGTTGTAGTTTATTTTTTAATTATTCTTTAGTTTTACACAATTTGTACAATTTGTGTCTTGTAAGAAAATGGCTATTGTATATATCAAAAATTAGCTCAATCATCTCCCACAGTTATCGAATAAGCCCAATTGAGCATGTGCGGAGATTTTTAATTAATCCAAAGTGAAAACCGTTTAATTGTATATGTTTTATAAAGAAATATAATATTTTATTTTATTTAGCTTATTTTTTATTTTACTCAATAGCTATTCTCTTACAAGACGCGAATTATTTGTAGAATTGTTTTTATACATGAAATTAAAAATGTCTGATAAACCCTATTTTTCGAAACATCGCATCGAATTTGCTTTTAAAATATCAAGGTAACCTTTATTATTTATAATTATTATACGCTAATTTTCCTACTTTCGTTGTCTAAATATACCCCCAAAACATAATGCTGCTTTAAACCCTCCCCCTAAACAGTGTTAGCCCAGGGCCCCCAAAATTCACGGTCCGCCCCTGTATATTTGTATTACAAATATAAAATATTGAGTTCTATTTGAATAAAATATGAATTTTTCAATATTACTTGCAAATTGAAATTTTACAGGATGTGACGTATGAGGACCTGATGATATTTAAAAATATTAAAACTTGTAACAACATAATACCTAATAATAAACTGACACAAACAAGACAGTGGACAAGCGTCAATGGCCGAAGGAAAAGTGTTTGTTAATGGTGAGTTTTATGCATAAAATTTGTTAGAAATGTCATCAGTCACTCTTACGTACAGGCCACGTGGTAGCATTTTAGCACCAAAATAAATTGAAAGTAAACTTATGATAGAAAAATTAAAGTTTGAGTTTTTCAAATCAGTACAGAACTATCCGACGTATTCGCAGTATTAAAATGTCGTTCGCATGCATAGAATAAACCTATTATTTCGTTATTTTTTTAACATAATCCACAATGTTATATTTTTTGCACGATCGGTTTTTTTATGTTTACCAATAGGGTTTCCAAGGCAGTAGGCTTTATTTACAAATTACTGATCGGTAAATGATTCACATCACTTGCCGATCAGGAGGCGGTAATAGCTATTTACGTCATTAGGCCGGTAGCTAAGCATTTCTTGGCGAGCTAGTAAATCCACTCAACAACTATTTTAGAATAATAATTAGTAATTAGAATATATGACGCTTTTGATTAGATAGTATTTAATCAAAAGCGTCATATATGTTCTTTACATGTTTGCTGTGATGCGTTGTTAAAGTAAAATTTATTAAACACATTTTTTATCAAATTTACATTTTACAAATTATGTAATAGTAATTTTGAAATATCTACCAGACATCGTCAAGGTCGTTGCTATGTCCTAGCGGCCTAGATCGTAAGAACGTATCTACCGGATTCGTTGCTAAGAAGGTAGATAGTTGAGTATACAGAAAAGTAAATAAAAACAACGATCAAAGCTTATTAACAACCAAAATTTTTTAATATGTCAAAATAATGTTAAATTTTTTTTTTTAATTTTGTGCGTCGATCGGGCAAAAATGTAATTAGCATTGCGGTAAGTAAGTGCTCGTCTGCCGGTACCGGATGTATTGGAGATCTCTACTTCGTTTTGATATCCAAAATCATTTTAAACTGATGCGGCGCGAAAGTTGCATTTCCCAGACTAGTCACGAAAACATTTAAACGTTTTATTTAAAATTTTATTGAATATTAATATTTATAGTTATAGAAAATCAGATTTAATTATTAAATTTAAAATTAATAATAAATATAATACATGACTCTTCAGTAAAATGTCTATACTTGACTCGGAGCTGTAAAATACTCGAACTTCATATTTATATTTAATTATTATTATAATAATTTTCCTGACTCTTATGTAAATAACTATTATGTCACAGTGCCGGTAATAATAATAATATATATGCATTTAAATAGCAAATATCAAAATTCAAATAGTCAATATTCAATACACGTGGGTAAAACCACATTTACATAAAATTGATTTTAAAATGCGAAATTAAAATAAATTAATTCAATTTGTTTACCTCAATTTTTCTTCAGCAAACTTTGAAATAACATCATTACAATTAATGGATTTCAAAATCTCTGCCTCTATAACTATTTAAATGTATTTAATATAGCTTGAGATATGGCGAAACGTAGATAATAATTTTGTATTCTTGTTAAACATGAAAAAGATCGCTCAGCAGAAGCATTTGCATTCATAGTTATAATCAATATACCGGGTGTAATATGAATATATGGCAAAACAGTTTTTACTTGCACAAAAGTTGCTTGTTCATTTTAGATAATAATGGTTCAAATAAATGTTGTAGATGTAGAGAATTCAATTCTGCATCCATTTCAATAATATTTTTTTATACGACCATTGTGATAAGTATGACATATCAATGTAGTATCCTAACACTGAAAGTTGAACTTATGACATTAGTTGACACGGTTTCTAGGTTACTATGTCATTATTTTCTAGCTAGCAAGGTAAAATGTGTTCAGTAGGTAAATATTTAATAATATGTAATTAAAAATGTAAAATAAACATTTGTAACAGATAAATATGTATCCATTATTCATTTGTCAGCTGTCCGTACGTTTGAACCTAAATTTCAGTTTTGTAAATAAAGTAAAATTTATTTATGCTCGTCTAAAAAATATCGTAACTTGTATGAAATACAAATATCTTAGCTCGTGTGTATTGACTTGCACTCCGCTACGCGTCGTGTGTTAATTTATCGTCGCATGATATTTGGTATTTTTCATAACTTGTTACGAAAATAAGTATTTAATACAATTGTGATAAGTATGACATTTCAACGTAGTATCCTAATACTGAAAGTTGAATTTATGACATTAGTGTCACGATATATTTCATATCGTAATAGTTGACACGGTTGCTAGGTTACTTATGTCATTATTTTCTAGCTAAACAAGTTAAAATGTGTTCAGTTGATAAATATTTCATAATATGTAATTAAAAATGTAAAATAAACATATGTAATAGATAAATATGTATACATTATTCATTTGTCAGCTGTCCGTACGTTAGAACCTAAATTTCAGTTTTGTAAATAAAGTAAAATTTATTTATGCTCGTCTAAAAAATAATGTTCGTATCTTGTATGAAATTCAAATATCTTAACTCGTGTGTATTGACTTGTACTCCGCTACGCGTCGTGCGTCAATTTACACTCGCATGATATTTGATATTTTTCATAATTTGTTATGAAAATAACTATATTTTGCATGTTTTAGGACCGAGAAAATAGAATTAATTTTTTTATAAAAGTTATTTCATGAAGTTGAAATAAAATCACAAATAAATAATGTAATGACATTTTACCTTGAGAAATGCTCTGTTTGAGTCATAATTACTGAAAGTGCAAAACTATTCATACGAAGAAAAGTTATTAAGTAGTATTATTTTGATGCAAAATATAATTTATAATATCTGACAGGTAAAAATGCCATTACGTTTTTTATGATTTTATTTCAAATCCATGGCTAATAACATAAAATAACATATTTGATTTTTTCGGTTACAAAACATGCAAATAAAATGTCATTATTGACCTGGATGCAGAATTTAAAGTATTATTGTCTAAAACTAATAGGCCACTTTTGTGCAAGGATACACACGGTATATTTTTCTTGTCTATAAATGTAATACAAAACAATTAATTCTTTGCGAGAAATAATATTTACATATAATACATAGTTATTTTTGTAACAAATGCGGAAAATTAGTGATTCTGAAATGAATTCAAGTGGCCGAAATGAGCGTAGTAAGTTTTGAAATTTGCATGGGAGTTTCAGAATCACGTTTTCGCATATCGTAATCATTTGCAAATATATAAAAAAAAGTATTCTAAATTTTTGACAAATCTGCTACTTGCGCGATGCAGTGTTTTAAAGCGGTCATGATAATTGTTTCCAGGAATTGTATTCCGAACTAGTGGGAGAATCAGCTATTACCCGCACCCAATTTGAGTTTGAGACTCTTATTTCCCGCACGATTGTAGAAAAAATGAAAAATTTGTTTTTTTTTTTAAATAAAACCAAATAAGTACTAATTTTTATGAGGCCGGTTAAAACCGGAAGCCTGAGGCGTACGCCTCAGCCGCCTTATGGTAAAACCGGCCCTGTTATGTCAGTCAACACAGCTTTCATCTTCATACAAATACAAATAATTTCTATTTGGACGTGGCAACATAAATATGTACAAGTATTATTTGGTTTATTTTCGTTGTTTCATTATTTTCTGTATTTATTTACATGGAAATTGATTCCGGATTTCAAAAAGACGCACAGAAACTGCTTTGTGAGTGCACGTATCTCACATTTGCAAACTGTAGATTCTAGAATGGCGAAGCCATACTACAGCTATTAAAATTTATTTATGTAATTTCGTTTTAAAAAGTTGAATTTTACCTAATTTTGTGACATTATGAAATGACACTTTTTACATAATTTGATACGAAATGAGTTTTGTAAAAATCTAGACAGCTAGAAAGCTAGAAAGCTATAGACAACCGGAAACGTCACTTTCCCGATGCACTGCGAAATTGGGCATTCGTCAACAAAATGATCTTTAAAATAACAAAATAAAGTTTATAAATTTTTCGAAAATTAACGATTTATGTAAATACTTAAAATTAAATTAAATTTTAATACCGGGTTCGATCCCGACCGACGCCAAATATTTCGAATTTTAAATGATACAAAAATGACCCCTGTGGTGCACTCTTCACGCAAGCAATAAGTGCTCATGAAGTGACACCTGGTAAACGCCCGCACGGTACAAATATATCATCATCACTACCGAAATCTGCGTACAAAGCAGATTAGCAGACCCAGCAATAGGTAATATGCCGTGATGATATATTTACTTTATTTTTATTTATTTATATACTTACCTATATTCATTGCTAGCGCGGAGAGTGCACCACAGGGGTCAATTTTGTGCAATTTAAAATTCTAAACTATTTGGCGTCGGTCGGAATCAAACCCGATTCCCCAGATTTACGTGAAGTGACGCCTGGATAAACGCTCGCACGGTACAAATATGTCATCATTATTACCGACATCTGTGTACAAAGCAGATTGGCTCACCCAGCAATGGGTAATATGCCGTGATGGTATATTATATATTTTTATTATCTTACCTATATTCCTACATATTTACTTATGCTGGAAACTGTATGAAGTTCCTTTCCATATAATAATTGTTCCATTCACTATTTTCTTTTTAAAACGTTACTATTATTTGAAATGATTAGTTTGTTGACAGTGACATATATCTGTCAGTTATATACATTTGAGATCTGAACTGTGTAAACATGGAGTTGTGTTCAAAGCGTAGGCTCCGGGATTAAAATTTTAGCAATTTATTCATAAAATATATACAAAAAGTATTAATGCAAATCTGTAGAAAATTTAAAAAAACTTTAATTTTTATAATAACATAAATTACATTTAAAGGTATTTTTCGAAGAAAAATTATTTTGAGCTTGCAGTAAAGTGCCATTTCCGGTTAACTGATTTACTCCAAAATCTAATGGCATCTTTCCATATTAGAGTAAGGTAGAAATACAAGGTTTCAAAATTTTCTGAACGATAGTATTTGAGTTAGAGCGTGAAGAGGATCCACACACACACAGAAACACACACATACATACACACATATACACAGACATCGTCGTGAAAATGTTAAAATTGGATTTTAGGGATCTTAAAATGTGGTCATTTACCAAAATCTCGATATGCGATTTTTAGCACGATCCCTATACCTCCCTTACCAAGAATAGCGGGAGGTAAAAATTAAATTCATTTATTTTCACAGCAAATCTTTATATTGAGCTGTCATAGAAAAACCTAAAGTTTTGTGTATTTTTAACTTATTTTAGCGGAATTAGAAAAAATATTGTACGTAATCCATTATGAAAACGTGAAATTGTTTGACTCACATAATTTGCAAAACTCGCTTTGCTCGTTTTGGCAAATATGTTCATTAAACAATATCACTCTTTTCATAACTGATTATGTAAATAACTAATTACTCACCACTTTTATTGTCCAAGATATCTCGGTACCAGTTGTAAACTTTTTGCTCCATTGTATCGATATCTAAAACAAACAAAACTATGAAATAGTAACATTTTAAATTGTAGAACAACTACGGATTCGGTAGTTTTGCGGCCACCAATCTCTCATTTCCTCGTAACGGAACTAACATGTGTTAGGTACACAAATTTTCGGAATTTTTTTGAATGGACGGTACTGTGGTTTAAGGTAAGTATTTTGAACCTGTTTATTACTACAATAATTAACATAGCTTAATCTTTAACAATAATGGTTAATATAGAGCTAGTTCTGTTTTCTTCTATCCGACGAAGTTTAGTTCTGACTTGCCCCATGAATATTTGGCATCTTGCAGTAAAATTTAAACATGCATTTTAGTGTCAAATTATATTAACGTAAGAAAACTAACCACTTAAATAAACTCCAATTTTATATTTACGTAAAGTTTACAAACTGACAAAGTGGCAAAAATATGTCGAATAAGAGAATCGTGGAATGCTGGTTGATTCACAATAAAATGTTAAATAGTCAGTAAACTGACACTTTGAATGACATACGACAGATGTCAATATGATATTCATGTTAAGCGCTTCAATTATATTTTGTCTCTTTCTGCGCCGTAAAAACAATCACATGCATATTCTATATACGTCATACTTGCTGTGATGTTCAATATTTAATTAGTTTTTTTCGCAGTAAATGATACTTTATAGAAAAAATAAAAAATATATATCTCATATTTTTTTACACTCGTGATAAAAAAAAAGTTTTTTTATCGATTTGTAACAAACGAAATATGGGTTTATTTGTTATTTTTATGTTAAAATATGAACAACTAATCTGTAAAGTAAGATTGGAAAATAAAAACATCTGTTATAGCCAGCACAATACCTCTCGCCACTTCTATTTTAGGTAACATAAGTATTGTATTTAACATTTATTGTTTACCACACTCTACACCCAAAATTGCACTTATACCTATTTTTGGTATTTAGATTTTTTAATTTTAAATTCATTCTATGAAGGAGTTTTGTTCTACTTTTTCCAATTCATTCTCGGGATTGACAGTATTTCTGAAGGGTATATACTTATAATTTTAAATATTTAACTATATCTGTTAATTCCGGTTGTTCAATTGTAACCAAAACCTTTTCAACTCTTTCCACTAATGTCCGATTGAGAAATACGTAGTTAAATAAATAATAAGTATTAATAGTTTTTGAGAAATCGTCCTTCCAACATCCACACACACATACACACACACACACACACACACACACATACAGACGCCATCGTAAAAATGTTAAAATCGGATTGTAGGGACCTTAAAACGTGCTTATTCATTATAATCTGGATACGCGATTTTTAGCATGAATCCATTACCTCTCTTAGCGAGAGATAAAACGTGTAGCAAACACTTTATTTATTAAGAAAAACTAAATGTGTGCAAAATTGTCTCTTTTGAAAAATTAAATTATATCCATAAATTCTTCAATTCGTTGGTTAATGACTAAATGTGAATAAATTTGTTATAATTCAATCGGAAAATATAGCCTCAGCAGAAACAGTTTTAAGTGACATTACTGAAGCTTTTCCTGGAAAGTACATTTAATATTTCTTATTGTTTTATTAACTAAATATTTAAAATTATAGGTAAAATACATATATCCATAAGAAATCCCGCCGACCGTCAATGAATTGGAAGAATCTCTGACATTTAGGAACTTCCTTATAGAATGAAAGAATAGGGCGCGAGCAATCATGTAACTTTGTTTGTCTTGGTCTTGACAAGCAGATATGGAGACCCTTGTGACAGAATGACAGTAAGTAATTACGTACATAGATGTCAAATATCATAATTTTTTATTTAAAATTGCAAGATTTTCTAAGTTCATGTGGTTAATTTGTCACTAGGAATGTGAAATTTATTTGTCGAAGAAAATGAATCACATGGAATTGAAAAATCATGATATTTGAAATGAAAAATTAGAATTTTTTGTGTGTACAAGAAATGTTAAAATACCATACAATGAAAATGGCGAGAGGTATTGTACTGGCCACAACAGATTTTTTATTACAAAAAAAATTACAAATAAACCCATATTTCGATTGTTACAAGTCGATAAAACTTTTTTTTAAGTGTCCGGTTTTTTTAGGCCACGAGTGTAATAAATTTTTAAAAAATATGATACTCTCCTATTAAATTACCTTTTTCCAAAAAGTAATTTAATTAATTACTTTGTAAAAAAATCGAATATGACCAACACATTACCTTCCGTCAGTTCTATGTATTTTGTAAAAATTCCATACAGGAATTTTGTAGCAAAAGATTTTATACCTCCAGGAAAAATTAAAACACAAACATACCTACTGGGCGATTCGAGCGACAATCGTTCACTTGCGGTATGTTGCGTTCAGGTGCGTTAACACATTCGGACGACTGAAAGGCTTACCCGATATGCTTGGATCACTGATCACACCTAAATGGGTTTGCTAGCCGGGGCAGCTCTTTGTTCATTACTTTTATGTCTTCTTGTTATATTGCTATCCTTTTCTGTTGCAATATGAAAATCAGAATATGTATAAAATAATATAAATAATTCATTATAATTTATTACTGAAATACTGTTTTTTAAATGCAGGTTCATGCAGAAGTATGTTCGTCTAATATTGAATTTTTTAAAATGTTAATAGTTGTAGTACAGGAATAATTTATATGAATTTTCCGTTCATGTACAGGTGACACTGAAAAACTGGCCACTCAAAATAACTTTTTTATTTATAATTATTTTGTAATTTTCATGAATATGAATAATTATCTTGGTAAGTCATATCAGGTAGGCTGTAATAACAAATTGATCATTTTTTGTAACAAAATATAGAATCTTATAAAAAGAACTTACTATTTAAATAATTAACTTAAATATTACGCAATATTATCACAATTGTTATCACAGCTTGCCTGATATTATGGCTTTCCGGTAAATTGTGCATAATTTTCTTTTGCGTTTTTGTAATTTATTTCTTCAATAAAAATTTACTTCAAGCATATCGTTGAATTCGTAATTTTACGTATATGGGTGTCCCATTTCAAATATGAAGTTAATGTCACTTCCGGTTAAACCGGAAGCGCTACCATTATGCCAAATACCATGATTTGTGAACCCCTAAACCTAGTTTACAAATATATCAAGAAAATAAAATATAATCACAAATAGAAAAGTTATTTTGAGCAGCCCGTTTTTCAGTGTCAACCCGTATAGTAGGATTAGTAGGCAGGGGTAACCATGCCTCCTAATGAGGTTCTATACTGTAACGTTTTATTTATATTGGTGAAATGTACAAATAACAGAAATATTACTAATTAAAAGAATACGTTTATTAAACGATAAATAAATATTAAAAAGATAATTAAAAGATAATAAATTTAACTAACACTATGATGAACAAATATTAACACTAATTTAAAGATTAAGAATATTATAAGACACTTAAACACTAAGATTAGTTATTTAGACAATTAACACTACTATTTATGTCACCAATTACATTTATGTTCACTTCTGGTCGACTGTTTGTTTATATCACCAACTATTCACGACGCTTATTTATATTAGACTTCTTTACTCGTTACTTCTATATTACAGACTGTTTCTTCGTTGTCATTCAGTCGGTATACAGCTCATATCCTTCTAGAACCTTCGGCACCACAGCGATACCGAGTACAAAGGAATTAGGTCACGGCATAATTAACTTGTTTCAACGTGTATGTGTTATTCCGTCGTCGGGGATTGCATCATCGTTCTGGTACCTTCTTTCAGTGGCGCGCATGTATACTCTTCTCTTAGGGGCGCACGTCACACTGCCCCCTCCTTAAGACTATTTCGTCCCGGAACAGTTCTTGATGACGAAATCTACATGTATTACCCTTGGTACATTTGGAAGTCTTGAAGAAGTGACAGTCGATGGTCCGCTGGAGTTCTCCTTTCTGTCTGTTAGGGTTATAGCTGCAGACGAAAATTTCAATATCGGTATACCGGAAGAGGGTCTCTAACATGTTCCTAACAATCCTCCAATCCAAACCATCTAATCCACAGCCTAACTTCGGTACTGCTAGCTTCAAAATGTCAGTCTCTAGCAGATGATCCTTCAAGTAACACAGCGAGTTCCATAGATTGCGATACGACGGCTCCTGGTACGAGCGTGGTTTTGTGACCAAGTAGTAGATATACCGCTGATGTTCAGTATTGTTATCCCTCAGTCGTAGCGACTTCCTGACGAATGGACCTTGGTTGGCCAGTTCTTGTAGTCGTCCAAATTTTGTCTTAAAGACTGACGCTATGCCGGGCGACATCTTTAAGTCTTCCGATACGCAATGGCCGAGGGAGTAATCTGAAGACACAGTGAACAGGTCTCGATGTTCTTCTGTCGTCACGCCATACCGCGCCTTGTGACCAAAGGAATATTGTTCCATGAAGTCTTCAAAAGTCGGTTCCTGGGCTATGATCCGACGAACCGTTGCTCCATGATGGTTTTCATTGTTGTCACCGGCGAAAGGGGCTAGCCGATTAAAGTGTACTACTCTCGGCTTCCCGGTAGGTGCTTTCCTAATCCTGTATATCACATCGTTTATTCTCTTAACGACCTCATAAGGACCTTCCCAATTTCTTTGCAGCTTTGGTGATAAACCTCGACGCCTTTGTGGATTGTAAAGCCACACTAAATCCGCTGGTTGGTATCCACCTTTTTCTGCCTTCATGTCATACTGGTCCTTCATCCGGTCGCTGGCAGTTTGAATGTTTGCGCGGACTTGTTCATGAATGTCATCCATTCTTCTCCGTAAGCCCGTAACGTAGTCTTCTCCGGCCAGGTCTTCCCCAGGTTTGCTGCCGAACACCAAGTCGCATGGTAAACGCAACTCATGTCTGAATAAGATGTTCGCAGGAGTTTGCCCTGTTGTGTCATGCACGGATGAACGATAAGCCATCAGGAACAGATGAAGATATCGGTCCCAGTTTCTTTGGTGGTTGGAGACAACCTTCGACAAATATCGGTTGATCGTTCTGTTCATTAGTTCAACCATGCCATCGGACTGCGGATGTAATGCAGGTGTTCTGGTTTTATTAATTCCTAATATCTTACAGATATTTTAGAAAACGACAGATTCGAAATTTCTTCCCTGGTAGGAGTGAAGCTCACGTGGTACACCAAACCGGCATATACACTCTTTGACTAAGGTTTCGGCGACCGTGGTGGCTTCCTAATATTATTAATTAAAAGAATACGTTTATTAAACGATAAATAAATATTAAAAAGATAATTAAAAGATAATAAATTTAACTAACACTATGATGAACAAATATTAACACTAATTTAATGATTAAGAATATTATAAGACACTTAAACACTAAGATTAGTTATTTAGACAATTAACACTACTATTTATGTCACTAATTACATTTATGTTCACTTCTGGTCGACTGTTTGTTTATATCACCAACTATTCACGACGCTTATTTATATCAGACTTCTTTACTCGTTACTTCTATATTACAGACTGTTTCTCCGTTGTCATTCAGTCGGTATACAGCTCATATCCTTCTAGAACCTTCGGCACCACAGCGATACCGAGTACAAAGGAATTAGGTCACGGCATAATTAACTTGTTTCAACGTGTATGTGTTATTCCGTCGTCGGGGATTGCATCATCGTTCTGGTACCTTCTTTCAGTGGCGCGCATGTATACTCTTCTCTCAGGGGCGCACGTCACAATACCAATTTTTTTTTTCTGGACGAAGAGGATGAACTAAGAATTTTAGTGCAAGCACGAATTACAATTTTTATGTAATAAGCGAGATATAAATTTTTAAATTTCAGATTTTCATGTATTATATTTTTCGTATAAAATTGCTAAATTTAATGCCTGGTTATTTTTACCTCTCGCTACCCTTGGTAAGGGAGGTATAGGGATCGTGTTAAAAACGCATATAGAGACTTTAGTAAATAACCACGTTTTAAGGTCCCCATAATCCGATTTTCACGAAGATGTCTGTGGGGGCGTGTGTGTATGTGTGTGTGTGTGTGTGTGTGTGTGTGTGTGTGTGTGTGTGTGTGTGTGTGTGTGTATGTGTGTGTGTCTGTGTATGTGTGTGTGTGTTTGTGTTTGTGTGTTGAGTATGGATCCTTTATTGGGCGCTCTAACTCAAATATTATCATTCAGAAAATTTTGAAACCATGTATTTATTTCTACCTTGTTCTAATATGGAAAGAAGCCATTAGATTTTGGTGTAAATCGGATAACCGGAAATGCCACTTTACTTGAAGCTCAAAATACCTTTAAATGCTATTTTTTCGCAATTTATGTTATTATAAAAATTAAAGATTATTAATGTAACAAGACCGGGTTCTAGATCAAATGACTCAGACACCGCTTTCTACCATCAGCGGATTCCACCACTACGGTTACCAGATGGTCTTGAAAGTTTAGCCGGAGTTTTCTGAAAAGTAATATTAAGGTACTTGTATTTATCTTTGCATATCACTAATTATGGGAAACATAAAAATGGGACAAATGGGTAAATAAAAACTTCGGTCATCATAATAAAAGTTATTTATTTCTAACATTTCCAAATTTAAATAACAAAAATAAATTATATTCTATTACATTTAGAGAAATAAGAAAAATAAAGTATTAAGTCTTTAAGTATGTAGGTACTTTTCAGCATTTTGGCAAGCTTTTAAATTTTCTCGTTTTCCTTTAACATTTTCAAAAAACTCTCGGCAGGTTAAATTCATATTAATTTTAACTGAAAGTTCAGCTTTGACTAAGTCGACTTCCATTCTGTTTCTGTTGTCTGTCCAAGTTTGCTTCATTAGAGAAAAAACTCTTTCAATATTTGCATTACTAACAGAAACAGAGAGAATTGGTTGCACAATTTTGAATAAGTTAGGGGAAAAACATTTAGTGAAGAATAATGTCCACTTTTCTACTATATTTAATTTTGCAACAAAAGTAGATCTTGCCATATTAAGTCTACCTACTTCATCATATAGTTGATCGTAATCTATGTAATTATTATCTTCAAATAAACTAATACCCACACATTTAATTTCGTCAAATAATAAATCAGTCTCTAAATTAAATATTTTATATTTTTTAAAAGGAGGGTTTTCAAAATTATACCAGTCGGTTAAGTACTTTATAGCACGAGTGTAAACAGAAATAAACTCATCCTGACAACTGCGCCTCTCGGACGAATTTAATTTCTTTAGGCCTTCGCTTGCTTTATTTCCAAAAAACATTTCATTCTTTCGTCGAGTCAAATCATTTAATAGATTGGTCATTATATCATGCAATTGGAAACAAAGTATACCCTTATTTTCTAGGCTTAATATGTACTTATTAAAAATAAACATCAAATGATGTACAAAATATAAATAACATTCTTGAACCGTTATACTGCTGCTTAAATCATTGGTGGATTCATCTTCTTGGTTACTCAAGAAGTCCCAAATAGCTCGATTAACATTCTCTACTCCAATTTCAAAAAAATATGCTTTCATAGCAGGCCAGGAATGAATAACTCTTTCCACACATGGAAATAATGAGAAACATCTTGTTGGAACATGTCTCAATATTTTCGAATATTGTAATTCTGCATCAGCAAAAAGTTCTATCAAGTGGGCAGTTCGTTTTGCAGATATAGAAAATTCACTACAAATTTTAAGAATCAAATTTTCCACATCGTACTTTAATCTTTTGACTGCAAATTTTGCACAATTATGCAAAACGTGACAATGACAATTTCCTTTAAATATTTTACTGTTTTCTTCTTTAAGTAATTGGAAAACAGAATGATGTTTACCATAATTGACGTTAGCGTTGCCAGCTGAGTACGCAATTATTTGTGATACGGTTAGATTAAATTTATTAAGAGAAGTAGTGAGATTTTGAAATATCATAAATGCGGTTTCTTCTGATTCTTCGCAGAAGTCTAATATTTTTGAATTTAGTCCTGATTCCGGATGAAAATAGTAGATGCAAACCAGGAAAAAAATCCTATTTCCCTTATTCGAAGCGTCAGTAGCCAATGTGAAGAAAAGCTTGGTATCATAATTTAGAAATTTACATTTCAAGTCATCTAATACAATTTTTAGTGAATAGTGCATCAACACATTTTTAGCAATTGCTTCTGCCTTTGTTCTACCATATCTTAATTTTTTTGCAACTTTGCAATCTTCAAAAAGTACAGAATTCAGTTTCATTCCACAGTCCAAACTATTATAACTATGATGGTGCATAATACTATGATACACACTCGTCACTTCAATGGCACTTATTTGGTCAGCTTCCGATGAATCAGTTTTAGAAAAAAAAGCTTCTACAACCAAATTTGACTTTGTTGCGCGCACCATCTTCAAATGTTTAACACTAGCAGCATGTCGGGTAACTGCCTTTTCACCATCATGCTTTACAGTAAAAGTTACGTTGCATAATTTGCACATAGCCGTAAAAATATCTTTTTTTTATCTATGTGACATTTGTCAACCAATCGTCTTGAAATGATGCATAATAAATTTTCTTTTTCGGTGGCGTTGCGGAGCCACTAGGTTGTTCTTCCATCTAGAGAAAGATATATTAGTTATATTATTTAAAATGCAGTAAACAACATCTTACCTTTCACACTTTATTATAAAAACTTATTTTATTAACGAGTTAAATATTAACACATACCGCACTAGTGCATAGTGCTATAAACAATAAACTGTAGCTACGGTTTCGCTCCCAGCCCAGTGTTCCCACTTCCCACCCATGACGGTCAATTTCAGCTCGGCCGGAGATTCGTGTCAGCCGACCGGAGACCGGGGATCATCGACTACAGCCGAATACTCCGGGCGAAAGCCGGAGATCTGGCAACCCTACCCACCACGGTTTCCTGGACCTGGTTGAAGGCCATTGTCAGAGCGTAGGTCCGTACCCCCACCAGGTTTTTGGTCTATTCCCCACTAGCCAGAGCGCAGGTTCGTATCCCCACCAGGCTTTTGGTCTATCCCCCACTCGATTTTGTGTCAGCATGGCAAACGTGTTTGAACTTGTTCACACCGGTCACCGGATATGAAGACCTACCCTAAAAATAGATGAACATCTGGCTTGCACATGTTCTAACAAACTGATTTGACAATGAGTCATGCTCTAAAAATAGACCAACATATAGTTTGTTTTTCTTGTTGTGGTAACCAGGTTGAGGAAACCGTGATGGGGTCTGCTGATGGTGGGAAGCAGCGTCCGAGCCATGGGCGGCCTTGAACCAAGTCATCTGGAGGTCATTTGGTCTAGAACCCGTCTTGTTACACTACTGTTGTACAGTTCAGCTCAAATGTATGTACTGACAGATATATGTCACTATCGGAAAAATAATCATTTCATATTAATAATAGTAACAATGTTTTAAAATGAAAATTGTAAATAGAACAATAGTTATATGCAGAGGAACTTAAAATAGTATGCAGCATTAGTAAATTGGTAGGTATGTATTTAAATTAATAAAAATTAAATGGCGGGAGGTATTCTTTCAGTTATTTAATAGGGTCTCATGGCCGTGTGCCTGAGTGTCAGGTCGACGAATCTGAGGACCCGGGTTCGATTCCGACCGACGCCAAAACTTATTTCGAATTTTAATGGGCACAAAAGTGACCCCTGTGATATACTCTCCATGCCGTGAGGTGACGTCTGATAAACGCCCATACACGGTACGAATATGTCATCATAATCATTACCGATATCTCCGTACAAAGCGGATTGGCACAACCAACAATGGGTAATACGCCGTAATGATATATTTTTACCTTCAGTCACCTTTAGGGCTCTTAATGAAAAAACAAGTTTTAGGATCCCTAGAATACGAATTTACTACTTTTACGATGATGTCTGTATATATATATATATATATATGTGAGATCTGTTCACATTTTTACCTTCCGTCACCTTTAGGTAAGGAAGGTATTGTCTTTGGTCAAAAAATTCAATGATGAGTTTTTAGTGAATAAGCACGTTTTAGGGTCCATATAATACGATTTTACCATTTTTACGATGATGTCTGTATGTATGTGTGTCTGTGTGTCTGTGTGTCCGTGTGTCTGTGTGTGTGTGACAAAAGTTCCGGATCCAATAACTTCAATACCACGATTCCAAAAATTATAATGTTTTCGTATTCCTCAAGTTTACATCCAGAAGAACAACTGATTAGATTTTGGTTATAATTGGTCAACCGGAAGTAGTCTCATTTGAAGATTTAACAGTTAAATTTGATTTATTGAGATTTAACGTTATTATAACTTAAAGAATATATTATTCTCTATACGATTTGATTACAATTTATACTTCATATTCAATAGATACAGAGTTAAAGAATTTTAAAGAAATTAAATTTTATAATTCAGCCAGCTATGCCAAACTTGGGAACTAGTAATATATTCATATAATTCAAATTGACAGATGTCAGTATCAATAAAAAGTAAATTAATGTGGCAGATATGAGATGTTGAAGTAGATATTGGGGAATACACGGAAAGATACGGTAAGAAAATAACTCTAGTGTTACAAGTTTTTAGAAAGATACAAGAAAGACGATTACATTGGTTTGAACACGTCATGAGGAGAAATGAAGAATTATATTGGAACAAGAATGAATAGTTTAGTAATAGGACGTTAAAGAAACAGAGGAAGACCAAAGATAAGATGGAAGGACTGTATTGCGGAAGATTTGAGAGAAAAGGAACTGAATGAGAACGACATGCAAAAATAGCGACCACTAACGAATGGGAAAAGCTAAAGAAGAAGAAGATGCCAGTGTCAAGTGCAATTTGAATAGTTTGTTTATGAAATAATTTTACTGGAAATTTAGAATCTTTTGTAAGAAAAATTATAGAATTTATACATTATACACGAGAATGACGGAAGGTATTGTGCTGGCCACAACAGATTTTTTTTTCTTCTAATTACCTAATTATCTAATATATTGTGTTCATTATGTATCTTTATTAAATTATGATTAATTTTGTTTTGTAGCTATATTGTGGATATATTACGAGTATGTAATTTTAATGTGTACGGTATTTAAAAATGGTATTGTAACTACATGTTATCATTGTGCTGGGTGCTGTGAAAGGTGAACGTTGTGAAATAAATTGATTTATAAACAGTTTTGTCTCCCGATTATTGTTTTTTGTGGCCCTACTTCCTCCAAATCTAACATCAGAAGTGGGATTGGCTCACTAAATGTTCCACAAGATGAAACAACTTGTGAAGGTGCTAAGTGATACTCTGCAAGACTTAAAGGATCGACCGCCGTCTTGTACCCTACCAGCTAGTGCCATCGAAATTCCAGTATTTGACCTCCAGGTCTATGATGACGGCGCAGCTAAGTGGTGTACCGAAATAGAGAAGATGGGAAAGCTGTTCCGTTGGTCCGACTACGAGATGCTGGTTCGAGGCGCCAGTGGATTAGCTGGTGAAGCGAAGGAGTGGTTTACAACCTGGAGGCCCAATGACGGGAGCTGGGATAGTTTTAAGGTAGAGATTTCTAATTTATATCCCCCAAAAAAGAATTTAAGCGAAAAGTTTAGAAAAGCTGCCGTATATACGAGTAATAAAGCAGGTTCATACAGCGAGTATGCGAGGAAAAAGATTTCATTTATTAAGGCATTAAAGTTCGATGTGTCTGCTGACCAATTACTCGAATTAGTAATAGGTGATATCGTTGATATCCAAGTGAAAACTACGGCTTTCAATAGTCAAATAAAATCAGTGAACGATTTGTTGTCATTATTAGCAAATTTTGATAAACCAAAGAGTGTAATAGACAACTCAATTAATCCTCGCAAAAGAAAACATTTCCCAGAATCGGCTGATTCTCCAAAAGTATGTTTTAGTTGTAAACAGCCAGGTCATATTCAGCGTAATGGTCCCAAGTTTAGAAAACATAATACAAATATCTCGAACACATTCTCTAATCGTATTAAAATCGAGAATCCAGGTAAAATTACACGAACATTTTGTCGTTTTTGTAAAAAACCGGGACATGTTTTCGACAACTGTCATGCTAGATTACGCGTGGAACCATCCACTTCGAAAATAAACTGTTTTTCTGTAAATGTAGACAAAGATTTTTGTACCGAATTTAATGTGCAAGATATAAAGTTGAGATGTCTAATAGATACGGGGGCAGAATGTTGCCTACTATCCGCAAAGATAACAAAACGCATTAATTGTTATTTAGAGCCGACATTTAAAATTCTTAAAGGAATAGGAAATAATTCTGTTGCGTATAGAAAGTCATGGCACCGCATTTGTAATAACCTATCTCATTATAGACGACGGGGTTATTGATTACGACGCTATCCTTGGTAGGGATTTATTCCTAATCGAAGGGGTTGAGTTTTGTAGCGATTTCAGGGGAACTAGAATCTATCGAAACGACAGCGAAAATTTAGATACAACCACAATTAATCAAATTACTATCGCCCCACAAACATTAAAAACACCTCTTGAAGGTAACAATTTGCAAATGTTGACGGACATTTTACACAATTCCTCTAATAATATAACAGCAGGTAATTCAGTGAGTCCTCTAAAAATAGTCGAACTTTCTATTAAACTTAAAGACGATAAAGTAATCCATTATCATCCTTATATAATGGCAATTTCGGAATGCGAGAAAGTTAGTCATAATTGATGACCTTTTAAAAAACGGTATTATCCGCGAGAGAAATTCCCCATACGCTAGTCCAGTTGTTTTAGTTCACAAAAAGGATGGAAGTAGTCGGCGGTGTGTCGACTATCGAGCCCTCAATAAAAGAACAATCAAAGATAGATACCCCTGTGTAGTTTGTATAATATTATAAATTATAAATATAAAAAATGTAAAATAAATAAAATATATAAATTATTATTAAAGACAGGAATTCTGACGTTTATTCTGGAAATATAATAATTCAATAATATATTTTGTTGGGGTAGTAACGTGACGGCCTACTAGATGCGCCACATTACTCCCCCGCCTAGTGAAGCGATACAATTCAAAATTTTAAAATACAAAGATACATAGGTACAAGTACAGGTTGTTTCATGAAGAACCTTGATTGTTGGCGATTGTTTTTTTTGTGGTGAAAATTATTATTGTATTAGGTGATGATTGATTGTTTGTTGTGTTTGTATGTGTTCTTGAAAATTTTTCCGGACTTTCTAGGTTATAGACAAAGATGTTTGTCTATAAGAAAGGAGATAGATTTCCCGGGCAAGTGAGTGTGCCGACTTAGGAAATGTGTGGTTGAATCCAAAGCCAGTAGATGTGCTACTGGTGGAGGAAGGGAGAAAAAGCGAAGATGAAGATGCCAGAATTTTTTTCAAGTTCTGTTTTGTGATGTGTGTGAAGTGACATGTCACGTTTGTGTATGTTCTTTGTGTTGTGTAATGTTAAAATGGGTTTGAGCTTGTTGGGCCTGTACTTGCTGAGATGCGTTGGCTTCGTTCTTGTCCTTCTTTAGGGAGGATTTCAAGTCGGCGATCTGTGCGGCGAGTTCTACTATTTTGCCGTTGTCTCTCTTCTTGTCGGGAACATTCAGTGAAGGTTTTTTACCTCTCGCTAAGAGAGGTATTGCATTCATGCTAAAAATCGCATATCCAGATTTTATTGAATAAGCACGTTTTAAGGTCCCTACAATCCGATTTTAACATTTTTACGATGATGTCTGTGTGTGTGTGTGTGTGTGGATGTGTGTGTGTGTGTGTATGTGTGTGTGTGGGATGTTGGAAGGACGGTTACTCAAAAACTATAAGACTTAAAATTTGTTTAACAACGTATTTCCCAATCGGACATTCATGGGAAGATCTGAAAAGGTTTTGGTAAGAATTGGACAACCGGAAGTAGAAGATTCTTGAAAAAAAATCTTCTAAATATTATTTTTTGAAAATTTTTCGTGGTAATATTAAAGAAAATTAAATTCTCTATAATATATAAAATAATCTGTTGTAATAAATTTGACAGCCGAAAGAATGCCATGAAAAATAGTTGATAATTTAAATTATTTGTAACTGACAGATAAATGTCAGTGTCAGAAATAATGAGTAATGAATTAAAAATGTACTTGGAGAATCCCTTAGTTCTTGATCTGTGACTATTATGGAGATGACAAGTCTAGGTTGAAGGACTTAAATTTGTTTCAAACATTATGGGACAATGTACACCAGTACTGTAGACTAGAGTAACTTTGAATTGCGAAAAAGCTATCAAATTCTTCTCAAGTAAGTTGTAAATATTGACAAAATCGGAGTGCAATCTATCCGTCACTTTATTAAAGGGAATTAAGGTTATTTAGATATAACAAGTATGAAAAAATAAAATGTAAAAGAAGATATATAAGAATAGATGCACAATCCAGATATATACATTTTAGACCGCCCAAAATTAATGTTTTTACTAGAAGAATATGAAGAGAAAGTAAACAAAGTTGTTCGAATTGAAAATTGCTGTTACCAGCCTAATATTTATATATGGTAAACTCTACTTTGTAATTTATTGTAACATAATTTATGGTAAAATATCTTCATGTTGAGACATGCTATTATTGAATAATAAAGAAGTTTATACGTCATAGATTTATATGAATATATTATTTGTATTTATAAAAATAATCTTTGCTTTATGCATACAGCCAGGTAAAATATACGGCGAGAGGTTATGTGCTGGCCACATCAGATTTTTTGTATAGGCCAGATTGCTTCAACATTAGGTAGAGACGTTCTTTGCTTGACGGCTTGAATTCATGACTACAAATACGCTTGCATTAGCGATTGAGCAAGATACGGTTCTACTGATGGGGTCACCAAGTGTAGTTTGTGTAATATTATAAATTATAAATATAAAAAATGTAAAATAAATAAAATATATAAATTATTAAAGATAGGAATTATGACGTTTATTTTGGAAATATAATAATTGAATTTTTTTTTCAATAATATATTTTGTTGGGGTAGTAACGTGACGGCCTACTAGATCCGCCACACCCCTTGCCCCATATACAAGGTCAGTTGGATCGGTTAGGTCAAAATAAATATTTTACAGCCCTAGATATGGCTTCTGGCTTTCATCAGATTCCTGTGGCGCAAGACTCGATCGAGAAAACGGCTTTCGTAACGCCCGATGGGCACTACGAATATTTGCGCGTACCATTTGGGTTGTCAAATGCACCGGCCGGTTTTCAGCGTGCAATTTGCAGTGCTTTAGGGAAACTAAAAGATAACGAAGCTCTAATATACTTAGACGATGTACTAATCCCTTTTAAATCCATTCCAGAGGGCTTGGAAAAATTAGATCAAGTTCTTTGCGCCGTTGCAGAAGCCGGTTTCTCATTAAATATCAAGAAATGTCGTTTTTTTGAAACAGAAATTGAATATTTGGGACAGGAAATTTCCGAAAATGCTATTAGTCCTGGAAAAAGTAAAGTAGCCGCTCTCCTGAGAGCACCAACACCCTGTAATGTAAAACAAGTTCGCACATTCATGGGCCTAGCTCAGAGTTGGGCAGTAATTAATTACAATTGGTAATTAATTACTAATTAAATTACTTTTCAACAAATTGTAATTTGTAATTAATTACTTTGTAAAAAAAAGTAATAATACTCAATTACTTTTGAAAATTTGAAAAATAATTACTATTTTGAACCAAGAAGTGAGGGAATCCCCGGGATACGGGCGTAGCGTAGTTTATCTGCGTTGTGGGTGTAACGACAGGTTACAAGTGCAACTTGTCATTCGCATTGAGACGTAAGACGTACTTTGGACTTTTACTTAAGTTATAATTTATTATTTTTCTGAATCCTAATAGTAATAATACACTTTTCAACGAATTTGCAATGTCTTCATATAAATCACTATAAAGTATTTTTTATAACCATATAGACATATATACAGGATGAATCTGGGAAAATGCCCACACTTTCAATATATTTATTATAAGTAATAGAAAAAAGACTCATATAAAAGTTTTATTTTTACTTAAATTTACTATTTGATAGCAGATAAAATCAGGTTTGCGAGGTATGACTATCAACTTTTATTTTTTAAATAGTAACCTATAATTGTTTTATTAAAATATAAACTGCCATTTTTTCTCTTTTCAACGATGTAAATGTTTGTATATCAAAAATATGAAAAAAATCGAGAAAAAGGATATAATGTTTGTTCCAACATACAATAAAATCAGTATGGACCTGTCCGAAAAATGCGTAGTATTAAAATAGCGTTCTCATTTGAATACTGCGCATGCGTTGGACAGTATCGTACTGATTTGATTGTATGTTGGAACAAACCTATTATTGAAAAATATTAGAAATTATTTTTATTCAAATATTTTAGGTGGCTATGTGAACATTTAATTTAAATTTTGTGATTAAAAAAACTCGGTCAACATGTTACAATTAAATGTCTGTTTATTTTCACATGGCAGCCTAGAATATTTGAATAAAAATAATTTCTGTTATTTTTGAATTCTTTTTCTCGATTTTTTTCATACTTTTGATATACAAACTTTTACCTCTTTTTCTTAGTAAAGTAATTGAAAAAGTAATTAAAATGTGAATTACAATGCAAATGTAATTAGTAATTTGAGTATATTTTGGTTAAAGTAATTGTAATTGTACTCAATTACTTTTTGAAAGTAATTTGCCCAGCTCTGGCCTAGCTAGCTATTTCCGAAAATTTATCCCTAATTTTGCCGCACGCACAGCTTGTATTACTAATCTCACGAAACACGACGAAAAGTTACTTTGGACGAATGATCAAGATGAGGCCAAAGATTATGTTTGTGCTTTTGTAAGTCAAAGACCCTTGCTGACAATCTTCAACCCAGAGTTACCAACTGAACTCCATATGGATGCCAGTTCTCTTGGCTTCGATGCCATTTTATTTCAACATCATAATAATCAGTTAAAAATCGTTTCATATTTCTCTAAACGTGCTTCAGCGGACGAATCAAAATACCATTCGTACGAACTTGAGACTTTAGCCGTATACTATGCTGTAAAACATTTTCGTGTTTATCTATTTGGAATAAAATTCAAATTGGTCACCGACTGTAATTCACTAAAACTTTCTCAACACAAAAAAGATTTACTGCCTCGCGTCGCCAGATGGTGGATGTATTTACAACCATTTGATTTTGAAATAGAATATCGCAAAGGCAAACAACTTCCTCACGTAGACTACTTAAGTAAAAATCCTGTTTCAATTGAAAACGATGAACGCGTTGCCAACGTTAGTACAATCTCAACAGATAATTGGTTGAAACTCGTGCAAGCCAAAGATCCCGAAACTGTTAACATCAAGCAAAAACTTATAGAGGGAAAACTGACAAGTGACTATTTCTGTCAAAATGATATTCTATTTAGAAAAATAAATCCAGGGACAAGCCCACCGGTTTATCGTGCATTCATACCTAAGAGTAGTCATATCGAGTTATTAAGACTCTTTCACGACGATCAGTGTCACGTAGGTCCAGACAAAACCTTCGCAAAAATTAATCATTACTTTTGGTTTCCGGGAATGGCAAAATTCGTCAGAAAATATTGCAATCACTGTCTAAAATGTATTGTTAATAAAAAGCACACAGGTCCACGGCAAGGCAAGTTACACCCAATAGATAAAACGCCTATCCCATTTCAAACCGTCCACAGTGACTATGTAGAACCTTTTGCAATATCCCCGGAGGGATATAAATATATCCTACTTGTTGTGGACGCATTCACAAAATATTTATTCCTTGTACCCCTGAAAACACTTTCTGGTCCAGAGACTCGTGATATGCTTAAAATCTATCTGAACATATTGGGCTGTACTAAAAGATTTATTAGTGACAGAGGCACAAATTTCACTGATAATCTAGTAAAACAACTGCTCTCGGAGTTTAGTATTAAACAACATTTAATCGCCAAAAGTGCCACACGCGGCAACGGACAAGTGGAAAGGTATGTAGGAACGGTCCTGAATCTGTTACCTGTTGAGATTGAGAAAAAGTCAGATTGGCCGAACGCGATCTATAAATTGCAGACTGTATTAAATACTACGGTACATAAAACAACCGGATTTACTCCAAGCTATTTGCTAACTGGTCTTAATTTTAGTACCTCAGAAATAACACACTCACCGATTCCATTCAAGGCATCACAATTTCCGGTAACTTAGAAAATGACCGAAAACTAGCATATGAGCGTATGAAAACCCAAGCTGAATCGTCCAAATCCTTATTTGACAAGAGTAGACGAGCGAACAAAATAATTGAAGTAGGCGATTTTGTGTTTTATCCCTCAGGTAACTTCCACCTCTCGAAATTAGATGAAAAATATGAAGGGGCGTTTGAGGTTGTACAAACTTTACCCAATGATAGATACCAGTTAAAGAACCTAGCAACAAACCGAAAAAGAATTGTAGCTAAAGACATGATTAGAAAATGGCCCGGAGAATTTTCAGATGATTGTAATGAACAATGAATAATAAATCACATTATGACCCGAGCTGTTTTACCCTATAGTTAATACTGTTGGTATGTGATACGCTTCGCAGTAATTGTGTTGTATTTTATTGTCTCAAAACTGCTGGAATGCGATACGCTTCGCAGTAGGTGCTTATGTTTTTTACCTCTCGCTAAGAGAGGTATTGCATTCATGCTAAAAATCGCATATCCAGATTTTATTGTATAAGCACGTTTTAAGGTCCCTACAATCCGATTTTAACATTTTTACGATGATGTCTGTGTGTGTGTGTGTGTGTGTGTGTGTGTGTGTGTGTGGATGTATGTGTGTGTGTGTATGTATGTAGGATGTTGGAAGGACGGTTACTCAAAAACTATAAGACTTTAAATTTGTTTAACTACGTATTTCCCAATCGGACATTCATGGGAAGATCTGAAAAGGTTTTGGTAACAATTGGACAACCGGAAGTAGAAGATTCTTGAAAAAAAATCTTCTAAATATTATTTTTTGAAAATTTTTCTTGATAATATTAAAGAAAAATAAATTCTCTTTCTGATAAATTTAAATATTTTTATATATATTCTATAGATTTAGAGATAAAAGGAATATAGTATATAAAATAAACTGTTGTAATTAATTTTACAACCGAAAGGATGCCATGAAAAATAGTTGAAAATTTTAATTATTTGTGACAGATAAATGTCAGTGTCAGAAATAATGAGTAACGAAAGAAAAATTTACTTGGAGAATCCCTTAATTCTTGATCTGTCTCTATTATGGAGATGACAAGTCTAGGTTGAAGGACTTAAATTTGTTTCAAACATTATGGGACAATGTACACCAGCACTGTAGACTAGAGTAACTTTGAATTGCGAAAAAGCTATCAAATTCTTCTCAAGTAAGTTGTAAATATTGACAAAATTACACATCAATATAAGAATAATCGGAGTGCAATCTATCCGTCACTTTATTAAAGGGAATTAGTGTTATTTAGATATAACAAGTATGAAAAAATAAAATGTAAAAGAAGATATGTAAGAATAGATGCACAATCCAGATATATACATTTTAGACCGCCCAAAATTAATGTTTTTACTAGAAGAATATGAAGAGAGAGTAAACAAGGTTGTTCGAATTGAAAATTGCTGTTACCAGCCTAATATTTATATATGGTAAACTCTACTTTGTAATTTATTGTAACATAATTTATGGTAAAATATCTTTATGTTGAGACATGCTATTATTGAATAATAAAGAAGTTTATACGTCATAGATTTATATGAATATATTATTTGTATTTATAAAAATATTCTTTGCTTTATGCATACAGCCAGGTAAAATATACGGCGAGAGGTTATGTGCTGGCCACATCAGATTTTTTAGACTGTTGGAAAGCGGTACGCTTCGCAGATCTCTTTTGTGTTGACAGGGATACTTTGAGAATAATTCGAGGACGAATTACTGTCCGAATTGGCCGTGTGAGATCTGCTCACATTATTTTGTCTTCTGATTACCTAATTATCTAATATATTGTGTTCATTATATATCTTTATTAAATTATGATTAATTTTGTTTTGTAGCTATATTGTGGATATACGTATTACGAGTATGTAATGTGTACGGTATTTAAAAATGATATTGTGACTACATGTTATCATTGTGCTGGGTGCTGTGAAAGATGAACGTTGTGAAATAAATTGATTTATAAACAGTTTTGTGTCCTGATTATTGTTTTTTTGTGGGCCACTTCCTCCAAATCTAACATATATATATATATATATATGTGTGTGTGTGTGTGTGTGTGTGTGTGTGTGTTAATGTGTGCGTATGTGTGTGTGACGATCGTTTCGGCCACGATGCCGATAACTAAATACTAGAATTCCAATTATTTTATGTTCCTCATTCTTAAATTTAAATGAAGACGATTAGATTTTGGTTAAATTGAATAACCGGAAATACCTTAATTTGAAGTTTTTAACTGTTTTTCTTAAAAAAGAACAGTTAAATGTCATTTTTTGACATTTGATGTTATTATAAATATTAAAGAATATTTTATTCTCTATACGATTTGATTGCATTATTTTCTTCATATTAAATATATTTTGAGATACAAATTTATATAGAAATGAATTTCTTTAATCTTGTAATCTGTATTGCGTCACCATGGTAACAGTTTCAATAGTTCAATTTTACTAATTGACAGATATCAATGTGAAGTACAATTTGCACAATATGTGTGTAAAATAATTTTAGTGAAAATACAAGGAACTATCGGTGTGGAATTTATATAAAATACTTAACGTGCGCCACTGCGCGATGACGTAATCCCGGCGACAGAATAACCCATACGCAGTGAGACGTGTTGATTACACCGATGACCTAAATCTATTGTGCTCGGTATCACTGTGGCGTCGGAGGGTCGGAGGATTCCAGAAGGACGCTGGGCTGTATAAATACCGTCCGAACGACAGTGGAGAAATGGTCTGATATATAGAAGCAACGAGCAATGAACACGGGGTGATATAAACATTCTACGAGTTGTGAAGTGTAAATAAATTAAAATAAATAAAATGACGAAACTATTAAAATCAAGTGAATTGAAAGTAAGTGATCTCAAGGTAGAACTGGAAGAACGAGATTTGGAAGCAACAGGAAAGAAATTAATGCTTCAAGAAAGACTGCGGCAGGCATTGACCGATGCTGGTGAAAATCCTGAAGATTACCTATTCGAAATTCCGTGTGACTTATACGAATTTTATAAATTATTAAAACAAAAAGAAGAAAATTTCAGAGAATTAATAGAATTTTCTAGAACTTTCATTCAATTCCCTTTCCAATGTTCAAGAATGTTCCTTTAATTCTTCTTCCAGTGCTCCTAGAATTTCCTTCCATTTCTTGTCTTAATGTTCACCGATGCTGGTGAAAATTCTGAAGATTACCTATTCGAAATTCCGTGTGACTTATACGAATTTTATAAATTATTAAAACAAAAAGAAGAAAATTTCAGAGAATTAATAGAATTTTCTAGAACTTTCATTCAATTCCCTTTCCAATGTTCAAGAATGTTCCTTTAATTCTTCTTCCAGTGCTCCTAGAATTTCCTTCCATTTCTTGTCTTAATGTTCACCGATGCTGGTGAAAATTCTGAAGATTACCTATTCGAAATTTCGTGTGACTTATACGAATTTTATAAATTATTAAAACAAAAAGAAGAAGAAAATTTCAGAGAATTAATAGAATTTTCTAGAACATTAAGACAAGAAATGGAAGGAAATTCTAGGAGCACTCCAGAAGAATTAAAGGAACATTCTTGAACATTGGAAAGGGAATTGAATGAAAGTTCTAGAAAAACAGAGGTAATTTCCGGACCACTGAACGAAGAATTAATGGAACATTCTAGAACAATGTAACGTGAATTGAATGAGAGTTCTAGGAAAGCCGAAGAAGATTCACGAATTTTTGAGCAGAAATTGGAAGAGGAATTGGAGGCGAATTCTGGAAAAGTAGATGAGAATTATGAAATTCTGGAGCAGAAATTGGAACAGGAATTGGAGGTGAATTCTGGAAGAGTATAGGAGAATTCTGGAATTACGGAGAAAATGTTGGAGCGGAAATTGGAAAATTCTGGACTTCTGGAGCAATCATTGAAACAAGGATTGGAGAAGAATTCTGGAAAAACTGATGAAGGCCTTCTGGAGTTTAATCAATCGGGAGTGCGAAATATTTATGCTGAGGGAAATGAAAACACCGAAGCCATAGATGAAAAAGTGCGACGAATTACAAATGAAGTGTTTGCAAGAAGAAAGAAAATCCGCTGAATTTGTTGATGTCACGGATGGCTATGAAGAAAGAAGACGGAAGCGAAAAAGAAAGAGAACGCGAGAGAGAAAGAGCGCGTGTTCAGCAAGGTATTAAAGAAGAAATCTAGGAAGAAATTCCAGAAGTAGAGGAAGAGGAAAGCCAACCGGAAATGAATAGTTGTCTGACGAGCAGCTGCGATTTCAATCTAAGTAGTTTGAAACGGGGCCTGAAGACAGCGAGGAAGACGTGTCTTTGGCGATTCGTATGGGCAGCTCGAGTGGGAAACGGAAACTCAATTTAGATGACTATGACGACGATGACATACCTCTCACCACAAGGAAGAAGAAAGTCAAGACAGGAAAGAAACTTGAAAGAAAGGGGAGTAACGTCGACACATTGTTCAGAAGGCCATGCCGAGATGGAGGCAAATATGGTAGTCGACTAGAAGAAAAACATTCCAAAATTGCCAGAATAACAGTAGTTGGCAGCCCGATGGACTACGCAAGGACCAAGAAAATGACCCGACTTGAAAATAATTCTGGAGAGGAAAGCAACGAGAGCAAATCAATATGGGAAGATGTTGAACCACAGTCACTCCATGATGATTGAGGATGGCCTGTTAAAGCGTGTGGTAGAGAATACCAACGGAACTGAGAAGAGAACTCAGTTGGATATTCTAAGGGTAGAATACCAGACGTGTTGAAAGATATCCATGACGGATCTGGCGGAGGCCATTTTGGAGTCGACAAAACTTTATAATATTGCGCCAGCGATTTTACTGGGTTAACTGCAAAGAAGACTAGTGCAAGGAATGTGTGGTTTGTGCTGGATGCATAGACGACGAAGAGCTCTAATTCGTCAATACAACGTTGGCAGTCCATTTGAGCGCATTGCGATTGATGTGGCCGGACCCTTTCCGGAAAGTGACGACGGAAATAAATACATCTTGGTTGTGATGGACTATTTCACTAAATGGGTTGAAGTCTGCCGTTTTCCAAAATATCTGTAACATATTAGGAATTAATAAAACGAGGACAACTGCATTACATCCGCCGTCCGATGGCATGGTTGAACGAATGAACAAAACGATCAACCGATACTTGTCGAAGGTAGTCTCCAACCACCAAAGAGACTGGGACCGACATCTTCATTTGTTCCTGATGGCTTATCGTTCATCCGTGCATGAAACCACAGGGCAAACTCCTGCGAACATCTTATTCGGGTGTGAGTTGCGCCTGCCATGTGACTTGGTGTTCGGCAGTAAACCTGGGGAAGATCTGGCCGGGGAAGATTACGTAACGGACTTACGGAGAAGAATGGACAACATTCATGGACAAGTCCGCACAAACACTCAAGCTGCCAGCGACCAAATGAAGGACCAGTATGACATCAAGGCAGGAAAAGGTGGATGCCAACCTGGGGATTTAGTTTGGCTTTACAATCCACAAAGGCGCCGAGGGTTATCACCAAAGCTGCTAAGAAATTGGGAAGGTCAATATGAGGACGTTAAGAGAATAAACGACGTGATATACAGGATTAGAAAAACACCAACAGCGAAGCCGAGAGAATACACTTCAATCGGCTAGCCCCTTTCACTGGCGACAACCATGAAGACCAGCATGCAGCAATGGTTCGTCGGATCATAGCATAAGAACCGACTTTTGAAGACTTCATGGAACAGTATTCCTTTGGTCACAAGACGCGATATGGCGTGACGAAAGAAGAACACCGAGATCTATTTACTGTGTCTTCAGATTATTCTCTCGGCCACTACGTGTCAGAAGACTTAAAGATGTCACGCGGCATAGCGTCACTCTTTAAGTCGAAATTTGGACGACTACGAGAACTGGCCAACCAAGGTCCATCCGTCGGGAAAACGCTGCTACTAAGAGATAGCAATACAGAACATCAGCGGTATATCTAATACCTGGTTACAAAACCACGCTCGTACCAGAAGCCTTCGTATCGCAGTCTATGGAGCTCACTGTGTGATTTGAAGGATCATCTGCTAGAGAATGACATTTTGAAACTAGCAGTACCGAAGTTAGGCTGTGGACTAGATGGTCTGGATTGGAGGGTTGTTAGGAGCATGTTAGAGATCCTCTTGCGCTATACCGGTATTGAAATTCTCGTCTGCAGCTTTAACCTTAACGGACAGAAAGAAGAGCTCCAGCGGACCATCGACTGTCACTTCTTCAAGACTTCCAAATGTACCAAGGGTAATACATGCAGATTTCGTCATCAAGAACTGTTCCTGGACGAAACAGTCTTAAGGAGGGGCAGTGTTACATGCTCCACTGACTGAAGAGTATTCGGACGCCGCTACTGGTGAAATGTTCCCGAGCGATGACGTAATTCCGGCAACGGAATAACCTATACGCAGTGAGACGTGTTGATTACACCGATGACCCTAAATCTATTGTGCTCGGTATCACTGTGGCGTCGAAGGGTTCCAGAAGGACGCTGGGCTGTATAAATACCGTCCGAACGACAGTGGAGAAATGGTCTGTTATATAGAAGCAACGAGCAATGAACACGGAGTCATATAAACATTCTACAAGTTGTTAACATAAATAAATGTAGTTATATAAATAAATATTGTGATATAAATATTGTTTAAATAAATAATCTTAGTATTTAAGTATTTAATAATATTTGTGCTTATAATTATTTAATCATAGTGTTAGTTACTATTATCATCTTTTTAACATTTATCTTAATTAGTTAACGTTTAATAAACGTATTATTTTAATTAATAATACTTCTTTGATTTTTACACTTCACCCAAATAAATAAAACGTTACAATACATAGAAATGACGGAAAGTATAGTGCTGTCCACAACAGATTTTTTTTATTATATAATTTATTGTTTACACTTATTCAATTCTTATTCCTTAACTTTTTACCTCTCGCTAAGAGAGGTATTGCATTCATGCTAAAAATCGCATATCCAGATTTTATTGTATAAGCACGTTTTAAGGTCCCTACAATCCGATTTTAACATTTTTACGATGATGTCTGTGTGTGTGTGTGTGTGTGTGGATGTATGTGTGTGTGTGTGTATGTATGTAGGATGTTGGAAGGACGGTTACTCAAAAACTATAAGCCTTTAAATTTGTTTAACTACGTATTTCCCAATCGGACATTCATGGGAAGATCTGAAAAGGTTTTGGTAACAATTGGACAACCGGAAGTAGAAGATTCTTGAAAAAAAATCTTCTAAATATTATTTTTTGAAAAATTTTCTTGATAATATTAAAGAAAAATAAATTCTCTTTCTGATAAATTTAAATATTTTTATATATATTCTATAGATTTAGAGATAAAAGGAATATAGTATATAAAATAAACTGTTGTAATTAATTTTACAACCGAAAGGATGCCATGAAAAATAGTTGAAAATTTTAATTATTTGTGACAGATAAATGTCAGTGTCAGAAATAATGAGTAACGAAAGAAAAATTTACTTGGAGAATCCCTTAATTCTTGATCTGTCTCTATTATGGAGATGACAAGTCTAGGTTGAAGGACTTAAATTTGTTTCAAACATTATGGGACAATGTACACCAGCACTGTAGACTAGAGTAACTTTGAATTGCGAAAAAGCTATCAAATTCTTCTCAAGTAAGTTGTAAATATTGACAAAATTACACATCAATATAAGAATAATCGGAGTGCAATCTATCCGTCACTTTATTAAAGGGAATTAGTGTTATTTAGATATAACAAGTATGAAAAAATAAAATGTAAAAGAAGATATGTAAGAATAGATGCACAATCCAGATATATACATTTTAGACCGCCCAAAATTAATGTTTTTACTAGAAGAATATGAAGAGAGAGTAAACAAGGTTGTTCGAATTGAAAATTGCTGTTACCAGCCTAATATTTATATATGGTAAACTCTACTTTGTAATTTATTGTAACATAATTTATGGTAAAATATCTTTATGTTGAGACATGCTATTATTGAATAATAAAGAAGTTTATACGTCATAGATTTATATGAATATATTATTTGTATTTATAAAAATATTCTTTGCTTTATGCATACAGCCAGGTAAAATATACGGCGAGAGGTTATGTGCTGGCCACATCAGATTTTTTGATTTAGTAGAATTAATTTATTGTTTAAATAAAAGGCGATATTATCATTAATAAATGTATAGTTGCCTTTTGGCGCAGGGTTTGTAGTATATCTTTACCAGTGGTCGATAAACTGTTAGTTCTAGATTCTAGAAAGTACAAATTTTTCATGTTCGCATAGCTGAAGTATTTTTACCTCTCGCTAAGAGAGGTATTGCATTCATGCTAAAAATCGCATATCCAGATTTTATTGAATAAGCACGTTTTAAGGTCCCTACAATCCGATTTTAACATTTTTACAATGATGTCTGTGTGTGTGTGTGTGTGTGTGTGTGTGGATGTGTGTGTGTGTGTGTGTGTGTGTGTGTGTGTGTGTATGTGTGTATGTGTGTGGGATGTTGGAAGGACGGTTACTCAAAAACTATAAGACTTTAAATTTTTTTAACTACGTATTTCCCAATCGGACATTCATGGGAAGATCTGAAAAGGTTTTGGTAACAAATGAACAACCGGAAGTAGAAGATTCTTGAAAGAAAATCTTTTAAATAATATTTTTTGAAATTTTATCTTGATAATATTAAAGAAAAATAAATTCTCATTCTGATACATTTAAATATTTTACAATATATTCTATAGATTTAGAGATAAAAGAAATATAATATGTAAAATAATCTGTTATAATAAATTTTACAGCCGAAAGAATGGCCATGGAAAATAGTTGAAAATTTAATTTTTTTCTAACTGACAGATAAATGTCAGTGTCAGAAATCCGAAGACATTACTGAAGACTTTTTCTGGGAAGTACATACATTATATTATTTCTTAATGTATTAATAGAATTGGAAACATTTCGAAAAATTAGAAGAGGACAAAATTTCTTCATCAAAAATGAATTTAAAATTAAACAATCTAAACATATGTGGAATAGATATATGCGTAAGTAGAATTTTTGGTGTAGAGTGTAGGTATACAAGAAATGTTAAATACAATAGGGAGCGAGCAGTCATATGATTTTGTTGGCCTTGACAAGCAGATATGGGGGCCCATGTCAGAATGATAGGTAATAATTATGTATATAGATGTCAAATATCATAATTTCTCATTCTAAATTTAGTGATTTTCCAATTCCATGTGGAGCAGAATTAAATGTTAAATATCTAAGGCATACAAGTAAACTTTAAACTCCTGGTGATAAATTAACTACGTAAATTTAGAAAATCTTGAAATTTTTAATGAAAAATTCTAACATTTGACATCTATGTACATAATTACTAATTATCATTCTGAAACGGGCCCACACATCTGCTTGTCAAGCTCAAAAATGTAACATTACTGTTCGCGCCCTATACTTATGTAACCAAAAAAAGGAAGTGGCGAGAGGTATTGTGCTGGCCACAACAGATTTTTTTTCGTAATGCCATACCGTTAGGTACTATGATTTAACAGAACAGAACTAAACACGTAAGGGAGCTATAACGGACGCCGGTCGTTGAGGATCATAATGCCTAGTGCACACGGAGAAACTTTTAGCTAAGTTTCCGGAAATTTGTTTCCCAAGAAGAAGAAGTATGAAAAGTTGCCCGAAAGTTAACGGCGCCGTTAAAACTCGAGAGGTTTTGTGGAAACTTTGTGACGTGCACCTTACTTCTCATCTATTATGACACTTGTAAAGAAAAAGAGGTTAGGATCACAAAAATTTTGATTTTTGGCGTCGATTACAATAATTCTTGTTTATAAAAATTGGTTTATTTCAGTGTAGTTTATTCAGAAATCTTATGTAGTTTAGTTCATAAATTTAGTTTTGTTAGAATTCTTAGTTATAAGCACATATAGTTTAGTTTATTTCTCCATTTACTTTTAGTTACATTTAATTCGTACATGTAATTTTGTGTAATTCTTGTTCTCTTTCGAAAAAATAATTTTCCAAGAGCCTATAGATTTAGAGAAAAATTACCAGTTTTGAGGAAACTTTTATTTTTCTCGTGTGAACACACGGTACGTAGATACACAAGTTTCTCCAAAACATCTTCTTCTTCGGGAAACAAATTTCCGGAAACTTTACTAAAAGTTTCTCCGTGTGCGCAAGGCATAACAGGCGTCGGCAATGGGGTCATTTAAAAAATCGTGTTTTTTATAAAATCGTGAAATTCCTTTCAGTTAATAAATATAGTAATATAAAATAACATGTAATATGCAACTTTTCATTCATAAATTTGCTAATAAACTTTCGCGGCTGTAAAATTCGTGACGTCACGGCTTGTTACTCACACAAAGACATTGCTCTCACACACACACACAACGGTCCACTTAGTTTCCGTTTGCTGTTGTAAACAAACTAACCTAAAATTGTGACAGGTGACAGCAGAGTTAAGAGTAAAGGTATGTAAATTAAACATTTATTAAAATAAATACCAAAAGTTGTATGAAATATGTTTTTCGTTAACAATATGTTTCTATCACAAAATCAAACTGACACGTGATAACCCAAACAATCATAGTTCCCAACACAACCGGTAGAGAGCTACTGCCGCATCCACCAAGCCGTGACGTATAGTCTTGACGTCAGCGTCCAAATATTTGAAATTAAAGACATCTTTTAAAAAAACACAGTATCGTGAAGGGTTTTATGGTATTACGAATACGTCACACAGCCGATATGCAAATAACGAACTTGGCCTATTATACAAACTTCAGCCGTATCCGTTATTTGCGTCCTAATGATGTTAATAAGTATATATATATATATATATATATATATATATATATATATATATATATATATATATATAATTTAAGTATGACATGTGTAAATTACAAAACAGAAATATTTTTTTAAATATTCGAAAAAAGAAAATTTGACTTTTCTTAAGGAAACTTTTTTTACTGGTGTTTTAATTAATATCTCATTCAAAATATGGTTACCAAAAATACACTCAAAATTAGTTGTATAAGATATTATTCTTAATAATTAAATAGCATGTTTAATGAAAATAATTGTGTAATAGATAAAATAATGCAAATGCATTTGCCAGTAGTCCAGTGGTACCAAAAATGTTAGTTTCATGAAAACTACCTTAAATAACCGAATTTTTAAAAAAATCTTTCTGTTTCGTAATCTACACATGTCATACTACTTACCTTTAAATTTATGACATTAAGTTCAAAACCACTCTGTATATACAGGCTGTATCACAGAAAGTGAAACATAGGCGTTTAACATGGGAAATCAGTTTTTCCATGCGCATTACTCCCCTAATTATTTTAGACAAAAAGTTTCAAATGGATGTTGTAAAGCAAGAATTTCTACATCCGAATCAATAAAAAAAAATCATTTTGGCTACTTTATATCTGCAGAAATAAGATTTGAAAATTCACGGAATTACAATTTAATAGTATTAGCCATGGAATTAGAAACAAGAGACGAACAAAAGCGAAATGTTTTATTACGTCAGTGTCAGAATAAGGATTGTCTAAATAAATACTAATAATTTGACGTATAAAACGTGAAATAGAAATTGTTTGCCCATTTAAACGTCTTTATAGCTCTTATAGTTCTCGAGATAGCAATGGTGGCCCATTTAAAATGAAATATATATATATATATATATATATATATATATATATATAGTAGTAATTTTGTGGGGAGTCAGTGAAAGGGCAATATTTTAGTTAGTTCTGGTTTATTTCATCAAGCTTTCGGATTTTATTTAATCCTTCTTCAGGATGCTGTAAATTGAGTCAATATAACAACATTGTATTAAACATTTGGTGTGGTAACTTACAATAATGTGAAGTTGTATTTTACAATAGTTTCGTTTATGAACATGAGAACATTAATACTAAACAGATTTGGTGAACTGGAATACAAAATTTACAATAGTATACAGTCGTACAAAATTGTTTTGTTGTAGTTACTTACATAATTAACCAGTTTATGGAAATTTGATTTCATCGTCCTTGATGAATATTGGAGATATTTTAATTATGGTTTAAGCTGAATTACGATTTTTATTTTTGACAAAATTTTGGTGTAGTAGGCCGAAAAGTTTTTTTATTTAAAGTCCTGATGCGTAGTTTCGAAAAATATGTATACAATGTTCTTCATTGTTCTTCACCTATATAAATTTTTTGTCCATTAGATAGAGAGTTTTTTCTGATTTCAACGATATAAATATGATATGGGATTGTATAACAATTATTTCGAGAAAAATGATATAAAAAATCAGAAATAATTCTACAATATTGAAGCAGGCTATGCCATAAACAAATGCAAACAAATGATACAGGTGACAGATAGTTTTGTTACTTACGTTATTAAGTGTTTGTTTTCGTAATTGTTTAATTACTTATTAATAAAAAATGGCTTTGCAGTTGCAAAAATACCAAAAATACCTAAGGTTGCATAAATTTGTAAATAATTTCCATCATATTGTTTTTCTTTTTATGTTAGTACTATTATTTTTTGATATTTCTTCGTTATGTAGTTCATTTGTTATTATGAATTTCTTAGTAAAACAATTTATTTTAGATATAAGAAAATAATATACTATCGTAGCCTAGGCAACAGTCGTATTAATAGTTGTTTATTGCATAGCCTACTTCAATATTGTAAAATTATTTCTGATTTTTAATATCATTTTTCTCGAAATAATTGTTATACAACCCCATATCATATTTATATCGTTGAAATCAGAAAAAAATCTCTATCTAAAGGACAAAAAAATTATATAGGTTGCCATTTAAAAAAATATAATTTTATTCTACCGTTTGAGAACCACTGGTTGAATTTTTTATTTATTATTCCTCATAAATTAAGACCTTTTTGCTGGTAATTTTTTTGTATATAACATTTTTATCTAAAGTCATTAGTTCGCCCAAAAAAGCGCTGGTTGTTTTAAAGGAAACACCCTGTATATATATATATATATATATATATATATATATATATATATATATATATATATATATATATATATATATATATGTATATATATATGTTACTGTAAATGCCCGAAAATCGGTAAATCCTAAGATTGAAGTACAAAACCCAGGATTTACCAATTTTATGTGGTAAATCTACAAACAATTAGATAATTTATATAATTTCGGGTGTTAAAACGTAGTAGTGCAATTGCAAATTGGTATTGCATTTTTAATTGTCGTAGCCATGTTGTAAAACCCGACTTTTCATTAAAGGTTGGTGAAACGCAGCCAGATTGTCAAACCTTCAAAGACAGCAATGTTTTACAATCTGGCTAATATATTTCTCTAAATACTACAACAATAACCTAACCTAACACACAAAAGTCACCCTTGAAAACTGGAGCATAGTTTTGTTCGTTAGGTTATTGTTATATTTAGAGAAATATGCCATGCCATTTAATTTACCACATAAAATTGGTTAATCCTAGGTTTTGCACATTAATCCTAGGATTTACCGATTTTCGGGCATTTACAGTAACATATATATATATATATATATATATATATATATATATATATATACAAGGTGTAACACGAAAAGCGGGCCATAGGCGTTTAACATGGGAAAACAGTTTTTCCTTGGCCAAAAGTGGCCTATTAATTTTAGACAAAAATTCTTCAAATGAATGTTGTAGAGAATTAAATTCTACATCCAGTTCAGTATTCATATTTTATTTTGAATGTTTAGTAACCGAACAAATCGTATTCAAATTTTTGCAAAAGTTACTTCTTTATAGTGTTAGCCATGACACTGAAACAAAATCGAACAAAAGTAATGACGTTTTAGCTGTCAGAGATGCTTTGTTTAAGTCAAGAAATATAATTATTGAGAATGGAAAGTTATTCTCATGAAGAAAAGTTACAAATTATTATGTGGCATTATTCTGGGGAAAGTTTTCGGAAAATTCGGGATTTAATTAGTATTTTTAGGCATCATCATAATGTTCATACTAAAACAACAATTCAAAGATTTATATCAAAATTTGAGACGACCGGCACATTTAATAAGTTAGAACCGGAACTTTTGCGAAGAAACCATAATAGAAATTACAACAACGAAGATGTTCTAGAGTTAATTGAAATGGATCCAAATCTCTGTGTCAGAGAAATTTCAAATGAAATAGAAATCAGTTTTATGACCGTTTTTAGAATATTAAAAAACATAAATATCACCCTTTTAAAATACAAAACCACCAGGAAATTTTTGAACAAGATTTTGAACGACGCGCAATATTCTGCGAAATAATTATGGAAAAGGCTAATCAGGATAGGAGGTTTTTTTAAAAAAAAAATTTCACTGATGACTGCACATTTACACTGAATGGCGAACCAAACAAAAATAATTTTCGTTACTGGTCTCAAAGAAATCCACATAGTGTAATACAATCAAGAACACAGTACCGGCAAATAGTAAATGTTTGGACAGGAATTTTAGACAACAAAATTATTGGTCCTTTTTTATTACACGGCTAAATTCGAAAACATATTTGGACTTATTAAGGGAAACAGTTGGGCCAGAAATAACGAACTTAAATAATGATCATGTGTGGTTCCAGCACTATGGTTGTCCTGTACATAGTACGAGGGAGGTTATAAATTATCTGGATGATGTTTTCCAGAAAGCTGGATAGGGCGAGGAAGACCAGTAAACTGGCTAGCTAGGTCACCGGATTTAAATCCGTGTGACTTCTTTTTATTGGGGCACTTAAAGTCTTGTGTCTATAAGGAACGATACAATAGTATTGAATATCTGAAAAACGCTATAGAAAATAAATGCAATAAAATAAATCGTAGACAATTAAGTAATGTTAGGCAAAGTTTTTATAATAGATTAGGCTAATGCTCGCAAAACGGACAGCTTTTTGAGCACCTTTTATAATGTTTACTTATAAATAAAATAATGTAATAAAAATGAATGTTTAATAAATATGAGTTGAAAAACTTTATTTCTATTATTGTTTATTTGGTTTATTTTGAGTGAAAATTTTTCCATTTTCAATAATTAGACTTAAACAGAGTGTTTCTGACAGCTAAAAAGTCATTGCATTTGTTTGATTTTGTTTGTGTCATGGCTAAAACTATAAAGAAGTAACTTTTGTAAAAATTTAAATTCGATTTGCTTGGTTACTAAACATGCAAAGTAAAATATGAATATTGAGTTAGATGCAGAATTTAATTATCTACAACATTTATCTGAAGTATTTTTATCTAAAATTAATAGGCCACTTTTGGCCAAGGAAAAACTGTTTTCCCATGTTAAACGCCTATGGCCCGCTTTTCGTGTTACACCCTGTATATATATATATATATATATATATATATATATATATATATATATATATATATATATATATATATATATATAATTGAGGGAGTACATGCTTTAAGTACGAGTTGTCAACCAAAAATCGATTTTAGATAGCCAATATTATATATGTAGAACTATTTGAGATTCACGGACTTCTTCGTGTCCAGATAGGAAAACTTGGCTACCCAATCAATTTCCTGCAATATTTTGATTAAAAAATGGGTTGACAACTCATTTTATGCAAAAAATAAGATAGCCGCTGTTGCCACTTAGCTGATTATATCACACGAGAATGAACCAGCTATTATCTCCGTTATTAAGCGAGATAGCGATTATCTTCAAATAAACAAATTTACTATAGATAATATGGGCAATAAGATGTTGTATCAAGAAGCGTTCTGTTACTTCCGTTTTCATACTATATACATACTATATTTTTTTATATTTCTTTAAAAGTACATAAAAATTGCTTTACAGTGATAGTAAATTAGTAGTACATTATATTATTAAAAAATAAAATGGCAGACGTTTTAAATATGAATATATTTAATGAAAAAAAAATCAAGTGCGTGAGATTTTATTGTTTTTTTGTTCGTAGATGATGATATTTTTTGAGATAAATTCATTTATATGACATAACCTAGGCAACATATCCAATAAAACAAAATTCCACACTTCCTTGGCATATTTTGTAAGATATTTCAAACGTGCGCCATTTTACTTTTTAACAATACAACGTTCTACTTGTTTACTATCATTGTAAAGCAAATTTTGTGTACTTTTCAAAAATATAAAGAATATAGTATGTACCATTTGTAATTTCAAAGTTGGTATCACGTAATTCGTAACCGGAAGTAATAGAACTTTTTTTGATACGATATCTTATTGATCATATTGCCTAAAGAAAATTTTCTTATTTGAAGGTAATCTCTATCTTGCTTAATAACGGAAATAATTGCTGGTTCAATCTCGCGTGATTATCCTGTATATACATGCTCTTGTAAAGACATGCCTCTTTTAAACAATATGGTTAAAAATAATCTTTTTAAAGACAATTTGATTAGCCAGAAAAAGGCTAATATAGTAATGTGTATAATTAAAGAATATGTGGACATAAAAAATTTAAATTACTCTAACGTTTGGATTTCTCGACAAATAAATAATAAGCAGTTTTTAAATCGTATTACTTTATGCAAAACTTGTTTCAATGGCATAAAAACGTTATTTATACAGAGTAATATATACAATATACGAGCAAATAACTCAAATATTTCCTATTTCTATTTTGAGCAACATAACATTAAATTCTATTGATAGAATGATGTTTATGGATATTTAATTGTGTAAAGTGTATAAGGCAGTCTTTTTATAATATCTGGATGAATTTTAAATTTGAATGATAAGTCTATCCATCTTCCTTGTAATTCAATTCCTTGAATCATTTCTAATATATTTATAAATTTATCTTCATTTATTCCCTTACATACGTACACTATCGACGCATTACTATAGAACTCTGATTAGTGAGAGAAGAGTGAAAATATCTTGTTTTTGAATTGGAATTCGAATTTCATCACTATTATCAAATGTGGTAGCAATATATAGTTGATGCGAGTGTACTTACAAACGTGTTATAGATTCGTCGTAAAATATTTTTTCGTCAATGTGCAAAATAATATTCATTTTTCAATGTGTAGACTTGCGTTTTAAGAAATTTTATATTCTCACGTATTAACATTTTAGAAGCCTGTAATTAAACGGTAGCACATTTAGTCTTAATCACTCTTTTATTATTACAATTAATACCCATTTATTCGTTTCACGTGTAATCTAACTGTGATATTTTCTCTTCGAAAATCAATTATTTCACTGTCATGATCAGCAATTTTTATTGTTATATTCTCAATTACTCTCACGGTCACTGGTAAATAAATGATGGCTGAAGGCACGTTAACTATTTTATTTCTTGACGCTGCGTTTGGAAATAAAACGTGTAATATATGTTCAATTGAATTATTTCGATATAATTCTGCAGAAATATTACAAATTATTTGTACGTAGTTGTGTTGTAAACACTGGCTATATAACCCAACTGAGCACTCTGTGAGAAAATAATCAAAAAATCTTTGATTAGTTGAATTAAAATATATCTAAAATCAACGAACATTCATTCTTCAATGAATAATATTTCAAATAAACTATAAATCTTAGTGAAATAGTCAAAAATAAGTGAGTACTAAACGAAAACAAATATCAACAGCACGAGTCTACGTGCGCGCGCGTTTAACCTTGCGCTTAAGTCACTCGCGCCAGCAACACAAAAAGCTATAAACTGGTTAATAGGCCGAAGATCAAAACTGTCCTTACAAAACAAAGTACTTCTCTATAAAACAATACTAGTACCTATCTGGTCTTACGGCATCCAACTATGGGGCTGCGCCAAAAAATCAAATATTAACAAAATCCAACGACTTCAAAATAAAACATTAAGAACCATTGCAGACGCTCCATGGTATGTAAGAAATGATACTCTACACTATGAAATGAAGGTAAAAACTGTCTACGAACAAATTAGACGTTTCTCTGAAAAATATGTAACAAGACTTGACAATCATCCGAATAACCTAGCAATTAACCTACTAGACAACTCCGAAGAGGTGAGAAGACTTTCGAGAAAGAAACCACTGGACTTAGTCTTAGAATAAATACATTTGTAATTTAATAAGAGGTGCTGTCGATGGACAGCTACCTCGCACATTTTATAATTCTTATGAATCATGTATTATAATAACAAATTTGCTGGTTAGCCTATACGGCTAGTTGTAAATTAAAGTAACAAAAAAAAAATATTTGTACACTATTCACTTTCATAATGTTTACAATTGAATCAGATCCATGTAATTTATTTTCATCGAGTCCAGCATTAATAGATTTAAATTTTTTTTTTTTTTCAATATGCAGGTTAATATCGGAAGTATGTGTGTCTAATGTTGAATTTTTTAAAGTGTGAATAGTTCTAGTACAGGAACAATTTATTTGAATTTTCACTTCATATTTCAGCACAGGGGTAACCGTTTCTCTTAACTGGAACTTAGTTTTTTCTATGTTTTCATCTTCAATTTCAGAAAAAGTTAATTTAGTTTCCGAAACAGTAAATTCAATTTTCCAATGTATTTTTGTAAGAATTACATACAAAAGTACATATGCAGTGTCACATAAAAGTGACAGTTATCGTATACCTGAAATATTTGTCATTAAGTATCCTCAAAGTTGAAAAAATATGATGTGGCCAGCACATTACCTTCCGTCAATTCAGTGTCAACATCAATCTTCACATTCTCATCTTTCTGACCAATTCATTTTCTTTTCATTGGCACTGACATCTGTCAATTACAATTTTCTTAATATAGTAGCTGCTTCCATGGTTATACCATAACTGGCTGATTTATGAAATTTAATTCCTTTATAATTCTTTAACTCTATATCCATTGAATATGAAGTATAAAATGCAATTAAATCGTGTAGATAATATATTCTTTAATATTTATAGTGTCCTAAAGGTGACGGAAGGTAAAAATGAATTTTTTTTTTTCTGAAATTGAAGTTGAAAAGGTATAGATTCAAATGTGGCACTTAATTTTCGAAAACTTACGTTTTCTACGGCGTAAATCAGTTTTCTGGTTACTGAATTCTTTCTCTCGAATGAACTTTAACCATTTACATAGAAATGATAACATGTCCATGAAAATGCAGATGAATTTGGTTTTAAGCTGGTTAAAATGTATTTAAATGTACCTGCTCAATTTGAATTCAATATGAATACATCAGAAATTTGAACAATAGAAAAAAATATGTAGGTAATACGTACTATTTACGTATAATAATTTCAAAACGTCAGTCGGACTTATAAAATATATGCACAAAAGATAGATAACGCATACTTTATTATTTTTTACGAACCCCCTACGGATGGTGCTATTACAATATATATATATATATATATATATATATATATATATATATATATATATATATATATATATATATATATGCAGGATGTTAACCGTGACACCGGAACATAGGACTTTAACATAATAATAATAAATGTATAAAATACATACAAGATGGTGACCGGCACGGCCGAACAGGACATGTAAAATCAGACTTTCGTAATTTCCTACTTCCCTAATTATTTTAGGTAAAAAAGCTTCAAATAAAAGTTATAAGACATAAAATCCTGCATCTGGATCAATAAGCAAAATTAATTTTATGTACCTTGCAGCGGCAGAAATTAGGTATGAAAATGTTGAAATTCATCCCAAAAATAGCTATAGCCATGGAATTGAAAGAAAAAATTAACAAATTTTAACGATTTATCTGTCAAGCTAGATTAATATATTTTTATTATTATTTGTTATTTCTGTTCAAGTAAACAAGTACCAATTTAAATTAACGAACAATGCTTAATTGGAACAGATATTAGAAAAAATACCTAAAATGACAGATAAACCGTTAGACATTTGTTATTTATTTTGTCTCAATTCCATAGCTATTGCTATTTTTGAAGTGATTTTCGACATTCTCATACCTAATTTCTGCCATTACAAGGGCATACAAAATTAATTTTGCTTATTAATTGTGATGTAGAATTTTATGATCTACAACTTTTATTTGAAGCGTTTTTTACATAAAATAATTAGGGAAGCAGGAAATTAGGAAAGTCTGACTTTACATGTTAAAGTCCTATGTTTGGCTGTGCCGGTCACCACTCTGTATAAAAAACGTCATATATAGAGTTACATTTATAATAAATAGTATCAGGTCATACAATAAAATCGTTAACAGAATAAAAACATTTCTCTATCAAATAAGTTTTAACTCAATTTAAATAAATTTATATTTTTGGAATCCTTAATGTTCTGTGGAATTCTGTTATAAACAATTCACGCCCATGACACCGGGAGAATTCTGGCTGCACACATTTATTCGAGGTTTCCCTAAGTTATTTTTATTTCTAGTGTTCATATTGTGTATACCTTTTTGCGTACTAAATTTACTTTTATTAGTGCGAACAAAAATATCTATCTCTAATATGTACAAACATATAAGAGTTAATATTTTAAATTTTTACCTTCCGCCACCTATATAAGTAAGGAAGGTGTGTGTGTGTGTGTGTGTGTGTGTGTGTGAGTATGTGTGTGTGTGTGAGTATGTGGAGTATGTGTGTGTATGTGTGTGTGTGTGTGTGTGTGTGTGTGTGTGTGTTTTTTGTGTGTATGACAAAAAAACTCAAATAGTATAATTCCAAAAATTATAATTCTTTCATATTCTTCTTTCGTACGTCTATATAAAAAGTTGATTAGATTTTGGTTATGACTAGTTAGCCGGAAGTACTCTAAAAACGCTGTTAAATATCATTTTTGGCCGTTTATATTATTATAAATAAAAGAATATGTTATTCTCTATTCGATTTAATTATATTTTTTTCTTCATATTCAATGAATTTAAAGATAAAGAATTATAAAGAAAAATCTTGCAACCTAATGCTGTTAAAACCTGCACCATGGAAACAGAATATTCAAATATTACTAATTGACAGATGTCAGTGTCAAATAAAAATTAGATAATATCTTTGTGAAATGATTTTACTGGAAATATAAAAATGTAAAATAATTTAAGGTGGCAAAAATAAATCACATAAGGTAATACAACAGATTATAGCCATAAGCCAATTCAGCAGATTATTAGTTATAAATATAATAACTATATATGTTTTTTTCTACTTCTTATTTTAAGAAACATAATGTTCGTTTTAGGAGTAGTTCAGTTCAGTTCAGTACGAGGTAAGATCAGTTCATTTCTCCTCTAAAATGAAAAAGCCCATATAATAGTTTGCAAAAAAATTCTGTGCGGAATTTGTACAAAATACGAAGAATTGACGGAAGGGATTATGCTGGCCACATCAGATTTTTTAAAGTACAGTTTCAGGATGTATGATTGGAGATTCTGCAATACATCTCATAATTCGTTTGTGGAAACTAAAAACATATTTTGCATGAGGGGAAGAACCCCAGAATCGTATACCATAACGCAATCTTGACAACAACAGCATGATAAAAGATTAAAATTTGGTTGTTATTTAACATGGTTTGAAGATGTCTTAATTGAAAACAAATTATACTTAATTTAGAAATAGTATATTCACAATGACTTTTGCCATTTAAATTTTTATCACATTTCATACTACCTAAGATTGTAACAGTATTACATTTTTATATTACGTTGTACATGTAAAATATCCTACTTCCCTAATTATTTTAGATAAAAAAATCTGATGTGGACGACTTCCTTGTACGCCTTAAACTATACATATTTTTTTAATAACTGAGTTACAAAATATTAATTTTAACTTCAAAATGGTAGGATATATAGTGATCATAAAGGGAGGTGCACAACTAGACTATACGTAAATACTAAATTTCAACCTTTTACGGCTTACAGGTTTTGTGTTAACGTGAATATCTATAAAGCGGGAGGTCTAATAGATTTCATACCTCCAATACTCCAATATATAAAAAAAATATTAAATTGGCCTTTCCTATAAGCGAGATATTTAATTTTAAGCTAAATAAATAAAACTAGTTTTAAAAATAACGACGACAAAAGAAGCGTCAGAGGAAGATCAACGTGAGGTATAGACCCAATCATAAAATTGCAAGTATTTGACGAAATTTGACATTAACATTATTTTTTTATTCTTTTTTGTCCTAATCCATAGCAAGCATTATTACACAAACCAAAAAGTACATAATTTTTAAATTTACATATCGCTTAAACAAAGGGCTAATATAATAATACTTGATGTGCTAGACTGAGAATTTTATTCTCTAAAACTATTACATTTATATCTAAAATCAAAATAAAACCATTTTATTTAAGAAAAACTGTTAACAACTTCAGGTAATGTATCACTTCCGGGTAGCCTACTTTAACCAAAATCCATTATGTTCTTCCCATTAACATAAAAGTCTTATATGCCAATTTTAAAAGTAAAAGCATAACATTTTAAGTTTTTCATTAAATTCTATTATAGATTTCAATTAAAGTACCAATTCTGGAAATTATGTAATGACCAAAAAGGGAGGTGCACTATTAGAAGTTATAGCAGTCCTAAATACAAAATTTCAATTTTTTACGACTTACCCTTTTTTGAGTTTTGCGAGATACTAAATATATATATACAGACGTCACGACAAAATTAGTCAAAATGGTTTCAGGGATGATCAAAATGGATATTTCCGCTGAAATCTGAAAACCAAAGTTTTTCGCAATTACATACTTCCTTTACTATGTATAAGCAAATAAAAAGCTTCAAATAGATATTGTACAGCAGAACTAACGGGCCCGGATTGCGGGCGAGCCCCGGGCTCTAGAGCGGACCCAATTTAAATGTATTATAATTTTGTTAATACTGTGTGGCGCATATGTTGTCATCTGATTTACTGTACCTATAATTTTGAATAAAATTCTAAAACAATTTCTTTAGTCCTTCATGTTTTTAAATGTCATTGTCTAAAAATATATTGGCTAAGGTGTCTTCTTCTACCAACCGATTTCTTGGCGAATATATTTCTTTAACTAATCCAAAGATCATAGTTTATTGACATATATTTTCCCTTTAAAATAACCCCATAAATACGAGTAGAAGTTTGGGGCTGTCAAATCAGGAGACCTGGCGGCCGAAACGCGGGATTAGACGATAGATAAGGGAATAATTTTCGCAAAATTGCTATTAATTGTGTATGATACTGATCTATCTTGCTGATACTATATTTGTCCAATCTAAGTTCTTCCATTTGGTATACCAAAACTGTCTGAATTAATTCTCTGTAACATTTACCAATTATAGTTACTGTGGACTATGCCACCATTTTCATTTAAAAAATAAAAAAAACTGTTGTGGCCAGCACATTATCTTCCGTCAATTCCGTGTATTATATACAAACTCCATATATAAATTTTCTTGCAAAGATTATATATTTCCAGTAAAATTATTTCATAAACAAACTATGTATTACACTTGACACTAACATCTTCCTCTTCTTTTGCATTTTCACTCGTTAGTGGTCGCTATTCTTGAATTTCTTCATCCCCTCATTTCTATTTTGCTTGCTTTTTGTTCTAATTCAGTTTTCTCTCAAGTCCTTCGCAATATAGCCTTTCCATCTTACCTTTGATCTTCCTCACTTTCTTCTACCTTCTACTACTTAGCTGCTCATTCTTCTTCCAATATATTCTTCATCTCTCCTCATGGCATGTTCAAACTAATATAGTCATCTTTCTTGTATCTTTCTAGAAACTCGAGCCATTTCCCTTATCCTATCATTCCGTATCCTTCCCAACATCCATTTCAACATTCTCATCTCTCTGCCAAATTTATTTTCTTTTCATTGATACTGACATCTGTCAATTAGAATTTTCTTAATATAGTAGCTGTTTCCATGGTTATAGCATAGCTGGCTGATTTATGAAATTTAATTCCTTTGTAATTCTTTAACTCTATATCCATTGAATATGAAGTATAAAATGCAATTAAATCGTGTAGATAATAGTATATTCTTTAATATTTATAATAACATTGTGTCAAAAAATTATATTTAATTGCGTTTTTTTCAAGAAAAACTATTAAAATCTTCAAATGATGGTATTTCCGGTTGACCAATTATAACCAAAATCTAACCACCTCTTTTTACCTCTCGCTAAGAGAGGTATTGGATTCATGCTAAAAATCGGATATCCAGATTTTAATGAATTAACAAGTTTTAAAGTCCCCAAAATGTGGGGAGGGATGTTGAAGGACAATTCCACAAAAACTATAATACTTAATATCTGTTTAACTACATATTTCTCAATAGGATATTACTGGGACGAGCTGAAAAGGTTTTGGTAATAATTGGACAACCGGAAGTAGCAAATTCTTAAAAAAATCTTCTAAATATTATTTTTTGAAAAAATTTGTTCTTGCTACTATTAAAGTAAGAGTAAATTCTCTATCTGATACATATAAATATTTTATTATATGTTTTATATATTTAGAGATAAAGAAATATAAGGTATATAATAATCTGTTGTAATAAAATCTCACAGCCCTAATAATGTCATGACAACCAATCGAAAAATTAGAAGAGTAGAACAAAATTTCTTCATAGAATGAATTTAAAATTTTAAAAAATCTGTTGTGGCCAGCACAATACCTCTCGCCATTTTAATTTTATGTTGCATAGAGCGCGAGCAGTCATGTGACTTTGCTGGCTTTGGTAAGCAGATATGGGGGCCCGTGTCAGAATGACAGCTACTAATAATGTGCATAGGTGTCAAGTATCATAATTTTTTATTCAAAACATCATGATTTTCTATCCATCAGAATATTTTGAAATTTTGAGTGAAAAATTATGACATATGATAATTGTGACATCTATGTAAATAACTACTAATCGTCATTCTGACACGGATCCCGATATCTGCTTGCCAAGTCCAACAAAGCCACATGACTGCTAGCGCCCTATAAGTAACAAATTTAACATTTTTTGTACACACAAATAATTGAAATTGTATCTCTTCTTTCGTTCTATGAGGAATTTGGCCTACTCTTCTAATATATTCAAAAATCTTCAAATTCATTGACGGTTTTGGCAGTATTTATTAATGATATATACATAATACATAAATACAAATATATATATTGTCTCTTCGACGACGGCTGCAACTTTGTTTACAATTGATCGTAAACACCTAGAGTCCTTAGTTGTTAAATCTGATGTGGCCAGCACAATACCTTCCGTCAATCCTGTGTATTATGTACAAATTCCATACATAAATTTTCTAAAAACCAATGAGTATTGGACCTAAGTGTATTAGAATTTTTTTCTTGTTTTCATCTCTACTATCACCTGCTAAAGTGTGTAAAGTTTTTTTATTAACACCCTGTATATATATATACAGGATGAGTCATCGAAATCGCCGTCTTCGATATCTCCCTTGTCGTTAGAAATACAGCATAAGTTTATTAACAGAATTTATTCGTCTACTCAAGGAGCATAACACACTGAACATGGCCAGTTCTTTCAAACCTTTCAAACCGTTGTGCATAAACTCTTGATGCCAAAAGAGGGTTTCTTTCCGCTTCTCCAAGTGCGTACAACATATTCGTAAGTTCTTCTTGCGAGAGATTCATGTTAATAAATTAATTTACTTAATCCCACTGTTATTAATAATAACCTGGCTAATGAAACTACTGTCATTACTACAATTGTTTCTTATTCAAAAAACAATATCCATGGTATACTAGATTTAATTTTTAATTGAATATATAAATTTAGAGAAAAAATGGTGAAAATCTCCGAAATGATGGTTGCCATTTTGAAATGATGAAAGTAAAACTATGATAATTTGGTATCATTGTGAAGCAAATTTTATGTACATTCTGAAAAAAAATATAAAAATACCGATTCCCTATGCTAGTTTTAAAGTTATACCCATTTCCGCTAAAACCGGAAGTGATACAAAATTTCTGCTATGATCATCTTATGAGCCCCTTTGCCTAGTTTAACTTTGCTTATTAACATTTTTTTTTTATCTCTCAAAATAAACGAAATATTCGTGGTGCCGGACTTACGCCAAACATCCTGTATAGCGCTGTTGCAATAATTATTGAGTCAACATTTTTATTTTATCCAACCATCCAGATGAATTTGCTTTCACTAGCATATTTCTTACATTATTGATTGCAATTATTGCTTTTCATATTAATAATTGAATTTACTTAATCCCATTGGCCGCTAGTATGAACAAGTGATTAAGGGTGATTAGCGAGCATTTGATTAGCATTGTTTATCTCATTCAATCGTTCATGGATTAGTTTAGAGAAAAATAGTTCAAATATAAAATGCGTATAATTAATTTGTCTATAACTTTTATTTGAAATATTTGTCTCTAAAATAATCTGTAAACGATTGACAGAGATAAAACAAGGCTAATCAAATGCTCGCCAATCACCCTTAATCACTTGTTCATACTAGCGGCCATTGTTATTAATAACCTGGCTAATGAAACTACTGTCATTACTGCAATTGTTTCTTATTCAAAAAACAATATCCATGGTATTCTAGATTTAATTTTTAATTGAATATATAAATTTAAAGAAAAATGGTGAAAATCTCCGAAATTATTGGTTTTAGGCATAGGACACCCTTAATAACATAAATAAAATAAATAAATAAATATTTCATCACGGCATATTACCCATTGCTGGGTGTGCCAATCTGCTTCGTACACAGATATCGGTAATGATGGAATATTTGTACCGTGTGGGCGCTTACCAGGCGTCACCTCACGGGCACTCATTGCTGGCGTGGAGAGTGCGCCACAGGGGTCAATTTTGTGCCATTAAAATGCGATGTAATTTTTTGGCGTCGGTCGGGATCGAACCCGGGTCCCCAGATTCGCGACCAGACACTCAGGCACACGGCCACGAGACACATATGAAGATAATACAAAAATACACACAACTGAATAATAAAATATAGGGTGCACCATTTGAAAATGACGAGTTATAGTCATTTGAAATTGAGCACATTTGATTCGCTTTATTGAACACCCTGTACAACTACATTTAAAAAAAAATGTCAGAACATAGAGTATAATTACAGTTATACAGAAAATAAAATTCTTAATTTTTACTATTAAAATAACTTCAGTAAGCCTTTATAAAGCAATGCGTGTATTCGGTCTTTTTTAGAGAAAAAACGGAATAACTTGGCAACCCCGTGGAAAACTAAAACAAAATTTACATGTTCGTATAGGTGAATAAAATACAATTGAAAATATATAAAAATATATAGGATGTTCCATTTAAAAAAAGAGAAACAATTCTCGCCGAGCCGTAATGCAACAGCCTGTATATTATGTGAAAATAATTTTACGTTATGCTCCTTGAGTAGACAAATAAATTATGTTAATAAACTTATGCTGTATTTCTAACGACAAGGGAGATATCGAAGACGGCGATTTCGATGACTCACCTGTATATATATATATATATACAGACATCGTCGTAAAAATGGTAAAATCGTATTATAGGGACCCTAAAACATGCTTATTCGCTTAAAACTCATCATTGAATTTTTTGCCCAAGGACAATACCTACCTTGCTTACCTAAAGGTGACGAAAGGTAAAAAATACAGGCCAGTTACATTTTCTTAGTTTACGCCACATCATACGACTTTGGTGGGATATAAAGGCGCCTTTAAATCTTAAATTTTCATGCCCCCAAAATTAGTTATTTTGCATATTAACATTAATTCAGACGAAAGTGAGCCTCGGCACTTATGATATTTAATTAAAATATTGAGTAAAAATAGTTACAATTTCCGCAAATTTTTGTAGTGTGCAGGTATTCATGATAAATTTCACTACTCTGTTACACGTTTTGAACAATAATAATGACAGATTATGTTCAAAAACAAAAAAAACGGCGACAGCTTTCAATTGAATGTTAATATTTGCGCCGTCCTATTTTACAATATTTATTTATTTATATATTCCACTTGATAATTAGGTATTGTACATTATACAGTAAAATTATTACATTGTAGTTATTAAACGTAATCGTATAATATTACAATATATATTCTACTTTATATTGGAAAATATGCAGTAAAATTATTACATTATAGTTATTATTATGCACATTACTTGTACATTTTCTTCTCTGTCTAGTCTAAGAAATATAAATCGTATTTGTGTTATGTATGGTGAAATATGAAATTTTGAACTCGAAAATTGCTAAAATTAAAGCGGGCCCCAACAAGTTTTTGCGGACGGGCCGCCGAACTCTTAGTTACGCCACTGTTGTAGAGCACAAAATTCTGCATTAGAATCAATAAACAAAATTAATTGTGTATGCTCTATAACGTCAGATATTAGGACTGAAAATGTAGAAAATTACTACAAAAGTAGCGATAGCCATGGAATTGAAACTAAAAATTATATTTACCGTCAAATAAATATGGACTGGAGATTTTTCCAGTGGTTATGTTAAAAATGCTAAGTTATAAAGAAGCGGTAACACCGCAGGGCAAGGGTAAGGTCTGGATAAGGGAAAAAGTTGACCATCAGTCCATGCTTATTTGACGGCGAGTATTTGCATGTATTAGTAAGCGATATGATATTTGGTGGCAAAATAATGAACTACAGGTTGACTTGTTATTAAAATATATAATATTAGAAATTTGTTAAATATTATACGCATTTGTGTATCTAAATTGACGTATATATTGTAATATGAGTTATAATTATTACTGCTTACTTGAGTGCACATTGTCACGTTAGAAAGGCAATAAATTATGTTGTCACGAATTCCCGCGTAAACGAAAAGTTCGTGTTTACATTAAAAATATGCTTGACAAGAAAAAAGATAATAATACAATACCTGGATCAGAAAATTATAAATTAATATATCCGTCGTCTATACTTTGAAGATTTATTCATTATATTTCAAAGAAAACTTTGTTTTAAAACGAGGTTAGTATTCACAGAAATATCATTCAAGTTATCTTCACTTCCACGAAAACATCCTATATTAATATTCACAAATGAATAAGAAATATAATCATGAAATATTGCTACATTAATTTTTTTTGAAGATATCATCTGAAAAAGAAGTGGTTATACAATTTTAGTTAAAGTTTTATAAAAGTGACTAAGAATTTACATTAATTTACCCTTAATGGATAATATAAAACCTACTATAAAATTAATATTTATAAAAAGATAATTAGATATAATACAACAGTATGAGAAATACACATTTCTATAAATTATGTGCTTGCCCATTTGATCCCAATGCTGCAATCTTATAAATACATGCCAATAACAAATGTTAGCGATTTATCTGTCAAGGTAGGTTAATGTATTATTATTTGTAATTTTTGTTGAAGTGAACAATTATTTAAATTAATAGATAATTGTTCACTTCAACAGATATTATAAATAATACTTAATAAAAATATATTAACCTAACTTGCCAGGTAAAACATCAAACATTTATTTGTTTCAATTCCATGGCTATCCCTATTTTTGGTGTGATTTTCAACATTTTCATACCAAATTTCTGCCGTTACGAATTATGTGAAATTAATTTTGCTTATTTAGTCAGATGTAGAATTTTAAGCTCTACAACTTGTATTTGAATCATTTCTACCTAAAATAATTATGGCAGCAGGAAATTACGAAAGTTTGATTTTACATGTTAGAGTCCTATGTTCCGGCGTCGTGGTCAACACCCTGTATACGAGTATACCGGGTGCCCCAAGCAATCCTTGACATAGGCGTTTAACTTGGGAAAACAGTTTTTTTGTAAATAAAAAGTTTCCGGCAGAAAATTAAGCCATGATATAAGACATGATAATATTACATTACCTTCTGTGCGTTATTTATTATTAATTACTTTATTATTATTGCACAAATTGGAAAAAAAATAGAAATAAATAATTATTGCAATATTTTATGATTCAATATAAACAGATTCTCAAATGTCTTCCGTCGAACAATGGTTAGCATAGCTGCTTTTGGAATATTAAATTGTATAGATTTAGATTCGATTCTCCAGCAGGACAATTTTTTAATTATTTAAAAAAAAATATATTGACCTTTTAAAAATCTGTCCTTCATTTCCTGTGGCAATCATTTAGAAATAATAATAACTTTATAATAAATAAATGGAAAATAATTAACAAAAATTGATTACAACAATCAAAGGAGTGATATAAAAAAATGCATTATATTTTCTTTTGATGTTAATGTAAAATAACATGTTTTTTTTATAAATACAGTAAAATTGCAATACGTGCACATGTTCATTTTACTTATCTCAGTTAGTTTTTATTAACAACATAAATGCATTTTTATTATATTACTGTTTTCATTGTTGTAATCAATTTTTAATTATTTTCTCTTTATTTATTACTAAGGTATTAGGAGTATTATTTCTAAATACTTGTAATAAGAAATAAAAGATAAATTTTTAAAAGTTCAATATTTTTTTGAAAAAATAAAACAAAAATGTCTTGCTGAAGAATCGAACCCAAAACTATAAAACTTAATATTGCAAAGGCAAATACACAAATCATCAACTTATAACACTAGAGTTATTTTCTTACCGTATCTTTCCGAGTCTTCCCCAACATCTACATCAACATCCTCATCTCTGCCACATTAATTTACTTTTTATTAATACTGACATCTGTCAATTTGAATTATATGAATATATTAGTAGTTTCCATGTTTAGCATAGCTGGCTGAATTATAAAATTTAATTTCTTTTAAATTCTTTAACGCTGTATCTATTGATAATGAAGTATAAAATGTAATCAAATCGTATAGAGAATAATATATTCTTTAAGTTATAATAACGTTAAATGTCAATAAATCAAATTTAACTGTTAAATCTTCAAATGAGGGTACTTCCGGTTCAGCAATTATAACCAAAATCTAATCACTTGTTCTTCTGGATGTAAACTTGAGGAATACGAAAAAATTATAATTTTTGGAATCGTGGTATTGAAGTTATGGAATCCGGAACTTTTGTCACACACGCACAGACACACAGACACACACACAGACACACATACATACATACAGACGTAAAAATGGTAAAATCGTATTATAGGGACCCTAAAACATGCTTATTCACTAAAAACTAATCATCATTGAATTTTTTGACCAAAAACAATACCTTCCTTACCTATAGGTGATGGAAGGTAAAAATCATAAAAGATTTAAAAATAAAAGCACATTATTTTCGCATGTATAAAAAACATAATAATGTATTTTGTTCGAAAACTGTCTTTAAAAGTAGATATTTACATGACAACTATTAACACGAGAAATGATAGTTTTTTGTCTACAGAACGTAAAAGACTTTTACATCCTGTAATTTTCTGATAGAAGAAAGGGTCACAATTTAATAAAATCTGTTCTTCATTTATTTATATTTTGCTTATAAACAATAATTCTATTATTTAATATTAATATTTAATGTTCCAATTGTACAATTCTTCAAATTAATTCCGCTTGACGAGGCTGTTTGGTGTACTGGAATAGTTTCTTGATAAATACAAGAAGTATTAGTCACTATTGAAGAAGCTTGAGATTTGTGAACGGCTAAGATATTAGAAATTTCATTTTTTTTCAATGGATTCTTGAATATATCCCTCCGCAACTTTTGAAGATCGCCATCGCCAACCCCCATGTCTCCTCTTAGACTGGTAAAACCAGAATCGATTAGAAGTGTAGCGGAAGATCGCTGGAAACAATGACCAGTGTAGCACTCCGCTTCCGGTAATTTCAAAAATGTTGCTATTTCTTTTGGTGTGTTTCTGATTTTATTAATCCCGATAACTTGATTTACACATTTTTCATTAACATACTTAATGAAAAATCTTCGGCTGGTAGTGAATGTGGGACGTAAGGCATAATATTTTCTGTATAATTCGATATACGACAAATTTGAAATAATGAATGTTCTCTGAGTATGAGTTTTTGTATCTTAGATTTTTATAATAAGTATTGATCCCTTATCCTCGATATCCTCTATTGTCAGGTTTAATAACTCGGCTCTTCTACATGCGCCATATATACCTATTATCAAAATGACCTGAAATACATTATTTACTTAAAATATATAAAAATAAATAAACTGTTGTAAATTACCTTCATTAACAAGAAGCATTCATCTGGCGCCTCTTTTACAAATTTTTCAATCTCTCCTTTTGTTAGCACCTTTTACTTTTTTAGTTGATAACCCACACATTTATTTTTTAAATGTATGGTGTTTTGAATGATCGTCTAGGCGGCTGTTACATACTCATTTTGTTAGTCAGTAATTTATTTAATATCGCTTTTGCTGTCATTCTGTATAGTCTAGTGTAGTACTATTTCGAGTTACTTATATTACAATTTTATTGACTTAAATAATTCATCAATATGGACAAATATTTAAACCTGATCGATTTGACTCAAGTCCTGACTCACCCACGGCAGACAGGGAGTTTACTCATTGTATGGCTACATTTGAAAAATTCCTGGCCTCTTCACACGAAAATTTGGAGGAAACCGATAAACTAAAGATACTCACCAATTTCCTTTCATTCAACGTTTAAGAGTTGATCAGTGACAGTACGACCTACGAGGATGCTGTCAAAGTTCTTAAAGCGACTTATGTCAAAAAGAAAAGCGAAATATTTGCACGGCATTTGCTCGCCATTCGTAAACAACAATCGGGAGAAAGCATTGATCAGTAGGTCCATACTTTGAAAGTAATGAGTAAAGATTGTAACTTTACTGCTGTTACCGCCGAACAACATCGAAATGAATATATTCGTGATGCATTTATTAATGGTTTACTATCTCCCCAAATTCGTCAACGTCTACTTGAGGAAATTACTCTCGATTTAGATGAAGCTAATAAACGTGCTGTGGCATTAGAAATGGCGCATAAACAAGCTGAAGACTATTCTCAAAGTACTCGTAATTATTCGTGTGCCAGTACAAATAAGAGTGTATCCCTTCAAGAGGACCCCAACTCAGTTAAAGGCGAAATAATCTGTTCAAGCGAAACAAGTGTTGTATTTGCGGGGTTGAAATCGGACAAACAAAAATGTTATTTTTGTAGCTACAGCCGTCATCCGCGATCTTCATGTCCTGCTAGAAATGAGCAGTGCGGCAAAATTGTAGGCCACTATGCACGAGCCTGTCGTAAATCAAAAAGAATGAAGTCGAAATCCGCCTCTGCGGCAATTATCGCTTCCAGGGGTGAAGGAATTTTACAACAAGTAAAACGAGCTGTTACTAAAACAGCAGTCAACGGAATACCTTCTAATTGTTTGGTAGACACGGGGAGTTCAGGTAGTTTTATCAGCTATGACTTTACAAACAAACATGGTATTAGTATAACTCCAACTGAAGGACGCGTTTCTATGGCTTCTACGTATTCGTGAACGAAAGATGAAGGGTATGTGACAGTTAAGTTGGAAATCGCTGAACATAGCTATGACAAATATAAACTTATTGTTTTAAAAGAACTCTGCTCAGATGTCTTGATCGACCACGATATATTGAAGAAACATACAAATATATCGTTGTATTTTGGTGGAAAAAGGTCTTCTCTAATCATTTGCTCATCCATCGCAAAAGTCGAGCCACCACGTCTTTTTAGCCACTTGTCTAAAGACTATCGATCTGTAGCTACTAAATCTCGTCGATACTGTGACGCTGAAAATAAATTCATCAAAACGGAAGTCGATCGTTTACTTTCTGAAAATATTATTGAACCAATTAATTCCTCTTGGAGAGCTCAAGTGCTTGTCATTGAGAATTAAAACTGCAAAAAACGTCTTGCGATTACTCCCAAACCATTAACAAGTTTACACTTCAAGATGCTTACCCCTTACCAAACGTAGATAATCTTGTTCGGACGATTGCAAGCTATAAGCATTTTAGCACTATAGATTTAAGAAACGCTTATCATCAAATACCTATCTATGATGAGGACAAGATATTTACAGCTTTCGAAGCGAAAGGCAATCTGTATCAGTTCACCAGAATTCCTTTTCGCGTGACAAATGGGGTAGCCTGTTTTCAACGCGTGATTGATAAAATAATCTCTGATGAAAAACTGACGGGAGTGTATAACGCTTTCTCAGGATTCCTCTTCTCTTAAAAGAGCACTCGGGTTTTTTACCCACTATTCGAAGTGGATACCACGGTTTTCTGATAAAATTAAGAAACTCACTAGCTGTCATTCGTTTCCATTGACTCCTTAAGCTGCAACTGAATTTGAAAATCTCAAGAAAAATATAGCTAACTCTATAGTTACAACTGTAAATGATATTTTCCTCTGGTGGTAGAAACGGACGCTTTTGATGTGGCTCTAGCTGCTACGTTGAGTCAAGACGGTCGCCCCGTAGCATTCTTTTCAAAATCTTTTAACAAGTCTGAGAAAGGACACTTTTCTATTGAAAAAGAGGTATCAGCAATCGTTGAATCCTTAAGAAATTGGAAAGCCTTCCTCCTTGGGAAACATTTCCATCTTATTATTGACCAAGAAACAATGTCCTTTATTTTCAATAGAAAACATGCCAGTAAGATAAAAAACGAGAACATAATCCGTTGGCGATTAGAATTGGCCCCATTTTCTTATGGTACCATCTACAGACCAGGGAAAGATAATGTAAAAGCCGACGCCTTATCCCATATTTGCAATGCTACCAATTTCACTGAACTAAATAAGCTTCACCAGTCAGTATATCACCCTGCTATAACGCGTATGTTTCATTGGTTAAGAAGTAAAAATCTTCCATATTCCCTCGAAGACGTCAGAAAATTCACAGCAAACTGCTCCATCTGTGCAGAAGTCAAACCTAAATATTTGAAAATTAGAGGAACTCGTATTAAAGCTACATCCCCATTTGAACGCCTTAACGTTGGTTTTAAGGGGCCGCTTCCTTCGTAGTCCGGGAATGTGTACTTACTTACCATAATTGACGAATTCTCCCGTTTTCCGTTCGCTTATGCTTGTCGAGATATTTCTTCTGCTACTGTGATTGAATGATTGAAGGACCTCTTCTGCATTTTTGGAACACCTGCATATATACACTCCAATCGTGGAACTTCTTTTATGTCGCAAGAAGTAAAATCTTTCTTAACTGCTAATGGGATTGCTACTAGTCGAACCTCTCCATACTATCCGCAGGGAAATGGTCAGGTTGAACGTCTTGATGGAACTTTATGGAAAACCATTATTTTGGCTCTCAAAACATAAACTCTTCGAACTCAGGGTTGGGAAGACGTTTTGAAAGAATCCCTTCACTCAATTAGATCTCTGTTATGCACTGCGACTAATTGTACACCCCATGGCAACCCTTAGTTCTATGCTGTGTCGTTAGAGGCGCTCGTGCAAATTGTAATTATGTAAGTGTCCACTATTGCACAAGTTGCAGGAAAAATTAAGTAAAATAATAGAATGTTTGTTTGGTGTCTATTGTCAACCAGTTGTCAACTTCTGGTCTGAAAATAACTGATTTAATCACAATATCGCAATTATTACATACATTGGCTGGTAGCACAAGCCTTGTTTTAACTAAAACGCTGTTTTAAAAAACGTCAAATTTCATGATTTAATAATAATATATTATCAAATTTATCAAAATATGATTTTAAAGCAGAGCATAATTTGTTTTCAAACAAATATTTTTTTTAAATCGTTCTTTAAACATAAGGGTGAAGTTAAATATTGATATTTGAATTTGACATTTCTTAAAACAGCGTTTTAGGTAAAACGTGGTTAAAACCAGGCTTGTGCTACCAGCCATGGTTATCACACGGTGACATTAGATGTCACATTAATTAATCTTAAACGCCAATTTTTTTTGATACTCGATTGCGAAATGTTATTTTTACATTTGAGAATGAAATCTCATTTCGCAATCTAGAATCAAAAATAATTATAATTGGAATAAATTCAAATTCTATCGTGCAAAAACTAAAAACGATATTACTTTAGCATATAAAAATTACATCTGCTCCTGTGAAAGTTCTATTAAAGAGGATCTACAAAAATTTTGGAACTTTATCAAATGTAAAAAGTCAAATAATGCTTCACCTACCAGTATGATAACACCTACCTGAATTCTCCAGCGGTAATTTCCGTAGCGTTTATACTAAGCGTTCATTTAAGAGGAATCCGTACTCGTCTAATTTTACGGGAGGGACGGGTCGGGTGTGAGAGGGGTAACACTGAGGGCGTGAACAATTGCAGCCTAGTAGTACCACGTGATATGTTTCGTACAGTCAGAATAATAAACAGGCCGGGTATTGTATAATCGAGCTCTGGCAATTTTCAGTCAAGCGGTTTCGCTTAAAAGGGACAGATGTATCAGGCGATTGAGAAAATAACATTAAATCATTAAAAATTGTATTAAATATAAGCATGGGGATACAATAGGTACATACAATTTCAAAAATAAATATGAATATGCATACATTAATATTAATGACAATAAGATAGTTTATCATAAAAGCCAGGGCCTTAATGAATTAATATGAATTAAATGATATACACGAAGGGAAGTAATACAGTGTTCCACATAGCTGGCTAATTGAGTCATTGAAAATCTACGGTATATCCAACGAAATTATAAATTTACTAAAACGTCTCATGGGAATGTGGAAAACTAAACTGCATCTAAAAACAAATGAAGGTAACATAGAGACCAGCTATATACATATAAGAAAGGGAATATACCAAGGAGACTCATTATCCCCACTTCTTTTTTGTATATCTTTGGCACCACTCTCCAAACTAATTAACAAAATTGCGTCCTGTTATAAACTAACAGGATACCCGATATCAATAACCCACCAATTATATATGGACGACTTGAAATTAACCTGCAAAAGTGAGAACGAATTAAAAAAAGTCATAAGATGTCGTTAAAAAATTATCTGATGACATACGTATGAGATTTGGTTTGGAGAAATGCGCTGTGACTATATTTAAGACAAGAGGGGAAAACTAAGTTGGTCTGAGAACATGGCTTTAAATGATGAAGAAAGCATACAAGCACTGGAACCTGGAAAAACATACAAATACTTAGGTATAGAAGAAGGTGAGGAAATTTACCATAAGGGAATGAAAGAAAGATTAAGGAATGAGTACTACACAAGAATAAGAAAAATTCTAAGATCAGAACTTATCTGTAAAAATAAATTTCAGGCTATAGGAGCTTTCGCTGTGCCAGTCCTCAGATACAGCTTCGGAATAATAGACTGGACCATAGCTGAAATAGAAAAAATAACATAACAAACACAACAATACTATATTGGAATTGCGGCGGTTTCTACGCTCATCTAGCGCAACTACAAAGACTCACATACAATACTAATCCACACTATATCTGTCTTCAAGAAACTAATTTAAAAACGACACATAAAGTAAATTATAAAGGCTACAATTGCTACCGTAAAGACAGACACCATACTCAGCATACTAGTGGAGGAGTGGCTATACTCATTAAAAAAGAACATCATTATGAAGAACTAACAATAAACACACACATGGAAGCCATCGCAATAAAAATATATGTTCCCGAAAAAATAACACTGTGTAACATCTATATTGTTAGGTCATAGACTTTATTTACATATTTTTTGTACAGGTATGTAATGATTTAGAAATTAATAAGTGTATATGATATTAGTGAGTTATTATATCACCCGAAAACATAAAAGGAATTGAGGGATAATAAAGGGGGTTAGTTCGTTGTTGAATTGACTGGTGAAAGGTTGGAATTGCGAATAAAGTATTATTGAGTGCATCATTGTGTTTCTTTGTGCATCCTTAGTTTCCCAAACTCTAACATTTCAGAAGTGGGATAAAGAAACCGGCCTTAACTCTATTAAAATAAAATGTTGAAACATTTAGATACAGTGATAGTAGTTCTAATGATTGCGATGGTGATAGTGAAAGTGCTACACATACGGAGCAATTTGAAGAGAATTTATGAAGAAGTGTCTAGAGTCGAGATCGTGAACTTTCGTCGAATTATGACACAGAATAATGTGATATAATGCCACTTCGATAAGTAATAAGCTGGATAAGTAAAATCGTACATTTATCAAAAATTCATAATTGAAACAAAGAAACGTGCGTACCTCATATGAAATAAAAATTAGAAAGCTTAGCAAAATTGTAGTATAGCAATTTAAGTAGTTACTAAAAATGCTGGTCAGAGTGGAAACATGAGTTACTGGATTCTTTTCCAATGTAGAAGTATTACGCAATATTGTTTAAATCAACCCACGGGCATTTATTACAATAAAACACATTATTAGCAATATGTGAAATGTATGGAATGAAAGCGGTATCTCTAATCATTGCCGGGTTTACCTGAGCAAAGTAGCGTAAAGGTAGGCGTTTAGGAACAACCACCAGATCCTTAGCAAATCCTCAATTGCAATCCAGAGATGTAAAGTATGCAAAGTTTTGGTCACGCTACGCGTCAAATAGAAGTTTGACCAACAAGGGACATGGAAGGGAAGTATAATTCAATTTTTGTTATTTTATTAATTTATTTAACTGGAAATTTAGCTCATTCAATTCTTGTCATTTTATTAATCTATTTGTAACTGGAAGTCTAGCTATAGAATAATTAGATACCTAACAATAGTGAAGTAATTTAGGTGTATGATCAGAAATCAAATTTCAATTTAATTCCGACATAATGTGCAGTAAAATATTTTTCAGGGCAAGTCATGTTACTTATAGGCAAGTAAATTTTTTAGTGTTAATGATTTTGTTTTACCAATGGAAATTATGATACCTACTGGGAACAAAGTTGGGAATATTGATATTTTGATAGATCACACAGTAGTAAATACTCCAAAGATCACTTGTGAAGTTAATGCGCTGATGTAGAATTGGTTGAATTAGACGGGATATTTACAATTAATGTTATTACATGTATCTATTTCAGCACTAAAGTTTACATTCTTGTAATTGAAAATATTTTAGTGAATCCGATGATAATTGGTTTTATATTTGCAACATTCGAAGATGACTGAACTTTGGTCCAGGATGGAAAATGAATTGGGGAGAATACAAATATTGGAGAAGTTTCGGTAATATTTACTAAACATAAAATATTGGCTAAAGTTCAAATAATACGGGAGTATCATAATTTTTGAAAATTTTATATATTAATCTATGTGGGGAAAAAATATGAGATATGTATTTTTTTTATTAAAGTCATTTATTGCGAAAAAAACTAATTAAATATTAAACAAAACCAAAATATGACGTATGTGACCCTAGAGTTTGTATGACAAACGTTAGCGATTAAGCAGAGATAGTTATACTATGTTTCTATGGCGCAGAAAGAGACAAAATATAATAGGAGCGCTAAACATAAATATCATATTGCCATCTGTCACATGTCATTTAACCCTCTCGCGACGACTTTACTTTAAAAAAAATTTGCTCTGAAAAGACTATTTATTTATTTATTTATTTATTTAAGTATGTAACCCATCCATCCCACAGGATCAAGATCCCAATTACGGGGTGGATGCAAAATATATACAGATATACATACAATAATCAATGTTTGAACACAAAAAAATACATCATGTAGATTAAACATAGAGAAAAAAAAATGAAATAATGCTTTAAAAACATATTTATCAATGCTTGCTTGAAGCGTCTTGGAGTTAAATGAAAAATATCTATTTCAACAGATAAACTATTAAAAATGTAACATAAATGCCTGATGGGCGATCTAACTTCATAATTAGTACGTACAAATACACATCTAAATGTATTCTTATTTCTTGATGGTAATCGTGGAACGGAAAATGGAATACTACCTAAAGAAATGAAATCATCTATAAAATTATTCACTAGCTTATATAAATAGATAGAATATAGCATTATTCTTCTATTTTCTAACGAAATAAGATTGAAAGTCAGTAGCAAGTTATTGTATGATGTTTCATGAGCCGGGTAAAACCCGTAAATTTTAAAATAACAGTACTTTACAAATTTGTATTGTATCTTTTCGATAGTATTGCTATGAACATTATATATAAGATTCCATGTCTGTAAGCAGTATTCCAGTTTTGAGCGGACAAAGGAGAAATACAAAGTTTTTAATGTTTTTAGCTTACAAAAAGAACGACAATTGCGAATTATGAAACCTAGTGCTTTGTAAGCCGATTTTACAATGTAATTTATATGTGGAGTGAAAGAGAGCTTAACATCAAGAATGATTCCTAGATCTTTAAACTCAGTGACTCGATCTAGCAAATGGTGATCCATTTTATAAGTGTAAGATATAAAAGAGTTTTTCACAGAATGTCATAATTTTGCATTTTTGAATATTGAAATGCAGTTTACAAGATTTGGACCACAGTAGAATGATGTTTATATCATCTTGCAGCCTTAAACTATCCTCAGGTGAATTTATTATTTTAGATATTTTCATATCGTCGGCATAAAGAAATAAATCAGAGTGTTTGACACTGGTAGTGATGTCATTGATGAAAAGTATGAAAAGTAAGGGTCCAAGGTTGGAGCCCTGTGGTACGCCAGAAGTTGGCATGTATGTGCTAGAATGATAGTTATTATAATGCACTTGCATTTTTCTGTTTGATAGATATGAAGAAAGAAAAGCTATAAGATTAGGGGAAAAGTTAAAATTATGAGAAAGTTTATATAGAAGGATATTATGGTTAAGCTTGTCAAATGCTTTGGCGAAATCAGTGTAGATATCTGTCCCATTGAAAATTGAAAAAAATATTTAGGCTAGAAATGCCATGTAAATTACATTGCGAGCTGTCCCAATCGTACATGTAGGTCTAGTTTTGATATTTACGGTGTTTGAGTTAACATTTTTCTGTAGGTTAGTAGAATACTACGCGTTGTCTGCGTTCCTACATGTGCAATGCAAGTATGCAGATGTGTTTCTATGTGTGAGTTGATTGAAATTCGCCATTTTATTTTATAAATTAGTGTAATATGGATCATTAAGTCATATAACATATTTTTATTATATTTGTATACGAAATTTCATGAAAATGCACAGTTTTGTGATTTCGGGACACCAGTGACCCAATAGTATTTGAAGGCGGTTATTTTATAACGATTGTATAATTTTGTCCCATGTCTAATGACCTTTTATTGCAGTAAACGTGCTTTGACAAAAAAAGGACCTTAAGGAATTAGCGAAAAATTTATCCGATGTAGTCTGTACACATTAACCATACGAAGATAGTGGATCAGAATATGAAGTATAAGATACTTTGGTATTTTTGTAATATCTAGTCATTATAATAAAACCGAATTGAATTGGTTGTTTCGAGCCTGGTAGTCCCTGAGTCTGTGTTGACAGAACAAACTACAAGTAGCTGCGAGTTGAATTGTTTGATAGCACCGAGTTAAATTGTTTGAGCACCGAATTGAATTGGTTGTTTTGGTTTACGGGTGAGGAGAAGTTCTCCGCCCATGAGTTTATGGTTGTTGGTATACGGGTGAGGAGAAGTTCTCCGCCCATGAGTTTATGGTTGTTGGTATACGGGTGAGGAGAAGTTCTCCGCCCATGAGTTTATGGTTGTTGGTATACGGGTGAGGAGAAGTTCTCCGCCCATGAGTTTATGGTTCTTGGTATACGGGTGAGGAGAAGTTCTCCGCCCATGAGTTTATGGTTGTTAGTTTACGGGTGAGGAGAAATTCTCCGCGCATGAGTTTATGGTTGTTGGTTTACGGGTGAGGAGAAGTTCTCCGCCCATGAGTTTATGGTTGTTGGTTTACGGGTGAGGAGAAGTTCTCCGCCCAAGAATTTGCATTTGTATGTAATTTATGAGTTATGGGTAAATAATAATAAAAATATATTAATTAATATTGTTATATTTTGATCTGACTGTCTAAATTTAAAATTACTTATCACAGAAAATAGAACGGCGAGGACGCCGTGGGGTCAGGAAAGGCCGAATGTTAGGTCATAGACTTTATTTACATATTTTTTGTATAGGTATGTAGTGGTTTAGAAATTAATAAGTGTATATGATATTAGTGAGTTATTATATCACCCGAAAACATAAAAGGAATTGAGGGATAATTAAGGGGGTTAGTTCGTTGTTGAATTGACTGGTGAAAGGTTGGAATTGCGAATAAAGTATTATTGAGTGCATCATTGTGTTTCTTTGTGCATCCTTAGTTTCCCAAACCCTAACAATATACCCCCAGACCAAAATTTCAATAAACAAGACATTGAACACATAAAACAACAACTACCATATCCGTTCATAATTGTAGGAGACTTCAACAGTCACAACCATGTATGGGGATCTATAACTACCTACTGATCGAAAAGGCAGAACTATAGAAGAATGCTTTAACAATGAAGTAATATTAAATGATGATACACCTACCCACTTTTCATCGAGAAACGGAACATTTTCCAGCATCGATCTAGCATTAAGTTCACAAAACATAGCATCCGACCTTCTTTGGAAAGTAATTCATGATCTACATGGGAGCGATCATTTTCCCGTGAAAATAAATCTTATAATCTTATATCACCAAAACACAGACTCAGCTGTTAAAAAATGGAAACTTAAAGAGGGAGACTGGAACTTATATAAAAATCTACTTCAAATACGAAATCCTCCAATAACACCCAACTCAGATGTAAACGAACTAGTTGAAAATTTCACAAATAAAATCCACGAAGCAGCAACAACAGCATTCGGACTCAAACCAACCAAGGTCCGACCTAAAACAGCACCATGGTGGAATAAACAATGTGCAGAAGCAGTAAAAGTAAATAAGAAGGCACTTTACAAATACCAAAAACACCCTACAACGGAAAACTTAATAAACCTAAAACGAACAAGAGCTGTAGTACGGAGAACAACAAAAACGGCAAAGGAAATGTCGTGGAAAAATTATGTATCAAACATAAATAACAACACACCTGTTAAGGAAATGTAGGACCTGATAAGAAAAATCCGAAGTACGAACGTATCTTATGGAACAACGTTATTGAAAATAAATCAAACACCCATAACAGGCAACAATGAAATTTGTAACGAACTAGCAAGAAATTTTGAAAAAAAAATTTCAAATAGCTACTATATACAGGAGTTTCTACATACAAAAACAAAAGCAGAAAAGAACGAAATAAAAATAGAAGAGAGCGGTGACAGCTTAAACAAGGATTTCACACTCAGCGAAATAAAATATGCACTTAGACATACAAAATCAAACACCAGTCTAGGACCAGATCATATTCCCCCAGAACTAATCAAAAACCTACCAAAAACAACATTGAATCTGTTAGATATATACAACTACATCTGGAAAACAAACACATTTCCCCAAAAATGGAGAGAAGTTACTCTAATACCTATTTTAAAGCCATACAAAGATAAAACAAACCCCGAGAATTACAGGCCTATCGCGCTGGCTAGCATTCTCTGTAAAATCATGGAAAAAATCATAAATAAAAGGCTGCTTTGGTACTTAGAAAAAAATAATATACTCTCTTCTCAGCAAAACGGATTTCGAAACAAAAGATCAACAATAGACCACCTCGTTACATTAACATCAAATATACACACAGCGTTTGCAAACAAACAACATCTCATTGCCGTGTCCTTTGATTTACAAAAAGCATTCGATACCACCTGGAAACACAATATACTCATAAACTTAAACACTCACGGAATTGAAGGACATATACTACATTCCGTGAAAAACTTCCTGTCAAAAAGAACATTTAGAGTAAGACACAATCGATGTTATTCAGAAATAAAAACACAACAAAATGGAATTCCGCAAGGATCTGTCATAAGCCCGACACTATTTTTAGTTGCAATAAACAATATAACTAACCATATACCACCTAACACAAAGTACTTGTTATTTGCTGATGATTTTATTATCTATACAACGAATACAAATCTTGATATCATACAAGACAAACTTCAAACAGCAATAACAAACATAACCGAATGGGCGAAGCAAACTGGTTTCATCTTCAGTGATATGAAAACAAAATCCATAAACTTTACCAGAAAAAGAAACTGTCAAAATAACCGTCCCTTACTAAAAATAAACAACACCAACATATCAAATGCCGACACCATCAAATTCTTAGGTATGCATCTAGATAAAAAAAACTCACTTGGAAAACACACATAGAACATCTAGTGAAAGAATGTAGTGTCAGTGTCGGACTCAATTTACTAAAAACTTTGGTTAGTAAAAACTGGGGTGCAGACAATGATACCTTGATAAAACTATACAAAGCAGTAATTAGATCTAAGTTAGACTACGGATGCATTATATATCTAACAGCAAAAACATACTTGTTGCGTAAAATAAACGTAATCCAAAATTCCAACATACAAACAAATATTTATACAAAGAAACAACAAAACCATGATTATGAAAGGAAGCGAGTATCACAATCTGATTTTTCCACACTAAAAAGATAAAAATATAAATCTGTCAGATATCCAAAAATAATATGAAACCGAAAACCCCCCATGGGTACTACAACAAACCAACTTTGACGACCAACTAACACGATACGACAAAAATAACACATTAGGAGCGATAGTAAGGCAAGAGTTTACATACTTGGAAAAAGACAAATACAAAAACCATGAATTTATCTAGACTGATGGTTCTAAAATAAATTTTCAAACTGGCGCTGCAATAGTTACTGAAAATACAAGAGAACAATACCATCTCCCTAAACACACATCAGTTTTCACCGCAGAAGCATATAGCATATTAAAGTCAATCATGTACATTAGTAATTCCAATAAAAACAATTACGTCATATGTACTGACTCCTTAAGTACTCTCCAAAGTATCCAAAATCTCTATTCCACAAATCCCCTAATACAGCAAATACAAGAACACATCCATACATCATACATGCATAGGAAAATCTAAACACATTACCATCCTTTGGGTACCGTCCCACTGCGGCATCAGAGGAAACTAAGAAGTTGACAAGCTCGCCAAGGAAGCAACCACTCAAACCAATATAACCAACATCTATATACCAGCAAGAGACCTCACCACCATAATAAAAACTAACACGAAAGACAAATGGCAGAATCAATCGGCTAATACCAACAACAATCAAAGATGTAGATATTTTTTATAAAGTCAGTTTTACAAGATACGACTATCAACTTTTATTTTTTAAATAGCAACCTATAATTATTTTACTGAAACATAAACCACCATTTTTTTCTCTTTTCAACGACGTATTAGGTTTTATTAATGTTTTTGAAAAAAATCAAGATAAATAAAATAATTGAGATATATGGAAAATAATTTTTATTCAAATATAGGTAGCTATGTGAAAATAAACCAAATGTAACAATGTTACTTACGCATTATTTACTTTATTTATTTATTCATCTAGTTATTTATGATTTATTTTCGCATAGCCACCTAGAATATTTGAATAAAAAATATTTCTCATAGGTTTATATTTTAGTAAAATAATTACAGGTTGCTGTTTAAAAAAAAAGTTGATAGTTGTATCTTGTAAACCTGTCTTTATAAAAAAAACATCTACGTCTACTATCAAATAGTATATGTAAAATAATAAAACTTTTATATGAGCCATTTTTTGTCTATTACTTATAATAAAAAAGTTAAAGAGGGCGGTATACAGAGTATATATATATAGTTCAAGTACGTACTTTCAATAATATTTATATACAGTATATCCCCGGATTGAGTTTATAGGAGGGAAAAAATCCTTATTTTTGATATTACAAAAAAATGTTATAGAAAGAACTTTTTTTGCTTGAATTTAAAGAAACTAATCTGCAATTGAAATTACAATAATAACTTGGGATGGGTTAATAATCAAAAAAACAAAAAAAATATTAGAATTTTTTATTAAAAAATGCAAACAAATATAAAATATTAAATTATTCTATAAACCCTTCACTTTCGACACTACATAATTTAATCCAACGTAGCTTTTGAAAGCTATTCTGGATTTTCTGAATTGTTAAGGCGGATATACTATCTCTTACGCGATTTTGTAATACCTCTGCATAATTGGGTAAGTTTTCTCCATACATTAGTTTTTTTAAACGACCCTACAAATAAAAATCTGCAATTGTCAAATCTGGACACCTTGGGGGCTATGAAATTGGACCATAACATTGTAATAAATTTTCTGTTCTAACGTTAGCATTTTATTGTAATAATATTATCAATACTTTCCATTACTTACAAATATTGCAATAAAAATAAATTTTGCGATATTACTTTAACTATATGAAAGATAGCACATGTCATATTAAACATGACACTTGACATGTTGCAAGTGGGTTAAGCAAGCCATATATCAGAGACACTTTCCTAATTTCGAATGTGGAGATGTCAAGCAAAAAAGGGTCTTCCTTTGACATTTTTTCGTAAATCTGCAATTGTCAAATCTGGACACCTTGGGGGCTATGAAATTGGACCATAACATTGTAATAAATTTTCTGTTCTAACGTTAGCATTTTATTGTAATAATATTATCAATACTTTCCATTACTTACAAATATTGCAATAAAAATAAATTTTGCGATATTACTTTAACTATATGAAAGATAGCACATGTCATATTAAACATGACACTTGACATGTTGCAAGTGGGTTAAGCAAGCCATATATCAGAGACACTTTCCTAATTTCGAATGTGGAGATGTCAAGCAAAAAAGGGTCTTCCTTTGACATTTTTTCGTAAAATCAAAAATAAAGAATTTTTCCTTTTTGTAAACTCAATCCGGGGACATACTGTTTTATAAAAGGAACGCATATTCAAAATATATGAACACAATAAATCTTAATTACTAATAGGAGGTAGATTAAAATAGATAAATTATGCAAATTTAACGATAATATATAAATACATAAATTCAAATTATATGGAACATAAAAAATCTTACTTATTAATAGGGAATACATTAACATTGATAAAATATGTAAATTTTGACGATAATATATGAATATATAAATATTATTAACATAGAAGATATATTTTAAATTGACATAGTTTCACAGTATAAAAGCGAAGTATTTATAAGTATCACGTTAATATAATCAGAAATAGCTGCGACATCGCTGTATAAGTTAAATAAACTTGGCTCTGGTTTTGATAGTCTAAAAATTACAGACTTAGAAGTTGACAAAAAATATTAATTAAAAATGCGACAAAAATTAACACAAAATATGGTACTAGAGTTGTTTTATACATAGAAGATTATAACATTTTCTTGTCGCAAAGGTTTCAATTCACAACGGACGAGCAAATAGCATGTTTAATCGGATATTTTATAATCAATATAAAAAAACCCAGCAATAAATTCGCTAAAATTGAATTTATGAGGTAAGTTAATATAGAATTTTTAACAGTATATATTTTATTAATTCACTATTTTATTTTGCAGTAGTGAAGAGAAAGAGTAACGAATAGATTATGATATTTTATTCCACATAATTCTTTATATTACTCCAAATTTATTTTAAATATTTATTTTTAAATATCTGTTATTAAATTTATATTATTTTATTACACATATATAACGCATTATTTTCAAAACGATTGTGAAAAATATGTAACTTGTGAAAAGATTATATAAAATATAAAACATTTCATTTGAATATGTTTTCACAATTTTTGAATAAAATGATAGAAATTATATTTAATATTATTTTAAAAATTACTAATTATTTATAAAGCCGCCTCGGTGGTCGAGCGTGTTGAAGCAGTGTGCCTGGCAGCGCTCAAAGCGACTTCACCGCTCGGACCCTGGGGTCGTGGGTTCGATTCCCACCACGGGCTTGGATGTCTGTGAGTGTCTTCTAATACATTATTATAATAATATGTAACAGAAATTGTAAAAATATGATAAATAAATGTGTTAGATAGGGCTATAACTGTAAAAGTTGAAAAGCCGACAAAATATTATTATATTAATTATTTATAAAGCATATAGTAATAAATAGAGTGTTTTTGTGAAGTGTGTTGCATAAAAATTAAGTTGAGGTCTAGTTTAAAACGTCATGTTAAATATAGTGCAATTATACCAATATTGTGCAAGCTGTACAGTTCATTTTCTTTAACAAAACATTTGGATCGGATTCATAATATGAAAAGTAATGTTAAAATTAGAACGGATAAATCATTTAATTTTGTAAACAATATTCATCACACCTACACCTCTGAAAATTCGCAACGTATTAAACTTGGTATCACTAATGATTTAGTTTATTGTAAATCCTGTGAAATTAACGTAAGAAAGTCTTTATTTATTATGATTTGAAAACAAATGAACATACACTGAAATTTTTTACTGATTGTGGATCTGAAGTTTCAAATATAAAATTGCTTTTAAAAGTAGAATTATATTATTTAAAATACTGTTTCTAACTCATATATAATAACAATTTTTAAATATCTGATGTGGCCACCACATTACCTTCCTTTTGTACAAATTTCATATATAATTTTTCTTGCAACCTATATTTCCAGTAAAATTATTTCATAAACAAACTATGCAAATTGCACTTGAAACTGACATCTTCTCTTTAGCTTTTCTCATTCCTTAGTGGTCGCCGTTTTTTATTTTCTTCTTCCTCTCATTTCCGTTTTGCGTGTCGTCCTCATTCAGTTCCTTTTCTATCAAATCTTCCGCGATACAGTTACAGTCCTTCCATCTTATCTTTGGTCTTCTTCAGTTTCTTCTACCCTCTATTATTAAGCTATTAATACTTCTTCCAATATATTTTTCATTTTTCCTCATGAAATGTTCAAACCAATGTAATCATCTCTCTTGTATCTTTCTAGAAATTTTATTACTTGAGCCATTTCTCTTACCTTTCATCCTTTACCCTATCTTTCCGTGTCTTCCCCAACATCTATCTCAATATCTTAGTATCTACCACATTCATTTTCTTTTCATTGATTCTGACTTCTGTCAATTTGAATTATCTGAATATATTAGCAGTTTCCATGGTTATAGCATAGCTGCCTGATGTATGGAATTTAATATCTTTATAATTCTTTAACTCTATAATTATTAAATATGAAGTATAAAATGCATGATTGTCGTATAGAAAATAATGTATTCTTTAAGTTATAACATTAAAAGTCAAAAAATGATATTTAACTGCTTTTTTTAAGAAAAACTTTTAAAAAATGCAAATGAGGGTACTTCCGATGGACCAATTATATCCAAAATCTAATCATATCTGCATATGGATCTGAACTCGAGGAATACGACAAAATTATAATTTTTGGAATCGTGGTATTGGTGTTATGCGATCCGAAACGAGTGTCACTCTCTCTCTCTTTCTCTCTTTCTCTCTTTCTCTCTCTCTCTCTCTCTCACGCACACACACACACACACAGACATCATCGTAAAAATAGTAAATTCGTATTCTAGGGATCCCAACACGTGCTTATTCTTTAGAAACTCATTATCGAAATTTTTGACCAAAAGGTGACGGAAGGTAAAAAGAAACTCAAGTATGTATTCTAATTTAAAAACAGCTTGATATTCATATATATATAGGGTGAGTCACCGAAATCGCCGTCTTCGATATCTCCCTTGTCGTTAGAAATACAGCATAAGTTTATTAACAGAATTTATTCGTCTACTCAAGGAGCATAACGTAAAATTATTTTCACATATACAGCGTGTTGCATTACGGCTCGGCGAGAATTGTTTGTCTTTTTACCTTCCGTCACCTATAAGTAAGGAAGGTATTGTCTTTGGTCAAAAAATTCGATGGTGAGTTTTCATTGAATAAGCACGTTTTAGGGTCTTTACAATACGATTTTACTATTTTTACGATGATGTCTGTATATGTGTGTGTGTGTTCGTATGTGCGTGTGTGTGTGTGTATGTGAGTGTGTGTGTGTATGTGACCGTTTTTTCGTGCACGATATCTCCAATACTAGAATTCCAAAAATTACAATTCTTGCGTATTCTTCTTCCTTACAACCATATGCAGACTTGATTAGATTTTGGTTATAATTGGTCAACCGGAAGTACCCTCATTTGAAGATTTTTACAGTTTTTCTTGAAAAACTCAGTTAAATGTTATTATAACTTAAAGAATATATTATTCTCTATACGATTTGATTGAATTTTATATTTCATATTCAACAGATATAGAGTTAAAGAATAATAAAGATAAAAAAATCGTATAAATTTCATAATTCAACCAGCTATGCTAACATAACCATGGAAACTGCTAATATATTCAGGTAATTCAAATTGACAGATGTCAGTATCAATAAAAAGCAAGTAATTGAATGAAAAAATAAGGGAAGTAATTCTAGTGTTAGAAGTTTTTAGATATAATAGAGACGATTACATTGGTTTGAACATGTCATGAGGAGAGATGAATAAATTAATAAAAGGTGGAAGAAACATAGGAAGACCAAATATAAGATGAAAAGACTGTATTGTAGAAGACTTGAGAGAAAAGGAACTGAATGAGGACGACACGCAAAACAAAAATTAGTGGAAGAAGAAAATAAAAAATAGCGACCCCCTAACGAAAGGGAAAACTAAAGAAGAAGAAGATGTCAGTGTCAAGTGCAATTTGCATAGTTTGTTTATGAAATAACTTTACTGGAAATATAGGATCTTTTGCAAAAAAATTATGTATAGGGCGCGTGCAGTGACATGACTTTGCTGCCTTTGGCAAGCAGATATGGGGACCCATATCAAAATGACAACAATTAATTATGTCCATAACTGACAAGTGTCATAATTTTTCATTCAAAATTTCATGATTTTCTTATTTCATGTGATTTGTTTGTTATGAGGAGTATGGAATTCCGTTGCCGAGAAAGGGAATCATAAAATACCAAAAATTTAGAATCTTTTGCAAAAAAATTTATGTATGGAATTTGTACATAATACACAGGATTGACGGAAGGTATTGTGCTGGCCATATCAGATTTTTTTAAATATATATTTTTATATATTTTGAATTGTATTTTATTTACCTATACGAACATATGAATTTTGTTTTAGTTTTCCACGGCGTTGCCAAGTTATTCCGTTTTTTCTCTAAAAAAGACCGAATACACGCATTGCTTTATAAAGGCTTACTGAAGTTATTTTAATAGTAAGAATTATGAATTTTCTTTTCTGTTAAACTGTAATTATAGTCTATGTTCTGACATATTTTTTTACCTCTCGCTAAGAGAGGTATTGGATTCATGCTAAAAATCGCATACCCAGATTTTAGTGAATAAGCACGACTTAAGGTCCATAGAATCCGATTTTAACATTTTTACAAAGATGTCTGTGTGTGTGTGTGTGTGTGTGTGTGTGTTTGGATGTGTGTGTGTGTGAGGTTGTTGGAGACACGATTTCTCAAATTCTATAAGACTAAAGACCTGTTTGACTACGGATTCCTCAATTTAACAGTAATGGGAAGAGTTGAATAGGTTCTGGTAACAATTGGACAACCGGAAGTTTCTAAAAAAAAAAATTCTAAATATTATTTTTTGAAAATTTGTTATTACAAATATTAAAGATAATTAAATTCTCAATCTAACACAATTAATTTTTTTATTATATCTCGTATAGGTTTGGAGATATAGTATATAATAATATAGAATAATCAGTTTTAATAAATCTCGTTGCCCGAAAAACATTTGCGATATTTAAATTTTTGTAATTGACATGTAAATGCAAAATGTCAGTGTCAGATTTTTCTGGGAGGTAAGAGTACATTTAATATATATTATTGTATTATTAATTAATTATATATTTAAATTACAGATATGTTAATATTGCATATATCCTTAAGAAATACCGTTAATACCGTCAATGAATTTGAAGAATTTTGAACATAATAGAATAGTAGGATAAAATTTCTTATAGAACGAAAGAAGAGAAACAATTTCAATTATTTGTGTGTACTTATAGGGCGCGAGCAGACATGTGACTTTGTTGGCCTTGGCAAGCAGGTGAGGATCCGTGTCAGAATGACGGCTAGTAGTTTTTACACAGATGTCACAATTGTCATATGGCATAATTTTTCATTCAAAATTTCAAAATGTTCTGATGTTTATTTGTCATCCATTAGTATGGAATATACTTGTCGAGGAAAATAATCCACATGGATTTGGAAAATCATAATGTTTCGAATTAAAACTTATGATACTTGACACCTATGTACATTACTAGCTCTCATTCTGACACGGGCCCCCACATCTGCTTGCGAAGACCAACAAAGTCACATAACTGCTCTCGCCCTATACTACATAAAATGAAAATGGCGAGAGGTATTGTGCTGGCCACAACAGATTTTTTTAAATGTAATTATGCAGGCTGTTCAGTAAAGCGAATCAAATGTGCTCAATTTCAAAAGACTATAGCTCATCATTTTCAAATGGAACATCCTATATTTTATTATTCACTTGTGTGTATTTTTGTATTATCTTCATATGTTATTAGTAGATTATTTATTCAATGGTTGGAGTCAGCGTTACATCGGTCAGCGTCTTGGTGTTAACCAATCCACCATATCGCGGGTCTTGAAGAGATATCGGGAAACTCACTCATAGTCAAGAAGGCCAGGTCAAGGGAGAAAACGAGCCACAAATGCTATCCAAGATCGTTTTTTGATGATGCAGACATTATGGAAACGGTTTGCTACAAAATATGCTCGCAGAGGCCCACAATGTTCATATTAGTTCCGTTACCATAAGAAAAAGGTTACGTGGTTTTAATTTAATCCCAAAAATACCAGCAACAGGACACCAATTAACCGAAGAGCATCGCAGAGCCAGTTTAACGTTTGCTCAGGAACATGTTATCTGGTTACAGGCCGATTGGGCTAATGTTATTTTTAGCGACGAGGCCAGATTTTGCCTTAATAGCAGTGATAACCTGTTGTTTAGACCTACACACCTAAACAACAGGTTAATTAGGGAAGCCATTGAGATTTACAAAACTAAGAGTAATAATCTCAATCATTGTGACGGTCTAGATCTTAGTCGTGCATGGCTTCCTATATTAAATATGTTGTAATTGTCACCTTGGTTACTTGTTGCTAATGTTTTGTTATTTATTTATTTGTATTTGTTGATTTGTTCATTCCTGAAGAAGGCAATAGTGTATATTTCGTCGTAATTTAAATAAATATATACAGAATTTAAACTAAAAAATCTGATGTGGCCAGCACATAATCTCTCGCCGTATATTTTACCTGGCTGTATGTATAAAGCAAAGAATATTTTTATAAATACAAATAATATATTCATATAAATCTATGACGTATAAACTTCTTTGTTATTCAATAATAGCATGTCTCAACATGAAGATATTTTACCATAAATTATGTGACAATAAATTACAAAGTAGAGTACTATATATAAATATTAGGCTGGTAACAGCAATTTTCAATTCGAACAACGTTGTTTACTTTCTCTTCATATTCTTCTAGTAAAAACATTAATTTTGGGCGGTCTAAAATGTATATATGGATTGTGCATCTATTCTTACATATCTTCTTTTACATTTTATTTTTTCATACATGTTATATCTAAATAACACTAATTCCCTTTAATAAAGTGACGGATAGATTGCACTCCGATTATTCTTATATCGATGTGTAATTTTGTCAATATTTACAACTTACTTGAGAAGAATTTGATAGCTTTTTCGCAATTCAAAGTTACTCTAGTCTATAGTACTGGTGTACATTGTCCCATAATGTTTGAAACAAATTTAAGTCCTTCAACCTAGACTTGTCATCTCCATAATAGTCACAGATCAAGAATTAAGGGATTCTCCAAGTACATTTTTCTTTCATTACTCATTATTTCTGACACTGACATTTATCTGTCAGTTACAAATAATTTAAATTTGCAACTATTTTTCATGGCATCCTTTCGGTTGTAAAATTAATTACAACATTATTTTATATATTATATTCCTTTTATCTCTAAATCTATAAAATATGTATAAAAATATTTAAATGTATCAGAAAGAGAATTTATTTTTCTTTAATATTATCAAGAAAAATTTTCAAAAAATAATATTTAGAAGATTTTTTTTCAAGAATCTTCTACTTCCGGTTGTCCAATTGTTACCAAAACCTTTTCAGATCTTCCCATGAATGTCCGATTGGGAAATACGTTGTTAAACAAATTTTAAGTCTTATAGTTTTTGAGTAACCGTCCTTCCAACATCCCACACACACACATCCACACACACACACACACACACACACACACACACACACACAGACATCATCGTAAAAATGTTAAAATCGGATTGTAGGGACCTTAAAACGTGCTTATTCAATAAAATCTGGATATGCGATTTTTAGCATGAATCCAATACCTCTCTTAGCGAGAGGTAAAAAGGTTGTATTATTCATAATTTTTTATTAAAAATTTCAAACTATTGTAATGTAGCCCTCGCCGCCGCCGCGCCATAGCAGGCGCCGTTGAGTCGCGCCCCACACGGACGTGTTCTAACTTGTCGCGGTGACGTAATGTGCATCCTGTTTACCTCTAGAAGTTCTCCAGGACGTTCTAGAACTAAATTCGCCAGGTATATAACCCGTCGCCAAAGCCAGCGAACGCATTCTGTATTATAGAAGCAACGAGTAAAGAAGTCTGATATAAATAAGCGTCGTGAATAGTTGGTGATATAAACAACAGTCGACAAGTGAACATAAATAAATGTAATTAGTGACATAAAGAGTAGTGTTAATTGTTTAAATAAATAATCTTAGTGTTTAAGTGTCTTATAATATTCTTAGGCACGGTTTCATAAAACAATTTAATCTATGATTAAATTTTACTTCCAAAGTAAATTTAAAAATTTGAACAAATGCACTGCGATTTTTTGACAGCAATAAATTTAATGTCATAAGAACGTGGAAACTGATTCAAATTTGTTCACACAATTAAATTTACTTTGGAAGTAAATTTAACTAGACCTTTATGAAACCGGCCCTTAGTCTTTAAATTAGTGTTAATATTTGTTTATCATAGTGTTAATTTAATTTATTATCTTTTAATTATATTTTTAATATTTATTTACCGTTTAATAAACGTTTTCTTTTAATTAATAATATATCTGTTATTTGTTACACTTCACCCATATAAATAAAAACGTTACACTATTATGATATCATGTTGGTTATATGTCATCAATAGTATGGAATATACTTGTCGAGGAAAATAATCCACATGGATTTGGAAAATCATAATTATTTGAATGAAAACTTATGATACTTGACACCTATGTACATTATTACTAGCTGTCATTTTGACACGGGCTCCCATATCTGCTTGCTAAGGCTAACAAAGTCACAAAACTGCTCGCGCCCTATGCAACATAAAATGAAAATTGCTAGAGGTATTGCGCTGGCCACAACAGATTTTCTTCAAGAAAAACTGTTGAAAGTTGTAAATGAGGGTACTTCCGGTGGACCAATTAAAACTAAAATATAATTATGTCTGCATTTGGATCTAAACTTGAGGATTACGAAAAAATATAATTTTTGGAATCGTGGTATTGGAGTTATGCGATCCGAAACGATCGTCACATATACACACACACACACACACACACGTACACACACATACAGACAATGGTAAAAATAGTAAATTCGTATAGAATTTTTTGACCAAAGACAATTTTAAACCAAGGTCACCACACAATTGGGGTCTTAATAGTTTGTATTAGTATTTCCAAATATTTCAGGAAGCAATAGTAATATTATTGTTTCATAATTAGTTGATATCTCAATTGTTTGCTGACTTAGCTTTACGGTAATATAAAAGACCTATCCACAATATTGTAGTTAGTGGGTACGTGAAGAATACAGTGTGTACGTATGTCGTAACTGTATAGTGTATAAACAATGGTCTAGTGAAGGCGGAAATCCTATAATGGGTATTGTAACATTATTTACATCTTATTACTAAATATATTTATTATTTTATATCTTGGTAAACAACAATCTTTATTATATTATATTCAAGTATTTCAGCCAATCAGCGTCAACAGTAAGTAATACTTTTTTTATTATACTAATTATTTAGAACAATACTGAATTGTACCTCCCGGCTGGCAAGAACTCACATTAAATATTATTTGTTAACTCATCCCTTAAGGCGGTGAAGCGATACAATTCAAAATTTTAAAGTCCCAAGATACATAGGCACAAGTACAGGTTGTTTCATGAAGACGCTTGATTGTTGGCGATTGTTTTTTTGTGGTGAAAATTGTATTAGGTGATGATTGATTGCTTGTTGTGTTTGTATGTGTTCTTGAAAATTTTTCTGGACTTTTTAGGTTATAGACGTTTATCTATAAGAAAGGAGATAGATTTCCCGGGCAAGTGAGTCTGCCGACAGAGGAAATGTTTGATGGTTCCAGAGCCAGTAGAAGTGCTACTGGCGGAGGAAGGAAGAAAAGGGAAGATGAAGATGCCAGAAAAATTTTCAAGTTTTGTTTTGATGTGTCTGAACTAAAATATGACGTTTATGTATGTTGTTTGTGTTGTGTAATGTTAAAATGGGTTTGAGCTTGTTGGGCCTGTACTTGCTGAGATGCGTTGGCTTCGTTCTTGTCCTTCTTGAGGGAGGATTTCAAGTCGACGATCTGTGCGGTGAGATTTTGCCGTTGTCTCTCTTCTTGCCGGGAACACTCACTGAAGGTTTTTGTAATGGCCAGATTGCTTCAACTGCTTCAACGTTAGGTGGACACGTTCTTTGATTGACGGCTTGAATTCATGACTACGAATACGCTTGCACTAGCGATTGAGAAAGATGCGGTTCTATTCACGGGGTCACAAATGTAAAATTTGTATATTACTTCAAATTACAAATGTAGAAAATGTAAAATAAATAAAATATATAAATTATGCCCCAGGAAACACAGTAATATATCATTTATATTTAAAACATGAAACACCAGTTACTTCAATCAATAATGTAATATTACTAGTTAAATTTTTTTATGTTACATGCAAAGTGAAATGTCCGCCCTGTGTCATCATATCCAAGATATATCCTAAATATCTGAGTAGTATATGAATGACAGGTAACTGTAACATAACATTCATAAAAATGTAACATATTTGTTACAGATTTAAGTATTATTACTGCAATATATCTTAGTAACATAATCTGTATATGTCCAAAAAAATATTTCACTCATATAATATATTTATGTATTAGATATATGGTATACTTACTGTATCATCTATATTGTATGTGTATATATTAAATATATAATATCTTACTGTATCACTTATATTACATGTATTTGTAGTAGATACATGTGATATACCACATTGTGTATATGTATAGGATATTTGCTATTTTTTCAAATTTTCTACTAATTTTACAATATTTATTTATTGTAAATATATATGTATATTACAAAAATATTAACAGTTCAATCTAGGTGTACAGTAACTAAAAATAAGTACTTAAAACATACTTATAGGTATATACAAACAAATACTGATTTTAAAATAAAATTTCTAGTATTAAAATAAAATTTCTAGTAAAGTATATCAGCCGTTGAATTAGAATGGTGTATTTGACCAGAACCGTGATTAATCAACAAACAGGACCCGTATTTTTGAGCGTTCGGAATTTCGTTCATATTCGTATTCGCGTTCGTTTTCATCTTAGTAGTGATAGTAATGTTGTTTCAAAAACAATATTGTATTATTTGTTAAAAGGTTTTTTTACGAAAATTTATTAATAATTATCTAATGAATAATTTTTTAACTTGTAAATGCTGTGAATAAATGTTGCAATACAATTGACTCCGACAATGACAAACAGTGTTTGCTTTTGAAACGCAAACTACTATCACTAATACCATGAAAAGAAACGCGAATACGAAATACGAATGAAATTACGAACGCTAAAGAATACAGGGCCAGAACTTTTTCCAAATAAAACAACTAATCATCTCATCTCTTTGTTATCAATGACACCACTGTAATTTTCAACGGCTCATATATAGCAGGTGTTTACATTATATCTTTTATATATATATAATACAACGTAATTTTTATTTATTTTGCTACTGTTATAAAATAAGTCTATAATTATTTTTTAAAATACAATACTTGTAAAGAATGACAACTGCAAAATAAAATTAAAATTAATCACGTTTTATGTATTTTACGAAATATATATATATATATATATATATATATATATATATATATATATATATATATATATATATATATATATATATATATATATATATATATATATATACAGGTGTATCAGGATAATGGAACAGTGCCTTTTATTCGTGTATATGAAAAAATACACAAATAAGTGATTAAGATATTTTGTAAGGTACAGAGGGGGACACATTTTAACAGAAACATTATCATTTTAAAGTCGGTAGTACTCAAACTATGAATCAATATTATATTTTTTTAAATGGCAATATATATTTTTTATTGTCATTAAGTAGAGATTTATTTATGCGCCCGTACCGCATGTGATAATGCAACACCTAAAATTTAAATGCAACTAATCGTGCATTATTAAAAAGAATAAATTTATGTTTAAATAAAAACGGGAATCACTTTGAACAATATTTATAATCATATTATTTAATAATAAATAATAACTTTGAATTAATTTTTATCAAATTTTTTGCAATGCAAGGGTAATATTATTATATCGTTGAATTCAGAGTACAAATCTCTATTCAATGACTTAATAAAAAATATATAATGCCATTTAAAAAAAGTATATTGATTCATAGTAATACTATTTGAGTACTACTAGCTTTAAAATGATAATGTTTATGCTAAAATGTGTCCCTCTCTGTGCCTTACAACATATCTTATTCACTTTTTTGCGTATCTTTTCATATATACGACTAAAAGTCACTGTTCCATTATCTTGATACAGCCTGTATATAACCTAACCTTTTTTGTAAAGCATAACTTTCAATCAATATTAATATTCTGCTAATGTTTTATAACACGAGCCTTTAATTCTAAATTTGTATTTCTATAAAAAAGAGATACTCACGAATGCAGATTTTTTTTCTTTGTCAGATAATTTTTTTTCAAATTTTTTAAATGATTCATGATTGTCGATAGGCAATAATTCATGCAGAAATTCGTAGTTCATGTTTGTATTTTCAGATTTGTTTTCCAATAATTTTAAACGTCTATCTATACTTTTTACGTAATTTAAAATACTACCGGATGACTGCAGCAATATACCTAAAATATAACAATTTAAGTATTTACTGACTATTCTACGGATGATAAAAAATTATATTACGTATGTCCTGCTGTAGATCCAAGTCATCGGATCTGATAGTACTGAATGATATAGTTGAACTAGTTGGTGTTGACACGGTGGACACTGTAAAATAAATATTTTGACGATACTGTATTACACAAATATAGAATTCTTATTCTTACTATTTGGCTCTTTCATGTTTGTCGTGTCAAGATGAATATTTGGCAGTGAGGTATCTGAAACTGGTAGTGAAATATATTATTTATACATACGTACAGGGTGTTGATCGCAACACCGGAACATATGACTTTAATATCATTTTCGCGTAATTTTCTGCTTCCCTAATTAATTTAGGTAAAAATACTTCAAACAAAAGTTGTAGAACTTAAAATTCTGTATACGTATACGTAATACGACGTCTCTTTTGCCTAGCTGATAAATCACAAAAATCCACTTTTTTAGCCATAACGACAGCAAAATATCAATATTTGTACGTTGTAATTAGAATCACACACCAAACACCAACTAGCTATATGTTTTAGCCGGGAAATATAGGACAATATGTGAGGTTACAGAACTTACGGTTTCCAAAAAGTGTATTTACTGTACGTGTATTTAAGTTCTATTTAAAAAGATATATTATATTTACTTACCGTGAACAAAAGAATATAATTTTATAACTCACTTTCCACTAACTGCTTTCGCTTTTATAAAACACAAACTAATACGTAGCGTACACGGATAGCGTATTACGTATTAGAAATATACAAAGTCGCATTTTGTTTGCAAATATACGGCAGCGCAAATGCATTGCGCATGCGAACCGCGCAGCGCATGCTCAGAGTCAAAATATTAAGTGCCATACATATAAAACGAGTAATATTTAAAATATATATCATTTTTATGTCTCTTATACATTTGATTATAATATACAAGTAATGTAGCAGCCGTATTGTGGATATAATATAACGTTAAATATCATACATATAAAAAATGTAATGTTTAAAATATGTTTGGCATATATGTCACTTATACAATTCTGTATAATGTGGAAGATATGTAAGGATAGTTTTATAGATATAATGTAATGTTATGTATACGATGCATATATTTTAACAATATATTTATTATATGTTTATACAGAGATAGATAATATTTATTTTATAAAATTTTGCAACATAACTTTGTGCTTTAAAGTATCTCTAAATGTGATGTATCAAACATATGTGCGTTTCCTGGGGCAGGAAAAGAATTTTGACATGTTTATTTTTTTTAAATATAATAATTGAATTATTTTATAATAATATATTTTGTTTGGATAGTAACGTGACGGTCTACTAGATCCGCCACAGCGGGTTACAAAGTGGTTGCATTAGTTTAATAACCTGTCTTAGGGGTGGTTACACAATCTTCCTTATACTTAAAGTATCAATATACTAGACTTGCGAAATATTGTTATTATTATTATTATTATTATTATTGTGGGCTCAGTCCGGGCCTGACCAGTACGAACGCGCAGCAGCAGAGGTGGCCGCCGACCGGCAAGCAACACGGGCATTAGCGAGAGTCCAAGAGTGAAGTGAAGACGTGTACGACGTGTAATATTGTCTAAATTGTTTTTATCTGTATTTGTAAACAGTTGTGAACTACCTGAAAACCATCATTAATACTTTATGTGTAATTGTTGTTTTATTAAATGATTAAGTTGTTAACCAATCTTTTAATCATTATTCTTGCAACCCTATAAAATTGGGGGCTCAACCGAGATAAAAATTCATAAACAAGGACAAGAGAGTGATAAATAAAAGTGGTTAATAACAGTGAGAAGTGTGTAAATGTGTGACAGAACTCAGTTCACCACAGTTCTTGGTGTGGACATTTTCGCATTTGCCCTTGAGTTACGGCGTGTTCGCGTCGGGCATACAACGAGTGCAACCGTGCGCAGACGCGTTGACTCTACAGTGCAACCGTGCAGCAGCGCAAGCGTACAGCAGCAGTGCAACCGTACAGCCGAGCGATAAGAACGAGCAGGGGCGTATTCAGTCCACTTTTTCCATTACGAATTACAGCAAGATGAGTATGTTAAGCGACAACAGCAAGATTTTATACAATATAAACAATATTAAATTAAAAGCGATAAAACTGCTATACTTTATTGCATTTGAAACGGAAGGACAACCACGATTATTAAGAAGACAATTAAGAAAATTCCCAGGATTTAGTTTTGAAGAAGATTCCGAAGAATACAAGGCAAAGTTGACTAATATTATGGACAACCTTACGGCGGATGATGCTGTTACCGTATGCCATATTTTAGAAATTGACCATGAAGGGACAAAAGAAGATTTATTGTCTAGGGTATGCCGATACCTTTGCAACCTAAGAAGAAAAACGAACGATGACGAAGATAAAGACGCAAAAGAAGAAGAATCTGGAAACGGAGAAGCAAGGAGAAAAGACGCAAGTGAAGACGAAGACACTACAGACAATGAAGAAGAAGACGACGAAGAAGATGAAAGAAGTGAAGACGAAGAAGTAAAGAAAAGAAAAGATACAAGAGCTAAGAAACCGGTAAAGAAGACAAACAAAAAACCTATGAAGACTAGCACACAGAACAAAGAAGAAATATTCAAATATGAAGAAGAAAGAAGTAAGAAAAATTCAGAAGCATTTCCAATGACATTTCGCGATGTTGAAGATTCACTGAGGTGTTTTAACGGAAAAGACGGATATCCAGTAAATAAATGGATCCAGGAATTTGAAGAAATTGCACAGATTATGGGATGGAACGGTTTACAGAAATTAATCTTTGGCAAGAAGTCACTAAAGGGTCTTGCTAAAATTTTAATTCAATCAGAAGAGGGTATCACGACTTGGGGAAAACTGAAAGAAGTACTGCGAGGAGAATTTGAAACGAAGACAAGTAGCGCGTCAATCCATAAACTGTTGATGGAGAGACGTAAGAAGAAAGAAGAAACGATCCAAGAATACATGCTAATCATGAGAGAGATAGCGAGTAGGGCTACAATAGAAGAGGAGACGGTAATCCAATACATTGTGGACGGGATTCTCGACGATCCAATGAACAAAGCAGTACTATATAATGCTAAAACATACAAGGAATTAAAAGAAAAGGCCAAGCTATATGAATTAATAAAATCGAAAACAAACAACTCCAACTCGAAACAAGAAAAACGAAACTATCAAGGTTCAAGAGAACGACAGAATACAGAGTCTCAGAAGCAACCAACGAAGAACAGCCAGAATAGGAAGACTGAAATACGATGCTATAGCTGCGGACGACTCGGTCACCGGTCCAGCGATTGTGAGAATAAAGAAAAAGGCACTAAATGTTTTAAGTGCAACAAATTTGGCCACAAAAGTTTTAACTGCAGGGAAGAAGATGAGAAGAGTAAAGTAGAGGTAAATAACACCAACCAAGGACTCAACAAGATGTACAAGAAGGTATCAATTAAGAATACAGAGTTAAATGTCCTGATAGATACAGGCAGCGAAGTTAATATAATTCGAAGGGACGCCTATGAAACGATAGGTTCGCCCAAGCTCACTAATTCCGTATTAGTACTTACCGGGTTTGGAAAATCAAATGTTAAGTCTATTGGAAGTTTTGAGGACTCCATCACTGTCGACAATGAAGAATACACTACTAAATTCCATGTCGTACCGAATGACGTCATGACACTAAATGGTATAATAGGCAACGAATTACTAAATCAGTCGACTGTTCTAATTAATGAAGATGGTGTACAGATTAGTAGAAGAAACAAGGAAGTCTGTATAATGAATATCGAATTGAAGAATGAAGATAAAGAAATAGACATTGGTTTGGAAGTGAGTAAAGAAATAAAGAAGAGCACCGAAGAACTAATTGACAGCTACAAGCCAAGTAAAAGCAAGACAACAAATTTAAAAATGAAGATAATTTTAAAAAATGAAGAACCGATATTCAGCCGTCCCAGAAGACTACCATTACCAGAGCGCAACATAGTGGATGATCAAGTAGAACAATGGCTAAAGGAGGGAATAGTGGAACCGTCAGATTCCGAGTATTCGAGCCAAGTAGTCGTAACACGCAAGAAAGACGGATCCCCACGAATCTGTATCGACTATAGAAAAATGAACAAAGTAGTTGTGAGGGACAGATTTCCACTGCCCATCATAGAGGACCAGTTAGATAAATTACAAGATTCAAAGATTTTTAGCGCAATCGATTTGAAGAATGGCTTCTTCCATGTAGAAGTCGAGGAACAGAGTCGAAAATACACTTCGTTTGTAACCCACAGAGGCCAATACCAATTCACAAAGATGCCGTTTGGCCTATGTACTTCACCATCCATGTTCCAGAGGTACATAAACCACGTATTTCGAGACCTCATCAACCAGAATATAGTACTTCAATACTTAGACGACTTAATAATTCCGGCGAAAAATGAAGAAGAAGCTTTCAGCCGATTAAGAACTGTCCTGAACGTCGCCGAGAGTTACGGATTGAAAACTAATTGGAAGAAATGTCAGTTCCTGAAAAGACGAATACATTTCCTAGGACATGAAATAGAAGATGGCAAGTTATATCCGTCAACCGAGAAAATAAAAGCTGTAATAAAATATCCAGAACCGAAAAATACCAAGCAGATACAGAGCTATCTGGGCTTGACAGGTTATTTCCGCAAATTTATCCCGAATTACTCAACGATAGCAAAGCCATTGAGTAATTTACTTAAGAATGGCGCTAAATTTAAATTCGAAAATGAAGGAAGAGAAGCGTTTAAGAAGCTTAAAGATATATTATGCAACAAACCTGTTCTTAATATTTACCGACAAGAAGGTGACTTAGAGCTACACACCGACGCCAGTCAAGAGGGCTACGGTGCTATCCTGCTACAAAGATCCCAGGAAGACAATCAGCTCCATCCAATATACTATTCAAGTAGGAAAACCAGTGACGCTGAGAAGAAATACACGTCATATGAATTAGAAGTATTAGCAATTGTCGGGGCATTGAGAAAATTCAGAGTATACCTGCTAGGTCGAAAGTTCAAACTAGTGACAGACTGCTCAGCCTTCACGAAGACTATGGAAAAGAGGGATTTATCAACCAGAGTGGCAAGATGGGCAATGTTGCTAGAGGAGTTTGAATACGAAATCGAGCATCGACCAGGAACGAGAATGCGTCACGTCGACTCACTAAGCCGCAACCCTGTAAATTTAGTTACAACTACAGACAGTACGTTAACTAAAGTAAGAAATGCCCAAGAGACAGATTCTGAAATAAAAGCGATAAAAGAAGTGCTAAAAGAAAAGCCTTATGAAGACTATTTGCTCAAGAATGAAATCCTGCACAAAACAAGCAACGGAAAAGATCTTTTAGTTCTGCCTAAATCATTGCAATACGAAATGATACAGGAAATTCATGGTGACGGGCATTTAAGTGCTAAAAAGATTGAGCAAATTTTGACTCAAGATTATTTTATCCCGAAATTGACAACTAAAATACAAAAAAGCCTATCAAGTTGTGTACCATGCCTTTTGATGAATAAGAAGAAAGGAAAGCAGGAAGGCTTCCTGCACCCACTGAACAAAGTCGAGGAGCCGTTGTACACATATCATGTGGATCATTTAGGACCACTGGAGTCAACAAACAAAAACTACAAGTACATATTTGCTGTGACAGATGCGTTCACTAAATTCGCTTGGCTATATCCAGTAAAAACCACGTCGTCTAAAGAAACCATCGATAAATTAGAGCTACAAAAACAAGTTTTTGGGAATCCAAAAAGTATTATTTCAGATAGAGGAACCGCCTTCACCTCTGATGAGTTTAGAAATTACTGCGACGAAGAAGGTGTTAATCATCATGCAGTAACAACAGGGCTACCAAGAGCCAACGGCCAGATTGAAAGGGTCAACTCAGTAATAATATCAGTGCTCTCCAAATTGACAGCTGAAGATCCCACCAAATGGTACCGATTTGTTGGAAGAGTACAACAAATTATAAACTCCGGTTTTCACCGAAGTATAGGCACGACACCATTCGAACTGATGATCGGAACGAAAATGAAGAACAAAAGAGATCAACAAATAAGATGTCTACTGGAAAAAGAGATGCAATGCCAGTACGAAGAATCACGAGAACAGTTACGAAGAAATGCAAAAGCCCAAATCGAGAAGGTCCAAGAGGAGAATAAGAAGTATTATAATCTCAGAAGGAAGAAACCAAACAAATACGAAATCGGCGATTTAGTTGCCGTCAAGCGGACGCAGTTGGGAGGGGGTTTAAAATTAAAATGTAAATTTTTTGGTCCCTACAGGGTCATCAAGGTTAAACCACGCGATACCTACGACGTGAAGAAGGAAGGGTTCCATGAGGGCCCAATTACTACGTCTACCTGCGCGGAATATATGAAGCCCTGGGTAGACCACGCTGAATTGTCGCCGGGGTCGGACGACGATGAACAGGACGGCCGAGATGTGGGCTCAGTCCGGGCCTGACCAGTACGAACGCGCAGCAGCAGAGGTGGCCGCCGACCGGCAAGCAACACGGGCATTAGCGAGAGTCCAAGAGTGAAGTGAAGACGTGTACGACGTGTAATATTGTCTAAATTGTTTTTATCTGTATTTGTAAACAGTTGTGAACTACCTGAAAACCATCATTAATACTTTATGTGTAATTGTTGTTTTATTAAATGATTAAGTTGTTAACCAATCTTTTAATCATTATTCTTGCAACCCTATATTATTATTATTATTATTATTATTATTATTATTATTATTATTATTATTATTATTATTATTATTATTATTATTATTATTATTATTATTATTATTATTATTATTATTATTATTATTATTATTATTATTATTATTATTATTATTATTATTATTATTATTATTATTATTATTATTATTATTATTATTATTATTATTATTATTATTATTATTATTATTATTATTATTATTATTATTATTATTATTATTATTATTATTATTATTATTATTATTATTATTATTATTATGATTATTATGATATAATTAATATTCAAGTAGAATTTAATAAAATAAGTAAATATGTTAAAGTTATTAATGATAGGATTGACAATAACAATAATAATGCAACAGAATTTAATTGTAGAAAAGACTTGAAAAATATTTTAAATATTCTGTATCACGGAAAGTGAAACATAGGCATTTAACATGGGCAATCAGTTTTTCTGTGCCCATTGCTCCTGTAATTATTTTAGACAAAAAGTTTCAAATGGATGTTGTAAAGCAAAAATTTCTACATCTGAATCAATAAAAAAAAACATTTTGACTAATTCATAAATGCAGAAATAAAATTTGAAAATTCACGGAATTACAATTAAATATTAGCCATGGAATTAAAAACAAGAGATGAACAAAAGCGTAACGTTTTACGTCAAATTATTGATATTTATTTTGACAAATTGTGTTAATAAATTGATATTAGAGTTAATTATTTTCAAAAATTAATAATTATTCAAATGAAGAAAAGTTACAAATAATTAAATTTATTTATTTTGACAATCATTATTTTGACACTGACGTAATAAAACGTTACCCTTTTGTTCGTTTCTTGTATCTAATTCCCTGGCTAATACTATTAAATTGTAATTCCGTGAATTTTTAAATTTCATTTCTGCAGTTATAAAGTAGCCAAAATCAATTTCTTTTATTGATTCGGATGTAGAATTTTTTGTTTTACAAAACATCCATTTGAAACTTTTTGTCTAAAATAATTAGGGGAGCAATGTGCACGGAAAAATTGATTTCCCATGTTAAACGCCTATGTTTCACTTTCCGTGATACACCCTATATAAGAAACAATTGTGTAACATAAAATTGTAGAAAATTAAACCTTTTCTTATATACCAACCAATGTTGCCGTATCACTCGGTAGGATTTTTCATTTCGATACTACTGAATTCAAACATTGAACTTATGATAAAAAATAATTTAAAAGGAGGTAACCTTGGTTTTCATCAATTAAAACTAAAAATTATTTGCTCAAGTTTTAAAGTAGCAATACATTTTTTTAATGAGTTTAAATATAATGACTGATTTGATTACGGATGAACTACCTACCTTAAAGAAAATGAAATACAATTAAATGATGTAATAGAGTCACAAAATTTGTGAAAAGGAATAAAATAATAAAGGGATGGAGGAGTTATATAAACATGTAAAATAAACATATTTATCTACATGATTTCATTCCTTTGTATTCGAATTGCCGTTTGTGGATGAATTCATCTTTTGAGTTACTTTTGATACTTCGTAAATTATTATTTATCCATGATAAGAATATATTATAAAAACATAGAATATAGATATATAAGATGTTGAGCTACCTTCAAAGTGTAACCATCTAATTGTAATATTCGCTTGTTGATAACAAAATAAATCTTTTTAAAACTAAGTTTACCAGAATAACTTATTTAAGTTGTATATATAAATTGCTATTTTAATATACCTTTTCTGATTCAAAAATACTGTCCTAAAAAAGTTTTCTGAAGAAAATATTTTCCTCCATTGTAGTATTTGTTTTTGAATAATAATTATTCCATATCATGTTTTTGCGAAATAATTTGATTCTGTATCCTCATTCAAAAACTAATTTGCAACCTATAACAATAAACATTTCGCTGAATATCTAAAATCCATAATGCATCCATATTTTATAACGAATAAAAGAATATATGTAAGTATTAGTTTGTGAAGATTTAATGTTTATGTTAATTTAATTTTCTATTTAGATATTCCCTAATATTAGCATATCTGTTGTTTCATGCTTACGTTGCATTTTGTCAATGTTTGAAAATAAGGTATAGTTTGGTTCACGAAAGATGACAATTCAAGGTCATTTTCAAACCATCTGGTATAATATTACTTGCAAATAACTTCATTACATTCCATACACATAGGCGTGCACCAGGTATAATATTTGGGGATACATTTTATTCATTCAAAATTAAATGTTAAACGTCTATACATTTTCAAAGATATATTTTATTTTGATATAATAATGAACATTAAGATACAAATACATGTATAGTTACAAAAATACTGAAAACAATGATATAAATACATATTTTGAAAATAAGTAATAAACTACTTACTGTTAGCATACATTTCATATATTATTCTTCTAATTGCATCGATGTTAAAAGTATCAAGATCAGCTGGTGCAGTTGATTTTCTGGGTCGTTTATTTCCAGAAGAAGTTAATTGTTCTTCATTTTCGATATTATTAACACGTTTTTAATACCCTTGTGGCGGATCTAGTAGGCCGTCACGTTACTACCCCAACAAAATATATTATTGATAAAAAGAATTCAATTATTATATTTCCAGAATAAACGTCAAAATTCCTGTCTTTAATAATTTACATATTTTATTTATTTTACATTTTTTATATTTATAATTTATAATATTATACAAACTCTACATTGGTGACCCCGTGAGTAGAACCGCATCTTGAACAATCGCTAATGCAAGTGTATTCGTAGTCATAAATTCAAGCCGTCAAGCAAAGAACGTCTCCACCTAACATTGAAGCAATCTGGCCTTTACACAAAAAAACCTTCAGTGAGTGTTCCCGACAAGAAGAGAGACAACGGCAAAATAGTAGAACTCACCGTACAGATCGTCGACTTAAAATTCTCCCTCAAGAAGGACAAGAACGAAGCCAACGCATCTCAGCAAGTACAGGCCCAACAAGCTCAAACCCATTTTAACATTACACAATACAAACAACATACACAAACGTCACATGTCACTTCACACACAACACAAAACAGAACTTGAAAATTTTTCTGGCATCTTCATCTTCGCTTTTTCTTCCTTCCTCCACCAGTAGCACATCTACTGGCTCTGGATTCAACCACACATTTCCTCAGTCTGTAGACTCACTTGCCCGGGAAATCTATCTCCTTTCTTATAGACAAACATCTTTGTCTATAACCTAGAAAGTCCGGAAAAATTTTCAAGAACACATACAAACACAACAAACAATCAATCATCACCTAATACAATAATAATTTTCACCACAAAAAAACAATCGCCAACAATCAAGCGTCTTCATGAAACAACCTGTACTTGTACCTATGTATCTTTGTATTTTAAAATTTTGAATTGTATCGCTTCACTAGGCGGGGGAGTAATGTGGCGGATCTAGTAGGCCGTCACGTTACTACCCCAACAAAATATATTATTGATAAAAAGAATTCAATTATTATATTTCCAGAATAAACGTCAAAATTCCTGTCTTTAATTATTTATATATTTTATTTATTTGACATTTTTTATATTTATAATTTATAATATTATATAAACTCTACACCCTGTTTACTGTGGTTTCAGATATTTGTAGCGCATCTGCTGTACGCTAAAATAAAATACTTGCTAAATTTCGTTTATTAACCATGAAACCTTTTTTGTCTAGCAATTTCAATTTTCAAGGAAATTAAAACAATAGATTCACATGTATTATCTGCTGTACCTGATGAAGATCTAATAATGATCTATTATTTTCTGTTTCCCGTTGAAAATATTCTTGTTCATTATGCACAAATTAAATAGCTTGCCTTGGCAAAGTTTTTCCTTTCTCTCCCATGATTATGTTCAATAAAATCGCGGAACAAAATTAGGAACTTATTCTTTGATTTTCATTAAACGTCAAATCATGCGTTAAATTCAAAAAACAAACTCCGCCACTGGATTTGCTTTAAGGGTGCGTTAACGTATTGCGGGTCGCATACACAAAATAGTGATTTTTTTGTCAACAATTTCTTTTTTCTGTGTAATGATATTTCTCTTATGGCCAATTGCACAGCTTATAGTTAATATCTTAACTACAGGTTAACAAAAAAAATGCGTATCGAAATTTTGACAGTAATATTTAACAACTCATTTGACATTTCGTTTCGATACGATATTGTCAATTTAACCAATGGTTAACAATTTAACTATAAGCTGTGCAACTGGCCATTAAACATACATAATTAAAATACATATTTTTTTGTTTGTGGAATGAAATAAATTTTAGTTATTTTACGTTATTGTTGACAATAATAAAAAAACTATAAAGTTTGTAAAATATGTTAGTAATACTAAATTTGAACTTTATTGCTCTGCTGGATGTTGAGAAATTGGTGACAAAATATATGGTGAAATAATTGGCCTCAATAGCAAAAGTTTTCGTAAAATAGTTCACACTATTTTGTATAGATGTCTATCCTCGTGTGTCGGTATTATAGAGTAAAGCGTGGCAAATTTTAAATGAGACAAAATATAATATTGATAATAAGATTGATTTTAATTGCAACAAATGGAATACTTTTTATATTATTAATTTAAAAAAATATATGTATTCTACATATAAACTAATATAATTGTAAAAAATATTTTATTTGCATTATTTCAGAGAAGTTTTAATGAAGTCGTGTGGACAAATAAATCGAAACAAATGTTCAGAATCATAATTTTTCTTCATATACGAACAGTTATTTATTAGAATGTCAACTGTTTAATTCTAGATCTTTAATTTTTAATTGACAAAAAAGCAAAATATTTTATTTTGTAAAGTTATATAAATAATGAATGAAACTAAAAATTGAAATAAATATGAAATCTCCGTGAAAGATAAAAAATACAATAAATAAACAATTAACAATATTTGAAAAAAACAAAATATTTATATATATTTGTATAATTTTAGTAACATTTGTATAAAATAAAAAAAAAATCAACTTATTTGGAATTGATAATGTCCACTTGTGTCGCAATTCGCAAATCGCAAATGAGAAACAAGATTTGTCTATACCTGCCGCATCTACCCTTTGTATTTTTGAGCGGGGATAGGAATATATGGGTAATAAAGTAAAATGGTTTACTGGCCCTTTGTTCTCGTGTTTCTACGAATTATTCTTCTATTGTTCAGAACTTTTTTTAATCCTCGGTAAATGGATATTAGGTTAAACATGTCGGTAATCAATGGTTAATACCGACAAGTGACATAGGTTTGTTGTTCTTAAAAGTCGATAAAACTCTTTTGATTATAAGGCATATGTAATAATAATGATATAATTAGTTTAAAAATAATATATTTATAAAATTATAGGTAATTTATTTCATAAAAACCACCACTCAGATATCTTATTTTTTATTTGTTGAGCTTTTTGTATATAATCCGGGTCTAAGCCTATTGCCTCTAATAATTTAGGGCCATACGCACTCCAGATAAAATCGCTCAAAAAAATTATGTCTGCACTCCCAGAAAATACATACACAATTAAAATGCCAAATTATGCCATTTATGGAAGGATGAATCTCCGCCTTCCACCGGTTGTCATTGGTTGCATTACACGTCATATTTCTGTTGAATTTCATTAGAAATCCCTTAATCTTTTCCTTCGAATTGCCGCTCTTTGTTTCTATACAGCAACAAACAACCTTAATCAGCCTTACCGCAGCCACATCAGGGCGGCAATGGTACATTATAGAATCATATGTAAGTACTGCAAGGACAGTGAAATAAAGTGTTTGATTTAATAACATTTTTATTACAATATTGCAGTCATTCCAGATTCATTTTGGCTCTTTTTTATTGTAGATTTTTCTATATTTATTTGCAATTACATCAATATAACATCATCAGATAAGTGTCCGCATCTATATAGTATTTCCACTATAACCAAGAGTCGCGAATAGAATATTAGTTACATAATTTTTTCGTGTGTGTTATGTTCAATTGTTTTCATTTATTTTTCATTAAAATAGTTGGATAAAATACTACTAATTTGCTCATTAACCTTCTCTCTATTTCTTCAAATACAGAAATTATAATAGAGAACTGAATCACCCGTATGTTTATTTATTTGAGGAATATACCTTTTTATGGAAATAAGTAAATTTCTGGATTGCAGTCAAAATTATTTTATTTTATTTTCGGCCTCAACCGATTTCGGCATCCCTTGTGTCTTCTTCAGGAGCTATAAATTGGTACAAAATTTTGAAAAAACTTGTAAATACGTCGTTTGCTTACGTGAGAATTTTTTTCCATTTGTATGAAAGTAGGTATACTGCGTTGGTACTAGACCAAACTTCCGGTTCCATCGAGCTCGATGGCATGTGCCATCGAGTTCTTGCAGCGAACCAGATTTTTCAGCAGCCTCTGGTTGTTGTTAACAGTTCTTGTACACACCCTTTAACGGTTAACCCTAATGTATAATGTCCATGGCCGAATTTTTGAATGGGGGATGGGGGTTTGTATTCCGGATTGGAATCCGGTCAAGGAATCCGCATTGGAATTGGAATCTGGAATCTGGAGTATGGAATCTGGAGTCTGGAATCTGGAGTCTGGAATCTGGAGTCTGGAATCTGGAGTTTGGAATTTGGCGTATAGATGGTGTGGTGTTATGTGTTTTAGTTTTTGGTGAATAGATGGCGTTTTTGTAAAGTTGGTAGTAAAATTTAGTGACTTTTTTAAAATCTAGTGACTTTTTGCCCAACCGTTTAAAGGTTGGCACCAGCATTGTTTTGTGTGAAATGTAATAAGTGTAGATGGCGTGGTATGATGTGTAGGTTGGTGTATAAAAAATAAAGTAGATGGCGTTCATGTTAGTGTGTTCGGGAGCTGAAGTTTTTAGCGTATTTGGAATCTGGATTTGGAAAGGGGGATTTGGAATGGAGGTTTGTATACTTGTATGGGGTTACGTAAAAAATAAAAATAAATATTTTAAATTGAAATTTATTTTTAATTTTATTTCATTTCAATTCATATTAGATAAAATTGTTTATTATATTTACTACAATACTTTTCAATGGGGTACACATTCCCGACTTGGTCAGCAATTACCACAAAAACTTGTAATTTTTTAAAATATTAACACGTGTAGGATATTTAATATCAAAAAGTTGTTTTGTTGCGCTTAAAACTTATTAAAAGTAGAAATAATTATAACAGCAATATAAGATCAAGTTTTTACTGTGGTTAAGGTTTTTTACCTTCCGTCACCTCTAGGTAAGGAAGGTATTGTCTTTGGTCAAAAAATTCGGTGGTGAGTTTTCATTGAATAAGCACGTTTTAGGGTCTTTACAATACGATTTTACTATTTTTACGATGATGTCTGTATGTGTGTGTGTGTTCGTATGTGCGTGTGTGTGTGTGTATGTGTGTATGTGTGTGTGTGTGTGTGTGTGTGTGTGTGTATGTGACCGCAGTTTCATGCACGATATCTCCACTACTAGAATTCCAAAAATTACAATTCTTGCATATTCCTCCACCGGAAGTATCCTCATTTGAAGATTTTGACAGTTTTTCTTGAAAAACTCAGTTACATTTTATTATAACTTAAAGAATATATTATTCTCTATACGATTTGATTGCATTTTATATTTCATATTCAACAGATATAGAGTTAAAGAATTATAAAGATTGTAATAATTATAAAATTTCATATATCAGCCAGCTGTGCTAACTTAACCATGGAAACTGCTAATATATTCAGGTAATTCAAATTGACAGATGTCAATATCAATAAAAAGTAAATGTTGAAATAATAAGGAAAATAACTCTAGTGTTGGGCGTTTCTAGAAAGATATAAGAGAGACGATTACATTGGTTTGAACATGTCATGAGGAGAGATGAGTATATTGTAAGAATGAATAGCTTATAACATAAATAAGACCAAATATAATATGAAAGGAGAGAAAAGGAACTGAATGAGGACGACAAACAAAACAAAAATTAGTGGAAGAAGAAAATAAAAAATAGCGACCCCCTAAGAATGGGAAAAACTAAAGAAGAAGATGTTAGTGTCAAGTGCAATGCGAATAGTTTGTTTATGAAATAATTTAACTGGAAATATAGCATCTTTTGCAAAAAAAATATGTGTAGGGCGAGTGCAGTGACGTGACTTTGCTGACTTTGGCAAGCAGATATGTGGACCCGTGTCAAAATGACAGCTATGAATTACGTCCATAACTGACAAATGTCGTAATTTTTCATTCAAAATTTCATGATTTTCTTATTTCATGTGGTATATTTATTATCAGGGGTGTGGAATTCAGTTACCGAGAAAAGGAATCATAAAATACCAAAAAAATAAATTTTGATTGAAAAATTTTGACATGAGGATGACCCGCAAAATAGAAATGAATGGAAGAAAAAAATAAAAATTAGCGACCCCTAACGAATGGGAAAAGCTAAAGAAGAAGAAAATGTTAGTGTCAAGTGCCATTTGCATGAAATAATATTACTGGAAATTTATAATCTTTTGCAAGACATTTTATGAATGGAATTTGTACATAATACACAGGATTGACGGAAGGTATTGTGCTGGCCATATCAGATTTTTTCTAATTAACTGCACCACGCAGGAAACTTGATGTGATAAAGTTGTTCTGCAGGAAACTTGATATGATAAACTTGTTTACTGTGGTTAAGGTTTTTTTTCTAATTAACCACGCAAAATAACACGTGCAGGAAGCTTGATATGATAAAGTTCTTATGCAGGAAACTTGATATGATAAACTTGTTCATTGTGGTTAGGGGTTTTTTCCTAATTAACCACACCACACAGGAAACTTTAATAAAGTTGTTATGCAGGAAACTTGATATGATAAACTTGTTATGCAGGAAACTTGATATGATAAAGTTGTTTACTGTGGTTAGATTTTTTGTTTTAATTAACCACAATATTATACATATTAACACGTGTAAGAAATTTAATATGATAAAGTTGTTTACTGCGGTTAGGGTTTTTGTTTTACTTAACCAAAATTTTATATTTATAAACACGCACAGGAAACTTAATATGATAAAGTTGTTTATTGTGGCTAGGGTTTTTTTTTTCTTATTAACCACAATATTATATAAGTTATTAAAATGTGAAACAGAAAATGTTTAAGACAAACTTAAACTTTATTTAGGACACATTTATTTCCCTTAAAAAATATGGACTTTTAGGAAATAAAACGTTTTTTTTTTTTGTAAATATAATTATATTTTGTGAAAATTAATATATTATTTTTATAAAAACTGCCAGTTTTTTCAAAGAAATAAAACTTATTTCAATATAAAAATATATTAATTAATATGAAATAATGTTTTATTTGACTAAAATAAAACTTATTCTCGTGAAATAAATATTAGTTACCCAATATTAAAATAAAACTTTATTTTACTGAAAGAAATTTTCGGCATGCAAGATTGAACAAGTTTGTCGAGGAACCCGCCATGTGTTTCATTTGTATATTGTACTTCTTTTCTGTTAGATTTGATAATTTACTTATATATTGGTTTATTTTATAAGTGATATTAGCTATTGTGGCAGTATTAAAGTAAAAGAATTGTTAATGTTATGGAAAATTCCGGGATTAAATGAGTTTACAGGTAAGCAAAATATTATAACCTTTATAAACTTGTGATAATAGAAACACGTATAATTTATGTGTACATACTAGAGAGAAATTTCTAGCCAGACTATAATGGTGATGGCAGTGAAAATTGACGAAGTTATGAAATTACATCCCAGATTTGGAGAAAAAACGGATATATTTGCAGTTAGTAAGTTTGTTTTTCCGTTATAAAAATTGAATATGCATCCATAAGTTTATTAATTTCGATAATTACTACTTTACTTAAACTTTTATATATATATTATATATAATTTATATATATATATATATTGTTTATATACGTAGGTATTAATATTATGTTGTCTATATTTACATCATACAAATCAATAAATGTATGTATATATTGTTTACATATGAAATAAATATAGAAGCAAAGAGTATGTGGTTTGAAAAGTTGATAAACAAAAACCATGTAAATGTGATAAGGGTGAAACGAGTAAGAAATCACAGGAATATGGATGTGGGGGTAATAAAAAATAAAACATGAAATATTTTTAATCGTATTTTATTCATATTACATATAATTATTGGTTTATTACATTCAATACAATACTTTATAATAGGGTACATATACCCGACTTGGTTACCATTGGAATCAGCAATTAGTGGGTAATCAGTTGTTCCGGTTGTCCAATTGTTACCAGAACCTATTCAACTCTTCCCATTACTGTTAGATTGAGGAATCCGTAGTCAAAAAGGTCTTTAGTATTATAGAATTTGAGAAATCGTGTCTCCAACAACCTCACACACATACACACACACACATCCACACACACACACACACACACACACACACACACACACACACACACACACACACACACACACACACACACAGACATCATTGTAAAAATGTTAAAAACGGATTCTATGGACCTTACATCGTGCTTATTCAGTAAAATCTGGATATGCGATTTTTAGCATGAATCCAATACCTCTCTTAGCCCTTAGCGAGAGGTAAAAAAGAGGACAAGAACTAGGACGCAATGTATATTTTGAGTTTTTTAATGGTTACCTAAATAAGTAATTATTTTTTTAAATATATTTTTATTTTCATTTATAGCCATGTTCTGAACAAAACTAAGTTTTACAGAATCGTAAATCTGTCAAAATAATTAACAAATTCGCAACGGAAAATCTAAAAAATGCCAGACATTATTAAAATCCCCCGGACACTCCTAGATTCCTTAAAAAAGAGGGAAAACCCGCATGCATGGCAACTCTAACTTAGTGGACGCTAAATTTACACCTAAAAGAGTAGAAAGGTATATGGATTACATAAGTAAATATTTTATTACAGACATTTATTATAAAACAAAAATAATAACTTCAAACGTATTTTCTATTTATATATGTTACCGGCCAAACCCGATTTCAGGATAAACTAGTTTTGCCTAGGCTAAACTAATTCTTCCTACATGCAATAGGATAAACTGGTATAGCCTAGGCTAAACTAGTTCGTCCTAAGCCCGATAGGATAAACCAGTTTAGCCTAGGCCAAACTAGTTTATCCTGACAGAAATACACACTCTTAGGATAAACTGGTATGGCCTAGTATAAACATTATAGAATACCTAGAAAGACAAAATAAAATTGAATAAAATACTATTTAATTAAAAACAATCATATTTATTAAAACGATAATGATTCGTCGCTATAACTATTGGATGATTGGTAACACAAAAAATCATATTGTAACAAGTAATAAAGTGTTTTAATAGAAACAATAATTATACCTCAATAAAATAATTATTAAAATTACTATTTATTTTCACATGGTGTTTATCCTAAGAGTGTGTGCATTTCTATCAGGATAAACTAGTTTGGTCTAGGCTAAACTGGTTTATCCTATCGGGCTTAGGACGAACTAGTTTAGCCTAGGCTATACGAGTTTATCCTATTGCATGTAGGAAGAATTAGTTTAGCCTAGGCGAAACTAGTTTATCCTGAAATCGGGTTTGGCCGGTAACATATATATTAAATACCTAACAATGGTAATATTCCTAATATTTTATTATACAATTATTTGTAAAATTTAATTACTTATAATAAATAAATAAAAATATCATCAGTATTTGTTGGACAACACCCATGGTGAACCTTGACCTTTTTTATAATCTTCTTCCATCCTATTCTATAATTTCACAAAAATCATAGCGGAGTTTTCCAAAATGCTTTTATTGGTGAATATAAATTTAACCATACTGAACAACTTTCAGAATACTCTAGTTTTTAGATGTTTGGTCTGGTCCCGACTTCAGTTAAGACGTCTAATTTATGACGATGACGACAGAAATGGTTGGAGTTGGAATAAAGTTTTTATAATGCAATATAACATTATGATAACCGTGTATTCAACTCGATGATATATACATGCATATATATATATATATATATATATATATATATATATATATATATATATATATATATATATATATATATATATATATATAAGCCATAGCCAGATTATCAAACTATATTTTGCTCGTCACAAATGAGAGTTCATGTCATACAAAAAGAAGTGCCGCGGAAGGTACAGTCTAATAAAAAATTGACACAAAAATTATAGTGCAAATGTATGGTTATGGTTATATATATATATATATATATATATATATATATATATATATATATATTTAAAAATACTTTTTATAACTATGTACATAGTACATTACATATTTTATTTCAATACCATTATTTTTTGAAATCCATATTGCATAACGTCAATTTTCCATATGAACCACATAAATAATAGCAAACCAAAGAATTTCATCACGTTATCGAGAATTATCATTCTTTTAAAATACTTTCTAGCTTGTGGCAAGGTATCATCAGTTTCCTTGAGAAGAAATCGTCTAACTCCTGTGAAGGCATGTTCCAAGTATAATGAAAAATCACCACTACGAAACTCGTAATCCCAATCTGGCTTATCTTTTGATAAAATTTTGCTTTGTAATAAAATCAAATTTTCATTGTTATATTTCCACTCATTGTTCATGAAGTGACGTAAAGCAAGCTGAGCAATGAACATTTTCTTTTGTAATTTGATCAACCTGTAACAGAAAGACAAACAGATTTTCAGTATCCAGGATAATGTGTCCTAAATGGGGATTTTAAGAAGTATAACTGATACGAAGTAGGTTAAGTTAGATAAAAATTATCCCATAAGGAAGGTCATTTCAGCGATATATTATTTATCCGAAAAATTCCTAGGTCAGATATAAATAAAAATGTCAATTTTGCATTTTTTTATTTTTACAAATAACATGAAAGTATAAAATAATACTGTATTTTGACTTGTACTTACTAACTGACTTTTATAAAAATTATAACTGACATCACATCTCGAAATCCAAAAGTGATAAAAATATTGGGCATCGCCATTTAAAAGAGCATAAAAAGTGCCCAAAAAAATATTTCATGCTTGCGCCTATATCTAGTTACGTATGTTATGTTTTTTACCTCTCGCTAAGAGAGGTATTGGATTCATGCTAAAAATCGCATATCCAGATTTTATTGAATAAGCACGTTTTAAGGTCCCTACAATCCGATTTTAACATTTTTACGATGATGTCTGTGTGTGTGTGTGTGTGTGTGTGTGTGTGTGTGTGGATGTGTGTGTGTGGGATGTTGGAAGGACGGTTACTCAAAAACTATAAGACTTAAAATTTGTTTAACAACGTATTTCCCAATCGGACATTCATGGGAAGATCTGAAAAGGTTTTGGTAACAATTGGACAACCGGAAGTAGAAGATTCTTGAAAAAAAATCTTCTAAATATTATTTTTTGAAAATTTTTCTTGATAATATTAAAGAAAAATAAATTCTCTTTCTGATACATTTAAATATTTTTATACATATTTTATAGATTTAGAGATAAAAGGAATATAATATATAAAATAATGTTGTAATTAATTTTACAACCGAAAGGATGCCATGAAAAATAGTTGCAAATTTAAATTATTTGTAACTGACAGATAAATGTCAGTGTCAGAAATAATGAGTAATGAAAGAAAAATGTATTTGGAGAATCCCTTAATTCTTGATCTGTGACTATTATGGAGATGACAAGTCTAGGTTGAAGGACTTAAATTTGTTTCAAACATTATGGGACAATGTACACCAGTACTGTAGACTAGAGTAACTTTGAATTGCGAAAAAGCTATCAAATTCTTCTCAAGTAAGTTGTAAATATTGACAAAATTACACATCGATATAAGAATAATCGGAGTGCAATCTATCCGTCACTTTATTAAAGGGAATTAAGGTTATTTAGATATAACAAGTATGAAAAAATAAAATGTGAAAGAAGATATATAAGAATAGATGCACAATCCAGATATATACATTTTAGACCGCCCAAAATTAATGTTTTTACTAGAAGAATATGAAGAGAAAGTAAACAAAGTTGTTCGAATTGAAAATTGCTGTTACCAGCCTAATATTTATATATGGTAAACTCTACTTTGTAATTTATTGTAACATAATTTATGGTAAATATCTTTATGTTGAGACATGCTATTATTGAATAATAAAGAAGTTTATACGTCATAGATTTATATGAATATATTATTTGTATTTATAAAAATAATCTTTGCTTTATGCATACAGCCAGGTAAAATATACGGCGAGAGGTTATGTGCTGGCCACATCAGATTTTTTTTTTTGTAAGCATACCCACAGACCCTAAAAGGCGTAACTTATACCTAATTTAACCGACATCATATCTCTTATAGTTCTCGAGATCATCATGTTGGACAAGAGTTATCATAAATAACGCGGGGATTTTGAAAAGTAAGAAATACGAAGTGAGTTATGGTTAAGTTAGTTACGCCTTTTGAGGATCAATTTTCACGAATTATTATCTGAAAAATGCGTAGGTTTAGTGAATAAACACGTTGAATATTATTCCGTAAGAATTCGTTGTCCCCATGGTAACGAGTGAAAAGTGCACTTCTTGCCATTTTAACTGTAACTACTTTTTACACTAAAATGAATGAACAAAAGGTACTTTTTTTAACGAATGTTGAAAAAATAATTTATAAAAATAAGAGTTGTTTGTGCCTAAATGATTCTACGTATAGTCACGAGTAGGCCCTGGGGGAGAGCGCAGATGCCAACAAGAAGAAGTGAGCCGTGGAACAAGGACGAGGACAGGGACAGTTGAAGAAGAACAACGCGAAAAACGTCAAATTTTAAAATAAATGTCGAATAGTTCAATATAAATAAATAACCCGTTGGTTTTTAATCATTAATTGTGTTTGGTTATTCTAACGGGAGACTTCACCGAACCCGTGAAAATTGTAATAAACGCCACAATTGGTGTCAGGTGTGAGGTTTTGTTTAGTGACTTAAAAGTGAAGTTAACATGAAATTAAAATGGCTTCAAGAATGGTAAATCTAAGTAACTTGAAAGTGGCTGATATCAAAAGAGAATTAGCAGAACTGGAACTAGATACTACGGGAAAGAAAAGTGTACTGCAAGACCGACTTCGTCAATGCTTGATTGAAGCTAGTGAAAATTCGGAAACCCATCAATTCAAAATTTCAGGCGATTGGGGCTCTTTGTTCAGAAAATTAGAAGAAATCTCTAATGGCCATTTGCACAGGTTCTGGTTAAAAGTATTAGTTACTTAACCTGGAGATTAGTTTAACTACTAGTTAAATACTAAATGCATTGCACAGCATTATATTAGGTCATAGTTAAGATAACTATCATATTTTCGGACTATTCGTTTTATGACTAATAAACAACCGGCAATATTATGACATTTGTATGTAAAGTAAAAGTGAAGAACAATTTGAAAAATAACGTACATTTTGAAGTATTCAATTTATTTAAGTATTATATGGCAGATAAAAGGTCACGACAGCCAAACTACTCAAATGACTAAAAATGGTTTTATTAAATATTGTGTAAAAATATAATGCAATTATTTGTAATAAAAAACCAATCATGCCACTTGGAAAGATAGGAAACAGATTTCAATGTATCTCCAGCATGTTATTACTAAATTGGCATTTATTTTGATTTTTAAAATAATGACTTGTCATTAGGTGTATATCGCTCTACTGAACAACTAATATTTTAATAATTTGAAAAAAAAAATCGATAAAGAAGCTACAGATCAGAAAATTTCCATTCGAAAAACAGGATCTGCCCCCCCTGATACTGCAACGAAAGATCCTACCTTTGATTTGACGTTATCAATATCATTATCATGTTCTAAAATTATAATAAATTTGCAAAGAAATTATTAATTACATTTCTTCGTCCTCCTGCCCCTCGATTTTCATTACTGTTTGTTTTGATAATCGGAATCTTGTAAAAAATTCATGATCGTCCAATTTATAAAAAGGGTTAGCTATTTCAAATACTCGGTTTCTTGGAATTCGATGTAACATATCCAGTTTCAGTAATTCATCATCATCGTTAAAACCATTGTTAAATTTATCAATCATTTTAAATTACAAATTATATGTCCGTGGGACTATTACAAGTGACAAATGATTTGAAAATTGAAGGTTATCTTCAAGTTATCGTTTAAACCGAACATATTCTGGTAGCTAAAATAAACCAGTAGTTTGCCGAATTTACTACTAGTTACTGATCGGTGCAACGCATTTTGAGATATAACTGTACTTTAACCAATGGTTAGCGTTAATCCGAAGTGGTGCAAACGGCCATAAGAGTATAGCAGACGAATTACAAGTAAATCAGAAAAGGATTTCAGAAGAACTGAAGACCATTCCAAAAATTTGGAACGACTTCGAGAAGACTCTAAAATTTTATCTGAGGAATTACAGTGGAAAGTAGAAGAAAAATTGGAAAATAAGTTTAAAGAATATTCCAGAAAAACTAAAGAATATTCCAGAAGCTTCGCAGAAGACTTACAAGCAAAGTTGGAGATTAATTCTAGAAATTTTGAAGAAAAACTGACAAAATTGGAAGAGGATTCTAAGAATTTTGAAAAAAAAACTAAGAAAATTTTATTACTTTGAAGGGTAACGTTGATACCAAATTAGAAGAAACTTCTCGATACTTCCAACAGAAGATCAACGAAATCGAGGCAAGATTTTTAACATTAGGTCTGTTATCGAACCACGATAACTAGATAATAAAAAAAATTAAGATATGACAACCAAAGAAATGGAATCAATAAAAAATGCCATTAAGTCACAAGCTACTAAATAATGACAAAAATTGAGGAATTAGTAACAGATGGTGGAGCGTTAACGCAGAAAATCCACATGAAACTACCCCAGTTTGACTGTAAATTATCATGGTCCAACTATCAAGTCCAATTTGAAGTTGCCGCTTTAGCTAATGGTTGGTCAACATTTGAAAAAGCCACAACTTTAGTCATTAAGCTGCGTGGCGACACAGAAGAGCGGCAGAATTACGAGCTACTAGTTCAGCGATTAGAAATGCGTTATGGAGACTAAAGTCTACAAGAATGTGAAACCAATATCGCTCGTCTAGTTCGCCTGGCATATCCTGAATCCCCGGAAAATGTGTTGAAGCGTCTGGATGTGCAAGGATTCATTGATGGGCTCCGAGATAGAGAAACCAAGCGGGCCCTGATTCTGGCTCGTCCGAGCACTCTGCTTATTGCCCTGGCCAGCACGTTAGTATTCGAGGTGGCGGAACACACTTCTAGACGTCAGGGCCATTTTCGCACAATAGAGGGTGCGGATGAACAATCCAATGATTCCACGGAGGCAACAATACGGCGCGTGTTGAATGAAGTAATGCCAAAGAAAAAATAACTTTGTTGCTGGAAATGCGGTGAGTTGGGACATGTGCGAAGCCGTTATAGAGAGCATTTGAAGAACAAAACACTGGAAAACTAAAACGGGTCGGCGTAAGAGGGCGAACATTGATCCACGGTTAAGATGCCCTGAATCTAAAAGGATACGTCGCATCCCTATAAAACAGAGTAAACAGCATTTTTGTGGACGGGTTCGTCGACGGGGAATCATACAACAGAAACTATCAACAGGCCCAATATCGTCAAGAAACAGAAAATGATGGAAAAAGCAGGTGGCGACTTCACACAGCTACAGGAGATGCAGGTAACATTTATAGCGAAGTAGACATAACCATTACAATCGGAAATACATCAAGTAAACACCGAGCATTTGTATCCGACATTAAGGTATTTGGCTCATGAGAGCAATGCCATCTATTGATTCCGTGCCGAACAATGTAGCCATCCTTATGAGTTGCCTGCCTGCTTCAAGTCACATTTGCATATTATTTTTATTCTGCTAGGTATTGCAACAGCGAATGGTTGTAATCGTGAGGTAAACAAAATGAAGAAAAATGTCGAAAGTTAGAAATCATCGCAGATGTTTCTCAAAACGTGGGCGGCAGTGTCACCAACAATGCGCGTGAAAATTTCAGAGATTGAAAATATCTGATGAATTTCCAATTAAATTTGTTATATCTTTGAAACCAGATGGTGATGCATGTTTTTTTAACTAGTTTTTTTCCCAGACCTTCATTTATATTCACCTAGTTTTAGTCAAAAGTTTATGGGTTTTCGCGATTCTGGAGGCAATTATGTCGATGATTTCTTGAGTTCCCTACACTCGCCATATTAAACCTTCCAACTTTAGATTTTCATATCTCCGATCGGAACTGGTCAAGTTAACTAAAATTTTGGATTTACATCGAACAATACTTAATCTAGCTGTATGCCAAAGATTATTAAGATTTTATGGATTCCACTTCCTGTTCCAACTACTTTAAGGATGAATTTATCCTCGGAATGAATATCATGAACACAAACGGTTTCGAACTAAATTTAAAACGTGGAATGTTGACGATCAGTGACGAAGATTTTATTGTACGCCCCAAAGGAGAGAATACGGTACATGTATTGATAAGCGAAGATATTGTCGTGTCGGATCGAAGCGAGGCTATTTTGGAAACCCACCTGGATCACCAATTTCCTGAAGGGTGTATAATGATGTTAGAAACTGAAAATCGCGATGATGCAACTATTCGAGAAATACTTGTGGGAAAATCTCTTGTATATACTGGGAGGATAATACCAGTTCGAACATGAATTATTACCCAGTTACCCTAAAGAAGGGTACTGTCGTCGGACATCGTTCATCAGTAACTTCGATTATCGGACAAGCAGCCGTTATACAACGTCCAAAAAATAAAATTTCCGGAGATCTGGCCCAACTACTGTCAATATCGTGCAAAGAATTAAACCCAGACCAGAATACAAAATTGACGAATTTAATCATCAAGTATCAAGCGTTTTCAACACTGGCTGTGGGACGAAAGGTAGGATCAATATAACCCAACATCAAATAAACACGGTTGATGTGCGCCCCATCTGTCAAGCTCCAAGAAGACTACCATTGGGCAAAAGAGAAGAAACCGAGAACATTATTCGTGACATGGAAAAAGAAGGAATCATCAAACCTTCCAGTAGTCCGTGGGCTTCACCTGTGGTACTTTTAAATAAGAAGGATGGGTCAACACGCTTTTGGTGCACAACCGTCAACTCAACAGCGTGACGAAAAAAACAGTACCCCGTATAGATGACACCTTCGATACGCTGGCAGGATATGGTACCAGACCGAGATAAGACCGCGTTTCTGTCAGTGCTGGGCTGTGACAATTTACAGTGATGCTATTTGGGCTTTGTAATGCCCTCGCCACAATCGAGCACCTGAAGAATTTAGAGGAGGTATTCCTGAGACTGCGAAGTTCGGGCTTGAAGCTTAACCCAAAGAAATGTCATTTCCGCAAAGAAGTACAGTACCTGGGTCATATTGTGTCCAGAAATGGAATAGCAGTTGAAAAAAGAAGATCCACTCAGTAGAAAAATGGCCAGTACCCACCAATAAATACGAGTTGCGAAGCTTTCTCTGTCTTTGCACTTACTACCAACGATACGTCTCTGGGTTCGCCAACATTGCTAAGCCGCTGACACGGCTCACAGAAGAAGGTCGAAATTTCATGTAGGAGGGGGATTACCAATACGCTTTCGACAAACTGAAGCGAGCCTTAACAACAGAACCAGTCCTTAGTTACCCCCTCCTCAACGGAAATTTCATATTGGATACAGGTGCCAACAATGTGGGAATTGGCGCGGTGCTATCTCAAATTCCAGGTGCACAAGAAAATATTATAGGCTTCTTTAGTAAAACTTTGTCGAATGCGCTAACTACTGCGTCACTAGGCGAGAATTATTGGCAGTGGTAAAAGCCGTAGAATACTTCTATAAGGAAGGAGCACAGAGTAGGAACTAGTCATCGAAATGCCGACGCATTATTACGACAGCCTTGCTCTGAGAACTGTAAACAGTGGAAAAAAAGTCTATCTCAATTTTAAGATCCATAGCGATAGATGATCATTGGCTATTTGAAGAAATACAGAAAGATAAAGAAGATGACCCAGGATTGAAACACCTACTGTCTGGAAGAAGAAAGGCCGTAAATCGACTTGGGAAGAAGTTGCACGACACTCGAAGAATGTAAAATTAAAAGGGGCGTAGTGGGATTCCGTCGTTATAGAGGATGGGCTCCTAAAACGTATCCTGGAAGTTCCTGAAATAAATAAATCATAATAGTCATGGACTACTTTAGAAAATGGGCCGAAAATGGGCTTTACCAAATCAGGAAGCCGCTACATCTGAGATATTAAGTATCCACAAAACAAGAACGACTGCTTTACACCCACAGTCGCATGGGATGGTCGGACGTATGAACGTGACCATCAACAGATACCTTTAGAAAGTTGTCTTCAGAAACCAAAGAGACTGGGACCATTATGTGCACCTGTTCCGGACAGACTCTGTCTAACATCGTCTATGGTCATGAATTATGATTGCCCTGCGGCTTGAAATTTGGCAGCAAGCCGGGCAAAGATTTGGCTGGAGACGATTTCGTCACTACCTTAAGAAAAAAAAAAATGCAACCGAATGAAAAAAACATATAACATCAGAGCTGAGTATGATGGATATCAAGCTGGGGATTTGGTTTGGTTATATAACCAAAGTTACAGACTTCCTGGGAAGGTCCCTACGAAGTACTGAAGCGGATAAATGACGTCATATACCGAATCTGAAGGAGAACTGGAGGAAAACCAAGGCTTTCGTCGGCGACAACAAAGATAACACCGATGAAAGTCAAGCTAGACAAATTAAGCTACAAGACTCAGAAAGACATTCAACGAGTTCATGACCTTTTATTCTATAGGTCATAGGGCACGAAACGAGGTGACCGAGGAGCATCAAGGAGATCTATTCAACGGTCCCGCTGAATATGCGCTGGCTCATTGTGTGGCACAAGATCTGCAGATGTCTCGAGGAATTGCCGCGGTTTTTAAGAGGAAGTTTGGCCAACTCAATGAACTATGACAACAGCATCCATGTGTCGTCAAGGTGCTACAAATACCTAATAGGGATTCAAGCCGAAAAAACAGTCTTTCCTATTTGGTGACTAAAAAACTGTCACACGGGCAAACAACTTATAGTGCCGTCTGGGACGTACTATTAGATCTACGAGGTATGCTACTCTATGACATCCTCAGACTAGCTGTATCAAAGCTAACCTGGGGCCATGATGAGTTAAGCTAAAGGATTGTAAGAAATATGTTGGAAGTTGTCTTCAAGCACAGTGAGATTGAGATTCTTGTGTGCAGTTACAATCCCCGCGGGTCAATAGGCTTAAAGAGAACTGTAGACTGTTATTTAACGTCACAGTGTTCAAGGGGGTCAACGTGCAGATACCGACATAATTTATAAAAGTTTCGAGACGAAACATCTTTAAGGGGGAGGCAGTATAACGAGTAGGCCCTGTGAGAGAGCGTAGCTGTCAAGCAGAAGAGAACCGTGGAACAAGGACGAGGACAGGGACAGTTGAAAAAGAACAGTGCGAAAGACGTCAAATTTTAAAATAAATTTCAAATAGTTATATGATAATTTAATATAAATAAATAACTCGTTGGTCTTTAATCATTAGTTGTGTTGGATTACTCGAAAGGTAGATTTCATCGAACCCGTGAAAATTGTAATGAACACTACAGTATTAATGGTTATATTTAACAGGTTAATCTAAAAGCTAGTCTCTGTGCTTATAGTTATATTGTTAACCGTTGGATAAATTAACAATATCGTATCGAAACCAAATGCCAAATGAGTTATTAAATATTAATGTCAAAATTTCGATACACATATTTTTTTAATAATCTGTACATAAGACATTAACTATAGCTGAGCAATTGGTCATAAATGATTTAAAAATTGACAAAGTAAATAGCACACTGGTTTTTGAAGAAATACTAGTTATGTCCCGGTTTCTATAAACTCGAACAGATATTATAGTCGTTGGCAGGATTATTTTGAAATATAGATATGTGAAATAACTTATTAAATTACTCAATCTTTAAATGGTAGCAGGTAATGTACCACTCATATTAAATTTATTAAACTTGCTATTAAATAGTTTTGAAAAGTAAAGCCTGATTTACGTTATACTTTTTTTTGTTAAATTCGACCTTTCTCGGCTAGAAATCATAATGGATTTCATCCAAGTTATACTTACGTTTTAACTATACAACTGATGCAACCTTTTTCAACTTTAAAAATGGAAGCGAATTTACGTTAATTTTTAAGCAACGTTGTTATATCGAGACAGTTTATAAATCACTTCACAAGCATATACAATCAATTTTTTTAAAGATGTCCGATCAAGATCATCTACTAATTGTATAAATTAAGATTTTAGCTCCGCCCATTCTACCAAATTCAGTAGTGTCGTTTACTTAGTTTTTATGAGGGTACATAAGATAATACCGTTATTTCATTATAAAAAATCTGATATGGCCAGCACATGACCTCCTGCCAATTCCATGTTTAAAATATCAATGAGCTTTAAATAAAGTATTACTTCCGGTTAATCGTTTATAATTAGATGTTCCGATAATAGAAAAGTCTGTATTACGAAATTCCGGTTTATCATATTTAGTCCAAATCCAATATGTTGTTTTAAATTATATACGAGTTTTAAATATCAAATATGGATCACATTTAATATATTTTTTCAAGAAAATCGGTTTACAGAGTTTCCAGTAAAGTACCACTTCCGGGGTATTCATTTTAGAAAAAAATCTAATATGTTGTTCTCAATAATACAAAAGTCTTAAATACCAAATTTGAAAAGTTTTGGATTATATGAATATATTTTTCACGAAAATCTGTTCAGGGGGCTATTTTTTTAACTAGAAAGCGATAGCGAATACAATTCATACTGAATAAGATAATCCGCACTACTTTTTGTCAGTCATGTTATCTTATTCCGACTAAATACGTATTCAGCTGGCCCGGACCTGATGAATACGGTTTTCGCTTGTGAATAAGCATAAGTTATCGGCTCATTTATTTTACCTAGTGTATAGTTTGTTATTGATTGTATTATTATTTAGTTTTTAGTTCCTTTTATTTATTACTATTTTTTATTTATTTTATTATATTACAAATTAATTAAAATATTAATCGTATCTAAAAACATCCGTATGATGTATAAAGGAAATATAATCACAAAATAAGTATTATACAATTTCAAATAGCACTACTTTTCAAATAAACTAAAATTTTCTCTACGCGACAAATTTGAACAAATGTCAGACTAGTACTGTATATGTATAGTGTACACAATACGATAGAAATCAGTCATATGAATAGAAAATAAGATGGCGCTTATTCAGTGACCCGCCATATTGCATTCCCATTTGCTGTCGCTTTCTAGTTACAAAATTGGCCCCCAGAGCTTCAAATAAAGTGTCACTTCCGGTTTATCAATTTTAGCCAAAATCTAATGTTGTTCCCCTTGATATAAATGTTTGAAATCCTAAAATTGAAAGTTTTGGATTCTATTTTAATATAGTTCTTCATTAAAAACTGTTATGGGCCTGAAGCAGAGCTGGGCAAATTACTTTCAAAAAGTAATTGAATACAATTACAATTACTTTAACCAAAATATACTCAAATTACATTTAAAAATAATTACTGTTAGAGAAATGTAATTAAATTACCAATTACTTTTGCATTGTAATTGAGATTTTAATTATTTTTCAATTACTTTAGTTTAAAAAAAAACAAAAAATAATACTACACTGTTTAATATGAAATACAACATAAATAAAACTAATACGAGTAATAAAACAAATTTATAAAAAATTGCCGACTCTGTAAAATTTTGACGTAGTCGTAGCTACCTTTTTAGATTGAAATTATATGCAACTCGAAGGTTGAACAATTCTTCCTTTTTAAAAGGCCGATGCACCAATATCTGTTTAGGGTAGGAAAACCTGCCTCACCAGGTAAGCACGAATGTTTTAAAGTGACTTGGAATTTCCGTAACACAAGTTACCTATATACAGGCTGAGTCTGGGAAGACGCCCAACTCCCCCACTCCCCCTTACCGCCATTTAACTTAATTATAAGTAATAGAAAAAAATACTCATATAAAAGTTTTATTTTTTATTTAAATATACTATTTGATGGCAGATGTAGATATTTTTTATAAAGTCACGTTTACAAGATACGACTATCAACTTTTATTTTTAAATAGCAACCTATAATTATTTTACTAAAATATAAATTGCCATTTTTTCTCTTTTCGACGAGGTAAATGTTAATATATCAAAAATATGAAAAAAAATCGAGATTACTTGTAATAAATATGTTGAAAGTGTACACATCTTCCCACTCACCTTGTATATATGTGTATATGGTTATTGAAAATACTTTATACTGATTTATATGAAACCCTATATGAAGACATTGCAAATTCCTTGAAATGTTTATTATTACTATTAGAATACAGACAAAATAATAAATTATAACTTAATTAAAAGTCCAAAGTACGTTCGTACGTCCCAACGCGCATGACAAGTTGCATTTGTAACCTGATGTTACACCCACAACCCAGATAAACTACGCTACGCCCGAATCCCGGGAATTCCCTTACTTGTTGGTTCAAAATAGTAATTAATAGTTGAAAGTCCAAATTTTCAATAGTAATTGAGTACAATTACTTTTTTTTCAAAGTAATTAATTACAAATTACAATTTGGGAGAAAGTAATTTAATTAGCGATCAATTACCAAAAGTAATTAATTACTGCCCAGCTCTGGCCTGAAGTAAAGTATCTCTTCCGGTTGTCCAATATTATCTAATCAACTCTTTATATAAATGCAGGAAGCTAATACGGACAAATAGAAAGTTTTGGTAGTTTGATATGAGTTATCGTGGAAGAAATAATCGTCGCACACGCACGCACTCACGCACGCAGGCACGCGCTCAAACACACATTTTTCTCGAAAAATATTTATTTATTCATCAATACCTATTTTGTCCCCTTTAAAGTAATCCCCCTCAGATATAATACACTTGTGCCAGCGCTTTTTCCAATCCTCAAAGCACTTCTAATACGCGCTTTTTGGTATGGCCTTAAGCTCTTCCAGCGATGCGGTCTTTATCTCCTCAATCGTGGCAAAACGCCGTCCTTTCATGAGTCTTTTCAGGTTTTGGGATCAGAAAAAAGTCGTAGGGGGCCAAGTCCGGTGAATACGGTAGCTGAGGCTTGATTACGGTGTTGTTTTTGACCAAAAAATCACGAACAAGCAACGATCTGTGAGCAGGTGCATTATCGTGATGCAAATGCAAAAGCCATGAATTGTTTTGCCACAAATCCGGGCGTTTTCTTCGTATTGCTTCACGCAAACGGCGCATAACTTGAAGGTAATATTCCTTATTGACCGTACGACCTTTGTTGACATGCTGAGGCGTCCAGGGCAGGCATCGTCATTAACATCTTCTCGGCCTTCTGTGAAGAGCTTGTACCACTTATAAACAGTTTTTCTGCTCAAAGTAGACTCGCCCAATGTCACAGTCAACATTTCAAGTGCGTTGGAGCACTTCATTTTATTTTTCACACAAAAATTAATAAAGATTCTTTGATCCATTTTTTTCGATTGCAAAAAATAGCCAAGCACACCAAAATACGTCTAACCTTTATATCTGTCAAAAGCAAACTACAAATGCAGAATGGCTAATCATGTCAACATAAGTTGGGAACATGTGTACCAACGTAACAAACAAAAAAAAAGAGAATCGAAGCCCGCGAAATTTGAAAAGTCACCTTTTTTTGAACAAACCTCGTATGTTAAAGTAAAAGAATTCTAAATTCTAAAATAAGTCAACTGGTAAGTTTATTACCAAATGTAAAACCAAAAATCTGTTGTGGCCAGCACAATACCTTCCGTCATTCTCGTGTATAATGTATAAATTCCATAATTTTTCTTACAAAAGATTCTAAATTTCCAGTAAAATTATTTCATAAACAAACTATTCAAATTGCACTTGACACTGGCATCTTCTTCTTCTTTAGCTTTTCCCATTCGTTAGGGGTCGCTATTTTTGCATGTCGTTCTCATTCAGTTCCTTTTCTCTCAAATGTTCCGCAATACAGTCCTTCCATCTTATTTTTGGTCTTCCTCTGTTTCTTTAACGTCCTATTACTAAACTATTCATTCTTGTTCCAATATAATTCTTCATTTCTCCTCATGACATGTTCAAACCAATGTAATCGTCGTTCTTGTATCTTTCTAAAAACTTGTAACACTAGAGTTATTTTCTTACCGTATCTTTCCGTGTATTCCCCAATATCTACTTCAACATCCTCATATCTGCCACATTAATTTACTTTTTATTAATATTGACATCTGTCAATTTGAATTATATGAATATATTACTAGTTCCCAAGTTTGGCATAGCTGGCTGAATTATAAAATTTAATTTCTTTAAAATTCTTTAACTCTGTATCTATTGAATATGAAGTATAAATTGTAATCAAATCGTATAGAGAATAATATATTCTTTAAGTTATAATAACGTTAAATGTCAATAAATCAAATTTAACTGTTAAATCTTCAAATGAGACTACTTCTGGTTGACCAATTATAACCAAAATATAATCAGTTGTTCTTTTGGATGTAAACTTGAGGAATACGAAAAAATTATAATTTTTGGGATCGTGGTATTGAAGTTATGGAATCCGGAACTTTTGTCACACACACACACACACACACACACACACACACACACACACACACACACACACATACACACACACACACACACACACACACACAGACACACAGACACACATACATACAGACATCATCGTAAAAATGGTAAAATCGTATTATATGGACCCCAAAACGTGCTTATTCATCATTGAATTTTTTGACCAAAGACAACACCTTCCTTACCTAAAGGTGACGGAAGGTAAAAATAAGAAAAAGAGGATACTAACACAGTGTCAGTGCTACGGCTATGAATCAAGGCAATATATCTGAATTAACAAATGAAGTTACGTTACAGCGAAAGTATTGTAAACAACAAGCATCGTTTTAAAATGGAATGTCCTAACTTAGTCGAAACAATATGAATTTTTGAAAGACAAACGTTTTAAATCCATCCTTATCGCATACGCTTGTAGTCTTTGCAAATGATTTGTTAATTCGTTCATGATACAGATGTCCTTGATCGGACATCTTTAAAAAAATACAGTACCTACTTCATTACATTTCCAAACAAAATATTTTGACATTTGTACCTACGTTGGTATGACTGTGCTGTGCACACACTGCGCAAATAGTTTGAAATATAGGATCGATTCTAGTTTGAGTAGGCCAGAAAAAGTTGCTAGTATGAAACTTGGTTGTGTTAAATTCTGATTTACATTGTACTTTTTATGACAAAAATCTATACTTCATTTCACGTTAGAAAATAATATATGGCGCTTGAGAGCCGACTGTTTTTACTTGCATTAAAGAAATAATTTTAATTTGTGAAAACTTTATCAATAATAAATATTTTTATCTGTAGAAATGTACTAGATCAGAATATTAAAAATCTGTTGTGGCCAGCACAATACCTCTCGCCACTTCCTTTTTTGGTTACATAAGTATTGGGCGCGAACAGTCATGTTACATTGTTGGCCTTGGCAAGCAGATGTGGGGGCCCGTTTCAGAATGAAAATTAGTAATTATGTACATAGATGTCAAATGTCAGAATTTTTCATTAAAAATTTCAAGATTTTCAAATTCACGTAGTTAATTTATCACCAGGAGTGTGAAATTTACTTGTCGAGGAAAATAAACCACACGGAATTAGAAAATCACTAAATTTAGAATGAGAAATTATATTTGACATCATATACATAATTACTAGCTATCATTCTGTCATGAGCCCTCATATCTGCTTGTCAAGGCCAACAAAGTCACATGACTACTCGCACCCTAATGTATTTAACATTTCTTGTATACCTACACTCTACACCAAAAATTCTACTTATATCTATTCCATATATTTAGATTTTTTAAATTTAAATTCATTCTATGAAGAAATTTTGTCCTACTCTTCTAATTGTTCGAGATGTTTCCAATTCATTGTCGGGAGTAACAGTATTTCTGAAGGGTATGTGTAATATACCTATATTATATATTGAACTATTAACACATTAAGAAATAATTATAATGCATGTACTTCCCAGAAAAACTCTTCAGTAATGTCTCCGGATTTCTGACACTGACATTTATCTGTCAGTTACAAACAATTTAAATCTTCGACTATTTTCCATGGCATTCTTTCGGTTGTAAAATTTATTACCACAGATTATTTTATATATTATATTTCTTTTATCTCTAAATCTATAGAATATATAATAAAATATTTAAATGTATCAGATAGAGAATTTAATTTTCTTTAATATTACCAAGAATAATTTTCAAAAAATAATATTTAGAAGATTTTTTTTCAAGAATCTTCTACTTCCGGTTGTCCAATTGTTACCAAAACCTTTTCAGATCTTCCCATGAATATCCGATTGGGAAATACGTAGTTAAACAAATATAAAGTCTTATAGTTTTTGAGTAATCGTTCTTCCAACATCCCACATACACACACACACACACACACACACACACACACATCCACACATACACCACACAGACATCATCGTACATCATCGTAAAAATGTTAAAATCGGATTGTAGAGACCTTAAATCGTGCTTATTCAATAAAATCTGGATATGCGATTTATAGCATGAATCCAATACCTCTCTTAGCGAGAGGTAAAAATTAAAACAAAATATGGTTAAACATCACTTTTTACCTCTCGCTAAGAGAAGTAATGGATTCATGCAAAAAAAATGCATATCGAGATCTTAGTGAATAAGCACGTTTAAAGGTCCCTAGTATCCGATTTTAACATTTTTACGATGATGGGTGTGTGTGTGTGTGTGTATGATGTGTGGATGTTAGAAGGACGATTCCTCAAAAACTATAAGACTTAAGACCTGTTTAACTACGTATTCCTCAATCTGACATTAATGGGAAGAGCTGAAAAACTTTTGGTGTCATCCGGAAGTAGTAGTTTCTTAAAAAAAAAAAAAAAATTATTTTTTGAAAATTTATATGATCACAAAAAATAAAGATTAAATTCTAACTCTGTCACTAGGAATGTGGAATTTACTTGAGGAAAATAAACCACATGCAATTGGAAAATCATGATATTTGTAATAAAAATTAGAATTTTTTGTGTACAACAAATATTAAATACAATACTCATATAACATAAAATGGAAATGGCAAGAGGCATTGTGCTGGCCACAGCAGATTTTTTTCTGTAGATTCTATTTAATAACTGACAACGGACAGGTGCTATTTTTTTGTTTTTGTGAACTAGGTTCGCTTTCTGGACAATGAAAAGGTAAAATTCATATTATTATGTAAACCAACGCTATTTTCTTAGGTGAAATGAAGCATGGTTTCTAAATAGGCACAAGATTTTAGTCAGAAAAAGTATAATGTAATTCAGGCTTAAGATTCGAATAAGGGGTAAAAAAGTTTTGGCTCATTTTATTTTAAATTAGATTTATACATATCATAAAACTTACATTGTCTTTTTTCCTAGCATTTTCAAAATTCCGTCCAGTGCGAACGCTGGAAGTAGCATAAACAGTAGTGTTCTAATGTACCATATTACGATACTAGTAGTTGAGTGAGTACTTGGCATCCACATAATATCGTTAAGTGGTATAGTTTTAGCAACTACAATTGATTGAGTTATTAATCGCTCAATAGAAGGTCGAAGCCAGTCAGCGATTTCATGTGCTGTGCAATGCATGACTTCGGGAACTGGAGGCTTTCGTATTGCAATATCCCATGTAGATACGACCAAAGCTTTTGTTACAACATCTATGGGTATATAGTCAGGTTTGTACTCGGAATTTGCATACATTGTGCGCATTATTCCTACAAAAAGAAGCATTATATGTATATTATTTTAGACAAAATACATTGCCTACAATTCTTCCTCGAATTCTTTTTATAAATCAATAAACAAATTTCATTTCATATACTTCCAAATATTAGATACCTACTACAATTATTATACTTTAATGGTGCTAAATACTGAAATATATACAACAACAAAAGACAAGCACATTTGCGAAGTAATAGTTAAAGAATATCTTGTTTTTCACTTAATAGGGGCTTCATTATTAAAATGTTAATTTAAAAAAAAAATGTAAACATACAATAATACAATAATGTGTCCATACGACAGTATTTTCAAATTACATTAACATTAAGAAATATAAGTGTCTAAAACCAAATAAGTACGTATTTATTTATTAACAAGTGTCTAAAATTTGTATTTTTTGCACACATGTTGCGTACCTTCAACATTTTTCTTACAATCAAAATATTTATAAAAAATCTGATGTGACCAACACAGTACCTCCCGCCATTTACCTATGTATACAATTTTTATATTATTTTATAAATTTATCCATACAATATATAGAAAAAATATTATAGCAAACTTGTAAAAAATGGAATAATCTTTATTTTTTATAATAACAAATTGAGAAAAAAATACATTTAAAGGTATTTTTTGAAGAAAAGCTATCTTGAGCTTCAAGTAAACTGCCATTTCCGGTTATCCGATTGCCACCAAAATCTTATCAGATATTTCCATATTAGAATAAGGTAGAAATACATGGTTTCAAAACTTTCTGAATGATAGTATTTGAGTTAGAGCGTATACAGGATCCACACACACACACATACAAACACACAGACATCATCGTGAAAATGTTAAAAATGGATTGTAGGGACCTTAAAACGTGGTCATTTACCAAAATCTCGATATGCGATTTTTAGCACGATCCCTATATCTCCCTTACCAAGGGTAGCGGGAAGTAAAAATAATTTAAAAAATAAATAAAAATTATCTGCAAATAATGGTAGTGCTATCTCAAAATACTATAAAAATGTAACTGAAAAATTCAAAAGAATTAGAGCGACAGATGGATTTGCCTTCTGGAATTGTAAAATTGTACATTCAATAATATTCATATAAAAAATTTGATTATTTCATTTCTCAATTATCGAGATCAACTGAAGTGACTACATTGAAATATAGATTTTGATAACTAATATTTCTGAAAGGTTTATTTTCCGTATCTCTGACGACAAAAATGCAATACAATTCTTGCAAATTTTAATTTATAACTTACTCCAGCTCATTTTAAAACGAATTTGTTAATATAAATCATTAAGGTGCGTCCCCACTGCATCGACATTGCCATTCGGTCAATCAAACGATGTCGCATTTCATTTTTATTCACCAAAGAAAACCGCAATTTCTGTTAAGCTATGCATATCTTTATCATTTTTACCTCTCGCTAAGAGAGGTATTGGATTCATGCTAAAAATCGCATATCCAGATTTTACTGAATAAGCGCGATTTAAGGTCCATAGAATCCGATTTTAACATTTTTACAATGATGTCTGTGTGTGTGTGTGTGTGGATGTGTGTGTGTGTGTGTGTGAGGTTGTTGGAGACACGATTTCTCAAATTCTATAATACTAAAGACCTTTTTGACTACGGATTCCTTAATCTAACATTAATGGGAAGAGTTGAATAGGTTTTGATACCAATTGGAAAACCGGAAGTAGTAGTATCTTAAAAAAAAAAATTCTAAATATTATTTTTTTGAATTTTTTTATTATTAGCATTAAAGAACATAAAATTCTCTATTCGATACATTTTAAAATTTTATTATATCTCCTATAGGTTTGGACATATAGTATATAATAATATAAAATAATTTGTAATAAATTTCAGTAAACAACTCTATAGTAACCATCAGATGTTTGTAAATGACAGTAAAATGTCATTGCCAAACATCAACAGTAATTCATAAACCTGTTTGGGCGATATTGGCAGCTCAATTCTAAAATTTGACCTTAAGTCTATTTTAACTAAACACATGACAATGGATAAGAACCGATTCAGAATTTGCCATAGTACGAATGTGGTTTTATATAGATTTTAGCTGAAAATAAATCTTAGATATTCTTTTTTGGCAACATAGTAGTAAAACGTCAAAATACTCTTTTACGTCAAATGAAGAAGTTTAACTGACATTATTGAAGAATTTTTCAGAGATATTGGTAAGTTTACTATTTCTTGTTGTATAACAATAATAACAATTAAATATTTAAAATTATAGCTATATACATATACCCATCTGAAATCCAGTCAAGAAATTGGAAGAAATTCGAACATTTAGAAGTATAGGAGAAAACTTCCTCAAAAAATAAATTTAAAATTATAAAAATAATCCAAACATAAAGAAAAGACATGAGAAATTTATAGGGCGCGAGCAGTCATGTGACTTTGCTGGACTTGACAAGCAAATATGGGGGGCCCGAGTTAGAATGACAGCTGGTAATTATGTACATATATGTCAAATGTCAATTTTCCATCCAAAATTTCGTGATATTCCAATTCCATGTGGTTTATTTTCCTCGACAAGTAAATTCAACATTTCTGGTGACAAATTAACCACGTGACAAATTACGACATTTGTCATTTATGTAAATAATTACTGTCATTTTGACAAGGGGCTCCATATCTGCTTGTCTAGGTCAAGTATGACAAACTAACTACGTGAATAGACCATATTACTTTCTATAGCGCCTCTGCCGGCAAATTTATGAAATGAAAAAAGCGTGCCAGGGTGACAAACTTTTTTTTTTAATTTTTCCAATTACGTTGGCAATACTAACTCGTTTGTGACGCCACGTGACTCGAAAATTGTGACAGTTTTATTGCCGCCAGTTTGAAGTGGACATGAAATCTTTAATTTGAAATGTAAGTCTGTTTATTCAATTCAAATATATATTTTTCTTTCTAAAGCTTCAATATTATTTCAGAATGGCGTGGGAAAAATCAATGAAACATTTTAGTTTCTTAAAAGAAACACATATTTTAAATTATAAGAGAGATATAAATAAGAAAGGAGTACAAGCGGGTTATAAAATGTTTAAAGCTCAAAAAAATACAGATATATATACAACAAAAAATATAGAGATATAAGGAAAAGTTCAAGCTTTATTTTTTTTCCATTTATTCTTCCTTGCCTCTGTAAGAAGTTAATAAATTTAAAACTGATTAATTACTTGATAATAATTCTTAATATTACCTGTTAATTCCATTTGCTTGTAATCATTTTTATATTTTAAAAAATTAATATTACATATCTTGCTATATTTTGCAGGCTTCCAAAGCTGCATTTTATTTTTACCTTTTCGGTTTATAGCTTTTATGAAAAAAAAAGTTCTGTTTACTATTCTTGGGAAAGAAGTGAAAAGATATTCCCTTATTAATTAATGAATTCAAATTACAATCCGGGACGCAACAATTGTAACCAGGCATTTTTCAAGCAAATTTCACACTTCGCAAAAGAATCACAACAAAACGTAAGTTTAAGGTTATATGACAGTGACAGCACTGACAGCTGACAAACATTTTCAAATTTTTATATGTATTTTAATATTAATGTATTAATTATTTATATATTATAAGGGCATAAACCAATAGTACAAAATGAAATATAACTTGCATAGAAAAATTAACATTCATTAACGTTTGGATAAAATAATATTTTACATTAAAAATACAATTTTTTCCATAAGAAAACATTGGTTTTATTTTAGCTGTACTTCCAAGCATATGATTGGTGCATTAAGAGCATGCGTATTGAGATAGTAATATGGTCTATTTAGAAAATCTTGGAATTTTTGATGAAAAATTCTGACATTTGACATCTATATGCAAAATTACTAATTGTCATTTTGACAGAACCCCCATATCTGCTTGTCAAGGCCAACAATGTCACATGAATGCTCGCGCCCTATACTTATGTAACCAAAAACGGAAGTGGCGAGAGGTATTGTGCTGGCCACAACAGATTTTTATTAATAAAGTCCCAAAGAATGATACATTTGTATTAATTCATTGTCGTGCGGCCTTGCTAATCAGCTAGCGTACATTATTATTAATCCCTTACACAGGGATCCTGAAACCCAGCCTTAATTAACTTTCAGTAGCAAAATTAACTTTTATTGCAGCATAAATAGCAAAGATTACTTGAATACTCGCTTCGGGATTTTAAAAGCAAAACGTCGAAACATTAGGCAAAAATAATTTGTGTTTTGTAAAAGAATTGTTAGACGTCAGATTGGAACCCAATTGAGCACAGAAGCAAGAACATCCCATTAAACAAAAATAAATAAATAAATTACAAGAAGAATGACACAATATAACACCATCGGTGACAAAAAAATTAGTAGTTTCAATGGTTTGTCTCTTAACTGCTGTTATAAAAGCCGAGACAATCCAACAAAATATTATATTTATTTAAATGAAAATTATATAATAATTAGTTTATACATAAATAATTTTAATGTATTGTACGCAGCCTTTCTGTAATGAAATTATACGAGTATACCAATACAGTACCTCAGGAAGGGTTATGCGAGCAGTGCAGCCGCACCAGGCGCCAAAACTAACAGGCGCCGCGCTGGCGCTGTTAGACGATGGTTGCATGCGGCACCGTTTAGCGAGCACCGATATCTGCGAATGCGCACATTGATATTTTTGTTACTTGTAAGTTTCTGTATCCTAACTGTAATTTTCTGAATCGCGTAGCGCAATCCATCCATGATTATTGTAAACAGAACTGGGGTCAAGACACCCCTTGTCTCAAACTATTTTTTGTTTCAAAAATTTCTGATTCACGGTGTCAAATGCCTTAGATTTAGTGGTTATTGTTTTTTGTATATTCTTCATGGTGAATATGTGATCTTCAGCGCTTCGCTTGGACCTTTCCTAAATCCAATTCGCATCTCTGACAATGTTGGTTCAATTCTGATACGGAACTTTTTTCTAAAGTTTGCTCAAATTCGTTTAGAACTATACTCAAAATGATAGTATTCAATTGCTGTCTTCTGACATTTTATTAAAATATGAAAAATGTATCATAATGCTAGCGAAACTTTGTATTTTCTTGTCAGTAGGTATGAAATATAAAGTATTATCTACCTGCTTTCCAAATCGGATAAAAATGATACTTGATATTATACATAAAAATTACACGAGATATCACATATGTACACTAGCACTAATCTGCAATTACATTTCGTAAACTTAGCTCCAATTTCAGTCAATCGGACATTACCAAAACTATGTCCTATTCTCTACAATACTGGGTCATATGAATAAAGTAAGAGTATATACTCCAAGTATATACTCTTGAGTATGAGCATAAAGTAGGAGTTGATACTCCAGTCCATATGAATAAAAAAGGTTTGTGCACAAGGAGTAAATGCTTCTCTTAAACCGAGTATATACTCGTGTGTACAAGCAAGCGCGTGTAACCAATTTTAGATGATATGTACTAGACAAGTTGCTTTTACACTATTCTGCGGTTTAGTAGAAAAGAGATAATTGTGAAGTGCTTACAAAAATATGTGATACCGACGAAGAAACCATAGAAGAAACCATAGAAGAAACTAAAAATGTTTCTCAAATGGCATTTGTCACGATTTTACGTGATTTTCGCATAATATTTTCAAAATCACAAACACCAACTGCGAGAAAATCAAAATCACTTGCTCTTGATGCAATTAGAAAACAATATGAGGCAAATTTTGTCTCTCATATAACAAGCGGTAAATTATTAAAGAAAATTAATAATATGAAAACTAGACTCAAGAAAAAAACTGATATAAATAGAACTGGCAATAAAAAGATCATCCTGTACGAATGGGACTATTTTTTAAAATTATTTTTTCCACTACTTCTGTCACAACTTTTGATACCAAGATTTGATGAACGCCCACAACCTCTCTTATTCCAGTTTGAAAACCTGTATCTCCTACATACCTCAAAAATATTTTCATTTTATCCAATTTACTTATCGCGCCACCTCTGGTTTCTCCTGATTCTTCATTCAGAAAATGATTCGTTAACCACTGCACATTATCCTCAGAAAATGTGTATATGGTTTTAAAATCACGGCTGCAAGTAGTTCTTCTGGGTTTGAAATATTTTTTTGGTCGTAAATTGAACATAAATTCAGCCATAACTGTCTTTTCAAGCTACAATCTACTACTGGAGTCTGCTAAGAACCAGACTCCGAATATATCGAGTAGAAACTCACTTTAACAGAGCTTAAACTCTTTTTATTCATACGGCAGTGGAGCATATAGGTACTCCTCAAAAATTGTACATCGAAGTATATACTCGCTACGAGTATGTTCTCCTGATTTTATTCTTATGACTTGGAGTATTTACTTCAATATTTGGAGAATAAAGTATATACTCATTTTTATTCATATCACCCACTGAATTGGTAAACTAGAACAAAGTATAAATGCAATTTTTGTTATGTTAAATATTTTTTTTTTATTGAAAATTCGAAAAGGAAAAGATTACATGAATGTATGCGACGCGAATTAACGGAGTTTCAGTATATCAGTTTAACGCTGAAACGTGAACGTTAGGTACTATCAATAGGAATATATGCGCAAAAAAAAAAAAAAAATTAAAAATGTCATTAAGGTAAGCTTTGATCGTTGTTTTTATTTACTTATCGCCTCCGCCTCCTGATCGGTGATTCGCATCACTTATCGATCAGTGATTTGTAAAATAAAGCCTACTGCCTTGGAAACCCCATCGGTTTAAATTTTAAAAAAGAAACCGATCGTGCAAAAATATTTATTTATATACCTACCATGAGTCGTAGATGCAGATTTCGGTCGAGAATGTAATTGCAACCATCGCCCGTAGGGCTAAGGTTTTGAGACCAAAATTTGCACTGTACGACTCGAGGTGCATATGAGATTTTTCCTCATATATTATTTTACATGAAATAAAAGTAATTATATTTCATTTTTACACATCTATCATATCAATAATTGATGAAGGTAACGGTGCTTCGGATATCCTTGACAACTAAATAGCACATATTTATTTCAACAAGAAAATTTCAAATATGTAACATGTCAGTGTCAGTTCAATATGTAATTTTGTGTAATAAATTTATAACTATTTATTCAAAACATGTCTCAATAATACAGCAAATTATTTTGTTACTTGCGAAATCCCCACAAAGGTATTTGTAGACAATGGGGCACTTGCACGTGACGTTTCAACACACCGGCTAATAGTTAATTCTGGACAAGCAAACCTTCAGTTTACTTTGCGTCTTACGGAGAAATATCGTCCCGTAAGCTTTTATTGTTTTTTTACAGGACTTAATGTTTTCTTATGGAAAAAGTGATTAGAGTGCGTAAAGGTGAATGTATGAACAGTATTTTCCGTACAAATATTTGAGAATATTGTTATTATTTAGTCCGTTCGTGGTTATTATATTAGAACTATTCTAATCGTAATTATTTGTGTACATTTTTATTACTATAAAACAATTTAAATATAAGCGGGTAGGAATATATTATAATATAATTTTCTTTAATAATTTGTATAAAAAACCTTACAAAAAAATTTTGTACGCCACCTTTCTGTGCCGTTGTTGGTTGTTCCAACAAGAATGAACTGGGAAACAGAAAATAAATATATTTGTGCCTGTGTTTCCCACAAAGATTTAAAAATTGAAAAATTAATTATTGATTTCATACTGATTTTTGAGTGTTAATGTATAAAAATCCACATTATTTATCCATTTAAATTTATCATCTGATTAACGTACTTTGGCTTCTAACGATAAATTATTGGCATTCAAACTTATTGAGCTCATCTGTAATAAAAATACCAATAAAAATACATATGATGATAATAAGAAATAAGGACCCGAAGATAAATATCGTTAGATCTTTCAAATTTAATTTTCTTCCTAAATTAAAAAAATTCTAATATGTAGTTCAATTTATATTTATTTTAATATTCATGTTTTTATTTAACAATACACACAAAAATTACTTATAAAAACTCAAATGCAACCTGATGCTACAATCTACTTATTTCAACTTAATATTTTTAAAAATATATTTACAAATACGACTGATTTGTTTTACTAGTAAATAATTCATACACTTATATTTAATTTTGACTAGTTACATTTTAAAGTAGCATGTATAAATTTGCGAAAAACTGAATTTCTTGAATAGAAAACACATTCACTGCATAAAACGCAATGTTAAAGTGAAGCTTGGTTGTCCAGAATCAGCTGTTCACCCACCATGTTGTAACGTAGGTGCAAGTGCCCTATTAACTTTTTTGCCCTGAGCACCTAATGAAATATTTCAATCCACTGCCTATGGTAACTAGATCATGACATAATGTAATAGTTTCCTAGTAGGTATAACGAAAAATACTTTACATACCTTTACCATAAGCAACCATTAAACCAACAGGCCCATTAAAATTATCAATCCATCCACGTATTGGTTCCTCCCCCAATGCACTTATAACTAAAATATAAATATACAATAATTATTTTGACATTCATGATTATTTTGTGATATTTTAACAATACCTATTGAAGGTCGGGAAATTATACAAGGCTTCTTTCCAGTCATCATATCGACCGCCACATGTTCCGCAATATTCTTTGTGAAGCAGTAAGTATTTGGCATACCACCTATGAACTTTTCAGTTAATATGTCTAAAGTATCCTTCTTACATATTTCTGCAATAGAAATCATATGTTTCCAATCCATTTTAGCGGGATATAAAATTTCATTTGCTTCCGAACGATCACAGTTTGCAAAAGCAGTAGACACATGAACATAAGCCTGCAAAATTAAAATTAAGTTATACATAATATATTAAACTAATTACGAGAATTTCGTTCTGGAGCCCAGGTAACGTGGAGGCGGGTAACGCGAGCTTAAGGAGCTGTTGATGGGAATGTTAAATGGTCCCTTCTTAGATCATATATCTTTAAGTTATATGATCTAAGGGTCCCTCTAACCCGCAAACGTCGCCATCGCTAAATAAACACGGATGTCTGTAATAGAATGAGCGAAATGGAGATCCATCTGTCCGTTGCACAACGAATTATCATCAAATTCCTGACGAAGAATACTTAACCAAACAATTCCAGGTACAGCGCAGTGTGCTTTTTTTGCATAAAATGAGAGCCAAGATCGCCGTCCCAGAACGAGTCTGATAGACAACATTTGTACGGTTCGTGGTTCGTGATCTGGAAACCAACCGTCGCCTTACAATTGTTGAAATTTCAACTCAACTTGAAATCATGGCAGTGTCTAAAAAATAATTCCGGATGAATTTGGAGATAACGTCTTGTAAGTTGTATTTTTGGGCCGCATAGTGACCCCAGAAAACCAGCAGGAATTTGATGATAATACGTTGCCCAACGGACGAGTAGACCTCCTCTTCCCTCTTAACAGCCCCATCAATATCTCATCAAGGTTTTGTTGGAGCGAAATTCTTGTTTATATTTAATGCACCGGTTTAGATGTTTGTTTATGAATTTGTTTGTATAACATAATATTTTTATTTTCTATACATGCAATTATATAGTTTGATCATTTTAACTGGTCACGATTGCTATGTTCAGACCTATAAAAGATACGAAGAAAATGAAATTGGCAGACAATTTCTGTTTTACAAGATTAATGCACGGCACATAACTATTTTATTTAATTTTAGAACATATATTTTTATTTACCTATTCATTAAAGAATTTAATTTTGATTCAATGATAAATATAATACTTTCGAATCCTCACCTAACGATTTTATTGAGAAAAATGTTTATAGAATTTTATATTATACTTCATTTCATATAAGAAAATAGTGTTGGTTTAGATAGGGATATAAATTCTGCCCTTTGATTGGTCAGAATAGAAACCTAATTCACAAAAATGAAAAAAATATCATCTGTTAGTTGTAAGTTTTCAAATAAAATCTACAGAATTAAGTGAAGTTTAACCATGTTTTGTTGTAATTTTTAATATTTAAATTTGTACAGTTTTACAGATAAAATATGTATTATTGACAATATTTGGTTTCATGAATTTAAATTATTTATTTAATGCACATAAAAAATGGTCTGCTCTCAAGAGCCATTTACGATTTTCATACGTGGCTTGAATTATAATTACTTTAAAAAATAACCGTAATAAGAGTGCCATGAATAATATTGTGACGTGCGCCCCTGTGAGAATAGTACACGAGCCCCGCCACTGAAAAGAATGTACCAGAGCGATGACGTAATCCCGGAATTTCCCAGATGTTGAAATCCCCGCGACGCGCTGGCTAGAGGTTAATTACGCCGTGACTCATTCTTTTGTATACAGGTCATTGTCGCTTCAGAGGGTTCTAGAAGTATAATAGCTGTATAAATACCGGCCGAAAGAAAGCGGAGAGATAGTCTGATATAAATAAGCAACGAGCAATGAACTTGGTGATGTAAATATACAGTTTATCAGTTAACATAAATAAATGTAGTTATATAAATAAGTGTAGTGATATAAATATTGTATAGATAAATAATCGTAGTGTTTAAGCATTTAATAATATTCTTTTAGTTAACAATATTTGTCTGTGTTTTACACTTCACCCATATAAATAAAAACGTTACAATGTTCCCTTCCGTCACCTCTAAGTAAGTAAGATATTGTCTGGTCCAAAAATTCGGTGGTGAGTTTTCAATGAATAAGCACGTTTTAAGGTCCCTACAATACGATTTTACTATTTTTACGATTATGTCTGTATGTGTGTGAGTGTGTGTGACTATAATTTCGGCCGCGATATGTCCAATACTAGAATTCCAAAAATTACAATTTTTACGTATTCCTCTTACTTACATCCACATGATTAGATTTTGGTTACAATTGGTCCACCGGAAGTATTTTCAATTGCAACATTTAACAGTTTTTCTTGAAAAAACGCAGTTAAATATTATTTATTGACATTTAATGATAATAAATTTTAAAGAATATATTATTCTTTATGCGATTTCATTGCATTTTATACTTCATATTCAATAGATACAGAGTTAAGGACTTATAAAGATATTAAATTTCATAAATCAGCCAGCTATGCTAACCATGGAAACTGCTAATATATTCAGATAATTCAAATTGACAATGTCAGTATAAATGAAAATAAAATGAATGTGGCAGAGATGATGAGATAGATGTTGGGGAAGACATGGAAAAATGCGGTAAGGAATGAAAGAATAAGGGAAATAACTCTAGTGTTAGAAGTTTCTAGAAAGATACAAGAGAGACGATTACATTGGTTTGAACATGTCATAAAGAAAGATGAAGAATATATTAGAAGAATGAACAGGTTAGCAATAGAATGTAGAAGAAACTGAGGAAGAACAAAGACAAGATGGAAGGACTGTATTGCGGAAAACTTGCAGAATGAGAAAAGCTAAAGAAGAAGAAGATGTCAGCGACAAGTGTAACTTGTATAGTTTGTTTATGAAATAATATTACTGGAAGGAAATATAGGATCTTTTGCAAGAAAATGTAATGTATCAAATCTTTTTACGTAGAATTAGAGTACTATAAAAGAAATAAGGGAATATTTTGTTTCGATAATGAGGTCATGCAAAAAAATGTTCTTTTTTATTTAAATCGAACAAGCATAGTCTAATTTATCGTTTTGTATGATTAAATTATATTTTATTTACATTTTTTGTTGTATAAAATTGTTTTAAAGTATGATATTTTTTAAAAAAGTTGCAAAAGCTAGACATGTTGTGACGTCAGCGTTTCAGATATTCAAGTTCAGACTCATTTCATAGAGACTTATTAAATGAACACAGAATTTGTAAAAGAAAAGTATATATAAGACCATAAATTGAGAATTACATATCTAAATATTTGAAAGAAATGCTATAATATACGGATGTTTCTCGAGTATGGGACACCTCGATTATTTTCTTTATTTTTGATAATAAAAGAAAATCATTCAAATAATAGTTGCAGTAGATGGAGGAGGACATTTACTTATTAAAGAAAAGAAAAATAAAACCAGTGGTTCTTTCTATAACAAAAAGATTGATAAAAATTCAATTGAAATTTAAATAAATTTCATTTTTATAATTATTTTTCTGCAGGCTATATATGAAAAACAATTGAGCTCAAATTAAAACGAAACATAAATATTTGTTAATAACTTTAAAGTTTAACTAGTTTATTATCATGTTAATAATAACTCCGCTCCTATGGAAATTACATAACAAATAACGGCCTAGAGCATTATTTTTCAGAAATAACGCCATAGGCCAATATAAAATTGATATTATTAAAATTCCTAGATTTACAAATTTCGCGGTTTTTATTGGTGGACGTTCGCGCTACAGTAATCTAGGGTATTTAGATATTATGAAAAAGACACAAAATAGTTCACTGTTTAAAAAGAATAATCTTTATTTTCAATAATAATCATATATAAAGAATATACTGAAAATATTTTGAACGCAGCGGGTGAAGCTCTGAATAGCTTAATTCCCGAAAAGTCAAAATCTAAGTATGAGAAAGTATATAATGCATTCAAGCATTGGCAAGGCGGGAATCAAATTGAAATTGTCAATGAAAATATCTTTCTGGCATACTGCCCGCAACTGGTAAGTTATTCTAAATGCTCGTTTGTGAGGTTCTTTAATTATTTTTTGTATAGTCTAAAAACCATAGCCCTTCGTCATTGTGGGTTTATTATTCGATGTAACGAAATACAATTGGAATAAATGAAAATATAGATATTGTGAGGTTGGCAACCCTTAGTTGTGTTTTGGATGTTTACCATATTGGCAACACTCACGATCCGAAGACAGACCCGAAGAACGTGTCTTGTAATAGAAATGGCGAGCAAATAAATAGTTGTTTATTATATATTAAACGTGTGTGTTTTTATGGCAAAGACCTCACATATTAGCGACGAGGTGAAAATAATCTAACAGAAAAGCCGATCGAAGACAATCCGATTACAAGGCGCGTTGGATGTACCGGATATTGACGGATAGAAAAGGCATTTTGAGGTTAAGTGATAATCAACGACATGATGTCGACAGAGGATTACCAAAACCTGCAGCAACAGCTGGCGGTCGCGCAAGGAACACTGCAGCAACAGCAAAAGCTGATTGATGAAAAAATAGAAAGGATGACTGCAATGAAATACACAGAAGGTATGTTGGAGAAAGAAATCGAAATACTGCAACAAATCAAGACAGCACCGCAGGTAAAATTTCATTCAACAATCGGTTCATTATCAGAGTTTCGTATTGGTGACGATTGGGAATTGTACGAAGCCCGACTTAATCAATATTTTGTAGCAAATGATGTGCCCAAAGAAAAAAAGGTAGCGACACTTATTACGTTGATCGGGGCCGATGCATTCAAGATTTTGAACGATCTGTGTGATCCTGTATCGCCCGATACAAAACCATTTGAAAATTTGTGCGAAATTTAAAAAAAACAGTTTGCGCCTAAAGTATTAGTATACAAAGAGAGGTTAGAATTTTACAGTCTGGATCAAGGAGAACAAGAAACTGTCAACCAATGGTTCGCTCGATTGGAAAGCAATGTGGTTAATTGTAAATTCGGAGCATTACTTGACCTTGTACTGAGAGACAGGTTTGTCACCGGACTTCGCAGAGGACCTATTTTAGATAGAGTGTGTGAAGAAGATCACACGACATCTTTGGAAGCCATCGTAGACGTTGCGAGAAAAAAGAAGCAGCTGTTATCTTTTCGATGCAGACAACAAAGAAGGTCAACAAAATCCAATGTACGACCAAAGCAGGAGGAGGAAAGAAGAGAGACAGCAGTTCATACGGCGCAAATAAAGAATCGATGACACAAAGCAAGGAGTAGAAGACGTGCTCTACCACTGCGGAGGCTCACAACACGACTTCGCAAAATGCAAGTACAGAGAATATAAATGCAAATTTTGCAAAAAATTGGGCCATTTAGCCAAAGTTTGCAAAAATAAGAAGAGCGTCAACAAAGAAACACATTATGTGGAGACTGATGACGCAGGTTCAAAGTTCATCGACATGTTTCGTGTGGAAGACGACGATACAACAGAACCATCAATAGTCAAGGTTCAAATTAACGGCGTATCAATAGATGTAGAGATCGATTCGGGCGCCGGGAGGTCGATCATTTCGGTACGATTTTTTAAGAAGAAGTTTCCACATGAACGGTTGCAAGATTCAGCTGTGAAACTGAAGCTGTATGACGGCACAATTATGAACACATTGGGACAGTTCAACGTGAACATACAGTATAAAAAAACGCAGCGAATGGTACATTTATCGTGGTGGAACGAGGTGCAAGGACAATTCTTGGACGTGATTTAATGTACAGGCTTGGGTTCAGCATTCATTGTATCAACAATATTCAGGCGGGTGACAAGGAGCTTGACGACCTGCTGAAAGAATACTCCGAATTGTTTGATGGTATGTTAGGGCGTTCCAACGGTGGACCTGTTGAACTTCTCCTGAAAGAAGGCACCAAACCAATTTACCACAAACCAAGGCAACTGCCCTTCGCCATGAAGGACAAGGTAGGAAGCCAGTTAGACAAATTAGAGCAAGCGAGAGTGATCACGAAGATCGACGACAGTGAGTGGGGTACACCACTTGTTCCAGTGTTGAAGACAAACGGAGACTTGAGGATCTGCGGCGATTATAAAGTCACGATCAATAAAGAAATAGAAGATGTCAAGGAACCGCTTCCACGCATCGAAGAGGTGTTCGCAGAATTAGGAGGTGGGGAACATTTCACCAAACTCGATCTTACTGCTGCGTACAACCAACTAGAGGTGACAGAAGAAACTAAGAAATTATTAGCATGGAGCACCCACAAGGGAATTTACGCTGTCAATCGTTTACCTTTCGGCCCGAAACCAGCAGCGGCAATTTTTCAGAGACGAATGCGAAAAGTATTACAAGGTGCAAAGGGTACACCTACATAGACGACATCACTGTTACTGGCAAGGACAGGAAAGAGCATCTGGCTAACCTTCACGAAGTATTGCAACGACTTGCCAACGCAGGATTTAAATTGAGCCTTAATAAATGTAAGTTCTTTCAGGAGGAAATAACATTTCTTGGCCATCGAATCAAACGCCATGGGTTATTCAAAGATGAAAAGAAGATTGAGGCCGTGATTAAGGCGCCACAACCAACAAACCCTACTCAGATCAAGGCGTTCATCGGGATAGTTAACTATTACGGAAAATTTATACCAGAATTAGCTAAAATTTTATCACCACTTTATAAACTGCAGGACGAAAGTACCTTTAAATGGACAAAGAAATATAAAGACGCTTTCGCCAAGGTCAAAAGAGAAATCACCGCTGACAGGAATTTAGTTCATTTTAACCCAGATCTACCTTTAAAATTAGTGTGTGACGCGTCTAACGAGGACATAGGAGCAGCATTGTTGCACGTGTTTGCGGATGGATCGAAGAAACCAATCGCATTTGCATCGCGAGTGCTAAAAGAGTCCGAGAAGAATTACGCAGTCACACATAAAGAAGCCTTAGCCATCTACTGGGATGTTTGCAAATTTTATCAATATCTCATGGGTAACGAGTTCTTATTGTGTTCAAATCACAAACCACTAAACGCACTTTTCGGGGAACACAAGGGAATTCCGACAATGGCAGCAGGCAGGTTACAAAGATGGGCGTTGTTCCTCAGTGGATTCAATTACAAGTTCCAGTACATCAAAGGTGAGGAAAACGGGGCGGCAGATAGATTGTCGAGACTACCATTGAACACAACGGAAACGCCACCTGAAGTTCCAGATTACTTAAATTTCCCATGAATGCTGATGATATCAGGAAAGCGACACGAGTCGACCCATAGCTAAGTAAAGTTTTTTTTATATGTGCGAGATGGATGGCCTGTAGAAGGCGACGATGAACTCAAGCCTTACCGACACAGAGCGAATGAGTTGAGCATTGAGAAAGGCGTACTCATGTGGGGATATCGCGTTCTGATTCCTCAAAATTACGAAACAACATGTTTGACGAATTGCACGGGGCACACCTCAGCATGAACAAGATGAAAGCAATCGCGAGACAATATTTTTGGTGGCCAAATGTCCACGCAGACATAGAGAATTTCGTGAAAAGATGTGAACCGTGCATGACCTTTGCAAAAAATCCCGAGAAGGCAAAGCTCGAGAAGTTTCCGAGTGCGAAGAAGCCATTTGAAAGAATCCATATAGACTTTTTGGGTCCATTCAAGGGCAAGATGTACCTCGTGATAATAGATGCATACTCGAAATGGCCTGAAATTTTCGAGATGTCCAGCACGGACACCGAGAAAACCATCGGAAAGTTGCGTGAAGTATTCAGTAGGTTTGGATTACCGGAAACGCTGTTCTCGGACAACGGGACACAATTTCACTCTGCTGAATTCGTAAAGTTCTGTAAAAACAACGGCATTACCCACCGAACTACATCACCCTACCATCCAGCGACGAATGGTCAGGCAGAAAACATGGTCGGAACCTTCAAAAGCAGTTTAAAGAAGAGTTTCGAGGATCCAAGGATTGCAGGTGTTAAGACAAACACGCTAATTCAAAGATTCTTAGCATCATATAGAAACACGCCTCACTCAACAACCGGTGAGACACCAGTGAAAAGAATGCTAGAAGTATTTTCATGGAACCAGAAATGTCGTTTTCAAGGAGGGCGAGGAAATCTACCTAAGAGACTACAAGAACCCCATGAAGCCAACGTGGAGAAGAGGAACCATAAAATCGAGATTGGTTAACAAAACATTCGTGTGCGAACCAGAAGGACGCGAGGGTGCATTAGTCAAGAGACACACGGATGAAATAGTCAAGCGAGGCAACTTCTACGCCACAGACGCGGAGAAGGTGAAATTATCTGTTTCAGATCCAGCAAATATGACGACTGGGCCGATTCCTGGAGCAGTAGACGAGCCAGAACCCGAGAAGACGGATTGGAACGTCAATTCTCGACCCAAAAGAAACATAAAACCAGTTCAACGTTTGAATCTTTGAAGTTTTTTGTATTGGTAAAATGTTTAAAATAAGTAACATAATGTAGTTCTCTCCGATGATGAGTTCAAAAAGTTTTTGATAAAACGACGAGTAATATTTGCTGGCGAAGGTATGTTCAACCAGGGCCCGCTCTAGGGGCGCACAACCTGGACATTTGTCCGGGGCGGCAAATCTAAGGGGCGACATTTTGGCTGGGGATGTGACAAAATATTGATAAGTTAAATACTCAATTAATCGAAATTAATACTTGTCGATTTTTTTGTAATAGCATTAAAAATGCACCTGGTTAACAATTTGTCACTAGGTACAGGTATTTTTTAATTTTTATTGTTTTGTCCTACATGAATGTTAATTATGTTTCATTTTTCTTCCTAAATATACGTTTTTATTTTAATTTAAAACCATTTGATTTTTATTTTAAATAAAAGATATTTAATTTTAAAACGTATATGTTTAGGGGCGGCAATTTGTCTTTTTGTCCGGGGCGGCGTAAACGCTGGAGCAGGCGCTAATTCAACCCTATTGAAGTTCGATTTAAAAAGGTTATAAATCCTACGTTATTTTTAGGTTGTTTCAATTTTTGGATTATATGGAGCATAATAGATAATAATAAATTGCCATTGCTTATAGAGATAGTACGGAACTTTATGTACTGAATTTGTTTTTAAAAGTCTCTCTTTCTAGATGTTTGCTAACAGAGAATCTAGATCTTTGGCACAAAAGATTGGGACATCTAAATTTTGAAAATATTTAAAAATTAAAGGATAAAGTAAATGGAATAAAATTTGAAGAAACAAAAGTACCATCGACAAAATTCGAGAAATGTATTGAAGCAAACTAAATTACCACACGATAAAACCCGGAATAGAGCACAAAAAACCGTTGGAATTAATTCATAGTGATCTGATGGGACCTATAACACCAATCTCCAATGACGATAAAAGGTATGCTTTGACGTTTATCGACGACTTCATGCATTTTACTGCTGCTTATATGGTTGAAAGTTAAACGGAAGTGCTTCGATACTTTAAGCTTTTTGTTCAAATGGCCTTAAGTCACTTCAATGTAAAAATCAGCAGGTTTAGGTGTGACAACGGGCGTGAATACATCTCCAGAGATATTAAGGAATATTTTGAAGAAAAAGTTATCGTATTCGAATACACCATAAGGTACACTCCTGAACAGAATGGGGTCGATGAAAGGATGAATCGTACCATCATGGAAAAGGCCAGATGTCTCATTATAGATTGCAGTTTAAGAAAATCATTTTGGAGTGAAGCTGTTAGAACGGCAATTTACATTATTAATAGGAGCCCAACGACTGCACTCGACGGTGATATTCCTGCAACTGCTTGGTACGGAAGAAAACCAAACCTAAGGGTATTTAGTTGTGTAGCGTATTTACTGAAACCAAAAGAACTGAGGCAAGGGAAATTGGAATCAAAGTCCTTGAAGTGTTATTTCATTAGATAATGTCCTATAGACCGTATGCTAGTGCTACATAAAAAATGTATCATGGTATTCCAAATACTGACCCTTGGTGTTCACTTTAAATACCCTGGCGAACGATTTGCTGTCTTCCCTGGAAAAATGAAAGATTTATGAAAACCAGAAAGTTTTCTTGGGATCAACATCACCAGAAAAAACGGAACTATGTTTCTTAGCCAACCACTCTACATAAAGAATCTTTTTGAAAAGTTTGACATGACGGACTGTAAACCTACTTCAACACCTATGGAAGCAAAACCTGAGATTGGTACATCAGAAAATACAGAAATAGATAAACCATACCGCGAGCTAATCGGATGCCTCATGTACTGTACTTGATGCTCGGAACAAGACCGGATCTCAGCGCTGCTGTGAACTTCTTTAGCCAATACCAAAATGTTCAATCTGAGATACTCTGGAAAGGCTTAAAGAGGATATTAAGATACTTGAAAGGAACTATGGATATGGGACTTCAATACATACATACATAAAATCACGCGTGTCCCACTTAGTGGGTTCGCACAAACCCGATAACAATAAGAACAACATCAACATCATACAACAAATCCTTACTCTTAAACATATTAAAGTGACCGATTTTCGGTAGCGAAATACCGCATCCGGATCACAATAATAGTTAGGAAACAATCATCCTTCGCCACACATTCCTATCTAAGAGACTTCTTTTGCCTCGGTCACATAATCGCATTCATACATGCTCTTCTTCTCTTCACACTTGGAAGCTCTCTCTCTCTTTAAGCACCCTACCAACCACATCCATCCACTTACACACTGGTCGGCCACCCAATCGAAAACCCTCAACTTCACCAAGATATATACGCTTAACAAGCCGTTCACTCGCCATTCTCTCCATATGACCAAAGCATCTCAACTGACTCACACCAACTTTCTTAATCACATTGTTCCTAACCATACATTCTTCATACACCAAATTATTCCTCACGTGATCCCGTCTGACATACCCACATACACCACGTAAAAACCTCATTTCCACGGCAGTCACTCTCTTTTTATGCTTCCCCGTCCATGCCAAGCATTCGCTTCCATACAGCAAAGCAGGCACTAGCACTCCATTATAAACACTTAACCGAGCATCCTTTGATTTCGTGCAAACGTACCCAGAGCACCCATTACCTTACATCCCGCACTCACTCTCCTTCCTATCTCTCGAAAAATTCGACCATCCCTCGACATCATGGTACCCAAATATACAAACTCATTTACCTGCTCCAGTTTCACTCCATCCACCAACACATTGCACTCAGTCAACAATTTACTCCTTTCAAATACTAACACTTTGGATTTATCAACATTCAACATCAGATTAATACTTCTTCCAACTACATGTATTCTCTCTATCATTCTCCTGAGTTGCTCTTCATTTTCTCCTAAAACAACTACATCATCAGCATGCACTAACGCAGGCACTACACTTTTACCAATATGTACACCATCCATTTTACTCAAAGCCCTCCGCAATAAAACATCCATATACAAGTTAAACAACCACGGATACATACCACAGCCCTGTTTCACACCAACATTTGTACGAAACCAATCACTCAACCTACCATCTATTCTCACAGCAGCCTCCTATGCTCATACAACGCTCGAATCACTCCCAGCCAGTTTCCATTCACACCGTACTCTCTGAGTACATCCCACAAATTATCTCGAAGAACGCTATCATACGCCTTCTTTAAATCAAGAAAGCCACGGAACACCTTCTTGTTCTTGCCAAGTGACTTGTCAACAATCATACGAAAGAAACTCAGGAACAAGCTTCAAAATAGAGCTATGAGAATCATCCTGAAATGTAGTAAATATACTAATATTGAAACTATGTTACATTCCTTAGGATGGCTATGTATTAAAAACTTTGTGGAATATAATGTTTTAATATTTATATACAAAATGTTAAATAATATGTTACCACAATATCTGACTAAAAATATTACTTTTGTGAATGATGTACATAATTATGATACACGCAGTGCTAACATGTTATATGTGTGTAAAACAAACAAAGTAAGAACTAGTATGTCTATATTTCATAAAGGTTTAATATTGTATAATAAATTACCTTCTATTGCCCAAGAGGCAAAAACAGTACGAGAATTTAAATTTAAGGTAAAAGAATTATTCTAAATATTTATATGTAATTTATCACGATACCATTTTTAATACGCATGTATTCTTGTAATATTTTGTATTATTGTAGCGCAATGCTGTTAATAAAGAATTATTATTATTTCAGGAAGTTATCACTTGGTATAGTGATGCAGACTGGGGAAGTTTACTGTCGACCTTAAGCGTTATTGTTCTTATAACTCCATTGGTCCCTTAATAACTACATGAATAGTTATATTATTCTTATTGGGAATTATGCAGTAAATAATTCAAATTGACAGATAGCAGGTTTTGTTTTTCATACAAAACCTACTGAAAAATACCAAAATACGTATAAAAACTAAATTCATTTAAATTTCAATGCATTTTTCTCAATATTTTTGTTAAGTAAAGATATAAAATGATTACATGGTTGAATTCAGAAAAAATACTCTATCGAATTGGTCTAAGGGCTATTGATAACTTCAGTTTGCGTTGTTCCACTTATGGTTAAAAGTTACCAGTAAGATAAATTTTCGTTAACGGCAAGATATCTAACAGTCAGTCAAACTACCAGTTAAGAGTTTTATCCAAAGAATATCGTACTGAGTGCACACGAATGGAAACACGAATTGAAGAAATGCAGAACAAATGGTATGGAACGTTTATGTTGTTTTGATGATATAAGATGTTTGTTAATATTAATTATTATAATAAATTAGTATAACAGTGATGATGAAGTATTGGATTTTTGATAATATTAATTTTCGAAAACAGTCTACAGTACGAGAAAGATATAATAATTTTAAAAAATGGGATGATTCAGAATTTTTTGAGGTTTCGAATGTCAAAGAATGCAGTTCTTTATTTGTCAGATAAAATTGAAGACCAAATATTGTTCTTATCTATTAGGTAAGTTTAAAGAAAGCATAATTTGAGAAATAAACACATATTTGTCTACATATGTTTTTCTGAATCACGAATCACGCTGTGTCTTCGATATGCCAGTTGTTGATAGCTTTACGATTTTATGCAACAGGATGTAAGTATATCGTGGATACTGGCCACAACTTAAACTAAAATATTTTTTTAATTGATTCCATGATGTCTTTTTTCTTTCCAAGAGACGGAATCTGTCTTCCTGGACTCAATTATAGTTTTATATTTGTCGACTAATTTAATTAAATTAGTTATTTCTGCGGTAGTAAAATAAACTGCTCTTTCTCTTTATCTATAATTTTCACCAATCATTTTTGCAAGTCGTATTTATCATTTTTTCTAAACGTTCAAACTGTGATTTGAACTACAACTGCACCAAAACACAGACAAGCGAAAAAGTAACCAAATTTCTATTAAAATTGTTGCAGCCAACTTGCCAACTTTTCAAAAATAACTCTACCCTAACACAATTTTAATCTTTCTGATAGCAATCTACCAGTTAGCTACCCGGAGAATAAAATATCATGGAGCAACCGAAAAATATTATTCTCTAGTTAAGACGGTAGAATAAATTTATCTAATAGATAGTAAACTGCTACTTTATCTGTACTTGGAACAACCGAGCCTAAGAGATATACGAGGTGTATTCTACTCGTAGAAATGAAATAACTTCTTTGATAAAAACATTTTATGACAATGACAAATTTTAAATGAATTATTTTTTTCTACGTTCCGTCGCCTTTAGATAAGCAAGATATTGTCTTGGTCAAAAAATTCATAGTCAGTTTTTAACGAATAAGCACAATAGGTAAAAATCGAAGACGATCCAAAACACGTGCAAGCAAAGCAGCTGTCAACAAGTAAGTGAACATTCAAAATGGCCGAGCTTGTCGACATAAGTGAGAGACATGAGTACCAACATAAAGCCACAAAAAGATCGAAATTCGAATATACGTAACCCGCGAAAATTCAAAATTCGCGATAGTTTTTGAACACACCTCGTATACCATCCAATTTAAAAAATATATAATTTTATGTTATAGTTTGAGAACCACTAGTTTCATTTTTTTTACTTCAATAATTATATGTCCCCCTTGATCTACTACAACTTTAATTTGAATGGTTTTCTTTTATTCTCAATAATAAACAAAAGAATCGTGTCCCGTATCCGAGAAACATCCTGTATTAATATAAAATTTCTATGCAATTTTATAAATATAGTTTACATTCGTCACATCAGTTGTTTTTTTTGTAAATATTTGAGATTAGACGCCAGAAGTTTGTTTTGCTATAGAAACGCACGCGAAACATTGAATTTATTGCAGAATATTTTTTTAATCTTTTTATTTTGGTAATAACGTTTCACTGACATGTTTACTTTCGTAAATTTCAAGTTATCATTAAATGTCATTTTGACGTTTAGAACCTTCTGTGAAAATCAAAATGGTCGTTGATGAAGCGCATACCTCACTGGGCTAGGGACGAGGCGGCGTAAATCAGCTGCGTTTTGAACAATGTCATTTTTAATTGCAATTTGTTCATTGTTTAAGATCGATTTGAGGAAAAATAAAAAATATGGGTCTATTATTTTCCATTACTCTATCAATTAAAAATGAAAAATCATGCATGATGTCATTAGTCTTTTTACCTCTCGCTAAGAGAGGTATTGCATTCATGCTAAAAATCGCATATCCAGATTTTATTGAATAAGCACGTTTTAAGGTCCCTACAATCCGATTTTAACATTTTTACGATGATGTCTGTGTGTGTGTGTGTGTGTGGATGTGTGTGTGTATGTGTGTGGGATGTTGGAAGGACGGTTACTCAAAAACTATAAGACTTTAAATTTTTTTAACTACGTATTTCCCAATCGGACATTCATGGGAAGATCTGAAAAGGTTTTGGTAACAATTGGACAACCGGAAGTAGAAGATTCTTGAAAAAAAATCTTTTAAATAATATTTTTTGAAATTTTTTCTTGATAATATTAAAGAAAAATAAATTCTCTTTCTGATACATTTAAATATTTTACAATATATTCTATAGATTTAGAGATAGAAGAAATATAGTATGTAAAATAATCTGTTATAATAAATTTTACAGCCGAAAGAATGGCCATGGAAAATAGTTGAAAATTTAATTTGTTTGTAACTGACAGATAATGTCAGTGTCAGAAATCCGAAGACATTACTGAAGACTTTTTCTGGGAAGTACATACATTATATTATTTCTTAATGTATTAATAGAATTGGAAACATTTCGAAAAATTAGAAGAGGACAAAATTTCTTCATCAAAAATGAATTTAAAATTAAACAATCTAAATATATATGGAATAGATATATGCGTAAGTAGAATTTTTGGTGTAGAGTGTAGGTATACAAGAAATGTTAAATACAATAGGGAGCGAGCAGTCATATGATTTTGTTGGCCTTGACAAACAGATATGGGGGCCCATGTCAGAATGATAGCTAGTAATTATGTATATAGATGTCAAATATCATAATTTCTCATTCTAAATTTAGTGATTTTCCAATTCCATGTGGAGCAGAATTAAATGTTAAATATCTAAGGCATACAAGTAAACTTTAAACTCCTGGTGATAAATTAACTACGTAAATTTAGAAAATCTTGAAATTTTTAATGAAACATTCTAACATTTGACATCTATGTACATAATTACTAATTATCATTCTGAAACGGGCCCACACATTTGCTTGTCAAGCCCAAAAATGTAACATTACCGTTCGCGCCCTATACTTATGTAACCAAAAAAAGGAAGTGGCGAGAGGTATTGTGCTGGCCACAACAGATTTTTTTCAGGGGGGTGAAACTGCATACAGAAACGTGATAACAAGTTTCAATCTAGTTGCGTTTGGAAATACTTCCTGACCCTTTCATAGATGGCTTTAGTAGTACAAATTTTACAGGAATTCTCAAACTTTAATGTCAAAATACTATAAAAAAGTAACATACGTTTGAGAACTGCTGTAAATTTCCCACAATTCTCTATTGCATCGTTTGAAATTCTTTGACATTTAAAACTGTTATTTGTGAATTCGTATCTTTATTGCAATATATTACTTTATTATTCAATATATTTTCGGTAAGTATATTAGTTTTCATACTAGCATTATTATACGGGGGTGATATAAAATATAACAACAAATTAATATTTCAGAAAAAAATCACATGAAATATTTGTAACTCCTGCATAGTGAAGACACATTCTTGCAGAAGCTTACAGTGCCCAATAGAAGAAATAGTTTATGGAAGTGGACCAGGAGAATTTACATCATGGTGGTGCTCTTAGATATTTACACCGTAGAAGAGCAGCAAAATATTACATTATTAGGCGAAAGGACGTGAAGCTTCATAAGATTCATCAAAGAATGTTGAAATAGTATGGTGTCAGTTTTAAGAAAAAATGAGTATAGAAGAGGGTAGATTTGTTAAAAAGTGGACGAACATCGATAACCAGGTCAATGAAGCAGTGCATTTCTGGCAGACATTTAAAGTAACATCCCTTTTTTGAAATAACATTACCTCTTGTAATAATAATTCAAATTTTTGATTCCTTGAGTAGTATGTTCTTAAATTTTAATAGTTGTCGCCGTGTAGTTTGAGATTTGTAGTTATTTATTTGATTTAAATAATGTAATGTATATATTTTAAAATAAAGACATTAACATATTAAGTACTGTACTTTTTTTTTATAGTTCAACATATATTACACATTTATTGATAATGTCTTTAATAAATTATCTATTTTCGATAGATTTTTTATTAATTACATTATCAAGAAATAAAATTTAAAGTTTCAAATAATTCAAAATGAATTCATATTTCCCGCGACTTTCTCGGCTGTCAAATTTAGTTCTCTGACCTTTTCATAGACGGCACTAAAACTTGTTATCACGGTTTATAAGGGAGATACCCAATCTTCTACTATATATTTTCCTTAATCTATGCTTTTTTTCATTAAATGTCAACATACAAAATATTCACTTATCTCTTTCACGGCACTCTATGTAAACAAATAATGTGAATCCATTTATTCCATTCATAGCATCTTTAAATAAAATTAATATAAAACTTGATGCATTTTTCTGAAAAAAAAAATAGTTTTGCGAGGGTCTGAAAATATTATATCCTTAAATTCAAAATTAAATTCTCTAAAAAATAAACAGATACAATAATATAGATTCCCATTTAAAATAAATAAATTAGGTCTCCAATTTTTAGAAACACTGGTGGAAAAAAAATTCTGTTCGTTACTTTAGCCTTGTAAAATATATATTTAATTATTATAACTCTTATAGTTCTCGATATAGCAATAGTGACACTGAATTGAATAGCGATGATTTTTATGCCATAAGCTAAACAAATATATATTTTAAAACATAAATAAAATAATAAATAAAATTTAGTTAAAAACTTTATTTTCTTACTAACGAAAATAGCAACGCAATTCAAACTTAAATAACAAGGTGGAGTTCAATACACCCCTAACCAGTTTAAACAAATCTTCCTTCTACAGAAAGGCAGTAGAAGACGCTGATACCAATTTAGCAGAACTTTTAGAAGTTTGCTAGGATATATCAGACGTCAGACACCACATTGTTAATGCCGCGTTTAGTAAAATGAAAGTAGTAAAATATCATAAACTTACCTCTAAATGTTTCGTATCTAAAGCCAATTGACATGCTTCCCTTGTTCCTCGCACATTCATCAGTACAGCATCCGTAAGTGAATCATCAAAGCGTACCGATGCAGCAATATGAAAAATTATATGTACATTATCTATAATTATTTGCCTGTCTTCACAACTTAGCCCTGAATCAAATCAACATTATATACCTACATATACAGAATGTTTCAGACCACCCATTCCAGGCTTTTTTTTCAGAACGACGTGCTATAGGTTCAAGAAAAAAAATTGCATAACATAATTCTATCTGAAGAATTTAGTGGTAGTAGTCTCGATTTCCGGAATTTACCGGAAATGGGTGCAACTATACTCAAGTTCAAAATTTTAAATGGGAACCTAGGTCATGTGTGGTATCGTTGGATGTACATTCTAAAAACAAACAACTTTTGTCGGAAATATTTTTTTATATTAGGTATTATTTACGAAATAAATACAAAAAGCTGTTTTTTGCATGATCGGGTTTTTTTAATGTTTGCCGATAGGATTTTCAAGGCAAAAGGTTTTATTTACAAATTACTGATCGGTAAATGATGTGTATCACTTACTTAATTTTGTGCGTCGATCGTGCAAAAAACGTAATAAGCATTACGGTCAGTAAGTGCTCTTCTACCGGTATCGGATGTATTGAGTCATCCTCAACCGGTAGGACCTTAATTCTTAAATAACTATAAATATTCGAATTGCCTTCCGCCTTGATCAGTGCATTTTTGTAGCCGATGTCGGACATTGTTGACTGCGCTTAGCAATTTATTTTCACTCAGCGAAACAGTGATTAAAAGTAGCAAATGTCAAATTAAACAACTGAAAAACAAGAATAAGCTGGCTATGCACCGATTAAGATGGAAAGAACATTATATAATACCTAATATAAAAAAATATTTCCTAAAAAAGTTGTTTGTTTTGAGAATACACATCCAATGATACCACACATGACCTAGGCTCCTATTTGAAATTTTGAACTTCAGTGTTGTTACGCTTACTTCCGATAAATTCCGGAAGTCGAGACTACTACCACTGAATTCTACACATAGGATTATGTTGTGGTAATTTTTTTCCTGAACCTCTAGGACGTTGTAGTTCTGAAAAAAAGCCTGGGGCGGGTGGTCTGAAACACCCTATATGTATAAAAAAAATATTACAAATATTTATGTTCAAAACATACCTAAATTAATTTGTGTAACGTCGCCAGCCAAAGGAATTACTTTTTGCTCTATTTTTAAATTGGGTTGTTCTTTTTTTATACGTTCAAATATCTAATAACGAAAAGCATTATTAATTACTAAATAATATAATTTACCCTCAGAATATCTAATTTATAACCAAATTCTAAACGCCAAATTATGTTAATACGAAAATCTGTTTATTCTGTTATGGTCACCAGATAATGTGATTTCAGTATGACCTCTTTAATCCGAACATGCTTTAATCCGAACCTACAGTAATCCGAACAGCGACACCTCGGAGCAATCATCCGAACAACGTCTCGTTAATCCGAACAGCAAAGTGATTCCTGCTACCTAAATGAGGGAATCACTTGGTTTCATGTTCTCTGTTATCTAAATGAGGGAATCCCTTGATTTCATATTCTCTAAGAACTGCTCTGTTTACTGTTCATTGTTCATTAGACCTTTGTCTGATACTGAGTTAAGTTTACACTGCAATTTAAAGCTAAGATGACTTCCAAAAGAAAATACGTTACTTTATAGAGGCGGGTACCACAGTGACCAGTTATCGAAAAAATACAATGTGGGAAAATCAACGATTTGCGACATCAAAAAAACTACATATACTACCTATACCTGGTTTTTACAGCAAAGATCTAGTGGTAAAAAGATGATTGACTATGTACATACGTATGATTTTTTAACACAAAATTGAATTATTTTAGGTGTGCCCATATCGGGAGAAATTTTGTGTGAAAAGGCACTATTCTTTTTTGGTCAGACTCACAACGATGACAATTTCAAAGCTAGCTCCGGATGGCTCGATAAGTTCAAAAACAGATACAGAATTCGACAACTATCAATTACAGGAGAAAAATTATCGAGTAATGAGGCTGCTGTTGAGCCATTTAAAAACGTGCTTCGAAATAAAATAGCAGAAATGTAGTTGTGTCCAGATCAAATTTACAATGCCGACGAAAGCGGACTTTTCTGGAAATTACTTCCTCAAAAAAACATTTGCTTACCAAGCTGAAACATCAGCTCCAGGTAGAAAAATGAACTGTAATGCCTCCGGCACACATAAAATGAGATTGTTTGTAGTGGACAAATCTCAAAAGCCACGAGCTTTTGGAAATAAACCGCTGCCGGTGAGGTACCAAGGACAGAAAAGAGCCTGGGTTACCAAAGAAATTTTCAAGGACTGGTTTTACAGAGATTTTGTTCCAACAGCTGAATTTAGAAGCCAATACACTTTTGATTTTAGACAATGCCTCAGGACACCCTGAAGATAAAAAAAATATTGTAATGTTTTTGCCGTCAAATGTAACTCCCTTAGTGCAAGCGATGGACCAAAATGTGATTCAAGCGATCAAGTTAAATTCCTGCAAGAGGCTTTTAAAAAAAATTGTTGCTTTCGAAGGCGCAGATATTTTTGCAGAACTGAAGAAAGTTAATTTGAAAGATGTTATTGGATTATCAAGAAGATGGGAAAATGTGAGGCCGAAACCTATCCAAAAGTCCTGGACTAAACTTCTTACACCACATCTTGATGATGGTTGGGCTGAAGACGATAATCTTCCACTATTACAGTGGAGGGACAGAATGGAGGTGGAGGGTATAGAAAGACAAATAAACGAGGTTACTGCGCTAATAAACCAAATTTCTGAAGATGTCACACGACAAGAAGCTCTTGAGTGGGCTATCGGACATGAAGAATCATGGGAATCCACAAACGATATGGATATTTTCGAACATATTCAGAATGAATCAAGCTCCGACGAAGAAGTAGAAGTGATACCAGGACATGTAAAGCACAAAGAGGCAGTCAGAAGATTTGAAACGTGTTTGAAGTGGGCTGAAGAAAATGATGAATCGGAACACCACATTCTAATTCTATCGGAAATGAAAAACGAGCGAAAAAGGTAGAAGAAGCGAACATTAAACAGAGCAAAATCACCGAATTTTTCACAGTTTCTTAGATTTACTATTGACTTTAGTATAGATTTATGTAATATGCCTATATGTACTTTATTTTGTTATTCATATGTAGCAAGTACAGCTGCTTTTTAATTTTATATTTGAAAATAAAGAGCATTTTTTTATTGTGAGAATGTGGAAATTCTTAGTGAATTAAGAAAATGGATATTTTCCGTCATTTGTTCGATAATCCGGATCAACCTGCGCATTTTTTAGTTCGGATTAAAGAGGTCCAACTGTATATGTATTTGCCAGAAAAAATCTTCAGTAAAATCTCTGGATTTTTTACACTGACATGTGTCAGTTACAAACATTTAAATTTTTTTTTATTGGTTTCCATGACATTATTTGTGCTGTGTGATTTATTACAACATAAATCTATAAAAGATACAATAAAATATTTATATGTATCAGATAGAGAATTTCCTCTTCTTTTACTAGCAAGAACAAAAATTATCAAAAAATATATTTAGAAGAATGTTTTTAAGAATCTGCTACTTCCGGTTGTCCAATGATTACCAAAACCTTTTCAGCTCTTCCCAGTAATGTCCGATTGAGAAATGCATAGTTAAACAGATATTAATTATTAGAACTTTTGAGAAATCGTCCTTCCCACCGACCAACATACACACACACACACACGCACACACACACACACACACATACATCCACACACACACACACACACACACACACTTCGTTATGTAACATGTATTACAACATGCTTTACAGTATGCATGGGCCTTTATTCAGTGTAGATGGGCCTTCAAATAGTATAATTTGTGCAAGCTACCCTCATCGCAAGAATTTTAAATTGTTTTTGGGTTTTTATATTTATGGTATGGTATGTTGAAATATTTGTGTGTGAATGGTTTCATTGCATTTAATATCAAATATTAATTATTTAGTTAAATTTTACAAGTAGGTAATTGCCGCTTTGCAGCAGTTACATGGCTTCAGGGTCGTCGAAATTATGTTTCTCATCGAATTGTCCGCCAGCTTCACACTCATCATTAGATAATATACTATTATTTGAATCAAATTTTCCTGGAAAGAATTTTTAAGTACTTACTGGATCTGAGGTGAATTCTTGAACCCTGTCTTCTATTAGCTTACCCCGCTTTGGACGGACTAATATATACATGGTACCAACATTGGGGCAACTGCGCAGAAACTTCTCTATTAGTGCCTTTCCAAGAAAACCTGTTGCACCAGTAATGAAAATATTTTTTCTGAAATAATATTCCGGTATGGTAGGTATAGACGATGAAGTCATTCTTATATTGGTTAATTGGCCTCTGAAATAAAATTAAAAAGTTATTCGTACCTATTGTCGAATGTACATAATACAAGCACTGGAGAATTTATTGTAATATGTTACCGTACCAGAGATTTATTACGGAAGCACAGAAGGGCTAAAGGTAAAAATACAGTGGTACCAAGATATACGATTTTTCTTCGTTCATGTTCGCGGTTCATAACTTGAGAAGTTCATAGCTTAAAAAGTTCGTATCTCGGAACTTAGTTTTGTATTTTATTTTATGGGCATCAATTAAAAACGCGTTCGTCGCATACTAGATAAAAATATAAAAACTAACAACTAGAGATGGTTTAGCGCTGAACGTGTATATGTTACAGTTAAAGTATACATTTCAGTCAGTGCATACACTGTCTAGTTTATGTATACTTCCACTAGCTGTTTTAGTGAAAGTATAAATTATTGCGTTGCCCACGCAACATGCCCACCCAAACTGCCCGCCCAAACTGCCCACCCAACAATGTAGGCGTATAAATTTTATAAAAAAAAACAAACAGAAACAATACCTAACGCACAGAACTCGGATTTAAGTAGACAGTGACAAAAGAAGGTGTATACACTAACTAGTCAATGAATACATTAACTAGATAAAGTATGCACTATATAAAATAATTTATACTTTCACTAAAACAGCTAGTGGAAGCATACATCAACTAGATAGTGTATGCACTGACTAAGTTGATACTTTAACTGTAACATATATACTCGTACGCTACAGCACCAGTTCTCTGCATCTGCATTATTTAACAGGGTAGAGGTAAGTGTAATAACAAATAAATAACTTCTTATAACCTTTTCTAAATTATAGTTTCAGGAACAATATTTCAACTTTGTTATCTTTGATAGTCAAAATTCTGTTTAGAAATAATTATCATTTTTCCCACAGCGGCTAGTTTAGTCTAGATGTCAGCGGTCTAAGTTATTTATAGTTTGGACAATTAAGTCTAGAAGTTATTGCAAGCCTACTTGCAGAGTTGATATTTTGATATGAATGCCATTTAATGATACCCTTTAATCCTTCAGATAATCCTCTCACGAAGATGATAACGGTTTTAGTTTTTAGGTAGTTGGGTTTGTACTCTTACGGAGTAAACATGTAGAGTTTTAGTTTTGGCTCGCGTTATGCATAACGCGAGTATTTTGGCCTAAGGATGCAGCGGCTTCGTTAGAATTTAGTTATGTTTAGTATAATTAGTAATTAATAATATTAAGTTAGTCAAGTTTAAATGTAAATAATTGCTCTAGCAGAACCCAACGAAATGCATTCTACGATGAAGTATAGACATTAATAAACTAGTATAAATTATATCCCTTTTAATTACCACATACTAACCGATTAAAACCATATTATATCAGAATGAATCAATATACCGTATTTTCATTCTAACATTGAGCTTTGTAAATTAATTGCTCTAGCAGAACCCAACTAAATGCATTCTACCATGAAGTATAGATGTTAATAAACCAGTATAAATTATACCCTTTTTAGTTACCACATACTAACCGATTAAAACCATATGATATGAGAATGAATCAATATACCGTATTTTCATTCTAACATTGAGCTTTGTAAATTAATTGCTCTAGCAGAACCCAACAAAATGCATTCTACCACGAAGTATAGATGTTAATAAACCAGTATAAATTATACCCCTTTTAGTTACCACATACTAACCGATTAAAACCATATTATATGAGAATGAATCAATATACCGTATTTTCATTCTAACATTGAGCTTTGTAAATTAATTGCTCTAGCAGAACCCAACAAAATGCATTCTACCATGAAGTATAGATGTTAATAAACCAGTATAAATTATACCCTTTTTAGTTACCACATACTAACCGATTAAAACCATATGATATGAGAATGAATCAATATACCGTATTTTCATTCTAACATTGAGCTTTGTAAATTAATTGCTCTAGCAGAACCCAACAAAATGCATTCTACCATGCAGTATAGATGTTAATAAACCAGTATAAATTATACCCTTTTTAGTTACCACATACTAACCGATTAAAACCATATGATATGAGAATGAATCAATATACCGTATTTTCATTCTAACATTGAGCTTTGTAAATTAATTGCTCTAGCAGAACCCAACAAAATGCATTCTACCACGAAGTATAGATGTTAATAAACCAGTATAAATTATACCCCTTTTAGTTACCACATACTAACCGATTAAAACCATATTATATGAGAATGAATCAATATACCGTATTTTCATTCTAACATTGAGCTTTGTAAATTAATTGCTCTAGCAGAACCCAACAAAATGCATTCTACCACGAAGTATAGATGTTAATAAACCAGTATAAATTATACCCCTTTTAGTTACCACATACTAACCGATTAAAACCATATTATATGAGAATGAATCAATATACCGTATTTTCATTCTAACATTGAGCTTTGTAAATTAATTGCTCTAGCAGAACCCAACAAAATGCATTCTACCATGAAGTATAGATGTTAATAAACCAGTATAAATTATACCCCTTTTAGTTACCACATACTAACCGATTAAAACCATATTATATGAGAATGAATCAATATACCGTATTTTCATTCTAACATTGAGCTTTGTAAATTAATTGCTCTAGCAGAACCCAACAAAATGCATTCTACCACGAAGTATAGATGTTAATAAACCAGTATAAATTATACCCCTTTTAGTTACCACATACTAACCGATTAAAACCATATTATGTGAGAATGAATCAATATACCGTATTTTCATTCTAACATTGAGCTTTGTAAATTAATTGCTCTAGCAGAACCCAACAAAATGCATTCTACCATGAAGTATAGATGTTAATAAACCAGTATAAATTATACCCTTTTTAGTTACCACATACTAACCGATTAAAACCATATGATATGAGAATGAATCAATATACCGTATTTTCATTCTAACATTGAGCTTTGTAAATTAATTGCTCTAGCAGAACCCAACAAAATGCATTCTACCACGAAGTATAGATGTTAATAAACCAGTATAAATTATACCCCTTTTAGTTACCACATACTAACCGATTAAAACCATATTATATGAGAATGAATCAATATACCGTATTTTCATTCTAACATTGAGCTTTGTAAATTAATTGCTCTAGCAGAACCCAACAAAATGCATTCTACCATGAAGTATAGATGTTAATAAACCAGTATAAATTATACCCCTTTTAGTTACCACATACTAACCGATTAAAACCATATTATATGAGAATGAATCAATATACCGTATTTTCATTCTAACATTGAGCTTTGTAAATTAATTGCTCTAGCAGAACCCAACAAAATGCATTCTACCACGAAGTATAGATGTTAATAAACCAGTATAAATTATACCCCTTTTAGTTACCACATACTAACCGATTAAAACCATATTATGTGAGAATGAATCAATATACCGTATTTTCATTCTAACATTGAGCTTTGTAAATTAATTGCTCTAGCAGAACCCAACAAAATGCATTCTACCATGAAGTATAGATGTTAATAAACCAGTATAAATTATACCCTTTTTAGTTACCACATACTAACCGATTAAAACCATATGATATGAGAATGAATCAATATACCGTATTTTCATTCTAACATTGAGCTTTGTAAATTAATTGCTCTAGCAGAACCCAACAAAATGCATTCTACCACGAAGTATAGATGTTAATAAACCAGTATAAATTATACCCCTTTTAGTTACCACATACTAACCGATTAAAACCATATTATATGAGAATGAATCAATATACCGTATTTTCATTCTAACATTGAGCTTTGTAAATTAATTGCTCTAGCAGAACCCAACAAAATGCATTCTACCATGAAGTATAGATGTTAATAAACCAGTATAAATTATATCCCTTTTAATTATTTTATACTAACTGATTAAAACCATATTATATGAGAATGAATCAATATACCGTACATTCATTATAACATTGAGAATGCATTTTGTTGGGTTCTGCTAGACCAATTAATTTACAAAGCTCAATGTTACAATGACAATACGGTATATTGTTTCATTGTCATATAATATGGTTTTAATCGATTAGTATGTGGTAATTAAAAGGGATATAATTTATACTGGTTTATTAACGTCTATACTTTATGGTAGAATGCATTTTGTTGAGTTCTGCTAGAGCAATTAATTTACAAAGCTCAATGTTACAATGAAAATACGGTATATTGTTTCATTCTCATATAATATGGTTTTAATCGATTAGTATGTGGTAATTAAAAGGGATATAATTTATACTAGTTTATTAACGTCTATACTTTATGGTAGAATGCATTTTGTTGGGTTCTGCTAGAGCAATTAATTTACAAAGCTCAATGTTAGAATGAAAATACGGTATATTGATTCATTCTCATATAATATGGTTTTAATCAGTTAGTATGTGGTAATTAAAAGGGATATAATTTATACTGGTTAATTAACGTCTATACTTCATGGTAGAATGCATTTTGTTGGGTTCTGGTAGAGCAATTAATTTACAAAGCTCAATGCTATAATGAAATTACGGTAAATTGATTCATTCTCATATAATATGGTTTTAATCAGTTAGTATGTGGTAATTAAAAGGGATATAATTTATACTGGTTAATTAACGTCTATACTTCATGGTAGAATGCATTTTGTTGGTTCTGGTAGAGCAATTAATTTAGAAAGCTTAATGTTAGAATGAAATTACGGTAAATTGATTCATTCTCATATATTATGGTTTTAATCGGTTAGTATGTGGTAATTAAAAGGGATATAATTTATACTGGTTAATTAACGTCTATACTTCATGGTAGAATGCATTTTGTTGGGTTCTGGTAGAGCAATTAATTTACAAAGCTCAATGCTATAATGAAATTACGGTAAATTGATTCATTCTCATATAATATGGTTTTAATCAGTTAGTATGTGGTAATTAAAAGGGATATAATTTATACTGGTTAATTAACGTCTATACTTCATGGTAGAATGCATTTGGTGGGTTCTGGTAGAGCAATTAATTTACAAAGCTCAATGCTATAATGAAATTACGGTAAATTGATTCATTCTCATATATTATGGTTTTAATCGGTTAGTATGTGGTAATTAAAAGGGATATAATTTATACTGGTTTATTAACGTCTATACTTTATGGTAGAATGCATTTTGTTGGGTTCTGCTAGAGCAATTAATTTAGAAAGCTTAATGTTAGAATGAAAGTACGGTATATTGATTCATTCTCATATAATATGATTTTAATCGATTAGTATGTGGTAATTAAAAGGGATATAATTTGTACTGGTTTACTAACGTCTATACTTTATGGTAGAATGTATTTCGTTGGGTTCTGCTAGAGTAATTAATTTACAAAGCTCAATGTTAGAATGAAAGTACGGTATATCGATTCATTCTCATATAATATGGTTTTAATGGGTTAGTATGTGGTAATTAAAAGGGAAATAATTTATACTGGTTTATTAACGTCTATACTTTATGGTAGAATGCATTTTGTTGGGTTCTGCTAGAGCAATTAATTTACAAAGCTCAATGTTAGATGAAAAGTACGGTATATTCATTTAATATTATTTTAATCGATTAGTTAGTGGGTATATAGTTTATTAACATCTAAACTTAATGGTAGAATACATTTTGTTGGGTTCTGCTATAATCAGTTGGATATAGAATTTATAACTCTTATGTTAATCGTAGTAATTATTTTTTTTTACTTTTTTGTCTTAATTTATTTAAATCTTCAATAAATAAGTGGCAATTAAATGGCAATTAATTCCTACACACTAATATTTTATAATGTAACGCATTACAGCCCAGGGGACTGCTAACTTGATTGTCAAGCTAGCAGTCCCCCTGTATCTTTTTTAAAAAAGTGGCAATTAAATTGGCATTGTGGTAATTAATTGGCAAATAAATAGCAAAAAAATATGTACTAGTTTTCATTAGGTTCTGCTGACATGGGCCTGCTAGCTATACGCAGCCAGAATATACGCCGGGGAAGACTAATGTTGTGGCTGATCATCTATCCAGACCCAACTGCGAAGCTCAAGAAACGTGCGAGGTTTGCACAGTAACGATTGAATTACCACTTGAAAAAGAAGAAGTTTACGTCCCAGAGATTACACCATGTTTAAAAAGATTGGCTCAATATCTACAAGACGCAAAAACAAGAAATGAAGCCGAACAGGACCGACAAAAGAAGTACATGGATGAGCATCGTCAGTCGGCACCTTTGTATCAACAAGGTGACAAAGTCCTTTTGAAGACCCACTTACTAAGTCGAGCGGACCAGGGATTAACATCCAAATTTCTCCCGCTCCGTGATGGACCGTACCTCATCCATGCTGTTGTGGCGCCGACAACCTTCGAGTTGGCAGAGACAAAGACTCCCCGTATTAGTATAGGTAAGTTCCACAGCAGTGAACTAACCCCTTTCGTCTGCCTAGAAGGAGATGAGGATACAATCCCAGAGTACCCAAAAAGAAAACGTGGACGACCGAGGAAGAATCCCGAACAACTTCCTGGTCCTGGTTCCTCCGCGAGGGCGCTTTCCCGGAACCAGAGGGGGAGAGTGTAACGACCATCTTTCCCCACCCCTACAATACATACCACAACTCGAGCCCAGCAGAGCATCGAGTCGACCGGGCTGTCAGTCGTGCATATTTCATCTGTGAGAGAGGTCGTTTCACTTGTTTCATGCAAAATGTATTGTAATACTTATAAATTTGAACTTTTTTGTAATATTTTATAAATAAACTTGTTATCTGACACACGAAGTGTTATACGTATTATTTATTAAATATCTACGTTTGAAGACAAAATATAATGTGATATTCGGAGTAAAAGGGTGCCTCGCATTCAATTGTCCGACGCCACACTCGGAGACAAAGTGCTCATTACACAATAATAAATCATTAATTCTTCAAATTAGTATTTATTGCATGGCGATTTACAGGTAGGTCCTGAAAGTTTCCGATTTAGTAAAATATAGTATATATTTTACACTCTCCCCCTCTGGTTCCGGGAAAGCGCCCTCGCGGAGGAACCAGGACCAGGAAGTTGTTCGGGATTCTTCCTCGGTCGTCCACGGTTTCTTTTTGGGTACTCTGGGATTGTATCCTCATCTCCTTCTAGGCAGACGAAAGGGGTTAGGAAAATCTACCAAGGATGAAGAGCGGTCTCTACAAAACTGTATTGGTTATGTAAGTTGGTTTCCTTTCTATGTCAGACTCCTCGTGTTCATTCATTATTTCCATAGAGGATAATATTAGTGAAAACGAGTTAGAAACAGATTTTTCAAACGTAAATAATAATTTAGATCTTAGTTCAATTAGCGAAATTTTGTCTAATTTAATTATAAACGAAAGTGGCAATTCAACAAATAATTTAGTTATGGCGCAACCACAAGTAGCAAAATTCGAAAGCAAATTGTTAGAAATAGTACCTAGATTCGATGGAAATCCATCAGAACTATCAGGATTTTTAGAAATAGCAAGTGCTCTTGTTAAAACTTATTGGGACCCAAATCCCGAAAATATTAATTGTGTGCAAAATATATATGCAAAATTATGCGGCTCAGCACGCCAAGTTTATTCCACGTGCACATCTAAAGATTGGAAAACTGTGAAAGATGCACTAGTCGCGCATTTTGGCGATCAATGCGATGAGAATGGCTTATTATTCGATTTAGATCAGCTCCGTCAGAAAGACACATTGAATCCCCCTTACAATTTTATACTAGAGTAATGCATAATTTAAGTGCATTACATAACTACGTAGATATTCACGAAATTATCGAAAACATTAAAACTGTGAAAAAGAATAACACCCAAGCTTTAAAAATATTCTTAGTAGGTTTAAAAGAACCATTAGGCTCTACAATCCGAGCCATGAAACCCAAAGATTTAGCAGAAAGTAGACAATTCATTATTTCCGAAAATAATATTAGACATTTACAAAAACTCGTATACGAAAAAAATATAACTTCTACACAAAAACCACATCCAAACACATACAACTCAAGACAAATTCAATTTCCCCGACATCCACCAGCTTTACCCTATAATTACCCACACTTTCAAAATTTTCAAAGAATTCCATTTCAACAATTTCCTAGCAACCCCATCCATCTACAACCCCGACAAGTACAGGCACCACAAAGATTCTTTTGCAACCAGCAAGTATTTGGGAATAATAACCCAAAAAGTAAACGCTATAAATGATTGAAAACCCCAGGGCTCTACAAATCGCCCCATTCATCCTAAACCCACACCTATGAGTGGAATATCTCATGGAACCTTTCCAGGACAAAACACTAGGTTACAAAGACCTCAAAATCAAAGATCACCAAATTTTGTCTTTGAAGAGTTACATAACTTAGAACAACCTATACATACTACACAAGTTGATGATTCCACAGAATTTGACTACGACAACTACGAGGCTGATAATACAGTGCAGTACTCACATGAAAATATTTTTTATGTAGCTGAGGACTTTGAAAATTACACTTACGAACCAGAGTTAGTTGAAAATAATCAAAATTTTCCCCAAACGAGCCATCCAACGAAGCAAACGTAGAATTAAATGCAATATACGATAAAAGGGATCTACCATTTAATAAAATTTCGAACCCACCATTAAAACTATTGAATGATACAGGAGCAACAAAATCATTTTTGAATCCGGAATTAGCTGAAAAATATTTTAAAAACAATATAAAGAAAGAAAATTTCACGATCTCTACTATATTTCAAACAGCAAAAAGAGATTCTTGCATTGAAATTCCAGCGTTTCCAGAATTTAACGTTGGCAAAACCATTAAATTTTATTTGTTTAAATTTCAGCATTTCTTCGACGGTTTAATTGGCTATGACACCCTAAAAGATTTAAATGTACAATTAGATTTAAATTATTCACTTTTAAAAACCCCAAACACGATATTGAAATTATCTCACTACGAATCGAGAAGAAAATTATTATTTTTTGCCCGAATAGAACCATGCACTTTGGAAACATTAAAAATACCAGTAAACGCAAAAAACGGAGATATAGTCATCCCATAAACAAAAATTTCGAACTGTATAATAAGAAAAGGAGTATCAAATTGTCAAAATGGATACGCCCCAGTTGATATTTATAACAGCACGTATCAACCCCAAGAAATTTATTTGTATGATCCAATCAATACCAACCCTTTTAATAGTGCTGAATTTGAATTATTTAATGTCACAATTCGTAATAATTATGACGACAGTGACACATCTAATAAATTTGAAATAATGAACTCATTACGCACTGAACATATGAATGCGGAAGAAAAACAGCAAATTGAGAAACTTTTAAAATCATTTACTGATATATTTTATCGCGAAGGTACACCATTAACTTTTACGAATAAAATAAAGCACATAATTATTACAACTGACGAAATTCCTATACACATACATACTAAATCTTACAGATACCCATTCATACACAAACCCGAAGTTGAACGACAAATAAATAACATGTTACAACGAGGTATTATTAGACCAAGCGATTCTCCATGGTCATCGCCTATTTGGATTGTGCCAAAAAAGGCTGATGCATCAGGACGCCAAAAATGGCGCATAGTTGTCGATTATCGAAAGATAAATGAAAAAACTATAGACGACCATTATCCAATTCCCAATATATCTGACATATTAGACAGACTAGGACGATCACAATACTTTTCCACGCTAGATCTCGCGAGTGGATTTCACCAAATTGAAATTGCACCCCGACGACGTACAGAAAACAGCATTTAATGTCGAACACGGACACTACGAGTTCTTACGAACTCCATTTGGTTTGAGAAAAATGCTCCATCAACTTTTCAGAGAGTCATGAACAATGTTTTAAGAGAATTTCTTAACAAAATCTGTTTTGTTTTCATGGACGACATAATAGTATTTTCTGCATCTCTTCAAGATCACATTGTAAATTTAAAACAAATATTCCAAAAATTACGCGAAAGTAATCTTAAAGTCCACCTCTATAAGTCCGAATTTCTAAAAAAGGAAGTTACTTTTCTTGGCCATTTAGTTACATCTGAAGGAATCAAACACATTCCGGAAAAAAATAAAGTTATTCAAAATTACCCTTTACCAAAAACAAGTAGAGAAATAAAAGCATTTTTAGGACTACTTGGTTACTATCCGAAATTCATTAATAATTTTGCGAAATTGCCAATGACCTCATGCTTAAAGAAAAATGCTATTATCCACATACAAAATCCAGACTATATTAACTGCTTCAATACTTGCAAAAATCTGTTATCAAATGAACCAATTTTGCAACATCCTGATTTTGAAAAACCCTTTAATTTTGACAACAGACGCGAGCAATTATGCGATAGGCGCGGTATTATCTCAAGGTAAAGTCGGATCAGATTTACCTCTATCTTATGCAAGTCGTACGCTGAATGAAATTGAAACAAAATATTCTACGGTCGAGAAAGAATTACTAGCAATCATTTGGGCCGTAAAACATTTTAGACCATATTTATTTGGACGGAAATTCTTTATTTATACTGACCATCGCCCTCTGCAATGGCATTTTCATTAAAAGAGCCGAACTCTAAGCTTGTGAGATGGAGACTCAAGTTAGAGGAATACGACTACCAAATTATTTATAAAAAATCTGATGTGGATACCACACGACTTCCTTGTACGATTATTAAACTATACATATTTTTTTAATAACTAAATTACAAAATATTAATATTAACTTCAAAACGGTAAGATATATAGCGACCATAAAGGAAGGTGCACAACTAAACTTTATACAAGTCGTAAATACTAAATTTCAACATTTTACGGCTTACAGGTTTTGAGTTATCGTGAATACTCGTATCTATAAAACGGGAGGTCTAATAGATTTCATACCTCCAGTATATAAAAAGAAATAGGGAAATGAATACTCAGTATGTTTGACATTGGCCCGCAAATGGCGGCGATCTTGGCCCATGGCCAAAGCCTGTACATAGAGGTACCCTAAAAAATACATGCCAATATTTTAAATTGAATTAATTGACTAATGTCATGAGTGATGTGGACACCACACGACTTCTTTGTGCGCCTATTAACCTATACATATTTTTTTAATAATTAAATTACAAAATATTAACAGGCTTAAGCCAAGCCCGAGAAATATTTTGATATAGAATAAAAAATAATTCATTTACTACTATCATTCTTAAATTAACATTAATCTAACCCGGTTCTTTTTAAACAGAGTTTTGATTACAACAATCAATGTGGCTAATTTCACAATAAAAATATAATATTTGTTATTGTACGAATCACAAAATTGCACGTATTTAACGTAATTTGACATGAACATTATTTTTTATTTTTTTGTCCTAATCCCTAGCAAGCTTTATTACAAAACCAAAAAAGTATATAATTTTTAAATTTACATATCTCGCTTATACAAAGGGCTAATTTAATAATACTTGATGTGCTAGACGCAGAAATTAATTCTCTAAAACTTTTATTTGAAGCATTTATTTCTAAAATCAAAATAAAATCATTTTATTCAAGAAAAACTGTTAACAACTTCAAGTAATGTACCACTTCCGGTTAGCCTATTTTAACCAAAATCTATTATGTTATTTCGATTGACATAAAAGTCTTGTATACCAAATTTGAAAAGTTTTGGATTATATTTTAAAACAGTTTTTCATTAAAATCTATTATAGGCTTCATGTAAAGTGCCACATCTGGAAATTGTGTAATAACCAGAAAGGGAGGTGCACAACTAGATGTTATAGCAGTCCTAAATACAAAATTTCAACTTTCTACGGCTTACCGTTTTTGAGTTATGCGAGATACGTACGTACAGACGTCACGACGAAATTAGTCAAAATGGATTCAGGGATGATCAAAATGGATATTTCCGCTGAAATCTGAAAACCGAAATTTTTCGCGATTACAATACTTCCTTTACTTACGTACAAGGAAGTAAAAAGGTTCACTCAATAAAAACGCGGACGCATTGTCCCGTATTCAAATTAATACAAACGAAACAATTGAAAATTCCGGAGGAATATTTGATTACATGAAAGAATTTAATAATAGTTTTAATAATACAAACGAAGTAGAAAATGACAAAAACTTAGACAATATGGCATTAATAGTTGAACCAGGCATTGAAGACATTAACAATGACATATCAGATGACGAAACTGTTCACACAATCAGAGAAAACCCAATCGTAGGAATCCCAATTTCTGACAAACCCGTTAATTACGGAAAAAATCAAATAATAATATCAAAGGTTAATTTTGACCCTAAGAAACCAAAAATCGTAAAACTTTTCGAAAATACACAACGTTTTATTGTTCAATTACCAAAAAATAATTTTGTTAAAGATATAGTCAATTTTATTAAAGAATATATTATCCCAAAAGTTAAATACTGTCTATATTTCGAAGACCCTATCTACGAGGAATTTAGTTCAGTCATTCAAAAGTATTTTAAAAACTCCGAAATAAATTTAGTAAGGTACACTCAAAAATTGTTAGATATTGAAGACCCGTCAGAAATTAAACAAACAATTCAGAACTACCACGAGAGTAAGACTAATCATCGAGGTATCGATGAAACAGAAAACCAAATAAAGAAAAAATATTACTGGCCAAATTTACAAAAATCAATACAAACTTACATTAATGAATGCGAAATATGCTTAAAAACTAAATACAATAGAGTCTCTTTAAAGCCAAAATTTAATATAACTCCTACCCCAACAAAACCATTTGAAACCTTACATATCGATTCAATCACTTTAGAGAAACAAAAATTCCTTTCAATTATTGATTTATTCTCAAGATATGCTCAAGTTTATAAATTAAACTCAGGTCAAGAAATAGAAGTCGTTCATAATCTTATTAAGTATTTCACACACCACGGAATACCTGATCAGATCATTTCCGATAATGGCCTGGAATTTAAAAATTCCCTTATTAAAGAATTACTGGAAGTTCATAAAGTAAAACTCCAGTTCATTAGTACGCAACACCCGGAATCGAACGGATTGATTGAAAGATTTCATTCGACCCTAGTGGAACATATTAGATTATTAAATAATCAAGACGAGTATAAAAAAGGAGCCAATCGAAATAAAAAATAATTATGCACTCTTGGCGTATAATAATTCCATTCATTCTTCTACAAAATTAAGACCCTGCGAAATCATATCAGGACATTTAGACTTAAATTCACCCCTAGATATTGATTTAAAAAAGCAGCTAGTTAACAACTATATAACAAATCACAAAGAGAAAATTAGATTACTAAACAACAAAATTAAAGAAACAAATGAATATTATAAGAAGAAAACAATTGAATACGCAAATAAAAATCGCGAAGAATTACCCGAAATATCTAATACTGTATTTGTAAAAAATAAACAAAAACAAAGTAAAACTAATAATAAATTCAAGCCCGAAAAAATTATAAAAATCAACCGTACTTTGAAGACAGCAGATATAAAACCAGATCACGGTAATACAGCAAAAGACATCCACTTATCCAACGTAAAAAGACCCAGGCGAAAGAATTATGATTTTAATACCAAACCAAAGCAAAAGAAACATAAGTTCAGAATTATAGAAAACAAAATATTGAAAAAAATATCCCTTGTTGCAGACTTGCGACCCTCCACCTGACAACGACGCAAGAAGTTCAGATACAGAACTTAGTGAATAATCCTGGAATTCTTCCATTTAAATTAGGACATGCCAAAATTAAAACCGCTTCCCATACATTCCTACATTATATTGACCTTAAAGCCATTAAAGACAGAGTTGACTCATTAAATGAAAATTTCCCAGAATTGAAAACAGTAGTGGATTCTGCTACCCCCGAATTTTATCACATATTAAACAACTGCTATGGACAACTAAAATACAAATTGAACATTGTAAATAGAAAATTAAACACTTTCTATCCCGAAAAATGCCAAAAACGAGGATTAATTAACCCTTTACGATCACTTGTCAAATTTGTTAGTGGTAATATGGACAACGACGATGCTCAAGAAATTCATAATAATATTTTACAATTGGAAAAGGATCAAAATAAAATTGTTACTAAATTAAACAACCATATTTCACTTTCAAAAAATATAATGTCAAATATTAACGATACACTGACACTAATTATTAGAAATCAAATCAATGTCGAAAATAGGACGAATGAGCTAATTTGATTAATAAACAAAGGAAATTTTGACTTTTCTTACTTTTATGAAGCACAAGAAATTCTTGAACAAATAAAAAAATAAAATACAATCTTGATTCATTGTTACATTATTTAGAAGAAATTGAAAACGCTATTACATTTGCTAATCTAGAAGTTGTGCACCCCAGCGTTATCTCTTATCAGGACTTAAAAGATATTATCAACGAATTATATTCAATTTACAATCATAAACAATTATTATTTTCAAATATTAATGATATATCGAAGTATTATAACGTTATCAAAATTAAAGTTCATATCATAAACGAAAAAATAATGCTTTCACTAGATTTTCTTTTAATACACCCTGAAACTTTCGATCACTATCACCTATATTCGATCCCTAACTCAAATCAATCAACAATCATCCCACCTGCCACTTACCTTTCAGTAAGCGACAATGTATACCAATATAGTAACGAAGAATGCATTGATTTGCAATCAGAATTCCTGTGCAAAAGTACAAATCTTCTACCATTACAGAAGGAGGAAGAATGCTTTACATCAATTTTGTCAACCGACATTACAGCAACCAATTGTCAACAAATACCAATCAAGATAACCCAACAAGTGATATTGGAAATCAATGAAGCTCATTACATTGGAATATTTCCAAAACAACGAAAAATACAAACATCTTGCAAACAAAATACCATTGCGTCTCTTTAAGGAACTTATCTAATCGTCGTGCCACCAAACTGTTCAATAAAGATTTCACCGTATGTCTACGCGAATAAGTCGAAGACAATACCAGGGCATCCCATGACCTTAGAAAAAATCAACATGCGAAATTCAACCATAACACAAGTAGAGAAATTGCAACTGGACAAGGTGTCACTTGATAAACTCCACCAACTTCAACTTCAAGAACTAGAAGAACTTCCCATCGAATCAATCAGTCTTCATTAAAAAAAAAATTTCAAAAGGCTCCATCATCGGCGTCATCTTACTCTCACTGGTGATGTTATACTTTGCAATAAAAACTATAAACAAACTTTTACAGAAAAAGGAAGTTCAACAAAATCCAAGTCCAAGGACATTCGACGAAACTCAGGTCGTTCCATCCTACAGTTATTCTGCGGACATTAGCGGTTCCCGACATCCGCCACGTTCCCGCGAGCAGTAGGAAGATCACATTTCACCTTATCTCTGTAAATGTTATATTCCATGATTTTGTAAACTTTTAGTCAGTCTTGATGTAGAATTCAAACAATAAACTTAGAAAATACTTAAATTATTAAAAAATCTTTCAGAACTCATATTTTATTAAGAATAATACAACCTTTTTTAGTTTAGATTCTGTTATATTTATTAAATTAACGACGTTTCGGCAATATACACTATTGCCTTCTTCAGGAATGAACATGAATTACAAATCAACAAATACAAATAAATAATTAACAAAACATTAGCAACAGGTAACTAAGGTGACAATTACAACATATTTAAAATAGGAAGCCATGCACGACTAAGATCTAGACCGTCACAATGATTGAGATTAATACTCTTGGTTTTGTAAATCTCAATGGCTTCTCTAATTAACCTGTTGTTTAGGTGTGTAGGTCTCGCCAGTATTTTTGTATCTTCAAATTTTATATGGTGGAATTCTTCCAGGGTATGCTCTGCAACTGAAGATTTTTCTGGCTGGTTCAACCTGATCGAACGCTGGTGTTCATTCAATCTTGTAGAAATGGTTTTACCAGTCTGGCCAATGTAAACTTTCCCGCAGACACATGGAATCTGGTAAATCCCTGATGACTGAAGAGGGATGACGTCTTTAACTTCTCTCAACATATGTCGAATTTTAATATATGGAGAATACGAAATCTTCATGTTCTTCTTACGAAGAATTCTACCAATCTTGTCCGTGACATTTTTGACATAAGAAAGTGAAGCAAACAATACGTCTCTTTCATTAGCATTGTTTATAGGTCTTTTCGGTTTCAGGCATTTTTCGATAGATGATTTAGAAAAACCATTCTTCATAAAAATATTATTAATTTCTTTCATTTCTTCTTCCAATTTCTCGGAATGACAAATTTCTGAAGCTCTTCTCATTAGGCATTTAATTGTACCGTATTTCTGAGAAGGATGATGATGTGAATTGGCATTAATATATTGATTAGTGTGCGTAGGCTTCCTATAGACTGAGTATTAATCTCAATCATTGTGACGGTCTAGATCTTAGTCGTGCATGGCTTCCTATTTTAAATATGTTGTAATTGTCACCTTAGTTACCTGTTGCAAATGTTTTGTTATTTATTTATTTGTATTTGTTGATTTGTAATTCATGTTCATTCCTGAAAAAGGCAATAATGTATATTGCCGAAACGTCGTTAATTTAATAAATATAACAGACTAAACTAAAAAAAGGTTGTATTATTCTTAATTAGAAAATACTTTATTATAGAAAGCATTACTTTTTAAAAACCAATATCCAGAAATCTATCAATTAATTTATATAAATATATATATATATATATATATATATATATATATATATATATATATATATATATATATATAATATCAATTTGTATTTTGAAATATTAACTTGCTCAAATTAAATAGTGTTACTTATTCTGATTTCAACGATGATAAGGAATAACATTTTTGGTAAACCTAATCAATATGTCAATGTAAAAAGTATTTGACGATTTTGCAACATGTCTTCTTATAGTAGATAACAAATAATAATTGTTAAAACAAATATGAACAAATATGTGCAAAATTTTATTAGTGCATTAATAATTAATTTGTAAATACATATTTCATTTTTTTATACGGCACATAGACGTATTATCGACCTCTCGTAACCCATTGTAATACATATTTATATTTGTATTCGCTAAAGCTATTTAAAAACAGTTTTGCACATTTTTTACCTTCCGTCACCTTTAGGTAAGGAAGGTATTGTCTTTGGTCAAAAAAATCAATGATGAGTTTTTACTGATTAAGCACGTTTTAGGGTCCATATAATACGATTTTACCATTTTTACGATGATGTCTGTATGTATGTGTGTCTGTGTGTCTGTGTGTGTGTAACAAAATTTCCGGATCCAATAACTTCAATACCACGATTCCAAAAATTATAATTTTTTCGTATTCCTCAAGTTTACATCCAGAAGAACAACTGATTAGATTTTGGTTATAATTGGTCAACCGGAAGTAGTCTCATTTGAAGATTTAACAGTTAAATTTGATTTATTGACATTTAACGTTATTATAACGTAAAGAATATATTATTCTCTATACGATTTGATTACAATTTATACTTCATATTCAATAGATACAGAGTTAAAGAATTTTAAAGAAATTAAATTTTATAATTCAGCCAGTTATGCCAAACTTGGGAACTAGTAATATATTCATATAATTCAAATTGACAGATGTCAGTATCAATAAAAAGTAAATTAATGTGGCAGATATGAGGATGTTGAAGTAGATATTGGGGAAGACACGGAAAGATACGGTAAGAAAATAACTCTAGTGTTACAAGTTTTTAGAAAGATACAAGAAAGACGATTACATTGGTTTGAACATGTCATGAGGAGAAATGAAGAATTATATTGGAACAAGAATGAATAGTTTAGTAATAGGACGTTAAAGAAACAGAGGAAGACCAAAGATAAGATGGAAGAACTGTATTGCGGAAGATTTGAGTGAAAAAGAACTGAATGAGAACGACATGCAAAAATAGGGACCCCTAACGAATGGGAAAAGCTAAAGAAGTAGAAGATGCCAGTGTCAAGTGCAATTTGAATAGTTTGTTTATGAAATAATTTTACTGGAAATTTAGAATCTTTTGTAAGAAAAATTATGGAATTTATACATTATACACGAGAATGACGGAAGGTATTGTGCTGGCCACAACAGATTTTTTCTTTTTACACTTAAGTATCATTCCCAGCTACTGTTTTAATTTTAGTTTTAATTTTACTGTTTTAGTCGCAAGAATAGTATAGCATATGGCAGTGTGCGTAATCATTCCCAGCGCATGTTTTAATTTTAATTCTAGTTTTATGTTTTAGTTTTACAAGTATGCAAACTCCAAACTTTCTAAAACTAAAAATTAAAACTTAACACAACAGTGGTTATTTTTATCGGCCGGGCTTAACCTAAAATCTATAATAACTAAAACAAATTTGTAAAATAAAGAAAATCGGTATTATAAGGTCAAAAATATGAAAAGTTTATTGTTAAATAATAAAATCTAGTTTAAAATGCTAACGGCAAACCACTGTTGACAGTAATGTCGCGTGCGCATTTTGCACCATGTTTGAAATAACAACTAATACTAAAACTCAGCAAGAAACAGCACATCAGTTCTGCGATTAAAACATACAATTAAAATTAAAACAAAATTAAAACTAAAACCTAAAATTAAAACTGTAGATGGGAATGAGGCTTTAGTTCTATCTAATAATGATTTGTTCAATTTTTTTATTCTAAAAAACATTCTGGATCCCAAAAATAATTTATTAACATTATCACTGCACTATACAGGTCCAGCCAATTGTAATAAATTGCTCAAATAGTTTTTTGAAATAAGTAAATTATCAGAATTAACATTATTAAAAATATTTTGTAACTGCTTCATATTTTGCATAAATTCTTCTGTCGGTTTAAATAAGCGATAATTTTTCGATGAATATTTTAACAGTGCATATTTTCCTTTCAAAATCATTTTCTTTAAAATGCTTTGAACGCATTCTAGCATAGGTTGTATTAAAGTTGTCCTTACGTTTTCATGCATTTTTCCGAGCTTTACTGAGGGCATCATCGCTTGGAAATCGAAAAAACATGAAATTTTCATCAAAACTTTTAGCCTGTTTATCGATATTAGCCAGCTACCGCACAACACATTTTTGTTCAAGATAATTTCAAAAACTAACCATAAAATTCCTGTTTAAATGTAAAAACTGTTTATATACAATGGCAATAGAGTTTACTTTATCACCGCACGACACCAGTGCTCACATGACTTCGCCACCCTTAAGATGCACAATATCATATCTTCTGTATTTATAGTAGCATGACTATAATATATAATAAATAAGTAGAGACCTGTTGCCAAATCGTCTTATTTTTCAAATATTATCTTGGATCTACGTTTTTCTCACAAAAACACATGAATAGTAAATTCATAAAATATTTCACATGCGTTATACTTACCTATTTCTATTTCGTAATAGAACAAAACAATTATTATTTTTTAAAAATAAACTTTATTTTGTTACAAAAATATTGGAAATATGATGATATTTATAAGTTAATACTCACATAATACACAATTCTTGATACACAATTGCTACAATAGTGTGACTACACCTGACTACGACTACAGCGTAAAAACTGAATATTTAACTAGACAACAGACAAGTTTTGGAAGATTTCCCCTACCAAAACTTCAACATAGTTGGGTATTGAGCAGGGATGGAAAACGTTACGTAACGATACCCGATAACGTTATAATTACAAAATAACGTTATGTAATCGTACGTAACATAACAAATAACGTTTCACTAACGTTATTAAAATTTACAAATTTTACAAGATTTTTCCCGTTTGAAAGTATAATTTCCTAATATTTTATTCCGTATTTTATAATAAACAGATGTCATTAGTGGTCAAATACAAATGTTAAACAGTTTTGTTTTTCATTTCTAGAAGAAGGTATGTGTAAGTTTTTTTATCTAATTCCATTTTAAAATGTTGAATTTTGCCTAACCTTATGACGTTATGACGTATGTTCTGTGCAAAATTCGAAAATAGAAGATGAAATCACTTTTATCATTGACTCTGGTTCAACAAACCATCTCATAAGTTCATCATGTAAGAAGTGGATAAATGATCCTGAAGAAATTAAGTTAAATATAAATGTGGCAAAGAATAGCTTTCTTTGTAGCTCGTGGCTACCAACAAGACAATTTAAATAAAGACGTATATGCTCCAGTAGCTCGAATGATGACAATGAGACTTCTCTTGTCATTAGCTGTTGAAAAAAATTACCAAATTATCAGTTAGATGTAAAATCAGCATTTTTAAATGGGGAGCTACAGAACCATACATGTATTCGCCCGAAGGATTGAAAGTAGAACAAACTGGATTAGTATGTAATCTATGTTGTCATTATATGGACTTAAACAGTCTCCAAAATGTTGGATGAGAGGCTGAACAATTATCTAATAAAAATAGGTTTTGAAAGACCTAAAGCTGATCTTTGTTTGTATTTTAAAGGTAAAAATTTATTGTTAATTTGGTGGATAATTTAATCGTAATGGGAATGGGAAATAAAAATGACATCAGAAATTAAAAATGAAATTTGAAATGAAGGAATTCTCGGGTAAAAATTCAAAATTTCTAGGACTCGAAATTCAAAAAATCTCTTGTGGCCACCACAATACCTTCCGTCAATCCTGTGTATTATGTATAAATTCCATACATAAATTATCTTGCAAAATATTTTAAATTTCCAGTAAAATTATTTCATAAACAAACTATGCAAATTTCACTTGACACTAACATCTTCTTCTTTAGCTTTCCCCATCCGTTAGGGGTCGCTATTTTTTAATATCTTCTTCTTCATTTCTCCTCATGACATTTTCAATCCAATTTAATCATCCATCTTGTATCTTTCTAGAAACTTGTAACACGACAGTTATTTCCTTATCTACCTTTCCGTGTGTTCCCCAACATCTACTTCAACATCCTCATCTCTGCCACATTAATTTACTTTTTATTGATACTGACATCTGTCAATTAGAATTATATGAATATATTAGTAGTTTCCATATTTAGCATAGCTGGCTGATTTATAAAATTTAATTTCTATAAAATTCTTTAACTTTTTATTTATTCAATACGAAGAATAAAATGCCATCAAATCGTATAGAGAATAATATATTCTTCAAGCTATAATAACAGTATATGTCAAAAAATTAAATTTAACTATTAAATCTTCAAAAAGACAATACCTTCCTTACCTAAAGGTGACGGAAGGTAAAAAGAATTAATAGAAAATGTATTAAAATATTTTGGTATGTCAAAAAAATAAACCATCAAATGTACCAATGAAACAAAATTTAAAATTAGAATGTACAAAAATACATTGTAGTTATAATGCTCCAAATAGAAAATTATTAGGAAAATGTTAGGAACAAGACCAGACTTGAGTGTTACTATTACATATTTCTTTAGTTTTCTATCTTTATACATAGTTACTAATGTTATTCGATTTAGTACAATAATCATTTTAATTATTTTTTTTAAATGAGAAAACTCTATACTCTATTTTCAAACATTTCGATAAAATGCAACGTAAGCATAAAACAACAGATATGCTAATATTGGAGAATATCTAAATTGAAATTTAAATTAACATAAACGTGTAATCTTCACAAAATAATACTTACATATATTCTTTTATTCGTTATAAAATACGGATGCATTATGGATTTTAGATATTCAGTGAAATGCTCATTGTTATAGGTTACAAGTAGTTTTGGAATATGCATACAGAATCAAATTATTTCACAAAAACATGATATGGAATAATTATTATTCAAATAAAATACCACAGTAGAGAAAAGTATTGTCTTCAGAAAGCTTTTTTAGGACAGCATTCTTGGATCAGAAAAGAAATATTAAAACTGCAATTTATAAATACAACTTAAATAAGTTATTCTAGTAAACTTTAAATCCACCTCTATTGCAATGTTTAAGATTACACAAATTTCATTTATCCTATTTTGCACAATAATGTATAAAGAAAAGGTGGTAAAAACCCCATACCATATATTTTTTTTTATTGTTTCAAGAGGATTTGTTCGCTGAGATATGTTCCATAATTTGTTATGAAGATTTTAATTTATTGGTGTTTCATTAATATTTATTATACTTGTATTACCTAGACTTTTCATATATTCTATAAACATATTTTTCTGCACGCTCATTTTGTTCGTCTATGGCCTTTTCAATTAGATAATTATGTCTAGAGCTAGAGGTTTTATTCTGTTATACAAATGTTACTCGTATATAATAAAATCGCAATCGCTTATATTCAAAGCGTAAACTGCTGGTAAAACTCGTGTCTAATTTTCCCTAAAATTTTGTACATGTCGGGCAAAATTATCGAATGCAAGAGATGTTGATAAAAATCTTGTTTTTGATCAATAACTTGTTGTGTGTTATAACTACTTTCAAAGGAGGAACATTTTACATTTCTTCAGCTTACGACTATTTTATGCTTTGTTCCTGTCTGTTTATTTCCGACTTCATGTAATGCTTTCCATTGCCGTACCAAACTGCGTATGCGATGCTCATTTTTTTATCACTATTAAAATTGGAGTAGTGTTTCATCAAGACCAGAAATCTTGTCTTGATGATCATTTCTTGTCTTGTCTTGATTTTCAAGACAAGAAAATAAAAATTTCTTGTCTTGCTCATTTCTTGGCGACTTACTTCTTGTCTTGTTTCAAGACTTCTTGATATTTCTTGATTCTTGACGTTTTAGGGGAATCCCCTTTCTCTATCGCATTATCCAATTCGAACGCTCAAGTGTAGCGTTGGCGTTTGCCATTGGCTCTTTTTAAATGTTACTATGATCTCGTCGCGTCGCGAAGGGCCGGACCCCGGGGTATTCGGGGGACAACCTAATTAATTAACAGTCTAATAGTAGCCAGTTTGTCAATATATTCTCTATTAGCGAGAGGTATTGCATTCATGCTAAAAATCGCATATCCAGATTTTATTGAATAAGCAGGTTTTAAGGTCTCTACAATCCGATTTTAACATTTTTACGATGATGTCTGTATGTGTGGGTGTGTGTGGATGTATGTGTGTGTGTGTGTGTGTGTGTGTGTGTGTGTGTGCGTATGTATGTATGTAGGATGTTGGAAGGACGATTACTCAAAAACTATAAGATTTTATATTTGTTTAACTACGTATTTCCCAATCGGACATTCATGGGAAGATCTGAAAAGGTTTTGGTAACAATTGGACAACCGGAAGTAGAAGATTTTTGAAAAAAAATCGGCGAAATATTATTTTTTGAAAAATGTTCTTGCTAATATTAAAGAAAATTAAATTCTCTACCTGATACATTTAAATATTTTATTATATATTTTATAGATTTAAAGATAAAAGATATATAATATATAAAATAATCTGTTGTAATAAATTTTACAGCCGAAAGAATGCCATGGAAAATAGTTGAAAATTTAAATTGTTTTTAACTGACAGATAAATGTCAGTGTCAGAAATCCGGAGACATTACTGAAGACTTCTTCTGGGAAGTACATACATTATATTATTTCTTAATGTATTAATAGTTAAATATTTAATATCATAGGTATATTACACATATCCTTCTGAAATACTGTTAATCCCGACAATGAATTGGAAACAAGAGTAGGACAAAATTTCTTCATAGAATGAATTTAAAATTAAACAATCTAAGTGTAAGGAATAGATGTAAGTAGAATTGTTGGTGTAGAGTGTTGGTATACAAAAAATGTTAAATACATAGGGCGCGAGCAGTCATGTGACTTTGTTGGTCTTGACAAGCAGATATGGTGGCCCGTGTCAGAATGATAGCTAGTAATTATATACATAGATGTCAAATATCATAATTTCTCATTCTAAATTTAGTGACTTTCCAATTCCATGTAGTTTATTTTCCTCGACAATTCCGCACTCCTGGTGACAAATTAACTACGTGAATTTAGAAACCTTGAAATTTTTAAAGAAACATTCTAACATTTGACATCTACGTACATAATAATTAATTATCATTCTAAAACGGGCTCCCATATCTGCTTGTCAAGGCCAACAATGTCACATGACTGCTCGCACCCTATACTTATGTAACCAAAAACGTAAGTGGCGAGAGGTATTGTGCCGGCCACAACAGATTTTTTTTTTAATAAAGGCAACAGGATTTGAATAACTTTTTTATTTTATATGATGCATTACAAGTACACAAACCAAATTAACATGTACCTATATACAGGGTGTTTCCTTTAAAACAACCAGCGCTTTTTTGGGCTAACTAATGACTTTAGAGATAAAAGTTATATACAAAAAATTACCAGGAAAAAGGGCTTAATTTACGAGGAATAATAAATAAAAAATTCAACCAGTGGTTCTCAAACGGTAGAATAAAATTATATTTTTTTAAATGGCAACCTATATAATTTTTTTATCCATTAGATAGAGATTTTTTTTCTGATTTCAACGATATAAATATGATATTGGGTTGTATAACAATTATTTCGAGAAAAATGATATTAAAAATCAGAAATAATTTTACAATATTGAAGTAGGCTATGTAATAAACAACTATTAATACGACTATTGCCTAGGTTACGATAGTATATTATTTTCTTATATCTAAAATAACTTGTTTTACTAAGAAATTCATAATAACAAATGAACTACATAACGAAGAAATATCAAAAAATAATAGTACTAACATAAAAAGAAAAACAATATGATGGAAATTATTTACAAATTTATGCAACCTTAGGTATTTTTGGTATTTTTGCACTTAAGAGTAAGTAACAAAACTATCTGTCACCTGTATCATTCGTTTGCATTTGTTTATTGCATAGCCTACTTCAATATTGTAAAATTATTTCTGATTTTTAATATCATTTTTCTCGAAATAATTGTTATACAACCCCATATCATATTTATATCGTTGAAATCAGAAAAAAATTCTCTATCTAATTTATATAGGTTGCCATTTAAAAAAATATAATTTTATTTTACCGTTTGAGAACCACTGGTTGAATTTTTTATTTATTATTCCTCATAAATTAAGCCCTTTTTCCTGGTAATTTTTTGTATATAACTATTTTCTCTAAAGTCATTAGTTCGCCCAAAAAAGCGCTGGTTGTTTTAAAGGAAACACCCTGTATAGTATTTAGTATTATTAAACAAAATAGTTTCTAATATTTTTGAACTTTAACTTTACGTTGATGTACATCTTACATTTTTCAAAAAAAAAAAATCATAATAGTATAAACAAAAGATTTCTATATAAAAGTGTTATTAAAAACTACCAGGGTGTTAATGATCCTAGATATCGAAACACCCTAAATATATACAATAAAAAAAAGTGTTATTATATAGAAATTCGATCCCATTCACTAGATATTGGGATATTTCCGAAGATATTTCACTAATTAATTGTAAATATTAGTTCTATTATCTATTTTCTAACATATAAACCGTACAAATAAAATAAGGTTCGCGTTCTTATTTACATATTCCAATAGAGCGATAAGGAATATGCTGTTTTTAGAGCAAAAAATCAAAAAAGTTGAATTACGCAGGATATGGTTGATCATATGAGTAAAATGTTTTTATTATTTTATATATAAAATTGTTTGCTTAATTCAATAGTAAAATAAAAAATCTGTTGTGGCCAGCACAATACCTCTCGCCACTTCCGTTTTTGGTTACAAGTATAGGGCACGAGCATTCATATGACATTGTTGGCCTTGACAAGCAAATATGGGGGTTCTGTCAAAATGACAATTAGTAATTTTGTATATAGATGTCAAATGTAAGAATTTTTCATCAAAAATTCCAAGATTTTCTAAATTCACGTAATTAGTCATACTTGAGCTAGACAAGCAGATATGGAGGCCTTTGTCAAAATGACAGTAATTATTTACATAAATGTCAAATGTCGTAATTTTTCACGTGGTTAATTTGTCACCAGGAATGTGGAATTTACTTGTCGAGGAAAATAAACCACATGGAATTGAAATATCACGAAATTTTGGATGGAAAATTGACATTTGACATATATGTACATAATTACCAGCTGTCATTCTAACTCGGGCCCCTATAAATTTCTCATGTCTTTTCTTTACGTTTAGATTATTTTTATAATTTAAAATTTATTTTTTGAGGAAGTTTTCTCCTATACTTCTAAATGTTCGAATTTCTTCCAATTTCTTGACTGGATTTCAGATGGGTATATGTATATAGCTATAATTTTAAATATTTAATTGTTATTATTGTTATACAACAAGAAATAGTAAACTTACCAATATTTCTGAAAAATTCTTCATTAATGTCAGTTAAACTTCTTCATTTAACATAAAAGCGTATTATTACTACTATGTTGCCAAAAAAGAATATCTAAGATTTATTTTCAGCTAAAATCTATATAAAACCATATTCGTACTATGGCAAATTCTGAATCGGTTCTTATCCACTGTCATGTGTTTAGTTAAAATAGACTTAAGGTAAAATTTTAGAATTGAGCTGCCAATATCGCCCAAACAGGTTTATGAACTACTGTTGTTTTTGGCAATGACATTTTTCTGTCATTTACAAACATCTGATGGTTACTATAGAGTTGTTTAGGCTCTGAAATTTATTACAAATTATTTTATTTTATTATATACTATATCTCCAAACCTATATGAGATATAATAAAATTTTAAAATGTATCGAATAGAGAATTTTATGTTCTTTAATACTAATAATAAAAAAATTCAAAAAAATAATATTTAGAATTTTTTTTTTAAGATACTACTACTTCCGGTTTTCCAATTGGTACCAAAACCTATTCAACTCTTTCCATTAATGTTAGATTGAGGAATCCGTAGTCAAAAAGGTCTTTAGTATTATAGAATTTGAGAAATCGTGTCTCCAACAACCTCACACACACACACACATCCACACACACACACATCCACACACACACACACACACACACACACACACACACACACACACACACACACACACACAGACATCATTGTAAAAATGTTAAAATCGGATTCTATGGACCTTAAATCGTGCTTATTCAGTAAAATCTGGATATGCGATTTTTAGCATGAATCCAATACCTCTCTTAGCGAGAGGTAAAAATATAGCATAATATTATTTCATATAAAGTAAGTTACGGATTAATTCCAGTTAGACACTGTTTTGAAAGTATGTATTTTAGTTGAAACGAACATATCGGAAAACTCTTAGATATCAAATTTTGTAAAATAATAATGAATAGTTTTAAAAATAAAGATAGTGTAAACTCCCCATGGGATAGCCTCCGTGAGGTTCTATCATATACAGAATGTTAATGAATATTTACATGCTGTAATTTCATAGGGTATGTAAAATAGACTGACTTTTACTAATAAACTCATATCCGGAAACGAACCGTTTTCGAATTACATAAAAGAGTAATTATTATCTACCTAAGTTTAATTGGTTTTGACTTATGACGTCAGTTATTAGTTTACATACCATTGATTTTTTAAAAATAATTTTATTCATTTTTTAATACATAATAATAATTGCTCAAATAATAACTATCAATTTCAATGCAAGCATGGCAACGTACCTAACATATTTTGATACATTCGTTAAAAAACGTAGACAGAGTAATTAAAACTAATAATTTTGTTTACAAAACTAATAATTTTGTTTACAAAACTACTAATTTCGTTTACAAAACTAGTAATTGAAGTGATAGGTCACAGCCAACTAAAATAATAGTATATTAAAAAATCTGTTGTGGCCAGCACAATACCTTCCGTCAATCCTGTGTATTATGTACAAATTTCATACATAAATTTTCTTCTAAAAGATTCTATTTTTTTGGTATTTTATGATTCCCTTTCTCGGCAACTGAATTCCATTCTCCTGATAACAAACAAACCACATGAAATAAGAAAATCGTGAAATTTTGAATGAAAAATTATGACACATGTCAGTTATGGACATAATTAATTGCTGTCATTTTGATACGGGTTCCCATATCTGCTTGCCAAAGGCACGCGCCCTATACATATTTTTTTTTGCAAAAGATGCTATATTTCCAGTAAAGTTATTTCATAAACAAGCTATGCAAATTGCACTTGACACTGACATCTACTTCTTCTTCTTTAGTTTTTCCCATTCGTTAGGGGGTCGCTATTTTTTATTTTCTTCTTCCACTCATTTTTGTTTTGCGTGTCTTCCTCATTCAGTTCCTTTTCTCTCAAGTCTTCTGCAATACAATCTTTTCATCTTATATTTGGTCTTCCTATGTTTCTTCCACCTTCTATTAATATATTCATCGCTTCTCATGACATGTTCAAACCAATGTAATCGTCTTTCTTTTATCCAGAAACTTCTAACACTAGAGTTACTTCCCTTATTCTGTCATTGATTTACATTTTATTGATACTGACATCTGTCAATTTGAATTAGCAGTTTCCATGGTTAAGTTAGCATAGCTGGCTGAATTATGAAATTTATATGAATTTTTTTATCTTTATTATTCTTTAATCCTATATCTGTTAAATATGAAATATAAAATGCAATCAAATCGTATAGACAATAATATATTCTTTAAGTTATAATAACATTTAACTGAGTTTTTCAAGAAAAACTGTTAAAATCTTCAAATGAGGGTACTTCCGGTTGACCAATTATAACCAAAATCTAAACAAGTCTGCATATGGTTGTAAGGAATACGCAAGAATTGTAATTTTTGGAATTCTAGTATTGGAGATATCGTGCAGGAAAAAACGGTCACATACACACACACACATACACACATACACACACACACGCACATACGAACACATACACACACATACAGACATCATCGTAAAAATAGTAAAATCGTATTGTAAAGACCCTAAAACGTGCTTATTCAATGGAAACTCACCACCGATTTTTTTGACCAAAGACAATACCTTCCTTACCTATAGGTGACGGAAGGTAAAAAACAAGTTTCATAAGACACTCTGTTAACCCACAAGTCTATATTATGAAGACGAGGTATACTTATCTGAAAATTTAGACTTATACCTTCAACTGTCGCTTCGATTTCAATAAAATTATTTATTTTGAAATTCATAGTCAGAGATAAAATAAATTATATTTTAATTATAAATGCGGATTTACAAAATCTTGATTCTTGATGATACATTCTTGTATTGTCTTGGGACATAAAATATATTTCTTGTCTTGGTCTTGTCTTGATTTCAAGACAAGATCAAGGGTGTTTCTTGATTATTGTGAAACACTAATTTGGAGTCATATGATGCCAAAGTTATAACATTTATAGTTACATCATTTGAAAAAAGATTTTTTTTTATCTTTCCAGTGATGTATAATTTATCTGTTTATTTATTTCAAATAGCAAAAAGGCAACAATTATTAAATTTAAATGTTTAAAATAGTGGCTCTGACAATGAAATAAATGAAAAACACAATTATCGATTATAATTAGTTTTTTCTTTTTCATTACTGATTTCCTAATTTAATTCTCAAAATTTCATTTAGTCCAATTAATTTTAATATTTTTATTTGTAGATACGTCCAAAGACGTATTCAAAACGAATGTTTCACTGCTGAGTAAGTTAAAAATATGAATAAAAATCTGATGTGGCCAGCACAATACCTTCCGTCAATCCTGTGTATTATGTACAAATTCCATACATAAATTTTCTTGCGAAATATTTTAAATTTTTGGTATTATGTGATTCTCTTTCTCGGCAACTGAATTCCATACTCATGATAACAAACAAACCACATGAAATAAGAAAATTATGAAATTTTGAATGAAAAATTATAACACTTGTCAGTTTATGGACATAATTAATTGCTGTCATTTTGACACAGGTCCCCATATCTGCTTGCCAAAGTCAGCAAAATCATGTTACTGCACGCGGCCCCATACATAAATTTTCTTGCAAAAGATCCTATATTTCCAGTAAAGTTATTTCATAAACAAACTATGCAAATTGCACTAGACACTGACATCTTCTTCTTTAGTTTTTCCCATTCGTTAGGGGGTCGCTATTTTTTATTTTCTTCTTCCACTCATTTTTGTTTTCCGTGTCGTCCTCAATCAGTTCCTTTTCTCTCAAGTCTTCTGCAATACAGTCTTTTCATCTTATATTTGGTCTTCCTATGTTTCTTCCACCTTCTATTAATATATTCATCTCTCCTCATAACATGTTCAAACCAATGTAATCGTCTCTCTTATATCTAGACACTTCTAACACTAAAGTTACTTCCCTTTTTCTTTCATTGATTTACATTTTATTGATACTGACATCTGTCAATTTGAATTACCTGAATATATTAGCAGTTTCCATGGTTAAGTTAGCATAGCTGGCTGAATTATGAAATTTATATCAAATTTATTATCTTTATTCTTCTTTAACTCTATATCTGTTGAATAACAAATATGAAATGCAATCAAATCGTATAGATAATAATATATTCTTTATGTTATAATAACATTTAACTGAGTTTTCCAAGAAAAACTATTAAAATCTTCAAATGAGGGTACTTCCGGTTGACCAATTATAACCAAAATCTAAACAGGTCTGCATATGGTTGTAAGGAAGAGGAATACGCAAGAATTGTAATTTTTGGAATTCTAGTATTGGAGATATCGTGTCCGAAAAGGCGGGGACACACACACATACACACACACACACACACACACACACACACACACACACACACACGAACACACACACACACACATACAGACATCATCGTAAAAATAGTAAAATCGTATTGTAAAGACCCTAAAACGTGCTTATTCAATGAAAACTAACCACCGAATTTTTTGACCAAAGACAATACCTTCCTTACCTAGAGGTGACGGAAGGTAAAAATGAACAAAATAAACATAAAAAACATTTGACAATATTTAACTGATGATTTAATTTATTTCATTCTCAATGCCATTATTTTCACACTACAAATTTAATCATTATTGCATTTTTGCCGTTCGAAACATATTAAAATTGATAAATATACATCATTAGAAAGTTTTCAACGTTGTAAGTTTCCATTATGGCGTCCATATAAAAATTTTAATTTTGTCATTTTAACTTGAAAACCAATAGTAATAAAAACAATTGTGCATGGTCATTCAAAAACCCATGAAAGAATCCTAAAGAAATGAAAACTAAAATCTAGTATTATTTCATACTTGAAGTTATTTACAAAAATCAAATAAAAGTCTGATGTGACCAACCTCCCGCCATTTACCTATGTATATAATTTTTATATGACTTTATAAATTTATCCATACAATATATAGAAAAAGTATTAAAGCAAACTTGTAGAAAATGGAATAATCTTTAATTTTTATAATAACAAATTGAGAAAAAAATGCATTTAAAGGTATTCTTCGAAGAAAAACTATCTTGAGCTTCAAGTAAACTGCCATTTCCGGTTATCCGATTGCCACCAAAATCTGATCAGTTCTTTCCATATTAGAATAAGGTAGAAATACATGGTTTCAAAACTTTCTGAATGATAGTATTTGAGTTAGAGCGTAAACAGGATCCACACACACACACATACATACATACATACATACATACATACATACATACATACATACATACATAATCGTGAAAATGTTAAAAATGGATTTTAGGGACCTTAAAACCTGGTCATTTACCAAAATCTCGATATGCGATTTTTGGCACGATACCTATACCTCCCTCACCAAGGGTAGCGGGAGGTAAAAATCTGATGTGGCCGGCACAATACCTTCCGTCAATCCTGTAAATTATGTATAAATTCCATACATAAATATTTTTGCAAAAGATTCTAAATTTCCAGTAAAATTATCTCATAAACAAACAATGCAAATTGCACTTGACACTGACATCTTCTTCTTCTTTAGCTTTTCCCATTCGTTATGGGTCGCTATTCTTTATTTTCTTCTTCCACTCATTTCTGTTCTGCGTGTCGTTCTTATTCAGTTCCTTTTCTCTCAAGTCTTCCGCAATACAGTCCTTCCAACTTATCTTTGGTCTTCCTCTGTTTCTTCAACCTTCTATTTCTAAGCTATTCTTTCTTTTTCCAATATATTCTCCATCTCTCCTCATGACATGTTCAAACCAATGTAATCGTCTCTCTTGTATCTTTTTAGAAACTTGTAACACTATAGTTATTTCCCTTATTCTTTCATTCCGTACCGTATCTTTCCGTGTCTTCCCTAACATCTATCTGAACGATTTTGCTAGTCTAGCATTTGCTTGATTTGCTCGCATGCAATCCAAGCGCCAAATTTATCGCTTGTCTTGCTAACTTATGAAATATAATGGCGGGAAATGCAAATTATACATACATGAATTTAACTTTTACTATTTCTATCTCATTTTATGGTGTGTTTATATCAATTACATGGCAAAAAGGCTTTCAAAGTTTTGTGATGAATGTTCGTAACATTATTAAATTTGAAATATTTTCTTAGACCTAAAAAAATGTTCAAAATTAATTCCACTATCTGCAAATAACTGTACTTATCTATAAATTTATTTTGTATAACTTTGCAGACCAATAAAAGGGATATGCGAGATACACATGTTATAATTGACAACTGTATAACTTTCTTGATGACATTTGTGAATATCAGTTCGTCATATAGCTAGCAAATCTTTCAGTGTACTAAGCAACAAGTCTCGTTTGCTTACCTAGCATTTGCTTGAACTACTTACTTCATTGAACGCACCTACTGATACTGACATCTATCAATTTGTATTATCTGAATATATTAGCAGTTTCCATGGTTAGCATATCTGGCTAAATTATGAAATTTAATATCTTTATAATTCTTTGATTCTATATATATATATATATATATATATATATATATATATATATATATATATATATATATATATATATATATATATATATATATATTGAATATGAAGTATAAAATGCGATCAAATCGTATAGAGAATAATATATTCTTCAAGTTATAATAACGTTAAATGTCAATAAATGATATTTAACTGCGTTTTTTCAAGAAAAATTGTTAAAATCTCCAAATGAGGGTACTTCCGGGTGACCATTTATAACCAAAATCTAATCACTTGTTTTTCTGGATGTAAACTTGAGAAATATGAAAAAATTATAACTTTTGGAACACGCACGCACGCACGCGCACTCCACACACACGCACATGCACACGCACACACACACACGCACACACGCACACGCACGCACACACACACACACACACACACACACATTGTAAAAATGGTAAAACCGTATTATAGGGGCCCTAAAACATTCACTAAAAACTCATCATTGAATTTTTTGACCAAAGACAATACCTTCCTTACGTAAAGGTGACCGAAGATAAAAAAAGATCGAAAATTTCTGTAGTGACTATTAAACTTTTCTCGAAAAATTGACCCTTGAATGTGCAAACGGTTTTGCTCTATTGATAACATTATCCGAGATACCTTAAAAAAAGCAAAAAGCAATTCGCTTGGAGTCGGAGACACGAAATTTTTAATAAAAAATAATGAATTATTTAATCACGTAACTGATTATGAACAACAAATAAATTAATTTATTATTATTTTGAGGGACACTGAAAATGAACTTCAAGAAATTTATGAATATTGAAAAAAATATGTTTGACTAAAAATTAGCTCGTCGAAATGGATATATTCTCAATTTTTTTAACTCTTCTTTTAACACCCTGAACTATATAAAGAAGTGCATAGGAAAAAGGGCCACTCAAAATAACTTCTTTATTTATAATTATTTTTTAATTCCCTTTACATATTTGTAAATTAGGCATAGGGGCTAACAAATCATAGTATTTGGCATGATGGTACCGCTTTCAGTTTAACCGGAAGTGACATTAACTTTCATATTTCAAATGGGACATCCTGTTGATTTTTACATATTTGGAATCTACGTAAAATTACGAATTCAACGATATGTTTGAAGTGCATTTTTATTGAAGAACTTAATTACAAGAACATAAGAGAAAATGATGCATAATTAACCTGCTAAGCCAAGCTGTGAAAACAGTTGAGATAGTATTAAGTAATATTTAAGTTAATTTTATAAATATAGTAAGTTATTTTTGTAAGATTCCATATTTTGATAAAGATGACAAAGAAAGACGAAATATATATTATATTCATTCAAACTATTAATGGCATTTTAAAATTATTTGCGGACATGAAAGAAGATAATTATTTATTTTTATTAACAAATAAATTTCAGCAAGATTGTATGGAAAACCACTTTTCAATAATTAGAAATAGAGGCGGGTATACAATCTAAATCCAACTGCAAAACAATTTAGGCAAACATTGCAAAGAACTATTCATATAAGAATTTTAAAACCAGTTGGAAGCGGAAATTGTGAAATACATGAAGATGAAAAGATCGACAATGTTGAAATTGTACGACCCGAAAATGTAGAAGATAGTGATGACAATGATAATGAAACTCAAATTCAAACGCCAACTACTTTATATGAGGAATATGCTGTGGTATAACTTCACTTTTTCGTTGTATTAAAAAATACATTGCGAAAATTGTAATAAAATTTTAAAGAAAAATTACCTTCTTCTTGATGAAAATGAAATTTATTTAGTTCTTAAACATTATGGGAAAATGAATGAAATATAATATTTTTGCAGACCGAAATAAACAAACAGTAAAAATTGTATTACACATTTTTAGTGAATTTACATTCAAACAATATAACCAGAAATTAATTAAAAAATAGTATACGGTGCATAAATTTGCATTACAGTCACTGATTAAATAAAAATTATGGATGCTATGACCATACAATTTTTATTATAAAAATATTTATTAAAAAAAAAGTTTTAAAAACTTTGAAATGGAAATCTACAGATATCACAAGAAAAGCTTGTAAAAGAAAAATATATATTTTGCAGAACAAATAATAATTAAAACGTTGAATAGTGTAAAAAAAAATTAGGTCAAGAGTTCTATATTATCCTTGTTTAAATAAATATAAACTTTTTTCTAATTGGTACGTTTTCTTTTGTTATTAATTGGTGGTCAAAGAAGATATTAAAAAATTGCTTTAATTTATAATTATTAAGTAAAACAACAAGAAAACTTCTTCGGAGAAGATTTATTTTATTAAAATAGATACATTGTTTTATTTGCGGAATACAAATTTTAAAAAGTTGCTCTTTTAGCAGTATTTAAAAATTAATAATTTTATGTGCGTCAAGTTATCGGGTGTGATTTTTTTTAACAGCTCCGGTTCAAGTCTAATCCAACCTAATTCAATGACGCTTGGTAAGTGTTAAAAGTAATAGCGTTTGTATTCCTAGGCTCGGCCTGGTGTCTATGACCAGATATTGCACGCTTTTCCACAACACATCCACTCTCAGCCACCGCTAACGTACGAATGTCCGTGAATGAATGAATACCAAGATATGGTGTCGTTGTTACGTATACACTACAGCTGTTACGTATACACTACATCCCTTCTTTATTTAATAAATTTTTGAATTACAAGAAGTAACAAATTTTAATAGTAATTTTTTTAACAAATTAATCCCAGCAATGCTATCAGTACAAAACAAAGAGATTCTATGGTGCCTAGTTTAGATCATTAGACACAACAAAACAAAATATTTATTTATATCAACAGCAAATACCAAATAATTGTTACTTAATAATTAACACATTGTTTTAATATTGGAAATGATTTATTTTACCTCTTGTCTTGATCCTCATTCTATTTGTTACCATTTGCTTCCTCATCCTTCTCGCCCATCACTTTCCATGTCCCATTTACTCTCTTTAGGTGAACTACATTTCTTCGATACTCTTTACCCGTTGAATCATCTCTTTTTGTACATCACCCTTATGTACGCTAGTTATGGTATGTGTAGACGGGTTATAGTTTGGTGTTAGTTTATTTCCTTTGGTCATGTTTTTTACATACACTTTCTGCCCTACTTCTAGATTACTGTATGACGCTCCTCTCTTTCGGTCTCCATATTCCTTCCCTTTCTCCTCATTTTCGGCATATTTATCTCTTGCTTCTAAGTCAGTCGTCATATTCTCAATATCAGTCACAGCCGGTATCTTGTCGCGAAACTGTCTACGGTAAAATAGCTCTGAGGGTGTTTTGCCTGTGACAGAGTGTGGAGTACTGTTGTACATCATCAGGTACACAAATATCTCTTCCTTCCAGTCTTTATTCACCAACTTACAAATCTTTAATCTTTTTAAAATATCTCTGTTCTGCCTTTCTACTTCACCGTTCATTTGGGTCCAATATGGTATCGTATTATAAATTTTAATTCCGCATTCATTGCAGTATTTTTTAAATGATTCATTGGTGAACTGGTTTCCATTATCACATGTTAACGTTGCAGGAAACCCTAACCTAGAGAATATTTCTTTTAAATTCTTTATTGTATCAGTAGCAGTGATATTTCTCATTAGTTTTATTCCTTTATATCGGCTATAATAATCTATTAAAACTAGTAAATAATCATTATTAGGCAGGGGTCCTAAAAAATCAATTGCTACATCTACCCAAGGTTCTTTAGGAAGCTCTCTTCTTTTAATTGGATTAGGCGGACTTGGGGCAGAAACCAGTGTGCATCCTCTACATGACTTAACCATGCGTTCAGCATCTTTGTCTATCTTCGGCCACCAGACCTTTGTTCGAAGTCGGTTTTTCATTGAGCCAATTCCTGGGTGTCCCTCATGGGCCGCTTCTAACACTCTCTGACGGAGTTCCTGGGGGACGACAATTTTGTTGCCTCTCAAAAGGATTTCGTCATGAAAACATAACTCTGTCTGGAAAATTTTATAATTACTTATTGTTTCATCCCATTCATTTGTGAATATGCCGTTTTTTACTTTTCCCTTGGCCCTTTAGCTTTTGCTAACAGATTATATCTGCGTGGTCCCTTTTTCCTGACCCTTTAGCTTTTGCTAACAGTTTATACTGCGTGGCTTTTTTTCCCTCTTGACCCTTTAGCTTTTGCTAACAGATTATATCTGCGTGGATAGCATACTTGATTCATACTAATGGTACCTATTTTCCGAAATCATATATGAATGATGCGTGTGAGCAGATGGCCCTTTATTCATTTTATTTTGACAGCGTATTGTTGTTATATTTAGTTATGTTATTCAGGGATTAGATGCTTCGAATAATTTGAAGTTAATTCCCTTTTCAGTTGTGTGTTGAAAATTAAATTGTACTTACTTTTACCTTCGTCGCCACTTGTAAAGTACTAGCGTTTGTATTCCTAGGCTCGGCCTGGTGTCTATGACCAGATATTGCACGCTTTTCCACAACATATCCACTCCCAGCCACCGCTAACGTACGAATGTCCGTAAATGAATGAATACCAAGATGGTGTCGTTGTTATGAATACACTACAGCTGTTACGTATACACTACAGTAAGCACCTTATTTAAAAAGAATAGCTATTTATGATGTGTTAAAAGTGACATTATATTTTGTGAGAAGGAAGTTAGAAGTATGACGCGAAGCGTATGGTCCAAACCTTCAAATACATACTCGTATCCACTGTTAATTCATATTAAATCATTTCTCGATTAAATGATAAATGAATGCATATCCCCTGTAAATTCATATTAAATCGTTTCTTAATTAAATGTTAAATGAATTTTTATTAGAAATTTTAAATACGTTGTGAAATAATGTAAGCTTATTTTTCAAAAAAAAAATATAATTAAATTAAATATATCTGAAGAAATGACGAAATAGGTTTAACAAATTCTCATTATAAAATTATTTGGCCCCGCCCGATGTTCCGCCCGGCGATGTGTACTACCATTCTGCTATCTTGTAGCGAATTAGACACATGCATAGTATGCAACTACAGCACAGATGGCTCTTACTCGTACAGAATTATGTATAAATTCCATACATAAATTTACTTGCAAAAGATTCTAAATTTCCAGTAAAATTATTTCATAAACAAACTATGCAAATTGCACTTGACACTGAAATCTTCAGATTTTCCCATTCGTTACGGGCCGCTATTTTTTATTTTCTTCTTCCACTCATTTCTGTTTTGCGTGTCGTTCTCATTCAGTTCCTTTTCTCTCAAGCCTGCCGCAATACAGTCCTTCTAACTTATCTTTGGTCTTCCTCTGTTTCTTCAACCTTCTATTTCTAAGCTATTCATTATTTTTCCAATATATTCTCCATCTCTCCTCATGACATGTTCAAACCAATGTAATCGTCTATCTTGTATCTTTCTAGAAACTTCTAACTCTAGAGCTATTTTCCTTATTCTTTCTTTCCTTGCCGTATCTTTCCGTGTCTTCCCCAACATCTATCTCAACATCCTCATCTCTAACACATTCATTTACTTTTCATTAGGTGCGTTCAATAAACCCCAGGAAAACAAGAAATCGGAAGTAAAATTTGTTGAACGACTTTGCTAGCCTAGCATTTGCTTGATTTGCTCGTAAGCAATCCAAGCGCCATATTTCTCGCTTGTCTTGCTAACTTATGAAATATAATGGCGGGAAATGCAAATTATACATATATGAATTTAACTTGTACTGTTTCTATCTCATTTTATGGTGTGTTTATGTCAATTACATGTCAAAAATGCTTTCAAAGTTTTGTGATGAATGTTCATAGCATTGTTAAATTTGAAATATTTTCTTAGACCTAAAATAATGTTCAAAATTAATTCCACTATCTGCAAATAACTGTACCTATCTATAAATTCATTTTGTATAACTTTGCAGACCAATAAAACGGATATGAGAGAAACACATGTTATATTTGACAACTGTATAACTTTCTCGATGACATTTGTGAATATCAGTTCGTCATATAGCTAGCAAATCTTTCAGTGTACTAAAAAAATAATAACATACATTTTGTAACAAAAGACTTAAAATATATAAAGTTAATACTCATGTGTATTTGTATTCTTCTTTATTATATATCATTGTACAGTAAGTAAATGTATATTTGTGACTAAATGTGGGTTTACTTGTGACAGCTGAGATTGTTGTTGGATTTTCGGCGATTGTAATTGTGAGAGAGCATCGAACCATTTTTATAAAGGCCATCCGCGCAATAACATGGTCCTTCGAGCCGGATCGGCTAAGCTCGTGGAATTTCCTGCTCATCAGTGACCAATTTGGTAGTGTGAAGTCATCGGCTTGTGTTCGGCCTAGGAACACTTGTACGAGTGTGGATTGTGTCTGCCACGGAAAAAATAAGACACCAAATACGGTCTGTTGGCTCCAGTTTTTTCCTTCCAATTTGAGTCAAATTTAATTTGAAAATTTGATTCAGTTTTAGCTACGGAGATGGAAAATATCAGAAGGAGCGAGAGATTGAAAAACAAACTACTGGCCGGCGAAACTGATAACTACCAAGTTGAATTACAAAGCTCCAGAAATCAAACAACACCGGGAACAAGTAAAACACAAATCGGTGAAAGAAGAATACGACGATTCACACCTGTCAAAATGAAGGCATCAGATCCAGGAATGGGTGATCAAGTTTCTGTGGAGAAGAAGAAATCATCCATCAGTATTTGTTCATTGAAATCCCGACGAAATGTCAAGTCGCCATCCACCAGTGTTTGTTCATTGAACTCTAGACGAAGTGTCAAGTCACAAAATAGTGTTGCATTAGAGAAAAATGAAATAGAACTCAATGCACAAGAAAGACTAAATGACCTGCAAGAAGAACTAGATGTTATAATGGAAGAAAAAAACGATGAATTTAAATTGAAAAGACTTCGTCATGAAGTGTCAAAAAAAGAAATAACGATCAATGAAGACAAAGAAACAGCTTCTGACATGAAGAATATAAAAAAACTGACAGAAGAGTTAAAAGAAAGTGAAGAAGTATACAAGCACCAAAGTGAGAAGAGGCAGAGGAAGATTGAGCAGATAAAGCGAAAAATGAAACTCATACGAGCCCGAGCCAACCAAGAAAAGAATAAAATAGACCTGGAAAGTGACAAACCTGATGCATCAGATGGTGATGCAGAATTTTATGAAGACCGGTTGGAAAGGACCGAAGTATGGGCATCGCAGATAATAGATGATATCGAAGATCAGTTTGAAATGGTTAATCAGCCTGCTGAGGATGACATTCAACACCAAGAAAAATTGAATGCCGCGAAGTTACGAAGCCATAAAAAGGAAGAATCAGCGCTACACTCAATACAACAACGTACCTCATCACTACCAGTTTCAGCGGCAGTTGCAGAGACTATTGTGACTGCGCCACAGTCAGACATCACCCAGCTCATTCAAGCAGTGACAAAATTGATTTCGAAGGTTAACCAACAACCTCAATCATCAACTTCGGCTCAAGAAGAAACAAAATATATAACAAGAGCAGCTGTAGCTAAGGAGTTGCCTGACTTCAGTGGAAAACCGGAAGAGTGGATTTACTTTAAAGCTACATATGAAGATACCACTTCCGCTTGTATGTTTAATCCCCTTGAAAATATATCTCGACTTATAAAATGTTTAAAGGGAGATGCTCTGAAGTCTGTAAAGTCATTATTATTGTCTCCCGATAATTTATCCACTGTTATGGACAGACTGGAAAAGAATTTCGGCCAACCAGAACATATTTTTGACGCACTGATACATGAAGTAGAAAATCTTCCGTCTGTAAGGGAGTTTCAGTGCCATGCTCTAACTGAATTTGGGGATACAGTAATCAATTTAACTGCCACCATAACAGCATTAAAGAAACCGCAACATTTAGAGAATCCTATATTGATACGCAGATTAGAAGAGAAGCTATCTCCAGTATTACACATGCAGTGGTTGGAGTGGAAGGAAGCAAACGGTGGCATAAAGAATCTCTTTTGGTTTTCCAAGTGGCTAGAGAAGAAAACAGAATTTGCCCGGGACCGTATGCTCTTAATAAAATCCAATATTTCTAAAGAAAAGGATGGGAAGACAAAAAAGTCGGAAGACAAAAAGAAAGATGTTTTCGTAGCAGCACAATATAATGAGAAGCCATACGTGGAAAATAGAAAAAAAAACAGAGTATGCTTGAAATGTCTTAAGACTGACCACAAACTCGCTAAATGTGAAGTATTCAAGAAAATGAAAGTTGACGATCGTTGGAAATTTGTCAAAGAGAAGAAACTATGTATTGTCTGTTTAAATTATGGACATGTTTTGAAGAATTGTTATTCAAAGAAAAAATGTCAAATAGATGAATGTGACAAAGTGCATCATTGTCTACTACATTCTGAGATGAGAGAAGAAAAGACAGAAGAAACCAATAGCACTTTTCAACAGCAACCTGCAATTAATTTTCATGCATCCAAGAGAGAAGATATAAATGACAGTCAAATCAATCTACTCATTCTACCCGTGAAGCTCAGAGGTCCTAAAGATACCTTGGATACCTTTGCCATGCTTGATGGAGGTTCTACTACAACGCTTATACACAAAGATGTCGCCGACCAATTAGGAATTATAGGTCACAGAAAGAATCTTTGTGTGCAAGATCTTCAACGTAAATCAGAACTAGAGAGTTTCAGTGTTAATCTAGAAATACTCACAGCCGATAGAGACAAGAAGTTTGAACTGAAAGATGTCCGAACAATTAAGAACTTACCGTTGCCATACAATCAGTTAAAAGAAGAACAAATAAAAAATGGAAACACCTTCAAGGAATTGATCTGCAGACGTATCAAGGAGGAAGACCAGTTATCCTCATTGGTCAAGATAACAAAGAACTAACTATGCCTTTTGAACGAAGGAAAGGACCACCCAATTCCCCCATGGCCGTCCATACAGAATTGGGTTGGGTGTTGACTGGACAAACTGAGGGATTCAAGACTGATTCCAATTTTTTCATCCATGCTCAACGGGAAGAAGATGAAAATCTACATACAATGATCAAACACTATTTCTCAGTAGAGTCGTTTGGAGTCAAGGTAACTCATGAAAAGCCCAGATCCAAAGAAGACAAACGCGCTCAGACAATTATGGATTCAACTCTCAAGCGAGTAAAAGACAATAGATTCGAAATTGGGTTACTTTGGCGCCATGATAAAATTTCATTTCCGGAAAATAAATCTGTAGCCCTGCGAAGACTTCGACTACTAGAGAAGAAAATGGATCAACAACCAGAATTTGGGAAACAATACTGCCAGAAGATGGAGGAGTACGTGAAGAAGGGTTACGCCTACAAGACAAGTCTGAACGTGACTCAAGATGACAATGATTCCTACTTTCTTCCACATTTTGCTGTTACCAACCCCAAGAAACCAGGAAAGTTCAGAATGGTGTTTGACGCAGCATCAAAAGCCAATGGAGTGAGCCTGAATGATCTGCTACTAGAGGGTCCAGACAAACTCATCCCACTTCAAGAAATTCTCCTCAAGTTTCGACAACGGAAGTATGCAGTAACAGCAGATATTGCTGAAATGTTTCATCAAGTTCGGATTCGTCTGGAAGACTTACCAGCCCAACGCTTCTTGTTTCGTGGAATGAATCGAACGGAACCACCACTAGTTTACCAAATGGCTGTGATGATTTTCGGCGCAACATGTTCCTCAAGTTGTGCCCAGGAAGTAAAGAACAAAAATGCTTTGGAACAAGAAGAGCAGATGTCAGCGGCTTGCAAAGCCATCCTTCATAAACATTATGTTGATGACTACCTAGATTCCTTTGACTCTATAGAAGAAGCAAAGAAGATAGTTAATGAAGTCATTTCAGTTCATGCCAAGGGTGGATTCAATATAAGAAATTGGATAGCTTCAAATCCGAAGATATTGGAAGGAATCCCTTCAGAACTAATAGCTCCAGTTCAACTAAAAACAAACATGAACAAAGAGAACGATAGTGTAGAACGAGTACTAGGTCTCTACTGGCAACAATCTCAAGATAATTTTACATTTATCACAAACAAAGTCAAGAAAGAGATTGTTAATGGAGAAGAAATTCCAACTAAAAGAGAAACTCTGTCTCTCATCATGTCAGTATTCGATCCATTAGGATTTCTAGCTCATTTCATGGTAAAAGGCAAAATTATGCTACAACATGGAAATTACAAATTGGATGGGACGATCCTATACCCTCATCAATCGCCAAAGGATGGAAAATATGGCTGGAAGACTTAAGAACTATCTCAAGCTTCAGTGTGCCCCGTTGTTATTCTCCAGCGTTATCAAGATCACTCGATGTTCAACTGCATGTATTTGTTGATGCGTCTGAGAAAGCTTATGCTGCTGTGGCATATTTTCGGTTTAAAGTCGAAGATAATTGGGTTACTAAATTTATAATGGCAAGAACCCGCGTAGCACCATTGAAGAATATTTCTATTGTCAGAATGGAACTGCTAGCCGCACTTATGGGAAGTAGGCTAACAAAAACAATCAGAGAAGCTCATGACGTCTCAATCGGCCGACAATATTTATGGACAGACAACAAAACAGTATTATATTGGATCACTTCAGAAAGCAGAAGATACCAACTGTTTGTAAGCAATCGAATTGGTGAGATTCAAGAGCTAACCAATCCGTTTGAGTGGAAATGGGTTCCCACAAGCCAAAATGTAGCGGATGAAGCTACTAGAAATGAAGGTCATTCCGATTGGTCACCTAATAGCCGATGGTTAAACGGACCTCCATTTTTAAAAGAATCAGAGGAAAACTGGCCTAAACTACCCGGAAACGAGCCGCAGATTCCAGAAGAAGAACTGGAACTCAAGAAACAATATGTTTTACTATGTGCAACTTCGAATCTAATTAATATTAATCGTTACTCACGATATTTACGATTAATTAGGACATCCGCTTGATTATATAGAATAACCTGGAATCTACGACATCCGAATATGAAGCGAAGTGGAGAACTAGATCCAGCGGAAATCAATCAAGCAGAAAACTGGTGGTTTCGCCGTGCGCAAGAAGAGTGTTTCGGGGAAGAACTTGCAGATTTGTTAAATCCCGCTAAAAAGGTGTCAAAACGGAGTACACTATATACACTCAATCCTGCAATTGATGAAAAAGGACTGTTACGGATGGTAGGAAGATTGAGTGAGTCAGAAATTGGATCTTATGACACAAGAGTACCTATTATCCTCCCCCGGAAACACAAGTTTACTTCGTTACTTATCAGTTATTATCACGAGAAGTGTCAGCACCAGGGAATTGATCAAGTTATAAACCTCATAAAGCAAAAATTTTACATACCACGCTTAAGACAAGAAGTTCGCAATGTGTTTTCTAATTGTGGAAAATGTAGAAAAATGAAAATTCGGCCCAAGAATCAGATGATGGCTCCACTACCGAACTGTAGACTAGCTTATGGTAAAAGACCGTTTACTATGTGTGGATTAGACTATTTTGGACCTCTTGAGGTTACGATTGGACGATCACATCATAAAAGATATGGGTGTTTATTCACATGTTTAACAACTCGTGCGATTCACTTAGAAATTGCCCATTCTATGTCTACTAATTCCTGTATAATGGCTATAAGAAGATTTATTGCTAGAAGAAGTCATCCAAAAACAATTTTTTCGGACAATGGCACAAATTTTGTGGGGACAGAACGAGAACTCAAGAAAGCACTGAAAGAGTTGTCTCAAGATGAAATAAAAGCAGAATTGGCTCCAAAGGATATTAAATGGGTTTTCAACCCACCACATGCTCCCTATATGGGGGGGAAGCTGGGAAAGACTAGTCCGATCAGTCAAGTCAACCCTAAAATGGATTCTAAAAGAAAAATATCCACGGGAAGAGGTTTTGCAGACAATGTTCGCAGAGGATGAAAGAATTGTAAATGGACACCCACTTACTTACGTATCAACGGATCCAAATGATACACCGGCCTTAACACCAAATCATTTTCTATTGGGAACTCCAGATGGAAGCCAGCCAACAGGGAAGTTTGATGACAAAGATAATACTCTCAATAAACTTTGGAGACAATCGTCACGTCTAGCTGAACAGTTTTGGAAAAGATGGTTAAGTGAATTCTTGCCCACCTTGGCTTGTCGTCAGAAATGGTATGAATCTGTGGAAAATCCTAAAATAGGAGATTTAGCACTCATCGTAGATGACCTGAAGACAAGGGAGGAATGGCCTTTGGGCGTCATTGAAGAAGTGTTCCCTGGCGTTGACGGACTTATCTGAAAAGTCACAATCAGGACATCAACCAGTTCGTACACTCGTCCCCTCAACAAAATATGTATATTTGGACGTAATGATGAAGGTTTGGGACATACTAGCCCCAAACCGGGGGGGAGTGTAGCTGCGCCAAGTTAGCTGTGGAAAAATAATAAAAAAGAAGAAGGCAATTTTTTTAGATCTGTCAAAGTTAAAAAAATAATAACATACATTTTGTAACAAAAAACTTAAAATATATAAAGTTAATACTCACGTGTATTTGTATTCTTCTTTATTATATATCATTGTACAGTAAGTAAATGTATATTTGTGACTAAATGTGGGTTTACTTGTGACAGCTGAGATTGTTGTTGGATTTTCGGCGATTGTAATTGTGAGAGAGCATCGAACCATTTTTATAAAGGCCATCCGCGCAATAACAATAAATGATATTTAACTACGTTATTTCAAGAAAAACTCAAATGAGGGTACTTCCGGTTGACTATTTATAACCAAAATCTAATCACTTATTATTCTGGATGTAAACTTGAGAAATATGAAAAAATTATAACTTTTGGAATCGTGGTATTGAAGTTATGCGTTCCGAAATTTTCGATACACACACACATAATTGAAGAAGCTAGAAGAAAAATGAATTTTCTATCAGGTAAAGAATGGACAATATGCTACAAGTGGGTTAAAGCGCACAGCGGAATAGAGAAAAGCGAAATGGTGGATAAATTAGCTAAGGAGGCAACAACACTTTCTAATACTAGGATAAAGTACAACAAAATTCGAAGAAGTGAAATAATATCTGAGATAGAAACTAAATCTTTGGAAAAGTGGCAAAATCAATGGACCAGAAGTAACAAGGGACGACAAACGTGGGCATTTTTCCCGGATGTTAAAAAAAGACTAAAGCTTGATATTCCTGTGACTAGGAACTTTACAATAATGACTACGGGACATGGTATTATATTATATTATATTTAAATATAATTCTTACAGTTGCTTTATTTTAGAGATTTTTGCATGGAGTAGTTTCGCCTTTTTGATTTTTACCTTCCGTCTTTGATCAAAAAATTCGGTGGTGAGTTTTTATTGAATAAGCACGTTTTAGGGTCTTTACAATACGATTTTACTATTTTTACCAGTGGCGGCTTGTCAGGGTAGGCAGGTGAGGCAGTGCCTCACCAGAAGAAATAACTCAGGATATCATTTTTTATATTTTTAATTATTAAATTGTAAATAATATAAAGTAGAATGTAAATTAAATTTCAACTTATTTCGTTAATGCTTGTCTCTATAAATATCAAAAGAATATTTTAAGCCACCACCATAACTAATATGTAATGCAGTTCACTTAAACCTGTGAGGCTTGATGGAGGCTTGTCTCTGATATATACTCGAAATGAATAGTATAATGTCTAATGTTTTTGGTATTGCTTTCATCCCGTTAAACAATACGTGCGCTAGACAAAGAGCTGTTTGAAGCTGGCGTCAAATGCAAAATGCAATGAGTGCGTAAAGGATAAAAGATTCGTGGCCGGTTTCACCATCAAATAAATCTCTAAATAGCTTATTCATCGAATAAGAGACAAATATCGCATCGAAACAATAACACAAATGACTGTATTTGTTCTAGCTGTCATATTTTGATGCGATATTTTTCACTTATTCGACGAATAAGCTATTCGAAGATTTATTTGATATTGGTGAAACCGGGCATAAATGTTATTAACTGCATATTGCATTCGAACATTGCATTGTATTTATTTTTTTATTTTTCCTTATGTTTATAGATAAATAAAAACAAATATAATGGCTTCGATTGGGAGTTCTAATTTAACCTTGGATCACTCGCGCTATGAGCATTTTGCTCACAGTCGTAAATAAAATACCATAATTATGGTGTAAACAATAGGATGGGGCCAGTTCCTTCTCTAGCTGATTTTATGACTTTTCTTCGTCGATTCTCAAATACAATTTATTAATTGGTGCATTGATGAGGTAGTTATTAGTCATTTGTCAAACCATTACACAACTTGTGAGCAAACTTCTCATTGCGCGAGTGATGCCGTAGCGATTATTTGTACCGGTTTTTCTATAGTGTTATATTTTGAATAGTTGCTAATTGTTTATTATGCTTATATTGTGCAAGAGACTCAATTTTATCTTCATATTTTAGGAATTTTGAAATGAATTGTGAGCAAAAACTTGCTTAGTTGAGACGGTAGCATCAGATTATTCAACAACAGGATCAATGTATTGAAATTACGCGGGCACATAATTGCAGTAAATAAAATATAAAATTATTTATTTTGTTTATATATATATACAGTCAATTCCCTAAAACATTGCGGAATCGAATCTTTCTGATTCTCACGGAGGGAAAACAAATTCGATTTCATCGTTTCAATTTGAAAAAAAATGAACTGAATCCATGTAAATAATACAAATTCCACTGTTGAGAGAGACACGGAAAAAAAATGCAATTTCTTTTAGTGTATAGCCACGTCTTAATCGTATGAAAGTTATACATAATTTGTCTCTGGATGTTAAATTATTAAATTTTGTTTCCTTTGGCGTTTTTTGGAAATATCTGTATTTCAACTTTGGCATAATAGTGGGATTTAACAAATCATATAGAACATTAAAATGTTCTATTGATAAGCCGGTGAAATATATAAATTTATCAGCATCATTGCTTAATGAATTATAATTTAGTTTCCAATTATTGATAAATTTTGTTTCATTTCTCGATGTCTCTACAGCACCAAATAACTTTCTTACATAATAATTGTTCACTGTTTGGGTACTACTCTCCTTATTAATCTTGATTTCTGTTTGTGTGGAGTTGTTCTGCTTATTATCAATTTTTATATGTGTTTGTGTGGAGTTGTCCTGTTTAATTTTTATTGCTGTTTGGGAGAAATTATTTCTTTTAACTATTTTGGTTTGTGTACTGTTACTGTTTTTATTAATATAAACTTGTGTCTCTTTATTAGTAGACAGCTTTATTGAAGTTGCTTGACTTGCTGTATTTGTTTTCCCAAAATAAGTTTGATTATGTGGTTTGCGTAATTTTATTGTTATTTTGTAAATTAAACTTCCTTTTTTTACCTCTCGCTAAGAGAGGTATTGGATTCATGCTAAAAATCGCATATCCAGATTTTATTGAATAAGCACGTTTTAAGGTCCCTACAATCCGATTTTAACATTTTTACGATGATGTCTGTGTGTGTGTGGGTGGATGTGTGTATGTGTGTGTGTGTGTGTGTGGGATGTTGGAAGGACGGTTACTCAAAAACTATAAGACTTTAAATTTGTTTAACTACGTATTTCCCAATCGGACATTCATGGGAACATCTGAAAAGGTTTTGGTAACAATTGGACAACCGGAAGTAGAAGATTCTTGAAAAAAAACTTCTAAATAATATTTTTTGAAATTTTTTCTTTCTTTTTTCTAAAAGAAATATAATTTGTAAAATAATCTGTTATAATAAATTTTACAGCCGAAAGAATGGCCATGGAAAAAAGTTGAAAATTTAAATTGTTTGTAACTGACAGATAAATGTTAGTGTCAGAAATCCGGAGACATTACTGAAGTACATACATTATATTATTTCTTAAAGTATTAATAGCTAAATATTTAATATTATAGGTATATTACGAGTACATATATCCTTCAAAAATACTGTCAATCCTGATAATGAATTGGAAACATTTCGAAAAATTAGAAGAGGACAAAATTTCTTCATAAAATGAATTTAAAATTAAACAATCTAAATATAAGGAATAGATATATGCGTTAGTAGAATTTTTGGTGTAGAGTGTAGGTATACAAGAAATGTTAAATACAATAGGGCGCGAGCAGTCATGTGATTTTGTTGGCCTTGACAGAATGATAGCTAGTAATTATGTATATAGATGTCAAATATCATATTTTCTCATTCTAAATTTAGTGATTTTCCAATTCCATGTGGAGCAGAATTAAATGTTAAATATCTAAGGCATACGACAAGTAAATTTTAAACTCCTGGTGTTAAATTAACTACGTAAATTTAGAAAATTTTGAAATTTTAAAGGAAAAATTCTGACATTTGACATCTATTACATAATTACTAATTATCATTCTGAAACGGGCCACACATCTGCTTGTCAAGCCCAAAAATGTAACATTACTGTTCGCGCACTATACTTATGTAACCAAAAAAAGGAAGTGGCTAGAGGTATTGTGCTGACCACAACAGATTTTTTTTCACAGGTTCCTGTAAATACATTACTACTTCATATTCAATTTATATTAATCATATTATTTCAACTTACGTGTTCAGTCTCAGCAGAGCCGTGTTTAGCTAACGCGGGGCCCGAGGCCCGAGTAAATTGCGGGGCCCCTTCAAGGGAATTTTTATCCATAAAAATCTACACATGCTTACATAGGCACAGTTCTATGATTTTATAAAATGAAAATGTTTCTGTGATAATCATTTAAAGTTATTTATTAGAAAAATAATTAACAATCGTTATAGATGATTATTTATTGTTACATTTTTCATGTAACACTTGGTTGAAGATAAAAAGTACACAGAACACGAGTTTCTGATAATTGTGGAAAACATTTGTCTCTCTCTTAGCCGCAGCAGTAAGCAACGACAAAAGTTTTTCACGTGTTCCACATTTTCACGATTTTCTATTTCAAAATTAATCAGCGCGGGGCCCCATTTAGCGCGGGGCCCGGGGCACGTGCCCCAAGTGCCAATAGGTAAAACCGGCCCTGAGTCTCAGACATGTTCATGTCTCTTTTCAAACAATGGTTGTTGTGATCACGTGGGACCAATCACGTGATAAACGTCAAACAGACCTAAATCTTGCTCACTACATAACTAATTATTAAATACTTTTTTACACACTAGATGGCAACCAAAATATTTGAATTGTATGTCCCCATTTCTTTTAAAAAAAGTAAAATGTAAAAAATTACAATTTCAGGCATAAGATATTCTACTTGAGTGACAATTTTGTTATCCACAATGTTGCAACTGTTATCATCATTTGAACACATAAAGCACAAATCAATCATGGAAGTCATGGAACACATGCTTAATAAATTCTATAATCACTCACTAAATAGTATCTACAACCTATTTACATATTTACAATTATTGTAGTAGTTGTAAAAGAGGTTAATAGTTTCTCTAATTCCCAACTAAACTATGACGTAGACGTGATACTTTTCTTGATTGCTCTCTCAAGCTTGATATATTCATTGTTCAAGTGTACAAGAAATATATTTCATTTCACGTAATAAAATAGTAAATGGCGTTTGAAAGCCGACTGTTTTCACATGAATTAAATAATTTAAATTCGTGAAACCACACCAAACTTCGTCAATAATAAATATTTTTATCTGTAAAAATGTACAAGACCTGAATATTAAAAATTACAAAAAGACATGGTTAAACCACACTTAATTCTGTAGATTTTGTTTGATAACTGACAGGTGATATTTTTCGTTTTCGTGAACTAAGTTTGCATTCTGACCAATCAAAGGGCAGAATTTATATTCCTATCTAAACCAATGCTATTTTCTTACGTGAAATGAAGTATAGTTCAATTTACTTCCATAGTAAATTTAATAAAATGAACAAATTCGAAACAACTTACTTGTTCTTATAACATTTAAATCAATTGTCAAAAATTCGCGTTGCACTTATTCATTTAATTAAATTTAATATCGAAATAAATTACTACTACTAATGGCCAGTTGCACAGCTTATAGTTAAAATTTATCTACAAGTTAACGAAAAACGTGCTTATCGAAATTTTGACAGTAATATTAAACAACTCCTTTGGCATTTATTTTCGATACGATATTGTCAATTTAACCAAAAAATAAAATTTAACTATAAGTGCCAACTGGAAATAAATAATTCAAATTGGCAAACAGCACTTTTGTTTTTCCTTCGTAGCGTACTGAAAAATGACTATAAAAATCAAATTTATTTAAATTTTTATTTAATATTATTCTTACGTAAAGATATAAAATAATTACATCGTTGAATTCAGAAAAAATACTCTATCGGAAAATAGTTATTTACATACCAAGAGCGAGAACGCTTGGTTCCCGTCCCGGATGAGTGTTTGGTGGCGTGAACTTGCGAGCACTACCATAGAACGACTCCGGGAACTTTCACGCACGCGATTTGTACAATATTTTTTATACGAAAACTTTATTACATAATATACACTATTTTGTAGCTAATTTCAGAGTAATGTGTCAAATTTAAATTCCAATTATTTTAATGTTTATTTTTATGTAATGTAGTGTTAATCATGGTATGTAATGTAAATAACTATTTATTACTTACCAAGGATTTCACTTGTAGTATATAGCAAATTTAAACTTAATAAACTTGTTAAATTTCTTATTATTTTATTACAATGTACATTACGTTTGTTGGTTATGTATAACCGACTTCCACCGAGCAGAAATTGTTGCCAACATTGTGAACCAAATGTACTAAATTCATTATTTTAAAATTAAATTTCATTCAATATTCCACCATTTTCTCTTATTATTATTATTATTAAGCGAAGGAGTGTTTGACAAACTATACTTTTGTATTATAAATTTAGCTCTTTAAGAAATGCTTTAGAAATAGGAGTGTTTTTGCCTAAATTTCCCGGTCACTTATCTGGTGAATTAAAAAAATATATTACATTGTATTGTAACTTGAGACCTACTGGCTTAAAAAAATATTTTCTTCTTTAATTGGAGGTCCCCCTGGTCTTTTACAAGATTGTCTTAATATAGAAATCATTTGAGGTAGCTCGTTTAACTGTTACATCCTGTATACATAAAATACAGGCGTCCCACCCAAAGAACGCGCAAGGATCTCGGGAACTACAAGAGTTGCATCCTTAAACCATTTTAGTGTTGTCGTTATTTGAAAAAAAAAATGCATAGGTCACTAAATACATGCGAAAATGTAAATTTTACACAAATTTTTAATCACTGTTGGATGTCAAAGTTTTAATTCTTATATGGACGCCTATTGGAAAGTTATACCACAGAAAAGAGATTTTTTTTATCTTCCCAACGATATATATACCGGGTGGCGCTCGAAGTCCGTTACATAGGCATTTAACATGGGAAATAAGAATAATTTCAATATTTGCCTCCATTAAAAGTTATTGTAGTAAAACTTTGCACACATGTTTGGGAACACTTATTGCATTATATCAATAACAAATCGTTTAAAATTAATAAATAATAATTAAGAAAAATAAGAAAATGTTTTAGCAGTTTTAAAATAATACTTATTAGCACTCATAAAAGGATGATTAAGTCATAAGTGACCGTAGCACAATGGTAACGTCCTTACTACTTATTCCAAAGGTACTGGGTTCAAACCTAGAACACCTCCTTAATTATATTAATTTTTACTATGTATTTTTGTGTTTTTATTTGTTTTAATTTTTTTATTTTTTTTTATTTGTTTTTAATTGTTTTTATTTATTTTTATTTGTTTTTAATTGTTTTTATTAATTTTTATGTGTTTTTTATTTATTTTTATTTGTTTCTATTTATTTTAATTTAACAAAAAAACGATAAAACTACAATAAATTTTCAAAGTACCCTCCATTCTGCGCTAAGCAATACCCTAACCTATTATAAAAAATTTTGACGTACTCTAAATAATGTTCTATTATTAATATTTCTACATTCTGAAATTATGGCAGCCTTTAAGTCCTCTATCGTATTTAAATTATAGTGCCCATAAATTTTAGATTTTAAGTGACCCCACAGAAAAAAATGTAATGGGCTCAGATCCGGTGATCTTGCAGGCCACTTAATTGGTCCATTAAGTCCAATCCAGGAATCTGGAAATTCTTGATTTAGGTACACTTGTACTGCCTGTATGTTGTGTGCGGGACAACCATCCTGCTGATACCAAATATTATTGTGCCCCACTTGATTTACTCTTGGTCGAACAGTTGATTGCAACAATAGCAAATATTTTAATCCCGTTAGATTACCTTCTGTGAAATAAGGTCCGATAATATTTTGCCCAAGAATACCCGCCCAAACATTTACTTTTCGCGGATATTGGGTTCTTGTCAAATTTTGTTGTAGTGGCTTCTCTTTCGACCACAATCTAAAATTTTGGACGTTCGATTTGTTGTGTAAAGTAATTGTACACTCGTCCGTAAAGGAAATATTTTTTAAAAAGTCTCTGTCATTATTGGCCATCTCCATTATTTTCTCACAAAATTCTGCCCTTCTTTCGTTATCGCCGTCTAATAGTTCTTGATGATTCTGTAATTTGTAGCTTTTATAACCTTGTTTTTTAAATATTTTTGTTGCTTTTTTTCTGTTCCTTCTCACTTCGGACTCCAATTCCGTAGACTTATTGTTGGTTCTACTTCCACGCGTGCAACTATTATTTCTTCTTCGCCGTTTTCCTCTTCTATTTCTTCATCCAATTTTTTGTGGTCGGCAACACATCCCTTACTCTCAAATTTATTAAGAAGGCGCCAGACAAATTGTTTTGTTATTGCCTTTTCTGGATTACTAGCGGAAAATAAATCTGCAGTACTTTGCAAACTATTTCCGCTATAATATGATTTAATTACAGCAACTTTATCTTTCGTTGACAATGCCATTTTAAGGGCTCGAAATATTATTTGTTTACAAATACGGCGTTCTGTTTTTGTTGTTTCGTTGTCAAAGAACATTTTAATAATATAATTAAAATTAATTATAAAATCGGAAATTAAAAAAAAATATATAATCAAATAAAATTGGTAACATTAAAACTGCATCTAAAATTAGAATAAATAAAAATATAAAAAAATTAAAGAGGTGTGCTAGGTTTGAACTCAGTACCTTTGGAACAAAAAGCAAGGACGTTACCATTATGCTATGGTCGCTAAAAGGTTAATAATTCTTTTATAAGTGATAATAAGTATTACTTTAAAATTGCTAGAACATTTTTTTTATTTTACTTAATTATTTTTTATATATTTTAAAGAATTTTTTATTAATATAATGCAATAAGTGTTCCCAAACATGTGTATAAAGTTTTATTACAAAAAGTTATAATGGGAGGCAAATATTCAAATTATTTTTATTTCCCATGTTAAATGCCTATGTATCGGCTTTCGAGCGCCACCCTGTATATATATATATATATATATATATATATATATATATATATATATATATATATATATATATATATATATATATATATATATATATATACCGTGTGTCCCAAGCAAACCTTGATATAGGCGTTTAACATGGGAAAACAGTTTTTTGTAAATAAAAAGTGTCCGGCAGAAGATCAAGCCATGCTATTTAATATGATAATAGTACATTACCTCCTGTACGTTATTTAATACTAATTAATTTATTATAATTGCATAAATTAAAGAAAATTATAAATAAAGGTCAATAAATATTTTTTTCAATATTTTATTATGTAATATCAAAATATTTTTATATGTCATTGTAGCTGAATGGTTAGCATACCTGCCTGTGGAACAAAAGAATTTTTGTAAGTTGGAGGTTGGAGTTCAAAACTCCATCAAGCTAAACTTTTCATTATTTTTTTATTTTATTTATGTATTATTTACAAATTATATTAAAGATATTATGCGATAATATGGATGAATTAGTCAAATAAGTTTTTATCACGATACAATAATTTCAATGAAAGTAGTAACCGTCAAAAGCAAGATTTTAAACTATACCACATACTTTTCCTTTATAAATACGGTAAAAATACAAAACATACACATATTCATAGTGTTATTATCAAGTTTTATTAAGATCAAAAGAAAGAATTATGCATTTATATTAAATCCATATTTTGATTGTTGTAATCAATTTTTATCATTGTTAAAACCAATTATTTTTATTTATAAAATATTGTTATCCATTTCAATATCTATCTTCTATTTCCAATTACAATAATTTAAAAATACGCTTTTTCTATAAAACAATATTTAAAGTTTTTTTCTTTTCGTGTCAACAATGTCTTCATTGTTTGGTTTTTTGTTTTGTTTATATAAAATATTCGTATCAAAATGAATTTCTTAAACGCTAACGATCGAGTGAATATTATAAAAATGTATTAAAATTCGTAATTAATTCATAAATAAAAAATAAATAATGAAAAGTTTAGCTTGATGGAGACTCGAACCCAAACCTGCAAAAATTCTTTCATTCCACAGGTAGACACGCTAACCATTCAGCCACAATGACAATTGTGAATATTTTTTATTACATAATAAAATATTGAAACAAATATTTATTGACAGTTATTTTTAATTTTCTTTAATTTATGTACTGATAATGCAGTAATTAGTATTAAATAACGTACAGGAGGTAATGTACTATTATCATGTTCAATTGCATGGCTTAATTTTCTGCCGGACACTTTTTATTTTCAAAAAACTTTTTTCCCATGTTAAACGCCTATGTCAAGGTTCGTTTGGGACACACAGTATATATATATATATACAGGGTGTCCCTTAACTTGGTGCACAAACTTTAAGGGCATATAATACTGATCAAAATGAGTAAAAAAAGCTCAGTCAAAATGTGTCCGATCTTTAATAGTTTCCCAGATATAACGCAGTGAAAAATGAGTTTTTACGAGATTTACCTTTGCTATCTCGAAAACTATAAGAATTACGATTTTGATTAATTGAGACTTTTTGTTTACCTTTGAGAGGTAATCTTAGATGGCCTTTTGTTATTTTATAAAAATCAAAAGTGAAATGTTGTGGCGACCTTGGTCAATATTTAATTTTCATATAACTACGTAACTATAAGAAATTGAGAAAAATGTTTCATATAAAATTTTATTGTTTTTTATAGTCTTTTTACTGACATAGACAAAATTTTATTCGATCGCTATCTTTGTCAGTTTTTCTTAGATTTTTCGCTTTTCTCGGAAACAGTTGAAGATCATTCCTATGTTGATGAAGCTTTTTTATTCATTTTGGTCAGTACTATATGCCCTTAAAGTTTTTGCTCGAAGTTAAGGGACATCCTGTATATATATATATATATATATATATATATATATATATATATATATATATATATATATATTGTCTAGTCCATTTGTTTCAAATAAAGAAAATACAAGTATTAAATTTATAGTTACAAAGGTGGTTGTTACAAATTTTATTTATCTTCTTTATTTGAGCATTCAAATCACTTACTACAATAAAAATCTTTTACTTAAGTATGTTGTTTCATATGTCTTGTTAAGCTTGATTTTTGTGAAAACAATTTTTTACATTCATTACATTGAAAATCTTTTACACCAGTGTGTAGCTTCATATGTCTTTCTAAGTCTGATTTTTGTAAAAACCATTTTTTACATTCATTACATTGGAAATCTTTTACTCCAGTGTGTTGTTTCATATGCCTAATTAAATGCATTTTTTGCGAGAAACATTTTTTACAGTCAATACATTGAAAATCTTTTTCTCCTAAATGAATTTTCATATGAAGAATTTTCAAATACGATAACCTTTTAAAAACCTTGTTACAAATTAAACAAGTATAAGTCTTACGACCTGCATTACCAGTAACTAAAATATTTTCATCGGAATTAATTTCATTGTCAACAGGGACTTCATAATTCTTCTCACTTTTGTCCTCTATGTCAACGCAGCTGTTTTCTTGAAGATGAGTGTTTGTTTGCGGTGGACCTTGCTCCCTTACATCACCAAATTCACAATCGTAAGAATTTTCTTGTATCGGATCTTCTTTAACGGAAATTTCGTTTAATGAAAATTTAACATCTAGATTATCACTTTCATCTACCACTTCCTGTTTAATATAAACTTCATGTATTTTATTAATATTTCTTTTGGAGGTCATACACATCTCTGTCTCGTCTGTATTATCATCATGTGCCTCCTTGATCCTTCCTTCCAGACGTAAGCTGTTCTCCACACAGCCTTTCTTAAATGTACTAAACAACTGAAGATTTTTTTCGCAAATGGAACAGATGCGCAGCGGAATCCTCAATTTGATGATAGTCTGAAACATAAATTTTGATTGAAAAAAATATGCTGATGATATTGTTCGACAGAATTTTATATTTATTTTTACCTCTCCCCATCAAAATTGAGAGGTATAGGGATCGTGCTAAATATCGCATATCGAAATTTTGATAAATATGTGTTTGTGGATATTATTACCCCTCTATCTCAAATATTATCATTCAGACAGCTATAGACATTTTAGTGAAGACAACATAAACATTTTCAACTGGTGTCTTTCTCGTGAATCATGGTGTGAAATTTATAGCCTGAATACCAAAAAAATTACTATGTTTTTTGAGATTTATAATTATTACTTCCAAGCTTTATTTCCTAAATCTAAAGTTAAATCTAAATATAACAACAAACGTGCTAACTGAATAACAAACGGTATAAAAATATCTGAACAAAATCTTAAAGATTTGTTTAAATTAAAAAATAAAGGGCTTGTTAGTGAACAATATTACAAGAAATATAAACTAGTTTATTAAAAAGTTGTGAGATTAGCCAAATATAAATTCACTGAGGATTTGTTCATAAAATCTGAAAATAAAAGTAAAACAGCTTGGCAAATAATTAATAATACTCTACATAACACTAAAAAACAATCATTACCGGAGTTTTTTTAATATAAATAGTGAACATGTTACCAATAAAATAGACATTGTAAACAGTTTCAATGAATTTTTTTGTAACATTTCAAATAACAATGTTTCTCAATCACCAAGTCATTATGTAATCAACCAAAACTGTAATTCTATATTTTTACATAATGTAAATGAACAAGAAGTAGAACAATTCATTATTTCATTAAATAATTCGCACTCTTCTGGAATAGATGATATTTCTAATATTTTTCTTAAGAAAACGTATCATTTTATAATAAAACCTCTAACGTTTGTTATAAATGATTCATGAACGGGTTGTTTCCCAGAAACTCTTAAATTGACAAAAATGACACCTCTGTATAAAAAGGTGATAATACAAATATGAAAAATTATAGACCAATATCACTTGTATCGATATTTCACAAAAAAAATTGAGAAAGCAATGCTAAGCCGAATATTATCATTTATAACAAAATTTAAAATATTAGGTTCTGTACAACATGGTTTCAGGAAAAAACATTCCTCATCATCCACTATCAATATCAATTTAAATTAACAGATAATAGTTAATTGGAATAGAAATTAGGAATAATACCTAATAAAAATAAATTACCATATCATGACAGATAAACCTTTAGTCTCAATTCCATGGCTATTGTTATTTTTGAGGTGTTTTTCGACATTTTCATACCTAATGTCTGCAATTACAAGGCATACAAAATTAATTTTATTTATCGATTCAGATGCAGAATTTTATGATCTGCCACTTTTATTTGAAGCTTTTTTACCTAAAATAATCAGGGAAACAGGAAATTTGAAATTTGGAAAGTCTTATTTTACGTATCCTATGATCGGCTGTGCCGGTAACAAGCTTGTATACAGGGTGTTCAATTTAGGTGTTTTACTATTGCTATATCGAGAACCGTAAGAGATACGAAGTCGGTTAAATTGGCAAACAATTTCTATATTACAAGACTATTAAAATGTGCATTACAAAAATTATTTTCAACCAGTGGTTCTCAAAATACAGAATTCAACTTTTTAATTTTAAATGAGAACCTATTTTTTATTCGCCTATTCGATTCAGCATTTTTTTTTATACAACGATATAAAATGTTTATAACCCTTACATAACGAAAAAAAAAACGAGAAAAATGCAAAAGAAAAATTATTATTTTCATATTTATTTCTACATGTAATCAGAGTGCCATGGCAAAAACAATTGAATATTTTGTTTTGTATCACATGTCAAAATAGTTCGTTTATGAATTTTCTTGTTTTCTTTTGTGCTAAAATGAATTTTAAGCACGAAGAAAAAATTGATTTGTAAGAAGTTTTCATATTATCTCTGAAAAATACTGTTGCTGCAAAGAATATGTATAGGGAACGTTATCCTGAGCGGCGAGTTCCTTGTCGTCAGTATTTTAGAAAATTAGAATTAGCACTGCGCGCTAATACGGATCCATTCGTATCGAAGCAAGTTAGCGTACAAAATCAAGAAGCTGAAATAAATATATTAGCATATTTTGAAGCTAATCCAACAGCTTCAGTTAGAATGGCTGCCGCTGAGTGTAATTTAAGTGTGGGCACGATCCATAGGATATTAAATAAACATAAATACAGACCATTCAAAATGATTAAAATTCACCATTTACATCCTAGTGATCGTGAGCGAAGATTAGAATTTTGTAATTTATTGATAAATGAGGATCCAGATATCTTAAAATCAATTATTTGGACTGACGAAGCCAATTTTTCTAATAATGGTTGTCAAATAGAAAATAACACACTATTGGAGCCGAGAAAATCCTGTTGTTGTACGAGAGAGTAGTTTCCAGCGAAAATTTAATATAAATGTTTGGTGTGCCATTTTCAATGATAATATTTACGTACACATGTACGAAGGTACATTGAGTGGTAACAGATACCTGAATTTAATTCAAAATATGCTGGGTATTATTTTGGAAGACATACCAGTAGCTGAGTTGGGAAACATTTATTTCCAGCAAGATGATGCACCAGTTCACAATTCGCGTCAAGTTAGGGATTACCTAAACGAACGGTTTCCAAATCGGTGGATTTGTTCTTATGGTCCTATTCCGTGGCCCGCGAGATCACAGACCTTAATCCCCTGGACTTTTTTTTATGGGGATATGTTAAAGATGAAGTATACAAAACTATCTATCCAGATATTCAGCATTTAAAAAATGCAATCGAAAATATTATTTCCCACATAGACGGTCGAAATTTAAAAAAAGTAAGAAGTAATATGTTCAGAAGGCTGGAATTATGTATAAATCAGCATGGCAATAATTTTGAAAAAAATTTATAATATTTTTTAAAGTATCTAAATCGCCCAAACAAAGATGAAAACAAAATATTCAATTGTTTTTGTCATATCGTTGTATTCAGAAAAAAATGCTGAATCGAATAGGCGAATAAAAAAAGTAGGTTCTCATTTAAAATATATATATATATATATATATATATATATATATATATATATATATATATATATATATATACATTGTATACCGGGTGGCGCTCGAAGTCCGTTACATAGGCATTTAACATGGGAAATAAGAATAATTTGAATATTTGCCTCCCATTAAAACTTATTGTAGTAAAACTTTGCACACATGTTTGGGAACACTTATTGCATTATATCAATAACAAATCGTTTAAAATTAATAAATAATAATTAAGAGAAATAATAAAATGTTTTAGCAATTTTAAAATAATACTTATTATCACTCATAAAAGGAGTGTTATATCATAAGAGACCGTAGCACAATGGTAACGTCCTTGCTTGCAGCTACAAATTCATATTAATATTCTCATGCCATATTAGAAGAAGTGAAAGATTCATATAAACCATACCAAAACAGAAACCATCATATTCACACGTAATTTCACAAACAACAAAATCTACACCCATCTAAAAATCCATAATCATAAAATCACACCCTCACCATCGGGCATCTATTTAGGGTACACTCTTTGCAGCAACAGTATTTTTCAGAGATAATATGAAAACTTCGTACAAAACAATTTTTTCTTAGTGCGTAAAATTCATTTTAACACAAAAGAAAACAAGAAAATTCATAAACGAACTATTTTGCCATGTGATACAAAACAAAATATTCAATTGTTTTTGCCATGGCACTCTGATTACATGTAGAAATAAATATAAAAATAATAATTTTTCTTTTGCATTTTTCTCGTTTTTTTTTCATTATGTAAGGGTTATAAACATTTTATATCGTTGTATAAAAAAAAAATGCTGAATCGAATAGACCAATCCACCGATTTGGAAACCGTTCGTTTAGGTAATCCCTAACTTGACGCGAATTGTGAACTGGTGCATCATCTTGCTGGAAATAAATGTTTCCCAACTCAGCTACTGGTATGTCTTCCAAAATAATACCCAGCATATTTTGAATTAAATTCAGGTATCTGTTACCACTCAATGTACCTTCGTACATGTGTACGTAAATATTATCATTGAAAATGGCACACCAAACATTTATATTAAATTTTCGCTGGAAACTACTCTCTCGTACAACAACAGGATTTTCTCGGCTCCAATAGTGTGTTATTTTCTATTTGACAACCATTATTAGAAAAATTGGCTTCGTCAGTCCAAATAATTGATTTTAAGATATCTGGATCCTCATTTATCAATAAATTACAAAATTCTAATCTTCGCTCACGATCACTAGGATGTAAATGGTGAATTTTAATCATTTTGAATGGTCTGTATTTATGTTTATTTAATATCCTATGGATCGTGCCCACACTTAAATTACACTCAGCGGCAGCCATTCTAACTGAAGCTGTTGGATTAGCTTCAAAATATGCTAATATATTTATTTCAGCTTCTTGATTTTGTACGCTAACTTGCTTCGATACGAATGGATCCGTATTAGCGCGCAGTGCTAATTCTAATTTTCTAAAATACTGACGACAAGGAACTCGCCGCTCAGGATAACGTTCCCTATACATATTCTTTGCAGCAACAGTATTTTTCAGAGATAATATGAAAACTTCTTACAAATCAATTTTTTCTTTGTGCTTAAAATTCATTTTAGCACAAAAGAAAACAAGAAAATTCATAAACGAACTATTTTGCCATGTGATACAAAACAAAATATTCAATTGTTTTTGCCATGGCACTCTGATTACATGTAGAAATAAATATAAAAATAATAATTTTTCTTTTGCATTTTTCTCGTTTTTTTACCTCTCGCTAAGAGAGGTATTGCATTCATGCTAAAAATCGCATATCCAGATTTTATTGAATAAGCACATTTTAAGGTCTCTACAATCCGATTTTAACATTTTTACGATGATGTCTGTGTGTGTGTGTGTGTGGATGTGTGTGTGTGTGTGTGTGTGTGTGTGTGTGTGTGTGTGTATGTGTGTATGTGTGTGGGATGTTGGAAGGACGGTTACTCAAAAACTATAAGACTTTAAATTTGTTTAGCTACGTATTTCCCAATCGGACATTCATGGGAAGATCTGAAAAGGTTTTGGTAACAATTGGACAACCGGAAGTAGAAGATTCTTGAAAAAAAATCTTCTAAATATTATTTTCTGAATTTTTTTCTTGGTAATATTAAAGAAAATTAAATTCTCTATCTGACACAATTAAATATTTAATTATATATTCTATAGATTTAGAGATAAAAGATATATAATATATAAAATAATCTGTTGTAATTAATTTTACAACCGAAAGGATGCCATGAAAAATAGTTGAGAATTTAAATTGTTTGTAACTGACAGATAAATGTCAGTGTCTGAAATCCGGAGACATTACTGAAGACTTTTTCTGGGAAGTAAGTACATACATTATATTATTTCTTAAAGTATTAATAGCTACATAATTAATATTATAGGTATATTACAAATTCCTTTCAGAAATACTGTTACTTCCGACAATTAATTGGAATCATCTCGAAAAATTGGAAGAGTATGACTAAATTTCTTCATAGAATGAATTTAAATTTAAAAAATCTAAATATATGGAATAAATATAAATAGAATTTTTGGTGTAGAGTGTAGGTATACAAGAAATACATTAGGGCGCGAGCAGTTATGTGGCTTTGTTGGCCTTGACAAGCAGATATGGGGGCCCATGTCAGAATGATGTTAAATAACATAATTTTTTGTTCTAAATTTATTGATTTTCCAATTGCAACTAGTATATTTTCCTCGACAAGTAAATTCTACACACCTGGTGACAAATTAACCACGTGAGTATAGAAAAAAATAGATTTGTTAAAAGTGGACTAACATCGATGACGAGGTGAAAGAAGCAGTGTATTTCTGACTGACATTTAAAGCAACATCTCTTTTTACCTCTCGCTAAGAGAGGTATTGGATTCATGCTAAAAATCGCATATCCAGATTTTATTGAATAAGCACGTTTTAAGGTCTCTACAATCCGATTTTAACATTTTTACGATGATGTCTGTGTGTGTGTGTGTGTGGATGTGTGTGTGTGTGTGGGATGTTGGAAGGACGGTTACTCAAAAACTATAAGACTTAAAATTTGTTTAACAACGTATTTCCCAATCGGACATTCATGGGAAGATCTGAAAAGGTTTTGGTAATAATTGGACAACCGGAAGTAGAAGATTCTTGAAAAAAAATCTTCTAAATATTATTTTTTGAAAATTTTTCGTGGTAATATTAAAGAAAATTAAATTCTCTATCTGATACATTTAAATATTTTATTATATATTCCATAGATTTAGAGATAAAAGAAGTATAATATATAAAATAATCTGTTGTAATAAATTTGACAGCCGAAAGAATGCCATGAAAAATAGTTGATAATTTAAATTATTTGTAACTGACAGATAAATGTCAGTGTCAGAAATAATGAGTAATGAATTAAAAATGTACTTGGAGAATCCCTTAGTTCTTGATCTGTGACTATTATGGAGATGACAAGTCTAGGTTGAAGGACTTAAATTTGTTTCAAACATTATGGGACAATGTACACCAGTACTGTAGACTAGAGTAACTTTGAATTGCGAAAAAGCTATCAAATTCTTCTCAAGTAAGTTGTAAATATTGACATAATCGGAGTGCAATCTATCCGTCACTTTATTAAAGGGAATTAAGGTTATTTAGATATAACAAGTATGAAAAAATAAAATGTAAAAGAAGATATATAAGAATAGATGCACAATCCAGATATATACATTTTAGACCGCCCAAAATTAATGTTTTTACTAGAAGAATATGAAGAGAAAGTAAACAAAGTTGTTCGAATTGAAAATTGCTGTTACCAGCCTAATATTTATATATGGTAAACTCTACTTTGTAATTTATTGTAACATAATTTATGGTAAAATATCTTCATGTTGAGACATGCTATTATTGAATAATAAAGAAGTTTATACGTCATAGATTTATATGAATATATTATTTGTATTTATAAAAATAATCTTTGCTTTATGCATACAGCCAGGTAAAATATACGGCGAGAGGTTATGTGCTGGCCACATCAGATTTTTTTCATTATGTAAGGGTTATAAACATTTTATATCGTTGTATAAAAAAAAAATGCTGAATCGAATAGGCGAATCAAAAAATAGGTTCTCATTTAAAATTAAAAAGTTGAATTCTGTATTTTGAGAACCACTGGTTGAAAATAATTTTTGTAATGTACATTTGTAATAGAAATTGTTTGCCAATTTAACCGATTTCGTATCTCTTACGGTTCTCGATATAGCAATAGTGAAACACCTAAATTGAACACCCTGTATACAAGCTGGTGACCGGCACAGCCGATCATAGGACACGTAAAATAAGACTTTCCAAAATTCAAATTTCCTGTTTCCCTGATTATTTTAGGTAAAAAAGCTTCAAATAAAAGTGGCAGACCATAAAATTCTGCATCTGAACCAATAAACAAAATTAATTTTGCATGCCTTGTAATTGCAGACATTAGGTATGAAAATGTCGAAAAACACCTCAAAAATAACAATAGCCATGGAATTGAGACTAAAGGTTTATCTGTCATGATATGGTAATTTATTTTTATTAGGTATTATTCCTAATTTCTGTTCCAATTAACTATTATCTGTTAATTTAAATTGATATTGATAGTGGTTAATGTGGAATGTTTTTTCCTGAAACCATGTTGTACAGAACCTAATATTTTAAATTTTGTTATAAATGATAATATTCGGCTTAGCATTGCTTTCTCAAATTTCTTGTGAAGTATCCATACAAAACATATAAAAAACGCCATCCGCAAAGCTGCCATAGTATTCCGATCACTGTATCCGCTCATAAATCAAAACAGTCAAATGCCATCCTCAAACAAAAAACTCATATACACCTCGATCATCAGACCCATTCTCATGTATGCAGTCCCAGCATGGGCGTCGGCGTCACGAACAGCGCTCCTGCCCATACAACGATTCCAAAACAGATGTCTGCGTCTTATCATAGGCGCAGACAGATACACTAGAATCGCAGATCTTCATGCGCAAACACAAATCCCATCAATTCACAACTACATCCAAACCATTTCACAAAAATTATACAGCACATTGCCACAATCAAACCCATATACAAAAAACATTACCCATATCAGGCAGCATAACACACAATTCATAATTAAACATCCAATTTCCACTACCATATCAGTCGCTACCCATATTCACACAGAGTGTCCAGGAGTAATCAACGCACAGCATCATAACCCTACCATACTAACAAAAATCATCAAATCATAAATATATTGTACAATCATAACCGCACTGTAAAGACCATAAAATCATTCATTTAACTATAAGTACATACATCACATATATCAAAAATCACCACATTAATCACAATTCGTTTATAAAAGAATCATAACCGCATTGTATAAACCCATCCCAATCATTCACTAGAATAAGCTCACAATCTCACATTGTGTCACCATGGGCGTAACCAATCAGTGTTGCGCAACGCAGCTACGAAGGGAATCCAAAAATTCTTCGGAATTGAGATTGCCCTTCGTACTGCGTGGTTGCACACTGACCTGGTGAATACGCTCCATGAGTACACAATAACCATAATATATCATCCCATAAATCACAATAAATTTATAAGAAAGCATAACCGCACTGTAATAATCATACCGTCACTCATTTTAGTATTAAGTAGGTTTTAGGGCATTAATTGAAACAGGTTTTTTGTATTTTTCCTGTAAAAATAATCACAATCATATCACCACTAACCCCTCACCTCATCTCATTCTAACAAATACATGTATCAAAAGGGGTTTGCCATGTAAATATAAAATAGGTTGTAAAAGCGAGAAGCTAGGAAAACCTTATACAACACAAATACATAACATTTCACATTGTGTCACCATGGGGCGTAGCCAGGCAGTGTTGCGTAACGCAACTACGTAGAGGTAGAGAATCCACTAATTCCTCGGAATTGAGATTGCTCTACGTACTGCGTGGTTCCACACTGACCTGGTGAATACGCCCCATGAGTGCACAATTTATGTACAACAATGTATACGATAATTTAAAAATAAACTTTTCTTTCTTTCTTTCTTTCTTTCTTTCTTTCTTTCTTTCTTGCTTCTTGTTCCAAAGGTACTAGGTTCAAACCTAGAACACCTCCTTAATTTTTTTAAATTTTAATTTTTACTATGTATTTTTGTGTCTTTATTTGTTTTAATTTTTATTTATTTTTATTTATTTTTATTTGTTTTTAATTGTTTTTATTATTTTGTTTTTATTTATTTTTATTTGTTTCTATTTATTTTAATTTAACATTTTAATAATATAATTAAAATTAATTATAAAATCGGAAATTAAAAAAAAAATGTATAATCAAATAAAATTGGTAACATTAAAACTGCATCTAAAATTAGAATAAATAAAATTATAAAAAAATTAAAGAGGTGTGCTAGGTTTGAACCAGGGCTTCGAACCGAACCGGAACTTGAACCGAAACCGGAACGAACCGGACATTTTATATGAACCACTAGCTCGAACCAAACCGATTATTTTGAACCGGTTAAATGAACTGAACCACATATGTACTAGCCACTCCAGCAACTCAAGTAAGCGTGGAAAGGCTGTTTAGCGGGTTAAAATTCATAATGTTTCCTCAACGAGCCACATTAACAAGTTCGATTCTTGAAAAGATTATGTTAATCCGATATATCGAGATATTTAATAAACAATAAAAATTATATATATTTTTCATTTAATTTGTTTAATTTTAATTAAACATTACAAAGAATAATTAATATGTTTTACAAGTTTATTTTTTAACTAGTCTCGTGCTAGCAGTCGAGGTGAGCGGACGTGTACCGAGTGCCAGTGCTGTGTAGAGATTACGAACATCCATATTGTCTAAGCAATTAATTAATTAAATTAAATTTATAAATTCTCCCGAAGAATAATACACCATCATACATAATACAAAACAAAAAGGAATAATATACACGAAATAGGTAAAATGCCGGAAAAAAGTGGCGGAACAACTAATGTACCAACTACAATTACTACTGTAATAACGACAACAAGCGTCGTAAATCTAAATACTTTTACCACAACTATTATTACTGCACCAATTACAACACCAATCCAGTATGGACTATCGCCAAACAGCGATACGCTATCTGCAACTAGTACCCCAAGAACTAGACGATACAGTGACGCATCAATAAGAACAAACTCGAGAACCCCTTCACTGTATTTTACACCTACAACTGGTCAAACAACTCCACTTACATATACGGCGGAAAGATATACACAATCTACTATACCTATAACACAATCTTATTCTTGGCAAAATATCAAAAGGAAAAGAGGTAATGAGGATAAAACAAATGAAAAGCAATGTAATAAAAAGAACAATGCTGAACAAAGTAAAGAAACACTAACTTCTAACAGATATTCGGTACTAAATAATGAATCAAACGAAGAAGAAATGCTAATAGACAGTAATGCAACAAATGAGAAAGAGTATAAACCTCCCCCTATCTACATTCAAGATGTAGATAACTACTCTGGGATGATCGCAAGCATACAAACAGTCATAGCACAAAGCGAATTTACGTGCAAAACATTATCAAACAGCGTAGTAAAAGTCAACACTGTAACATCAACCGCCTATAGGACATTAGTTTCGCTACTAAAAGAACACAACATAGCATTTCATACATACCAGCCCCGACAAGATAGGGCATTCAGAGTCGTCATCAAAAATCTTCACTACTCAATACCACCCGATGAAATTCAAGAGGCGCTGGAAAACGAAGGATTTATAATACGAAATATAAATAATATACGAAGCTGGAAAATGAAAACACCACTTCCTATGTTTTTCGTTGACCAGGAACCAAATCAAAACAATAAAAAGATCTACGAACTCAAATACTTATTAGGAACAAAAATAACAGTCGAGGAACCTCGTAAGAAAAAGGAAATCCCACAGTGCACGAGATGCCAGGAATATTGCCACACCAAATCATACTGCAATAAATCATTCAACTGCGTAAAATGTGCGGGTAACCATCCTACTTATAACTGTCTGCAAAAGAAAACAACGTCTCCTAAGTGCGCACTATGTGGTGGACCCCACCCCGCTAATTATAAAGGCTGCACAATATATAGAGAGCTACAAAAATCTAGAGGTAAAACTAATTACAATAATAAAAAAACTATATCATCAACCCAAGAAGAATTTATTAGGAAAGACAATGACTTTCCTCATCTAAATAAAACGACAGAAAATAATAACTACCCTCAAGCCAGCCAAAATGGAAACAATATTAGATACTCACAAGTAATACAGAACCAAAGAAACAATTCAGATACACAAAATTATAACGTTATTCTTAATAACTTTCTCAGTAAATTTGAAACACTGATAAATCAATTAATGAACCAAAATGGAATGATAATTAACTTACTTACCACGTTAATAAACAAAACTAGTAATGGCTAACTTCATAAGAATTGCCTTATGGAATACAAACGGTCTAAAACAGCACAGACAAGAAATAGAATACTTTCTAAACGAACAAGGAATAGATATAATGCTGATCTCCGAGACACATTTCACAGATAGAAACTATTTTAGTATTAAGAAATATAAAACATATTGTACAAATCACCCAGATAATACAGCACATGGTGGCACAGCTGTCATTATACGAGAAAATATAAAACACCACGAAATAATAAAAATAGAGGAAAACTACATGCAAGCAACAAACGTACAAATCAAGGAATCAAATGGAACGCTAGTAGTAAGTGCTGTCTACTGTCCACCAAGGCACTCAATAAAAAAGGATCAACTTGAAGAAGCTTTTAACTTACTAGGAAACCGATTTATAGCGGGTGGGGATTTTAATGCGAAGCATCCCAGATGGGGATCTAGGCTGATAAATCCTAGAGGCAGGCAACTTCAAGCTGCTATGATCAACAAAGGATACGAACACGAAAGTACCGGTAAACCTACATATTGGCCTACAGATCCAGCCAAAATCCCAGACCTCCTAGACTTTTATGTCACAAAGGGAGTATCTTCAAGCTATATTAAAATCGAAGAATGGCTAGATTTAATGTCAGACCACTCTGCAGTTATTCTGACATTAAGCTCAACAATAATAGAAAAAGAAATTAGGCCTACACTATCGAACAAAAAAACAAACTGGAAAATGTTTCAGGAACACCTTACAGACAATATTGAAATAAGTATCCCACTAAAGACAGAAGATGATATAGACAATGCAGTAGATACATTAACCAGAAACATACAGCACGCAGCCTGGATCTCAACTCCAGAGCAAAAATCCTTACATCCTACCATAACTAATTACCCTAAGCATATTAAAGATAAAATAACCGAAAAAAGAAGAATAAGAAAGCGATGGCATTTAAACAGATTACCTAGTGACAAGACGCTCCTCAACAAATTAAATAAGGAAGTTAAAAGAATGATATACGAAATAAAAAATGATTCATTTCAACACTACGTCAGTGATCTTTCTCCATATGCTCAAAACGATCATTCGCTCTGGAAAGCCACGAGATATTTAAAAAGACCAAAACAATGTATGCCTGCCATACGCAAACCCGACAATTCGTGGGCTAGGTCCGAAAAAGAAAAAGCTGACGTATTCTCCCAACATTTATCGGATATTTTCAAACCAAACAAGTCACAAATCTCAGATGAAGAAGAAAAGGAAATCCTTACATACCTAGACTCTCCACTACAGCTCAGTCCGCCAATTAAAAAATTTAAAATAGAAGAAATCAAAGAAGAGATAAAATTTCTGAACAACAAGAAAGCACCCGGACACGACCTAATTACCCCAATTATATTAAAAAATTAACCAGAAAAAGCTCTTACCTATATAACACAAGTCTTCAACGCGATTATTAGATTACAGTATTATCCATTACTATGGAAATTTTCTTATGTAATCTTAATCTTAAAACCCGGTAAAATAGAGTACGAACCTTCATCATACAGGCCTATATCCCTACTACCATGTCTATCTAAAGTACTGGAAAAACTGATCCTCAAAAGGTTAAAATATGAAGTCGAAGATTTCAACCTAATTCCCGAACATCAGTTCGGTTTTAGAGAACGACACTCTACCCTAGAACAGGTTCATAGAGTAGTCAAAGAAATTGAAAATTGTTTGGAGGATCAAAAATATTGTTCTGCCGCATTTCTTGACATCACTCAAGCTTTTGATAGAGTATGGCATACAGGTTTATTATATAAAATAAAACAAAAGTTACCTCATCAGTACTATTTGTTAATTAAATCTTATCTGTCAGATAGAAACTTCCAAGTTGTAAACGATAACAACTTCTCCCAAATATACCCCATACAAGCAGGCGTACCCCAAGGGAGTGTACTGGGCCCGATACTTTACGTACTATTCACAGCCGATTTACCTAGCGATGATCAAGTAACAACTGCCACTTTTGCAGATGATACTGCATTACTAGCAACTAACGAAAGTCCTATAGAAGCATCTAGAATCTTGCAAAGTTCACTTAACAAAATACAACAATGGGCGAAAATATGGCGCATAAAAATAAATGAAGACAAGTCGGTACACATGACATTTACAATGAAAAGATCTACTTGCCCAAGAGTTAGACTAAATAACAAAGAACTTCCAGAAAAAACTAGTGTCAAATATTTGGGCATGCATCTTGAGAAAAGATTGACATGGGAAACTCACATAAACGCAAAAAAGAAACACATTGAACTCAAAATAAATAAACTCAAATGGCTAATTGGAAGAAGATCCAAATTATCGCTAAACAACAAATTATTATTATATAAAACAATAATAGTCCCCATATGGACATATGGACTACAGTTATGGGGTTGCGCAAAGCAATCACATACAAATAAAATTCAGCGAATCCAGAATAAAACCCTACGGATGATTACAAACGCACCTTGGTTCGTTAGAAATGATGTGTTGCACAACGATCTAAAAATAAAAACCGTACAAGAACAAATAAAATTATTTTCAGGCAAATACGAAAAACGACTCAACGATCACCCCAACAGCCTGGCTATCAACCTACTCGACAACTCCCAGGAAGTAAGAAGACTGAAAAGGAAAAAACCTATGGACATGATTTAGAATGGTTTAAATAACAGAGGAATCATCGCTGGATGCTGACCTCACACATGATGTATTTTTCTTTAATTATAATTTATGTATATCAAATTTGCTGGTTAGCCCAGATGGGCTAGTTGTAAATAAATTATTATTAATAATAAAAAAAAAAAAATTTAACTGTTGTACTTTTTGTTCAATTACATACATTTTTTTTATAAATAAAAGGCTGAATAATAAGTGTTTACTTATTTAAATCGACAAAAAATTACACATGTTTAAAACTGCTGTTATCATGGTTGGTAAGAGGAAAATGAAAATATATTTATGAAATAAGATGAACCAAACCGAACCGATCTTATGAACCGGTACACGAACCGTTCCAGAATTAAATTTCATTAAACCAGAACAAAAACCGAACCGGTAAACTACTCCGAACCGCGAACCAAAACCGAACCTATTTTAGCAGCGGTTTACAGCCCTGGTTTGAACTCAAGTACCTTTGCGAACGAAAAGCAAAGACGTTACCATTACGCTATGGTCGCTAATAGATTAATGGTTCTTTTATAAGTGATAATAAGTATTACATTAAAATTGCTAGAACATTTTTTTATTTCATTTAATTATTCTTTATTTATTTTAAACAATTTGTTATTAATATTATGCAATAAGTATTCCCAAACATGTGTATAAAGTTTTATTACAATAAGTTATAATGGGAGGCAAATATTCAAATTATTCTTATTTCCCATGTTAAATGCCTATGTAACGGCTTTCGAGCGCCACCTGGTATACTATGCTATATAAAAAATCTGATACATACCATAATTACAGGGTAAAATCGATCATTTTGGCAACACTGTTCGATAATTTAAGTTTTAACTGGCAACATTGTTTTCGAGAGGTTGGGACTCGTATAGCAGACGAGATCGGACATTTATATACAGGTCACACTTAAAAAATAACTTTTTTACTCATAATTGATTTTTAATTTTCTTCATATATTTGTAAACTAGGCTTACGGGCTCCCAAATGGTTGCGTTTCCGGTTTAACCGGAAGTGATATAAACTTTTAAATTTCAAGTGGAACACTATATATTTTTATAAATTTGGAATCTACATAAAACTGCGATTTCAACGATACGCTTGAAGTGCATTGTTATTGAAGAAATAAATTACAAAAACTTAGAGAAAATTATGAATAATTAACTTGGCAAGCAATATCATGCAGGCTGTGATGACAAATTGATCATTTTTTGTAACTAAATATATAATTTTACAAAAATAACTTACTATTTAAACGATTAACTTAAATATTACTCAATATTATCTCAACGGTTTTCACAGCCTGCCTATCATGACTTAGCAAATTATTCATAATTTCTCTCACGATTTTGTAATTTATTTCTTCAATAAAAATGGGCTTCAAGCATATCATTAAATTCGTAATTTTACTTATATTTCAAATATATAAAAAAAAAAATATAGGTGTCCCATTTGAAATATAAAAGTTAATATCTTTTCCGGTTAAACTGTAAGAGCTACCATCATGTCAAATACCATTATTTGTGAGCCCATAAGCCTAATTTACAAATATAGCCAAAAAATTAAAAAAAAATATTTTAAATAAAAAAGTTATTTTGAGTGGCCGGTTTTTCAGTGTCAGCTTGTATATAATAACTTTTAACTTAAAATTATTTGAAAAATAAGTGGTTAGTAATGACCGACGTAATATTTTTTCGTGGGACTCGCTGTATAAGTATAGACAGAGCGTTTGAAATAAGTGTTAAAAGATGGGTAATTTTTCATATTGTTGCCATTAAAAAAATTCACAAACAATTTTATGAGTTATTTATTGCTCATAACACATTGTATAAACAATTCATAATCAAATGGAATTACAATTACCCAGATGCACTGAAGTTTTTAAAGTAGTTTTATAAGAATATAAATAATATAATAATAAGAATCTCTGGAAAAGTTGTATTAATTAGAATTTTATATCTAAAATAGAAGGTTTGCAGAACAATGTGCCTTTTGTAAAACTATAAAACTGTTTTAGAAAAATTGTATACAAGAACATAGACATACAGTATATTTATTAGGGTTCATTTTTATATGACTTCGTATTTCAATATTAGTTTCTTATTTATGCAATTTATTTTAAGAAAAGTAAATGAAAAAAAATTACTTACAATTTCAGGCATGAGATATTCTACTTGAGTAACAATTTTTTTGTTCAAAATGTTGCATATGTTATCATTTGAGCACATAAAACACAAATCAATCATGGAACGCATGTTTAATAAATTTTCTAATCACTGTCACTAAATAATGTCTAAACTATTTATTTGTAACTTGTAGTAGTTTGCAAAAGAGGTTAAATACAATTTCAATGACAAATGAAATAAAATGACAACTCCAAACTTAAACAGAAGTGGTATACTTCTCTTCTATAGCTCAGGTTTGAACCGTTTGCAATGTCATCTCTTGATTGCTCTCCCAAGATAAGACATTTAAGTGCATTTAGTCTATTTAAAGGAATAAAATTTATATAAAATGTATTTTTCAATTTCAATTATATATAAATTGTAAAAGAAGTTAATTCTCCATCTTTTAAAAAAGTTAATTCTCATCTTTTCATTTGATTACTGTCATCTACAGATGCATTACTTGTAATATTATTTACGGTTTTCTACAGTTTTTTTTTATCTGTGGTTTTCTGTATTTTCTGCTCTCTATTCACACATAGATACATATTTATATACATATTTATCCATGTCTGAAACAAAAGAACATTATCTGTTATTTTCGTATTTCATTTGTTACCCAACCCATTATTATAATTAGGTAATTTTCGATACCTTCGTAATAATAAATTTAATAATGGCAGCAGATTCAACAAATATTGATTTTAATTATTGATGCGACCCATCAAAATGCATTCTTAGCATGCAATTTATTATATTACACAAGACTAAATAGTAATTACGCGAAATAAAAAAATACATAACGAAATTTGGAACATTTCGAAAAAATAATATAAACCATAACAATAACATACAGATTAATTTTATTTTGTTTTAATAGTTGAATGTTTGTGTATCCTACTTAAAAATATTAAAATTTTAACTTTGAATTAATATTTATCAAATTTTTCGCAATGTAAGGGTATGATATTATTATATTGTTGAATTCAGAAGACAATTCGCTATTTAATGATTTAATAAAAAATATATGATGCCATTTAAAAAAATATAACATTGATCCATAAGTTGAGTACCACTGGCTCTAAAATAATAATAGTTATGTCAAAATATGTTTCCCTCTATGCTTTACAAAATATCTTAATCACTTTTTCGTGTAACTTTTCATATTCACGAATATATGGCACTCACTATTCCATTATCTTGATACACCTGTATGGCGTTGTGCATATTTTGAGCGTCAGCGCCTGTAACGGCTACTTTAGTACTTTTGGGTACCCAATAAATTTTGACATTTCGAAATGGTGATACAATTTAATTTCGAATTTTGTTATTATATATGAATATTATATATCATAGTATATTGAAATGAATAAATAAATTATTTAGTATGCTATGTGGTGTGCTTAACCCAAAAAAGTCAAAATACCAGCGAAGGTATTGTACCAAAAAACATCATTTTTCTTATAATATTTATGGTTTCTGTAAACCATTTTATCACATTTAGTTTTATATTATATTTTATAATATTAGTTATATATTATAAGATGCACCACACACGGAAATTGCGATTAAAGAGGAGAAATTGGATGATGTTAGCATATTTTTCCATTATAAATAATGATGAAGATTCGTCATTAAAAATATACCACGCTCTAAATGGAATCAGTGACACGAAAAATACGAACCCTGCGAATTTCTACATTCTACTTGACCATTAAAATTACATATAGTCGTTAGTATACAATCTATAATAGACGAATTATGTCAAAAATAGACTTCTATTTCTATTTTATATAACTGCAAGTATTATACAATTTTAAGACAATTTTCTGCTTCTTGTATTATATCTTGTTCAAATTATTAACTTAAAAACACATTTTTTGTATAATTCATCGTTTCAATCATATGACCATTATTTAAATTTTATTCATACGATAATTATCTTTTAAATAAGAAAATATGTAAACCTAAATGAATTTTTCATGTTAGTAGAAGATATCTCTTGAAAAGTTATTTTCTTAAGCTTCTATTCCCCATATAATCTTCTAGGAAATTTGTACAATTTGATACTATAATGAACGTAAATGTTTTATTATTTCAAACTTAATATTTGATCGTACGACCAAACAAACGCGGTTAGTCTTCAAGTCTCATTTGGTTGGACCGGGTCATAATTTAATAAGAGAGTCTTCAAAAGTAAATATATACTAGAAAAATATTACATTTGGTGACAACCGTTAGAGATCAGCGCTGAGTTTACTACATTTGGTAACATCGGTGGAATAGTATAAAATTACTTTTACTACATTTAGTGGCAGCTTAAGAGATAGAATAAAATTGAGTATACTACAATACTTAAATCAGTAATTTTGTTAGAATTATTACATCTTCCACTGCATCACATAATAATTTGACATTCTATTATTCGCATTTATTGCAAATATTAAATAAAATTGACATTTCAAAATTATTGTGACAAAACAAACTTGTTACGTTACCAAAAACGACCCAAAACTTTCATTTCTGTACGATGTCGGATGTCGGAGCTGACTACTATCATTGATCTTTTATACTCAGATTCGCCATTTATATGAGTTTCATGTTTCATTAGATATAACTTCATACCATTAGTTTTGATTTCGGCTGGACAGAAAGAGACAACTAGAGATAGAGATATTTGGTGTCTACTCTAAAGTTTGTCAAGAGATGTCACTGCTTGTTCTATAAACATGAAATGTACTATATTTGAAATATTATTAATGAAAAACAATTATAAAATGCATGAAACAAACTGATATCAATATTAGGAAAGAATAAAAAGAATTGTATATAATTATTTATTTTATTAGTTTTTAAACAATATAATTTTTGTGTACATGCTTCTTATCCTATTCGTACTTTTTTCTAATTTTTTTTTTTTGTTTCATGGTGAATCCGGATTTTAAAGTAAATATCTAAAATTAATTTAAGTAATTGAATTCCATGATTATTTAATGGATCCAGAATATGATTATGCATACAGTCCAAAATACCCGTAGGAAAATTTCTCATCGTAATATTAATTAATTGTTTTTTTTAATATCTTTAAAAATATTACCATTTAATTTTGCATGTCATGCATTTTTCAACAGCTCTGCATACGTCTATGACGAAGTAAGATCCCTACTGTAAATTGCCGTATGTTTTGCGGACTTGTAATTTATAATTATCAGTAAGAATCATATTATTTTCTAGTGATTCGATATACGTTTTTTTATATTTTCTTTATAACAAACCCTGCCATGTATGTGACAATATTGTCAACATAACAAGTCAGATCCCACGTTGTCGGGGAGAAATAAGTATCAGTGAGATCATTATATATTTCATTTGATACAGTTAAATCTTCACCCTTGTTTACGTTCACGGTGAACGTTCTTTTCTGTGCCGCGTTTAATATGATTGTATTATCTATGGCAATACAGTTTCCGTACTCGAAGCCTTTTAATTCTGCATGTATAATTAGTCTTTTATACGCTGCTTCGAACTGCCTAGCAGTTGGGTTATTGTTGTGACCACCTCTATACTTCTAATGGCACTAAAAAATATTTCGAGGTGATCTTGACTAAATTTGTAAGTCAATATGAAATTTAATTTTGGATCCGTGGTGTTTATATATTTTGCATACAAAGCTTGTAAACTTTCAATTCCAGTAATAAAACAAATGAAACCGGTTTTTCTTCCGCTTTCTATCAGTGCAGTTCCTTGAATATTTTTTTAATCTTTTTAAATATTTTTTACAACTATTTAAATAACTAAATATTACATCAGAATTCCATGACGACAATGGTTTTTTAAAAACTGATTTGCTCAGTAAATTTTTAGAATTGAAAATATCGAAGATATTATTGATAATTAAGCAAAAATGAACCGTTAAATAATCATGGAATTCAATTACTTAAATTAATTTTTAAAATCCGGATGCACCATGAAACAAAAATAAATTTAGAAAAAAGTACGAATAGGATAAGAAGTATGTACACAAAAACTATAAATAATTATATACAATTCTTTTTATCCTTTCCTAATATTAATATCAGTTTGTTTCATGCATCTTATAATTGGTTTTCGTTAATAATAATTCAAATATAGTACATTTCATGTTTATAGAACAAGCAGTGACATCTCTCGACAAACTTTAGAGTAGACACCAGATATCTTTATCTCTAGTTGTCTCTTTCTGTCCAGACGAGAACATAACAAACAATAGTGAAGTATAGGATATGTTATGTTTAGTATATGTGTGGTCGTTGGTTTCATTAGTAGAAATAATATAGTTCCCACACTGCCGAAAGATGTCTCTACTAACTACGAAATAAATAATTCCAGCGCGTTGTTGGGATGAAATTTGACCTGCGTATTTCATTCTAACTCACTTCAACTTGACATGAGTGGTTTTGCTTTGTGCGCGCATGTATCGTGCTTGCCGTAAATCAAGGCACTTGCCATTTAGGTACTCCTAATTTGGACGGGAATATATTAAAATTAGATTTAATGGGGACTTATGATTTTGACGTCATCGGCGGCAGATCGGCAGCGGACCTCCCTCCACACAATTTAGAAAAGGACAAGAAATTTTTAGAAAGAGCCTGATTGTTATTAATGAAACATTGCGGAATCGAATCTTTCTGATTCTCATGGAGGGAAAACAAATACGATTTCATCGTTTCAATTTGAAAAAACATGAACTGAATCCATGTAAACACTACAAATTCCACTGTTGAGAAAGACGGAAAAAAATAATGAAATTTCTTTTAGTGTATATCCACGTCTTAATCTTATTAAAGTCATACATAATTTGTCTGTGGATGTTAAATTATTAAATTTAGTTTCTTTTGGCGTTTTTTGGAAATATCTGTATTTCAACTATGGCATAACTGTAGGATTTAACAAATCACAAATCATATAGAACATTAAAATGTTCTACTGATAAGCCGGCGAAATATATAAATTTTACAGCATCATTGCTTAATAAATTATAATTTAGTTTCCAATTATTCACAAATTTAGTTTCATTTCTCGATGTCTCTACAGCACCAAATAACTTTCTTACATAATAATTGTTGACTGTTTGGGTACTACTGTCTTTATTAATCTTTATTTCTGTGTGTGTGGAGTTGTTCTACTTATTATCAATTTTTATATGTGTTTTTTATTTATATAAATTTGTGTCTCTTTATTAGTAGACAGCTTTATTAAAGTTGCTTGAGTTGCTGTACTTGTTTTTCCAAAATAAGTTTGATTATGTTTGTCCACTTTACAAACATAAGTTTGCGTCATTTTATTGTTATTTTGTACATAATTAAACTTCCTTTTTTATCATAGGTTCCTGTAAATACATTACTAATTCATATTCAATTTATATTAATCATATTATTTCAACTTCCGTGTTCAGTCTCAAGTCTCAGACATGTTCATGTTTCTTTTCAAACATTCAAACAATGGTTGTTGTGATCACGTGGGACCAAATGTGGATCACGTCACGTGATAAACGTCAAACTTAGAGCTAAATCTTGCTCACTACTAACTAATTATTAAATACTTTTTTACATACTAGATGGCGACCAAAATATTTGAATTGTATAAGTCCCCATTATAAAATGTAAATGTTGTGTTTTATTATTCCAAAAAAATAAATTTTCAATAAAATACGTAAAACATAGGAACAAAATATTTACTTAACATATATAAAATATGTGAAACTTACATTTATTATATTATTAAAATTTAATAGAAAAAAGTAATATCCTGCCAAACAGATAATTTTCTAGCTTTGTTTTGATGTTATGTTGGAATGCAAACTATAACTGTAAAATTGTTTATTACAACAAACAATTTTGAATAACCTAATAATATTGATTAGAAGAATGAATCTAACAAAAAAAAAAAATATCATCAATATTTACTTCTAGCATTTTTCGAAGAATTGAAAATATAGTCAATGGTTTAAACTATAAAGTATGTTAATTCGCGAATTATGCATTATGAAGGGGGTGCTAAAATATAATTTTGTACAAAGGCGCCTTTTACCCTCGGAGCGGCACTGTTTTTCCTAATATGTATATCAATAAAAAAATATACAGTAATAATTTTATTATCAAGTAATGCTTAACGAAATGCAAAATTTATACCATTTTAATATCCATTGTTCAAGTTTTTCACCATTGTTCATTGGAAATCGGTACATTTTTAAGTCACTCTTTCGGTTTGTTTCACAGTTCATATATTAACATAAGTTTCCAGGATATTTAACCAGTGAATATTTTATTCTAAAACGTTTACAATTATTTTAAATCTTAAAAGTAAATAAATTACTAAATTTTGATAAAAAAAATAACTTACCTTCTCAAATAACAAAAAAATGTTTACTTGCGACTGCTACACAAATATAAAATTGAAAGAACGCTTAAGCGAGTTAGAATGAAGTACGCAAGTTCTGTCATTATGGACTTTAAGCAATCTGATTACGATAGTATATTCTAATTAATGCTATTATATGTATACAATTTATAAATAATTTTATTCTTTATTGTTTCTGTGTTAGATTGGAGAAGCAACCAAGAGATGACGCTGCAAAACGGTTCAAATATCAAACAATGTCAACCATAAAAATTACATGCCAAATGCCAACGAAGGTTGTTAACCCTGTTTGTAAGTAGTACATTTTCATTGTTCGTAAAAAATATTTTGTTGATTTTATCTAGTGAAAGTGATTACAGAATTTGTTAATCATGTGTTTTACGATTGATTTATGTTTTATGTGTTCAAACGATAATAAGTGCAACGTAAACGTAGTGGACAAAAATATTGTTTCTCAAATAGAATATCTTATGCCTGAAATTGTAAGTAATTTTATATTTCTAGGGAGCGAATAAATAACTCATCAACATATGTATTGGTATACGAAGTCATTTATTTATGTCGATGGACAGTTAACCTCAAATATTCAATACTCCTGTGATATTTTAAAGTAAAATAAATTATATTTACGAGTAGTTTTAATGTTCAGTTGCTCTATTAACAGATGAAATATTACTTACTTACTTAATCCGGATACCCTTTCGAGTGTGGGTGTGGTTGGAGTTGAGTTGATTACGCTTTTTTTCCATATGCTTCTCCATTTGTTCCTATCTTTCGTTTTGTTTGTAATATTTTCCCATTTTTCTCCCCTTCTTTCTAGTGCTTTCCTAACTTCGTCTTGCCAAGTTCTTCTAGGCCTTCCTCTTGTTCTTCTTTTTCCGGTTCTTGCTTCATATATTTCTTTGTTAGTTTATTGTCATCATATCTGTTAATGTGTCCCAACCATCGTAGTTGGCTTTCCTCTATTTTATCTTCTATCGGTTTTATATTTAGTGTTTCTCTATACTTTTCGTTCTTTATTTTGTCTAGTCTGGTTTTATTTTCCGTAGAAATCTCATCTGAGTGGCCTCCAGTCTTGTCCTCTGATTTATTGTCGTTGTCCAAGTCTCGGCACCGTATAGGACGATTGGTGTCACCACTTTTTTGTGGATTTCTATTTTTGTTGTCTTAGGGATTTCCTTTTTGTTTAAGGAGTTCTTGATATTATTAAATAGTCTTCCTCCTTTCGTTATGCGCTCTTTTATTTCCTCCTCTAATTTTCCGTTTTGGGCTATTATTGATCCTAGATATTTAAATTTTTTGACTTGTTCTAGAATTACTGCTTCTAGTTTAATTGTATGTTGTTTTTCTTCCTTATGTACAACCATTGTTTTTGTTTTGTCCGTATTTATTTTCATGTTCTTCTTTGTAAGACATTTATTCAAAATCTCTATGTTTTCTTGTAAGGTCTTTTCATCTTTTGCTATAAGTGCCATGTCATCCGCATAACAGAGTTCCGATATTTTAATTTGATTTAGTTTCCATGTTCCTACGTTGAAAGCTTTACTTTGTTCTTTTTGCTTCTTTGATCGCCTCATCCAGTACTATAGAGAACAAAATCGGGCTCAGGATGCACCCTTGTCTTACACCCGTGGTTGTTTCGAAAAGGTCTGATTTTTCATGCTTTGTTCTCACGTAATTTTTTGTCTCTATATATAGGCTTTTTATTCCTCTTATTAGGTCTGTCGGTATTCCTCTGTTTTGCATAGCTGTCCATATATCTTCTCTTTTTATTCTATCAAAAGCTTTTTCTAGATCTATGAATGCTAAATGAATTTCTTTTCCTTCTCTGATCGCTTTTTCTGAGATTTGTCTTATAATGAATATTGCGTCCTGAGTTCCCCTGTTTGGTCTGAATCCAAACTGTGATTCTTCCAAAGATTCTTCTATTATGTCTCTTATTCTCTTTTCCATTATTCTTGCATATATTTTTGCTACATTACTTAATAGAGTGATGCCTCTGTAGTTCTTGCATTCTTTACTATCTCCTTTTTTGAATAATGGCACGATTATTCCTGTTTGCCAGTCCTTTGGTGCTTTTCCTTCCTTCATTACAATGTTCATTATTTGTCGTATCTCTTCTATGGCTTCGTCTGGTAGCTCTTTTAGCATTTCTGTAGTGATTCGGTCATGTCCTGCTGCTTTTCCACGTTTTGCTTTTTTAATTGCTTCTATAACTTCTGTTATTTCTATTTTGTTTTCCCTTTTCTCTATGTTCGTATGTCTATAATCTCCTCTTTTTCTTTATTATGCTTTAAGTCTCGTCCTTCTAGCAGTTCTTTGAAGTAGTTTCTCCATCTTTCCATAATTTTGTCTTCTTCCGTAATAATATTTCCATTAGAGTCTCTAATATTTTTTAAAGTAATTACTGGTTTATTTCTCATATTCCTTAGGGTTCCGAAAAACATTTTTTGGTTTTCTTTATATGCGTTCTTCATTTTGTTTCCAAATTCTGCCCATGATTTTTCTTTTTCTTCCTTTATCACCTCCTTTGTTTTCTTTCTTATATTTTTGTATTTCTCATAATCTCTTGTCTCTCTGGTTTGTAGGTATTTTCTCCATATTTCTTTTTTCCTCTTGACTATATCTTTCACTCTTTCCGTCCACCAATTTGTCTTTTTTCTGTATTTATTAACTATGGTTGTGGCCCCGCAAGTAGTTTCTGCTGCTCCCAGAATAATATTCTTATAATTTTCCCATCTTACTTCCAAGTTGCAATTTACTGGTCTTTCCTTTAGTTTTTGTATTATTATGTTGTGGAATCTATCTTTGGTCTTTTCTTCTTGCAATTTGTAGCATTTGATTTTCTTGTTCACTATCGTTCTTTTCTTTTCTTCTTGCGTACGATTTTCGTGTTTCAGGACCATTGTTAATAGGAAGTGGTCACTCCCTATCTCTGGTCCTCTTTTAACTGAAATATCTTTTACTTTATTCCACATTTCTTTGCTTATTAGAAAGTAGTCAATTATGGATTTCTCATTCCTGCTTATTACTTGGCGTGTGATTTTATGTATTTCTTTCTTTTTAAAATGAGTATTTCCTATTTTAAATTCATTTTCTAAACAGAAATTTATAATTCTTTCTCCATTGTTATTTCTTTCTCTTTCCCCATGTTTACCTAGACACCATTCGATTCCAAAATTTTCGTTTCCGACTCTTCCATTGATATCTCCCATTATTATTATTTTATTCTTTGATCTATCTATTTCTAATTGTAGGTCTCTAAAAAATTTTTGCTTTTCTTCTGTTTTCGCATCTTCGTTTGGTCCATATGCAACAATCAATGTAAATGCATCATTTATTTCTTCTTTTATATTTATCGAAATAATTCTCTCGTTTATCATGTTTTCCCCGTCTGTAAATTTGATTTTCTTCTCCGTTATTAGTAAAGCTACTCCTGCTTTAGCGTTTTCTTCATTTGCGACCCCTGACCAGTACATCCAATATCCGTTTGGTAGTTTCATTAGTCCTTTTCCTTTTTTCTTTGTTTCTGTTATACCTACATAGTCTAAGTTTATCCTTCTCAATTCTTCTGTTAGTTCATTTTCCTTGTTTGTTAGGCTTTTTACATTCCATGTACCAAATTTTATAACTTTCTCTTTGCCTTTTGTTTTCTTGTTCATTTCTTTTTCATTTGTAACTTGGATGTGGTGATTTCTTCCTTTTTTATGTTTTATTGTTTCCGTATTCCTATCCAATTTCGTTGCTTTGGTTGTTGTATTACCGTCAGTCCGGTCTATTTTGTCTAGTTTTTTGTATTTGTGTTTTCCTGTGGTGTGTTTTTCGTTTCTGTCTTTTCTATTTTTCCTTTATTCTATCCCATATAAATTCCTTGTTTCCTATTATTAGTTTTTGGTAGCCAATTTTTACTTTGTTCTTTTTATTTCTTTCGCACACTGCTATTTCCTTAAGTTTATTTTGTATTTTCATTTCCTCTTTTGTCAATTCATTATTTATAAATATTTTTTCGGTTATATTTTTAAGTTTTTTTTTGTTAGCCATGACCTTTTGTTTTTCCTGCCAGTTTGGTAGCTCTATCTTACATAGTTCAGGTCCTAAAGCAACTATACCCATGATTCTGGTCTCTACTTTTAATGTTTTTGTCATGAGATTCTCGATTTCCATTTTCGTATCTTCTTCACTTTCTTTGCTTATTTTTACTCCTGATATGACGATATTATTTTTAATTTTATCTCTTTCTAGTCTCTCAATATTTCCTTTTATGAATTTTAATTCGTTTTTAATATCCTTATTTTCCGCTCTTAAATTTTCATTATCAGTTTTTAGTTTATTTAATTCCTCTTGGTAACTTTTTTGTTCTATTTTTATTTCTTTGATATCTTTCATCACTTCTTTCATCATTACTATTAGGGTTTCTAGTTTATCTTCATCTTTTATAGCATCTTTTGTTGGTGTTCTGATTGTTTTCTTACTTCTTTTTGTAATTTCTTCTAATTCTTTTTCCTGTCTCTTCTTTTTATTATCGTCCGATATGTATTCATCACTATCCATTGTTAGTGTCTTTATATTCCTTGCAAACACCTATATATTCTTCAGATCTCTTACTTTGTTTAGGAAAACAAAATTAAAAAAGCGCACGCCACTGATTCTCACTTATACTTGTTCGGTCTTAGATTCTTAGGTAAATTTGTTCTTGCGAGTACGTTAACCTTGACTCACACTTGGTTTTTAAACTAATTTTGTCACAATATTCACTTAGATTCACTCTACTTTCTTTCACTTTCGGTTTTTATAAATGTTTTGAGCTTTTGTTTATATACGCGGACTTCACAACCGTTCTGTGGTCTTATAATTCTGACAACTTTCTTTCCCTTTTAAGACTAGCATGAAATTTAAACTCCTCAAACACTTTATTTATCAACAGACACTTCATTTATCACTTTATACATCACTTTTATTTATTTTATTTTATCAGGTCACTTTGCACGTCACTAATAAATTTAATACGAAATAAGGCTCGTGATTCGAGTAAACTTATCGCCGTACGTCTATTCACTTTGACCGCCGCAACTCAACTCATGAAATATTAAGTTTGTTAAATTCATAGTTATCGTGATCCTGATCATATAGAAACGTAACATCAAAAATACGAGTGCAGTCTCATAATGAATGATAGTTCAGCCGGAGCCGGGGCCGGTTTATACTTTTAATAAATAAATTTTAAAACTTACGTAAATGGTAAGAAATATTTACAAATATCTTTGGAGTGGTTTAAAATATAGATTTTAAGGTGGTTCGATCATTAGAGCAAGGATAGAAATATAACTGAAATTTTAATATGTTATTAATCAGTAGTGTATTTATAAAAAATATTTTTTGAGAGAGATCTGATGTGTAGTTTTCATGTAATTAATTTTTGAAAATTGGATATTTAACATGTAGTTAATAGGGAATCTCGTGTGAGACGCACATTTTTTTTTAATTTAACTGCAACTGCTATAGATAAAAATACAAAAAACTGTAATTTGTATTAATAAATTATCGTAGAATATGTACAAATTATAAACAAAGTTTTCTGACGTGCTGTTCTGAAGATATTTTAATATAAGTAATAACAGCAGAGAGTTGTTAGAAGCGCTGTTGCGAAATCTATTTTACGCAAAAAAATCAACTTTTGTAAATTATGAAAAATTACAAAGTATTCTGACGAGTTCTGAAAATATTTTAATTATCAACATTATAAATGTCTAGACCGCTGCCATCTAGACTAAACAGAGAGATAGAAAAAATGATAATTATTTCTAAACCAAATTTTGACTTACAAAGATAAACAGAGTTGAAATATTGTTACTTCAACCATAATTTAGAAAAACAAATCAGAACATATATTGTACATCTTCGATAAGCATATCTTTATAATGAAAATGTATGTTTCAGAGTATCATCAAGTTGAAGCTTCCGCTGCGTATCTGTACCACATGCGAAAAGAACCTCCAATTGTTCAGTACATTTAAACAAAATTGTGTGAAGAACAGCCTACGTCTGGAAGCAAAGATCAAGGAGGCACAGGATGGTAATACAGACGAAACAGAGATGTGTACGCCATCTGACACAAATATTAATAAAATACATGAAGTTTATATTAAGCAGGAAGTGGTAGATGAAAGTGATAATGTCGACGTAAAATATCCATTAGACGAAATTTCTATTAAAGAAGATCCCATACAAGAAACTTTCTACGACCGTAAATTTGGTGATATACTGAAGGAAAGAAGCCCACAGCAAACAGACAGTCATCTTCATAAAGACAGCAGCGTTAACATGGATGACGAAAGTGATCAGAATTCTGAAGACCCTGATGATGTAGTTTCTGTTAATAATGAAATTAATACAAATATTTTAGTTACTGATAGTACAGATCGTAAGGTTTATACCTGTTTAATTTGTAAGAAGCGTTTTAAACAGTTATCGCATTTGAAATTTCGTCATATGAAAATTCATTTAGGAAAAAAAGATTTTCAGTGTAATGAATGTAAAAAATGGTTCACACGGAATTCAAGCTTACACACACATATGAAACAACACGCTGGAATAAAAGATTTTCAATGTAATGAGTGTAAAAAATGGTTTTCAGAAAAATCAAGCTTAACTAAGCATATGACAATACACACTGGAGTAAAAGATTATCAATGTAATCAATGTAAAAAATGGTTTTCGCTAAAATCAAACTTAACCAAACATATGAAAACACACAGTAGAGTAAAAGATTATCAATGTAATGAATGTAAAATATGGTTTTCACAAAAATCATACTTAGTCACACATATGAGTCAACACACTAGACCACTAGAGTAAAAATTTGGAATACATTGTTTGTAATGAAATGTTTTGGAATAAAAGTAACTTAAATAAACATGGAAATTCATTCTTGAATAAATAGCGAAAGATAACCTATTCTAAATTATTACCTTTTAGAAACGCTCTGTTTTGAGTCATTATCATTGACAATGGAGAGTTACTCATACGAATAAATTATTAAGTAGAATTATTTTGATGCAAATTATATTTCATAATTTCTGACGTGAATACCATGGCTGACACCATAAAATTGCGTTAGTTGCAGAATTTAATTCTCTACAATATTTATTTGAAGTATTATTTCTAAAGCTTACAGGGCACTTTTACGCAAAGACAAACTGTTTTCCCATGCTAAACGCCTATGGCCCTGTCTTCATGTTACACCCGGTGTATTTGTCAATTAGGCTTAGGGGCTCACAAATCATAGTATTTGACATTATGATAGTGCTTCCGGTACAACCGGAAGTGACATTAACTTTAGAATCTAAGTAAAATTACAAATTCAACGACAAATTTGTTTCCACAATATATATACAGGGTATTTATTAAACATGCGGCAAAAATTCAAGGGGTTATTTCCTGGACTATTCTAAGAATATTTTGTCCTTTGGTGATTTTTGAAAAGCCGCTTTGTTTCAAAGATACAGGGCGAAAAAAAAATTCGACAAAACCAATTTTGATATTTTTCAAATTATTAATCCAGTAACAGCAGGCAAGTTATGTGTTAAATTTGTTGAGACTGATTGATGTTGGCTGTTTGACGTGTATTTTCTTTCTATAATACTTAAACTTTTGTTAGTGAAGTCCTCTATCATAAATCGCTGACTGTCTAATTGGACCGGTATTTCTACCAGGAAGACTTACCGGCGAGGTGTATCGCAACTTTTTGGAACATACTCTACCTCCGTTTCTGGAGGATGTACCATTGGCAACAAGAAATTTCAATGTGGTTTATGCACGATGGTGCACCAGCGCATTTTAGTGTGGTTGCTCGTGATTTTTTAACAGTAACATACGGAGATCGCTGGATTGGTAGAGGTGGACCTCACTTATGGCCTGCTCGATCCCCGGACTTAAACCCCCCTGGATTTTTTCCTATGGGGTCATCTAAAGTCATTAGTTTATTCTACTCCATTGGCAAATTTGGAAGATTTAAGACATCGGATAATTGCTGGGTGTAACTCCATAAGAAACGACCCGGGTGTTTTTGAAAGAGTTCGGCAATCAGTGAGAAGAAGATTGTATTCTTGCATCGTAGCTGGAGGTAGTCATTTTCAACAGTTCTTTACATATAATTTTTGGTATTAAATGTTGTTATTGTCGAAAAAAAGTTTCGCCCTGTATCTTCGAGACAAAGCGGCTTTTCAAAAATCATCAAAGGACAAAATATTCTTAGAATAGTCCAGGGAATAACCCCTTGAATTTTTGCCGTATGTTTAATATATATATATATATATATATATATATATATATATATATATATATATATATATACATACATACAGGGTGTTTCCTTTAAAACAACCAGCGCTTTTTTGGGCGAACTAATGACTTTAGAGAAAAATGTTATATACAAAAAATTACCAGGAAAAAGATCTTAATTTATGAGGAATAATAAATAAAAAATTCAACCAGTGGTTCTCAAACGGTAGAATAAAATTATATTTTTTTAAATAGAAACCTATATAAATTTTTTGTCCATTAGATAGAGAGTTTTTTTTTTATTTCAACGATATAAATATGATATGGGGTTGTATAACAATTATTTCGAGAAAAATGATATTAAAAATCAGAAATAATTCTACAATATTGAAGTAGGCTATGCAATAAACAAATGCAAACAAATGATACAGGTGACAGATAGTTTTGTTACTACGTTATTAAGTGTTTGTTTTCGTAATTGTTTAATTACTTATTAATAAAAAATGGCTTTGCAGTTGCAATAGTCGTATTAATAGTTGTTTATTGCATAGCCTACTTCAATATTGTAAAATTATTTCTGATTTTTAATATCATTTTTCTCGAAATAATTGTTATACAACCCCATGTCATATTTATATCATTGAAATCAGAAAAAAATTCTCTATCTAATGGACAAAAAATTTATATAGGTTGCCATTTAAAAAAATATAATTTTATTCTACCGTTTGAGAACCACTGGTTGAATTTTTTATTTATTATTTTTTTTTATTTATCATAAATTAAGCCCTTTTTCCTGGTAATTTTTTGTATATAACATTTTTCTCTAAAGTCATTAGTTCGCCCAAAAAAGCGCTGGTTGTTTTAAAGGAAACACCATGTATGTATATGTATATATATATATATATATATATATATATATATATATATATATATATATATATATATATATATATATATATATAGGGTGTATCAGGACTAGTGTAAAAAAAATTAATAGCATATTCCTGACATCATTTTGAGTAAAAAATGTTCTATGAAGATAGGTCCTATTCCTTTTGGTTACCAAAATATAAGAGATCAATATTTTACAAGTAGCAGCAATTTTATTAAAAAATTTAATCAAGATACATTTAAAACATAGTAACAAACAATGGAAACATTAAATATATTCATTTTGTCTTATAGTGTGTTCAAAATGTACCCCTCGAGCTCGAATGTAAGCTTGACATCGACGAATCATGGAATCATAAACTAAATTAATTGTATTTTGGAGGGCACTACCATCACAGAATCCATACACAAATATTATATCTGCGTATTCTGCAACACTAAACCCAGCCATTTCACAATAACAATAACACAGGTAAAAAAAATCAATTTTAGATTAATTTTGCATTGTTTTCCAATATTTATTACTCTGAATTGAAGGTATCTTGATTAGAAAAATTTAAAAATTGCTGCTATTTATAAAATTTTGAACTCTTGTATTTTGGTAACCAAAAGGGATAAGATCTATGTTCATATAACATTTTTTACTCAAAATGATGTCAGGAATATGCTATTAATTTGTTTTACACTAGTCCTGATACACCCTGTATATATATTGGATGTCCCATTTGAAATATGAAAGTTGTAGTTTACAAATATATAAAGAGAATTAAAAAAGAATTTTATCATTTTAAAGCAAATTTTTGTTCGTACGTGTATATGCAAGAGATAGGTATATTTATCATTTGGAGGCAAATTGTTACTTTGTATTAGCCTCTACAAACGAACATTACTATAATGATGCCGTTTTTAAATTAAAATGTAGTTTTTGAAAATAATGTAATTCATAAAACTGCTATATTCAGATTTATATTTTCTTTATTAATAACAATTTATCTACATTTCTTTTCAAATGAAAAGTAAGTAATAATAAAACTAAGTAATTAAAACGTTTTTTTTCTTTGTATGTCCATTCATAATTAAATATCAATAGTTTCAAATTTAGTGCTTAATTTTAGAACTGAAATTTACGTTTTCTACGGACGGTCTTCTTAACTGAGATAAGGTTTAGAGTTACGTTAAAATTTTGGATATTGGGAAGTGTTCCGTTGCAAAAAAAAAAGTTTGAGGAACGCTGAGCTCTAGGTACCCTAGGTATCTGGGTTGAATAATAGACGAAATGGTGTGTACAAAAGTAGTCATCATCGGACAAAAATGAATGTTTCAGTCGTTTTGGTAACGTCAGTATTATTTTGCAATTTCTATTTTACAAAATATTTGCAATGAATGTGAATAAAAGGACGTGAAATTAATATGTGATGCAGTGGGGGGTGTAATAAATACCGATTGATATAATAGAAAATTGTCTTAAAATTGTATAATACTTGCAGTTGTATAAAATAGACGTCTATTTTTGACATAATTCATCTATTATAGATTGTGTGCCATAAGTAATGTTAAAGGACAGATAGAATGTAGAAATTCGCAGGGTTCGTATTTTTCGTGTATTTTCTTTTCCGATCTTGTGCCACTTATTCCAGTTAGAGCCTGGTATATTTTTAATGAAGAATCTTCATTTATTGCGAATATAGCAGAAAAATATGCTAACATCATCCAATATCTCAAACTCTTTAATCGCATTTTCCTTCAGTAATGCATCTTTTAATATTTAACTAATAATATAACACATACAACGGTAATAATAAATAATTTCCAGATTAGGATTAGGTATTCCTAGAATATCTCTTAACCCTGTGTTAAAATGACGTTTATGGAGAGTTTATTCTAGAATTAAGTCTTAACCCTTGTTTATTATTACCGCTGTTATATGATAAAATGGTTTACAAAAATCAGACATATTATGAAAAAATATATATTTTTTACTACAATAATGATATTTTAACTTTTTTTGTATTACTTACATCACATATAGCTAAATAATTTCTTCAATCATTTCATATTATTCATATACTATGATACTAGTAATAAAGTAGTCGTTAGAGGCGCTGGTGTACATTGCCTGTAAACTGCCAGAAAAATATAGGAAACTGTAAATCATGTTATAAGTTGCGTGTAGATGGTAGCAATTAAATTGAAAAAAAATATGTAAATTTTAAAAGAATTATATTATTTTTACAATTTTTATTGTTTTTGTCTTTTTGAAGATTGGAGACCACTTCTATACAAATTTTGAATTTTAACAACTTGAGTACATTTAAACATCTAGCATGGTGGAGTAACCAACAGATGGTGCTGCAAAACGAGTGAACACAAAAGTTTACCTGTTCAGTTAACGATCCTCCTTGCAGTTAACTTTGACTCACGCACATGAAGTTCTTTGTTGTTAACCTGTTTGTAAACTTTGATTTAAATATCTTGCTGATATTATTTAGTGAAAGTGAACGTGACTATAGAATTTGTTAAATATGTGGTCCATTACTGATTTGTGCTTTATGTGCTCAAACGATAACAAATGCAACGAAGTGGACAACAAAATTGTTACTCAAATAGAATATCTTATGCCTGAAATTGTAAGTAATTTTGCATTAAAGAGAAACTACTCATGAACTTATATATTGAAATATGAAGTCATATATTGGTTTCCGTAAGAACTTAACCTTAAATATTATGTGTGAAATTTTAAAATAAAAAGTAAAATGTTATTTAGTTTAGACTTCATCTTTAATATTTGTTAAATTGATATTTGTTGTCGAGTTTATTGCAATCTATTTACGTTTTTTCTCTCTTATTTTTACCTTTAACTAATCACCCAGACCGGACTAATTTAAAATCTGATATACATGATACAGGTGTTTTTTTTAATGGAGCCGCTATGGATATCTCGAAAACTGTAGCTAAGACTTCGGTGTAATGGGACAAAAGTTGCCGTACTTGAGGGCCATTTTAGTGATGCTTTTGTTTTCCCAGAAAAAATGCACAGGTCACTAGATATCGCATATTGTGTGTGTGTGCGCGTGTGTGTGTCCTCTTTATGCTCTAACTCAAATACTGTCGTTCAGAAAATTTTGAAACCTTTTATTTCTTTCTACCTTACTCTTATATGGAAAGATGCCATTAGATTTTGGAGTAAATCAGAAATGGTTTGCGTTAATACTTTTTGTATATATTTCTACAATTATCTATAATTTTAATCATGGAGCATACGCTTCTTTAAACACAACTCCATGGTTACTCAGTTCAGATCTCAAATGTATGTAATTGACAGATATATGTCACTGTCAACGAGCTAATCATTTCAAATAATAATATGTAGTAACGTTTTAAAAAGAAAATAATAAATGGAACAATAATTATATGGAAAGGAGCTTAATACAGTTTCCAACTTAAGTAAATACATACATATGTAGGAATACAGGTAAGATAATAAAAATATATATCATCACGGCATATTACCCGTTGCTGGGTGTGCCAATCTGCTTTGTATACAGATGTCGGCAATAATGATGACATATTTTTACCATGCGGGCGTTCACCAGGCGTCATTTCACGCGAATCTGGGGAACCTGGTTTGATTCCGACCAACGCCAAATATTTTAATTAGTTTGAGAAAGAAACTGGAGAATTATTTTCTAATTTATCGAACTCTCGAATTATATTTAATTAGATTATTTTTTGATCTACAAATTTGTTTGAAACGGTAAGACACAACTGTCATGTTATTGTGACGCCATCTACTGTCGTTATTAATTAGTTTCATTCATTTACACACACTGATTTACACAGTACAGTTGGTAAGTCTGTTTTGACAACTAGAACACAATTTCTTTGACAAGGCCAAATGCCAAATAATTATAAATAATCAGGATTTCATTATTACATATTAAGAAACTAAATACATGACATTTGTCAACAAAAACAAAAGTTACAGAGATTATTCCCGGGAATAATCTCTAGAGCTTTATTCTCAGTATAATAAAGACAGGATTGGTTATAACACAAACACGTGACAAAAAAATCTGATGTGGACACCACACGACTTCCTTGTACGATTATTAAACTACAGTAAAATTATTTAAAGATGTCCGATCAAGGTTATTTGTATCATGAACGAATTAACAAATTGGCATACATTTATCTCTTTCCTTTGCAAAGGATATAAGCGTGTGCGATAAGGATGGGTGTAACACGCTTGTCTTTCAAAAATTCATATTGTTTCGACTAAGCTAGGACATTCCACTTTAAAACGATGCTCGTTGTTGATAATACTTTCGCTGTAACGTAAGCTTATATATTAATTCAGATACATTACCTTGATTCATAGCCGTACGAAGAACGTTATTTTTTGTCAGTATCACTGACACTGACATTGTGTCAGTATCTTATTTTTCACATATTTGGTTTTACATTTGCTAATAAACTTACGAGTTGAATTATTTTTGAATTTTGAATGCTTTATTGTAACATATATTTTTATAATAATAAAATAACAGTAATATCTTATGTACCCTCACAAAAACTAAACAAACGACACTACTGAATTTGTCAGAATGGGCGGAGCAAAAATCTGAATTCATACAATTCGTAGATACCATGATCGGACATCTTTCAAAAATTTTACTGTATACATATTTTTTTAATAAATAAATTACAAAATATTAATTTTAACTTCAAAACAGTAAGATATATAGCAACCATAAAGGAAGTTTTTAAAGAGAGTTTTGATTACAACAGAAATATTTGATTAGAACAATGAATATGACTAATTTCACAATAAAAATATATTTGTTATTGTACGAATCATAAAATTGCACGTATTTAACGTAATTTGACATGGACATTTTTTTTTATTTTTTTGTCCTAATCCATAGCAAGCTTTATTACAATAACGAAAAAGTATACAATTTTTAAATTTACATATCTCACTTATACAAAGGGCTAATTTAATAATACTTGATGTGCTAGACGCAGAAATTAATTCTCTGAGACTTTTATTTGAAGCATTTATTTCTAAAATCAAAATAAAATCATTTTATTCAAGAAAAACTGTTAACAACTTCAAGTAATGTACCACTTCTGGTTAGCCTATTTTAACCAAAATCTATTATGTTATTTCGATTGACATAAAAGTCTTGTATACCAAATTTGAAAAGTTTTGAATTATATTTTAAAACAGTTTTTCATTAAAATCTATTATAGGCTTCATGTAAAGTGCCACTTCTGGAAATCGTGTAATAACCAGAAAGGGAGGTGCACAACTAGATGTTATAGCAGTCCTAAATACAAAATTTCAACTTTCTACGGCTTACCGTTTTTGAGTTATGCGAGATACGTACGTACGTACAGACATCACGACGAAATTAGTCAAAATAGATTCAGGGATGATCAAAATGGATATTTCCGCAGAAATCTGAAAACCGAAATTTTTCGCGATTACAATACTTCCTATACTTACGTACAAGGAAGTAAAAAAAACATTTCATTGGTTTAAAGAAATGTCAAAAAATAATCTGTATAACAAAAATAACATATGTTGAAAGCAATCTCATCTTTCCTTATTTTATAAGGTTTACAACGAAGTATGTATAACAAGTTTGCATTCTTTTGTTTCAAACATGAATAAAAGATGAATTATTAATTTATTGGGGTGAAAAGAGTAAAAATCATTGAGAAATAGACGAAAAAATCAATTATAGATCATCATTTGTTTATTTTGATTCTATACATATATTAATTAAGTTCTCAAAATTATTTTACTCAATTATTTTTGGATTAGTTAATTTATTTTTTATCGATGTTATAGCTGGCTATGACATAATTGAAGTATATAAATTAGAAAAATAAGTATAAATAAAGAAAATAACATTAGAAATGAACAATTGATGATCTGTAGTTGATTTTTTTATTTGTTTCTTTATAGTTTTCACTTTTTTACCACAATAAATTAATAATTCATCTTTTATTCATGTTTGAAACAAAAAAAAAATGTAGATTTATTATACATCGTTGAAAAGCTTATAAAATAAGAAATAATCTAATGTGGCCAGCACAATACCTTCCGTCAATCCTGTGTATTATGTACAAATTCCAGACATAAATTTTCTTGCAAAAGATTCTAAATTTCAAGTAAAATTATTTCATAAACAAACTATGCAAATGACACTGACATCTGCTTCTGTAGCTTTTCCCATTCGTTCTGTTTTGCGGGTTGTCCTCATTCGGTTGCTTTTCTCTCAAGTCTTCCGCAATACAGTCCTTCCATCTTATCTTTAGTCTTCCTCTGTTTCTTCCACCTTCTTCCTTCTATTACTAAGCTATTCATGAAATAATTTTACGGGAAATATAGGATCTTTTGCAAGAAAATTTATGTATAGGGTGCAGTGGCGTAGCGTGGACTAATATAGACGTGGGTGAAGTCGCATCAGCGAGGCCCCTTTTGTTTCGTTCCCAAGATCTACCCAATAAATCTATCTTACCAAACATGCTTTGACACGACATACCTACTCATGATAGTGAAAAAATATAAATGCGCGGTGGGAGAATATTGAAAAGCATATAGATTTAAAAAAAGGTTTTATTTTGTAATTTGAGTGATTTAATTTTTTACAAAAGTAATGTTCTTCGGCTTTTTGCTTTACTGAAGTCCTCTAATAAGGATTTGTAATTAATTTTTGCAGCTAAATCTGCTTCGATTGAGAGTATTGCTAAACCAGACAGTCGGTCCTGCTTAATATTGTTTCTTAAGTAGTTTTTAATAATTTTTAACTTTTTTCTGCGGAAGCTATACTTACAGGCATAGTCAACATAATTCTAATAGCATTGTAAACATTAGGATAGATGTCTTCCAGTTCATTTGTAATTATATATTGAATCATCTGATTGGCGTCTCTAATGCAGTTTGGTAGATTAGGCACTAAAAGTTGTAGTTCTTCGTAAAGCTCGTAAGATTCTATGTCTTTACTTTCTCTGTCTTCAAGTACTAGACCTAAATCATTACAGTGCTTCAAAAGCTCGTTATTTGGCAAAGATTTTAAAGTTTAAATAAGCGAAAGGCTACCGTGTCTTTATAAAGCGTAAAACTGGGAGTTATGTTTTGTATTATCTATTTCAGGTTCAGGAAAAACTGTATTTTCATTTTTGTTTTGCCATTATTTGTAAAATAATAATTACAGGCCACAAACAAACACGGTTTTAAGGGAGACAAAATTTTATGGTATTTTAATCCAAAAAATACTACAAGTTTCATTGATATACCATTTGAAACAGACGAATAAACTATCTTTTCTGAACTACCTACCTCTAGAATTTTTGAAATACTCCCTTTTTACCTTCCGTCACCTATAGGTAAGGAAGGTATTGTCTTTGGTCAAAAAATTCGGTGGTGAGTTTTCATTGAATAAGCACGTTTTAGGGTCTTTACAATACGATTTTACTATTTTTACGATGATGTCTGTATGTGTGTGTGTGTGTGTGTGTTCGTGTGTGCGTGTGTGTGTATGTGTATGTGTGTGTGTGTGTATGTGTGTGTGTGTCCCCGCCTTTTCGGACACGATATCTCCAATACTAGAATTCCAAAAATTACAATTCTTGCGTATTCCTCTTCCTTACAACCATATGCAGACCTGTTTAGATTTTGGTTATAATTGGTCAACCGGAAGTACCCTCATTTGAAGATTTTAATAGTTTTTCTTGGAAAACTCAGTTAAATGTTATTATAACTTAAAGAATATATTATTATCTATACGATTTGATTGCATTTTATATTTGTTATTCAACAGATATAGAGTTAAAGAAGAATAAAGATAATAAATTTGATATAAATTTCATAATTCAGCCAGCTTTGCTAACTTAACCATGGAAACTGCTAATATATTCAGGTAATTCAAATTGACAGATGTCAGTATCAATAAAATGTAAATCAATGAAAGAAAAAGGGAAGTAACTCTAGTGTTAGAAGTTTCTAGATATAAGAGAGAGAATATTACATTGGTTTGAACATGTTATGAGGAGAGATGAATATATTAATAGAAGGTGGAAGAAACATAGGAAGACCAAATATAAGATGAAAAGACTGTATTGCAGAAGACTTGTGAGAAAAGGAACTGAATGAGGACGACACGGAAAACAAAAATGAGTGGAAGAAAATAAAAAATAGCGACCCCCTAACGAATGGGAAAAACTAAAGAAGAAGATGTCAGTGTCTAATGCAATTTGCATAGTTTGTTTATGAAATAACTTTGGCTAAATTTCAGTTTAGTGAGCATTCAAGAATTTTATATTGATGGATATATATAGTTAGTAAACCATTAAAAACACTAAATACCAAAAAATTTGCCCGAGGAAAGTTATATTTATAGAGATATTGGCATTTTTACGTAAAAAAATAGGTTAGGTGAACTATATATATTTCTATGTTTAAGTAGGTACTTACGCTTCGGTACGAATAATACTGTTTCAATTAATGTATATTTGCAAAATTTTGGTTTCTTTTCCTTCGTATTATAACATTTTTTCATTTATAATTCTGTGTTCATCTGTCGAAATATTGTAAACTAACATGAATATAGTGGGTATACTGGATATACAGTGATACTAAAACTGTTTTTTACGATTCAAAAGTTTGCGTTAGGTATTGTTTTTGTCTGCATTTTTTTAAAAAAATATTAAAACATTAGTGTGCGTTAGGTATTGTTATTGTTAGGATTTTTTTAAAAAAATCTTAAGACATGAGTGTGTGTTAGGTATTGTTATTGTTAGGATTTAAAAAAAAAAAAAATTAAAACCTTAGTGTGCGTTAGGTATTGTTATTGTTAGGATTTTTAAAAAAAAATCTTAAAACATGAGTGTGCGTTAGGTATTGTTATTGTTAGGATTTTTTAAAAAAAATCTTAAAACATGAGTATGCGTTAGGTATTGTTATTGTTAGGATATTTTTTAAAAAAATCTTACATTAGTGCGCGTTAGGTATTGTTTTTGTCATGATTTTTTTCTAAATTTATTAAAACGTGAGTGTGCGTTAGGTATTGTTATTGTCTGGGTTTTTTACAAATTTTTGAAACATGACTTTGTGTTACGTATTGTTTTCCTCAGGATTTTTTAAAGAAAATTGTTTAAGTCAGGATTTTTACAAAGGAAACCTCTGTTTTAGTATCACTGGTTTATCCTATATTACCGACTTTCATTTTGAACGATGTTCGTGTTATTATGTTCTCTCATCATTTTAGGTTAAGTTGATTTTTTACTAAAATACCTATTAATCATTACTTTCCTACCCCACTTTCGTGTTTTAAAGTGGTATTTCATTAACAAGTGTACTGTGTATTCATAATAAGCATTTTTAGTGTTCATTTCATTACAGAAAACACAAATTTATTATAAGTGAAATTTTACTCTATTTTTGCAAAATATTATATAATTACCTCTCTGCGCGCTCTAATTTTGTGTTTCTTTATTCTATTTTAGTTAAAAGAACACATTACAACAAAAAAAAATGCAATTTTTTAGTTCTCACTAAACCCAAATCGAGCCATAACTTTACTGGAAATATAGGATCTTTTGCAAAAAAAATTATGTATGGGGCCGCGTGCAGTAACATGATTTTGCTGATTTTGGCAAGCAGATATGGGGACCTGTGTCAAAATGACAGCAAATAATTATGTCCATAACTGACAAGTGTTATAATTTTTCATTCAAAATTTCATAATTTTATTATTTCATGTGGTTTGTTTGTTATCAGGAGTATGGAATTCAGTTGCCGAGAAAGAGAATCACATAATACCAAAAATTTAGAATCTTTCGCAAGAAAAATTATCTATGGAATTTGTACATAATACACAGGATTGACGGAAAGTATTGTGTTGGCCACATCAGATTTTTTCCAAAATGTTTATCACCTTAAATGTTTTGGTGTTTTGTATGAAGTATGCGTGTAAAGAAAAGTTTTGCAAAGCTAAGCAGTGTTGCCAGTCTGTGACGAGTGTGGCCAATATTTTTTAGGTTTTTATTTAATTTAAAAATAAACGGGGATTTTAGGTCTGATGGCATCGCATTTAAAAAGGCCTCGCGAGGCCACTTTAAGTGCAAGGCCGTGGGCGAGGGCCCACTTCGCCCACGCCTAGTTACGCCACTGATATGGCGCGAGCAGTCACGTGACTTGCTTACCTTGGCAAGCAAATATGGGGGCCCGTATCAGAATGACAGCTATTTGTCCATAACTAACAAATGTCATAATTTTTCATTCAAAATTTCATTTTTTGGTATTTTATGATTCCTTTTCTCGGCAACTGAATTTCATACTCCTGATAACAAATAAACCATATGAAATAAGAAAATCATGAAATTTTGAATGAAAAATTATGACACTTGTCAGTTATGGACATAATTAATTGCTGTCATTTTGACACGGGTCCCTATACCTGCTTCCCAAAGTCAGCATAGTCACATCACTGCACACGCCCTATATATAAATTTTCTTGCAAAAGATCTTATATTTCCTGTAAAATTATTTCATAAACAAACTATGCAAATTGCACTTGACACTGACATCTTCTTCTTCTTTAGTTTTTCCCATTTGTTAGGGGTCGCTATTGCGTGTCGTCCTCATTCAGTTCCTTTTCTCTCAAGTCTTCCTAAATACAGTCCTTCCATCTTATATTTGATCGTCCTATGTTTCTTAACCTTCTATTACTAAACTATTCATTTTTCTTCGAATGTATTCATCCTCATGACATGTTCAAACCAAAGTAATCGTCTCTCTTATATCTTTCTAGAAACATTAGAGTTAATTTCCGTTATTCTTTCATTCATTTACTTTTTATTGATACTGACATCTGTGAATTTGAATTTTCTGAATATATTTGCAGTTTCCATGGTTAAGTTAGCATAGCTGGCTGATTTATCAAATTTAATATCTTTATAATTCTTTAACTCTATATCTGTTGAATATGAAATATAAAATGCAATCAAACCGTATAGAAAATAACATATTCTTTAAGTTAAATAATATTTAACTGAGTTTTTTCAAGAAAAACTGTTAAAATCTTCATATGAGGGTACTTCCGGTTGACCAATTATAACGAAAATCTAATCAAGTCTGCATATGGTTGTAAGGAAAAGAAATACATAAGAATTGTAATTTTTGGAATTCTAGTATTGGAGAATATCGTGCCCGAAACCGCGGTCACATACACACACACACGCACACACACACACACACACACACATACACACACACACATACAGACATCGTAAAAATAGTAAAATCGTATTGTAAAGACCCTAAAATGTGCTTGTTTAATGAAAACTCACCACTGAACATATGTTCCCATTTAAAAACTATTATATTTGTGTTATATCTCGAGAATTATTAAGTTTTGAAAAAATCTAATTGCACCACATTATTCTACGTAAAAAGCCATATAAAATTATTTAAACATATCTTATTATCTCTCATAATAAGCGATATACGAAGTATTTAAAAAAAAAAAACCGAAAATCAAGTTATAGCTTGTAGCTCAAAAACAAAAGATGATAGAAAATCCCCGTGGTATTAAAATTGTCTCAAAAAAGTTGGTCCACAAAGACCTACATCAATTTTATGTAACGTGAATAATAAGAAAGTTTTTCTCGAATTTGTTCCACCCTGTACATTCTACATCTTTCATGAGCATATTTTTACAGTGAAAATTTATATTTCAGAGAATCATCAAGTTGAAGCTTCCGCTGCGCATCTGTTCCATTTGCGAAAAGAACCTCCAACTCTTTAGTACATTTAAGCAAGACTGTGTGGAGAATAGCCTACGTTGGGAAGCAAGGATCAAGGAGGCACAGGATGATAATACAGACGAGACAGAGATGTGTACGACATCTGACACAAATATTCATAAAATACATGAAGTTTCTATTAAACAGGAAGTGGTAGATGAAAGTGATAATCTAGATGTAAAATATTCATTAAACGAAATTTTCATTAAAGAAGATCCGATACAAGAAAATTCCTACGACTGTGAAGTTGGTGACCAACTACACGATACACTGGTGAAGGAAAGCCCACAGCAAACAGACACCCATCTTCATGAAGACAGCATCGTTGACATAGACGACGAAAGTGATCAGAATTCTGATGACCCGGACTATGTAGTTTCTGATAATAATGAAATTAACTTTGACGAAAATATTTTAGTAACTAGTAGTGCAGGTCGTAATATTTATACTTGTTTAATTTGTAAAAAGAGTTTTAAACATTTATCGTACATGAAAAAAAATCATATGAAAATTCATGTTTGTAAAAAAGATTATCAGTGTAATGAATGTAAAAAATGGTTTATACGCAAATTAAGCTTAGTCAAACATATGAAACAACACAGTGGGTTAAAAGATTTTCAATGTAATGAATGTAAAAAATGTTTTTTCCGTAAATCAAACTTAGACAGACATATGAAACAACACATTGGAATAAAAGATTTTCAATGTAATGAATGTAAAAAATGGTTTTCACAAAAATCAACCTTAAACAAACATATGATACAACACACTGGAGTAAAAGATTATCAATGTAATGAATGTAAAAAATGGTTTACACGCAAATCACACTTAGCCATACATATGAAACAACACAGTGGGGTAAAGGATTTTCAATGTAATGAATGTAACAAATGGTTTTCCGATAAATCATACTTAGCCAAACATATGAAACGGAAACGACACATTGGAGAAAAGAAGATTAATGTAATGAATGTAAAAAATGATTTTCACAAAAATCAACCTTAGTCAAAAATAAAATAAAAATGAAATGTGCTGTGATCACAGTGATTTAAATAATCATGAAAATTAATACTCGTATAAATAGTAGAAGGTAAATAATCATATATTATACAAGACGAAAGGAAATTCTCGATTATACGAAACATGTTGCCTAGAAAAAAATTTCGTATATTCGAGAATTTCCAATCGTCTTATATAGTCTGACTATATCATGAATAAAGAAGAAATTAAAAAATAAACATTAAATTTAACGTATGTTTGTAGTACGTTTTCTTCTCGTCAAACTGTACACCACATATCTTATTTTTTGAAATATTGCTGTATGTAAATGTTATACAGAAATGCTCGTATTACAAAATAAACTCATACTATCAACAGTGCAGTTTCAAATATGTAATCCCAATAATTATTTATATAGTTTACGAATGTTTATTTCAATAATGCCTTGCTATCAGATATGTGCGTTCAATTATTCGTTTTGGTGCACTCGGAGCTGTCAATGTCTTTAAAATGTTTACTTAAAGCACACATAAGATTGTCATCATATCTCTTTTAAACACACATTTAATATTTCTTTCGTTTCTCTATTATGCTCCAATAATTGAAAGTACCGTATCGACGTTAGCATTATGTTCAGGAATCAAAAAGCAGAATTGATATATATTTTCAATCGTGAATACTATTGGATTCTTTAAAATAAATTAGACTTATTAAAAAATTTGGAGTCATTGTTTTAAATTCGAATTTTCAACTCAAAAAAAGGTTTGTGACTTATGAGCGACTGATGACATTTCTAAAAAAATGTACACTTAACAGAAAGCAGTTTTTCTACCATGCCAATGACGCATTGTCAGCCATCTTGTTTCCGGAAAAACATAGGAAACTGTCAATGATATTGCAAGTAACCATCGTCCTTACAAACTATAGATCCCGCGCATCCCATTGTGCCTGTTACAAAAATGTTCCCAGATAACGGTGCAGAAATATATCTCTATCCTTGAAGAGTACGGAAGTCATGTGTAAAATTGTACTGCGCATGCGTTGTATAATATCGTGTATCTCTTCATGCGTAAAGCCGTAAATATCTGTCTATCACAAAACTACATTTCCATGTAACATCTCACAGTTCGCATACGACTATGCCATTTTTATTTCACGTTTCGTTCGTTTGAGTTGTTTTGTGCTACTCGTATAAGTATATTCGTGCTATTTGCTAAATGAAAGGTGTATTTAGGACGTAATCACGAGGAAGCGTTGTATTTTGTGTTAAATTAAATAATTGTATTTTCCATACAAAATTCATAGGATTAAGAGAGGCAGAAAATTCGGAAGAGTACGCGCACTGCGTAGTCAGGAATACTTGGCGCCAGTGTGCTTTTTCATTTTCATAGTTCGCAGTTACTCTGTTCCAAATTGTTGGCGAGTAATCATCAAGAGCTTCTTGTGTTCACTCTCGTGTTTACTTAAATCAAAATCAATTGTAATTATTGCTACCATAATTATTTAAGTGGAAAAAAGTTCGTCATAATAAATCAATAAAAGCATCAGCAAATAATTTTATGGAACTAAGTGACCATGATTTGAATTTTTTAGTTCAAATAAACGAATATAATTTTGATATGAATTATTGAAATCAACAAAATTAATACTAGATATACTAGGTATACAAGAAATGTTAAATACATTAGGGCGCGAGCAGTCATGTGACTTTGTTGGCCTTGACAAGTAGATATTGGGGCCCGTGTCAGAATGATAGCTAGTAATTATGTACATAGATGTCAAATATCATAATTTTTCATTCTAAATTTAGTGATTTTCCAAATCCATGTAGTTTATTTTCCTCGACAAGTAAATTCCACACTCCTGGTGACAAATTAACTACGTGAATTTAGAAAATCTTGAAATTTTTAATGAAAAATTCTGAAATTTATGTACATAGTTACTAATTATCATTCTGAAACGGGCCCCCACATCTGCTTGTCAAGGTCAACAATGTAACATGACTGTTCGCGTCCTATACTTATGTAACCAAAAAAAGGAAGTGGCGAGAGGTATTGTGCTGGCCACAACAGATTTTTTATTTAGAAATGAATAAAAAAATACTATTTTATTCGACTTTTTCCTTGTCCTTATTTTATATTGCGTTATAATTTGGCGGCATAAGAAACAAACGCAATAAATTAATTTTATTCAGAAATGATTTCAAAAATAGTTTTTTGATCGACTTTTTCCATTTTACCTCTCGCTAAGAAAGGTATTGGATTCATGCTAAAAATCGCATATCCAGATTTTATTGAATAAGCACGTTTTAAGGTCCCTACAATCCGATTTTAACATTTTTACGCTGATGTCTGTGTGGGATGTTGGAAGGACGGTTACTCAAAAATTATAAGACTTTATATTTGTTTAACTACGTATTTCCTAATCGGACATTCATGGGAAGATCTGAAAAGGTTTTGGTAACAATTGGACAACCGGAAGTAGAAGATTCTTGAAAAAAATCTAAATATTATTTTTTGAAAAATTTTCATGGTAATATTAAAGTAAATTAAATTCTCTATCTGATACATTTAAACATTTTATTATATATTCTATAGATTTAGAGATAAAAGAAATATAATATATAAAATAATCTGTTATAATAAATTTTACAGCCGAAAGAATGGCCATGGAAAATAGTTGACAATTTAAAATGTTTGTAATTGACAGATAAATGTCAGTGTCAAAAATCCGGAGACATTACTGAAGATTTTTTCTGGGAAGTACATACATTATATTATTTCTTATTGTATTAATAGTTAAATACATATTTAAAATTATAGGTATATTACACATACCCTTCAGAAATACTGTTAATGCCAACAATGAATGGGGACTTATGATTTTGACGTCATCGGCGGCGGATCGGCAGCGGACCTCCCTCCACAAAATTTAGAAAGGGACAAGAAATTTTTAGAAAGAGCGAGGTGATATACCATGGCCTAGTCGATCAAATGCTTTCCCTCTTCAGCACCTCTCCGTTGATCGCATAATTTGTTATTTAGTCAGCCAAGTTTGGTTAAGTGATTATGTGTAGTGATTGTTATTAATGAAACATTGCAGAATCGAATCTTTCTGATTCTCACGTAGGGAAAACAAATTCGATTTCATCGTTTCAATTTGAAAAATCATGAACTGAATCCATGTAAACAATACAAATTCCACTGTTGAGAGAGACGGAAAAAAATAATGCAATTTCTTTTAGTGTATATCCACGTCTTAATCTTATTAAAGTCATATATAACTTGTCTTTGGATGTTAAATTATTAAATTTAGTTTTCTTTGGCGTTTTGTGGAAATATCTGTATTTCAACTTTGGCATAACTGTGGGATTTAACAAATCATATAGAACATTAAAATGTTCTACTGATAAGCCAGTGAAATATATATTTATATTTTACAGCATCATTGCTTAATAAATTATAATTTTGTATTCAATTATTGACAAATTTAGTTTCATTTCTCGACGTCTCTACAGCACCAAATAACTTTCTTACATAATAATTGTTGACTGTTTGGGTACTACTTTCCTTATTAATCTTTATATCTGTTTGTGTGGAGTTGTTCTGCTTATTATCTAAATATTTTTATATGTGTTTTTATTAATATAATCTTGTGTCTCTTTATTAGTAGACAGCTTTATTAAAGTTGCTGTACTTGTTTTTCCAAAATAAGTTTGATTATGTTTGTCCACTTTACAAACCTAGGTTTGCGTTATTTTATTATTATTTTGTACATAATTAAACTTCCTTTTTTATCACATTACTAATTCATATTCAATTTATATTAATCATATTATTTCAACTTCCGTGTTCAGTCTCAGACATATTCATGTTCTTTTTCAAACAATGGTTGTTGTGATCACGTGGGATCAAATATGGATCACGTGATAAATGTCAAACTTAGAGCTAAATCTTGCCCACTACATAACTAATTATTAAATACTTTTTTACACACTAGATGGCGACCAAAATATTTGAATTGTATAATAAGCCCATTGGAATCATCTCGAAAATAGAAGAATAGGACAAAATTTCTTCATATAATGAATTTATATATAAAAAATCTAAATGTAAAGAATAGATATAAGCGAGAATACAGCTCGAAGGAAGGCGATATTTAAATGTTATAAATACAAGGTGAAAGTAAATATGGTTTGCACTCTGCAACGTAAAATAGACTAGAGTAACATTGCACTGCGAAAAAGCTATCAAATTCTTGTTAAGTAAATTGTAAATATTGACAAAATTACACATCGTTATAAGAAAAATCGGAGTGCAATCTATCCATCACTTTATTAAAGGGAATTAATGTGTTATTTAGATACAACATGTATGAAAAAATAAAATGTTAAAGAAGATATGTAAGAATAGATGCACAATCCAGATATATACATTTTAGACCGCCCAAAATTAATGTTTTTACTAGAAGAAAGTAAACAAGAATGTTCTTCGAATTGAAAATCCGTGTTACCAGCCTAAAATTTATATATGGTAAACTCTACTTTGTAATTTATTGTACATAATTTATGGTAAAATATCCTATAGATTTCGTAAATATATGTGAAAATTGTTTTATGTTGAGACATGCTCTTATTGAATAATAAAGAAGTTTATACGTTATAGACTTATATGAATATATTATTTGTATTTCTAAAAATATTCTTTGCTTTATGCTGGCCACATCAGATTATTATTTTGCGGCAGACAAATACAATAAATAAATTTTATTAAAAAATGAATTAAAAAAATAAAAGTTTTTTATTCAACGTTTTCCTTGTTCTATTATTTTGTGTTATATTTGTCCCTTTCTTGAAAATCCATGCCGACGTCGATGTCGATGGTCTACCGTGGTGTCTGCGCATTTCGCGTTGCCTTCAGAATTGGTATCCTTTTCTCTCTTATATACTCTATTTCACTTGATCGTAAGCGTTCCTCAGTATTGTAAGCACAATGCACAATATAGAATAGAGGTTATGGATCGGCCGACGGCGAATGGGACTCGGCTTTCCCCACGCCTACTATACTCACTTCAGCCGTTGTAGCTATTAGATACCCACACATATCTTGCTGCTTCAGCTTTTTTAATTACATTTATTGCCTCCTCACTTTTCTAAAGGAAATTAAATTAAGAAAATAATTACTGAAAAGTTTAATAGAATCTAAGTGCCTATAAATTTGTACAAATAAGAAATGTCGAAATTAGAGTTTTCCACCTAACGCAGACGAACAAATATTACGGCCCTTATTATTTTGTAGGTATTATAAAATTATATAGGTATACTAAGATATGTTAAACACTTTTATAAATGGTTCAGATATTAAATATAACAACCAACAGAAAAAAGTCAAACTTATAAGTCAAATTTCTTTTTATACTCGCGAATTTATTTATTACTTGGTTAGCGTGCTCCAACTCGTAGAGTGGACAAACCTGTAACCAAAAATAACCCCTGTATCCGAATGATTCGGAACCCATTATAAGCTGTTGGTCCCCTGTTCTGTAATTGAACTTCGGTCATTTTTTACGAATTTGCCATATGCGAAAGATAATAATTGATTTAACTACTGATTTATGAAGAAGATTTAACAAATACTATAAAATTTATCACTTTAACTTACCCATGAAAGGTCAGTTTTTTCTTTCATCTTTGAAGGCTCTATTGCTTGTATTTGCGCAATTGCTATACAAGGCATCGTACACTAAACAAAATTGTCTACTATAATATATTTTTAAAAATATTAGTGTTCAAAAAGTCAGCTAACATAAAATAAACGAATTATCATCAAATATCTCATATAATCATAGAAGCAGAAGCAGCACGACAACAGCAAGTGAATACATTAAGAGACGAGGAACTAATATACTGCTAATGCTCCTATCCTTTAGATAGAGACTAGCTGAAGCCTTAACTGAGAGATAGGATATCATTGCTGCATAAGTCTATCTCACTCAATTACCCAAGTTTTGATTATGCGCATGCACGTAATATTTGAATTATATTGGCTAACGGTGACAGCGGCCGCCAGCTGATGCAGCAAGCACATGGTTTAGTTTCATTTTCTGTTTGCACTTTGTAACGTTAGCATTGCTTTGTGTGCGTACAAAAGATTACTTATTAAAACGGACATAAGTAATGCAAAATGCCAATTGCTTGGATGACATTTAATATATTACAGGTCTCTTCAAAAAGATAAAAGTTTTAAAAATCCTGTTTGTGTAGAAGATTCTGTAAGTGTTAATAGATTGGACCATGACTACATTAATACGATGTGGGTTAATAGGTATATGAACGAGTCCTATTCCCACTCCTGTCACGTCAGCTCTATTTAACACTCGCGTCTAGCCGATATACAAAACTTTTATCACGAAACCGAACGAATGTAACTGCCATGCAATTATTATTAATAATAAATATTAGGTGAGGTTACTGTTGTTATATTTAATCAATTTAACCAAATACAACAACAATAATAACCACCTAACGCACTTACACCTCACGATAATATAATAATTTTAACAAATTACACTAATACAATAATGTATTTTTCACAACAAAATGTACACCTACAATATCACAATACATATGCACGTGCACATCGGCACCTACATCGTGTATTTTCGGTGATAAAAGTTGGTATAGCCGCTACTTATTTAACGAAGTGTATTATTTACTGTGTGATTGTACGGCATAGGCTATCATACCAGTTCGTAAGCTATATATCTAAGTGAATTAAATACATCAGCGTTTCTTAACTTTTTCAAAGCGCGACCCAAATTTAACTATTGTATTGGTCTCGCGAACAGAGATGGGAACAGTAATATTGGGTATATCACTCTCACCCAATAAAACAGTTAAAGTAGCTCACTAAATTTAAAGTCCTATATACCTATTAAAATAAAAATAGTGTATTATGGAACATGCGTGTAAAAAAGGCTTCACGCATATAAAATGTTTTAAAATAAACTCTCTAAGAAATGCATTGCATTTTATGCATCAGTATTAAAAACCAGACTTCACGTATTGCGATTAATGTGTGTAGCTATCAAGTGGTTCACGCATTGCAGTAGAAAAATTTGTTGCCGTTGTTGCACATACTGCCGACGATTTATATTTTGTGGTCAGTGGAAAGGGTGGTGTAATGATGAGTCATAAAATATTAAATGGTTCACATCACACAAGTCCAATACATTTATGATAGTAAAACAAAACACACAATGGGTACGTTCAATGAGACCAGCAAAAGTAGCAAAAGAAAACCAGCAGGAGAGGTAGCTGTTGAACGACACATTTTATGATGGGAAACCACCGAAGCGTTCAACATGAAATGTTTCCGGTTTGCTGTCTTTTGCTGGCCTTATTGAACGTAACCAATGTTAGATACATACACAAGAAATGGATTGCAAAAGCGGCGTGTAACAGTTGAAGAAAAGAACACAAAACACACAGTCAGACCTATATATACAAGGGGGAACGAACGTAAATAGCTTCCGCATGGGTGATGTGTGAACGGCCCGTCGGGGATCTGGTGACGGACTTGTTCTTCCTGGATGTCAGCTGTTGCTGACACTTTTTCCTCTTGATGTCATTGAGGGTAACCTTTCAGCTGGTTTGAGTTGTAGTCGTATTGAGATCTGACCTTCGGCTTGTTGAGGTTGAGACTGAATAGCTTCCAGACTGCTTCGGTCTGTTCACTGTTCGTTCTGGCGTGCACGCCCGGGGGTAGTAGGGGAACGCCACCCTATTGGCCGGCTTAACCACCCGTTCAAACCGTCACGCACTTTTTGGGGCAGGAGCGCTGAACGGCGTCTTGCGGCATCAGTTCGGTACATATTCTTTACTTATTTAGTTCTATAATATTGATGAGCAAGTAGAAACAGCCTTTAATACATAAGTTGTTCAAAATGTTAATCATATAATGCATTACGTCTTGATTTATGTTTTTACGTTTTCAACTATTTGATTAAAACTATAGATAGCGAAAACTTTAGTACCTACCTATACTTGCGCAAAGCAATATGTTCTTGCGCATGCGTGAAGTATTTAAACTATTTAAATATTTTGGATACTTTATGTACCAAAAAGTACTTTTTATGAAAAAAAAGTATTTTGAGTATAAGTACTAATTTTAAGTAAATTATTGTAAATACTGGATGTATTTATTTAAAGTAATACTTGCAGTACTTATACATTAAGTAGTTAGCAGCTCTTCTCACGACCTACTATGTAGAAAATTATTTAAAAAATAAAACCACATGTCTTATTATAAAAAATAATCTATTTATGAAAATCGAAAAATGAATATGTACAAATATACCACATACTTGTTTATAAACAAAATAATATAAATTTGACACCATAATAAGGTCAACAAATTCAAATAAAATGAAACTTGTTACAATTGGTACATGAATATGTTACAATTTTAATCCTTTCTGGTTATCAGATAATCAAATGTGCAAAACATAAATATTATTTTCCCATATTTGTCCAATTTGAATCTTGGAAATGATTGAAAATGCATTTCCTTAAAATTTAAAATCAAGAGTAGCTTGCAAAAATGAATGTTATTTACCGTAAACCCTGACTGCATAAGCTTTGAGTTCTTTAAATTGCGGTTCTATATTTGAAAGACAGCATTTATTTCCTTGTTAGTTTTAGTAATTGCAAGAGCAGAAAAACCAGACTCGCACATATAGATAGGAAATAGCAACATGTAATTTTCAATTATTTATTTCTCAGGATTGTTTTTTTAACCAAACGAATTTAAGGTCTCGATAGAGTTATTAGCAGTAGTAATTCTATAGTAATTTTTTTCTTAAACTGGCATTCCAATGTGATTACGTGATTGCAAAGTATAAATAGAGAAAACACATATGTTTTACGCAACGTGTTTGTCTTGTTTTATTGCAGTGCTTGTTTCCGTATGTCGTAAATCTTTTACTCTAGTGTGTTGTTTCATATGTGCGATTAAGTGTGACTTGTGTGTAAAACATTTCTTACATTCATTACATTGAAAATCCTTTATACCAGAGTGTTGTTTCATGTGCCTGTCTAAGTTAAATTTTATTGCAAAGAATTTTTTACATTGATTACATTGAAAATCTTTTACTGGATTGTGTTGTTTCATATGTACAGCAAAGTTTGCTTTGTGTAAAAACCATTTTTTACATACATTACAATGAAAATTTTTAATTCCAGTGTGTATTTTCATATGCGTAACTAAATTAGATTTTTGTGAAAACCATTTTTTACATTCATTACACTGAAAATCTTTTTTACCAGTATGAATTTTCATATGACTAACTTTCAAATACGATAAGTCTTTAAAACTCTTGTTACAAATTAAACAAATAAAATTCTTACGACCCGCACTATCAGTAACTAAAATATTTTCACCGGGGTTTACTTTATTATTAAGAGAAACGACATTGTCAATGTCAGCAGAATTCTGATCATTTTGGTTGTCTATATCAACGCTGCTGTCTTCATGAAGAAGAATGTCTGTTTGCGGTGTACTTTCCTCCTTTAGTATATGTTGTAGTACATCACTAAATTCTCGGTCATAGGAATTTTCTTGTAGCGGATCTTCTTTAATACAAATTTCATTTACTAATGGATATTTAACTTCTAGATTATCACTTTCATCTGCCAATTCCTCTTTAATAAAAATTTCATGTATGTTATCAATATTTGTATCAGAAGTTGTACACTTCTCTATCATGTCTGTATTTTCCTGTGCGTTCTTGATCCATAATTCCAGACGTTGGCTGTTCTCCACACAGTCTTTCTTAAATGTACTAAACAAATGAAGTTTCGTTACGCAATTGACACAGGCGCGCAGCGGAAGTTTCAACTCGATGATTTTCTGAAACATAAATTTGCATTGTAAAGATATGCTTTGCGGAAAATTTAGAATTAAAGTCAGATATGTAAAATTCAAGTCAGGTGATTATTGCACTATCTTACGCTAGGCATAAATTGAGACACATAATATAGCGAGTGTGAGGTGGCGCAGCGCAGCAGGTGTTTTTGTAACATGTAGGATTAAATATAACGGCGCAAATTGGAAACATGGCGCAACGTGGCACGACTCGCGTCTACTCACAGTCGCGTGACGTAATTGAGGCACAGTCTATTCGCGTCTCGTGCTACACGCGTCAGGTTGTCTTGTGCAGTTTTTAATGTTTTATTTACTAGTTTGCCGTGTGCCTGAGTGTCTGGTCGTGAATCTGGGGACCCGGGTTCTATCCCGACCGACGCCAAAAATTACATCGAATTTTAATGGTACAAAATTGACCCTTGTGGTGCACTCTCCACGCCAGCTATGGGTGCCCGTGAGGTGACGCCTGGTAAGCGCCCACACGGTACAAATATTCCATCATTACCGATATCTGTACAAAGCAGATTGGCACACCCAGCAATGGGTAATATGCCGTGATGAAATATTTATTTATTTATTCTATTTTTAATACTTATGACAGAAGAAAATTTGATAGAGACGGTGAGGGAGAACAGAGTGTTTTATGATACAAACCACGCGAACTACATGAAGACAAAACTGAAGAATCGGATTTTCCTTTCTGACAGAATATATTTATTTGGTGATTTAAATTTCTTCTTCATCAAGGAATAAAGTAAAACTTCGTCTTCAGCATCAATATCTGATTCTGAACTCAAGTTTAATAACAAATGTTTTCACACATTTTTGGTTGCGGGTGGTAAGCGACTAACTTGGAAACTGTGTCCCAATATGCGGATCACCATGTTACGCGTGTGACACGTGCGCGTCGCGTCGGTCGTGTCATGTCACCTCACACGCGCTATACGTGCCTCAATTTTCGCCTAGCCTAATGGAATTGGTTTCGTTAGACACCAGTTTGTAATTAACCTTGTTTTTTAAGCTTTTATTAAAAAGATATTGAACTCTGAGGTTATATATTGGACAAATCATCAATATTTACTAATTTTGCGGTTTTATTTGACAGTCAACTTTTAGAATACATTGAGTGAGGTACACAATTTGTACTTAAATAGTTGTTCTACAACAACGGGCGGTGGAACATGGGAGTGAAGTTAGCGATGCGACAGTGCGTCTACTGTTGCGTAAAACCGTCGGCAATATGAAAATGCGTATAATCATCAATATAAAAGATTACGTGCCCAAATTTTGTGATGTATGAGGTCAAATTAGATAGATGATAACTGTATACATATATTAGCTAATTATTTTAATAAACTATTACATAGTTTAATAATATATCATCATCAAATGTAATAGAGAAATACAACAACCCTACGGGTTAGACAGTGATTTTACTGTGTTTGGGTGGTTAAGAGGACTCCTAGCTTCCTTATTAAATATATTTAGAAGTGTTACAAATAAACTATTTTTAATAATAATTTATTTCATCTGCAAATAATATAATACTTCTTATTATCAAGGGTAATTCACAACACCCCTACGGGGGTAATTCTAGGTACAAAGGTGGTTAATAGGACCCCAGCTTTCTTATTAAATATATTTTGAAGTGTTAACAAAAAAAAAAATTAATACTACATTATTTCATCTGCGAGGAATACTCAAAGATTGTAACATTTCCTGTAAAAACAAATAAATAGATAAGTAAGTAAGTAAGTAATAATAAATAACAAACAAATATATACTTTATTGGTATTAACATTGTTACAGTTTGTTTATTTTCACATAGCTACCTATATTTGAATAATAATTATTTCCCATGTATCTCAATTATCTTATTTTTGTCGAATTTTCTTCAAATACATTAATAAAAACTAATACATCGTTGAAAAAAGAAAGAAAATGGCAGTTTATATTTTAGTAAAATAATAATTGGTTGCTATTTAAAAAATAAAAGTTGATAGTCGTATATTGTAAACCTGACTTTATAAAAAATATCTACATCTCCCATAAAATAGTATATTTAAAATAATAAAACTTTTATATGAGCCATTTTTTGTCTATTATAATAAAAAAGTTAAGGCGGGGGCGTCTTCCCAGACTCGCCCTGTATAAGCAATAGGAAGTCATAACACCATTCCTTGTTGATAATTAATTAAAAATCACAAAAAAAAAGTTTTTGTCATAAATATTAAAATCTAATGAAAAAAAACTGCGGGCCGTAGGTTGGAGGCCCCAGATTTAGAATAAATTTTCTAATTTTTGAGTGATAAAATTGTGTCCGAGTAAAAATGTAAATATAGATTGATTACAATCGTATCATCTGTCTGTATTACTGCTTATAGTAGGTACATGTTTAACAAACCTGTTCAAAAGCTGTAATTATCAAACAAATATATTTATTTTGTTATAGAGGTGATTTTATTTTTCCCATACATATTATTTTATCTTCATGTTTCACGTTTAACCGTTTCATAGCCTTTCTATAACTATATTATAAAATGTTTATTGTTTTTATATACCTTCAGTTGAATGGTATTAATATGAGACTATTATTATTAACGAACAAAATATGTGCTAAATTTATAACAAAAATATGTACATATCATTTGTAAATAGATAAATTTATGACATATACAAAATATGCATTTGACTACTTTTAAATTGTAACTTAACAAATATATTAATATTTTCATTTGTTTGTAATTCAAATATAATTATAAAATTAAATATAGTTTGGTTCACGAAATATGACAATTCAAGGTCATTTATTAACCGTATGGTATAATATTACTAGTAGATAACTTCACTGCATTTCGTGTACATAAACGTGCAACATGAATGCCCGGTTGCAGAAACGTTCATCAACGCTTTTTGACAGCAATGATTTAAATGTCATAAGAACAAGGAAACTGATTCGAATTTGTTCATTTTGATGGTCCGTTAATTAAACAAAGCGTTAATTAACGTTTCTGCAACCGGGCAGAAATATTTATGGATACATTTTAACTGAAAAAAATAAGTGTAATTTATATGAAAATTGTTTCTTTTTAAATAACGCCTTTCTCAAAGATTTATGCTCTTCACCTATGTATTTGCAAAACCCAAAAACATAAACTTGACAAAAATCATGGAATAATAATTTGATTTAAATGTCACGTCACTGGGTAACTATTAGGACAGAGGGCAGTGCAGTAGATAATTAGATGTCTGTAACTCTACGACATACGTCATTATTCTTTGTAATGTGCTGGAAAGTAATGTCACCATTTACGTATATCTGTCACACAACATAAACTGTATAGAGATACGTCAAATAATCTTTCTCTTTCTAACATGAAATGTTGCTAAGTTACTACTGTATAAAGTGCTGTGTATTTTCTTCGAACAAGTGACCATGAATAGTCATCTTTTGTGAACCAAAGTATATCACTAAACAGTACTGGAATAAAGCAGTGGTGAACAAACCAGAATATATCAATGTGCGCCAACTTCATAATGGTAGAGAATTGCAAAAAATGGGCATGGGCGCATTCCGCAGGCATGTGGTTACTGAACATGTTCAGTATTTTTCTGCTGAATGCATTCTTCACTAGTGACTGTTCTGTGAACGGTCACCTATCTGCTGATCGCAGAAAAAGTTTGGTCAGATGTTCCTGGTCACTTGTTTACGCGCGCGATATTTAAATTCACTGATTTTTTTCTGCTAATATAAATAATCCAATTTTGTCATCCATTATCTCTGCAGTATAACAATATAACAATTTATTCACATGTAAAGCAGCGTAAATATACTAGTTATGCTGTTTATTAACACAAATGAAAAAATTGCAATACAAGAAAATTTTAAGAATTTGATAAAAGTTGTAGTTATTTAACTTTTCAATCAATTTACTTACCCATGTATGATATACGTAGAATATAATGACAAAAAAGTTATTATAACGAGAATAAAATTAAGGTTATATGACGTTTGAATCAGATTGAATGTGAAAAGTGCATTCAGCAGAAGCCTCCTTAGTCGGTGACCGTTCGATCAGGTGTTTAGCGACCACAGAAATCTGCTGAATGCACCCATTGAGATTTATAGAAGACGGTATATTTTTTTCTGAGATTTGAAGATCTGGAAAACGCATAAGTAGTTATTTGAATAAGGCAAAGTTAAACATATTATTTTATACTATTTTATTTAATAATTATACATACATCATACATTTATTTACCATTATGTTTGTCCTATGCTTTACATATTACTATATTTTTTCATTCACCGTTCCAAATCATCTCATCGTCTTTCGACCTTATCGCAACGCCGCAACAGGCGGCTGACACCTTAATGGTTTTCTAATTGCAAAGCAATAGTTCATCCCTGCGAAACTAGTCCGCAGAAAAGCGCTAGTATCTGTGCTAGTATCGTAACCAGGCAACTGGGGCGGTTCGTTTGTCACGTTTGAATTTGATCTGAAAGTTGTCAGAATCTTCTGATTTAAGTCAATGCTTTTCAAACCATTTTGTGCAATTTAGTTGTGCAGTTACTAGCAGCGAATTGTGTTTTGTTAAGTGGGTTTAGTGCTAATTATACATATTGTGAAAAATGACGAGATCTGTAAGTATAAACAATTCAAATTTGATTACATCCTTAGCCTTGATTTTTATGTGTTTTATTATATTAAAATAAAATAATGTTATTTTTTTCAGGAACCAACATGTGGCCATCATAAATGTATTACAAACAGTCTCCCTGTCGAAGAACGAGGGCATATGTTTTGTTTTCCAAGATTGGAAAGCCTACGGCGGGAATAGATCATCCGGATGGGTTGTCTTGATCTACCCGAATTGTCGTACCAGCAAATATTAGATCGAGGATTCCGGGTCTGCCGACTTCATTTTACTGATAAGCAATTTCGGAAAAAAAGAATTTGAATCGTCATGAAATACCTGTGGACGTTTTTAATTCTGGTAAGATTTTCTTTTATACTAAAATTGCTTTGAAATTATAGGTTAAGTAATGCATAACCGCCGAAATACGAAATATTTCTTTACGTAAGATTATTAAACTTTGCTGTTTTCGTATTTCCATGAAGGCTTTATTTCTTTATTAAAACTGTTTCAGAAATAACTAATAATTTATTATTATTTTTTAGTTGCTGCTTCAAAAATGATGGAGGAAGAGGAACCAGTATTTGAAGTTCTTCTGTTCTGTTTCTGGTATGCTTTTATTTTAAATCATTTTTAGTTTTATATTGCACTTAACTTACGGTTAATTATGAGTTTTGAAAGTTATTTTAAATTGCCAACTAATATTTTTTTGTCTTTTCAGTTGCTGATCCAGAAACACCGAAGACAGGCGTATCATTTATTGAACTTCCTTCCGATAATACGGGAAATATTGCACCGGTTACACCGGAGAGACGAAAACGTTTTGCTGCATGAAGTTTGCGATACGAGTCATACGTGGAGTTGCATACATTAGTTTTTCTAAACCAATAATTTTTTTATAAAATTCATTGTATCATAATGATAATCTATGACGAAATGATAATAAAATCTATCACAATGATTATCTGTATCGAAATAATAACTAAATCTGTATCATAATGATAATCTGTATCGAAATGAAAATTTGTATAATAATGAGTGTCATTCAAGTACGTATGACATATATTTAATAAGTATATTAAAGCATAGAAGTAGAAAAATGTTTTTTTTATTAATTACTTTCAGATTTTCTATATTTAAGTATTAATATATTCTGTAACACAATAGTTTAATTTTTATATATCGATAATTTTTATATAATAAAAAATACATGACAAAACTATTTTAAAATTTCACTTGTCAAAAGTATTATCGATATATAAAAATTAAATATTGTGTTACAGAATGACAGAATTTTAAACTTGAATTATTTGAAGCTATCATTCAATTTTCCCGCCTTTTTAGTTTAGTTCATCCCTGCAAGGCCAGAGGTGCTGCGAACTGCGTTTTTATATTTACTATAGAGTTGGCAAGTCTGATAGTGTAGATGGTCTGTGCGCCGCAATCAGCAATCAGCTGAAAGCTGAATCTGGCTAGTCAGCCAGATGTGTTAAATGTACAGAGTACAGTCAAACGAATAGTTTTCAATGTCAACAAGCGTCACCCACCGTTGTTTTAATCATTTTGTCTTCTGACGTTCTCGTAAAACATATTTCTTTCGTACTTATTTTACATTTATAAAACAAAATCAACATAATTTGTAGTGTACCCAATGACACCCAGGATGCAATAGTTTCGTGCTGCCCACTTGATACATTGACTTGCACTTCTCGTTTACCATTGTTTTGTGGTTATGGATAATCAAGTATTTATTTAGATTTGGTCAACTGTAACATAACAGTATTTAAATGGTCGACTAGCCCTATTCAAATGATTCTGGCGTTGCAAAAAGGTTCAAAATCGCTCACATGATTTTAAAACATACGCGTAACTTTGTGGCTTGTCTCCCCTCTGTTCCTTGTCTAAGAAAATATTACATACTTTTTAAGGTTAACGCTCTACCGAAATCAATATGACTTTGTTTTTCAATATAAGTTAATACGTTATACATTGTCTTTAAGAAAAGTAAAATATAAAATTACTTACAATTTCAGGCATAAGATATTCTACTTGATTGGCAATTTTGTTGTCTACAACGCTGCAGTTATCGTTTTTTAAACACATAAAGCACAAATCAATCATGGAACACATGTTTAACAAATTCTTTAATCACGTTTATTAAATAATATCACAAAAATATTTATTGCAACACAATGAAAATGTACTAGGTAATTACAGTTTAATGAGTTTTACAACAGTTCGTGTACAACCATAGAAAATGGCAGACCATTAACTACCCATGAACTTGGATTGACTCTAAAGAATTAAATTTTCTCGTTTACGTGAATCGTTTTGTAGCTCCATCTGTTGATTGCGCCCCCAAGCTATATGTTAATAATAGTTCAATCTGTCAAACAGTTTAATATTTATATTGATTTCTATACAAAGGGGAACTTCAATAATACAGAAATATTTAAAAAATATGTAATTTATTCAATTTTTTTAATTTGACGTTAGCTTTAACATTGATTATACAAGTGTAACACCAAAACCGACCACCGCCATTATTCTCTTTATTATTATAGTTACAAAATAATATCATAGAACAAAGTTGTAGGAGACCAAGGCGGACATCCCAATATAGTTATTAAGGTACCAAGGGTGTTATAAGAACAATAACGCTTAAGGTCGACAGTGAACTACCCGAGGGCCTCTGGCCCGAGGGTTGTTCGTCGACCGTGGGCGTTATTGTTCCTTTAACTCCAGAGGTGCCTTCAACGTTTAATGTCCAACTAATTTATTGTTTTTTCACAATTTTTTAATGTATTTTGCATTTTTTTGTTGCTTATCAGATTGTTCGACAACAATATAATTGTTTTGAACACTGTAACTAAGTAACGCGATGTACTTTTTCTCAATAAATATAGTTTGTTTATTTATCAAAACGACGCTACACTGCATAACACCTTTGTCAAAATGACCGAAGAATTACCCGAAAAGGTATTGTTGAAAGCTGCAAAAGCGATTGAAACTCTTGTTCCTCAAAAAACTCGAGAAGTTTATGAAAAGGAATACAGCCGATTTGAAAAATGGATGACAGAAAACGAAGTGAGTACAATACCTGTCGGTAAAAATACTTTTGGAAACATCCCATGTTCAATAGCAACATATTTAGGTTTGGCAGATGCAAAATTATACACAGGGCACTGCCTGAGACGCACATCAGCAACTCTTCATTCTGATGCTGGTGGCAATACAGAAAGCCTAATGAGACTAGGTGGATGGAAAAGTACATCGGTAGCCCGAAGCTACGTAGATATTAGCGAATGTTCCAAACAGACAAATTCTTGCTTAGTAGCTGGAATAAAAGCAAGTACCACTAACACAATAGTAAAAGAATCTACGATTCAGGTTATGTCTAACAAAAATACCTCAGAAACTTTGAGTACAAAAGAACACGAAGGCATTGTGTTGTCGGGTAAATTTGACAATTGTGTTTTTCATTTTAAATAAGTATTCTTTCTGTATGATTATATTGAAAATAAAGATTATTCTTCTTAAACAGTGAACTATTTTGTGTCTTTTTCATAACATCTAAAGTCCCTAGATTACTATAGCGCGAACGTCCACCAATAAAAACCGCGAAATTTGAAAATCTAGTAACTATAATTACATCAAATTTATATTGCCCTAGGGCGTTATTTTTGAAAAATAATGCCCTAGGGCGTTATTTGTTATGTAATTTCCATAGGAACGGAGTTATTATTAACATAATAATAAACTAGTTGGACATTAAAATATTTTTTTAAGGTAGTTATATCGTGAAATCATTTTCAACAGAATTAATTGAAATTTTAAGTACATCTCAACTGAAGTATAATCTACCTGCTCTCCAAGTTTTAAAACAATTGACCACGCGGTACCTGAGATATTTGCAATTAAATTTGGCCTTTTTAACACGTGAAGAATAGGAAATGGCAAAATAAACACAATATTTTAAATTATAACTTTTATATCAATTATGACATTTAATCGAAAAACTAGTATGTTATAGATAACCAATTAACGGATTTTATGTAAAAATTTGAAAATTATTTACCACCCAGATTTAATTTTATTGCCTCTAGAAAATTATAATCTGAAGATACGATAAATAGGTAGAATTATACTTGACAACCATGTACAAGTTCTCCAGATGGAGTGTCAGTTAACAACGCCCACTGTGGTATTACGAATAAGAGGTGTTCTGTGGTTAAAGGAATTTCAATCGTACATTCGAAGGAAATATTTTTAATGTGGGTATTTTACGTGAAAAGCATGAAAAAGTTCAAACAGTATAATACTACTTTCGTAATTTTAAGAAAGAAATATATTAATTTGTTTTGCAGTTCCGATTTATAGTTTAGAACTATAGTATTATATCTCAAAACATCTGATTACTTTTATACCTGAATGTACCAATAAATGTGAGAAAACTTCAACTTTGAGTTTATATTAAATTGAATTTCAGACAAAATTATTGATTTTTACTTAAAAAATCAACAATTTTGTCTAAAATTCTTTTGTTTTTGGTTATACGTGGTGTCGTGTTGCCGGTTACAATTTCTGATAAAAATTGAATTACACCTTTTCTTCCAATTTCTGTATATATTCTACTTAGTGTTTCAAAATTAATTCCACTATTTGCAATTTTTTTAATCATGTTTTTTGATATTATACGGGAATGCACACAAATTTCGAAATGCACAGTTATACACTCAGTACATTTCTAGCCGTATACATTTTCCTAACGTACCAATCTGTCCCTTGAAGTTATATTGTTGTGTACATTTATCTCCCTGTATTTTTTTCCTAACGTGCAAATGTACTCCTTGAAGTTATATTGCCCTGTACATTTCTCTCCATGTATTTTCCTTCGAACGTATAAATATGTCCCCTGAATTTATGTTGTCTTGTACACTTCTCTTCTTGCACATTTGTCAATGTGTACAAATCTATACCATGAAGTTGCCACGCATCAATAAATTCGAAATTAGCGCGTTCGCTACATCTCGAAGTACACTCCGAACACAAAATGTATTTTACGTAATTTACAGAATACAGCGTTTAGTTCTTCTACTTATTATTAGATGGCGTATGACAAATTTTAAATTCAAATATAATTAATATTTACGGACAATTTTCGCATTCCTAAGTATGTATTATTATTTGATATATAAACAATAATCGAAATTATTGTTTAGAAATCAAATGTTTTATTGATCAATATTGACTATTAATATATTTATGATAGTAAAGCAACTAGTATTATACTCTGGTACACATAGTTACAAATAAATATGGATCAACCAATATTATATTTCATATGATTTCAGTCCAGGCAAAAATTAGAAATGAATAATTTTTTATGCAATATGAAGACGAAGGAAGTTTAAATAAATTTATCGTCTCAAAAAAAAGCAAAGTAGATCCATTACTAAAATAATATATTTATTTAACATTAAAAGAATAGATTTGTTTGAAATAAGTATTTATTTTAATCTGTATACAGTTAACAATATCTATATAAAACGATAAATACTGCATGCTGTACTTTGTATTTCCATCCACATTGGGTAAATGTGTACTATATCAATTAGTTAAATTTTTACGTAACTACAAAATTTAAACTTTTCGTTTCATTGTAAGAGGAAGTCATCTTTTATTAACGCAGTTATATTACTTCAAAAATGTTGTATTAGTTCGTTTATTTTGTATTGTAATCCATACTCATTGATAATATATATATATATATATATATATATATATATATATATATATATATATATATATATATATATATATATATATATATTATCAATGAGTATGGATTACAATACAAAATAAACGAACTAATACAACATTTTTGAAGAAATATAACTGCGTTAATAAATATATATATATATATATGTAGCCATGATAACTGTTAATGCTTTAATTACTCATTTATTCTGACACCTGTCAATCTAATTTCATAGGTGTATTTTTTTAGCTGCATAAAGTCAAGTTCTCAATTGGTTCTGTCTGCCTTTATTATTAATATAATGTTTATTCTACTTAATAAGAACTATTTAAGTCTAATGATACAGCGGCTTTACAAAAGGTACATACATATTATATTTAAATTTAATCATCTCCACAAGACAAAACACTCCTCAATAATGCTAGTCAACAGTTGAGCAGAGAAATTAAGAGAATTAAAAATGAATCTATATATGCTTGAGATTAACACTGACTACTCACTCTGGAAAGCTACTAGAACAATCAAAAGACCAATTATGCAGATTCCTCCAATAAGATCGCATGACAGAAAATGGGCGCGAAGCAACGAACAGAAAGCAGATATCTTTGCAACGCATCTTGAAAACACATTTCAACCAAACGAAGCACAGACCTGCGATATTGTAATGGAAGAACCAACGCAGGATGAAGTAGAAATCAGATTTGCGTCTCCTAAGGAAGTAGTAAATGAAATTAAAAAAAACATAAAATGTAAAAAAGCCCCAGGCTTCGACCTAATCACTGGGGAGATACTAAAACAACTCCCCCGAAAAGCCATTGTTAAACTTACCAACCTAATTAACGCTGCTTTTAGATTAAAGTACGTGCCAAAACTGTGGAAAGTAGCTGAGGTTATTATGGTTCCAAAACCAGGAAAACCGCCGCATGAAGCCTCGTCATACAGGCCAATCTCTCTACTGCCCATAATGTCAAAAATGTTCGAAAAAATATTCCTCAAAAGACCCATAGTTGAAGCCAAGGAACTAATACCATCCCACCAATTTGGATTCAGAGAAAAGCATTCCACGATTGATCAAGTACACAGAATAACCAATATTATAGAAAAATCTTTAGAAGAAAAAAAGTCTGTGCAGCTATCTTCCTAGATGTTGCCCAGGCTTTCGATAAAGTATGGCATGAAGGACTAATATACAAACTGAAATTATTCCTTCCCTTACAATATTCTCAAATTCTGGAATCTTACATCTTAGACAGATATTTCAGAATTAAACAGGAAGAATCTTACTCTGAACTCAAAGAGATACACGCAGGAGTCCCACAAGGAAGTGTACTTGGCCCGCTTCTGTACCTCCTGTACTTACACTTGTGATGTTCCCAAGATAGATGAAAATTTCCTAGCCACATTTGCCGACGACACAGCTATATTAGCAGTAGCAAACTCTAATGAAGAAGCAACAGAGAAGCTACAATCCTCAGTTAACAAAATTATCGAATGGACTAAAAGATGGCGCATCAAACTTAATGAAGCTAAGTCAAACCACGTGAATTTCACAAACAAATATATTCAATATATACCCGTTACTATTAACAATAAACAAATTCCATATTCAAACAAAGCGAAGTACTTAGGTATGACGCTAGATGCAAAGCTACGCTGGAAAACACATGTCAAAAAGAAAAAGGAAGAACTCGAACTCAAGTACAGGAAAATGTACTGGCTGATTGGAAGAAAGTCTAATCTGTCTCAACATAACAAGCTACTACTTTATAAGCAGATATTCAGACCAGTTTGGGCATATGGAGCCCAACTCTGGGGATGTACCAAAAAAAGCAACTTTGATATAATTCAAAGATTCCAAAATAAAGTACTAAGAAACATCGTCGATGCCCCTTGGTACATCAGGAACAGCGATCTTCACCGGGACCTGGAAATAAAAACTGTAGACCAATTTGTCAAACAGCTTGCCAAGAGTCATGAAGAACGACTCCATCAACATGTGAACGTCGAGGCCATCCAGCTCCTTGACAACACAGGGTTAGTAAGAAGACTGAAAAGGACAAAACCCTTTGAACTTGTGTAGTGTTAGTGGGGTGTCAGTGAAAAGCAGAGTACAGTGAAGTGAAAATCAAGCTCAAAATGCAATGTACGCACCAAAATTGTGTATAACTTTACGATAGAAACTATGGAATATCAATGGATAATAACTTAGAATAAATTTCATCTTGTAGCAAATTAGGTTAGAGAAAAATAACTCATTAGTCTAAGACTAGATTGTTATGTAATAGCATAAAAGTGCTATAAATTAAAAAAAAAAAAAAATCATTGATGAAACTGAAAAGTATCATTTTAGTGGTATCATAACACTTGTTATGTGGCCAGCACAATACCTCCAGCCATTTAATTTTTGTTAACTTCAATACATATCTACATAAATACTAATGCAGTTATTTTGCATATAGTAATATAACTATTGTTCCAATTTATTATATATTAATCTTACCATAATTTTATTTTGTGATAATTGACAATTTCTTTTCATTTACAAACATATGAAGTTAATTTGTTAATTAGATATTTTATAAATTCATATTTTAATATTTTGTTATTAAAATATTACAATTTTTAATTTCAAATAATTAATTTATTGACACTGACATTTATCTGTCAGTTACATATATGTAAATTTATAAATTTGAGATTTGAATTGTGTAACCAAGGAGATATGTTTATCTTTAAAGCATAGACTGTAGATATGTAAAATAAATTAATTTATAAATTCATTCATAAAATATATATAAAAAATATTAATGCATATCTGTAGAAAATTTGATAACCTTTCATTTTTATAATAACACAAATCACGAAAAAATGTAATGTATTTTTCGAAGAAAAACTGTTTTGAGCTTCAAGTAAAGTGCCATTTCTGGTTATCTGATTTACACCAAAATCTAATAGCTTCTTTTTATATTAGTGTAAGAATACTCGAACACAGTTTAAAATTTTTCAGAATGATAGTATTTGAGTTAGAGCGTAAAGAGGATACACACACACACACACTCACATCATTGTGAAAATGTTAAAATCTGATTCTAGGGACCTTAAAACGTGCGATGCGATTTTTAACACGATCCCTATACCTTCCTTCACCGAGGGAGGTAAAAAGTACGCAGCAGTAACATGAAAGTTCTAATACAAAATGTAACTATAATATTTGTTTGAACCCGTGGGGGGTTGCGTGTTGTTTGAATTGAATATATAGACTGATTAGTTTTAGTAGTTTATTTGACTGTTGTCAGTTTTAGGTAAACTTACAGGATAACTACAAAGTGGGGATGAATCGACGGCAAACGAAGAGTGAACAATATTACTTATATATATATATATATATATATATATATATATATATATATATATATATATATATATATATATATATATATATATATATACAGGATTGTCAAATGTAAAATTAGACTTTCCTAATTTCCTGCTTCCCTAATTATTTTAGGTAAAAAATCTGATGTGGACACCACACGAGTTCCTTGTACGATTATTAAACTATACATATTTTTTAATAAATAAATTACAAAATATTAATTTAAACTTCAAAACAGTAAGATATATAGCGACCATAAAGGGAGTTTTTAAGGAGAGTTTTGATTACAACAAAGAAATATTTGATTACAACAATGAATATGACTAATTTCACAATAAAAATATAATATTTGTTATTGTACGAATCATAAAATTGCACATATTTAACCTAATTTGACATGAACATATTTTTTTATTTTTTGTTTTAATCCATAGCAAGCTTTATTGCAAAAACAAAAAAGTATATAATTTTTAAATTTACATATCTCGCTTATACAAAGGGCTAATTTAATAATACTTGATGTGCTAGACGTAGAAATTAATTCTCTAAAACTTTTATTTGAAGCATTTATTTCTAAAATCAAAATAAAATCATTTTATTCATGAAAAACTGTTAACAACTTCAAGTAATGTACCACTTCCGTTCCGTTTAACCTATTTTAACCAAAATCTATTATGTTATTTCGATTGACATAAAAGTGTTGTATACCAAATTTGAAAAGTTTTGTATTATATTTTAAAACAGTTTTTCATAAAAATCTATTATAGGCTTCATGTAAAGTGCCACTTCTGGAAATTGTGTAATAACCAGAAAGGGAGGTGCACAACTAGATGTTATAGCAGTCCTAAATACAAAATTTCAACTTTCTACGGCTTACCGTTTTTGAGTTATGCGAGATACGAAATCTGAAAACCGAAATTTTTCGCGATTACAATACTTCCTTTACTTACGTACAAGGAAGTAAAAAGCTTCAAATAAAACCTGTAGAGCATAAAATTCTGCATCTGAATAAATAAGCAAAATTAATTTTGTATGCCTTGTAACCGCAGAAGTTAGCTATGAAAATGTCGAAAATCGAAAAAAATAGCAATAGCCATGGAATTGAGACAAAGTAAATAACAAATTTCTTACGGTTTATCTGTCATATTATTATATAATTTGATCAAATTCAATGTTCATGATTAAATGTTAACATTATATTTCGCAAAATAGTAGATAAGAAGCTTTTTTCGGCAGTAAAATTGATATTTAGCATGAATTGTAGTATCTCATGTGTTTCGTTTAATAAGTGCACGTCATCTTCAAGTCAGAGAGCTTCTACAAAAGTGAGAGCATAATGCTTGCCGCAACTTCAAATATTGCCGCATTGTAATCGGTTACTGTGCGCCGTAACCATGCGGCGTTGGATCGCCGTACAATAAACCTTTATCTTATTTTTCACGCACAGAATAATGAATCAAAGGCATATAAGTGTCATGTAGAACTTAGATCAAACAAATTTAATATTTAGATATTAGAGTTATAAAAGTGCAACTTCGAACACAGTCAAACATGGGTTGAAGTTAGCTGTTGTAGCTGACAGGATAGCTGTCGTTGTGTAAAAATAAGTAACCTAAATGTGCATTTTTCTGTCGTCTTAATTTGCACTCGTAGAAAAAGTATAGAGAACGGGCACTCAGCTGTTTCCGGTAACCTTCAAAACAGCTGATCTTAGTGCCCCCGGCTTGTAACTCACTTCATTAGCAAATAAATGAGGCCGAGCGACAAGTACGTCATCTATTCAAAGCGATTTTTCCTTAGTGCTAATTCAAAATCTGACATAAGTTTGATGTGTTACAAAACAAATTTCTCTTGTATTTCATTGTGCGAGATTAGTTAATGGTTTTTATAAGGTATGTGTACTTTAAGAAGTAACTATCACCTAATATGCAACTTCGCTATTTAGCTAAAACCAAGTTAATATGTAATATTGACCCGCACGATTGTGTTGAAAGTGGCTTTTCGAAGGATATATAGGATTTTCCGAATATTTTGCAATGGATATAATAAATTATTTTGTACCAACGAAAGTGTTTACACCTAAGAGCAATTAAACACTTTTCGGAGTTTAAAATCATATAAAATATTACCAGTGTAGTTGGGTGCGCGATATTAATGTGAAAAAATTTGGAAAACTTGTACCTACTAGTAAGAAGAAAGTTGAGTAATCTACTGCAATATGTTAATTTAATGCTTCATTATACACATTTTATTTAAAAAAAATGTTAAAAAATGAATATATTTCTTTATCTGAGTCTTTCATTATTTACTGAATGTAGAATACATGCTGAGACGGTAGTGGTAGAAAACGTATGACCGTACAAGTCGAAGTTTCTTAACCTCTTCGGACCATAGCCCAGCGTCAGCTATTTTTCCATGTCTTCCACGAGGAACTTTCCTTTTGTTTTCCAAACCCATTAGACACGAATCTTGTTTTTGGGATTTTGCATCTTGTATAACAAAAAGAATTGTTGCTAAATGATTGCACGTTTCCGAAAGACCCGATGTACAGTGGTGGACAAAAAAAAAATAGGACAAGTCGAAAAATCAAGTAGACTTTTTTTTATAAAATTTAGTTGCTTGAATTTGGCTTTACAATTTGACATTTGTCACTTTAATTTGTCAAAAATTGAATTGTCTAATCAAAGCAGAAAAATGCCTCGAATTACCGATATTATAAAGAGTTATCAATCAAAATGGTGCAATGACCAAATATTAGAAAAGTTGTAGTTTTTAAATAATTACATTAAATCATTCAAATTACAACATTTCTGGGGTTACAAGGATCAGTTTACACTAGAAAAAAAATACTGTCCTATTTTTTTCTGTCCACCACTGTACACCTGCAGTGACCAGTGGGAACACTCCCAGCTTTTTCGGCAATTATCCACGTCCAATAACTCTTCGTTCACTTTTTGTGAATGCATTACCTATAAAATAATATTACATGTCATAATGTATGGATGTTAAATAAATAAATCGTCACAGTGTATTACCTATTGCTGGGTGTGCCAATCTGCTTTGTACATAGATATCAGTAATGGATGTCAAATTTAAATAATAAGTGTGGATAACTCATTTCATTCACAAATAAACAAAAATTAAACATTTTTTTTTTTTATAAATTTTTAGATAAGTATATTTTGAGAATAGAGTACTTATTTGCAATAAAAATGTAATGAAACAGAAAATTTGAACTATTAGTTATATACAAATTTAAATTATTAGGTCATTTTGTGAAAGAAGATATGAGAAGACAAATTTTTGCTCCCATCGCTGGTTTCACATCTTCATGCGATAAAATATTGTATTTATAATAGATAAATTGTAAATGTTTAACTTCACGTAACGAGTTAAAAGAACTTGCTACTAAAACGATGAAATTTCTGATTTTTCCTCGTACGACTTTTAAAGGATTGATACTTTGTATGTACATTGGTAATATTTATATAATTTTAAACTCCAAAAGCGTTTAATTGCTCTTAGGTGTAAACGCTTTCGTTGGTAACAAAATAATTTATTATATCCATTGGCAAAATATTCGGAAAATCCGATATATTCTTCAAAAACCCACTTTCATCACAATCGTACAGGTCAATATTACAAATTAACTTGGTTGTAGCTAAATAGCGAAGTTGCATAGCATACTAGGTGATAGCTTCTTCTTGAAGTATACATACCTTATAAAAACCATTAACTAATCTCGCACAATGAAATACAAGAGAAATTTGTTTTGTAAGACATCAAATTTATTTCAGATTTTGAATTAGCACTAGAGAAAACTCGCTTTGAATAGATGGCGTACTTGTTGTTTGGTCTCATTTATTTGCTAATAAAATGGGTTACTCGCCGGGGGCACTACGATCAGCTGCAGGGTATATCAGCTGTTTCAAGGGTTACTGGAAACAGCTGCGTGCCCTTTCTCTATAGCAGTGTAGGTGATCGTTGCTCTATAGTAAGTGACTTGTTTTATAAACTCTCTAGACATTTGTCTTTTATACACTCTTTCCGCTTATGTCGAGAAGAGTCATGACTAGAGCGACGTTTATAGAATTTGTTACATAAATTTACTGCATATACATCTACATATATATTGATATATTTAATAATCTTTTTAGCATGTGAACCTGAGAAACATCTGTGATGAACAAAAATTAAAAAAATCATGTTAAAATAACATGTAATCACTATTGCACGAAATAACAATACAATTAAAAGTAAGGAAAAAAAAACACAATGATTACTTAATTTTTATAATTTCAGTATTTCTTTATTGTACGTACAACTTACTATTTAAACAAAATATTACAATTGATTGATTGCTTGAAATAACCGGACGAGTTCCTGTTCATATTGTTGATTACACATTATTTTAAACATATGTATCAATTTTAGACGATCGTATTTGGTATCCTTATGAATGTTGTCCGCGTGGCTTTTGAAATGCCATTTCAAACGATTGCATGCATTTTCGGGACATAGGTTCTTCTATTTTATATTTTTTCTGATTGTCTTGCCAGCAGTAGAACATTAGTCTTTCGCCGAGACGTTAACTTCTAAGACAGATGCAATACGGAGTACGTAACTGTACCACTTGAGCAGCACTCAACAAATTTAGTGGTTGACCAACACTTTATACTGCACATGTTTATTATCGAAAGTCGACTTTGAAATTAGTTTCCAAATTCTTGGATGAAGACTAAAGTAACTAACACAATCACATCAAACATGAAGCTGTTGATCCAGTTTTCTTCACAGGAAGAGTTGGATAAATCCTTGAAATTTCGTATTGCTCCTGTCGTCAGTATGCGTGAGGAACAGATGTTGTGATAAGATGTTTGAAGTACAGCTAAAGAATCCCTTAACGTAGGCTTGTCTCGTCCATAATAGACGTAGGCCCAATCGGTAACAAATGATCTCTTGGTAATTTTCTCGCAGATTGGGATGTCGACATTTAAATTTCTAACGACGAAAATGTTATAGTTGAAAAAATAAACCGAAATAAAATTAAATTACTTATCATAATGTCATAAGTATATTTTTTAGGCCAACAACCTTAACTTGACACAATGTAGCAGTGACAATATTTTCAAACAATATTTTTTACTATTACATTTTTATTTCTGACAAATAAATTTATAAATTTTTCTTTTTATTTCATAAATTACTTAATTTATTTCAAACTATAGCAACGACATAAACCTTTTAGTGTCATCTCTATTAAATTGGGTACACTACTCTCACTGCTGTTTGCTACGAGTTTCCCAATACAAGTTGCACCGGGGTGGCGCGAGCAGTCACGTGACTTTCTCATCCTTCAAAAGCAGATATGGGGACCCGCGTAACAATGACAACTAGCAAATGTGTACTAACCCATAAATGTTATAATTTGTCATTAAAATATGGGGGCCCGTGTCAAATTGACAGTTATTCTTTATACCTTTTTTTCTTTCTCGCCGTATTTAATCTTTGTGTTTACCTGTATTGTTAATATTGTTGTTCATTTTCTTATTTTTTGAACGTGCGTGGTATTGTTTTTCAACGCATATTATTTTATTAGTGCATTTAATTGACATTTTATTGTACAAAACATTTTTAATTCACCTAGTACAAGTAACAAGGAGTAAGACAATAAATTAACTTCAGCTTTCAAATTACCGCTACAGAAAACTCAGTTTAATGTAAATGACAGACTTTTTGCTATAGCTGTCAATTGTGACACGGAACCCCTTTCTGCTATTCAAGGTCAAGAAAGTCACGTGACTGCTCGCGCCCTATTATTCCAACTTAATGGTATTCTTCAGATACAACAAAGAACATTTGAAACAGCTTTCCATGTCACAATTATTCTAAATCGAAAAACTTGTATGATTTTCAAATACTAATGGTAAGTATCTGGACTTGCGAATTCAAGTCAGTCTGTTTGGGGTAACATAAGTGTGTTATGTTGAATGTAAAACAACTACAAAAATTCTTAGCGGCATTCAAATCTGAGCATAATAGCACATAACATCTTTACTTACACTAAGTAATTCGTGTCGGAAATTTTCTTCAAGTACAGTGACACTTCTATATTTATGTTTTCATACAAAGATTCAAAGGTTCTATTATAAAAATCATCCTTATTTGTACTTAAAAATTTCTGCGCAGAAACTATAGAATTTTCACTTTGACCTAAACATGGTAAGCATAGGTACTGATTTTATATTAGGTAGCCATTTCTTGAAAAAGAAAATATAAAAATTAAATTTCACATAAATAAATCACAATGAGTAATTTTTTAAAAGAAATATCATGAAGATAATAACCTTTGCGCTCACAAGTAAATTATTGGAACAAATAATATTAATTGTTAAAGAAAACATGATAAAAAATAAATCGCAGGAAATATTTTTCAACATATGAAGATACTTTCATATTTTGAAAATTGGCCTCTTGGTAGCAAAATAATGATACTGTCACTTATTATTTTTATAATAACATTTTAAATATGAAGACATCCAAAGATTAGTAGAGAATGATTTCATTGGCTCGTATTCCGAGCGCACTTTTACATTATATTCTTATGAGGAGTGTGCTTCATAAAAACGCTTTTATTATAAAAGTGCGCTCGAAATATGGGCCAATGTCACTAATTTATGTATTTTATAATTAAAGAAGTCATTATCTTTATTAGACGAATTATGTATACTTTAGTTGACCTCTGTGGTGCACTCTCCACGCCAACATTGAGTGCCCGTGAAGTGGCGCCTGGTAAGCGCCCGCACGGTACAAATATTTCATCATTACCGATATCTGTGCACAAAACAGATTGGCACACCCAGCAATGGGTAATATGCCGTGATATATATATGAATACAAAAGATGACTATTCAAGGTCACTTGAATGCACAGCACTTTACAGTAGTAATTTAACATTTCATGTTAGAAAGAGATAGATTATTTGACGTATATTTATATAATTTGTTGTGTGACAGATATACGTAAATGGTGACATTACTTTCTAACACATTACAAATAATAATGACATACATATGTCGTAGAGTTACAGATATCTAATTATCTACTGCACTGCCCTCTGTACCCAGTGACGTTGACATTTAATGAAAATGCTATTCCATGGTTTTTGTCAACAAAAAAAAAAAATGATAAACAAATCTTATCAGTTAAGTTTAGCAAATGTGTTACAGTTACATTGTTCACCAATATTTTATTCTATGTTACATCCATACACATCCATCAATTGTTATTATATTTTGACGAATTTCACTCTGTGATCTACAGTTTTAACTATTTATTTATTATTTTAAATGTCTGCCTGTTAATGTATGTTTTGTATCCACATGTGTAAATGTTTTTTAAACCGACAATTCTCGCTCTGAAGAAGACTATAGTAATAGTCGAAACGTCGGCCTGAATAAATTTTATCATTGACTGCCAGTCCGACTACACAGTTTTTTACCTGTTTCCATTCTCCTTCCCAAATACAGTCGATTATCATTTTTGGATTTTATATAAAAAGATTGTAAATTTTGGAAGTATAAATTATTTTTAATGTTATGATACGTTAGGCTAATTCCAATATTTGTTTTACTGTATGCAATTTTAATTGTGATTGTAAAATAAAAAGATCAGAACTATTCCGCAAAATCATATAAAAGGTGTTTTCTTTAAAACATTTTCTCATATTTTTAAAGAAATAATAATTATTATCCCAAATACATACATATTATCAAATTAAATATATATTATTTAAATATTTTTTTTATATATTAATATTTATTCGAAAAAAATAAAAATCTTAGTTAAATTCCTTTAAATATTTCAGAATATTTACATAGGTGTGTGTCTTCTTTGAGGAAAATAAGATTGTAGCGCCAAAGTGGCTTTTCAAAGAACTAATGTTAACGGGATAATTTGACATTTACTAATTGCATTTATGTATTAAGTGTGTAATATTTTAAAGATATTATATCTCTAAACGTAAATATTATGAACATAATAAATAACACTTGTGTTTATACAGCCACACAAATATCACGTATATAACATCCCATTAGCCATAGTTCCGTAAAATACTATCAGATGTCATACTGCTTGTTTCCTATACGATACCTCTATGGATAGTGTATGACGGTATGTTCTTATTGCGCAAATTATGTATTTCCGTGGCTATTTGTTTTATTTTAATGAAAAACACATTTAGTTATAGTTTTAATGTCAGTTAACTCAATGTTCATTTTTTAAAATAATCGCATACTAGATCTATTTTTATCCTGACTTTAAATTAAGTTTAGTCGGTCACCAAAAATGTAAATTCAAGAATTTAGTTATCAAAAAAATTTTATGCTCTATCATTCTATGTATAAAGCAAAATTTTACGAGACAGGTATAATGTATGAAAAAAAATACTGTTTTTCTATATTGCTTGAGACAACGATATACGAGTATGTTCGCAAATTTCATATTATGGAAAAATGCAGTCTTTGATGAACCCCTTTTTTAAAAAAAATTACAATAAATAGTTCATTGTATGATGAGACCAAAATATATAAAAGATGTTGACCGCGACACCGGAACATATAGGACATTAACATGTAAAATCATATTTACATAATTTTTTGCTTCCCTAATTATTTTAGGTAAATCATTAAGCAGCATTAATTTAGCATGGTCTATACCGACAGAAATTAGGTAAGAAAATATCGTAAATTACCCCAAAAATAACGATAGCCATGGAATTGAAATTAAAAATTAACAAATGTTGGCGATTTATCTGTCAAGCTAGGTTTTATTATTACCTACGTAATGAGGTTCTCCACTCTATTTTTAAATTATTTTACATGAAAGTTCGTTTAATTTTAAATCAATTCGTAATATTAAAAAGTCATAATTTTAGTAACTGCATTTGAATTTTAACGAAACCTATAGCTATTTTTCTCGCACCAGTGTCTATAGTAGGCTGCGCGAGAAAGATACGAATAGTTGTGATGTCACAGTTGCACTGAAAATGAATTAAAATAACCCGTAAAGTAATCATTAAAAAAATACATTTTTAATATTAATCATTATTTATTGAGTAGTACTTTAAGGTTAAAGTGTACATTTTATTATTTTTTGTTATGGTGGAGGACCCCTTTCTAATATATGTTAAATTGTTTTTTTTAAATTAATAGATAATTGTTCATTTGAACAGGTATTACAAATAATACCTAATAAAATTAATTTTACATTCTTTCTAAGTGCAGAAATTAGGTATGAAAATGTCGAAAATAACCGCAAAAATAGTGATAGTCGTGGAATTGAAACAGAAATTAACAAATGTTTCACGTTTTACCTGTCAAGTTAGGTAATATACTTTTATTAGGTATTATTTGTAATACCTGTTAAAATGAACAATTATCTATTAATTTAAAAAAAAACAAATTAACAGATATTAGAAATATCTTGGTAATAATAAAACCTAGCTTAACAGATAAATCGCTAACATTTGTTAATATTTAGTTTCAATACCCATGGTTATCGCTATTTTTGAGGTGATTTTCGACATTATCATACCTAATTTCTGTCGGTACAGACCATGCTAAATTAATGTTGCTTATTGATTCAGATTTTAAGCTCTACAACTTTTATTTGAAGCTTTTTTTACCTAAAACAATTAGAGAAGCAGGAAATTACGAAAGTATGATTTTACATGTTAAAGTTCTATGTTTCGGTGTAGCGTTTAACATCCTGTATATTTGTTCTGTTGTGAACATTATTTATGAATTTGTTGTTCTTTGGATATGCATTTACATTTGAGTTCTTTGTTATTAATCAAGGAATAGTTTAAGCTTTTGGATTCAGGGATACGGAAGTTTTATATTTGGGTGTCCAATAGTAGCATAAGTAAGTGTAAAGGATGGCTGAAACTTTTGTTTATAAGGTTACACAAAAACTAATGTTAAATGGTTGATGCGTAAAATAATAATAGATATATGCCTGCAATCATAATTTCCTCTAATTTTTCTAACAAGTGTGCGGTATAGAAACGTACATGTTCACTAAAAACTTGAACAAGAATAAATTTATGCAATGTTTTTATATTTTATTTTAATTGTAAGAAAAAACGTGCAGCTTTGTCCAAAATATTATATACTCCTTAATACTATTGTTTCAAAACTTCATCGAATTAGAGATAACAAAATTTTGAAAGCCTGTTCTGTAACAGCCATGAAATATGTGCGCGATTGTGCACCCGCGCAGTTTATTTGAAAATGTGTAATATTATAATTATTTTTTTTATTCTCTTTTTGAGAAAACTATTGTTGTTGAAGCAGAATATTTGTAACTAAATAAAATGATAAACGATGTAGCAATAAATTTAGATTTACAATTTTTCTTAATTGTAGTACTGTCAAGTGTCAACTATTTTAGTGTTCGTGTTTATCCCTACTATTTTTGCAGGAAGTATACCGAACAGTCTTTTTCTTTTATCTTTACGGATAGTGCGAAGTATTATTGTATTTTGTGATATATTAATATTTCTTCATAATTTTTATCTTAGTGTATTGCAAGAACCTTTGCTTTTTATTATAGTAGTTTTGTGTTTTCATTAAAATATGGAATATAACGGGCATCAATACCATTTAAGAAAAACTGATGGTCATGTAAAGTAAGTACAATCTGTATTTTTTTTTTATTATAAATGAGATGGAATGTAGATACTTAATGTTTAACTATTTTGTTATATTAAGCACTAAACTTTAAGAGTACACTATTAGGAAATAATGCTTCATAAACAAAACTTGATTGCAATATCATATGTTACAGATACTATAGGTGTAAATACCGTCATCAATATAACTGCCCTGGTTCAATAAAAAAGTCTAATGGGCGTTATAATTTAATAAAGAACCATAATGATCACACGCTTCCAGAAAATGCCGTAACAAGACTACGGCAAAATATGGTCAGGAGGGCTAGAGAGACCAGAGTCTCATTTCGTAATATATACGACGAGGAAGCGGGAAGGTATGTACTTTAAACTTAAATTGATTGTATGATTAATTAAGAATTTTGAATAATAAACATTCAACAACAATTACTTAATAAACTGAAGATATTCTGTTATGTACACATACGAGACAAAAAAATACTATAAAATGCATAATAAGCCAATAAAGAGAAAAGAAAATATTGTACTACCGAACATATTAATGTAAAATATTTAAGGAATCCTGATGCTGCAGCCTTGTATGCGTTTTCAACTGCATATAGCGCCATGCGTGCGAGTCGTAGACGTCGAAATCCTCCAAATCCAGCAACATTTGAGGACTTGGGCCACTTCCTCTCAAGTGAGGAATGGGGCCCTTTATATCACGTAACCATTGACGGCAATGCTGAACCCGTTTATAGAAAACATATTGTTTGTGATGATGGAGAAGCCATCATTTTTGCTGCTGATACTTTAGTAACAAATGGTGTAGCAGGTGTGGAGGAGGTACATATGGATGGTACATTTAAATGTGTACCAGCTGTACCTCCTGCACACCAAATATTGACCATCCATGTAATTAAACATGAAAACGTATGTATTTTTAGATACTAGTACTTGTCACCTTGTAATAAAAAATATTTTATTATTTTAGAGTATTTGCATAGCATTTGTTTTAATGACGTCCAGGAGGCAAAATTTGTATGACGCCGTCCTGATGGCATTTAGAGAGTTGGCACCGACTCTAGTGCCAACTCTAATAATTACTGATTTTGAAAGGGCTCTTCGAGGCTCCTTGAGCAATGTCTTTCCTGAAGCCCGAATCGTAGGATGTTTTTATCATTATGCGTCTGTAAGTATTGTAAAAGATATGTAAATGTTATTAATTTAATAAATATTATTTATATTTCTTAGGCTGTATGGAAAATGACAAGCCGCTTAGGCTATATCCCAAATTATAGAGACGGCGGTATTTTAAAAAAAGCTATAAAAATGCTGATGGTCTTACCATTACTCCCTGCAGACTCTATAGAGATGGGATTTGAGGGAGTAATGGAATGGTGCCAAGGTCGAGGGATAAATTTACGTAATTTATTCGATTACATACGTCGGTAAGTATACAGGTTTAAACATTTTGCACGGTTATTTAGAATTATTTTACATAAAATAAAATTTCAGATTCTGGATAAACGCAATTGGTCCCAGATCAATAAGCGTGTTCCAGCTTCCCAGAAGAACAAATAACAATGTTGAAACATACAACAAAACAATTTTGAATAAAATGGGCCTTCATCCAAATATTTTTGTTTTTTTAGGTACTATTTTTTGCTGTTTAGTTATTCTATTTATTATGATTTTTTTTATTTTATAGAAAAAATAGTTGAACTACAAAAGAGGAGTTCAATAGAACTCCGACAAATAATGAATGGCATCCAACCAAACAGGGCAGTTGCTCATAAATATTTTGCCAATTCAATACGGATAAAAAGAGCACAAGAAAATTACACCAACGGTTTGTATACTGCTACACACTTTTTAGAAGTGGTATGTCATGCAGTGGATAATGTTGCCGAAGATATGATGAATGTAAGTCACATTAATAATAATTACAAATTAAGATATCAATTGGCGTATGTAATTACAATAGTTACATTTCAAATGATTATCAGCAATCCGCCAGAGTTTATATCACAATCTTGTTAAACAATGGTCACACTGTTTTAGTTTTCTATAATTTATGCATAATAATAATTTCTACATGATTATAACATATGTTTATATATAAAAATATTTCAACTATGCGAGCATGAAAAATTTGTTTCCTCTAGAACTAACAGTTTGTCGATCACTGGTGAGGACGCCAAATTTTGAACTTTAAGTCGCGTTTGCATTAAACTTTATTCAAGACAGTGTGGGCTAGCATAGGAGTTCTAAAACTTGGGCTCTGATTGGTCGAAATCGCGGGAAAGTTTACGTGGTTTATATAGAACTGTTTTTGCCATGGAGGTAGGAATAAATATGAGGGAGCATAAAATTGAGCTAAAGACAAGGGGAATGCAGGCCTGTGGGAACGGACGCAGGTACTGCTGCAGTCACATTGTGGTGGGAATTCACACAGCAAATATAAAATTAAATATTTGAAATTAAAATTTCTTATTTCTAGTAATATCAATAAACATAAATATTTTTTAGCAAATATGTACTTAGAAGAAATTACAATATAGAAAAATTATAAATAATTAAAATTCCACTTACCTGTAACCGATACGGTTATCTTTTACAATATTTATTTAAATCGATAGAGCTAGGCTAGGTATTTATACGAAATTACAATTGTTCAATACACTCATTAATTGTTTATTATTAAATAATATAAAAATAAAAAAATATAAAATCTCAAAAAAGGAAATTTTTCTTCCTATTTTCATTTCTTTTTCTTTCTGACGTGCTGACTTTCCTCCTGTTTTATTGGAGTCATCTGGAATATTATAAAGTCCAAATAATGTTTGTTCTGTTAAACTGCTATAAACACAAAATACATGTTGAGTTAAAGTATTAAAATAAAACAATATTTCATAATTCACATGAATAAAAATCTTAATTTTCACCAAAGCACGTAAGAAAAGTCAATATAAAACAAACACGATATATATTAAAAAGTCACAAACGGTAAACACTTCTCCAAAACACGTACACGTTTAAAAACAAACAATGCTAAACGTTAGATGACAGCAACAACCTTGTAACTTCTAACTGACAACAGTCACAATGTAGAGGGGGAATACACCCTCCATATTTATTCCTACCTCCATGGTTTTTGCGTATGAATCTATTTAATTCTTTCTATGGAATTACATTGGCGTACAAATTTGTAGTATACGGTAATGTAAATTTACAATTTTTAATAATAATACGACATAATAATATACGTAAATAGTAAACTGCTAAATACAGTAAATATTGATTTATAAATAATTAAGCAAAATATCAAAGTAAAGTTCAAAAAATTTCAGCACCTTCAAGTAAATTTTTGTTCGTACGCCCACATACATCTGTCAGTTTGTGGTAACCTTAGATTTTGTGTAATTATGTTTGTCATTTGGAGGTTACTTGTATTATACTCTACAAACGAACATTACCGTAACGATATGTCTTATTTAAAATTAAAATAATCTAATTCATAGAACTGCTATTTTCAGATTTCTATTTTCTTTATTAATAACTATTTTTCTACATTTTTTTCAATTAAATAGCATGCAATATTAATATTTTTATTAACTAAAATAATAAAACTAATTAATTAAAATAACATTTTTTTCATATATCTCCATAAATATCACTAAGTTCAAATTTAGCGCTTAATGGAGTCATTTCACATTTTCCAATTTATTTTTTTCTTGAAATAATAGGTCAAATTAAATATGTAGGTGTATGTTACACCTTACAAGTCTTTAGAATCAGAGATATGATTTTTTAAAAGTTGTCTTTAATTTCAAATATTTGGACGCTGACGTCACGGCCAAGGTCACGGCTATATGTCACAGCTTGACGGATGCGGCAGTAGCTCTCTCCGGTTGAGTTTGGAACTATGATTGTTGTTGGGTTATCACTTATCGGTTTGATTATGTGACAGCAACATATTGTTAACTAAAAACATATTTCGTACAACTTTTGGTATTTATTTTAATAAATGTTTTATTTACATACTTTACTCTTAACTCTGTTGTCACCTGTCACAATTTTAGGTTTGTTTGTGTACAACAGCAAACGGAAATCACGTGGACCGTTGTGTATGTGGAGAGGAATGTCTTTGTGTGAGTAACAAACCGTGACGTCACGAATTTTATAGCCGCGAAAGTTTATTAGAAAAATTATGAATGAAAAGTCGCATATTTTATGTTATTTTATATTACTATATTTATTAAATGAGAGATTTTACGATTTTATAAAAAAACGATTTTTTTTTAAATGACCCCGTTTTAGAACTAAAATTTACGTTTTCTACGGGGTGAATCAGTCTTCTGGTTACTGTCTTTTTAGCTGGAATAAGGTTAAAAAATCCTAGTTCACGTACTACCAGTAAAATAATTGTAAAAAAATTGGAATAGGACCCCATCAGAGTGGTGGATGAAAAAATGAAAATTTGTAGGAAAGCGTTGACAAAAATTATTAAAAAATCTGATGTGGCCAACACAATATCTACCGTTTAATTTAATTTTTATTTATGTAAATATTTAAAACCACATTATATCTAAATACTAGGCTCGATCCCGACCAACACTAAATATTTCGAATTTTAAATGGCACAAAAATGTGCACTCTCCACGCCTAGTAAACGCTCGCACGGTACAAATATGTCATCGTTAACGAAAACTGCGTACAAAGCAGATTGGCACACCCAGCAATGGGTAATATACCTTGACGATATATTTATTTTATTTATTTGTGTACTTACCTAATTCCTACATATTTACTTATGCTGGTACTGTATTAAGTTCCTTTCCATATAATTATCATTCTATTTACTATTGTAACGTTTTTATTTATATGGGTGAAGTGTAAAACATAGACAAATATTATTAACTAAAGAATACGTTTATTAAACGATAAATAATATTAAAAAGATAATTACAAACAACTAACACTATGATTAAATAATTATAAACATTAAGAATATTATTAAATGCTTAAACACTACGATTATTTATCTAACTAACATTTATATCGCTACACTTATTTATAAAACTACATTTATTTATGTTAACAACTTGTAAACTGTTTATTTATATCACTTGAGTTCATTTCTGGTTGCTTGTATATATGAGACTGAGAGTCCGCCTTCTCCCGGCCAATATTTATATAGCGCGTAACAGTCTAGAAGCCTTCGAAGCGACAATAACCTGTATACAAAAGAATGAGATCACGGCGTAATTAACCTCTAGCCGGCGCGTCGCGGGTATTTCAACATCTGGGAAATTCCGGGATAACGTCATCGCTCTAATACATTCTTTCAGCGGCGTACGTATACTTTTCTCTCCGGGGCGCACGTCACACTATTTTCTTTTTAAAACTTACTATTACTGTTTGAAATGCTTTATTTGTTGACAGTGACATATACCTGTCAGTTACATGCATTTGAGATCTAAACTGTGTAACCATGGAGTTGCGGTTAAAGCGTAGGCTCCGGGATTAAAATTATATATCGTTTTATAAATTTATCCATAAAATATATAGAAAAAGTATTAATGCAAACCTGTAGAAAATTTACACGCAAACGCACACACACACACACACACACACACACACACACACACACACACACACACACACACACATACACACACACACACACGCACACCCGCAGACATCACAACGTGGTCATCGTGAAAATGTTATAATTGGATTGTAGAGACCTTAAAACGTGGTCATTTAACAAAATCTCGATATGCGATATTTAGCACAATCCGTATACCTCCCTTACCAAGGGTAGCGGGAGCTAAAAATCATCGATAACTTACTTCTTTCCATGCCACGATAAGTTGAAACTGTTATAAATAGTAAAACCTGTTAGACCAAGTAATTTAAATTTATTTTATAAATTGTTATTTTGGTTAAAGAAAATAATCTAACCCTTTGACGATTTATTATTTTCGAAAAAATGATCAAAAACGTAAATATGCCACCATTTTTCCCTATTGGCGGGAGGTTCTCATGCCCTGACTTCCGGAAACTTTTTATATATTGCTCATCGTATTTTTCTGGACAGGATTCCGTAAAAAAAGCTTTTGCAATTTCTTTGTGGTAAAATCGTAATTTCCTGGACGAAATGAATATAACCAAATTATTATTTTTAATTGTTTTTTAATTACAGGGACATGTATTGGGACACAGAGATGAAAATGTAAGTATTATATGATAAATACGTTGGTCATTCTTTAAATGTGATATATACATTTTGAATACAGTGGTACCTCAACATACGAACTTAGTTGACTATTTTCACTGGTGTTGTGCGCATGATTAGAGTGAGAGCTCTGAACTGCCATGTGAAATTATTTTCACGTCGTTGATGACATGATGATATGCGAGCCTATTCTGTAACTCAGCGGTTAATTTTTAACAACCTGGTTAAAAAAATAATAACCAATCAAGTATAACAAAAAACCGGATTTTTAGTTGTCAAATCAATATCTATTGGAAAAATTTTAACGAGTTGTTACAAATCAACCACTTTTTTGTAAAGAATAGGCCTGATGGTCAGCTAACTTCATAGTTGTTTATGTCAAACTGCCATCTTTCATTGCAAAGTAAGAAGTGTTGTTGTCTATTAAAATCATAGTTGAAATACATTGGCCGCGTTCAGCACCACTCATCGCTGAGCTCTGAAGTTTGCGAAACACAATGGAATGGACGAATGCGATTGGTCCAGCAATTGAATTCGGCAACATCGGCGCTCAGCGCTGCAGGGGTGCCGAATCCATTGTTATGTCCCGAGGTGCAAAAACAAATCAAATGAAAACAATAATGTGTCTTAGCATTTGTTCCCTCTGCGGATGGTGAAAGCTGACACTGTTGACTGTTCAATAGAAATCATGGAGTCGCTTTGTAGAGAGTACAATTTAAAGTTGCAGAAATTTGCAATAGATGTCTCATTCTCAATGAAAATTGTCCATTAATTCCTGTTCGCGGTCGTATTTTGAAAAGTTCATATGGCGAAACTCAGTTTTTCATTTTATTTTATGGAAAATCAATAAATGACGCGTTCGTCGCATACTAGATAAAAAGTAACAAGTAATCATGCTACAGCAAGAGTACAGTGTCTCTCTTATTTTCAATGTTTTTTAAGGTATCTCGGATAATATTAACGAAATAGCAAAACCGTTTGCACATTACTGGATCAACTTTTCAAGAAAAGTTTATATAGTCGCCACAAGATTTTTCGATCTTCTTTTGTTTCAGAGCTACGGGCAAAAACTCGTTTTTCGCTCATTACGAAAATATTTAATATCTTATTTATTATGATAATTGGAATAAAATTGTTTTAACAAAATTTGCACCGATTTCTAGATAGAATAAAATGGCGTAATTAGATTTTTTGAAAATTTAATAATTCTCGAGATACAACACAAACTTATGATATTCTAAATGGGAACATATATTGAAAATAGTCTCATCTTTTTGCTTATTTTATATGATGATAAGTCTACATTCTTTTGTTTTTAACATGAATAAAAAAATACTAATCTATTGGGGTGAAAAAATTTAAAATTATTGAGAAACAAATGTAAAAAATAAATTATAGATAATCATTTGTTTGTATCTAATATGTATTATTTGTTTCAGTTATACTCATTTCTTCAATTTATTTACTTCAGAAAGCATATTAAACCTTTTTTTTCGAATTGTGCCAAAGCCATCAACTGTAACGTCGATAAATAATTATATAACAAACCCGAAAATAATTGGTTAGAAATAATTTTGAGAACATAATTGGTAGATATAGAATCAAAATAAACAAATGATGATTTGTATTTGATTTTTTTCATTTGTTTCTTAATAATTTTTCGGTTTTTCACCCCAATAAATTAATAATTTTTTATTCATGTTAAAAACAAAAGAATGTAGACTTGTTATCATTGAAAGCATATAGAAGAAGCAAAAAGATGAGATTATTTTCAATATATGTTCCCATTTAGAATATAAGTTTGTGTTGTATCTCGAGGATTATTATTGTCAAAAAATAATCTAATTCCGCCATTTTATTCCACCTAGAAATCGGTGCAAATTTTGTTTAAACAATTTTTCTCTATAATAATGAATAATATATGAGATATTTTCGAAATGAGCGAAAAACGAGTTTTTGCCTGTAGCTCAGAAACTAAAGATGATCGATAATTCTTGTGGTGTCTAACTATTAAACTTTTCTCAAACAGTTGACCCAGTAAGATGCAAAAGTTTTGCTCTATCGTTAATATTAAACAAAACATCGAAAATGAGACACCTGTATCTTGCATTACAGAAGCATAACATTTCATATCTCGAGAATAAGTTCGTATGTAGTGCGGTTCGTAAGTAGAGGTCCCACTGTATTTGTAACATTAAAATTATAGAAGGGTGAGATTAACATATTTTGAACAGATACTAGACGTAGAGGACGCTCCACTAATATTAATTGTGGACGAAGACAATTTATTCGATCCTCCAGCTGAGTTAGCTGCGGAAAGAGATGATGAAGTGATGGAAGAAGTAAACTAATATTATATAATATATTATAAACGATTTATAACATTTATATTGTTATGCATAGATACAGAGAGAGGTTAATAATGGTCTCGCAGCCGCAGGTGAACCAGCAGCCGAAAATGTAGCGCCAATAGTGGCTTCAAATGAAGAAGAACAGGTACAAAAATGTTAAACACATACGTACATATATGCAATTTTATGAGGAGACAATATTTATTTATGGGTTTTCCAATGGGGACCCCCAGAATAGTATGAGACATAAGCGAAATTTTAAGGAATTAAATGACGGCCATTAGAACATGTTAAATATATAAAACGTCAAAAATTATTGTTTTGTTTAATGATGTTTTCACGCTTAGATGCTATAATTTCATTTGAAAATATGTGAAAAATAAGCGAATTACAGAAAATGAACATAATATATACTGAAAATTGTTGTGTTAAAGATATACGAGTACAAAAAAATTCAAGATATATTCCATAATTTTTAGCAAAGAAGATGAAGTTGAGGGACCAAACGTATGGAAAATAAATTTAAATATATTGTAAAACGGTAATTTGATAAATTAATATGTCTTCTCTTTGCATTTCATAAAGAATGATTTTAATAAAATTTTATACGTATGTATTTAATACATATTTATTGAAATTATTGATAAATAGAATTTATAGATTCATTGATTTTACTAATATTTGTCCCCGTAGACTGCAGTTTCAAGTCAGAATTGCCATAAGTCAAGTTACGCCACAAGTAGTAATATTAAACCTGAATCTTTGAATATATAATACAATATTATATTATGTATTATATATTCAAAGCCTGAATTTACGAATTGTCGCCTCTAGTTATGTTTCTTGATAAACGATTTAATTGAACAAACTTTAATATCGTGTTAAGTTGAACTGTTACTAATATTTTGGGTCAGAAAATCCTCATACAAATTTGACATGTCCTACTAGCGGCTGCGCTCACAGAATGTCTCTAGCTCACAATAGCTCAAAGCGACGCCAACGGATTCTGCGGGAAGATAGATCTTTCAGTATCCCTACCGGCCAAACATTTTGCTGTCATGTTTTTGTGAGATTTGCCAAATTATTTTGGAAAAATACACATTCACACAAAAATTCAACAAAATTCGCTTTCTAATCTTCATGTATTTCGTGATTTCCGTGACATTTTAGTTTAACTAATTGTCCAATTAAATCCACTATCGTTGAAAAATTCTAAACAACCGATTCTGTGGCGGACCAATCACCGCCTGTGCGTCATCATAACGTTCGGTCAAAGGAAACCTGAAAACACAATTCCTTCGCGTTCGTAAAAACTGGGCCTTTCGCAGATATCTGGAAAATTCTCCACAACGAATTAGGCCTTAACCCGAGTAAGATCTAGTTAACGCAAGAGCTTAACCGAACAATCATTCTGTGTGCCGAAAGTGAACGTATTATTAAATGAGTGGCTGGCAGAACAAGAAAGGAATAGAAGACCATCATCGATACACCAAATTTCTTTGTATGTTACGTACAATTCGTAAACTTCCCTTGTATGTTTGAATGCTTATGTAATAATTATTTACAATATAAATGGGATATAGGCATTATTAAGGGTAATCAATCACAGTGAGTTAATAATGTACACGTATTATCCCACAAATATCGTCCAAAGTCTTATCCATAGAAAATAGAGATACTGACCTATAGAAGGCGCACTCTATGAAGAAACGCAAGCAGATTAAATGTACAACTACCGCGCTTGGCGGACGCGCCGAGAACTAAAGTTTTGTGAATGAATCATGGATTTAGTATTATTATTTGATTTAAATTGAATATCAATAAGGAAAAAAAGACACAAATTGAAAACTGTTCATTTGATTTATTTATTAAACTTTTTTTCTACAATAATTGATTGCATTTTGTATAACAATATCGTTAGATGTTTCCTGACATATTTTTCCTACTAAAACACGATTAATTTGTTTAGTATAATTAAAAAATAAAAATCTTACAAAAAATTCGAGGCATTCCTCGTACAAATTATGTTCAATACATGTAAATACATTGTTTGCTATATATTTTGTTATTATTCTAATAATAATTTTGCTTAAATCTGCTTTGTGGCAAAAAATTGAATATTTTCATTAACTATTTTTTTTACATTATTAATAAAAATAGAAAATACTTTATTTGGGTGAAATAATGCATTTATGATATACCCTAGCTGAAATACAGATGCATCATTTCTTTCACCACAGATATCATTCCTGCAAGTTTTACAATTTTTATTTTTTAATATTTTTTAACAAACAACAAAAAGAATTTAACAAACAACAAAAAGCACTAAACAACAAAACTGAATCGCAAACAGGAATACACACAAAAGAATTAGAGAAACCAATGCTGACACTTCAAGAGCGAAAACATGAGTGATTTCAACTGACATTTACCACCATTTTGAAAACTTTGTTGTGCTTATCAGCGCCATTAGCGGTACGGCGCAAAACTATTCAAAGCGACAGTGGCGAAATTGCGGTCGCGCCAACAACTATTTGAAAAGTCCCGGTCGCCGTATGGAGTGCGCATAGCATGGTCTTATCCTTCTATCACACTGGGATAAGTTATACCATATAGCAGTCATTTCAGATATGTAATACTTATGCCCAGTTGCACCTATAAGACAAATTTTAAGTAATCCTTATGCAAATAGAAATTTTGACAGTAATGCATAATAAATCATTTGACATTTCATTTTGATGCAATATTGTCGATGAGTGCAATAATGAAATTATTACCACACTATTATTAGTTTCATTATCGCACTCATTGAGATAATAAGGCTATACTATTACATATATATATATATATATATATATATATATATATATATATATATATATATATATATATATATATATATATATATATATAATGAGTGCGAAATGGTATAACTTATTCCACGGTGATAGATAAAATAATTCATAACTTTTTCAGGCACCTTGTTGTATCTGTAGGATACAAATTCCTACACATGCCTGTGTACCTTGCGGGCACAAATGTCTATGCGCAAATTGCAGCGGACATCTATTGGCGCGACAAAATTTAAGCTGCCCAACGTGCAGGGCAGAAGTTCTGATGCATATTCATATATATTAAAAATAAGAAAAATAATGTAACAAGTGGTCGCGGTTAGGGGTGAACATAGGAATTTAACATTAGTTTTAAGCAATTTCCTGGTCTGTTGCATACAAAACAGGTTTCATATTTTTTTATTGTTTTTTTGTTTCGTCACAATTTTAAAAAGATTCTGTTTATTAGTATACTAATGTATAGCTATAGCAATAGCCATGGTACTTGTTTTCTTTTTCTTTGTGTTTTTACGGAGTACTTACCCAAAAAACTTGATGATTCGTGCGATTGTTGATAAACTCGACACCGTCATATGCAAGAGTGTGTGGAGTACCGAGAGCAATCGCTAGATGGCAGTAGTGCATGTAATAATACTTCATTATGATGCCAAACGGCATTACCATGCAGGAAAGATATATTTTTGCCAATTATTTTTTTATTACGTCACGATAATACGTAAGATGCCAATAGGCAACGGTATGCGATACAGGGTTAAATCGTTAACATTTGTAAAAAAATTGTTTCAATTCCATGGCTATTACTATTTTTGAGGTGATTTTCAACATTTTCATACCTAATTTCTGCCGTTACAAGGTACACAAAATTAATTTTGTTTATTGATTTAGATGCAGAATTTTATGCCCTACAATTTTTATTTAAAGGTTTTTTTTATCTAAAATAATTAGGGAAGCAGGAAATTACGAAAGTTTGTTTTTTACATGTTAAGAGCATTGTATACTCCTATACTAAAATATGAAGCAAAAATTCAAATAAATTGTTCCTGTACCAGAACTATTAACATTTTAAAAAAATCAATATTAGACAAACATACTTCTGATATGAAACTGCTTTTAAAAAAAAGTATTATTGAAATCTATTAGTATTTGACTTTGATTTTAATGCGAAAACAAGAAACGCTACTGAATTTTGGGTTTCCCATTAAAATCAAAGTCCAGTATTTTTTTAAAATGTTAGTAGTTCTAGTACAGGAACAATTTATTTGAATTTTTGCTTCATATTTTAGTACAGGAGTACACAATGCTCTTAAAGTCCTATGTATTTCATCGTTGTATTTATTACAAGGAAAAAATCACCAGATGGCAGCACGAAAGTATGCCTTTGTATAATCCTCTATTGAAACAATAATTTTTGATTACTCTGTATAAAATCGTGTCATGGTTAACTACTAATAACAATTTTTGAAATTTCTTTTTAAAATTGTAAAGAAACCAAAAACAATAAAAAAATTGAAACAGTTTTGTACGCAAATTTTAATTCTGTACAACTTTGCACTCTACAGTTTTGCCGTAAAATAAAAAGAGTACAGGAAATTGCATAAACCTAATATTACATGTTATATCTCATGTTCACCCTAACCACCCCGCCCGGTGTATTAAAATTAGTTTATTTATTATATATTTTTTTATTTGTAACAACCTTAAAAGATTTGATTACCATTATTTTAGATAGTAATAAATTTGGTAGATTAGTTACTAATAAAGCTCAGTAGGTAACATAATTATAATTTGAGTATATGTATATATTTAATTTTAGTTTGTTATTATAAGATATTTCGTTTTTTATTAGGTGCATATTAGAGTGTTTTTTTCTTATTTTGTTTTGGTCCACTTTTTAGAATTTGCTTTTTTATTTTTCCATGCAATCAATTTATCGGCGATTAATTTTTCTCGCGATCAATTTTCCCCGCGATCAATTTTATGATCTACAACAATAATTTAATCTAAAATATGTAGGGAAACAAGAAAATATGATTTTACTTGTTAAAATTCTATGTGACCATTCATCATCCTGCATATTTTTAATAAAAGTAATAATATAATTACAATTTATATTAATCTGATCACAGACTTTCATGTGTACTACTATCTACAATATTAAATTATTTATAATTGTAATAAGTACTTCCAAATAGCTTACTTTTTTATAAATATAATGTAACAAGTGTTAAGAAACCAAAAGAATGATATCTTTCGGTCTCTTCAATGATTATACGTACGTGTAAATATAATACAAATGTATTTATTTTTTTATAATTTGTACTTAAATAGTTATTACGTAGAATAAATATTATATTTTTGTAGAACTCTTGAACAAATATAACTGTGTTAGTAGTAGTAGTGTTAGATGATTTTCTCTTCCATTGAAACTAAAAGTTTTAATTTTATAGTTACGTAAAAAATTGGTATAGCATACATTTATCCAATGCCAGGGAAACATGTTTAGCTGCAGCTATATATGTTGTTAGGGTTTGGGTAACTAAGGATGCACAAAGAAACACAATGATGCACTCAATAATACTTTATTTCCAATTCCAACCTTTCACCAGTCAACTCAACAACGAACTGCCCTCCTTTACTATCCCTCAATTCCTTTTATGTTTTCGGGTGATATAATACCTCACTAATATCATATACACTTATTAATTTCTAAACCATTACGTACCTATACAGAAAATATGTACTATGCCCGGTTGCAGAAACGCTAATCAAATGAGTAATCAGTTAATTGTTCATCAAATATTGATGTTCATCAAATTCAAATCGGGTTGCACAAAACAAATTAACCTCTTATTAATCTTCCATCATGTGATGAGCCGTTGATTAGTGGTAATAGATGGCAACACCGCAGTGTGATCACGTGATACTGTCAAATCAACAGCTGATCATCAGTGTTCACTGGAAACCAGTAAAGTGAAGATGTAAGTATTTTTATTTTTACAAATAATTAGACGATACAGCTAATCACAATGAAAAAGACGCTTTCAGATTATCTCAGTTGTTTGCTCGTAATGTGTTTATCGCCCGCCTAATTCCACAATAATATAATATATTTGTATATCAATATTTCAGAAAATGGATGTAAAACGTAGAAGAGGTGAATCATTGAAGATGGTGCTGTCGTGAACTGATCCTGGCCATCGAGCTATTAGATGCAGCAAATTTAGATCAGCATCACAGATTGCCTGAACGTTGAGGCTGAAGTATTGTTTCCGATTACGGAATAACTCCGCTCTATTGCCACCAGGAGATTGTATTTTTAAATGGGTGCAGTCCACGACTCCTACAACTCGAGGAAAACCAGCTATGTTATAGAAGCCAGCTTTCACACGTGTAAATTCGGCTTCTGAAGATGGCATTCTTATATATGCCCTCGATAATTCAGAGATTTGTCGGGTCACTCGTTTTATAATGCGACATACAGTTGATTTATTTACGTGTATGTGGTCGCCTATCACTTTTGAAATGTTCCCGTGGCATAAAAGCGTAGGCATATTAAAATTTGTGTTCTAGGATCAATCGACTTGTTTCTATCAGTTAATGGTTGAATTTTTGCACCAAATAAATGTATTAAATTATTAACTGTGTTTTTTGTTAATCTGTGATCGTCAAAGGTTTCGAAGGGATTTTCTCTTTATCGTAACATACGTATTTTACGTGATTGTACTCTGCGTGGGGGTTCTTCAATATCGGAAAGTTCTGACAAGTCAGATTCCATTTTAAATATCAAATTTCGCGCCTGTCGTACCTAGTAGGAAACTAGAAATTATAGGGGGAAAATTTACTTCAAACATGAATGAACTGTGTCAAATTAAAAATAATTGGAAGTATTATTTAAACTTACGTAAGTATTAAATTCATTACAAGCAGTTATATTTATCTTACTGAACCCGAATTGTTTATCTATTTATACAGGTAGGATTTGTTAGGTTAAGTACGTAGTTAATGTTTGGAAATGGTCAGAATGTTATTATTCTCTAATTTAGAACCTGGTATTATAGTTTAATGATATATCTCAAGGAATAGTTCATGCATGAACTCACATTGTTTGTATTAATTGTTGTAATCACTTGTAAAAGCTGTATATTTATATGTACGTATTTATTTAAAAAATAGTCATTGTTCCCTACCTTTGTTACGAAACTTGATATACAATAAAGAATATTATATTATTTTAAATTATTATTCAAATAATTTCAGAACAACACTCGATTAAAATTTGATTGATTGAAAACTCAAATATCAAATTGATTGTTCATTAATTGATGTACTAGCTTCAATTAAAAATAATTATTTGTTAACGGTTAATTAAATGATAATTGGTGTTTGTGCAACCCAAAATGTAGTTAATTACCCGTTAACGGTTGATTAACTTTGATGTTTGTTACAATTTGATTAACGATTAATTGTCCGTTAACGGCTTGTTAACGGTTAATTAAAAATTTGATTAACCGTTAACGGTTTGTTAACAAATGATTAATTTTGATTAGCGTTTCTGCAACCGGGTGTGACCTCACACTATACAAAATATATGACCTAACATTGTATGTTACACTGGAATGAAAATACAAAGTATAATACATCATGTAGTATTTATCATTTTATATATTGTTTTAGTGCTTTTATTGTTGAAAAAAATGTGCCGGAACGTACATTTTTAACTTTTTTATTGAAAAAAATCTGATATGGCCAGCACATTACCATCCGTCAGTCCTGTGTATTATGTACAAATTCCATATATAAATTTTCTTGCTAAAGAACCTATATTTCCAGCAAAATTATTTCATAAACGAACTATTCAAATTGTACTTGATACTGACATCTGTCAATTTGAATTATATGAATATATTAGCAGTTTCTATGGTTAGCATAGCTGGCTAATTTATAAAATTTAATATCTTTATATTTCTTTAACTCTATATCTATCGAATATGAAGTATAAAATGCAAAACTATTAAAAGTTGCAAATGAGGGTACCTTCCGGTGGATCAATTAAAACCAAAATCCAATCTTGTCTGCATATGGATCTAAACTCGAGGAATACGAAAATTATATTTTTTGGAATCGTGTTATTGGAGTTATGCGTTACGAAACGATCGTCACATACACAGACAGACAGATGCACACACACACATACGTACAGACATCATCGTAAAAATAGTAAATTCGTATTCTAGGGACCCCAAAACGTGCTTATTCATTAGAAACTCACTATCGAATTTTTTGACCGTAGACCTTACCTAAATATGACGGAAGGTAAAAATAGAAAAGTCCGTAACACATGTAATGTATAAATATATCGTTGCCGCAGTTTCTATTTCCATAATTTAAGATAAATATCAAAACAAATAATATAGTAAATATTTAAAAAAAAAAACTGATGAAACCGGAAATATCGAATATGGTGCTGGAACGCCGTTCCGGTGCGTTACGTGGCAAACAAATCTTTTCTTTTAATGCTAAATAAATACATTATTTTAGCAATGGCTCTACTGAGACTGCTTGTTCTATAATTATATTTTGAAATTAAAATTATATTACATTTTAGAATATAGTTAGGTTATTTGCTTTTTGAATAAGACGATAAATTTATTTAAACTTCCTTCGTCTTCATACTGCATAAAAAATTATTCATTTCTAATTTTTGCCTGGACTGATACATGTATTCTGAAATCATGTGAAATATAACTTTGGTTGATCCACATTTATTTGTAACTATGTGTACCAGAGTATAATACTAGTTGCTTTACTATCATAAATATATAAATAGTCAATATTGATCAATAAAACATTTGATTTCTAAACAATAATTTCGATTATTGTTTATATATCAAATAATAATACATACTTAGGAATGCGAAAATTGTCCGTAAATATTAATTATATTTGAATTTAAAATTTGTCATACGCCATCTAATAATAAGTAGAAGAACTAAACGCTGTATTCTGTAAATTACGTAAAATACATTTTGTGTTCGGATTGTACTTCGAGATGTAGCGAACGAGCTAATTTCGAATTTATTGATGCGTGGCAACTTCATGGTATAGATTTGTACACATTGACAAATGTACAAGAAGATAAGTGTACAAGACAACATAAATTCAGGGGACATATTTATATGTTCGAAGGAAAATACATGGAGAGAAATGTACAGGGCAATATAACTTCAAGGAGTACATTTGCACGTTAGGAAAAAAATACAGGGAGATAAATGTACACAACAATATAACTTCAAGGGACAGATTGGTACGTTAGGAAAATGTATACGGCTAGAAATGTACTGAGTGGTAAATGTGCATTTCGGAATTTGTATGCCCAGCCTATTATACCTCTGAAAACCGTACACGGTTCAACATTTTCACATATTATGTCAAAATTAAAATTCAAGCTCTGAAAACAAACCAAATATTTCTGTCCTTGTCTAAGTGCGACGTTGCCACAGTTATTTTTCAACACTCGTGCTGTTGTGTGAAATTGGAATACGACACTTTTGTATGTGTTAGTGCGAGTGGTACAGTTTAAAAAAAACTTTTCTACGGAAAAATAAAGAAAATTCGTCTGTTACAGTCTTTGATATAAGCTTTTAACAATTTTTACACAATCTATGTATATAATATAATGTTAAAAAATATTGATTATTGCAAATATAAACTGCATTAGCTTAATTTTTATTTTGAACATAGAACAAGTTTTTGATAGGTACAGTCGAGTGACAACTACCTTAAACCAGTGGTTCTCAAGTTACAGCATAAAGTTATATTTTTTCAAATGGGATTATATTTTTTATGCCTATTCGATAGCGTATTTTTTTCTGAATTCAACCATGAGATTATTTTATATCCTTACATAACAAAAATATTGAGAAAAAGTCAATTGAAATTTAAATAAATTTAATTTTTATAATTATTTTTCAGTAGGCTATGAATGAAAAACAATTGAGCTTAAATTAAAATGAAACAAATATTTGTTAAAAACGTTATAAACAGTGTTCTATTAGATTTCTATCCTAAATAATTCAAATTGACACATAGCAGGTTTTGTTTTTCATGCATAGCCTACTGAAATATGACTATAACAATCAAATTTATTTAAATTTAAATCGCATTTTTTTCAATATTTTTATTATGTAAAGATATAAACTAATACTTGGTTGAATTCAGAAAAAAGACGCAATCGAATAGGCATAAAAATATGTATAATCCCATTTGAAAAAATATAATTTTGTGTTGCAACTTGAGAACCACTGGTTTAAAATACTATTTTCTTCTGTAATGGGATGTTCCCCTTGGTTCCCTATAACTTTGTTCTGTAGTATGTTTTGTGACTATAATAATAAAGAAAATAATGACGGTGGTCGGTTTTGGAGTTACACCTTACAGGATAATGACCGGCACAGCCGAACATAGGACATTAACATGTAAAATCAGACTAGGAATTTCCTTCTTCCCTAATTAATTTAGATAAAAAAGCTTCAAATAAAGGTTGTAGGGCATAAAATTCTGCATCTGTATCAATAAACAAAATCACCCAAAAAATAGCTATAGCCATGGAAATGAAACAAAAATTAACAAAGGTTAACGATTTATCTGTCAAGCTAGGTTAATTTATTTTTATTATTATTTGAAATTTCTGTTCAAGTGAACAAATATCAATTTAAATTAACAGATAATTGTTAACTGGAACAGAAATTAGAAATAATACATAATAAAAATAAATTACCCTAACATGACATAAACCGTTAGACATTTGTTATTTATTTTGTGTCGATTCCATGGCATGGCTATTTCTGTCGTTACAAGGCATACAAAATTAATTTTGCTTATTGATTCAGATGCAGAATTTTATGCTCAACAACTTTTATATGAAGCTTTTTTCCCTAAAATAATTAGGGAAGCAGGAAATTAGGTGTCCAAATTTACATGTCAAAGTCCTATGTTCGGCTGCATAGAAAAGAGATATACTACCTATACGGTAGTACCGGTCACCATCCTGTATAAGTATTAGGGTACCTTTATAGACAGGGTATGGCCATGGGGCGAGATCGCCGCCATTAGCGGGCAAATGTCAAACATACTGATTCATTTCCCTATTTATATGTAAGAAATGTGATATTATATTATACAGGAATATTAAATAATCACACTATGAATCTATAAAGGTAATAAAAACGAATTTATTTAAGAGATACACAATTATTATTATTGACATGGATTTAGAGGTTATGTAGGGCATAGGATATATGTTGTTATTAACACATCAAACTTAATAACTGTAGTTATTATTTACATAATAAGTATATATTTTAAACTTACCTTTTAAAAATTTAAATGTTTGTGCTTAATATTGGTAATTTTTATGTGTTTTCAATATTGCAAGTCATCGTAGTCAGAATCTCAAGAAAATATACAAATAAATAAAATAAAAGTATTACTTACACTTTAAATAAATATTAGTATATTTGAATGTGTTTTGCATTAAAATAAAACAAGTAGCCACGAAAATACATAATAATTTGCGCAACAACAACGAATATGACAGTTGTCCGCTAATGGCGGACGAAACGCGAGCCACGTCATGGCCATACCCTGAGTATAAAGGTACCCTAATAAGTATTAGGGTACCTTTATACAGGGTGTTTATTAAACATAGGGCAAAAATTGAAGGGATTATTCCCTGGACCATTCTAAGATGATTTTGTCCTTTGATGATTTTTGAAAAGCCGCTTTGTTTCGAAGATACAAGGCGAAAAGAAAATTCGACAAAACTAATTTTGATATTTTTCAAATTATTAATCTAGTAACAGCAGGCAAGTTATGTGTCAAATTTATATGGCCTGCTCGGTCCCCGGACTTAAACCCCCTGGATTTTTTCCTATGGGGCCATCTATAATCATTAGTATATGCTACTTCATTGGCAAAATTTGGAAGATTTAAGACATCGGGTAATTGCTGGCTGTAACTCCATAAGAAACGACCCTGGTGTTTTTGAAAGAGTTCGGCAATCAATGAGAAGAAGATTGGATTCTTGCATCATAGCTGGAGGTAGTCATTTTCAACAGTACTTGTAGATTAAGAAAATTTACATGTAATTTTTGGTATTAAATGTTGTTATTGTCGAAATTTTTTTTCGCCCCGTATCTTCGAAACAAAGCGGCTTTTCAAAAATCATTAAAGGACAAAATCATCTTAGAATGGTCCAGGGAATAATCCCTTCAATTTTTGCCCTATGTTTAATAAACACCCTGTATACAGGGTATGGCCATGAGGCAAGATCGCCGCCATAAGCGGGCCAATGTCAAACACTGATACTAATTTCTCTATTTATATGTAAGAAATGTGATATTATATTATACAGGAATATTAAATAATCACACTATGAATCTATAAAGGTAATAAAAATTCAATTATTTAAGAGATACACAATTATTATTATGACATAGATTTAGAGGTTATGTAGAACATAGGGTATAGGTACCCTAATAAATATATACTGACAACGTCGACATCGCACAAAAGTGTAAGTTTTGGGTCGATTTGGTAACGTACCAAGTTATGTTTATGTCTGAATGATTTTGTATTTTTTTTTTGTAAAATGAATGCAAATAATAGGACGTCAAATTATTATGTGATGCGGTGGGGGTTATAACAATTCTTTCAAGATTACCGATTGAAGTATCAAATTTCACAAATTTCCTAGAAGATTATATGAGGAATAGATGCTTAAGAAAATAACTTTTCAAATGATATCTTCTACTAACATGAAAAATTCATTGTACGAAAAACTTATCGTATGAATAAAATTCAAACAATGGTCATATGTGTTATATAATGTGACGTGCACCCCTGAGAGAAAAGTATGCATGCGCCGCTACTGATAGCATGTTCGCGAACAATGACGTAATCCCTTCGAAAGAACGTACCAGAGCGATAATACAATCCCCGACGCGCTGAGACAGGTTAATTGCGCCGTGACCTCATTCCTTTGTATACGGGTCATTGTCGCTTTAGAAGAGTTCTAGAATGATAGGGGCTGTATAAATAGCATCGGGAGAACAGCGGGAGTCAGTCTCATATATACAAGCAACCAGATATGAACTCGGTGATATAAATAAACAGTTTAACAGTTGTTAACATAAATAAATGTAGTTATATAAATAAGTGCAGTGATATAAATGTTAGTTAGATAAATAATCGTAGTGTTTAAGCATTTAATAATATTCTTAGTGTTTATAATTATTTAATCATAGTGTTAGTTGTTTTTATTATCTTTTAATATTTAATCCTTACTCAATTATCGTTTAATAAACGTATTCTTTAGTTAATAATATTTGTCTATGTTTTACTCTTCACCCATATAAATAAAAACGTTACAATAATTACAAATGTAGTTAGCTAGGCATTATGGTGCGACAGATGCTAGCAACGGTTTTTGTGTGTAAAAAATAATAACAAAAACAGTTTTGAAAATAAAGTGTCATCCTATATCCACGTCTAATAATTTATACAAATACACAACATATTTGGCGACGAGGTCATCAGGATTGCTTTATAATAAATAATACTGAAGTTTTCCTGTGAAATAATAAATACATATGAAAATGCCACTAGTAGGTAGCATCGAACCTTTTAATGGTGTGGCAGAAGAAATTGAAATGTATTTAGAACGAATAGAACATTTATTCAAAGTCAATAATGTAGAAGATGGTATGAAAGTATCAATGTGCATACGTTGACAGGTCCAGATGTCTACAAAATTTTGAAAAATTTGGTAGCACCTAAGAAACCAAGTGACTTAAAATACAAAGAAATTACTGAATTTTTAAAAACTAATTATGCTTCCCCTGTATCGGAAATTTATGTACGGTTTATTTTCCATAGATGCAATCAGAAGCCCGAGCAAAATATTGCTGCATGTACATACAGTAGAATTTCTGAAATTAGCCAGTAATTTTAAGGAATTTCTCTATGAAGCTCTGCGAGATAGATTTGTTTGTAGAATACAGTCCGAACATATTCAGAAACGATTATTGTCTGAAACGGAATTGAAGTTTAATAGTGCTTGTCAATTAGCTTTAGTATCCGAAATAGCCGAAAAGCAAGTCAAAACGTTAGCTGATAACCATGTCATTATTAGTAATGTTTAATATCGTACAAAAGTATACAAAACCAAAGTTACCAAGTCAATCAAATGATAATATCCAGTGTAAAAGATGTGGAAGAAGACACACAAAGGTCAAATGTCCAGCAGCAAAATGGAAATGTTATGGCTGCGGGAAGTCCAGTCATGCCAAAAAGATGTGCCTATGTAGGAATTTCCCATCGGTGGATGCGGTAACGGATCAGACACCGTCATCAGTTGGTTTAGTTATTAAGATTTCCGAGCAGACATCGTCATCATCAGTTGGTGCAGTTACCAAGCAAATTTCCAGTCCTTCATGGTGTGACTGTACCAATGAAGATTTGTTCCATCTAAACTCGCTGTACACTAGCACACGTACGCATACGATATGGTTGAGTGTTGAAAATAAACCTTTAGCATTTGAAGTAGACACTGGTGATTGTAAGTCTGTGATTTCTAATAATAATTTCAAGAAATTGTTAAATTTACCTTTAGAAACTGTTAAATATTAGTTAAATGTAGTTTCTGGCCAAGATATTAAAGCTGTCGGTGAATGATTAGTTAACGTACAATATCGTACTACAAATTATAAATTAATGCTTACGGTAATTGAGTCGAGTAGAGTTTACATCATTGCTTCGTAGAAATTGGCTCAATGTTCTGTTTCCTGGTTGGCAAAGTAAATTTTCTATAACTTGCCATAAATCAGTGTAATACTACAATAATAAATAAGTATAAGCAAATGTATAAAAGTGTTTTCGATTTAAATTTGTGTTCTCCCATATAAAAAATTGAAGTAAAATTTAATATTAAAAATGACATTACTCCATTATTTAAAAAGCTTACTCTATGCCTTATGCTCTAAAATCAAAAGTTGAAAATAAAATTAAACAAATGGTATCTGTAGGTATTTTAAAATCAGTTATGCATAGCGAATGGGCTTCGCCCATTGTAGTAGTTCCAAAAAAGAATGGGGATGAAAGAGTTTGTGTTGATTTCCATGTAATTGTCAATAAAACACTGAATAATGATCAATATCCGTTACCTGTACCAGATGATATTTTTGCTACTGTAGCAGGAGGATCTGTTTTTACAGTTTTAGATTTGTCAGGAGCTTACCAATAATTAAAAGTTCATCCAAGTTGTGCACAAAGTTTTATAATAATCAGTTTTAATGGGAAGCAAATATTAAAAATATTCCAATTTCCCATGTTAAATGTCTATGTAACGGATTTTGAGCGCCAGCCGGTATATCGAAAAACCAGTAAGGCCAACTAGTAAACTTCCACTGTACTCAATTTTAAATGGTAAAGGGAGAGCAATTACGGATGACTTAAAAGGTGTAAATAAATGCATACAGTGAATGAACACACATATAATCAAAACAACAATCAAAGATTACAAAACACTAATAATAAATCACTTGAAATTCGAAATAAATTGGGAATAAATGCGCGACCATTCCCCTGTTTCGCATTAAGTTTCGTACTGACTCAAAGTCGTAAGGGGTTAGAAGGTCAGAATCTGTACCACGAAGACTGTAGTTCACTAAAAGGGTAAAAGACGTTAACAGTTACATATAATTTAGATTTTATCCTTCGCTATTTATTGGACCATGAGTTTTCATATGTCTATTTAAATTACTTTTATGACAAAACATTTTATTACAAACAGTGCATTTCAAATCTTTTATTCCCGTATGTTGTTTCATATGTATAGCTAAGTATGATTTTTGTGAAAACCATTTGTTACAAACATTACAGTGAGACTCTTTTATTCCAGTGTGTTGTTTCATATGTAACGATAAGTTTGATTTTTGTGAAAACCATTTTTTACATTCATTACATTGAAATTCTTTTAATCCAGTGTGTTGTACCATATGTAGGGCTAAATGTGATTTTTGTGAAAACCATTTTCTACATTCATTACATTGAAAATCCTTTACACCAGTGTGTTGTTTCATGTGTCTGACGAAGTTTGATTTGTTTAAAAACCATTTCTTACATTCTTTACATTGAAAATTCTTTACTCCAAAATGGTGTTTCATATGTTTCGTTAAGTTTGATTTGTGTATAAAACATTTATTACACTCATTACACTGAAACTCTTTTTTGCCAATATGAATTTTCATATGAAAATTTTTCAAATATGATAACTGTTTAAAATCTTTCTTACAAAGTAAACAAGTATAAATTTTACGATCTGCACTGCCAGTAACTAAAATATTTTTATCTGAGTTCGTTTCATTAGTAACAGAAACAACATCGTCAGGGTAACCAGAATTCTGAGCACTGTCGTCGTCCATGGCAACGCTGTTTTCTTCATGAAGATGAGTGTCTGTTTGCAATGGGCTTTCATCTTTCAGTATATCATGTAGTACATCTCCAAATTCACGGTCGTCAACATTTTCTTGTACCGGGTGTTCTTTAATGAAAATTTCTTCTATAAGAGAATCTTTTACTGTTGTAGTATCAGTTTCGTCTAACACTTCCTCTTTAATGTAAACTTCATGTATTTTATTAATATTTGTTTCAGATACCGAATACTTCTCTATATCAGTGTTGTCCTGTGCTTCCTTGATTCTTGCTTCCAGGCGTAGAGTGTTCTCCACACAGTCTTGCTTAAATGTATTAAAAAATTGAAGGTTCTTCTCGCAAATGGAACAGATTTGCAGCGGAAGCCTCATCTTGATGATTCTCTGAAACATAAATTTTCATTGTTTTCATGCTCATGAAATGTACAGTTAAGACAGGCGGTCATTGTGTATTAAAAAGAGAACTACGTATACTTGGTCACCCTGATTATACCGGCCACACGAAATAACTATTATTTATAATTATTTCTTAATTTTCTTTATATATTTGTAAAGTAGGCTTAGGGGATCACAAATCATGGTCATGGTATTTGCCATGATAGTAACGCTTCCGATTTAACCGGAATTGACATTAACTTTCATATTTCAATTGGAACACAATATACATTTTTATATATTTGGATCTACCTAAAATTACAAATTCAACCATATGCTGAAGGGAATATTTTTATGAAGAAATAAATTACAAAAAACGTAATAAATAATTGTGAATAATTAACCTGGTAAGCCCCCAGGTAAGTTGGGAAAATATAATATGTAATAATAATAAATTATAATAATGATGGAAAAAATTAAATCACGGTGTAACTTTGTACAGTTACTATTATCTCGACTCTCGACTGTTTTCACAGCCTACCTGATATAATGGCTTAGCAGGTTAATTATTCATAATGTTCTCTTACGTTTTTATAATTTATTCCTTAAATAAAAATTTACTTTAAGCATATCGTCGAATTCGTAATTATACGTAGATTCCAAATATATAAAAACATATAGGGTATCCTATTTGAAATATGAAAGCTGTCACTTCCGGTTAAACCGGACGCGCTACCATCATGTCAAATACCATGTAAGCCCCTAAGCCTAGTTACAAATATATAAAGAAAATTAAGAAATAATTATAAATAAAAAAGTTATTTTGAGTGGCCCGTTTTTCAGAGTAACCCGGTATGTGCAGTTTCAATTCGAATGATTATAATTCTTTACGATAATATTGTGTTGTATTAAAATCGATCGGAAAGGTGTACTAGTTCAAAATTGATTTAAATAAAATTAAACCCTAAGAAACAAGTGAGTTAAACAAACGGTTGTGAAATGGATTTCAGTTTATTGTTTGCCTTAAACAACAAATTTTAACATTTTTTATTAATAATTCATTGATCGTAAAACAACTTTATTCACAATTAAAGTAATATGGCGTGTTCTTACTTTTAAAAAGTTGGAAATTTAGTTGTTCTTAACCTCATTTTCCAAGAGGTTGAAAAGTATAGCGTGAGTGGGAAGGTATACATCCCAACTTCAGGGCTAGTTCCCACTCCCACCCTGAGAGATCAGATCAATGGATAGGTATTTACATTTTATATATAAACGAATGAGATTGTAAATAATATAAATAAGAGTAGATAAATGTGAAATTAAAATTTAAGATTAGAAATCAGACTCTTGCATTTATTCAATATTATAATTTGTTTTAAATTACCCTCATCCCCTGAAATTAGAAACTTTTGCCGTTGCTCTATATTAAGGAATGTATGCTAAATAAATGTGAAATGGTTGTGTTACAGTAAATATTACCCGCTCTAAGGGTTATTAATCTGGTCAATTTTACTCTTGATTGAATATATTAAATATTATAATGAAAATTGGGAAATAATCGGACACGCAGTCTGTGTAAAATTATTTATTTCCTGGCCTACGTTTCGACTTTGACTAAAGTCTTCATCAGGGCTAGAAATTGTCAAGAAATAAATAATTTTACACAGACTGCGTGTCCGATTATTTCCCAATTTTCATTCTACTACCTGTCGATCATCGTATTAGCCTTATCCCCTGAAATTTGAATGTTTTGGTATTGTTCTATATTAAGGGATATATCCAGAACAATCCTGTGAATATGACTGTTACATTTAAAATTAGGTGTACAATCTTACATTTTATAAATAAATACAGCTTTGTACTTGTTAGGACTTTAGGACACTAGGGTTGTCCAAAGTATTTTACTTAAATTTTTGTTCTATTTACTTTTTTTTAAAGTTACTATCTTTGAATATATAATACATATAAGAATGGCAACGTAATGTATTTAGATTAAATATTTCGAGAGAAGGTGCCATCTATCCCTCCCTATACGAATTATTTCTGAGTTAGTTCAAAAAATACATAATAGGTGGATGTTGCACAATATTGCCACGTAGCTAGAACAGCAAGTTAAGATTTTATAAAGGTTTTTAAGTTTGCTACTGTAAAACAAGTATACATGTACATTGAAGATTCAAAATATATTATCTGGTTATTATGAAACAATATTTTTGAATTTTTGATTATTGAATACCTCTAACAAATAGTATCTGGCAATGCTGTCAGCACGATTTACCGTAGTTCATAGTTTTATGGTAGGAGTCACTAGCTATCTATAATAATTTTATGAATAAAAAGAGACAGATATAGTATGTTGCTAGGCCATATGCGTTGCCATTCTTATATGTATTATATATTCAAAGTTACTATTATTAATTTGAAATGATTAGTTTTTTGACAGTGATATTTATTTGTCAATTACATACATTTTAAATCTGAACTGTGCAATTATGGAGTTCTGTTTAAAGCATAGGGCCGGATTTTAAATTATTGATAATTGTATTAATTTCTCCATAAAATTAAAGAATATGTAGAAAATTTAATAATCTTTACTTTTTCTAATAAGATAAAGCTCGAAAAAATAAAATTTAAAGATATTTTTTTTGAAAAACAAAAAAAACTATTTTGAGCTCCAAGTAAAGTGCCATTTCCGGTTATCTGATTTACATCAAACTCTAATGGCTTCTTTCCATATTAGAATAAGTTAGAAATACAAGGTTTCAAAATTATCTGGGGGCCAATTTTGTAACTAGAAAGCGATAGCGAATACAATTCTTACTGAATAAGATAATCCCCATTACTTTTTGTCAGCCAGGATGCCTTATTCCGACTGAATACGTATTCAACTGGTGTGGACCTCATGAATACGGTATTGGCTTATGCTTTATGAATAAGCATAAGTTATCGGTACGTTTATTTTTCTTAGTGAGTACTTTGTTATTGATTGTATTATTATGTAATTTTGTATTGTCATCTATCGGATATTAATTAAAATACCTTATCTAAAAACATGTATATGATGCACAAAGCAGTGGCGGCTTGTCAGGGTAGGCAGGTGAGGCAGTGCCTCACCAGAAAAGAAATAAAGCTGCAAGTAAAGTAGTATGTAAATTAAATTTTAACTTATTCCGTTAATGCTTGTCTTTATAAATATCAAAAGAATAATTTAAGCCACGACCATAATTAATATGTAATGCATTTCACCTAATTTATACCCTATAAAGTGCTTCTCGAAATGAATAGTATAACTGCCTAATGTTTTTGATAAAGCATTCATTCCGGTAAGAAATACGTGCGCTAGACAAAGAGCTGTGCAGAAATGCAATGAGTGCGTAAAGGATAAAAGATAGTCGCTTTACCTTCCACGCGGCCCTATAGAGGCCATACATGAATACAATCAACACCACGTACTGATAAATTTTGTAACTAGGTTCATGACATTACTGCATATTTTTGCAAGCAAGATTAAATAATATTAGCTACAAATTGCATTCGACAATAAACAAACATAACATAACCTGTCTTGTCTAGCATTTTTATTATAATAGGCTCTGGTTTGCGACTGATACGTATTGCAGTAAATATTTAATTCTATTTTTTTCGTTGTTTTTATAGTTTACCCACGTAGTGTTTTTGTATTTTAATTTTAGTTGAAAACAAAAAACAAATAATGGATTCGACTTCAACTCTAAAAGAATCCATTTAATCAACTATCTTATGAAGATAAACTATTTGTCAAAGAATTTCCTAAAATGTTCTGTGATCTGGCAATTTATTTTTTACATGAGAAGGGAAAAATATGCATTTGCACATCCCTTAAAAAAATGTAACTTTCAATTATAAGGCATTTGACCTTGAATGAAATTTTTTTTTTTCTGGATACCTTGCCTCACCAAAGTTTTAGTGCACGAACCGCCACTGGCACAAAGGGAATGTGACCACAAAATAAGTACGATACAATTTCAAATAATGCTACTTTTCAAATGTATTAAAATTTTCCCAGCACGGGATATTTAAACAAATGTCAGACTAGTATTGAATATGTATAGTGTACACAATACGATAGAAATCAGTCATATGAATGGAAAATAAGATGGCGCTTATTCCATGACCCGCCATATTGCATTCGTATTCGCTGTCGCTTTCTAGTTACAAAATTGGCCCCCTGAACAGTATTTGAGTCAGAGCGTAGAGGTTCACACACACACACACACACACATACACAAATACACACACATAGACACAGACATCATTGTGAAAAGGTTAAAATTGGGTTCTAGGGACCTCAAAACGTGGTAATTTACCAAAATCTCGATATGCGATTTTTAGCACGATTCCTATACCTCCCTTACTAAGGGTAGCTGGAGGTAAAACTGACCAGACTGAACCAATTTATTGAACCGGTTCAGGGTTCAGTAAACCCACCCAGTTAAGATTTTCGTTCTTTTTTATGTATTTTGAAGAAAAATGTAAGTTTCGGTTTAAGTTTTTAAAAAGAGTTGATTTACTGCGATTTTGGTTTAGTGTTCCGGGTGGGTTTATGCCACTGCAGGATATACAATGTTATTTTTTTAATATGGTGATTGTAGCTTCCCTAATTAAATTAGACCAAAAGTGTAAATACATAAAATTAAAAACTGCATCTAATACATAATGACTTTTTGCTCAATGGAGAGTTATATGGAGGCATATTTTCGTGTTGCCATCTATTGATATTTTCCTTGAACTACACTTGTAACTCAGTTCATTCCATTGCTATATTACAATGGCCACGTTCAGTACGTCACAGCGCTGAGCATCGATGTTTGCCGAATACAGTTGCTGGCAGGGACTAAGAACGAAACGAAAACGAAAACGAAATAACGAAATAAACCGAAATTTTTATAAGAACGAAAACGGAAACGAAAACGCAATAATTTTTTTTCGTTCATGATTGAAAACGAAATAATTTATATCGGTTACCGGTTTTAACCGTTATTTTATTTAATATTTTATTTTATTTACAGCAAATATTTTACAGGCAAATATTATTGAATTTTCAGATATTTGATTTGCAAACAAGTAGATTTTCAAAGTAGCTCTCCAGTAGCTAACCCTGTTACGTGTTAGGTTAAACGGTATACTCGTAGTTTCATCTATTGATCACTGACTGCGATAATTTTCATTTGCACACACTGTCGGTATACGTTTTATTAGTTATGTTAAGTACTTATATAAGAGAACTAACATAAAGGAAGATTTGCTTGAAAACATACTATTAGTTAGGTGAAATAAAATGTAATTAATGTTTTATTCTTTATCGTAAAAAAATCAGGCCATAGCATAAGCTTTTCTTATTTTTATATATGTATTATCTTTCCTTTATATGTATGTTTTATTTTTAATGTTTAATAAAAAAAAACTTATTATATTTCTATATTTTCATCAATTGTTACTCATTAATAGTTATAACCGGTATTAACCGGTATTTAACTACTGTGAACGAAAACGAAAACGAAAATATTTACGTGGGAACATTAAGAACGGAAACGAAATTTTTCGGTTTCGTTCGGATAAGAACTGAACGAAATATTTTTCGTTTTTAGTCCCTGGTTGCTGGACCAATCACATTCGTCCATTCATTGCGTTCGGCAACTTCGGCACTCAGCGCTGTGAATGAAGTGCTGAACGTGGCCAATATTACAAACAAATTGCTCGCTGTCATGGTGACAGTTGAAAGATGGTACCAAATATAAAGTGAGTGTATGGTCTTGCAACAGTGACTTGCGCTATAATTATAAAGAATACATGACAAATATAAAATTCTTTAAGTTTCCACAGCCATCCAACGACATTGAATTATGTAAAACTCAAATATAAAAACACAAGAGACAGAAGACAGAACTTTAAAAATGGCGATGATTTGTTTTTAACAGAGTTAAGAATACATACTTCATCCGACAGATTACCTAATTTCATTAATTTTCAAGACACAACTCAGAATATAAAGATTGTTTATAATTTATAAATAAACGACTTGACGTGTATCAACGACGATTCCTATGCACAACCTACTCATTGATTAGTTTTTTTTTTAATTTGCCAAATTAAATATTGTAATGGTTTTTATTATCACTTCGTCAAAATTGAATAAAATATTTTATAAACCACTTTTTAAGAATGTTTATTCACTCAAAGAAATTAACCCACTAGCTCTACGGGCTCGTGGCTTAAACTTTCCATTCATGATCAACATATTATCTTAACTCACTTGATGTATAAATATCTATTATTTGTGCAAATATTTTATTATGCAAAATTACCTAAAAGAAAAATTTGACATATCTTGCAAGTTTAGAAATGTGCACGTATTTAAACAAAAGTTAAATATGGTTAATAACAGATGTAGTAATACACTTTTACAAACTTCGATTAAAAATTAGGGTATTCGATCTACTCGTATTCCAGACGTTAATTTGTTGTTTAAGTTATGGCTTGAAATATATCACATATTTGAGTCCCATTTACAGGTTCAAAATGATAAATAATTTTCTTCAAATGACATCGAGTTTATATGGTGTTAAAAAAGGTAAAAAAATTGAGGGTATATACAATTTAATGTGCTGATTCTCAATCAAAAAGACTTTTTTCAAATTCGGAAAATTATTTCTTATTTTCATTTAATTCTTTTTTACTGCACCACTACAACATGAAATTTTTATTAAAAATAATGAATTATCTAATCACGTAACAGACGTCGAATGGGAAATAATTACGAATTAATTTGTTTACAATTCAAATCTAGAAAATGTAAAAGGTTTATTTCATTATATGAAATAAAATATTGTATTTGGAGTATAAAAGTTATAAATATTTCAGTTCATTTCAATAATAAATTACTCCCATATCCTTTAATTAATACATGTTAATTGTTTTTCAAAGTTGCAGTTGACTACTAGGAAATTTGAAAGAAATTTATTAATTAAAATATAGGCGAGTAATTTATTATTGAAATGAAGTGAAATATTTATAATTTCTATACTCCAAATACAGTACTTTATCTCATGTAATTGAAGTAAATCCTTTGGTTTTTCTAGAGTTGTTCGAGGGTCATTGACCTCTAGCAGTTACAATTTGTGTGGAATAATTATAAATAGTGCCTACAAATTACTTCTTCATAAAATTGTTATTCTAAATAAGAATTATATTTCCAAAATACGCTTTAATAAAGGTATTTATTTTAAATTTTCGTGAATTTATTTCTTAATGAAGTTAGTTACAGAACAGGGGCAATAAGATCAGCTGTTGGGCTGTTTCGAAGAAGAAATCAATATGTATTATATGAATTCGTATTTCAATAAGTTCATGAGATATTTAACTCTCTTAATAAAAATATACAAGTAATTACTTACAATTTCAGGCATAAGATATTCTACTTGAATAACAATATTGTTGTCCACAACGCTGCAGTTGTTATCGTTTTTTAAACACATAAAGCACAAATCAACCATGGAACACATGTTTAACAAGTACTATATGACATTCACTGAATTGTAACAACAAAATATTTATTTACAATGAAAAATAAATGTATCACTTGCAAACAGGTTAAGAACAATGAACAAACAGTTAATTTTTGTAGTTGACATGGACATGAACAACATGAACGGTTTTGCAGCGCCACCTCTTCACTACTCCTCAAACCTCAAAGCTAAATGTACATAATAATTATATATTTTCTTAACTTACCTTTTAAATTTTTTAATGTTTGTACTTAATATTGGTAATTTTTATTTGTTTTCAATATTGTCAGTAATCGTAGTCGGTATCTCAAGAAAATATACAGGTAAATAAAATAAAAGTATTACATTTTAAATAAATATTAAATATATCTAAATGTGTTTTTCATTAAAATAAAACAAGTAGCCACAAAATACATAAAAATTTGCGCAACAACACATTTGACAGTGGCTCGCAAATGGCGGACGAAATGGGAGCTACGAGCCACGTCATGGCCATACCCTGGATATAGAAGTACCCTATGGGGGGAAATAAGATCGTAGCGCCAAAGTGGCTTTTAAAGGAACTAATGTTAACGGGATTATTTGACATTTGCTAATTGTATTTATGCATTAAGTGTATAATATTAAGAGATATTACATATGTAAACGTAAATATTATAAACATAATAGATAACACTTGTGTTTATACAATCAAGAAAATGTTACGTGTATAACTTATCCCCATTAACTATAGTTCGGCAAAATATCACCAGATGTCAAATTGCTTATTTCCCTACGGCAACGATCAAAAACGTGCAGCAACGAGTAAACGAAAGCGCACCGTTACACAAAGCCGTGCGCAAAACTACTAACCAGCTACGGAAAGTAGTATTGATAACACGTGTAGTACTCAAGACAAAAAATAAATTTGTTATTTAAACTTGAGTGTATCGCTTTGATATTTATAATAAATATAAACAATAGTCTCAATTATATACCATGTTATGCGTTACGAGGTGTAGAATAAGATTGTTTTCTAGGGAAGTAGAAGGAATTAATTAAATTATTTATAATAGTGTAATGGTTTCATATTTTCAATAATTATAAACAATAGTACTTAGGAAACAAGTATGCAAGTATACATCCACGGAGTAGGTAGGAATAATACCAATCAGAAACTAATTAAATTAGTTATTTAAACTATTGTGTAACGGTTCCATATTTTCAATACATAATTATAAACAATAGTCCCTAGAATACAAGTGTATAATCCACTATGCCTTAGCGGCGTAGGGGTTGTACTACGAATTTTTATCCGCGGAAGTAAATTGGAATAATACCAATCAGAAATTAATTAAATTAGTTATTTAAACAATTGTGTAACGGTCTCATATTTTCAATAAATATAAACAATTGTCCCCGGAATGCAACAGCATGACACACTATGCGTTATGCGGCGTAGAAGATGAATTACGAATTTTTATCCGCGGAAGAAGATAAGTATAACACCAATTAGAAATTAATTAAATTAGTTATTTAAACAACTGTGTAATGGTTTCATATTTTTAATAATTATGAACAATAGTCCTTAGAATATAAGTATATAACCCACTATGCGTTACGCAGCGTGGGGGATGAACTACGAATTTTTATCCATGGAAGTAGATTTGCATAATACTAATCAGAAATTAATTAAATTAATTATTTAAACAATTGTGTAAAGCTTTCATATTTTCAATAATTATAAACAATAGTCCTCAGAATACAAGTATAAAACTCACTATGCGTTACGCGGCGTAGGGAATGAACTACGAATTTAAGTTTTATTTTTGTAAGATTCTATATTTAGTTAGAAAAAATGATCTATTTGGTATCACATCGTATCTAATATGCCTCACCAGGTTAATTATTCATATTTTTTTCTTACGTTTTTGTAACTTATTATTTCTTCAATGAAAGTTCAATTCAAGCATATTGTTGAATTTAATTTTTTCCGTAGATTCCAAATATATAAAAATCTGTTGTGACCAGCACAATACCTCTCGCCACTTCCGTTTTTGGTTACATAAGTATAGGGTGCGAGCAGTCATGTGACATTGTTGGCCTTGGCAATCAGATATGGAGGCCCGTTTCAGAACGATAATTTGTAGTTATGTACGCATAGATGTCAAATGTCAGAATTTTTCATTAAAAATTTCAAGATTTTCTAAATTTACGTAGTTAATTTGTCACCAGGAGTGTGGAATTTACTTGTCGATGAAAATAAACCACATGCAATTGGAAAATCACTAAATTTAGAATGAGAAATTATGATACTTGACATCTATGTACATAATTACTGGCTATCATTCTGACATGGGCCGCCATATCTGCTTATCAAGGCCAACAAAGTCACATAACTGCTCGCGTCCTATTGTATTTATCATTTCTCGTATACCTTTCGTATTTGCGGTCGTTTTCATGTTAGGTTAGGTTAGGTTATCTACACTCTACACCAAAAATTCAGATCAAATCGATCACATTGATGTGTTTTCACAGCATCGTAGCCCTAGTACGGATATCATTTACTGTGCTGCAGTTAAGATCGTGCAAAGTACAGTGCGAGACATTAATAATTACGGAGGCATTTAAAATTTATTGGGCTTGTGCGTGTGTTAAATAGTAAAAAATAATAGATATTTGTTACATATCAGGCTCATGTTACACTACTTTGTGGCAAGTACCTATTACGAAAATTATATATTGTAACGTTTTTATTTATATGGGTGAAGTGTAAATAATCAGACAAATATTATTAGTCAAAATAATACGTTTATTAAACGATAAATAATTAGATTAAATATTAACAAGATGATAAAAGTAACTAACACTATGATTAAATAATTATAAACACTAAGAATATTATGAAAATACTTAAACACTAATATTATTTATCTAACCAATATTTATATCACTGCATTTATTTATATAATTACATTTATTTATCTTAACTCGTAGACTACTTATTTATATCACTGACTTCATTACTCGTTGCTTCAATATCACAGACTGTCCCTCCGCTATCTTTCGGCTCATATCATTCTAGAAGCCTTCGAAGCGACAATGACCTGTATACAAAAGAATGAGGTCACGGCGTAATTAACCTCTAGCCGGCGCGTCGCGGGTATTTCAACATCTGGGAAATTCCGGGATTACGTCATCGCTCTAGTACATTCTTTCAGCGGCGTACGTATACTTTTCTCTCCGGGGCGCACGTCACAATATTATTTGCGAAAAAACTTTTATTTACTTTAATTGACTGTAGCTTTTGATTTTAAAATAAATTGTTACCAATATTTTTTTTAGCCCATTTCTAGCGGGGAGGTAACCTAGTCACCGATTATCTAAAAAATCTGAGGGGTGCAGGGTACAGCGTATCATATAGCACCATAACCAAATAAGTTTGCAAGAACTTAGACACTCTAAATGTACAGACATAGACCGCTGACACCTAGACTAAACAAAGACAAGAAAAAAAATGATAATTGCTTCTAAACAGAATTTTGACTAACAAAGAGAAACAGAGTTCAAATATTGTTACTGTATAATTTAGAAATGATTATAAAAAGGTTATTTGCTTATTATTGGTCTGCACTCTGTCACAAAAAATATTAAACTTGCTTTTAGTAGTTTTGAAATATGTATATCTTTGAAGCAATATTTTCGCAGAGCACGATAAATTATTTTGTTACTACATAAGTTTATTTACATAGTTTTTGGATTATAATTAAAAATATTTTATGCACAAATGCATATGTTTATTAATGTTTCATTTTTGTATCAACTTTACAATATGATGGTTTAAAAATCTGTTTGGCTCAAAACTTTTGCACGGCACTGTATCCCATGATAGGGGCATTAACCTGAAAAGAATTCTAGGTTTATAATAATGATGCAACGGATGTCCGGTTGCTACCCGAAATCCGGTTTTATAAACAATTACTAGTTAACTATTTAAATTTATATTCATAGTCAAATTAATGAAATGTACATAATGCAACGCGATTTTTGACAGCATTGATTGTAACATTAATCATATTAACAACAATGGAAACGAAAAGTAAATGATTATCAGCTATATCATCCAACTTGGTCATACTATAGGACGCATCGTTAAGTGACGTCACAAATTGATGCCGCTTTATTAACAAATTATGAATGAGATATATTGTATGACATATGATTGAAATTACTTAAAGTTAATTATGAACAAAAATTAAGAAACTAAGATCTTGAATGCATGAAAATTGATTGGAATTTGTTTAGTTAATTACTTTGGAAGTGAAGTAAATTTACTTGGACAGCCCTAATTCATTAAAATAAATTCTTCATTTTGGCCAGTGGTCTGATTAAAAATAAAATTTTCATGCTCAATAACTGAACTTAATTACCTCTCGCTAAGAGAGGTATTGCATTCATGCTAAAAATCACATATCCATATTTTATTGAATAAGCACGTTTTAAGGTCCCTACAATCCGATTTTCACATTTTTACGATGATGTCTGTGTGTGTGTGTGTGTGTGTGTGTGTGTGTGTGTGTGTGTGTGTGTGTGTGTGTAGGATGTTGGAAGGACGATTACTCAAAAACTATAAGACTTAAAAATTGTTTAATTACGTATTTTCCAATCGGACATTCATGGGAAGATCTGAAAAGGTTTTGGTAACAATTGGACAACCGGAAGTAGAAGATTCTTGAAAAAAAATCTTCTAAATAATATTTTTTGAAAATTTTTCTTGGTAATATTAAAGAAAATTAAATTCTTTATCTGATACATTTAAATATTTTATTATATATTCTATGGATTTAGAGATAAAAGAAATATAATAAATAAAATAACGTTATAATAAATTTTACAGCCGAAAGGATGCCATGGAAAATAGTTGACCAGTTGAACTGTTTGTAACTGACAGATAAATGTCAGTGTCAGAAATTCATAGATATTACTAAAGAGTTTTTCTGGGAAGTACATATACATTATATTATTTCTTAATGTATTAGTAGTTAAATATTTAAGATTATAGGTCTATTACATATATCCTTCAAAAATTCAGTCAATCCTGCAATGAATTGGAAACATTTCGAAAAATTAGAAGAGGACAAAATTTCTTCATATAATGAATTTAAAATTAAACAATCTAAATATAAGGAATAGATATATGTAAGTACAATTTTTGGTGTAGAATGTAGGTATACAAGAAATGTTAAATACAATAGGGCGCCTTGACAAGCAGATATGGGGACTCATGTCAGAATGATAGCTAGTAATTATGTATATAGATGTATCATAATTTCTCATTCTAAATTTAGTGATTTTCCAATTCCATATGGTTTATTTTCCTCGACAAGTAAATTCCACACTCCTGGTGACAAATTAACTACGTGTATTTAGAAAATCTTGAAATTCTGAATGAAACATACTGACTAATTATCATTCTGAAACGGGCCCCCACATCTGCTTGTCAAGGCTTAACAATGTAACATGACTGTTCGCGCCCTATACTTATGTAACCAAAAAAGGAAGTGGCGAGAGGTATTGTGCTGGCCACAACAGATTTTTTTTTTGTGCAGCCTTGCTTTTTTGCGTTTGAATCAGTGGCACCTACTTCCTGGGTGTTCCAGGGCTCGAGTACCCGACAAAAAAATTCAGGCTCATACGATAGAGAACGATATTTACGGGATGAAGGAGAAAGATATGCAGAGAGTATCCCAAGCAAACTAATTAATTTTTTTCTCTGATGGTAAATGTATCCATGATTACTGATAAATAATTTAATGAAATCAATCACCATTAAAACGTTATCTGAGATATTATAGTTTGGTTCACGAAAGATAACTATTCAAGAACACTTGTTCGAAGAAAAAATTCACAGCACTTTATACAGCAGTAGCTTAGCAACATTTCATGTTAGAAAGAGAAAGATTATTTGACGTATGTCTATGTAGTTTATTGTGTGACAGATATACGTAAATGGTGACATTACTTTTTAATACATTGCAAATAATAATGACGTATGTCGTAGAATTACATATATCTAATTATCTACAACACTGTCCTCTGTGCTAATATTTATCCAGTGACGTTCAAATCAAATTATTCCATGGTTTAAGTCAAGTCTATGTTTTTGTATTTTGCAGAAACATCGGCGAAGAGCATAAATCTTTAGGAAAGGCATTATTTAAAAAGAAACATTATTTTCAAATAAATTACACATATTTTTTTCAATTAAAATGTATCCATAAATACTTCATGTTTCACGTCTATGTATACGAAATGACCTTGAATAGTCATCTTTCGTGAACCAAAGTATACCTATCAAACTCCAATACAACTGTGCTGAATATTTTTGTTCTATTTCTCATGGCAGTCTGTAAATTGTTAAAAATTATAACTTTTATTTTGCCTCTCTGTCTCTCGAGAACGAAACGCACGGAAACAATAATTTTGGATGTATTAGATGTAGTTTTTAATTCTGAACATCTTTTGCATATACACTTTTGTTCTAAAATTAATAAGGCAGATATTAGGGCCTATTTTGTAGCTCAGTGGTTAATTTTTAACAACTTCTTAAAACTTTTATCCAATAGATATTGATTTGTCAACTAAAAATCCAATTTTTTGTTATATATCAACATCTCTCGAGTAAGTTCCAAATGAAACTTGACCAGTGATGCAATTTATGCAAATGCCATGATTGAAATATTTTTAAATCTATAAGATCGAAGCAAAAGTGCTAAAAACTTGTATAGGGGAATGGGGGCCAAAACATAGTTTCGCCCCTTCTATATTTTGTCAGGGGGAGCAACGCTTCCTTTGCCCCCACCTTGCCACCTCCCCCCCTTGTCTATGACCCCATTCCTATACAATAGTACAATGTATTATTGTATTTTAGTAAAAGAAAAGGATTCAATGCTTTAAAAACCAAAGAACAAAAACATGTAACAATTGTGACCGGAATTTAAACATAAATTACACAATGTTGTTACAAATAGCGGAGCAGTAATTCAGAATAAGTTAAACTACACCCGCATCTGACTTTCTGTGGAAAATGTTCAAGTACAAAAATAAAACTTCTTGTTCAACTCACACATCCAAATTCAACTGAACTTTCTTCCACTCACTACATCGTGAACTTTTCAAATTATGGTTAGGAAAAATGTGAAACAAAACATTACTTCTAGAAATTTAGAGTACAATGAAAAGGTTTATGTATTTATTTTGAACATTTCAACTAACTTGCTACGTCTGCAGAAGAATCTTATGTTAATATTATTACTTAAAACAATATATACCTATATATTATTGTATTATATACAGGATGTTAAAAAAGAGTTCAATCAAAAAGAATTTTTCGAAGATTCGGAAAATTATTTCTTATTTTGCATTTAAATATTGTTTACTGCGACACTGCCAACATGAAATTTTATTAACAATAATGAATTATCTAATTACGTAACAGACGTTGAATTGGAAATAATTACTGTAACGTTTATTTATTTGGGTGAAGTGTAAAAATTAAAGAAATATTATTAATTAAAAATAAAAGTTTATTAAACGATAAATAAAATAAAGATTATAAAAATAACTAACACTATGATTAAACAATTATAAACACTAATTTAAGACTAAGAATATTATTAATTACTTAAACACTAAGATTATTTATTTAAACAATATTTATTTCACTATATTTATTTATTCAACTATATTTATTTTCACCACTCGTAGACTATTTATTTATATTACCAATAACTCATTTCATGATGCTTGTCTATAACAGTATGTTTTTCGGCTGTCCTTCCTGACGGAATTTATACAGTCCGGCATCCTTCTGGGACATTCGACGCGATAATAACATCGAATACAAAGTTTTCAGACGACGGTACGTAAGGACGTTTGCATGATAGCAGAGGTGATCCGCAAGCAGAACAATGCGATGGGTGCAGCGTGCAGACTCGGGTACAGACCCCAGCGCAGGCAGCTTCAACGTCGATGTAGTCAACAAAGGACATGTTAAATAAATTTAATAGAAATAATGACAAAAAAGTATGATCACAGTAATGAAAATGCCAATTATAATAATTTAAAATGTGGTCATAGATATGGGACAGGCAAATATCCAACAAGAGTTGTAATTTTTGTAAAAAGTTAAGTCACTTTGAAAGTGGATGTCTGTTAAAAAATAAAAGAAATAGTAACAATTTTAATAAAAAGCAAAAAATAATTGTGAAGAGAGACCTTAACTATTCTAATAAACCTGATGAACCAACCCAATTAAGAAATAGAAAATATAAAAATAATAACACTAATAATATTCACCCTTCTTCCAATAACATAAAAGAAATAACAGAAATAGTTGTAATAATGAACATATATATATATATATATATATATATATATATATATATATATATATATATATATATATATATATATATATATATATATATATATTACAGGTACAATATTTATAATACTACATAGTTATTGCATATTGCATATCGTGGACAGCTTCTTGCCGTATTCCTGTTCCCTCCGCCATACTTCTCTATTCACGGCATGGGCTTCTTCTAAATTTCTCTCCTCCATCGCATGTCTGATCCCTTCATTCCATGACCGCCTTGGTCGTCCTCTTTTTCTTCTCCCGGGCGGCCTCCACTTGTATACTTTCTTCGGCCATCGTTCCTCTGGCATCCTTAGAAGATGCCCAAACCATTTTAGGCTTCTCCTCTCAATTCTTTCTATGACTGTTTCTCTGGCATTCATTCTAGTTCTAATTTCGTCATTAGTTTTTCTCTCCAACCTGGAGATTCTGGCACTTCTTCTTACGTACTCCATCTCGACTGCTGTGAGTCTCCTTTTCATCTCTGCGTTTAAAGTCCATACTTCCGACCCATAACAAAGTACAGATTCGACCATAGATTGGCCTATACGCTTTTTATTTTTAATCGAGATATTTTTGTCCCACCATACAGAGTTTAGGCATCCTATTATTTTTCGGCTTTGGTATATCCGTTGTCTTATTTCTGTGTTCCCCAAACTATTCTTATCAATTTGTGCCCTCAGGTATTTAAAGCTATCAACTTGTTGGACTTCGACGTTGTCATTAATTAAGACCTCAAACTTTCCGTCCGAGTTTACAACCAGGTACTCCGTCTTTTGTAAACTTATTTGTAAATCCCAATTTTCGTACTCTTTATATAGACGCCGGACCATAAATTCAAGATCATAATAGTCCTGAGCCCAGACCACTTGGTCATCGGCAAAACTTAATGTATAAAGAGTTTGATTTTCAACTGGTATCCCCATTCCGTGACAATGTGTCTTCCACCTTCTCAAAGCTACTTCTACATACAGATTAAATAGAAGGGGAGACATACTGCACCGCTGTCGAAGTCCTTTTGTGATTGTCATAGGCTCAGAAAGTTGCTGTCCTTTTTTAATTTGTCCAACATTATCTCTGTACATTTCCCTTACTATATGCAGTAGGTGTTCATTCATACCGAGATATTTTAAGGCTTCCCATAGCTTTGGTCTTGGTACCGTACCGTAGGCTTTCACTAGATCTATGAACGCCATATGTATTTCTGTTCCCATTGCTATTCGTTTTTCCATCAGTTGCTGTAATATGAACAGATTATCAACACAGGACCGAGCTGTTGTAAAACCTGATTTATTCCCAATGTTTTCTCTTATCTTGTCGTTCATAATTTTTCCAAACAATCTTCCCATTGTGCAATTCACACTGAGACCTCTGTAGCAGTTCGGATTTTTTCGATCGCCTTTTTTAAAAATAGAAACTATATGTGAGTTTCTCCATTCTAATGGTATTTTAACTTGGTGGCAACATTGATTCCTAAATTGTGTCACTCGTTCATTTAAACCAGGTCCTCCTGCTTTTAATAACTCTACTGGTATATTTCCTGGTCCTGGGGAACGTCCATTTTTCATTTTACTTAATGATTTATGAACATCCTCGGTGGTCACCATTACCTCTATATCTATGTTTTTGTTGTCTATTTCTGAAATTTCGTTTTGATATTGTGGTCAATAATGAACATAAAATTAAATTTAAGGTTGACACTGACGCCGAATGCAACATTCTTTCTGCCAAGTTGTTTGATGCCATTATAAAAGGGATAACGCTTGAGAGAACCAAGGTTAAGCATTGGAGGATCAAGGGTTGAGGTGTGAGGCTCGGCAGATGTCAAATGTACAATACGGAATCAAGAACAAGTATTAATTTAAATTTAATTTAGCATATTCGCAATATTAGTAAGAATAAAGGATGTACTAATGAAATGGATTCTAAAGTGGACATTTTGAAAAATTATAAGCATGTTTTTGATAAGTTAGGTAAATTTCCTGGCAAGCCTTATAAGCTACATTTAATAGAAAACCATGAGCCGGTAATTCATGCTGCAAGGAGACAAAAAAAATAGAAAAAAGTGGGTGTAATAACGAAACAACCGCTCCGGATGGTGTAGTGGGCAACGTAGCCAACTCAAATATTTCAACGCAAAAACACAGAAATTTTTGGTGGTATTTTAGGCAGTAAGATTTATATTGATGATTTAATTATATCAGGTTCAACTGAAGCTGAACATGATAAAGTTTTAAAGGAGGTCTTGGAAACTGCTGAAACATATGGAATTAAATTTAAAAGGAGGCTTTGGAAACTGCTGAAAGATATGGAATTAAATTTAATAAAAACAAATGTCAATATAAACAAACGAAGTGAAACTGTTAGGGTTCAATGTTTCAATAGAAGGTATAAAAATTGATCCTAAAAGAACGGAGGCAATTTTAAATATGCCGGAACCTCAAAATAAAAAATCTGTTGTGGCCAGCACAATACCTCTCGCCATTTTCATTTTATGTTGCATAGGGCGCGAGCAGTTATGTAACTTTGTTGGCATTGGCATGCAGATATGGGGGCCCGTGTTAGAATAAGAGCTAGTAATATACATAGGTGTCAAGTATCATATGTTTTCATCCGAAACATTATGATTTTCCAAATCCATGTGGATTATTTTCCTCGACAATGGATGACAAATAAACATCAGAATATTTTGAAATTTTGAATGAAAAATTATGACATGACAATTATGACATCTATGTAAATAACTACTAGCCGTCATTCTGACACGGATCCTCATATCTGCTTGCTAAGGCCAACAAAGTCACATGACTGCTCGCGCCCTATACGTAACGAATTTAACATTTCTTGTATACATACAAATAATTGTAATTGTTTCTCTTCTTTCGTTCTATGAGAAATTTTATCGTACTATTATGTTCAAAATTCTTGAAATTCATTAATGGTATTAGCAGTATTTCTTAAGGATATATGTAATATTAACATACCTGTAATTTAAAAACATATTAAATTAATAATACAATAATATATATTAAATGTACTCATACCTCCCAGAAAAATCTGACCTGACATTTTGCATTTATTTGTCAATTACAAAAATTTGAATATCGCAACTGTTCTTCGGGCAACGAGATTTATTACAACAGATTATTCTATATTATTATATACTATATCTCCAAACCTATACGAGATATAATAAAAAAATTAAATGTGTCAGATTGAGAATTTAATTATCTTTAATATTTGTAGTAACAAATTTTAAAAAATAATATTTAGAAATTTTTTTTTAGAAACTACCACTTCCGGTTGTCCAATTGTTACGGGAACCTATTCAACTCTTCCCATTACTGTTAGATTGAGGAATCCGTAGTTATATAGGTCTTTAGTCTTATAGAATTTTAGAAATCGTGTCTCCAACAACCTCACACACACACATTCACACACACACACACACACACACACACACACAGACATCATTGTAAAAATGTTAAAATCGGATTCTATGGACCTTAAATCGTGCTTATTCAATAAAATCTGGATATGCGATTTTTAGCATGAATCCAATACCTCTCTTAGCGAGAGGTAAAAATATAGTCAGATTTTTTCTCATGATTAAACGTGTGCTAGTGCAGTTGCAGTTTTTTTGTTAAATTCTATTGTTATAATCTAATTTTATTTTTGTTTATTTCTCGTATTAAAGTGATAAAGTGTGTTGTAACCTAAAGTGATTACTTTTTTGGAACATTCGTAAGTAAAAAGACTTTTTAAGAAACTTTTAAATTTTTTTAACTCGAACTATCATACTGTTTAATTCGGTGTTGTGCACTTGACTTAAGTCGTTTACCTTGCACGATTCTCAAAATAACGAATTGCGTACGCTTGTCGCACCGCAACCAGTCTTAGCTACCGGAATTCGCAATGCCTATCATAGGTTGCAAAAATTGTAAAGAAGCATTGAAACTTGTATCCGGTGTGATTATTGCAGGGATCCTTATTACTCTACCTGCACAGAACTTACTCGTACTGAGTTAAACAACTATAAGACTAAGAAACTAATTTACTATTGTCTAAAATGTTCTTCTAAAGATAAACACGATGAAGATCTTAAAGTGCCCAAACAGGATATAAAAAAGAGATTAATTCAATAAAATACAAGATTAATTTGCAAGAGGCTTCTGTTATTAACTATGATTTTGAGGATATAATAACGAAAATCAATGATAGGGACAATAGGAAAAACAATTTAATCATTTACGCCCTTCAAGAACCAACGGATAAAAGTAGTAGTACGCGTATAGAAACTGATAAAAATACCGTAATTGAAATAATTAGTCAAGTAAGTTCTACTATAGATACTACTCAAATTAAACCTATACGCCTTGGGAAATTCGACAACACCAAAAATTCGCCAATTAAAATAAAGCTCCGCGAAGTTAATCAAGTGCATGATATTATTCATAATATAAGAAAAATAAAAGTCGACGATAAGTTCAAAGAAATCAGAATATCACTTGATAGGACCCCGCAACAAATAGCATACTACAAGAAAGTAAGAGCTGAACTCGAGACTAGACAGCTTAGTGGCGAAAAGGACCTCATCATCAAATATGTCCAAGGAAAACCAAAAATAATGTCTTTAAACAACTAAGGCCCAACAGTCATATAACAAATAACCACACTTGTGTCAATATGTTTTACCAAAATGTGCGCGGACTTAATAGTAAATGTGAACGGTTTTATTCATCATCCTTCACTTGCTTATTTGACATAGTTTGCATAACTGAGACATGGCGAAGTGATTCTATCGGTAGTGAGGAACTCTTTCCTGACAATTACAGTGTTTTTCGATGTGACAGACAATTTGATACAGTGGGACTTAGTAAGGGCGGTGGAGTACTACTTGCAGTGAATAACATCTTCTCAATTAAAGAAATTGATCTGAGTACAATGAGGGACACATTTCCCTCAATTGATATTGTTGGATGTCGACTTAATGTGAGGAACTTCTTATTTTTGTTATTTATATCCCGCCAAATACATCTGCGTTTGAAATGGAAGCATTCTTCGATACCTTTATTACAATGGAATATTTACTTGACAGTGAAATTATTATTACTGGTGATTTTAACATCACCAATTTAATCCATGGTAATATGAATGATAGAAAGACAAATATATTCCATTAGTTTTGTGAATTTCTAAATATAGAACAACTAAATACCATCCCAAATGCACATGGAAGAATTTTAGATATTGTCGCATCCAACATCAACTGCACGGTTACGAAGTCTGAAGTAGAATACGTCCATGAAGATTTCCACCATCCATCTTTGGAAATCACCGCCAATCTTAGATTAATAAAACATAACAACTTTTGCGTCAATGAAAATGATAAAAACTATAATTTCAAAAAAGCTAATTTTCCAGCACTTTATAATGATTTATTGAATGTGGACTGGACAACTCTATATGAAACTAGAACCGTTGATTGTGCTTGTGGTGAACTTTACAAAATACTTAAAAAGATTTTTGATACTCACGTTGCATATTATAAACAAAATAAAAGTTATAATAATTTTCCTTCGTGGTACACCAAAGAAATTATTATCAACATAAAGAAAAAGCTTAAACTCCATGAGAAATTTAAAAGAACTAAAGATGATAGTCATTTAGAAGAGTTTAAGACCCTACGGAAAATAATCAAAAATCAAGTGGCAGATGCTTATAAAAGCTTTCTTCATAAAACTGAAACTTCTATAAAAGAAAATTCAAATAGTTTCTGGGCGTTTATTCAATCTAAGAAAAAATCATCACGTATCCCCGGTAATATGTATCATGACCACACTCAGTTTAATGATTCGCAGTCCATAGTAAATGCTTTTGCATGCTACTTCTCCAGTGTTTACCAACAATACGCATCAGTTGACATCTCAGAAGGAAACAGTGGGTCTGATATCATATCCTTACCGGCAGTCACACCTGATGAAGTGTTCGACAACATGCGTAAAATGAAAAACAAAATGACTGCGGGAATAGATCAGGTTCCAGCTTTCATTATAAAGGACTGTGCGTATCCGTTATCTGAACCACTTTGTTATATATACAACTTAATTCTTGCCAACAGTGAGTTTCCAGATATGTGGAAAATTTCTAAAGTGTGCCATATTTTTAAAGCAGGTGATGCTGCTAATATTACTAATTATAGACCCATATCGATTTTGTGTAACTTCGCCAAAGTTTTTGAAATGTTACTGTATTCATGTTTATATAAAAGTGTTAAACATAAACTTTCAGTCTCTCAGCATGCCTTCCGAGAACAAAGGTCTACGGCAACCAATCTAATGGTCCTTACACAACATTTATGTGAAATTGTGGATAAAGGAGGACAGGCAGATGTCATTTATATGGGATATCCAAAAAGCGTTTGATCAAATTGATCATAGTATTTTATTACAGAAACTAAACAACTTTGGCCTAAATAATTCTTTGCTGTCATTATTTAGAGACAACAGTATATTCAGTACAATGGATATAAATCACATATGTTTATCGTGACGTCTGGTGTCCCACAAGGCTCCAATTTAGGTCCTTTACTTTTCAGTTTATATATAAATGGCATATGTGAAGAACTGGAATGTATTAATTTATTATTTGCTGATGACCTTAAAGTATATTCTGCTACAGCTAACATAAATGATTGTAATACATTATATTTATCTATTAATAAAATCAATAAGTGGTGTATAAATAATAATTTAAAATTAAATCCAGCCAAATGTAAAGTAGTTTCATACCACCGTAAAAAAAATCTTATTATATTTCAATATTGCGTAGACAGTCATATTCTTGAGCGCACTTCTACAATAAAAGACCTAGGTGTCTACTTTGAATCAAGCTTGTCATTTAATTTTCACACTGAATATTTTATAATATCTGGTAACAAACTTTTAGGATTTATCATCAGAAATACAAAATGTTTCAATGATGTTACGCTATTAAGCAGTTTTGTATTATCTAAACTTGGAAATTGTGCTCTAATTTGGTACCCCATATATAACTGTTATGTTAATGATTTAGAATCAATCCAGAGACGATTTCTGAAATATATGTGTTACAGACAAGATAACCAATACCCACCCACTTTCTTTCCCTACTGCATCGTCGAAAAAATATATCTATTTTGCTTTTGTATAAATTATTAAACAATATTACAGACTGCCCCATTATCTTGAGTCTCATTAACATTTTTGTACCGAGATTGTCAACTCGTACATGTGTAGCCTTTTTAACTAAGTTTGCTAGAACTAATCTACTAACTAGATCTCCAGTAAATATTATGTGCACTAATGCAAATGGAGTCTGTAACATTGTTGACTTTTTCAATGTGACATAATAATAGTTTAAGGCATTTGTTAATCACAAGAAATACCTAATATTATTAATACAAGTTAATAGCTTATATTTTGTTATTTACTTTCGTTATTAGTTTGAATTTATAACTTGAATTAATGTAAATTATGAAACACGTAATAGTTTCATATATTTTGTCCTGTTAATGGTGTATAACTGTTGGGCAAATAAACCATTATTATTATAAAAAGGATGTACTTAGATTGTTAGGTTTATTAAAATATTTAGGGAAATTCATACCCAATTTATCTTAATAACAGCCCCATTAAGGGAATTGACAAATAATAATATTGCTTGGACATGGGATATAATGCACTCTCAAACGGTAAAATTCAGTGTGATTTGAGTAAATATGGTATATATTTACAATCAATTGTCCTACATCAAGAACACTTACTCATTATGAGAAAAGGTGGGCTCTTATTAAAAGAGATATAGTATTCGCGCTTGAAAAATTTAATTATTATGCACATGGTAGAAAAATCGGAGTTAATACAGATCACAAGCCCCTAGCCAATATATTCAAAAAGGTCATAAATAATGTCTCAATTCGATTACAAAGATTGCTATACAGGACACGAAATAAATGTAACATACTTGCCAGGCAAAGAAATGAATATGGCTGATTTATTCAGGGCTAGCATACAGGATTTAAATTATACAGATCCCGAACAAATACTTGTGCATGCAATTGTAAAAAACTTACCTTTGTCTGAAAATAAAATTAATAAACTAGTCTTGGCTACTAAAAATAATAAAGTTTTAACGTTAGTCAAACAATATATAAATGATAATTGGAAGATTAACTATAAAAATCTGCGATTAGAGTTGCGAAAGTATTATCAAAGAAGAAATAACTTATCAGAATGTAATGGTTTACTTTTTTTATGAGGATAAACTAATAATTCCGATAACACAACGTTCAGAAATTTAAAAAAAAATCACAAAGGGCACCTAGGCCTCAATAAATGTAAAGCTAGAGCAAAAGAATACATTTTTTGGCCTGAAATGTCAAAAGATTTAAATCATTTGATAATAAACTATCCAATCAGCAATTCATTATTAAATAATAACGCAAAATTACCCCTAATGCAACATGAAGTACCGAAAAGGCGATGGAATAAATTTGGCACGGATATTTTAGAATTTAAAGGCAAAACATACTTATCAGTAATTGATTATTATTCGAAATGGATTGAATTAAAAGATTGAATATAAAACAGCATAAGAAGTAATTAAAATTCTAGACACAATTTTTGCCAGTTTAGGAATTCCAGAGATAGTTGTAACTGATAACAATCCTTTTGGTTCGTAATAATTTAAAAATTACACAGACAAATATGATATTAAATTAACCTTGTTAAGTCCAAATTACCCTCGAAGTAACGGATTGGCTGAAAAGGCAGTTAATATATGCAAAAATATGCTTAAACAATGTTGTCTGCATTCATTTATATCGATTGAAATATAGAAATTCCCCAATCTCAGATATAGGTTTATCACAAACACAAATGATTAACAATAAGCGTTTGAGAGATAATTTGCCATCTGCATGTAGTTTCTCTATATGAGCTTCAGTTAATTGATCAAAATAAGTTACAAATAGTGATTATAACAATAAACGTTATAGAAGAACTAGGGCACACTTTATTTATAGGCCATGTATTTACAAAACAAATTTCAAAGTAGAAAATAATCAACCACAAAGACTTAGAGAATTGATAAAAAAACCTGATAGATTTGGAAGTAATGACTGTTATTAGTAGTATTAAGTGTGTACTGTATTGTTATTAAATTGTCTCGTAAAATTTGTTTTTCTAATTTGTAATGTAAGTTAAGTTTATGTAGAAAAAAAGAAAATTAGTTTAGGTATTGTAATAAACTTGTCCGTCAACCATGTGTGAATCTTATTCTAAATATACACCTTGAATTTGACTTTACAGATTGAGTAATTCGCTCATCGAAATGTATATATGTTTCTTCAATTTTTTTTATCCTTTTTCAACATCCTGTATAATATAATCATTGTAATTAATACATTGAATATTATTATGAGAAGTAGATATTTTGATGACAATAACGTAGGTTGGGATGCAGAAATTAAGGCGCTTTGATATCCAGTTTATCTACTTGCCCAGATGAAGAGAAATCACTAATTTCTCGCAATTCATGTTAAACTAAATATGTAAATGCTTGTTATAAAGATTCATCGACTTCAAATACACAAATAATTGTTATCAACGTATGAGTGACGGCATAAGTTCACAACAATATATATGTATATAGCACATTGTTTGCGTTGAGTATTCATCTTTTCAGTTAAGAGTGTGTACTCGTTGCAAATTGTAAAAAGACTTGTGAAGCATTCATTGACTTCAATGAGAACTTGTAGTGGTTAGAGTGTCCTATTATATGTAGGAATGCCCTTGGTTCAAATCCCAGCGAGGTCCAAGAATTTTTCACAAATTCTTACTTCGTTAATTTAACATCTCCTTGATCTATTAAGTCTATTTCTATAATATCTGCCTTCGACCATACAACTATAGACACATAATACGGACATTTGTTGTGATTCGAACGACCTGTGGTCCGGGGAAAGAGGAGTGTGCTCCTGTAGGTTGTTATATTGGTGCTTATGTACAGTAAATACAAGAGACGCGGAGTTGGTTGCATAATAGAAAATATTTAATTTGAAATATTAAATACATAATACAATTTATTTAAATATGAATTTTTAATGTTATTAGTTTCATTGTTTTGCACTGTATAATGAATAAAAAGAAAGAAAAATAATTAAGTTTGATCATATCTAATGTAATAACAGCAATTTTAATAAAATATTTATAGACAATTTTATAGCGATATACTACGTAACATGAAAATGTATTATGTTAAAGTACAGTTCTGTAACTTGTAAAATATAAGTTTTCTATTTTATTTTATTTACAAACATTTACAATTATGAACATACGCAGAATTATTTACCGGGTTTTGAAATGTATCAGTTTTGTATGCTGATGATAATTCTGTTCTTTATATCAGAAATATTTTTTGTAGTGTAGTGAATTCTCAGGTTAAAATATTGTTTTAATATGGCTGTTACAACATTTGTTTCTTTGGAAATTCTCGAATGGCATCTTTTCTTAAAAGTCTTCTCATATTCGATTTAATGAAACATTTATTAGAAACCAATATAATTAATTCATGAAAGATCTCAAAAATACATAATGGTAAACAGATCCAAACAAATATAATTATCCCTAATCCCTGGATGGTCCAGACTCTCTCCTGCGAACGCCAATATTCTGTAACAGATAAAAATAGATGAGTATCTCTCTCAGTGAGTGCTTAGGATCAACGTACAACGCAAGGTCTCGGCCTAGCTTTAGGATTAGGATTTGGGTCTAGTCTAGCTAATCCTCAGAATAGCTCTTTCACAACACCGTAGCGTGTGAGATAACCAAAATCCGTTAGGTCTAGCTTAATAGCTCTTCCTCAACAGCGTGAGGGATAACCAGCTCAACAGCTCTTCCTCAACAGCGTGAGGGATAACCAGCTCAACAGCTCTTCCGGGATAACCAGCTCAACAGCTCTTCCTCAACAGCGTGAGGGATAACCAGCTCAACAGCTCTTCCTCAACAGCGTGAGGGATAACCAGCTCAACAGCTCTTCCTCAACAGCGTGAGGGATAACCAGCTCAACAGCTCTTCCTCAACAGCGTGAGGGATAACCACAGTCCGATAGTAACCACAACTCTAGCACTCACCGTTACTCAAGAATAAATAAATACATCCTCTATACTCTGATGTTGTCGCTTCAGCAGCTCTAGCACAACTGACCGATACCTAAATAAACAATCATTTAATATATACGATCATGTAATTCAATATAAAGCTGCAATTAAAAGATTAAAGAGGGAATAAATAAACATAATACCTTGCATAACTCAAAATGCCGCTAACACATTTTTCATGAAAATGATTTTAACAAACTCTCGAATATTTAGATAATGTATAGTTTTCCATTTTCATTGCCTTCAACCATTGTTCACGTACAGGGCCGTCGTTACGGTCGGGCAGCCGGGCGTATGCCTGGGGCCCCGGGTTGGTGTGGCCCCGCACCGAGCTACCTTATTTTAATATATAATTTAAGCATTCATAAAACAGACTAAGATATCGATATTTACTTATATTTGAAATAAAACGCACCAAAATTCCAAACGTCTCGCCGTTTGAAGGTTTTTATAACCGGGCAAACGGTGGGATGTTTGTAATCAAATACTCCCGCGCCGCTGGGCGGACTAAACTAGTGCTCGCCAGGCCCATCTAGCGGCACCGAGTTCAACAACGAATTCCGAATCACCTTCTGAATGTAACCACAGTATAAAAATACTTAAAATAGTTAAGTACTTTTATACTGTGATGTAACTGTCAAATAAGCCCCTCATTTCATTTGCGTTTGTGCTCGTGTTATTTGAACATTTTCACACATCAAGTTATCACTGAGTTAAACATAAAGATCCACAATAGCAATAGCACAAGAAAGACTATCCAACCTGACTTTGCTTTCCATTGAACACAAATTATGTGAAGACTTAAATTTAAGTGACCTAATTGATAAATTTGCTGAAATTAAAGCAAGAAAAATAGAGTTATAATAATTTTGTTTTTTTATGTTAATAATATGGTCGGTTGCACCAATATTTTATTTGGATATTAAACAAAAATTAAATTAAAAATCAACACTTATGTAATATATTTTATACGTATAACAATGTTGATTTTAATTTAATTTTTCCTTAATTCTCAGTTAAATATTGGTGTATCTGTCCATCTTAATGTGTTATATTATTTACAAAAGCATAAATGTACCTTAGCATATGTTCTTTTCTTGTAATAAATAATAATTAAAGATTTTATTTAATTATTCAGATTTTTATTTACGGGGGGGGGGGGTTGGGGCCCTGCTTCATATTTATGCCCGGGGCCTCAAAATCCAAACGACGGCCCTGTTCACGTATCTTGGGATCATAGGGACATCTAAACGTATACACAAGATTACACAATCTATCTTTCATATTAGGTACCCACATTTTATGACTTACATGTGAAAAGTAATTGATGAATTCATCTTAAATATTTCTGAACACGAAGGCGCTACGCATGATTTTTATTTCACTTATAATAGTTTTTATAATAAATTAAACAACACAACACCAAATAATCAAAAAACAAAGTATATAAATCAAATTAAACACTATAAAAACTATTAAATAACTATAAACAAACACTAAACAAATCAAAAGCACAAATATAGAACTAAATGAAATACCTAAACACAGGGCCGGCTTGCACATATTTGCCGCCTGAAGCGAGCGCTCAATTTGCCGCCCTTATATTTATTGTGTGTTTTAGTCGGGAGTTTTATTATCACATAAAAATAACTTAAAAAATTAAATAACAAAATGAAGAAAAACAAAATATTTCAAGAATAATGAATGTATATATTTAAAAAATATAAATGAACATATTTATGTTTATATACATTACATGAGTCTAACTTTTCTAGCTTTTTTCTTAGCCAAATCATCAATACTGTCAAATCTATGAGCCTTTTTTGGGACATTGACGAACGTAAATATTTTTCAATCAGTTTCAACTTGGAAAATGAACGACAGTTATAGGCAGCGTTATTAGAATTCTTAAAGAAATAAACAAATTAGGAAATTTTTCTGTCAAAGAATGTTTGTCTATATAATTTAAAACATCTAAAGGCGTCATTTCACCGCTTAAAATGTTTCTTATAATTAAAAATTCATTATACAAATTTAAAGGTTCAATATCATCTGTTAAATGAACATGCAAATCGACAATTTTTAAAAATATCATCCATTTCTTTGTTAACAAGGGATGGTATGTTATATATAAACTCAAAAATTTTGCTGTGATTTTCTAGTTGTGAAAAACTTTCCTCAATTGAATATATAGAGACGTCAATAATTACATTGAAAAATTCAATTTTATCTTAAGAGGATCTTCTATAGGTGTATCTCTGCCCTCATACGTAAATTGTTTTAATTTGCGACGAATTCTAATCGGACGTATTTGTTAAAAATTCTGTCTCAATTTCCAATTCTGTCGCAATTTCTTTTAACGAACGTAACATTTGTTTAAAATCGTTTAAACGATAATCTTTCAAAAAAGAATGAATGTTTCTCAAAATTTTGACACATTCTGATAAAATTAAAGATTTATTTTGTAATATTTTTGATCCTATGTTAATTTGCGACAGAATATCATGCCAAACTATAACACTACAAATAAACTTAAATTTTGAATTTTTGTCGGCCAAACATTTGCTTTTATATTTCTCTGGTGCGTGGGCAAAAGAGTATAGGAAGTACAAAAACTTTATTTCGCAGGAGATAGGTATGAATGCTTAACGTGTCTTGTAAGATCATTGATAAGACTAAATATAAAATAATAAATGATTATTGTTTGTAAAACGGCACAAGAACGAACATACACCATAATTTTGAAAAAAAAATACATAACATAAATAACAATATTCACAGACGCCACTTACAAACTTTTAGATTATGTTGCTACATGTAAAATAGTACAAATGAACACTTGAAAATTTAATGCAGTGGTTCTAACAGTATAAGTACATCTGTATACTATTAGGACCAATTTTTAAAATCTCTGGTAAAAACAGTACAACTCTACTTATACTCTATTAGTCGCTAGTGAATAATACGTTTCAACATAGACTTAAAAGATCACATAAACTGACGGTCAAAACAATTAAGCTTTACTTATACTGTTATAAACACACTAAAGATACTGAATTATTAAACCTAGTAACACAATTAGCTTGTTTTGACCAAAATTTGACTTATACTCTTTTGCCCACGCACCAGAGATTTAGTATGACAATCTGCATATTTATTTAAGGAAAGTTCTGTCAGTGCATCGTATATTTCTCCGATTTGATACCTGAGATAGCTTCTATACGGCTTTACCATCGCGTTGCACAAACGTTATCTTACAATAAAAACACATTTGAAATTTAAGACATTTTATTATTGGGTTGTATAATGTAAACTGTAACGAGCAACATGATGTTATAAAAATATTTTTCATCTCAAATGCCGCCCTAAAAATATGCCGCCTGAAACATTCGCTTCACTGTTTCACCCCACGCGCCGGCCCTGCCTAAACAGAATTATTCGTCTCAAATAATACAAATGGCTGAAGGCTGGCTAAAAAGTCCGCATCTCTTGTATTTACTGTAAGTAAGCAACCAACATAACATCCTATAGGGGCACAGTCCCCTTTTCGCGGACCTCGAACCGTACGCATCAAAATATTGTATAGCCAAACATAGGCAATTACATGTCTATAGTTATATGGTCGAAGATATCTACAATTTTATTAATTTTTAGAAAATGCATTAGGTACCTTACATTTATTTATATAGATATCAACAAAAGACATACTTCTGTTTTTGAGTTGAAGACAATTTTTTTTAAAAATTATATTTTTTAAAATGCATCGCATAAAGTTTTTTGGGAAAGATAATAGGCGTATTCGTAAAGTCGATTGGATTGGTCCGATGTAATCTGAAGCGTTCGTAAAGTCAATCGGGTTAATCTGACGCGTTCGTAAACTCACTTGGATCAATCGGACCGAGCGATCCGATCAAAAATTTTCAACACTTGATCCACGTGCAGAGTCAGTACAGCATGCGTGCGCAAATTTAAAATTGTAAACATTTGTGTTTCAGAAAATGTATTTATTTAATTGTTTCTGATATTGCAGCACTATAGCAAGTTCTAAAAAAAATATGGCAGTTCGTACTTTGTGAACTCTTTAGTAGTTATTTAGAACTAATAAATGACCATATGAAACAATTTCTGATAGAGATAATCTAAGAAAAAAAAAATGATTCAATTGGCCTTTCAATCTCACTTGACTCGTCGTATATAAAATTACGTACAACTACAGAAACAAAAGCTATTTTCTTATCTATTTTAATAACTCCTACAACCTCAGATTTAAACGTCAAAATCATATCAGATCTGACGCGTTAATCGGATGGATCTAATATATCTGTGACGTCATTGAACAAATCTGTTGAATAGCTCCGAACACAGAAAACAGCAAGCCTTTTCATTATACATATACCCAAAGGATTAATACTGTATGTTGAATTCATAAATTAATAAAATTATTGCAAGTATTAGAATTTATATATTTATTAATATTAAGTGCTAAGAAATACTCGAAACCTGTCATACAGCATATATTCAAAACCGCCGTTTCGGTACACACGTGTACCTTTTTCTTTTTCAGGGTAAGTAAGATTACAGATTTTTACACACAATCATGTACACATAAATACATTCGATTAAACATTCAGTTTTTCAAACATTTGCAAAAAACACATAATACGTACATATCTATCTGTTCGATTTCAAATTCAATATCTAATTTTTGCAGTTACAAAGCAAAAGAACTAAATTTTGCTTCCTAATTTATTACTTTTATGATTTCTTCAAATTTTATTTAATGATTTTTTTTTCTAAAATAATTTAGGGTGTAACGCACGTAAATTACTCTTATAAATAAAATTTGTGTAATTGAAATTGTTTCGCATGCTACAAAAATTATTGAACTAAGTATATACTCGAATTTCATTTACATATTTCTATTTAGGATCAACAACTTACTCCTTGCTCTTATTGTCTTATTTCATCGCCCCTTAGTAATATTAGAAATCGTTAATTTTCGACAGTTTCCGTTAGTTCCCGCTACCCTTAGTAACGGAAAATAGTTTTGAGCAATGCTTTCCAACCTCATCTCATTACCCCCAAAAATAAATTATCAAAACTATTTTTTTATGCACATCGATGCGTTTAGTACCATCTCTTGATAAATGGGCGAATTAGAAAGCGAAGTTCAGTTATTTATTACCATTAGGCGCCCGTTCTGTTGCTTGCTGTTTGTCTGTGCTCTGATTGACTTTACGAAAACGCCTTATATCTGAGAAAATATGTATATATAAATCACGAGTTCTCGTATAATGATAATGTATACAGATGGCCTAGAATGTCGGTATTTCAATCATATTATATTTTTTGAATTATTTTAGGCAAAAAAGTTCAAATAAGCATATGCGCGATCTAATCTCCCACAGGAGTACCAACTTCTTGAAAATGTCTCAATAGGTGTATACTTTGGTATTTATTTTGAAAATGAAAAATGATTATACGAGTATATTCCTATTTCAGATAAGAACATTATTGAGTAATTTTTCGCAGCGCTCCTTGATTGGTTACTGAAGAGTAGTAGAGATAAAAACAATAGAACCTTTTTATTCTTAGGATTTAATAATTTATTTTTAAATTCATTTGAGAATCTTCTCAACTTTAAAGACAAAATGTACTCCGATGTACGTTCGGTAAAATGTACCGTCTTCAAGATAATTGAAGCTAAACAAATTTTTCAATCATGCGTATTAATAAACATTTTTTAATGTGATATTTATTAAAATTATTAATAACCTAATAAGAAAACTACAAAAATGTAGTATGTACGTATTTTGATTTTAAATAAAACTCGAAATCGTGGCTCTCGTGAAATGATAATTATTTATAAATAGTGTTTTTTTTTTTTTTTTTTTAAATTACATCTTTGTACATTACTTATGTTTAGTTTATATTATTTGTGTCCATTAATAAGTTAATTATTACTGAAAATATTGCATTAAAAAATTTGGTAATATGACAAAAAAATGTTTTAACTCAACTGTATTGAATATGGAGAGTTTCGTTTTTATTAAAAATTGAAAGGACTTTTAAATGAAGCCAGAACCTTAAAAATAAAATGTTTCTAGTGTTTTAAACTCCATCAATCTCTAATACATTTGAAAAATATGCAAAATAATATTCGATGTAGCTGTTATATGAAGTGATATAATTTTATATAGATATAACAGTTTTTTTGTTAGCATTATTTAAAGAATATATGGTCAAATATATTGATGTTCTACCGTGGGACATCTGTGTAATCACATTTTAGTAAGTGCAGATGTTTTAAATATCTAATTACATATATTTATAAATTATAAAATATTTTCATGATTCTCGCACACATGCACATATTTTTGATCACATTAGCAAATTAAAATTTTCTCTAGTTTCTGCAAACTCCTTCCATATTATCTAAAATGTATGTAAAATGAGTAGACTAGATGTAATAATTGTATAAAAATGAACATTATTAATGGATACAAGTCTAAATTATCACGAAGTCATTTAACCTACTGGATTCAAAGCATTAACATAAAGACTTAGCGACAAAAAATAAATGAATTATTCAGGGCTAGGGGTTAGTATTTTTTTGTAGCATCGAGTTTAACTGAACATTAGCAAAGTTGCGGATCTGGCACCAAAAACTACGTCGACGCAAATGACTTATTAAATTAAATTTTATTTGATATATGTAGTTGAATTAAAAATTTTAAATAAAGATTATTTAAATATCGCAAGGCAAAATGATAACTAAATTTGAAATTTATATATTTTTATATATTTGAAATCTACGTAAAATTGCGAATTCAACGATATGCTTGAATTTTTATTGAAGAAATAAATTACAAAAAGGTAAGAGAAAATTATGAATAATTAAACTGCTAAGCCATGATATTTGGCAGGCTGTGAAAAGAGTTCGGATAATACTGAGTAATATTTAAGTAAATTGTACAAATAGTAAGTTATTTTTGTAAAATTCTATATTTTGTTACAAAAAATGATCAATTTATTATCACAGCCTACCTGATTGGCTTATCAGGTTAATTATTCATAATTTACTTTCACGTTTATGTAATTTGTTCTTTAAAAAAATACACTTCAAGCATTTCGTTGATTTATACACAAATGGTACCTTGATCGGCCCGAAACACGTTGTTAAGCCCAACTTCGGGCTACATAACGTTTTACGTGAATATCATCATCATAATTTTTCACTAAGTTATATCAACAGTATCCTCCCTGAGAAATGTTGAGAGAGCTCTACAACTTGCTAGTTATCCATATAAATATACAGAATAGTTTAACGCATTCACTGTGGATGGCACGTCACACAGTGTGTGTCTGTGTGTGTACATATATATATATATATATATATATATATATATATATATATATATATATATATATATATATATATATATAGATATAGGGTCTCGTGCCTGTGTGCCTCAGTGTCAGGTCGCGAATCTGGAGAACCGGGTTCGATTTATTTTCAATTAGACGGAGCACCAGCTTATTCTGCTCGACCAATAACTAACTGGTTAAACAACAAATTCGGGCAAAAATGAATTGGTGGTCACGGGCCAATACATTGGCCAGCTAGATCACCAGATCTGACCCCTCTCGACTTTTGTTTTTGGGGACGTATTAAAAATTTGGTTTACTTCAATAGACCGAACAACCTCGAAGAATTAAAAAACAGAATTCGTGAAGCGGTGCAAAAAATTGACAGAAGAGAGCTTAATAGTGTTGTGCGAGAATTAAGAAAACGTATTTTAAAATGTATTAATTTAAACGGGGGACATATTGAATAAAGATTTTATTACTTGTAAATATTGAATTTCATATTATTTATTACAGATTATCATAAAACAATTGCTGTCGTAGCCTTCTCACATATTAAATTACATCCATTAATGATATGTATTTACTTTTAACAAATGAATATGGTAAATACTAAGAAATTTGGTATAGTCGTAAAGAGAATAAAAAATACAATCTAAATCCGGTTATACCGGAAGTCCCAGAATTACACTTTTCATATAAAACAATCGCAGATATTGTATTGAATAAATTATGTCCTATAAGCCAGATAAATGGGTGTAACCACACACTGTATATATAATATACATGGTTGAATGCAGAAAAAAATACTCTATCGAAAGAGCCTAAAAAATATATACTATCCCATTTAAAAAAATATAACTTTGTATTGTAACTTGAGAACCACTGGTTTAAAAAAATATTTTCTCTAATCAAATGACCTCCTTGGTGTTCTGTTAGATTGTCCTATAGTATTTTATTGTAATTTTAATAATACAGAAATTATTTGTGGTAGTTCGTTTGGCTGTTACATCCTGTATATATTTGTTAATAATAATTAGGAAAAAACGATAAATTTTAACATACGTGAATAACATTATTAAATGATGCATATAATTATATTATATTTTCTAAATATCTATGAAAAATATACAAAGAAACAAATTTTGTATAGTAAATAAATAAATATATCACCACGGCATATTACCAACTGCTCGGTGTGCCAATCTGCTTTGTGCGATCTGGTATATACGTGCAAATCGCCGACCACAGATAATATAAAACCTACCTGTCGCCGACTGACTGTCAGAGAAATTGCAAAAGAGGTTAGCATCTAAATTGGGTCGTAGCAAAATTTGTTCTTCGTTTGATGACCGAGCAACAGAAAGAAAATCGAGTGGACGTTTGTCGGCAATTCCTTGAACAAGCCAATGACGATGGAACATTTATGCAAAGGATTATAAGGGGAGACGAATTAAAATTCGTTTTTAAATTAGATTTATTCGGCCCTTTTCATACTATTGATTATATTAAAGCAAATTCGTCACAAACCTTAAAGGCCATTTCAAATGAAGCTATCCAGGACTGCTTCGTGAAATGGAAACACCGCTGGGAAAAGTGTGCGAATAGCGGAGAGGAGTACTTTGAAGGGGAGAATGACCAATAATCTGTAAAATTAATAATAAAGTTTGAAAAAAATAAGTTCGGTTATTTTCTGAGTAGACCTCGTACACGGATTTCGGTAATGATGACATATACCGTGCGGGCGTTTACCAGGCGGCACCTCACGGGCACCACATGGGTCACTTTGTGCCATTTAAAATTCGAAATATTTGGCGTCGGTCAGGATCGAACCCGGTTCCCCAGATTTGCGGATCAGTTACTCAAGCACGCGGCCACGAGAACCCATATTACCCATGTTAAATCTCTATAGATACTTGTTATTTTATAAGATAAGCATATTGTTAATAAGTATGAATATTAAACTCATATAAAAATATAAAAATATTTATTTAGTAAGAGTAAAAAGTCTTATTTTATTGTATGAATAGGAAATTTTTTAGAGTATGCGCCAAAGGCGAATGCGTGGCATTTGGTATGAGTGAAATAATAGTATATACAACACGCTGTAATAAATGCTACCAACGAAATTATATCTACAGTAATCCTTTGTATAACACGATAGTTCGATTTCTAGAAAATATGCACTTATATATTATTTATTTTTACCACGTTGTTATATTAGATTTATTCTACTACCAAAGGAGTAAATTAAAAAAAAAAACAGAATTTTATTCTCTAAAATTCAATATATAAAACATCTCATAATGTAATTGTACGGAACAACGGAACAAATAATAACAATAGTAATAATAATAAAATAATAAAAAACTTTTAAATGCTTATGATGCGGTTTGTCGTGTTCACTCTGTATAATAGTTTTTTTTTTGTTTAAATTTTTGTAAAATTCAATTTTTCAAATCTCAAAATGGTCATAGCTCAACCTATATCATATAGTTGAATAATTTACTAAAAAATCGTTTAATTACTGCTTACTACAATAATTAATGATTACTAATAGCAGTAAATATATGGTCTATTAAAACAGGTGAAAAATGAACATGATTATTTTACGCTTGTGATAAACAGAAGCAATGAAAATACACTGATTACAAACAAGTCCGATAAGCGTAAATGGTGCCACAGTGATTTAGGCCGAATCGCGCAAGTCATGGACAAAGTGGTAGGTACACGACGCCCGCCGATGTCTTCGCTCGCTCAAAAAGGCAAAGTAATTTTCTTAATTATAATTATAGATAATGAACATCGTTTTCGCCTTTGATTATTGCTCGGTTGGGTTAACAATGCATCAGCGAATTGTTTATTGGAGCCGATTTAAATTGTAAAGCAACTGTTATGTTTTTTATTGTCCGCCGACAATCAAGATTGTGATGAATTTTTATGTAAATTGAGCAATTTATTCGATTGATCGTCTGAAATCTGAAGGTTTTATTCAAAGAAATCTGCTAGATAATAAATGATACTGTTTTGTTTAGCTACTTTTTACGTGCCTTAAATTTTATTTCTTTCTAATTGCTATTAATATTTACTTCCTCTGCACGTATTAAGTAAAATTACGCCTGCAACTGTCATCTATAGTCAGTTGGGCGGCAAAACGAAATGTTATAAATATTTCACTCACTAAAATATGTATCTGTATCCTCGGTGAAAATTGTATTGTTTGACATTTTAGCTGCAATAAAAACTTTTGAAACATCCATACTGAGAAGTTTTTACCTTCTATCACCTGTATGTAAGGAAAATATTGTTTTTGGTCAAAAAATTCGATAGTAAGTTTTTAATGGATACTGAAAGATAAGATAAGGAATTAAAGGATAAAGGAAATGGCTCGAGTGATAGAAGTTTCTAGATAGATACAAGAGAGACTATTACATTGGTTTGAACATGCCATGAGGAGAGATGAAGAATATATTGGAAGAAGAATGAATAGCTTAATAGTAGAAGATAGAAGAAACAGAGGAAGATCAAAGTTAAGATGGAAAGACTGTATTGCAGAGGACTTGAGAAAAAAGGAATTGAATGAGGACGACAGGCAAAACAGAAATGGGTGGAAGACGAAAATAAAAAACAGCGATCCTTAACGAATGGGAAAAGCTAAAGAATAAGATGTCAGTGTCAAATGCAATTAGCATAGTTTGTTTATGAAATAATTTTACTGAAAATATAGGATCTTTTACAAGAGAATTCATGTATGGAATTTGTACATAATACACAGGATTGACGGAAGGTAACGTGCTGGCTACATCAGATTTTTTAAACTTGTCACAGACTTTCCCCACATATTACGTTGCCGTCATTTTACTTAATGCTGTCTATCTCTTTTAAATGAAAAGATGTATTGAATGGAAAATACATCGGTCATCGTCTGGTTGAAAGGGAAGAGGAAGAAGAAAATTTGGAATGTTAACAGATGTCAAGGTGGGAGGGAATTAAGAAGCCGTTTTTATCATAGTTACGCATTTCAAGATGTGTTGTAGGTATTTCAACTAGCCACGGTGGGAAATTGGTTATTGTATTGGTGTCGATGCTTGGGATATTACAGTTCAAGGAGTTGAATAGGTTTGTGATATATGATTGGAATAGAAAATTGGTTTTTGGAGTTGTTGTTGGGCGTAAGGTATGAAATAGATGTGCAAAGATTGGGTGTTTATGTTTACTTGCCATATTAACGATATAACATGGTTCATTAGTTTCACAGTATATGCTTTTTATAGGGCTTGTTCTATATGCACCTGTTAAACATTGTAAAGTTTATTTATTTGGGTGAAGTGTAAAAGTCAGAGAAATATTATTATGTAATTAAAATAAATGTTTATTAACCGATAAATAATTAAGATTACGCCATCGTTCGAGAACGTTCTACCAGCGGCGGCGGTCGCATACGGGTGCGTCAGGTGAACGCGCGGTTGCAGTTCCTTATTTTATGGTATTGTCTGGACCTGGACTTGTATCTTCTTTTATTTTTTCAAGTACATATCTTAGTTCTTTCAAAGTAAAGGTTTCATTTATTCGCTAGTGAAATAGAGCAATATGACGTCTGGCAACGAAAATATGAACTAGTGCAAGGTAATAAGTTCCAGCCAAGGTAGCGACAAACGCAACGTTTCTGTTACTTACTTGACAAATAAATTATGACTGGAGCGAAATTTCCAGTATATCGAGTACTAAAAACAAAATCTAAAACTTTATCAAGTTTTTGTTGCTTTAACGAATGTAGGTAGGTACGTCAGTAGCACGTAGAAATACAGAAATTAGTTTCCATAATTTCCCGAAAACAAGAAATAAAATTCTATGAAAAAAATATTAGGGCAATTTGAGTTGATGGGCATAAGTTATGGATTCATATTTTACAAATTGAAAAGGAACCGAACAAAAATATGCGTGTGTGCTAATTACATCTTGTAAAGCAAGATTATATTTTGCCAGGTATAACTGTGTGATAAAAATGGGGTATTCAACCATTGCAAAGAAATAGTAAACTTTAATAATTATAAGATAGAAACTTTAAACTAAGAATTTTAGTAAAATGAATATTATGAAATATTTCCTCGTTGCATTCGTAATTAAAATACTTAATGTAAGTAAACGCGACGTCACTGGCCCGAATCGATTATTATCGTAAGGTTTCGAATAAATTCAGTTGATCTAAACCTACTATTCGTTGTTTTTGTTTGAATCAAATGAAAAACTATAGCAACACTACTATCATCCTAATGACATTCTCAAACTATTTCATGTTATTTGTATTTATTTTAAATATTTTATTTATTTTAAACATTTATCTTTATTTCTGTATTTATTACTAATTAATTTTACAAGGAAAAGAAGTTTTAATAAAAATAAGTGAAAATGCCTAATACAGATATCCCTAGAATTAACTCTTTTAGAAGCATAAACAACTTGGGCGTGTGATGTTACAAATAATTTCAGTTTTAGACATTGGAAAATACATATCTGACTTTCTATTTCGAATTTTAACAACGTGTTTTCATCAATACTGCTTATTTTTTATATACCTACCACATGCCTTTATTAAAATATTTTGTAATGAAATTTAAACTTGTAGACATGCCTGCACCAAGAAGACACACAAATCGTAAAGCTTATTCATTCATATTAATTTTCCAAAGACTGTAATAATCCAGTACTATATGGATTCAAGAAAACAAAGGCTTGAATCACGTAAAATCAAAATTCGAGAGAATGCTAAACATAATTTCTAGATGAAACGGAGGTGTTCGCAAAATTAAAAATATTACTCATACTAAGAACAATGACCGCTAGTATGAACAACTGATTAAGGGTGATTAGCGAGCATTTGATTAGCATTGTTTTATCTCTGTCTATCGTTTATGGATTGTTTTAGAGAAAAATGCTTCAAATAAAAGATGCGTACAATTAATTTTTCTATAATTCTTATTTGAAGTATTTTTCTCTAAAATAATCTATAAACGATTGACAGAGATAAAACAATGCTAATCACATGCTTGCTAATCACCCTTAATCACTGTTCATACTAGCGGCCAATATTACTATTTAATATTAATTATATTATTGTTATTTTGCACTTCAAAGGCCACAGCGTATGAAAATAGACAGTTGCGGTAAACGGCATATCTACCTTAGGCCGGCCATATTGTTACGTCACGTGCCTAGCTCTGCTTCTTCTTCACTCGCGAATAGGGTTGTTCGGTTCGTATCTGGTTCAATGTTTAAAGGATTTTCTTCTGATACTATGTTTTTAAACAACGATTAAAGTGTCAACTCGAACAAAGAAGATCCCAAGCTGATATGCTTTTTCTTTTTCTTGTTACTAAACAATTACATTGATAACTATAATATCATTGACTATGTAAGAATTCATATTCCAGCTTTTCACACACGTAATAGAACCTTGTTTTATGTACCAAAATGCAATACCAAAAATTATATGTATTCACCCTTGCACAGAGTCATGGGAAATTATAATCATTTGTATCAACATATAGACATATTTCATTTATCTTTAGCTCATTTCAAGGGTGTACTTCATAACGATACTACTCATGCTTTTTAATGTTTCTTAGGGTTATTTTCTATTTAATATTGTGTCTATGTACTGTTTAAATAATATGTTGTTGTTAATCAGTGGAAGCCTTTAATTGGGCAACTGTTGGCTTCCCAAATATTTTAAATAAAGAAATAAAAAACTACCGGTGGTTTTACCTTAAACCATTAATTTTTGTAGGCAAAACGTAGGTATAAATCTTTAAAAAATAAATATATAAAATATAAATTAGTATGTGATTTTATTGTTTGAATTTGTAATAGTATTATCAATATTTGGTTGAAATTATTTTTATTTTTGGCTGTACGGGTTTGAACTTTGGAATTTTAATCATCATTAACGTAAGGTAAGACTATTTACTCTACCCTTTATTTATTTGCTTATAAATTATAACTTTTGATAGAAACTAAGCAAATCTATATATTTTCAAATTACAAAATATTACAATCAACTTACAAAATCTTGTGGAATGTGAAATGTAACAACGAATAGAAAGTTTGTATGTTTTATAAAGATCGTACAAATTGTTCGCAAATCAAGTTAGACTTGGTTGTCAAACAGTCGTGATATTATTGCATAAAGCTATAACAATAAGCCGTACAACGATTTATGACTTCTTGCATGTCAAAATAATCACGATACTGAAAACAGGAATCAGGAAATATAAATGTTTAACGTTTTAAAGGTTGACAAATTGTTTTCTGTCAGAATTGCCGTTTTTAATGTCACCCAACAGTAGGAATATGCATATTTCATACATACATATTTTTACCTTCCGTCGCCTTTATAATAAAACCGCTTTTATGGAGCGCACTTATAGATTATTCTTATGAGGAGCGTGTTCCATAAAAGCGCTTTTATTTTAAAAGTACGCTCGGAATATGGGCAATTGTCTTTGATCAAAAAATTCGATGGCGAGTTTTTAATGAATGTTTTGGGGTCCCTAGAGTACAAATTTATTATTTTTACGAAATGTCTGTGTGAGCGAGTGTGCGTGCATGTGTGACGATCGTTTCGGCCACTCCAATACTATTCGAAAAATTACAAGTTTTTCGTATTCCTCATTCTTGCAAGTAAATGATTACTTGATTAGATTTTGATTACAATTAAACAACCGAAAGTACCTTAATTTGAAGTTTTTAACTGTTTTTCTTAAAAGAATAGTCGAATGTCATTTTTGACATTTAATGTTATTATAAATATTAAAGAATATTTTATGCTCTATATGATCTGATTGCATTATTGTCTTCATATTCAATGTATTTAGAGATAAAAATTAATTTTCATAAATCTTGTAATCTTTGTTGCATTAGCATGGAAACAGGTTTCAATAATTCAATATTACTAATTGACATTTGTCAGTGTCACGTACAATTTACACAATATGTATGTGAAATAATTTTAGTGAAACCCAACAAATTTTCCGTGTGGAATTTATATAAAATACAAAGAAATGACGGAACGTATTGTGCTGGCCACAACATAATTTTTACGTTAGTGTTATCAATCATTTAGTATATTTGGTATATAGGTGATTTGTGTGACCAGTTCAAATGATTTTTCGACTATTTTATTAACTAGTGAAACACTGAGTATACCTACTTTGTAGCTTCCCATTTGTAATGTTTAGGTAGTATTGTTAGTAACTTCGGATAATAAAATGCAAACATTTCTTTAATAGTTGAAAAGCCAAATTTCGTACATGAGGCTATTTCGTGATTTAGAAACTTTTAAACTAGTGGACTTTAGTATATTTCTTTTAATGTGAAGCAATTATGATAAAGTATGAAGCAGTAAATATGTTTAATTAATTTTAAAGGAAAACTATTTTGCAAGGAAGATATTTATAAATAAGTGAACTTAGTATAATAGAGTTCATGATCATTTCTTTGACATTTCAATCTGTAACATTAAGGTAACAATAGAGAAAACCACAAATGGAAAAAATATAGCAAAAGAAAATGGTCATTATTTACAAACTGTTCAAGTTGTAATTGCTCACGTTTTTGTTTAATTATCCTTTGTAGGAAATTGTACGAGGTCTGTTCAGAAAATAATCGAACTTTATTTTTGTAAACAGTATTATTAAATTTACAGATTATTGGTCCGTATCCCCTTCAAAGTACTCCCCTCTCCAATTCACACACTTTTCCCAGCGGTATTTGCATTTCGCGAAACAGTCTTGGATAGCTTCATTTGAAATGGCCTTTAAGGTCTGTGATGAATTTGCTTTGATGTCATCAATAATATGGAGATGGCGTCCTTTCAGCGTTGATTTTAATTCGTCCCCCGTTATGATCCTTTGCATGAATGTTTCATCGTCATTGGCTTGTTCAAGCAGTTGCCGACACACGTCCACTTCATTTTCTTTCTGTTGTTCGGTCATCAAATGAGGAACATTTTTTCTGCAACTCGATGCATGTTTAATTTTTTAGTTGAAATATCAGGGCATGCTCTGACAGTCAATTGGCGATTTTCACGCACCAAATTGTTGATTTTTTGAACGTGGGAGTCATCAGTTGAAGTCGACGGCCTTCCTGGTCGAGGATTCTTCAATTGCCTGACGACCACTTTTAAATCGTGAAAAACATTCGTAACAGTACGTACAGCCCAGAGCATCATCTCCGTAAGCGCTTCTGTGAAAGTTTTACCTAGTTTCGCGCAAAATTTACGTTGCATCGTTGCTCCAGAAAATCGCGCATTTCAAAAATCGCTACTAATAGTTAGACACGTTGCACTCAAATAACAATATCACGAAAATTAAACGATATATCTACAATCCAAGAACATGTGGTTACAGAGGAGGTTATGCGCAATGCAATGTTGCCAACCGCTTATCACTAAATATCTTTGTTGGCGCATAATTCAAAATGTTTGGTTATTTTATGAACAGACCTCGTATGATTTTACTTTAGAATAAATATTTTTGGAGGAAAAACATACAAGCTGTTGCATAACTTCGGGTACATGCGATAAAAATGAAAGTAATTCTTAAAGTTTCCAGTCATACATTTTTCGTGCTATTGACAATAAAATAATAATAATTTTATTTCTTCATTCTACGAGTATTGTGTAATTTAGGTTGTTAATTATATTAGCCCGTATTACTAGCTCACTTTTGTAATAAAATTATATCTTTAACCCTGTAGAAACGACAAATAAAAATATGAAATAAACTGCGCTTTTATATTATATCCTTATGAGGATTGTGCTCTATAAAAGCACTTTTATCATGAAAGTGCTCTCGTAATACGCACTATTGTTTTTTAATAGGAAATGGAAAATGTGCACTGTAGGTAAACTGCTTTTAATTATTGCGATTTTTTGAAAAATGATTTTTGATGCGTAATTAGCGTATCAAATAATATGTTCTTGTTACATATGTTTTTTTGGCCGTAGGACTCGTAAATGTCACAACCGGTGCAATAAGTGATTTGATTTAAAATTATTTGTGGAATTGATTAGATCCTTTCAAGAAGGCATAGGAAAATACTATTTTTTTCTTCCTAATATTTTATTATTATTCTGATGGTTTGTAATAATTGTCACTTTATATACCCATTTAGTATTTTTATAGAGTTACGAGACTATTAGTCTAGTTCGGCTCTTACATATAAAATGTTTAAATGATACAAGTATTTTACACAAAAAAAATACACAAATTAAATAAAGTGTCGAAGTCTTCGTTTGGGATGAGTTTGGTAATGAAGAACCCATGGCTGTGGAATGGTAGGCTAGATGATGCTTCCTGGTACTGGAAGGGCTTGTATATTCATTTGACTACTTGGAGACTTCAATTTATTTAAACGATGAAAGGATGACTTTGACAGCAGCCTGCAACAATCTTGGCAAAAACAAGAACAACCATACTCAAAATATTGTAATTATGAGTTACATACAGCGACATGTACTTTGAAGTATACCATACAGTTTGGCAAAACTGTTTTTCGCAAATAGTATCTTAGTCACAAGTTATTATATTTTAAAGTTTGGGTTTCTATAAAAACGTCCTATAATTATTATTATTACTTATTAGTTCATTGATGTTAATTTTCTTATATTTATAGGCCTATTCTGTAAAACATTCGCTTAACGAATGAAATCGTTATTATGTAAATCGTTATATCTACTTAACGATAATCGTTATTTTCGTATCCGTATTCTGTAACACATTTTAGAAAATAATACCTTTGGGACCAAGGTAAGAACTTTATTTCCTAAAACCAAATTATAATTTTAAATGAAAAATTTAAAATAATTCATATCACTCACAAAACTTCTACGTTAGATCAGTTCTGGTGGCAGTCAGCTGTCAGACTCTTTCTTCTTTTTGTGGACTATGCTGTAGACAAGTTGGGAAACTTGCGCTAAGCGCTAGGAATAAAAACTTATTAAATTAATTTCACATTACCTTGCAAAAAACTATAATATGACGGGTTTTTGAGATCACTATTCAACATGATAGCAATTTTATTTTGACATGAGTAAAAATACTGACGTATTGACAAAACGTTATGTAACGAATGATTTTTCCAGTCGTTAAAAAATAAGGATATCGTTATCCTTTTTTTCGTTATGTAGAATTAAATAATTGTTTACAGAAATTAGGCATCTTTTTTTCTCAAATTTTATTTCGAGAATATTGAGTTCTACGTCGTATTTTCTAAAATGGACTAGAATACAACGAAAAACATTAGGGAGAACCCCAAAACGTAAATATATAAGTTCATGGGTTTTTATTTGTAGCATTGTATTCTATTATATATTTTCTACACTAGACACCTGAACTATTAAAATACAAACTCCTTAGGGTTTATTTTTGATAATTGTTCACCCTAAAGTCAAAATGTTTAATTCTGTCATGACTTTAACATCAGAGATATCGATTTCTACTTCCGGTGGTGAAAAAATAAATATAACTATCAACTGAAAGGTCATGTACGCTGCCATCCAGCTTCATTTTCACCGTGCACTCTTGTATAAAATTTATGAGTAACGTCGCAAGAAGTTTTACGCACCAAACTGTGTTAAACAAAATACATAATATTTTAAATCAAATAATTTTCAGTAACGTCATTGGAGATTATATTAAATTATAAATTAAATTAATTTCGGCAATGATACGAATACACATAAATAATTGCAATAATATGTTTATTTTCATTTACATAAGTAATTATAAATATACTTCTTTAGTTTTACATTTTTACGATTTTATTAACTATGTGTGATGTGTATGTGTGTTCTACAGTTGCAGCTGTGTGAAGCCGATGTGCTCGTCTCGGCCCGAGACTCTCGGGCGGTGTCGATATTATTACTTGTAGTCCTGACCAGAAGTCTACAGTGTCCAACAAAATCTTCTCTTTGAATCTGATGAGCCTTGCAGCCTTGTGGAATCAACATTGTCTAGCCAAGGTTAGATACTTTTTCTTAGAAATTTTCTGTAATCTCGTCCATATTCCAGCTGTCAAATCTTTTTATTTTAAAGATGATCCCTGCGAAATTTATAGAACTAGAGCACCTTAAAATAGATAATTTATATCAATTTTTAAGAACTTTGTTGAGTGCTCTTATTTCATATTTTTATTTATCGCACCTACAAGCTTCGTTTATGGAAAACCTGGTGTACGAAAATATTTTTTTTCAAGTGGTTTAGAAATTACACAATGGTAAACGTATAATTACCACTGAAACTAGTTTAATGTAAATAAATAATAATATTAATGTAAATAAAGTTTTTAAGTGTGTCTCTATATTGTCCGTTTTTCAATTACTGTGCGTCTATCTTCATCAATATATCATAATAATTATATCATCATGATCAGTTATCGTTAGTTGAAGTAAGTGAAGTGCATAGCGACTCTTGTATTGTTACATAAATATGGAGTACAAAATCACAAATTAAATATGTAACACGAGGGGGAACGAGGTTCTAAGGCTCTGCTGGTGCACTTACTCTTTACCAACGATGACCATAATCTGATAATGATATATGATTGGGCTTATATGGACACTAATACTTTAATTACATTATCATTGTAGCGCGCGCCCACCAGACGCGCCTGAATGCGACTGCCGCCACTGGTAGAATGTTCTCGACCGATGCCGTAATCCTCGGTGGGATAAACAAACCCGTGTAAAAAGTTGAGCAATAACAAATAAATAACTTTTTATAATCTTTTCTAAATTATAGTTTCAGAAATAATATTTCAACTTGTTATCTTTGTTAGTCAAAATTCTGTTTAGAAATAGTTATCATCTTTTATTAACTGACTGTTTAGACTAGCTGTCAAAGATATTAGACAGTTATTTGTTGACAATTAAGTATAGAAGTTATTGCACGCCTACGTGCAGGGCTGATGTTTTGATATGGATGCCATATGAAACCCTCTTCATCCCCTCAGAGCCTCTCACGAAAGTAACTTTTTGTTTTTAGATAGTCGGTTTTAGATATTCATGTTGACAAGACATGGAGTCTGTCTTAGAATCTCAGCATGAAGAGATGGAGTTTGAGTTTTATGTTGCGCGCGTACACTAGTACGCAGGGTTAGTTAGAATAGGTGTCATCGTTGGAAAAGAAGTAAGACCAGCCAGCAGAAGCCTTTGTAACACCCCCCCTCGTGTTACACCCGTATAGACCTGTATAATTACTTCCGGTGGGCTGATTCATTGTATTCGATGTTATTGTCGCGTCGGAAAGTTTCAGAAGGACGCCACGCTATATAAACCCGTCGACGAAACCAGCCAACACATTCTGTTATAGACATATCGTCCAATGAACAGTTGGTGATATAAATAAATACTTTACGAGTTGTGAACATAAATAAATATAGTTATATAAATAAACATAGTAACATAAATATTGTTTAAATAAATAATCTTTTGAATGTGCAGTTGATTTTCTGCGCATATAGGTGATGAAAAGTAATGGTTCTCAGTTATAAATTCTAAAATCCATCATGTTAGTGTTGACATCAACAGTCTGGACATTTTTTTTAGAATTATGAAATGATTTTAATCACTGTATATGCAAAAGATATTTTAAAATGAGAGGTACAAAATCACCAATACAAAGCTATAAGAAAATACCTCTAGGTGACAGACAATATGACGTCACAGGGCAATTACTGTGCAATGGATCCATTGCACTTGTTATTGACATTTTCTCCTTCTTTAGCTTTTCCCATTCGTTAGGGGTCGCTATTTTTGATTTTCTTTTTCAACTCATTTCTACTTTGTTGTCCTCAGTTCCTTTTCTCTTAGTTTTTCGCAATAATGCCTTTCTATTTTTTCTCTGTTTCATCGACCTTCTATTACTAAGATGTTCATTCTTCTTCCAATATATTCTTTATCTCTCCTCATGACATGTTCAAACCAATGTAATCTTGTATCTTTTTACAAACTTATATCACTCGAGTCATTTCCCTTATCCTTTAATTCCTTACATATCTTTCCGTGTCTTCCCCAACATCTATCTCAACATCCTCATCTCTGCCACATTCAGTATCTTTTCATTGATACTGACATCTATCAGTTTGAATTATCTGAATATTAGCAGTTTCCATGGTTAGCATAGCTGGCTGATTTATGAAATTTAATTTCTTTATAATTTTCTAACTTTATATGCATTGAACACGGAGGAAAAAATAAATTGAACCGCATAGAGAATAAAATATTCTTTAATATTTATGATAACGTAAATTGTGAAAATATGGTATTTAACTCCGTTTCGAGAAACACTGTTAAAAACTTCAATTAGGAGTACTTCCGGTTGCCCAATTATAAACAAAATCTAATCAACTCTCCATATGGACGTACTGGACGTACTGAAGAGGAATACGAAAAAAATATAATTTTTTTGAATTGTGGTATTGGAGTTATTGAAGCAGAATTGTCATACACATACACACACACATACACACACACATACACACACACACACATACACACACATCCACATACAGACATCATCGTAAAAACAGTAAATTCGTAGTCTAGGAACCCTAAAACCTGCTTATTCATGTAAAACTCACCATCGAATTTTTTGACCAAAGACCGTAAGGAAGGTATCCGATAGGTGACGGAAGGTAAAAATGAAAGAAAACATATTTTACTACTTTAAAGAGTAGGTAGAATTCAAATTAGGATATATTATTTAATCCAAAGTACCCTAGTACAATGTATTGTACTTCAGTAAAAGAAACTGGTTCAATGCTTTCAAAACCAAAGAACAAAAACATGTAGCAATTGTGACTGGAATTTAAACATAAATTACACAATGTTGTTACAAATAGCAGAGTAGTAGTTCAGAATAAGTAAAACTACACCCGTATCTGACTTTCTGTGGAAAATTGTTCAAGTACAAAAATAAAACTCACACACCGAATTCAACTGAACTTTCTTACTTTCTTCCACTCACTATATCGTGAACTTTTCAGATTGCGGCAAGGAAAAATGTAAAATAAAACTTTACTTTTAGGAATTTAGAGTACAATGAAAAGGTTTATGTATTTATTTCGAACATTTCAACTAACTTGCTTCGTTTGTAGAAGAATCTTATGTTAATATTACTTAATATATATATATATATATATATATATATATATATATATATATATATATATATATATATATATATATATATATATATAATAACAATAATAAAAATAAAATGACGAATTGAACGATATACTTGGAGTGCATTTTTATTGAATAAATAAATTACAAAAACGTAAGAGAGAATGGTGTATAATTACCCTGCTAAGCCATGATATCAAGCAAGATGTGGAAACAGTGGAGATTATTAAGAATATTAAGTTAATTGTTTAAATAGTAGAATATTTTTATAAGATTCCATAATTTGTTACAAAAAAAATGATCAACTTGGTATCACACCCTACTTGATGTGGCTTACCAAGTTAATTATACATTACGTTTTTGTAATTTATTTTTTCAATACAAATTCACTTCTAACATTCGTAATTTTACATTGATTCCAAATATATAAAAATGTCATTTCCGGTTAAACCGGAAGCGTCACCATCATGTCAAATACCATGATTTGTGAGCCCGTAAACCCTGTTTACAAATGTGGAAAGATAATTAAAAAATTATAAATAAAAAAGTCATTTTAAGTGGTTCGTTTTTCAGTGTATATATATATATATATATATATATATATATATATATATATATATATATATATATATATATATATATAAATAAGATATAATAACTTTATTGACAAACGTTAAAGGGTATTCTGTCACATAACCAAAAGATTACAAAGAAAAATATTCGGAAAACAATTACAGAATAAAGATTCAAAAATTTATACAATACTTTTAGTAATGTAGCATTACAGAGAATAAACTAAAACAAATTAAACTAAACTAATTATTAATTTAAGCAAAAAATATACATAAAATTTGTAAAAGATCAAATCGTGTAAAGTTAAGCAAATATAAAAATAGAAATGTATTAACAATAGAAGAGTAAAGTAATAGGGTATATATACATATACAGGTGTAACAAACAGCTAAACGAGCTCCCTCAAATAATTTTTATATTATAAGAAAATATTATAAAGCAACCTTATAGAAGACCAAGGGGGACATCTGATTTGAGAAGAAAATATTTTTTTAAACCAGTGGTTCTCAAGTTACAATACAAAGTTATATTTTTTTAAATGGGTTGGTCATTACAGGCAATTTTTAAAAATTATAATTTTAGTCAATCTAATAAATTGTATGCATATTTTAAATGTCTACTATATCCTAGTTTCGCAGAACTAATATGGTTAATAATATTGCAACTGATTAGGAAAGTACGTGCAGACACTTTCTGAGTATAAAATTTATTTAATTACTCTTATCGAACTATATTTGTTTCTCTTTTTTTTAAGTTATAAAACTCATAGTACATACCTGCGGCTCATGTTGCAAAGTTCAGCCTCCTAAGTTATAGTCATCAATCATTGCGTACTTGTTTAATAATATACTATACCTACTTACATTACAAACAAATTAATTTTTCATTACATGCTTAAAACCAATAAAAAAAATTGACTACTTGTTATTCATCATTTTTTCCTCCCGCTACCCTTGGTAAGGGAGGTATAGGGATCGTGCTAAAAATCGCATATCGAGATTTTGGTAAATGATGTCTGTGTACATGTGTGTATGTGTGTATGCGCGCGCGTGTGTGTGTGTGTGTGTGTGTGTGTGTGTGTGTGTGTATGTGTGTGTGTGTGTGGATCCTCTTTACGCTCTAACTCAAATGCTATTGTTCAGAAAATTTTGAAACCTTGTATTTTTACCGTGCTCTTATATGGAAAGATGATATTAGATTTTGGAGTAAACCAGATAATCAGAAATGGTACTTTACTGGAAGCTCAAAATAATTTTTCTTTGGAAAATACCTTTAAATGTTATTTTTTCGAGATTTGTTATTATAAAAATTAAAGTTTTTTAAATTTTCTAGAGCTTTGCGTTAATACTTTTTGTATATATTTTATGGATAAATTTATAAAATTATCTATAATTTGTTCCCGGAGCCTACGCTTTAAACACAACTTCATGGTTACACAGTTCAGATCTCAAATGTATATAACTGACAGATATGTCACTGTCAACAAACTAATGGCACTGTTAACAAACTAATCATTTCAAATAATAATAGTAAAGTTTTAAAAAGAAAATAGTAAATGGAATGGGTGTGGCAATCTGCTTTGTACACAGATTTCGGTAACAATGATGACATATTTGTACCGTATTGTATTCGGTCTGCTTTGTACACAGATTTCGGTAACGATGATGACATATTTGTACCGTATTGTATTCGAAATATTTGGCGTCGGTCGGGATCGAACCCGGTATTTAAATTAAATTTAATATAAAGTATTTACTAGTGCTGTCAAGAACCGAAAAAATTTGGAACCGGGTACCCGGTTCCAAAACTATCCGGGTACCCGGATACCCGGGTAGTGGAACCGATTTTCGGTTCCGAGTAGTGGAACCGATTTTCGGTTCCGAGTAGTGGAACCGATTTTCGGTTCCGAGTAGTGGAACCGATTTTCGGTTCCGGTTCTGAGTAATGGAACTGATCTTCGGTTCCGGTTCCGGGTAATGGAATCGATCTTCGGTTCCGAATAGTGGAATTGATTGTCGGTTCCGGTTCTGAGTAGTGGAACCGATCTTCGGTTCCGAGTAGTGGAACCGATTTTCGGTTTCGGTTCCGGGTAGTAGAACCGAATCAGATCCGAGTTATGGAATCGATAATTAGAATATTCAATTATAATTTTAAATTAGCTTCGCTATTCTTAAAAAATCTGATGTGGCCAGCACAATACCTTCCGTCAATCCTGTGTATTATGTACAAATTCCATACATAAATTTTCTTGCAAAAGATTATAAATTTTTGGTATTATGTGATTATTATATATTGATATTATACCTTTCTCGGCAACTGAATTCCATACTCCTGATACTCCTGATAACAAACAAACCACATGAAATAAGAAAATTATGAAATTTTGATTGAAAAATTATAACACTTGTCAGTTATGGAGATAATTAATTGCTGTCATTTTGACATGGGTAAAAGTCATGTTACTGTACGCGCCCCATACATAAATTTTCTTGTAAAAGATCCTATATTTCCAGTAAAGTTATTTCATATGCAAATTGCACTTGACACTGACATCTTCTTCTTCTTCTTTAGTTTTTCCCGTTCGTTAGGGGGACGCTATTTTTTATTTTCTTCTACGGTACCATAATGACAATTAGGGGTCATAAAATTGAAGGCATCGAGGGCAAAGAATGGATATTTCCAAGAATTTCACTTTCCTCTTGCAATAAGTGCAAATACTAATATTTTTATCAACATTTTTTAAATGTTGCCATACATAAATACGTTTGCTCATTTTTCTACCGATAACTATGAGTTATAACACAATTGAACTGAACTTAAGATAAGATCTGAAGATTAAATAAATCGAAAGGGGCGCTTCAAAGTACAAATCCTATACAAATTGAAATAAAGACACCAGTCGGGGAAAGTGTATAAGTGTACTCGTATACCTGCTTTTTGGTCGTTTGTAAGAGAATTGCATTATATCAGTTTATCAGAATTTCTGATACCAATTTTCCTAAATTTTTATGCCTGATTTGTTTCTACTTTATTAATTGTAAAAATTATCTTTCAAAATAATGAACTTGTTATTCATAATAATAACATATTGATTCATAATACATACCTACATCTAAGTCGGGATTGTAATAATGTTTAAAGATCTGAAAAGTTTCCGAGATCGATATTCATATATTATCAGTTTCATAATCAAGATTCACCCTGTTTCGGTCCCAGAACCGAAAGCAGATTAGTTTTGATTTCACAATCAAGATTCGATCTTTTTCGGTCCCAGAACCGAGAACCGATGAGTTTCGATTCCAAGCCCGAGAACCGATGAGATTCGATTCCAGAACCGATGAGATTCGATTCCCAGAACCGAGAACCGATGAGTTTCGGTTCCAAAACCGAGAATCGATGAGTTTCGATTCCAGGCCCGAGAACCGATGAAATTCGATTCCAGAACCGATGAGATTCGATTCCCAGAACCGATGATATTCGGTTCCAGAACTGAGAACCGATGAGTTTCGGTTCCAGAACCGAGAACCGGGTAGTTTCGGTTCCAGAACCGAGAACCGGGTAGTTTTGGACTCGGAACCGAGAACCGGGTAATTACACATTCAAATAACCGGGTACCCGGGTAATTTTGGAACCGGAATCGAACCAAACCGGAACCGGTTCCCACCACTAGTATTTACATGAGTAAAAATTAAATTAAACGAGAGGTATTGTATTGGTTACATCAGATTTTTGTAAATAAAATTCAGTTAGGTAATGATTGTACATTGTATATGATTGTAAATTCTGGTTTATCCTAAAGCTAATATAAATCTCATATTTCAAAAACGTATGATGTAGAATAAAGGTATACTGGTACATTAGAGTTTAAACTTGTTTTAATATAAACTGTCAAATTTGATGACAAACTTAGGTACAACTGGATCTAGCTAAACATCTGTGTTTTGACTGTGAGAGAAAGTTTTTATTCTCGTATTTCGAAAAATTATTGTTGGTATATAAAATATGGATTCACAGATATATATGATAAAGAGATGTTGGAACTAGTAAATGTTGTAGATCGATACCTAGCTCCCAAAGTATTTCGTCTTCGTGTGCATTTTATTTTAAATTTATGTTAAGAAATATTACACCCTACACAACGGTATAAAGACTTACATACATTAATTATGTTATTGCATTCTAAAACATTTGTATTTTTTGGCCAAGTTGAACAATAAAGTTCCATCTTTGGCGCTAATGTTAGCTACCCTTACGCTACACAAAAGATATTTACAGATAAAATTTAATCCCGATTTAATAAGTTTTATTATTTCGTAATTTAACAATGACTTACCATTTTTATTTATATTGATGTTAAAGAAAGTTAACATAATATGTCAACTTCCAACATCTTAGAATCACTCTGATACTTCAAAACTTCCCAATGGGTTCTACGTTCTCCATCATAGTATCAAATTAAAATATGGATCATTTATACTACAAATAAAATTGTATGATAGAGAGAGACTTTCAAAGTTTTAAAAAAGTTTGAATTTTTAAAATATTCGAGTTTTTAATGTCATTAACTTACCTTTACATCTACATCACATATATACTTTTTCCAAATTCTTACTACTTTCAAACCTGCTATCGCCTTTTTGATTCCGGAATCCATTTTGAAGTAAATGAATGCAGAAAATAACGATACAACGAAAGTAAACCAACTAACACATGCTTGAATTTACGATGTCCGGTGCGTGAAATTTTGGAAAATCTTGTTCTGATTCGTGAAAAAATATTACAATGCTGTTCTGGTTATATCGTTTGAAAACTAAAACTAGTTGCCACGTTTTTTAATTAATCCTTGCGCCACTTAATCTTTCTTTACTCTCCGCAAAAACGAATCTACTACCTATTATTCTGTTGCGTGTCTCACTGAACCTTGTTGTATCTTAAAATATATTACATATGTCTGTGATAGCCTTTGGGTCGGGGTAAGCGAAAATGTACTCTCTGTCTATACGATGTATGCGTAACTGTTTGGCGGAATTTGGGCTGCACGCACGTCGGGCACTATTAAGAAATCTTTTGACCGCGCGTCATAGATTTTTCCCTCTCGGTAAGAGAGGTATTGGATTCATGCTAAAAATCGCATATCCAGATTTTAATGATTAAGCACGTTTTAAGGACCGTACAATCCAATTTTAATATTTTTACGATGATGTCTGTATGTGTGTGTGTGTGTGTGTGGATGTATGTGTGTGTGGGGATGTATGTGTGTGTGTGTGTGTGTGTGTGTGTGTGTATGTATGTATGCATGTATGTGTATGTATGTATGGGGGTCGGTTGGAAGGACGATTTCTCAAAAACTATAATACTTAATATCTGTTTAACTACGTATTTCTCAATCGGACATTACTGGGAAGAGCTGAAAAGGTTTTGTTAATAATTGGATAACCGGAAGTAGCAGATTCTTATAAAAATCAACTAAATATTATTTTTTGAATTTTTTTATTCTTGATTGTATTAAAGAAGAGTAAATTCTCTCTCTGATACATATAAATATTCTATTATATCTTTTATAGATTTAGAGATAAAGAAATATAAGTTATATAATAATCTATTGTGATAAATCTCACAGCCCAAATAATGTCATGGAAACTAATTGAATAAAATTAAAATGTTTGTAACTGACAGATAAATGTCAGTGTCAAAACTCTAGAGACATTACTAAAGATTTTTTCTGGGAAGTTTATTACTGGTTAAATATTTAAAATTATAGGTATATTACATATCCTTCAAAAATACTGTCAATCCTGACAATGAATTGGAAACATTTCGAAAAATTAGAAGAGAACAAAATTTCTTCATAAAATGAATTTAAAATTAAACAATCTAAATATAAGGAATAGATATATAAGTATAATTTTTGGTGTAGAGTGTAGGTATACAAGACATATTAAATACAATAGGGCGCGAGGAGTCATGGGACTTTGTTGGCCTTGACAAGCAGACATGGGGGCCCATGTCAGAATGATATAGTAATTATGTATATAGATGTCAAATATCATAATTTTTCATTCTAAATTTAGTGATTTTCCAATTCCATGTGGTTTATTTTCCTCGACAAGTAAATTCCACACTCCTGGTGACAAATTAACTACGTGAATTTAGAAAATCTTGAAATTTTTAATGAAAAATTCTGACATTTGACATCTATGTACATAATTACTAATTATCATTCTGAAACGGGCCCCCACATCTGCTTGTCAAGCCCAACAATGTAACATGACTGTTCGCGCCCTATACTTGTGTAACCAAAAAAGGAAGTGGCGAGAGGTATTGTGCTGGCCACAACAGATTTTTTCAATTGGACTGATGGCATAAAATTATCTTTTCTGATTTTGTTTATACCAAAATGATTCTCGGTTATTTGTTAGATGACGTTGGGGTGAAAGAGGGAATATGGCTTGTATTCGTGTGCCACATACGGCGCCTATAAAAGGCATTATAGTCTGAGATGCAATATCTTATAGCTAGAAATCTCGCTTAATACGCATTTCCAGTACTCTAGATAATCAGCGGTAAATTAGTGAAATTCTAGTACCGGAAGTTGCTCGCCATATGTAACTTAATCCGACAGTCTTATTTCAGCAAGACAATGCAAGACCACATGTTGCGAGAAGAGTACTGACATTTTTTAATCAGCACAGAATATCAATTCTATCATGGCCTGCTCGTTCTGAAGACTTGTCACCAATTGAAAATCTGTGGTATATCTTAGAGAGATCAGTGAGGCGTTCCCAGCCATTGGTATAAATGCTGGAAGAAATGTGGATTGCAGTTGAAAGAGGATGAAATAAAATACCGCAAAATGTTATTCACCACCTTATTGAGCGCATGCTTTGGCGTATAGTAGCGGTAATTCATGTGCGCAGAGTATATAGTTCTTATTAATTTTCTCTTGTTCTTTACTGTTTAGAGTTATGAAATTAAATTGCTTATTATCCATGCATATTTGCAATTATTCACAATGAATGTCAAACATTATCATATGTTTCTATAAATGTTGAAACAGATCAATTTATGTGACTCAATTTATTAGCGAACTTTGTTGTTTGGGAACATAATAAGCCTATTATCGGAACATGTATGTCATATAATATTAAAAAATAGTATTACGGCTAAACTAATACTAAAAATTAACATTTTCTAAAACTACAGATCACTTTCAATTTAGTTGAAGTTTCATAAAAAAGTAAAAAAAAAAACGTAATTTGTATCAGCATAATTTAAATGCCTCGGAGTTCCCTTATCCTTAAATCGAGCCATGATTATTGGAACAAAATAACAGACACCTGTTCAAGTAGTTGCTTTTTTCGCCGCTGGACATCGTGTTCTCAATAGGAGGTCTTTATTTAAAGTCTCGATTAAGTTATCTCCTCAACTATATCCCATATAAACAAATATTCCATCAAATCGTAATAGTGTGTTCCACCCACCTGAGCAAACCTTCATCTTGAACATCTCTATCCTTCATCAGAGTATGACCTGGAGGTCGAGTGCTTGCGGATGTAGCGGCATAGACCGCACGACGCAGCAGCGAGCGGCCGAGCTAGGGCCAAGTCGTGCGCATCAGCCTCATTCATATGCCACGACAACCAACACGGATTTATTCGCGAACCTCTTATTTATTGCTGTGTACGTGCAGATGTAGATGGAGATGTGATATCAATGAGAGGAATACTGTATTTGCTTTATCTTTGCCTAAAACTCCCGCATGCCTCGGTACCGATTAGTGTTGCCGAGCAAAACCAAGACCAGTCTTGGTCTTGTCTCGTCTTGTCTTAGTCTTGTGACAAGACCATCATTTTGATCTCGACTAAAACGTCAAGACGAGACCAGTATCGAGTCTTGTTGAGAAAGTCTTGAAGTCTCGATAAGACTCTCGACTTCAGTTATTCAGTATTTTTTTAAATGTATTTTCTAAAAGTGCTTCAAAACTTAAACAAATAAGTAATTCTAAAATATGATAGTAAATTTCGCAAATACTTATATATTTGAATACAGATGTGAGGTGTGACAAAAATAGAGCGACTCACAACGTTAAAAATAGGACAACATGGTTTCAAAATATGAATTCATGTAAGTAATTGTATTTGATTTTGTGTTATTCTTTGTGAATCGGTGTGTAAAGATTTGTAGATCGACATATATACTGTTTGAGATTGATTTTGTGAATTAGAGATTAAGTCTTAGTGACCTGTAGAACAACGCGTGAGTATCAATTTAAGTACTTAGTGACACTATCTAAATTTTGATTGAATGATTATTTTTTTAATCCGTTTTGCTCGTGTCCTTCTATCCCAGGACTTTTAAAATACGGATAGTGGTGGCAGCGATTCCGCTACCTTTGACCTTAATAGTTTTTGTAGTAATATAGTGTTTTTCTTTCAGGTCAAATAAATTTTCATATTGTGCTGGACTAAGCAATGTTAAACGCTACCCATCTCGATCACATATTTTTGTTTTCAGTACCGTACCTGTTACAACTTTCGGTAGTTACCGGTAATATATCTGTTACATTTGCCTTAGTTGTCAACCTGTAAATACTCAATAATAATTTACCGTGTTACAATTGTTTTAGTTAATTGTTTTATTTCAAGGCATAGTCATGGCTCATTATTCTCTTTTCGAATATGTGTATAAAAAAGAACCCGCCATTTTACTTTTTAATAATGTAACATATGGATTATTTTACATGACTGTAAAGAAAATTTGATATACTTTTCAAATTTGTAAAAAAATATAGTATGTTCCATTTGAATTTTCAAGGTTGATATTAATTACTAATAAACCGGAAGTGCTATAATGAATGTACATCCGTCATCAAGTAGCCGACATATTGCTGTATAAATCATGTTATATGAAAGAAATTACTAACTTAATAAATAAGCGAAATATTTGCTGGGTACATTAAAATATAACACCTGTATATTATATTTATTTTATCTCTATTAGTTTTATATAGATAGCCAAGAAACAATAGAGTTCATGATGTGACATAAACTGTCATGCAATCTATAGGTATATGATTTGTAATATTTAAATAAAGAACATTACATTAGTTCAACAGCAGCATTGTCGCAGTGAACATTAATACGCTTCGCAATGTTCTTAGAAGTATGAATTTTAAATTCAAAAAAATTAATAAACGTCAAGTTTTGATGGAAAGTACAGTAAAATTTTTGAAAGATGTCCGATCAAGGGCACCTGTATCACGAACGAATTAACAAATAGGCATTCATTTATCTCTTTCTTTTGCAAAGGCTGTAAGAATGTGTGATAAGGATGGATATAATACGCTTGTCTTTCAAAAATTCATATTGTTTCGACTAAGTTAGGACATTCCATTTATAAACGATGCTCGTTGTTGATAATACTTTCGCTGTAACGTAAGTTTATTTATTAATTCAGATACATTACCTGGATTCATAGCCGTACGTATAACGTTATATTCTGTCAGTCACTGACACTGACATTGTGTCAGTATCTTATTTTTAACATATTTGGTTTTACATTTGCTTATAAACTTACTAGTTGACTTATTTTTGAATTTTGAATGCTTTTCCTGTAATATATATTTTTGTAATAATAAAATAACAGTAGTATCTTACGTACCCTCATAAAAACTAAGCAAACGACACTACTGAATTTGTCATGATGGGCGGAGCAAAAATCTGAATTCATACAATTCGTAGACAACCTTGATCGGACATCTTTCAAAAATTTTACTGTAGACGAATATGTTAATGGCACAATCAATATCTAACAGAATTTAAAAAAATTCTTGAAGAGAATCGCCCAATTATATATCTGGACGAAACGTGGTATGACACACATGTCACTGTATCTAAAAGCTGGACTGATGGCAGTGAGAATTGTTTTGCAAATATTCCAGTTTCACGGGATAAACGATTAATTTTACTTCATGCCGGAAGTGAGCAAGGATGGGTGAACGGAGCTTTACTTTTATTAGATCACAACATGAGAAACGCGTGTCTGGATTATCATGATAATATGTCGTCTGAAATTTTTGAAAAGTGGTTTTGCGATAAATTTTTACCCAATATTCCAGATAACAGTGTAATAATTATGGATGACGCCAGCTATCATTCATATAATACAAATACCAACTAAATCTAGTACTAAACCGAAATTCAGGAATATTTGTACCACCATGATATATTTTTCAAAGAAACCTATACTATAAGTGAATTATTGGAAGTATCGCAAACAAAATTTGTTAAAAAACGTAATGTGCGATGCTATGACTGAAAAATAGGGGCATACAGCAAAAAGATTACCACCGTATTACTGTGTACTAAATTCAATTGAGTTAATTTGGTGACAATTAAAAGGAAATATTAGGAAAAAAACAATGTTAAACCGTCTTTAAGAGATGATGTGGAATTAATAAAGAGTGAAATAAACAATATTAGTAACACAAGTTGGGCTAATAGTGTTCGGCATGTAATGGACATAGAAAATATTTATTTAAGATTCAGTAATACACGAATGATTTTATTATAAATGTTGGACAGTCAAGGAATGGTTCTGATGTAGACACTGATGATGATATTGTTGTTGATCAATTATTATTATTTTGTCAATAATGATTTTTTTTTGTTATTAATATTTTTTTGTCAATTATGAGGTTTTTTTGTCAACAAATGTTAGGTATCGAAATAAAATATTTCGTTTCCTTTTTGATATTATTTGTATCGCTTACTTACAAGCTCTTTTGGTTCATAATCGCTTACACGACGATTATATAGACTATATACGTAGAGAATTGATTTGGAAAATTTACAATTTGTACCGATTTTTCTAGGTATACTTATGAGAGCCGTTCTTGTTAATATTGCAATATCAATAACACAATTCATAAGAAGACCCTGATTTTAACAAAAAAAAATCTCTATTATACTTAATATTAAATATATGAAAAATAATTTTATCACGTGGAAAATTATCAAGAAATAGTGGAATATGACCCAAGAGTAATAGTATCCAGTGAAACAATTTGTTAATGGTCGTTCTTACAATGCATTTTTACTAAGAAAATTTCCACAATGAGTACTTCTCAGGTCAATTCTCTGTATAGTCGTTGTGTAAACGATTGTGAACTGAAAGAGCTTGTATACCTTGTTCAAAGATATTTCGTTATGGCTTTAACTTACTAAGACTGTGGTGAACCGCACACAGCAAGAGATTCTACCCGTTGGCGCTCAGGGTAGGATTGCAAAATATTTAAATTCGGAAATCTCTAATCTCTGTGCGCATTACGTATTTCGGATTTACTTGACATAAAAATGAATTCGCAAAATTAAATTAAATCTTTCACTATTACTAGAAATATAAGATGAGAAGAATCGTCCTTGGCCGATATTAATACATATTAGGGAAACTAAGATATCAAAGGCATACCTAGTGAGTAGGTATGTAAATGAATTTAAAAAAAATTAAAATCAGTAGTAATACTAACTTTCGTACTGAGGTCAACAATATACGTATTTAATATGTGGCGACCATTTGAAGAAGACAATACTGATGTTTTACCAGTTGAAAATTGTGACAAAATTATTAAAAGTAAAATTAAATTGGGAAATATTTAATACATACCTGTCCTTGCACCCCTATAAATCAAGCTTAAATCCCTAACAATAGACCCGCTGAGAGGGCCATAACGAAATATACGAACAAGCTATAAGTAAAACCTATTTTCTGTTGCTATAAGTTCACCATAAGCGGTTTTCGCTATTGTAGTCGAAATTGCAGGGATTATAGAAGCCAAAGAAATGAACTTGAACTAAACTATAACTGTTTCTGCAGTTTTGAGGAATTACGGTAAGCAGACAAGAATAAAATAATTTCGGATAAGATGAGATAATCGACGCAGTCCTCAACGCACATTGATGAGTGAAATAGGCGGTGGATGATTGCCTACGAGAAAACATTTGAATTCTAGACGCTACAAACCGAACAAAGTGCGAATAAAAGGACTCTGTACGAGAGTACAGCCCGAAGAAAAACGATATTTAAATGTTATAAACACAGATGTGAATGAATATGATCTCCGCAATGCAACGTAAAATACAGAAAAATTATATTTCATCGAAATAATGAGTAATGATTAAGAAAAATATACGAGAATCTTTTAAATTTTGATCTGTCATTATTATAGAGGTGGCAAGTCTACGTTAAAGGACTTAAATTTGTCTCATATAAACTAAAGTAACATTGAACTGCAAAAAGCTATCAAATTCTTCTCAAATAAGTTGTAAATATTGACAAAATTATACATTGATTTAAGAATAAACGGAGTGCAATCTATCCATCATTTTATTAAGGGTCAGTTTTACAATCTCTGGTTTAAATTTTAACTGTTAGTTAAATAAACAATATTGAATCGGATTATTGACAGCAATGATAAATATGTCATTTGACAGTTCATTTCGTTGCAATTTTGTTTATTTAACTGACAGTTAAAATTTTAAACAGATTGTAAAACAGATCTAAAGGAAATAAATGTGTTATTTAGATACAGCATGTATGAAAAAGGAAAATGTAAAAGAAGATATGTAAGAATAGACGCATATTTCCAGATATGTACATTTTAGACCGCCCAAAATTAATGTTTTTACTAGAATATGAAGAGAAAGTAAACAAGAACATTGTTCAAATTGAAAATTCTTGTTACCAGCCTAAAATTTAGATATGGTAAACTCTATTTTGTAATTTATTGTACATAATTTATAGTAAAATATCCTATAAATTTTGTAAATATATGTGAAAATTATTTTGTGTTGAGACATCCTCCTATTGAATAATAAAGAAGTTTATACGATTTTTTTAAAATGAAATTCATATTTTATTTTTGATTTAAAAAATACTTAATTTTTTCTCTTTCGAATGGTATAAAGATTATTGTATTTTAAATTTATTTTATCCCTCAAACCTTAGACTTTTAGATATTTTTTATCAAATTTCTTATTTATTTGGAAGAATCTAATAATTATAATATGCCATATTAGTTATTTAATTTAAATATACTATTCTATGTTGACTGAAAATTAAATACATTAATTTAAAAATATAGAATTAAAATTAAATTATGAAGCGAAGCAGGAATAGAATAAGTTACATAAGTTTGAAAAACTGATGAAAGTCTTCGCAAAAAATAACAAATTTCACGAAGAATATAGAAAAATCTATGATTTGAAGAGCAAAATAAATTTAAAATTTATACCATTTGGAAGAGGAAAAAATTAGTATTTTTTTAAAGCAAAAAACGAATATGAGTTCCATTCAAAAAATACATATTTATATTATATCTCGAAAATTTACCTATAGAAAAATTATTTTCTTACGCCACAGAATGAACAATAAAAATATCTAACATTTTTATTTGAAACATTTTTCTTGAATATTGATAGTTTAAATGTAATTTCAATGAAAAAAACTGATGTGGCCAGTACATTACCTTTCGTCAACTCTGTTTTATTATGTGCATATTCCATACATAAATTTTCTTGCAAAATATTCTATGATCTGGTAAATTACTTGACTGGGATGGATGATGAAGGATAACGATATTTTTGGAATTCAGTCAACTTTATCTCATTCCCGACTATTTCGACACCACATGTGTCTTCCTCAGGGGATGAGTTTTCTTAACTGTTTGTTGAAAATAGTGAAAATCTTTTGTAATTTAACAAAATATATAAATACATGGAAATTGTGTTGTCAAAAACGAACAATATTTTAACTGTTAAATGAAATTTAACAAAGTCACAAATAATAAAAAGGTACACTTGTACAAAAGTTATGTAAAAAATCTGTTGTGGCCAGCACAATACCTCTCGCCACTTCCTTTTTTTGGTTACATAAGTATAGGGCACGAACAGTCATGTTACATTGTTGGCCTTAACAAGCAGATGTGAGGGCCCATTTCAGAATGATAATTAGTAATTATGTACATAGATGTCAAATGTCAGAATTTTTCATTAAAAATTTCAAGATTTTCTAAATTCACGTAGTTAATTTGTCACCAGGAGTGTGGAATTTACTTGTCGAGGAAAATAAAACACATGGAATTTGAAAATCTGACATCGGCCCCATATCTGCTTATCAAGTCACATGACTGCTCGCGCGCTAATGAATTTAACATTTCTTGTATACCTACACCCTACACCAAAAATTCTGCTTACATCTATTCCATATATTTAGATTGTTTTAAATTTAAATTCATTCTATGAAGAAATTTTGTCCTACTCTTCCAATATTTCGAGATGTTTCCAATTCATTGTCGGAAGTAACAGTATTTCTGAAGGGTATGTGTAATATACCTATAATGTTAAATATTTAACTATTAATACAATAAGAAATAATATAATGTATGTACTTCCCAGAAAAAGTCTTCAGTAATGTCTCCGGATTTCTGACACTGACATTTATCTGTCAGTTACAAATAATTTAAATTCTCAACTATTTTCCATAGCATTCTTTCGGCTGTAAAATTTATTACAACAGATTATTTTATATATTATATTTCTTTTATCTCTAAATCTATAGAATATATAATAAAATATTTAAATGTATCAGACGGAGAATTTAATTTTCTTTAGTATAACCAAGAAAAAATTTCAAAAAATAATATTTAGAAGATTTTTTTTCAAGAATCTTCTACTTCCGGTTGTCCCATTGTTACCAAAGCCTTTTCAGATCTTCCCATGAATGTCCGATTGGGAAATACGTAGTTAAACAAATATAAAGTCTTATGGTTTTTGAGTAATCGTCCTTCCAACATCCCACACACACACACACACACACACACACACACACACACACATACACACACACACACATACACACATATACACACACACATCCACACACACACACACACACACACACACACAGACATCATCGTAAAAATGTTAAAATCGGATTGTATGGACCTTAAAACGTGCTTATTCATTAAAATCTGGATATGTGATTTTTAGCATGAATGCAATACCTCTCTTAGCGAGAGGTAAAAAGTAAAAAAAGTAAAAGAAAGTAAAAAAAAGTAAAAAAATAAATATTCACGTGTTATCATTATCACCCTTAACGGCTAGTCATAGCTTCTTCTATCTACTATTACAAGCTGTTCATTCTTCTTCCAATTCATCTCTCCCCATGACATGTCTAAATCAATGTAATCGTCTCTCTTGTATCTTTCTAGATACATCTATCACTCGAGCCATTTCCCATATCCTCCCATTCCTTACCCTATATTTTCGTGTCTTCTCCAACATCCATCTCAAAATCCTCTCTTTGCAATATCCATTTTCTTTTCATTGACACTGATATCTGTCAAATAAAATTTTCTTAATATAGTATATGTGTAGAATGTACCTACCTGTATCAGTAGAAGTGAAGAATGATAAATTAGTAAACTGGACAAACTCAAAATAAACTTTATATTCAATATTATGAATCTTTATTTTATTTTATTGACAGATATTCTTTTCATATATCACAACTCATATATTTTTATTTTTTATACATTCTAGATATATATTTACAATATTAATTGTTTATTTATATTCAACACTTCTCCTCAATTAATATTGTAAACCACATCGTTCTCGTAGCGTCTTCAGTTTTGGTCCAGATAATGGTTTTGTTAGTAGGTCTGCAATCATTTGGTCGGTTTGACAATAAACACACTGTATTAAATCCTTTTCAACATAATCCTTAACATGATGAAATCTAACATCAATGTGTTTTGCACGATTAGTAAACCGTTGATTTTCTATTAATCGCAGACAACTCTGATTATCCTCGTATATAATAGTGGGATTCTTTTCACATTGATTCAACTCTTGTAGTATTCTTCGAATCCAGTAAACTTCCTTGCACGCCTCTGAAAGTGCTATAAACTCGGCCTCTGTTGAAGAAAGAGCTACACACGATTGTCTTTTGCATCTCCAGCTGATAGTGCCATCATTTAATTTAAAAATGTAGCCACTGTTAGATCTGCGGTCATTTCTGTCTTCTGCCCAATTAGCGTCTGCAAAACCAGTCAAACTTGATTTACTATTATTTTTTCCAAGTACCAATTTTAGATTAATTGTTCCTTTCAAATACTTCAGAACTCGTTTGATTTCTTTCCAATCTTCTGTATTAGGACACGATACTTTGCGTGCTAAAATTGATATGCTGGCTGCAATATCTGGTCTAGTATTAATTGCTATATAAAGTAGACAACCAATAAGTTTTCTGTACTGTTCATTGTTGGGTAATAAATCAGTTTCTTCTCCTTTTCCGTAACTAACACTTAGCGGTATTTCAGATATTTTCGACTTTTCCATGCCAAATTCTTTAAGTACCTTTTCTATATAAGCTGATTGACTAATTGTGAAATTACCTTGAGGATCTTTTGTAACCTGTAAGCCTAAATAATTTTTAATTTCACCCAAATTATTAATTTGGAACTTCGATTTTAGTTTCTCTTCACAATATTTCAGCATTTCATTTGATTTACTGGCAACTAAAATATCATCAACATAAATTAAAACATAACTAATCTGATCGCCTTGTTTAAAAAAATACAAGCAGTCATCATTCTGGCTCTGTTTATAACCTGCTTCAATTAATGCAGAATGAATAGTTTGATTCCAATTTCTAGCAGACTGCTTTAAACCATATATACTTCTCCTCAAAAGGCAAACGTGTTTTTCTTTACCTTTTGTTATGAACCCCGTTGGTTGTCGCATGTAAATGGTTTCATGTAAATCCCCATTTAAAAATGCTGTTTTAGCATCAAGATGTACAACTTTGAACTTCTCCTTAGCTGCTACAGATAGTAAAATTCGGAATGTTGTTTGTTTTACCACCGGTGAAAATACTTCGTCATAATCAACTCCGAATATTTGGGAAAAACCCTGCGCCACTAAACGTGCTTTAAACCTAATAACATTTCCATCTGTATCAGTTTTCGATTTATAAATCCACTTGCAACCGATTGCTTTACGATCTTCTGGTAATGGTACGAGATCCCATGTACCATTTTCTTTCAAGGATTTCATTTCTTCTTTCATTGCAGAAATCCACTCGTCTTTGTTAACGCTTGCAATTGCTTCATTATAGGTTTTCGGTTCTATTACTTCTTCTTTCACTATTTTTATTTCTTCATTAAATTTTATTGCAGGAATACCTTTATTTATACGTGATGATCTTCTTAAAGGTTCTTTTTCTTTCTCATCTTCGATAGAAATTGTATCAACTTCCATCTTAGAATTCTCATCGCTGTCATATTCTTCCATTTCCTTGTTCTTTATTGTCATCAATTGTTACCTCATATTCGCTGTTACTTGTTAAATTTGTAGGCCAATTACTATTTTTATTAATTAATCGAATATCCCGGCTAATTATGATCTTTCCTGTTGAAGGAATATAACATCTGTATGCCTTTGATGCTTCATCATAGCCAACTACCAATCCATATATAGCCCTAGAATCTAATTTTTGGCGTTTTTCTGCTGGTACCAATACATAGCACGAAGAACCAAATTTTTTAAAATGTGCGATGCTTGGTTTCTTTCCATACCAACCTTCGAATGGTGTCGTTTTTATTCCTTTACCAGGTAAGCGATTCTGAATGTAATTTGCCATGGTGACAGCTTCACCCCAAAATTTCTTGTCAAGTTCTGCATCGGCAAGCATACAACGTGCCATTTCTATGAGGGTGCGATTTTTGCGCTCAGCTACACCATTCTGTTGCGGCGTATACGGAGCTGTTCTTTGATGTTGTATGCCTTCTTTTGCTAAATATTGCATAAACTCATATCCTGTGTACTCACCTCCGCGATCAGAACGAATAAATTTTGGTTTGTGTCCAAACATCGTTTTACATAATTCGACATATTCACGAAATTTCACAATTGTTTCTGATTTTTCTTTTAATAAATAAATTTTAGAATATCGTGAAAAATCATCTATAAATGTCAAAATATATTTCTTTCCTGATGGAGTCATTGTTTGCATTGGCCCGCATATGTCTGAATGTATTAATTCAAGAATTTTATTTGCTCGATTTTTCGATTCATCTGGAAACTTTAATCTTGTTAACTTACATTCAAGACAAATATTGCAATTTAAATTATTATTGCAATTATTACAACATTTTTCAATATTTGCACCGTTTACAAGATCATTAAATGATAATGTACGAACTACTTCCATATCTCGATGACCAAGTATTTTATGCCAAACATGAATACAATTATTGTTCGCTTGTTCATTATTGTTCAGAAATATTAACTGTTTTTCCTTAAGCTTATATAGATTGTCACGAATATCACCAAAAGCCACTTGTTTATCACTGTAATTAATCTCGAAATTATATTTCTTGAATATTACTGTATAGCCCTTTTCAGTTAAACGTTTTACTGACAAAAGATTACCACCAATTTCCGGAATAAGCAGTACATCAATAAGTTCAACTGTATGAATTTTATTGTCTTTATTTATAAAATCTAAGTGAATTGTACCTTTCCCGATAGCAACTACCTCTTGTCCATTTGCGACAGACACTTTTTCATAATGATTCGGATTGAACTGTATGAACTGCTTTTTTGAACTAGCAATATGACAAGTAGCTCCCGAATCTACAATCCAACCACTATTAACCTTTGACGTAGCAAGTACTGTAAATAATTTCTCTGTACTTCCTTTTGCTATATTGACTATTTGTTCTTTATTGCTTTGTTTTTGTAGCCAAGCTTTATATTTTGTACAATCTTTCTTAACGTGACCAATCTTTTTACAGAAATAACAGCTTACCTTCTTTTTAGGAGTCTCTTTATTTATCTTTAAAACCTTTTCACTTTCCCCGTTATAGCTTAGTCGTTCTTTACGTCGCTTATATTCATCTATTATTTTAGAACGGACAAAACTGGATATCAGTTCTTCTTCTTTGCGAGCTTCTAATGCCGTTACTAAACTGTCATAGCTTTCAGGTAGTGAACCTAATAATGTAGCGCTCATAAAAAATTCTGGATTGATTTTATCACCTAATGCCATTAATTTCTGAAACAAATCTGTTAACTTGCTAACATGTAATTCAACATCACCTCCTTCGTCAACTCGCTGTCTCATGATCTGCCGCAATAAAAATACTCTGTTTGCCGGTGTATTGCACTCATGGAAATTTCGTAGAGCATCCCAAGCCGATTTTGCTGACGTACAATTCCTGATGTGTTGAATCTGATCATCTTCGACTGTTAACGCAATGATGGAGTGTGCAAGCTCATCACTACTCGTCCACGTTTCAGTATCATCTGTGCTAAGTTTTTCATCTCTTATAACATGCCATGCTCCTTTTTGTTTTATAAGCATTTCAACTTTATATTTCCAGATAAAGTAATTTTCGCCATTTAATTTAGTAATTGAATACTTAATATCTGCACTGGCCATTTTTCTTGTTTAAATATCTTTAGAATGTAGAGTTCCAATTTATCATATTACTTCAAATCACAACTGGGCCTCATAACCTGTAGAATGTACCTACCTGTATCAGTAGAAGTGAAGAATGATAAATTAGTAAACTGGACAAACTCAAAATAAACTTTATATTCAATATTATGAATCTTTATTTTATTTTATTGACAGATATTCTTTACATATATCACAACTCATATATTTTTATTTTTTATACATTCTAGATATATATTTACAATATTAATTGTTTATTTATATTCAACAATATGTTTTCATGGTTATAGCATAGCTGGCTGATTTATGAAATTTAATTTCTTTATAATATTTTAACTCTATATCCACTGGAATGGAATATTCTTTAATAATTATGGTACTTATCAGCGTTTTTTCAAGAAAAACATGTTGGCTGTTCCGCAGAAAGCAAAACTCTTTCTCATTATCTTTCTCCTATTGCCCGACCTTTCTTTAGCTGTCTCTTTTCTTTATCTGCGCATTTAATAGCCTCTATCTCTTGTAGTTTTCGAGATTACAATGGTGGCCTTCGAAATCCGGTATTTAGTTACGTTTTAATTATTACCTACTTAAATAAAATGAATTGCATTTAAAAAAGGCATTGCAACGCAATATATTTCTAATACAATAATTTTAAGTGTTTTACGATACGTTTTACATTTAAGTACTTTGTACATATACCTAGGTTTTTATTTATGAGGAAACATTATACCTACTTCCCATTGTTTGAAATACGCATCTAAAAACTCATTGTATTATTTTTGCATTATGAGTGATAATATTGACATTTGAATAAGAGTGTCATTTATTTATTGCAACTTTTTCATCATGACAGTTTGTTTTGTAATTAAAAACAGACAGTAAACACTTGCGCAATATTTCATTTCAACAGCATATGTCAACTAGTAATTTTTCCGTGTTTGTCTGCTATGTGTAAAAATAAACAAAAGATGATTTTCAGTTTTAAAGCTGACATGATGATATAGCAGTAAAACCTTTAATTATATGTATATATGATATGAGAACGAGTGATCATTTTTATTATGTTGACTAAATTAGTAATTACTATTTACTGGTATGTATTGTATTCGTGCAAAAATTTCATTATAAGATTTAATGAATAAATATGTTTAAAAGCCAAATGAATCAATTTTTAATTTTCTATGTGATTATGATTAATAACAGTTCTTATACGAGGGTTATTCGAAAGGTACAGATTTAAATCGAAGAAAATATTTTTTTTTACCTCTCGCTAAGAGAGGTATTGCATTCATGCTAAAAATCGCATATCCAGATTTTATTGAATAAGCACGTTTTAAGGTCCCTACAATCCGATTTTAACATTTTTACGATGATGTCTGTGTGTGTGTGTGTGTGTGTGTGTGTGTGTGTGTGTGTGTGTGTGTGTGTGTGTGTGTGTGTGTGTGGATGTGTGTGTGTGGGATGTTGGAAGGACGGTTACTCAAAAACTATAAGACTTAAAATTTGTTTAACAACGTATTTCCCAATCGGACATTCATGGGAAGATCTGAAAAGGTTTTGGTAATAATTGGACAACCGGAAGTAGAAGATTCTTGAAAAAAAATCTTCTAAATATTATTTTTTGAAAATTTTTCGTGGTAATATTAAAGAAAATTAAATTCTCTATCTGATACATTTAAATATTTTATTATATATTCCATAGATTTAGAGATAAAAGAAGTATAATATATAAAATAATCTGTTGTAATAAATTTGACAGCCGAAAGAATGCCATGAAAAATAGTTGATAATTTAAATTATTTGTAACTGACAGATAAATGTCAGTGTCAGAAATAATGAGTAATGAAAGAAAAATGTACTTGGAGAATCCCTTAGTTCTTGATCTGTGACTATTATGGAGATGACAAGTCTAGGTTGAAGGACTTAAATTTGTTTCAAACATTATGGGACAATGTACACCAGTACTATAGACTAGAGTAACTTTCAATTGCGAAAAAGCTATCAAATTCTTCTCAAGTAAGTTGTAAATATTGACAAAATTACACATCGATATAAGAATAATCGGAGTGCAATCTATCCGTCACTTTATTAAAGGGAATTAGTGTTATTTAGATATAACATGTATGAAAAAATAAAATGTAAAAGAAGATATGTAAGAATAGATGCACAATCCATATATACATTTTAGACCGCCCAAAATTAATGTTTTTACTAGAAGAATATGAAGAGAAAGTAAACAACGTTGTTCGAATTGAAAATTGCAGTTACCAGCCTAATATTTATATATGGTAAACTCTACTTTGTAATTTATTGTAACATAATTTATGGTAAAATATCTTTATGTTGAGACATGCTATTATTGAATAATAAAGAAGTTTATACGTCATAGATTTATATGAATATATTATTTGTATTTATAAAAATATTCTTTGCTTTATGCATACAGCCAGGTAAAATATACGGCGAGAGGTTATGTGCTGGCCACATCAGATTTTTTTTTTTTTGGATTGACATAAAACCTTTAAACAACACCCGTATTTGTATTTCAACATATTCATCATATCACTATAAATCTCAGTGTACGTATTTAGTAAGCCTGGTAATGAGTTTTTGATCCTAGCGTCTTAGAAGTCTTCCGCTTGTTGTTTTAGTCACACTATACTATCAGTATTATCACCATCACCGTAGCCTGTACCTAATAATAACATAATATAGCTCAATATTTTCGTAGCTGTTACAAAATGAACAATTCTCATTAATGAGCATTTTTCATAAAAATTTACCGATTGTTACACACATATCTTGACATCGGTGGCCTCTTACTTCTTTCTGTTTTAAAAACCTCACTTCTTATTTCTTCTCACTTTAAATTTAGATTGTTTTCCTCCGTTTTGTCTGTTTTTAAAATCAACAGAAATAAGTTTATGATTAGTTTCAGCAGCAGTTTCTCTTTTCGCGTGAAGAAATCGAATAAGTCAATGAACTCCGTATTTGGCGGGATTTGGAATCATGCATTACCTATAGTTGTGATTAAACAATATAAATTTACGAAGTACTAAAAATTAAGTTACATGTGTCATAAAAAACGACGAAGAAAAATAATAGATTAGGTAATGCAAATATCAAATACTGAATCGAAGTATATACGAGCCCTGTCATAGATTTACTATCTAGCTGAAAAAATGGTGTCAAGCGAACTGGCTCAAGTTTTTCAAGAGCTAAGTAAATTTAAAAACCCGAATTAATTGAAATTATACTACATACAAGGTTACCAAACACAGATTCCAAAATTGAAGTAATTGAAAAAATTATTACTACCCAAAACAAGGATGTATTTGTAGAAACTTTGGAATATGCGATTGACAGATTTGTCAAAAATTTTCATCGTGCTTAGGCAACATTAACCAACAATTCAAACTACACGAACAATTAATTTTTCACTTAGAGAAAAGAACAACGGATCAAGAATTAATTATAGATCTACTGAATAATTATAGAAAAAGATATTCAAACAACAGATGTGAAATTCGCCAGTAATAAAACTTGACATACAAAGCCGTCAAAGGTCAATGAAAAAAATCTGTTGTGGTCAGCACAATACCTTCCGTCAATCCTGTGTATAAAATATAAAATCCATACATATTTTTTCTTGCAAAAGATTCTAAATTTCCAGTAAAATTATTTCATAAACAAACCATTCAAATTGCACTTGACACTGACATCTTCTTCCTCTTTAGCTTTTCCCATTCGTTAGGGGTCGCTATTTTTGCGTGTCGTTCTCATACAGTTCCTTTTCTCTCAAATCTTCCGCTACAGTCCTTCTATCTTATCTTCCTCTGTTTCTTCAACCTCTTCATTTCATCTCATGACATGTTCAAACCAATGTAATCGTAATCGTCTTTCTTGTATCTTTCTAGAAACTTGGAACACTAGAATTATTTTCTTACCGTATCTTTCCGTGTCTTCCCCAACATCTACTTCAACATCCTCATCTCTGCCACATTAATTTACTTTTTATTGATACTGACATTTGTCAATTTGCATTATATGAATATATTAGTAGTTTCCATGTTTAGCATAGCTGGCTGAATTATAAAATTTAATTTCTTTAAAATTCTTTAACTCTGTATCTATTGAATATGAAGTATAAAATGTAATCAAATCGTATAGAGAATAATATATTCTTTAAGTTATAACAACGTTAAATGTTAATAAATCAAATTTAACTGTTAAATATTCAAATGAGGCTACTTCCGGTTCACCAATTATAACCAAAATCTAATCAGTTGTTCTTCTGGATGTAAACTTGAGGAATACGAAAAAAATATAATTTTTGAAATCGTGGTATTGAAGTTATGGGATCCGGAACTTTTGTCACACACAAACAGACACACACACAGACACACATACATACATACAGACATTATCGTAAAAATGGTAAAATCGTATTATAGGGACCCAAAAACATGCTTATTCACTAAAACCTCATCATTGAATTTTTTGACCAAAAACAATACCTTCCTTACCTAAAGGTGACGGAAGGTAAAAATAAATTCAGTGACTGTTACTTACGACAGATAAGAAATAAAATGAAACCGAAGACAAAGTCAATCCAGATTTGAAAAATATAAACTCTGATAAATTAAATTTAGATTCATCAGATGAAAATCCGAAACATCAGCCGAAATAGTATCAAGAACGATAAGGACAGTTTACCGATCGAAGACAATGTTGATGCTTATACCATTTTTTGCGCGATTGGAGTTCGCTAAAAAAATTATTTTTTATTTCATTTATATATTTTTACCTCTCGCTAAGAGAGGTATTGCATTCATGCTAAAAATCGCATATCCAGATTTTATTGAATAAGCACGTTTTAAGGTCCCTACAATCCGATTTTATCATTTTTACGATGATGTCTGTGTGTGTGTGTGTGTGTGTGTGTGGATGTGTGTGTGCATGTGTGTGTGTGTGTGGGATGTTGGAAGGACGGTTACTCAAAAACTATAAGACTTTAAATTTTTTTAACTACGTATTTCCCAATCGGACATTCATGGGAAGATCTGAAAAGGTTTTGGTAACAATTGGACAACCGGAAGTAGAAGATTCTTGAAAAAAAATCTTTTAAATAATATTTTTTGAAATTTTTTCTTGATAATATTAAAGAAAAATAAATTCTCTTTCTGATACATTTAAATATTTTACAATATATTCTATAGATTTAGAGATAGAAGAAATATAGTATGTAAAATAATCTGTTATAATAAATTTTACAGCCGAAAGAATGGCCATGGAAAATAGTTGAAAATTTAATTTGTTTGTAACTGACAGATAATGTCAGTGTCAGAAATCCGAAGACATTACTGAAGACTTTTTCTGGGAAGTACATACATTATATTATTTCTTAATGTATTAATAGAATTGGAAACATTTCGAAAAATTAGAAGAGGACAAAATTTCTTCATCAAAAATGAATTTAAAATTAAACAATCTAAATATATATGGAATAGATATATGCGTAAGTAGAATTTTTGGTGTAGAGTGTAGGTATACAAGAAATGTTAAATACAATAGGGAGCGAGCAGTCATATGATTTTGTTGGCCCTGACAAGCAGATATGGGGGCCCATGTCAGAATGATAGCTAGTAATTATGTATATAGATGTCAAATATCATAATTTCTCATTCTAAATTTAGTGATTTTCCAATTCCATGTGGAGCAGAATTAAATGTTAAATATCTAAGGCATACAAGTAAACTTTAAACTCCTGGTGATTAACTACGTAAATTTAGAAAATCTTGAAATTTTTAATGAAAAATTCTAACATTTGACATCTATGTACATAATTACTAATTATCATTCTGAAACGGGCCCACACATTTGCTTGTCAAGCCCAAAAATGTAACATTACCGTTCGCGCCCTATACTTATGTAACCAAAAAAAGGAAGTGGCGAGAGGTATTGTGCTGGCCACAACAGATTTTTTTCATTATAAGTATTATTGAAACTGAATATAGTAGGTAGCTTTACAGTATGCTATGACTTTATTGTTTTGTTATGGTTTCATTGTTTGTTTATGCATTTGAATGTCAACAAGTCAAGGTGTTATTTAAACTTAATTTAAACTATTCAACAAAAAAAAATAAAAATTAAAATGAGTGACTCTGAGAGTGAGAATTTAAATATAGAAGAATCGTGGAATATCGGATGTTCGGCAGTAATACCAGAAAAATCCAAACTGCGATATGAAAATACATTTTTTTCAAAGAATGGTGCAGTGCAAAGAATGTTGGTATAAATGAAAAAGTTATGCTAGCATATATGGTTCAGAGATCTAAGCAACTAAAAGCTCCTGGCAGCTTATGGGCTGAGTATTCAATGTTAAAGAGCACAATTATACTTTATGAATCTATTGATATTTCAAAATTTGGTATTCTTATTGCTTATCTTAAAAGAAAAAAACGTTGGCTATAGACCTAAGAAATCTAGTATTTTCACTAAGGAAGACATGACAATTTTTTTGAATGAAGCACCAGACCTGGAATTTTTAATTCATAAGGTATGTTTAGATCACTTGTAAAATGTAAGCAATAATTATATATATTTTTTTGTGTATTTTTAGGTGGGAATGATATTAGGAGTATCCGATGCATGTAGGAGAGAAGAATTATACAATATGACCAGGGCCGGATTAATAAATTTTGGGGCCTGAAGCGGAATTATATATGGGGCCCCTACCATACCAAGTTAATTAGGTAGATAATAAAACTGAAGTATGATTATTGATATTTTAAATTTATTACGAAACGAAACAAATTACTTACAGTAAATGTAAATTATAGAATGAAACCTTTTATATTTTCAAAATTCAAATTTACGAAAATCTGTAATTGATTTGGCTAAGTTTGTTACCTATTTAATATTTTTATAAATATAATGGCGCTGTACAACAACAATACAGAATAGTGTGACGTGTGACTACTTGACTAGTGTGAGGATGAGGGAACTGCACTGATGGTGCAGGCGATATACAACATAGACATCTAGTTTCGTAGGTTTGAAGTTTCAAAAATTTGCAATATATGTCTCTTTCTGACCGAAAAAATCTATAGGTGGATGTAAAAAGATGGAGCCGTTCCCGTTCTATATTCTTGATATTGTTTCTATTTGGTCACAATGTTCTTAAGAAAATAAAAAGAAAAAAATTGGGGCCTCTGTACAATCTGGGGCCTCAAGCGGCCGCTTTGTGCGCCTTATGGTTAATTCGGCACTGAATATGACTATCAAAGATATAGGAAGAACGTGAAGGATTCATTATTATAAAAATACCAAATACAAAAACTAACATTCAACGGACATGTACAGTTATTAACAAACAAGATGAAAAAATACACTACTTAGACATTTTTCGGAAAAATATCAAACTTCGACCAAGCAACGTGAAATCGGATAATTTATTTTTGAACTATTGTAGAGGAAAATTTACTGTTGTGGGAAAGGTACAATCTGGAGTTGGCCATCAAAAATTGCGAAATATCTTAATTTGCAAAATCCGGATAGTTACACTGGCCACTCGTTTCGGTGCACTTCAGCAACACTTTTAGCTAATAAAGGAGTGGATGTTCTTGTGTTAAAAAGACATGGTGGGTGGCGCTCTTCCACAATAGCGGAAAGCTACGTGGAGTATTCTCTTCAGAACAAAATAGAATTCACCGAAAAAATTCTACACGACGACAGTGGAATAGCAGTGCAAAAGATTAATTCTTTGACTTCCGAAACATTTTCTGTGAATAATGCTAATAACGCGCAAACCAGTGACATTAGTATTAATAATTGTTCTAATTGTACATTTAGTATTAACTACATAAATAATATTTGTAAAATAATTGTAATTATTGTAAAACCAAATATGTGAAAAATAAAATACTGACACTGTGTGTATTTATTGTAAACAAGCATTTCTTTGTTGTAATCAAGCATTTCTTTGATGTAATCAAACCCCCTTTGAATGCCAGTAGAACTATTATTATTCAAATAAATTTATAAATTATTAAATTTATATACTTTACTTACCGTTCAGTGAACTAAGTAAATCACTTACCGTCGTGTTTGTCCTAGCAACCAGTAAACATAACTTACTGCCGTGGAAACAGGCATGGTAAGTTGATAAAAAAGATCAATCCCGCAAAAAATAATATACAAGCTAGATTTGTGGGCACAGCAGATATTGACAGCTCGAGCATTTTGAGAGCCGCTGACAAGCAAGTCTGGCTTTACGTTGGGCGGACATGACAAGATACCACCGTTCACAACATGGATAATTATTTACTTAATAAATTTAAAGACGAGAAGTTTACTGTAGAAAAGATATCTAAACACCACTCAAACAAAAGTAGCAACAAATCCTTCAAATTAGGCATTCCTATGAATCTCCTGGATGCATTAAATAAACCTGAGTTCTGGCCAAAAGGATTATTTATAAATAAATAAAATAAATAAATATTTCATCACGGCATATTACCCATTTCTGGGTGTGCCAATCTGCTTTATATATAGATTTCGGTAATGAAAGATATCGTTTATTTCGAAAATTCGCCTCCAGTGAAAACAACACCAAATAAAAAAGAAAATAATTTAAAGATGTGTAACCAACTATGTTTAAATTATTTAAATATGCAATGTTTATCCAATAAAATTAATGAAGTGTCTTTATTTTTACATAAATACAAATATCATATTTATTGCATGGCACTGGATGAAAAACTCAGATCTTAAGATAATAAATATTCCAAACTATTCACTAGCACATAAATTCTGTAGATCCAACTATATACACGGTGGGGTTTGTATATTTATAAAAAAGGACATTCAATTTAAACCTTCAGATCTCTTACAATATACTGTTGAATACGATGCTGAATTTTGTGCAATTGTTTTCTATTGTAGTAAAACAGTTATTATTACGGTATCTATATACCTGGTGCTGGCAATTTTCATGCGTTTTTAGAAAAGTTGGATAGTATGTTGGGTTATCTTACAAAAAATTATAAAAGCGTTATAATTTGTGATTTTAATCTTTACTTACACAGAGATAATAATAAAACAATTGATTTTATAAATCTTTTGCAAAATTATAATTTTCGCATTACAACTAAGAAGAATACTAGAATTAGCAAAAATTAAGCGTCATGTATAGACAAATTTTTAACTAACATACCTTCAGATATGTATCATGTTGAAATTATTGATCCTGGCATATCTGACCACAGTGGCATCTATTTTGCCTTCTCAAGTAGAATCGAAATTATATCATCTACAAAATTGCACAGAGCTATATCAAACTCTGGACTAAATAACTTAAATCTAGAACTATATACTTTTGACTGGACTCCCTCTTATAATTATGAGTCAGATGTAAATTTTTTGTCACCTACACTTGTTCTAACATTAAAGAATGCAATTTGTTTAAATTTCCCTATAAAAAATTCAAAAGTTAACACTAAAGTACCATTTAACTGGTTCGATAATATTTTAAAAAGAACTAGGGACTAGCTGCGGATAATGTTCTACAGTCACTTCCTGCTGTTAATAGTATAGCTACAGTCAATATGTTTAATTAGTAATATGATAAAGCTATGTTATCTAATATGCATATTATTGACATACATCACAAATAATGCATTTTTATTGTATTTACACTAGACTTAATTTTTGCACATATTGTAGCACGGCGCCTCACCCTTAGCCAACCAGCGCTTCTCACCTCCGCCACAAGCACTCAACCACGACGCTCGAGGGATATAAAAGTTGCTGCGCTGGCTGACACAGACAGAGTTGCCTATTTCTTCTTCTAGCCTAAAGGTCAAGAAAAGCACCAACTCCAACAGCAGCAAGGTTGTTATCAACACATCAACCTCAAGCAGCGAACTGTCCACCACGACGCCCTAGAGAAAAACCAAGTCCGCCTGTCGCCTTACGCGAGAGGCGGTACAATTTGCAGCACGGGCCACCCACACAGCCCGGGTGGTTTCTCCATCGCCCAAGAAACGACGACGGACGTCCTCACCGCAGAAGAAGACCACCGGCAGAAGCACCCAGAACCCGGGGGCATCTCCAAGGAAGCCCACTTCAAAGCGCTTCATGTGACAGGTCAACCCACATTCGCGTCCGGCTGATCACTACTTCCTCCGACCACTACCACCTGCACCGAACCGTCTCCACGAGGTGAACCGCAACAGTGGAAATCTGTAAAATATTCAAAAAGATATCGCAACGAAGATATGACATCAGCACAACCACCCAAACGTAACAATGCGTCACAACAAGTAAACACACGCTACCGGCATCAGACAAACGCAGTTAATAATTACTCAAATAGATACAGTGTACTGAAACAGGAAGAAGAGATGGAAGAGAGCATCTCTGAAAAAAATAATTTATAACCACCTCCAATATTTATCCAAGATGTCATCGATTACCCTAAAATGATATTAAGCATCCACACAATCTTGCAAACGAGTGAATATATTTGCAAAACCTTTTCCAATAATTCCGTTAAAATAAATACTACCACATCCGACGCATACCGCAAACTAACTCACTTTTTAAAGGTGAACAACATCGTATTTCACACTTACCAACCCAGGCAAGAACGTGCATATAGAGCTGTTATAAGAACATCCACTCGTCTGTACTTACCGCAGACATAAAAGCCGAACTAGAAAATCGCGGCTTCAGTATAAGAAATGTGACAAACATTCGTAGCTGGAAGAGTAAACTACCACTACCCTTATTTTTCATCGACCAAGAGCCAGACGAAAATAATAAAAAGATATTTGAAATCAAGGAACTACTCGGTCCAAAAGTCGAAGTAGAACCACCTCGAAAACGCAGGGAAATTCCCCAATGTACAAGGTGTCAAGCGTATGGTCACACCAAATCATATTGCACACGACACTATCGGTGTGTGAAATGTGGAGATTATCATGCCACAAACAAACATCTGCCAAAAAAGTAGGGATACACCAGCAATATGTGCTCTATACAATGGTCCTCATCCTACTAATTATAAAGGATGCTCTGTTTACAAAGAACTTCAGAGAGCAAGAGAAAACCCGAATGCATACAACAAGAATACCGAAACCAATCTTCAGGAAAACTCATTCCCTCCACTTCCACAAAAAATCTTCGATCTCAAAATGTTTCTACCCTCGACCATACCACAACTGAAACAGCAAATCTATATTCTACTCAGCTTAATAAAAATCAATCATACACGCAAATAACACAAACACGGCACACTCCAGATACTTCCACCTCTAAGTCAACCACAACAAATCAAGATGAAAAATCAATCATGACACTCCTAAGGAAATTCGAGACAATGTTTAATCAAATCCTAAACCAAAACAGTATGATTATCAATCTACTCTCCAGCGTCATAAATAATCGCAATGGCTAAGTCACTAAGAATAGGTCTCTGGAACGCAAATGGGCTAACTCAGCATCGCTAAGAAGTCGAAAGCTTCATAACAACACAAAGCATAGACATCCTACTAGTAAGTGAAACTCACTTTACAGACAGACATTTTTTTAATATACAGCCGTCGGTAGGTTTGCTCGGGCGCCGTCGGCAGTAGTGGCTGAAAAGGAAGGTTGTGGTGCCGGGATAGCTGGTGGAGGGAGGCCAAGGTTTATTCGAAGAAGCACGCTTTGTTATCCTTAATAAAACAATATTTATTTTCCCTAACAAAATTACAACCAAAAAATAGCAAAATATAACGTAAAACAAAATGTAGTGCTTATCGAACAACAAAGTGTTACGGTACGGCCCATTGAACGGCGACTGTGCCCCCGCGATACGGCAATGGCACAGTCTGACAAACGGTAAGTAAAATAATGAAATATGTTCGAAAACAAACGGTAGTTAAATACAACTTGCACCAGCAGCAATTTACGTGATTCGTATCTGCTTGCCAAAGTCAGTAGTCACTGCACGCGCCCTACACATAAAAGATCCTATATTTACAGTTAAAATATTTAATAAAACTATGCGAATTGCACTTGACACTAACTTCTTCTTCTTCTTTAGTTTTTCCCATTTGTTAGGGGATCGCTATTTTTTATTTTCTTTTTCTACTAATTTTTGTTTTGCGTGTCGTCCTCATTCAGTTCCTTTTCACTTCTTTCATCTTATATTTGGTCTTTCTATGTTTCTTCCACCTTCTGTTATAAGCTATTCATTCTTCCAATATACTCATCTCTCCTCACGACATGTTCAAACCAATGTAATCTTCTCTCTTATATCTTTCTAGAAACGTTCAACACTACAGTTATTTCCCTTACTCTTTCATACATTTACTATTTATTGATACTGACATCTGTCAATTTGAATTACCTGAATATATTAGCAGTTTCCATGGTTAAGTTAGCATAGCTGGCTGAATTATAAAATTTATTATCTTTATAATTCTTTAACTCTATATCTGTTGAATATGAAATATAATATGCAATCAAATCGTATAGAGAATAATATATTCTTTAAGTTATAATAACATTTAACTAAGTTTTTCAAGAAAAACTGTTAAAATCTTCAAATGAATGTACTTCCGGTTGACCAATTATAACAATTGTAAGGAAGAGGAATATGTAAGAATTGTAATTTTTGGAATTCTAGTATTGGAGATATCGTGCACGAAACGGCGGTCCACACACACACACACACACACACACACACACACACACACACACACACACACACACACGCACACACGAACACGCACACACACATACAGACATCATCGTAAAAATAGTAAAATCGTATTGTAAAGACCCTAAAACGTGCTTATTCAATGAAAACTCACCACCGAATTTTTTGACCAAAGACAATACCTTCCATACCTATAGGTGACGGAAGGTAAAAAATGAACTGGTTACTCGGCCCAAAATCCAAGCTATCATTGAATAATAAAATTTTAATATATAAAGTAACTCTTATACCAATATGGACATATGGCATCCAGTTGTGGGGCTGTGCCCAAAAATCAAATATAGACAATATACAGCGCTACCAAAACAAAACACTGCGGGTAATATGCAACGCCCCTTGGTTCGTCAGAAATGGAACATTACACAACGACTTAAAAATAAAAACAGTAAATGAACAAATCCAAACATTCGCTGAAAGATACGAAAAAAGACTAAACCATCGCCCAAATGATCTCGCTCTCAACCTCTTAAACAATGAAGACGAAGTACGAAGACTGAATAGAAAGAAACCACTGGAACTACAATTTGGAGAGTTATCGATGGAGGACGTCTCCCCTCACGCCAAATACCAATCATTCATCAGAATCGCTCGTTGGCAGATGCCAGTTACAAATAAAATTAGATTATAAAAAAAAATCTGTTGTGGCCAGCACAATACCTTCCGTCATTCTCGTGTATAATGTATAAATTCCATAATTTTTCTTACAAAAGTTTCTAAATTTCCAGTAAAATTATTTCATAAACAAACTATTCAAATTGCACTTGACACTGGCATCTTCTTCTTCTTTAGCTTTTCCCATTCGTTAGGGGTCGCTATTTTTGCATGTCGTTCTCGTTCAGTTCCTTTTCTCTCAAATCTTCCGCAATACAGTCCTTCCATCTTATCTTTGGTCTTCCTCTGTTTCTTTAACGTCCTATTACTAAACTATTCATTCTTGTTCCAATATAATTCTTCATTTCTCCTCATGACATGTTCAAACCAATGTAATCGTCTTTCTTGTATCTTTTTAAAAACTTGTAACACTAGAGTTATTTTCTTACCGTATCTTTCCGTGTATTCCCCAATATCTACTTCAACATCCTCATATCTGCCACATTAATTTACTTTTTATTGATACTGACATCTGTCAATTTGAATTATATGAATATATTACTAGTTCCCAAGTTTGGCATAGCTGGCTGAATTATAAAATTTAATTTCTTTAAAATTCATTAACTCTGTATCTATTGAATATGAAGTATAAATTGTAATCAAATCGTATAGAGAATAATATATTCTTTAAGTTATAATAACGTTAAATATCAATAAATCAAATTTAACTGTTAAATCTTCAAATTAGACTACTTCCGGTTGACCAATTTTAACCAATATCTAATCAGTTGTTCTTCTGGATGTAAACTTGAGGAATACGAAAAAAATATAATTTTTGGAATCGTGGTATTGAAGTTATGGAATCCGGAACTTTTGTCACACACACACACAGACACACATACATACAGACATAATCGTAAAAATGGTAAAATCGTATTATATGGACCCTAAAACGTGCTGATTCAGTAAAAACTCATCATTGAATTTTTTGACCAAAGACAATATCTTCCTTACCTAAAGGTGACGGAAGGTAAAAATATTTCAACAAAAAATTACGCATCACTGTTTTGATCAAGGTATAAACATTTAACTCTGCTCGTACTTACATAATAGAATGATAGGAGTTAATGTATTGGGCACGTTATTTTTGTAAGTATATAAATATTCAACTCATTACATTATCGAATATCAAATGTTCATTAGATAATTATTCATAAATTAATTCTACATTAAGAAAATATATGTTATTTTAATGTAAATTTTAACTGTGAAATATCTTACTCTATGAATAATCATAGTTCGTATACCTACCTATCGAATTTATGTTAATTCTTGCTAATATGTATACTGTATATAATAATATCAGTCTCATCTTTAAAATAGAGTAAATATTTAAATGATAAGTATGTTCATTAAGCGAATTTACATTTTTCTATATAACAATTTAATTTGCATAAAATAGTAATTAAAGTTGGACTTGAACAAGTTTAAAACACGATGCGGTTGAAACTAGCAACAAACATGTGCATCCGCAGCCGCATAGCTGCGGATCAGCCGCAGAAACAACACTAGTTCAAAATTGATGAGCTAAACGTGACCAGAATCTCCATCAACAAATTACTACTATCTAAATATTAAATTCACGAGCCACGATCGCATGGACAGCCATAGGCTACCACTTACAAATGTTTTAGAGGGTGTACTAACATTTACACAACTACCACACGTATATGTGTAATGTTTATAAAAGGATATGGTATTTACAAACGTTATTTTATATATTCACGTTATCCGTTTCTTACAGTTACATAAATTAAAAAATCTGATGTGACCAGCACATTACCTGCCGTCAGTTCCATATATTTTATACAAATACCACAAAGAAAGTTTCTTTCAAAAGATTCCATATTTCCAGTAAAATTATAACACAAACATACTATGCCAATTGCACTTGTCACTGAATTCTGTCAATCATAATTTTCTTAATATAGTACCTACCTATTTCCATGGCTGGCTGCTTTAAGAAATTTAATTTCTTCATAATTTTTTTAACTATATCCATCGAATACGAAGTATAAAATGCAATCAAGTCATATAGAGAATAAAATATTTTTTAATATTTATAACATTAAAGGTGAAGAAATTATATTTAACAGCGTTTTTTCAAGAAAAACTGTTACAATCTTCAAACAAGGGTACTTCCGGTTGACCAATTAAGACCAAAATCTAATCATGTCTGCAGATTTATGGATGTAGGGAAGAGTAATATGAAAAAAATGTAATTTTTAATTGTAGTATTGGAGTTATAGGATCCGAAAAATAGTCAACACACATACGTACATACAAACATCATAGTAAAAATGGTAAAATCGTATTTTAGGGGCCCTAAAATGTGCTTATTCATTGAAAACCCACCACCGATTTTTTTGACCTTCCTTACCTAAAGGTGACAGAAAGTAAAAAATCTGATGTGGCCAGCACAATACCTTCCGTCAATCCTGTGTATGATGTATAAATTCCATACATAAATTTTCTTGCAAAAGATTATAAATTTCCAGTAATATTATTTCATGCAAATGGCACTTGACACTGACATTTTATTCTTCTTTAGCTTTTCCCATTTGTTAGGGGTCGCTATTTTTTTATTTTTTTCTTCCATTCGTTTCTATTTTGCGGGTCATCCTCACGTCGAAATTTTTCAATCAAAATTTCTTTTTTTGGTATTTTATGATTCCTTTCCTCGACAAGTAAATTCCACACTCCTGGTGACAAATTAACTACGTGAATTTAGAAAATCTTGAAATTTCTAATGAAAAATTCTGACATTTGACATCTATGTACATAATTACTAAACAATGTCACATGACTGCTCGCGCCCTATATTTACGGAAGTGACGAGAGGTATTGTACTGACCACAACAGATTTTTTATTATAGAAGTGACTATTTCTTTATTACACTAAATTAAATTAAATATGCTTTTTGTAACAAAAGTAAAAAAAAAGTTATTTTTATTGTTCACAATAAAGTATGTAATACGTATACATATTTTGAAAATATTTAATTCAAACAAGTTTTAATTTCAGATTTTTAAATGTGATATTACAGCGTAATCCTACATCCATGTGGCAGTAAACAAGCTAGGGGCAGATTTAGTCACTGATTAGAGTAATAATGTAATTGAATTCATTCGCGATCCCTCATTCGGTTTCATTCTGCAGTTAGGTTCTCTGATATCGACATTTCGCAAATTTATTTCCAACTGTGTAATTACAGGCTTACGCCTGGCCTGCAAATTGCTATGGTAATTTCACGTTCTTTGCGAGGCACATTATCTTTGTTGCCCTGTCTAATGCAGAAGATATACACTCGCTCTTGAATTATTTTTAGCGAATATATTTCCCGATGTTGTTTTATTCTGATAGTGCTAATTGGTGCGAGAAATTAAAGAGTGATTTAAAGTGTAAAGTGCTACACTCGCAGTGTGGTGGCCATTTGTCCTGCTTTGTGAAGTTAATGGTTTCAATTTTTCATTTGGTCAATGGGAGCAGAAGTTGTAAACAACCCATGCGGCAAACAAACTGTTCGTGAAAGTTATTACTCACTCTCCTCAACTACTTTTAATTTACCCACTACTGTTCACTACTATTGCTCATGTGAGAATTGACTGATTATTTCAAATATTGATAAATGAAATCAATTGAAAAATTAATGGGGTGGATGAGTGGAGAAAGAGTCAAAGATATGTCTACAAATTCCACCCTTAATTTCACCCCTATGTTTAAAGACCGATTTTTTCAAAATATTTATTTGAATACGAACTGTGTGCTTTAAAATAATATTTTGAAAAAAAATCGTTCTAAGGGTGAAATTAAAAAAAAATGAAATTTGGCATTTTCAAAAAAGTGTTTTCAAAACAAGGCTTGTGGTACCAGTCATTATTTTTACTGTAAATAAATTCTGTAATACTTTTAGACATTTTATTCAATTAAACCTAACATCCTTACAACTTAATTTTTTTTCTGTTTTTCTTGAATTGCTGGTGAAACTAAGTATTTCATTTTACATTAAAACAATGAAATATTTTAGAAAACATATCTTGCTATGTGCCATTAGAGCGACAAAATGTTCGTAATATTAATAAAAATCTGATGTGGCTAGCACAATACCTTCCGTCAATGCTGTGTATTATGTACAAATTCCATACATAAATTTTCTTGCAAAAGATTCTAAATTTCAAGTAAAATTATTTCATAAACAAACTATGCAAATGGAACTTGATACTGACATCTTCTTCTTTAGCTTTTCCTATTCGTTAGGGGTCGCTATTTTTGATTTTCTTCTTCAATTCATTTCTGTTTTGCGGGTTGTCCTCATTCGGTTGATTTTCTCTCAAGTCTTCCGTATTACAGTTCTTCCATCTTATCTTTGGTCTTTCTCCGTTTCTTCCACTTTCTATTACGTCCCAGATCATCATCTCCGTAAGCTTGTTTGAAAGGTTGAAACGTTTCTGTGAAAGTTTTCCCCAGTTTCACGCAAAATTTTACGTTGCATTGCTTCAGAAAATCGCACATTTCAAAAATCGCTACTAACACTTAAACACGTTACACTCAAATAACAATATCACGAAAACTAAACCAGATATCAACAATCCAAGAACATATGGTTATAGAGGAGGTTATGCGTAACGTAATGATGCCAACCGCATATCACTAAGTATCTCCAGTGGCACGTAATTCAAAATGTTCGGTTATTTTCTGAACAGACCTCGTATCCATTGAATATGAAATATAAAATGCAATCAATTTGTATATACTGGAATATTATTTAATATTTATAATAATATTAAATGTGGAAATAATATTTCATAGTTTGTTTATAAAATAATTTTACTGGAAATATAGGATCTTTTGCAAGAAAATTTATGTATAGGGCGTGAGCAGTCACGTGACTTGCTGACCTTGGCAAGCAAAAATGGGGGCCCGTATCACAATGATAGTTATTAATTATGTCCATAACTGACAAATGTCATAATTTTTCATTCAAAATTTCATTTTTTTTATTTTGTGATTCCTTTTCTCGGCAACTGAATTCCATAAACCACATAAAATAAAAAAATCATAAAATTTTGAATGAAAAATTATGACATTTGTCAGTTATGGATGTAATTAATTGCTGTTATTTTCACATGGGTCCCCATATCTGCTTGCCAAAGTCAGCAAAGTCAATTCACTGCACGCGCCCTATACATAAATTTTCTTGCGAAAGATCCTATATTTCCAGTAAAATTATTTCATAAACAAACTATGAAAATTGCACTTAACACTGCCATCTTCTTCTTCTTTAGTTTTTTTTAGAAATTAAAGTGGGTGGGCCAACCGATGTGGGATGGACATCTCGTATGTCTGCATTTGGCCATATGTTTGACATTTTAGTCACCTGGGGGACCGAATCTGCGGTCGTAGCTACAGCAATCTGAGGCCCACGTCTCACAGTTAGTGTACCGCTGCACCAGTGACTGGTCCACGACTGCGACCGTATCCATGGCTGTCCCGAGACGTTGCCTGCGCTGGACCCCGGTGCTGACCCACGTTCAAGCCTGTTGCCAGCCATGTACCAATTCAGGGCATACCCCCGGTGTCCCCGGACATCATTAATAGGCATTATGCTTATATTTAATATCTTTGAGTAATGTCATTTTGTGAATAAACGTTGTTTATTGTTGAATCTGTATTTTGCCTGTTTTATCCCTTAAACTACCATAACTGTAATTCAAAGAATTCTGGGCAAATTTAAATAACACAACGTAGGGTAATTTATCATTAACAACCACGATCATTTGTACGCTGGTAGTTTCCACTGCCGCGTTACAATATTAAACAAAAATGCTGGATTTGAAAAACTTATACAAACAAATAATGAATGGCGATGTTGAAGCTAAAGGCTCATTCACAGCTACGAAAATAAAATTATACATAAATAAAAATAACGATAAAAATAATATGTTCTTATGAGTGTTCACAGTTCTCGAAAATAAAATAAAACAAACTTAAGGATTTCTAAATGACAAATATTTTACACATACAGTATTTTTTTAAAAGATATGCTATCAAGGTCATTTACGAATTGTATGAATTAAGATTTTAGCTCCGCTCATTCTGCCAAATTCAGTAGTGTCGTTTACTTTGTTTCTATGGGAGCACATACTATACTCAAATCGGTCAAGCAGTCGATGCATGTAATTAATAACAGTAACTAGATGTGTGACGTCATGAACTAGTACGTTTACATAGGTCTCAGAATCGTAATGGAAAAAGTTATACAAGTTGTATATAATCTTATTTCACACATTAATAAATACAACTTATTAACTAAATTGAATTGTCAACAAATGTTCCTACTATTATTAAGAATAAAAGTAAAATTAAGATAACATTATTAATAGCAAGCTTTTATTTAAAATACAATTCAAATCTAACCAAGGAGGTGATTTAGTTCATTATTTTATAATTCATATAAAAAAGTACTGTAATAATATGTAAGAAAATTTTAAATTAAATGTTAGACAGATTCACAAACATTTATAAATGTAAAACTTAATATAATAATATTAACCATGTGCAAAGTAGAATTAATTTAACTTTGATCAAAACTATATTTAAAAGCATTGTATCTGTAAATTTTATGTTCTTGTCCTGAAGCCATTCCATCATTTTGCCAACGTGTATTTGGAATTTATTCTATCACAGAATCATGATTCGAAGCATTGTTCAATAATAGTAATTATCTATTAGATAATAGATTTAATACACCAATTTCCAGCTTCAGTTTTATGTTTGATATTTCTTGTAACGGAAATTTGCCATGATCTGCCACAGGATCCTTTATGAAATATCTATGTTTCGTCCAGGAGAACAAACTAGGGCGGTGTTTTTAATTTTTAATTGTGAACGTATTGTTTTAAAAATCTGATGTGGCCAGCACATTACCTTCCGCCAATTATTCTTTAGCATTTTCCATTCGTTACGGATCGCTATTTTTTATTTTCTTCCAATCAATTCTGTTTTGTGTGTCGTCTTCATTCAGTTCTTCTTCTCTCAAGTCTTCCGCAATACTGTCCTTCCATCTTATCTTTGGTCTTCCTCTCCCTTATACTACTAAACTGTTCATTCTTCTTCCCAAATATTCTTTATCTCTCTTCATGACATGTTCAAACCAATGTAATCGTCTCTCTTGTATTTCTATAGAAACTTCTTACGCTAGAGTTATTTCCCTGATTCTTTCATTCCTTACCGTATCTTTCCGTATCTTACCCAACATCTATCTCAATATCCTCATCTCTGCCACATTGATTTATTTTTCATTGTACTGACTTCTGTCAATATGAATTATCTGAAAATATATTAGCAGTTTTCATGGTTAGCATAGCTGGTTGATTTACGAAATTTAACATCTTTATAATTCTTTAACTCTATATCTATTGAATATGAAGTATAAAATCCAATCTAATCGAATAGAGAATAATATATTCTTTAAAAGTTATAACAACATTAAATGGCAATAAATGATATTTAACTGCTTTTTTTCAAGAAAAACCGTTAAAAGTTGCAAATGTGGGTACTCTCAGTGGACCAATTATAGCCTAAATCTAATCATGTCTGCATATGGATCAAAACTCGAGAAATATGAAAAAAATATAATTTTTGGAATTGTGGTATTGGAGTTATGCGATCCGAAACGATTGTCACATACACAAACACACATACATACAGACATCATCGTAAAAATAGTAAATTCGTATTCTAGGTATCCCAAAACGTACTTATCAATTAAAAACTCACTATCGAATTTTTTGACCAAAAACAATACTTTCATCCTTACCTAAAGGTGACGGAAGGACCTAATCCGTAAACTTGCTATATACTCTAGTAGAGTCTCTAGAGTTTTCGTATAGCATACGTCGCTGTCATTCTTCTTCCAGTTCAAACAAAACTGAACCGTATAAATAATAACTATATAGTTGTAGTCTTAAAAATGACTGATATGTATATGATAAGCAAAAATGGAAATACAAGAAGACACAACGTACAAAACTCTTCCAAACAAAATGCTTTTTTTAAATTGTCAAACAATAACCTTGAAAGTATAATCATACAAATTATCAATATTGCCAAGTATAGCAACAAATAACTAATAATATAATGTAGATGTACATAATTTATATATTATTCATATCATGTAGGATAAATAATTGACTTTACTATACAAATTAATAATAATTCTATAAGGTTATTCACTTTTTGATAGTTAAAAATGACTGCAATATAATTTCAATTTTCCGTGATTTTAACGCAGTATAATGTTTTTCCCTATAAGTGATGACTTGCATGTGCTGGTTGTCCGATTTGAGCATACAGTTATTTTATTATTACAAAAAAATATGTTACAGTGAAAGCATTAAAATTCAAAACTAAGTCAATTGGTAAGTTTATTGGCAAATTTAAAACCGAATATGTGAAAAAATAAGATACTGACACAATGTCATTGTCATTGACACTTACGTTACTGCGAAAGTATTGTCAACAACGAGTATCGTTTTAAAATAGAATGTCCTAACTTGGTTAAAATAATTTGAATTTTTGAAAGACAAGCTTGTTATATTCATCCTTATCGCACATGCTTGTAGTTTTTCAAATGAGAGAGATAACTGTATGCCAATTTGTTAATTCGTTCATGATATAGATGACCTTGATCGGACAATTTACGTTCTGCCAGGTCCAAATTCTAGAGTGGGCAACCCAAATTTTAGAGCGAGTAACTCAAATTTTAAACGAGTCTTTTTAAAAATATTGTGAAGATAAAAAAATCTGTTGTGGCCAGCACAATACCTTCCGTCAATCCTGTGTATAATGTATAAATTCCATACATAATTTTTCTTGCAAAAGATTCTAAATTTCCAGTAAAATTATTTCATAAAAAAACTATTCAAATTGCACTTGGCACTGACATCTTCTTCTTCTTTAACTTTTCCCATTCGTTAGGGTCCCTATTTTTGTGTGTAGTTATCATTCAGTTCCTTTTCTCTCAAGTCTTCCGCAATACAGTCCTTCCATCTTATCTTTGGTCTTCCTTTGTTTCTTCAACATCCTAATACTAAACTATTCATTCTTGTTCCAATATAATTCTTCATTTCTCCTCATGACATTTTCCAACTAATGTAATCATATTTCTTGTATCTTTCTAGAAACTTATAATACTAGAGTTATTTTATTACCGTATCTTTCCGTGTTTTCCCCAACATCTACTTCAACATCCTCATCTCTGCCACATTAATTTACTTTTTATTGATACTGACATCTGTCAATTTGAATTATATGAATATATTAATATAATATATAGTTACCATGTTTAGCATAGCTGGCTGAATTATAAAATTTAATTTCTTTAAAATTCTTTAACTCTGTATCTATTGAATATGAAGTATAAAATGTAATCAAATCGTATAGAGAATAATATATTCTTTAAGTTATAATAACGTTAAATGTCAATAAATCAAATTTAACTGTTAAATCTTCAAATGAGGGTACTTCCGGTTCACCAATTATAACCAAAATCTAATCACTTGTTCTTCTAGATATAAACTTGAGGAATACGTAAAAAATATAATTTTTGGAATCGTGGTATTGAAGTTATGGGATCCGGAATTTTTGTCACACACAGGCAGAGACACAGACACACAGACACACATACAAACAGACATCATCGTAAAAATGGTAAAATCGTATTATAGGGACCCTAAAACATGCTTATACACTGAAAACTCATCATTGAATTTTTTGACCAAAGACAATACCTTCCTTACCTAAAGGTACTTAAAACAAATATTAGGATTTTCCCTAGAGTGAGCAACTTTTTCTTCCAGAGTGGGCATGAGTGTAGCAGAGAGCTTTCAGCACATGTATTACACGCTATTTTTTCTGCAACCACATTTTCATAAACAAATGTAAATATATCTGCAAAATCTGATTTCATCAAATGTCATTACGACATTTCTTAAAAAATCTGATGTGGCCAGCACATAACCTCTCGCCGTATATTTTACCTGGCTGTATGCATAAAGCAAAGATTATTTTTATAAATACAAATAATATATTCATATAAATCTATGACGTATAAACTTCTTTATTATTCAATAATAGCATGTCTCAACATGAAGATATTTTACCATAAATTATGTTACAATAAATTACAAAGTAGAGTTTACCATATATAAATATTAGGCTGGTAACAGCAATTTTCAATTCGAACAACTTTGTTTACTTTCTCTTCATATTCTTCTAGTAAAAACATTAATTTTGGGCGGTCTAAAATGTATATATCTGGATTGTGCATCTATTCTTATATATCTTCTTTTACATTTTATTTTTTCATACTTGTTATATCTAAATAACCTTAATTCCCTTTAATAAAGTGACGGATAGATTGCACTCCGATTTTGTCAATATTTACAACTTACTTGAGAAGAATTTGATAGCTTTTTCGCAATTCAAAGTTACTCTAGTCTACAGTACTGGTGTACATTGTCCCATAATGTTTGAAACAAATTTAAGTCCTTCAACCTAGACTTGTCATCTCCATAATAGTCACAGATCAAGAACTAAGGGATTCTCCAAGTACATTTTTAATTCATTACTCATTATTTCTGACACTGACATTTATCTGTCAGTTACAAATAATTTAAATTATCAACTATTTTTCATGGCATTCTTTCGGCTGTCAAATTAATTACAACATTATTTTATATATTATATTCCTTTTATCTCTAAATCTATAAAATATGTATAAAAATATTTAAATGTATCAGAAAGAGAATTTATTTTTCTTTAATATTATCAAGAAAAATTTTCAAAAAATAATATTTAGAAGATTTTTTTTCAAGAATCTTCTACTTCCGGTTGTCCAATTGTTACCAAAACCTTTTCAGATCTTCCCATGAATGTCCGATTGGGAAATACGTTGTTAAACAAATTTTAAGTCTTATAGTTTTTGAGTAACCGTCCTTCCAACATCCCACACACACACATCCACACACGCACACACACACACACACACACACACACACACAGACATCATCGTAAAAATGTTAAAATCGGATTGTAGGGACCTTAAAACGTGCTTATTCAATAAAATCTGGATATGCGATTTTTAGCATGAATCCAATACCTAAAACTAAAATCACAATCGCAGACTACTCTATATTAAAGTGAGTGAATTTGTTTCAATGCTAGGGAGACTGACAAGTAACGCTTGTTATAAATTTTCAAATCCTTCAAACTGTGATTTTCGTAATTATGATATACATAATAATAATTTATAAAAACCATTCAAAATGAATGAAAGTGATTGTGAAGATTTCGCGAATACTCCTCCGAATGTTGCTGAAGCTGCAAATGCTGCATCTCTGGAATTACTACCAGAGAAATCCAAAATAAGGTATATTAGATAACGCAGCATATTTGTCACACGGTGTAAACAGAAAAAAATATTAAGAAATTTACGGAAAGTGTACTTCTGGCTTATTTCGCCGAAAATTCCAAGAAAATGAAATCATCCACACTTCGGTCTTCGTACTCCATGCTAAAAACTTGTTTGATAGTTCAAGATAATGTAGATATTTCAAAGTTTTCAAAATTAATTGCTTTCTTAAAAAGAAAATCTGTGGGCTATAGAGTAAAAAAATCACGTATTTTTACTAGAACCGAGATCAGTAGATTTCTTCTTGAAGCACCAGATGAATCATTTTTGATGATGAAGGTAAACATTATGACTAACGGTTTATGTTTTCCATTAACAATAAAATTTATTGTAGGTTGCACTAATATTGGGAGTAGCTGGTGCTTGTCGAACAGACGAACTTATGAAATTAACCATAGACAATTTACAAGAAAAAGATGCCTTGTTAATTGTTAATATACCCGATACTAAGACACATATACCCCGGAGTTTTACAGTAACTAGTGGACAAGAAGATTGGTTGACAATATTTAGAAAGTACGCTACTCTTCGTCCGTCAACTGTAGAGAATAGACGATTTTTTATGACATATAGGAAAGGGAAGTGCCTCAGCCAACCAGTAGGTGTCAACACTTTTGGAAAAATCCCTCAAAAAATTACCGAATTCTTGAAATTACCCAATCCTTCTGCATATACATACCGGCCACTGCTTCCGGAGAACATCTGCAACGTTACTTGCTAATGACGGAGTAGACATTCTTTGTTTGAAAAGACATGGGGGTTGGAAATCTTCCACAGTTGCAGAAGACTATATAGATGATAGCGTCCAAAATAAAGTAAAAAATATGTTGTGGCCAGCACAATACCTTCCGTCAATCCTATGTATAATGTATAAATTCCATACATAATTTTTCTTGCAAAAGATTATAATTTTCCAGCAAAATTATTTCATAAACAAACTATTCAAATTGCAATTGACACTGACATCTTCTTCCTCTTTAGCTTTTCCCATGCGTTAGGGGTCGCTATTTTTGCGTGTCGTTCTCATTCGGTTCTTTTTCTCTCAAGTCTTCCGCAATACAGTCTTTCCATCTTATCTTTGGTATTCCTTTGCTTCTTCAACCTCCCATTACTAAACTACTCATTCTTGTTCAAATATAATTCTTCATTTCTCCTCATGTCATGTTCAAACCAATGTAATCGTCTTTCTTGTATCTATCTATCTCTAGAAAATTGTAACACTAGAGTTATTTTATTACCGTATCTTTCCGTGTGTTCACCAGCATCTACTTCAACATCCTCGTCTCTGCCACATTAATTTACTTTTTACTCATACTAACATATGTCAATTTGAATTATATGAATATAGTAGTAGTTTCCATGTTTAGCATAGCTGGCTGCGAATTATAAAATTTAATTTCTTTAAAATTCTTTAACTCTGTATCTATTGAATATGAAGTATAATAAGTAATCAAATCGTATAGAGAATAATATATTCTTTAAGTTATAATAATATTAAATGTCAATAAATGAAATTTAACTGTTAAATCTTCAAATGAGGCTACTTCCGGTTCACCAATTATAACCAAAATCTAATCACTTGTTCTTCTGGATGTAAACTTGAGGAATACGAAAAAAATATAATTTTTGGAATCGTGGTATTGAAGTTATGGGATCCGGAACTTTTGTCACACACACACACAGACACACACATACATACATACATACATACATACATACATACATACATACATACATACATACATACATACATACATACATACATACATACATACATACATACATACATACATACATACATACATACATACATACATACATACATACATACATACATACATACATACATACATACATACATACATACATACATACATACATACATACATACATACATACATACATACATACATACATACATACATACATACATACATACATACATACATACATACATACATACATACATACATACATACATACATACATACATACATACATACATACATACATACATACATACATACATACATACATACATACATACATACATACATACATACATACATACATACATACATACATACATACATACATACATACATACATACATACATACATACATACATACATACATACATACATACATACATACATACATACATACATACATACATACATACATACATACATACATACATACATACATACATACATACATACATACATACATACATACATACATACATACATACATACATACATACATACATACATACATACATACATACATACATACATACATACATACATACATACATACATACATACATACATACATACATACATACATACATACATACATACATACATACATACATACATACATACATACATACATACATACATACATACATACATACATACATACATACATACATACATACATACATACATACATACATACATACATACATACATACATACATACATACATACATACATACATACATACATACATACATACATACATACATACATACATACATACATACATACATACATACATACATACATACATACATACATACATACATACATACATACATACATACATACATACATACATACATACATACATACATACATACATACATACATACATACATACATACATACATACATACATACATACATACATACATACATACATACATACATACATACATACATACATACATACATACATACATACATACATACATACATACATACATACATACATACATACATACATACATACATACATACATACATACATACATACATACATACATACATACATACATACATACATACATACATACATACATACATACATACATACATACATACATACATACATACATACATACATACATACATACATACATACATACATACATACATACATACATACATACATACATACATACATACATACATACATACATACATACATACATACATACATACATACATACATACATACATACATACATACATACATACATACATACATACATACATACATACATACATACATACATACATACATACATACATACATACATACATACATACATACATACATACATACATACATACATACATACATACATACATACATACATACATACATACATACATACATACATACATACATACATACATACATACATACATACATACATACATACATACATACATACATACATACATACATACATACATACATACATACATACATACATACATACATACATACATACATACATACATACATACATACATACATACATACATACATACATACATACATACATACATACATACATACATACATACATACATACATACATACATACATACATACATACATACATACATACATACATACATACATACATACATACATACATACATACATACATACATACATACATACATACATACATACATACATACATACATACATACATACATACATACATACATACATACATACATACATACATACATACATACATACATACATACATACATACATACATACATACATACATACATACATACATACATACATACATACATACATACATACATACATACATACATACATACATACATACATACATACATACATACATACATACATACATACATACATACATACATACATACATACATACATACATACATACATACATACATACATACATACATACATACATACATACATACATACATACATACATACATACATACATACATACATACATACATACATACATACATACATACATACATACATACATACATACATACATACATACATACATACATACATACATACATACATACATACATACATACATACATACATACATACATACATACATACATACATACATACATACATACATACATACATACATACATACATACATACATACATACATACATACATACATACATACATACATACATACATACATACATACATACATACATACATACATACATACATACATACATACATACATACATACATACATACATACATACATACATACATACATACATACATACATACATACATACATACATACATACATACATACATACATACATACATACATACATACATACATACATACATACATACATACATACATACATACATACATACATACATACATACATACATACATACATACATACATACATACATACATACATACATACATACATACATACATACATACATACATACATACATACATACATACATACATACATACATACATACATACATACATACATACATACATACATACATACATACATACATACATACATACATACATACATGCATGCATGCATGCATGCATGCATGCATGCATGCATACATACATACATACATACATACATACATACATACATACATACATACATACATACATACATACATACATACATACATACATACATACATACATACATACATACATACATACATACATACATACATACATACATACATACATACATACATACATACATACATACATACATACATACATACATACATACATACATACATACATACATACATACATACATACATACATACATACATACATACATACATACATACACACACACACACAGACACACACACATACGTACATACATACATACAGACATCATCGTAAAAATGGTAAAATCGTATTATAGGGACCCTAAAACATGCTTATTCAATAAAAACTCATCATTGAATTTTTTGACCAAAAGCAATACCTTCCTTACCTAGAGGTGACGGAAGGTAAAAATGCCCAAAACATCATTGGAAAGCCTAACGGTCCAACTAGTAAATCAACTGAGATTTCAGCACTTCCCCAAACTCAACTACTGACAGATTCCACTACAACAAATCACAATTTGTTCAATTCCTAGCGTAACTGTTCAAATAGCACTACACTCGACAATTCAGTATTTCCTCAACCATTGACAGATTCTGCCGATTCCCCTACCACTACAGTGACAACAAATCACAATTTGTTCAATTCCTTGCCGCCAAGCATTAATATTAACAATTGTACGTCATTTACATTTAATTTTAATGTTAATAATTAGTCTGTACTTGTATAACACTACTTGTATTTATTAAAATAAAAGTTTTCCGTGATTTTGCTTTAGCATGTTGAAAGAACTTTTAATACTCAAAATTTACGTATTGAAAAAATCTTTCCACACATAAATTCCATTTGTTCGGCAAAAACACCTATTTTCAATACTCGTAACTATGGACACGAAATTTGAAAAGCCTACTATCCATGGTGGTTGTAGAAAAATATAATTTAAAATAGCTGTTTTAACAAAAAGGATCGCATACAGATTGTGTACAGTGCGTTCAAAGGCATAAAGTTGATATTATTACTAGTTAATTATGAATATAACAAATCACAGCTGACATTAATTTACGTTTTATTTTCGAAGGTGAACACCACCCATATGTCTTATTTATAATTTTATTTATATTTCTTAATTTCGAAGCTGTGACCGAGCCTTAACTTAGTATGAGGTTCTACATATATTTTTTCCTTTCAAACTCATTTTTACTGGTAGAAGGGAAAATCAAAATCTTAATTTAGATAATTTAGAAAAACAACTAGGTTTTTATGGTTATAATTGTAATATTTAGATTAGTTTTAAGTAAAAAAAGTATAATATGTATTAGTAATAATTAATCATAACGGCATAAGTGCATATTTTACTATATTTTTGATGCATATTTTTAGATTTTTTAGTGCCTATTTTCCGAACTTTACTTATGACCTTTAGTAGTAGCTTTAATATTGATATAACAACAGTGTTGTTTCTAGTTGCATGGTGCAGGATTTCTAGGATTGTTGCTGGTGTCCCAGTTGGAATCCAAATCATGCAGGATCATATATTTAGGACGAGAACCGAGAAGACTGACCTAGTTGAACTTCTCGTAAATAAATGTAGGTAACCTCTATTATTTGAGTGTTTTATGGATATGTTAAAAAACTTCGTTAATGTTTGTTACGTAATTCTAGTATAAAGTCAGTGTTTTGAAAGTAATTATGTTAATTAAATATATCACATGTGTGATATTAAGTACAGTGAAACCCCTGTTAACAGACATTTCTTATAAGACATTACTTCTTAGGCGCAGATGTGTTTGTGGGACCCAACAAAATTCCTATACTTGTGCTAATAAATTAATCTTTTTTAAACGGACTTAACTCTTGAACGGTCCCGGGAAAATATTCTTGGCAGTTTTAATCTGAAAGTCTTCTTGTACGGACACACAATTTTCTCTTAAGCAGTCATTTTCTGTATTTGGATTTTTTGAAAATTTATTGCTAAAACATCTAAGTATTACCACAGTATAGAAAATACATCCAGTAGCGACACTCCTTCGGAACCCTTGATCTTTCCTTCCAAGCTGCTCGGTGTGCAGGGGGTAATATGAGGAGAGCGAAATTTAAAGAAAACATAAAAAGATATATTTAATATCTGTTATTTAATATCAAATGATAAATTGTGGTATGGTAAAAATGAATAAAAGAAAATTATAAATATGAAGAATATAATTCCTTAGTCACGTGACATATTTTCCGCCAATCAACATTCAGAATCTCCCTAGCTACACGTCTATCACAGCGATGATAAAAAACAAGGATACTATCACCGTATTTATAGTCGTTACTAAGGGATTTGTTTTCTTTATTTATGACATTGACAGTTAATTTTGAGTATAAAAATAAGTAATAACAATAATTCAAACTCCGAAATATTAAATAAAACTCGTAAGTACCATGTTTTAATGCAATATGAATATGTATATCTAAAGTTAGGTTAGGTTAGATTGCAAAAATTCAATATATTCTCTCATTAAATGTAAGTTTGTGATATGATTAATAATCGAAGATATTGCTCGATAAACCGAAGCAGCACATTTCAACTCGTCCTTCGGACTCGTGAAATCTGCAGCTCGGTTTCACTCGAGAATATCATCGATGATAATCATATCACTTATTATATTACGTATGAAGATATGTATATTAAAAAAAAAAATAATAATATTCGTTTATTTTTTATTTATTTTATTAAATTTGAATTTGTTACCGGGAGCGCTTTCCATACTATTGCTTGATTTTAAATATGTTAAAAAATATTGAAGCAATTATCTTAGAATAAATAAAAAAATTTGATGTGGCCAGCACAATACCTTCCGTCAATCCTATGTATTATGTATAAATCCCATACATAAATTTTCTTGGAAAAGATTCTAAATTTCCAATAAAATTATTTCATAAAAAAAACCTTGCAAATTGCACTTGACACTGTTCAGAATACCACTCTGACGTTTAAGATCTATAAGTCCTTAAGATAACTCTTATAGAAGTTATGAAAACGCTCAGAATACCACCATAAATTTGACGTTTGTACTACACAGAAACAGAGACAGCAATTTAACAAGAAACAACGTATAAAGAATAGAAATGTTGTATTATTAAAAAAATTAAGTCACACATCAATTTTGCAAATATTAAATGAGAGAAGTAAATCATTAGCGAATATTGTTCATGACTTCAACCTCTAACTATCTAATGTTAACTTTAAATTTAATTTTGAAGATTAAATATCTCATTTCTGTTATATAACTGTTTACTGAACGAAGTCTTATGAAGCTTTATTAAAAATGAACGTATGCTTTTCCACTGACTGTATTAATAATACATCATCCATAATAAAAAATGAAACAAGTTATTGAAATTTAATAGTAGAACAAAGTCCAGAATCACAAGCTGGCACCCAAAAACACAAACATATACTGATATTTGAAATAGTGCTTCCTGATTGGTTAGAGGTAGATGCAGCAACGCACAAAGTTGCGTTTCATTATAAAACGGTATATGCTGTCCCGTACATTTATTTTTGCGTTACCGCTTGCGTTACTTCATTATAAATAGGCCGTTTTAACAACACTGAAGCAGTCTAGAATTGCCGGCCGGGACCGCTGTAGCGCTAACGAAACCATACCTTATACCCACGCGAGACCTAGTGAAACTTCATGGGCCTTACTGACAAGAAAGGCGGACGACAATGTGCAGGAGCCCGAAAATAAAAACAATTATGGCACAGGATTTTTCAAAAGGTACATGAATTAAACTTTGGATTTTGCCAAGGACTCATGGGGAAAGTCATAACTAAACTTAGCCGTATAGAAGAAAACGGGTCATAGCTCTATATTAAATAGGAATTTGAGGCTTAAGCTTTATTACTGTAAGCGAGTTAAATATACTTTCCTTAAAGCATAGTATTGTCCATTCAACATTTTTCTGAAAACTTTTACGACACATGTTTTATTCGAAATTTTGTACAGAACCAAAATCTATTTTCAAATGCTCAAATGCATAATAATTACCCTCGTATTTTAATCAGAAAATATACGATTATTGTATACAAAGTTTGCGTATTAGCGTTGTCATTAATGCGAAGACTAATAACAAAGCTTTTAAAGAAGATTAAAACAAGGATTAACTGAATAAAAGCAACAAACTGTGAGAAATGTTATTTCCTTCCAGTCTTATGGCAAACCGTCAAAATTTTAAGTCGATTAATGTGAACTTCTCAGTTAAAAAGTATATTGGAAAATGACTAAAGGAAAATCTTTTTTTTATTCTGATAGAATAGTAAAGAAGTAAAACAAAATGTAGAATTGAATAAACGAAAAACATTTGTTTGTACTATATTGCAAGTTCTATAAATAAAAACATAATTAGGAATTAAAATTGTTTTCTTATTTCGTGTTTGTAGTTCAATTTCGTTCAGGAAATTAAATGAACAGGACTTCGTATTTTTCATTCAAAGATTAAATTTTTAGTTTACATTATTTCCTACAATCATATATAAGTAAATTGCAAGCTGCATCTGTAGAACAATGGTTCAATTCTTTGAAAAACGAATTTACAGACAAAAAATTGGATGTTAAATTAAATCTAATCATTACAAATATTTTATTGGATTTGAAAATTAATCTGAAAGGAACACATGAACATTGTGTGATTTTAAGAGTTATATGTGCATTTGTATCTTTCTCCAGGATAAAAGAAATATTGGTTATAGAAAAATAAATATTGATTTTGGATACATTTTACAGAGACAATATATTCAAGCTTAGTAAAATAAATATTTATCCATTGGAATACATAGAAAAAATACCTAAAAGCAGAAAAGCAAAACTTGGTTAGTTTATTTTTTATATGGATGAAGATAACACTGAAATATATTATTAGTTTCATTGTGGTGTAAACAAATATCTAATAAAAACGAGAAATTAAGAAAGTAATGAAATTGATTATAAACTTAAAAATTATTCTTAACTTTAAAATTAAATGCAAATAAAACTAAATTATTGATATAAATATTCTGAGTAGTGTGAAACTGTGAGGGTACAGAGAAATTAAGATTACTCAACATGTCAAACATTCCATAGGTCCTAACAGCTCATTTTTTATGATAAGGAGGCGAGTATGTAAGGAAAAGAATTAAGTTGGACTAATTAAATAATTTTAAAATAAATAACCTAAAAAAAGCAAATTGTGAATTTCTCTGTGAAACAAATATATAAAATAAATTACAATGTAACGTCTAGTTTCACCAGTTTACGAACATCTGAGTCAACTCTCATGGAGCCATCGTCAGAAGTCGGCCAGCACAACAAGTAACCACAGACGCGTTTCGCACTTATTGGTGCTCATCAGTGTGGTGTAACCTGTGGTCTCTGTCCGGTCCACAGTGAGTGGACTCCTGCAGCAGAGACAATGACTCGTTGTGCTGGCGGTGATCATATGATCATCTATAATGGTAAAAGGCCTGTAGAAATATGTCTACCGTCAAACTGAAAAAAGCAAATTGTGAATTTCTCTGTGAAACAAATATATAAAATAAATTATAAAGTAACGTCTAGTTTCACTAGTTTACGAACATCTGAGTCAACTCTCATGGAGCCAACTTCAGAAGTCGGCCAGCACAACAAGTAACCACAGATGCGTTTCTTACTTATTGGTGCTCATCAGTGTGGTGTAACTTTGTAATTTATTATATATGTTTGTTTCAGAGAGAAATTCATAATTTGCTTTTTGCAGTTTGACGGTAGTCAAATTATTTCTCAGTAGAGGGCTCTGCTGGTATTAACATACCTCTACAGGCCTTTCACCATTATATATATTCCGTGTTCATTGCTCGTTGCTTCTATATATCAGACTATCTCTCCGCTGTCGTTCGGACGGTATTTATACAGCCCAGTGTCCTTCTGGAACCTTCCGACGCCACAATGATACCTAATACAATAGATTTAGGTCTAGCCGTTCCGCCGCCGGGGATTACGTCATCGTTTGGGAACATTCTACCAGTGACGGCGCTTGTATACTCTATAATCAGGGGCGCACGTTACAATATATATATATATATATATATATATATATATATATATATATATATATATATAAGTGGAATTAGTGGGAAGTAATATGCTGGTCATATAAGATTTAGTTTTACTTTAAAATATAAATGAAAATGGCAACTAAACTTAACATTATTATATTTGTATCTTTATTGCCTAGTTCGTCTTTCCTGAAGTACGTCTATGCACCATAAGTTATTTACTCAGTAAATCTCATAGTCTCAAACTTTTTTCATTTTGTAGTTAACAAACACCCGCACTGTATGCATATCCAGCTTCGCATTGCATGTCATACTTCAGCCGACCCATAACTCTCCGAATCCTTCGTTGCAATTTCTCCGGCTAATGTGCGGATGCATTGGCTGAAGCGGTGTTCCGCTCACGTTCCTCATCGAGCATCGCGTATATAGCAAGCAAGTGCTTTATATGATGGCTTAGCTAGCTCTTTGCAAAGCCGGCGATAATAAATCCATCATATGTGCTAGAAGCTAGAAAACTACACGGGCGGAGGAGGAGGTATTCAAAGGCAGGAGAGCTATTGTTTGGAGATTGGAGGTTATAAGATTTTTATTTTGTTGAAGATAACCTTTTCGCCAAGGAAATAAATTTGAAATGAATTGAAAAATTCAATGCTCATCTGGGATTTAGATTGTTACTACAATCCTTTGTCATCTGATTCAATAAAATCTCGAATAAAGGGTAATAATAAATATTGGCTGATAAGTATTTTTTAATCTTTTTTTACAGCTGTGAGAGAACTAACTTTTTAATTAAATGGACATTATTCTTGTTGAACAATTTTAATTTTTATATTTATAAATAAATTTCTGATTTTAGGATATTTAATGTTTTTACCTGCAGTCATCTTTAGGTAAGGAAGATATTGTCTTTGGTCAAAAAATTCAATAATGAGTTTTTAGTGAATAAGCACGTTTTAGGGTCCATATAATACGATTTTACCATTTTTACGATGATGTATGTATGTATGTGTGTCTGTGCGTATGTGTGTGGGCTTGTGTCTGTGTGTGTGCCAGTGACGAAAGTTTCGGATCGCATAACTCCAATACCACAATTTCAAAAATTATAATTTTTTCGTATTCTTGAAACTTACATCCAGAAGAAGTGATTAGATTTTGGTTATAATTGGTCAACCGGAAGTACCCTCATTTGAAGATTTCAACAGTTAAATATAATATATTGACATTTAATGTCATTATAACTTAAAGAATATATAATATTCTATACGATTTGATTGCATTTTATACTTTATATTCAATAGATATAGAGTTAAATAATTATAAACATATTACATTTCATAAATCAGCCAGCTATACTAACCTTGGAAAATGTTAACATATTCAGATAATTCAAATTGGCCGATGTCAGTATCAATACAAAGTAAATGAATGTGGCAGAGATGAGGATATTGAGATAGATGTTGGGGAAGACACGGAAAGATACTGTACGGAATGAAAGAATAACGGAAATAACTCTAGTGTAGGAAGTTTCTAGAAAGATACGAGAGACGTTTACATTGGTTTGAACATGTCATGAGGAGAGATGAAGAATATATTGGAAGAAGAATGAATATCTTAGGAATAGAAGGTTTAAGAAACAGAGGAAGACCAAAGATAAGATGGAAGGACTGTATTGCGGAAGATTTGAGACAAAAGGAACTGAATGAGAACAACACGCAAAACAGAAATGAGTGGAGGAAGAAAATAAAAAATAACGACTGGGAGAAACTAAACAAGAAGATATCAGTGTCAAGTGAAATTTGCGTAGTTTGTTTATGAAATAATTTTACTAGAAAATTAAAATCTTTTGCAAGAACATTTGTGTATGGAATTTGTACATAATACACAGGATTGACGGAAGGTATTGTGCTGGCCACATCCGATTTTTACATAGAGTAAACACTGATATATAAAAGTACAAGGCAGAGGCAATATTTTAAAATTTTGAAACAATGGCTTACAATGTGTTTTGGGATTTGCTTTAGCAATAATTCGCACAGCTTTCTTTTGTATCCTGAATAGATTAATAGATTGGTTTCAAGAACCCTTTTTAATATTCCGTAGGTAAGATGTGTATGAAAAATTAGGCTGCTAAAAGGGCATCTTTAGGAGAAGCCAGAGATAGTTTGCGTAACGCATATATAGAAGTCAATTTATTGCAATGTTTGTCAACATGATACGTCCAGTTCATATTTGCACTAATATGCAAGCCTAAAATTTTTGCATGACGGACATTTTCTGGTATGTCTACTTTTTTGTTTGTGATCATCATATTCTGAGTTTTATCTATATTGAGTTTAAGTTTATTTGCTGAAATCCATATTTCTGCACAATCTGTAATTTGCTTAAATTGAATATTAGCAACGTTCGGACATATACAATCTTTTAGAAAAGTAGTGTCATCAGCAAATAAAATAGTTGTTGTATTGGGCATATTTTGAGGCAAGTCATTCACATAAATTATGAAAAAAAGAGGCCCAAGTATAGAACCTTGAGGTACTCCAAAATCACCATTAATAGTTACTGTCTGGACTCTATTTGCAAGGTAAGAATCAATTAGGTCTAATGGCAAGCCTCGAATTCCATAGTAATTCAATTTATGCAATAAAATTTCATGTGACATGCAATCGAAGGCTTTTGCTAAGTCACAGTAGGGTGTAGTTAAGCCAATGAGTCACCTTCATCTAATATATTATAAACTGTTAACAATGTTATTAATAAAGCATCATTCGTTGATTTATTACGTCTGAAGCCATATTGACAGTCTGATACAATATTATGTTTTTCTAAATAATTTATAATTCTTTCATGAATTAATTTTTCAATTTTTTTTTGAAATAATAGGAAGGCGAGAGATAGGCCTATAATTACCTACATCTACACTGTCACCTTTTTTAAAAATTGGCATAATTTTAGCAATCTTTAATAAATTGGGGAAAATACCAGTCCAAAAACTAAGGTTAATTATATATCAAAGAGGTTTACATATAATATATCCAATTTCTTTAATTATAGAGGTGTTAAAGTTATAAACATCTTTAGGCGTATAAATGGCTATCGGGTTACTGGCGTATTCGCGTCACGTTATTTACGTTATTCGGTGAAATTTGTAAGTTATTTTTTCTTTGCAATTTACTTTATTTCTGTATGTACGAGTATATGTATATTTATACATCTTTTTCTTTACTTTTGTTAAACTTTCATTTATATTTTTTCTTGGAAGCCTTGAGTATTATTTTAGAAAACCTTATAATTGACATTATCAGGCAATAACAGAATCACGGTAGGTAACGATTTTATTTGTTTTCGTAATTATGCCGTCAAAAATTACATAGCGCCCATCCAACTCTTTTTGGGTTGTTCACTTAATTACTTAACCCCTCCCTTCTCCACTGTTTAAAAGCTGGCGGCCGCCTACTAGACCAGCTAGGGTGCGTTCAGTTATTATTGCGTCATGGCTTTTTCGAGTTGGACGAATTCGGCACATTACAAAAAATGGCGCCCAACGTGGGCCATGAACGTTGGAAAATAGCCATAGATCGTAAAATGGTCATAAATCGGGAAAAGGTGTTTTACAATTTGACAGTAACGCGAAGAGTTGAATAGATTCTGGCAACATTTGGACAACCGGAAGTAGTAGTATTTTAATAAAAACTTTCTGAATATTAAAAAAATAAATTGTTATTAAAATATTAAAAAACATGAAATTCTATATACGACACATTTAATTTTTACCTCTCGCTAAGAGAGGTATTGGATTCATGCTAAAAATCGCATATCCAGATTTTATTGAATAAGCACGTTTTAAGGTCCCTACAATCCGATTTTAACATTTTTACGATGATGTCTGTGTGTGTGTGTGTGTGTGTGTGTGTGTGTGCGTGTGTGGATGTGTGTGTGTGGGATGTTGGAAGGACGGTTACTCAAAAACTATAAGACTTAAAATTTGTTTAACAACGTATTTCCCAATCGGACATTCATGGGAAGATCTGAAAAGGTTTTGGTAACAATTGGACAACCGGAAGTAGAAGATTCTTGAAAAAAAATCTTCTAAATATTATTTTTTGAAAATTTTTCTTGATAATATTAAAGAAAAATAAATTCTCTTTCTGATACATTTAAATATTTTTATACATATTTTATAGATTTAGAGATAAAAGGAATATAATATATAAAATAATGTTGTAATTAATTTTACAACCGAAAGGATGCCATGAAAAATAGTTGCAAATTTAAATTATTTGTAACTGACAGATAAATGTCAGTGTCAGAAATAATGAGTAATGAAAGAAAAATGTATTTGGAGAATCCCTTAATTCTTGATCTGTGACTATTATGCAGATGACAAGTCTAGGTTGAAGGACTTAAATTTGTTTCAAACATTATGGGACAATGTACAACAGTACTGTAGACTAGAGTAACTTTGAATTGCGAAAAAGCTATCAAATTCTTCTCAAGTAAGTTGTAAATATTGACAAAATTACACATCGATATAAGAATAATCGGAGTGCAATCTATCCGTCACTTTATTAAAGGGTATTAAGGTTATTTAGATATAACAAGTATGAAAAAATAAAATGTAAAAGAAGATATATAAGAATAGATGCACAATCCAGATATATACATTTTAGACCGCCCAAAATTAATGTTTTTACTAGAAGAATATGAAGAGAAAATAAACAAAGTTGTTCGAATTGAAAATTGCTGTTACCAGCCTAATATTTATATATGGTAAACTCTACTTTGTAATTTATTGTAACATAATTTATGGTAAATATCTTTATGTTGAGACATGCTATTATTGAATAATAAAGAAGTTTATACGTCATAGATTTATATGAATATATTATTTGTATTTATAAAAATAATCTTTGCTTTATGCATACAGCCAGGTAAAATATACGGCGAGAGGTTATGTGCTGGCCACATCAGATTTTTTTATTATATCTTCTATATATTTAAAGATATAGGGCTCGGACACTCAGCTGTTTTACATTGAGGTGTAAGCCTTTATTTTGCGCCTAAATTTTTTTGTAAACTGTGTTTGAGAATGTCAGCTTATTGTAAAGCATTCAGTAGTGACGTACAAAATCACTACTTAGATAAAATTAAATTAATAAACAACATTGATCAATATGATTGCGACGAAAGTGATTTTTCCAGGAATATTTTAGACTTTATTATTGCAAAATGAAATGCAAAACTACAAACTACATATGTTAGCTAATATTTTAAAAGCAGTGCATTATTACTACATATTGCATACAAATAATGTATGCAATTATCTACTTACCACAAAATTCACACTCAAACATGTAAACATCTAAAAATAAATATTCTTAAAATACAAACACACGCACACACACAGGATAAATAATGAAAATAACTTCTGAATATTATGCATATATATTTCACTTTATTGTACAAAATATGCTCTGTAATGGGGTAAGAAAAAATACTCAATATTATACATATATTATTAAAATATGAGCATTCTTATTACAATAAACACTGTACGTTTACTTAAATAATATGTAATACATACAGGGTGTCCCTTAACTTGGTGAACAAACTTTAAGGGCATATAATACTGATCAAAATGAGTAAAAAAGCTTAGTCAAAATGTGTCCGATCTTTAATAGTTTCCCAGATATAACGCAGTGAAAAATGAGTTTTTACGAGATTTACCTTTGCTATCTCAAAAACTATAAGAATTACGATTTTGATTAATTGAGACTTTTTGTTTACCTTTGAGAGGTAATCTTAGATGGCCTTTTGTTATTTTATAAAAATCAAAAGTGAAATGTTGTGGCGACCTTGGTCAATATTTAATTTTCATATAACTACGTAACTATAAGAAATTGAGAAAAATGTTTCATATAAAATTTTATTGTTTTTTATAGTCTTTTTACTGACATAGACAAAATTTTATTCGATCGTTATCTTTGTCAGTTTTTCTTAGATTTTTCGCTTTTCTCGGAAACAGTTGAAGATCATTCCTATGTTGATGAAGCTTTTTTATTCATTTTGGGCAGTACTATATGCCCTTAAAGTTTTTGCTCGAAGTTAAGGGACACCCTGTATTATGTATGTATGTATGTATGTCTTTCTTCCGTGCTATTACTTCCTCCTTGAGACGGATGGCATCGTTCCATCTCCGTCTTTTTTCCACTTTTAATGGATCAATTTGTCCTACACGAATGTACTTCTTATTTACCAATCACATGAAATCGTATACATACCTTTAGTATTCCTAGCTGATACTAATAAGAATGTTTTAATTTTGTCTTTTGAGCTAGTTTTGCAACCAGGAATACAACATTTATGTTTTCCACCCATGGTTGGCACACACACACACTCACACACACACACACAAATACTAAATATTAATAAGTAATCACACTTAAATCACAGAAAATTGCAATACAAACGACAAACACCACAAATCATACACGAATACAAAACAAACAAAATGGCTGTACTGTCACTATGACAACTGGGGGCGCCGGCACATATGTTTTCAAGGACACTTAAAACAGCTGTATGCCCGCGCCCTATAGAAATATAATATATAAAATAATCTGTTGTATTAATACCCAGTTGCACCAACAAGACAAATTTTAAGCGAGCCTTAAACAAAAAAAATGCAAATCAAAATTTTGGCAGCGATGCATAACATTTCTTTTGACATTACATTTCGATGCAATATTGTAATTTTAAAGAACGCTTAAAATTTAAGTTGCCTTGGTGCAACCGGTCATTAATCTCACAGCCCAAACATCTCCATGGTAACCAGTTAAGAAATTAAAATGTCTGTAATTGACAGATCAATGTCACTAATGTCAGTGTCAAAAATTCAGAGATAGTACTGAAGGCTTTTTCTGGGAATGATATTTAATATTTCTTATTGTATTATTAATTATATATTTAAAATTATAGTTATATTACATGAACCCTTGAGAAATAACGCCAATCCCGTCAATGAATTGGAAGAACCTCGAACATTTAGAAGAGTAGGAGAAAACTAGCTCATATAATTAATTTAAAATTATAGAAAACACGTAATTATAAAGATTAGGTGTAATTAGAATTTTTTGTGTGTACAAGAAATATTAAATACAATACTTATATATACCACAATGAAAAGGGCGAAGTATTGTGATGGCCACCACAGATTTTTTGGTTGATATTGTTTTCGGGTATTACGTAGTATTAGAACATTTCGTTCATATCCTATACTTTTCTATCTAGTCGTATTCTTTTTGGAATATTTTTGCTTAGCTCAGTTAATAAGTGAGTTAAGATAAACTGAGCTAAGATGTCGCTGAAAAGAACAACATTTCGCAAATAGAAAGAGTAAGAAGATGAGTGGCAAAGTGCGCGCAATACATATACCTTTAGTCTTTAAATGAAATATATTATTTCTTATCTCCATCATAAATTACCGTATACGACGACATTTTAACCGCTTAAACTTTCAAAACACAAGTGACAGTTTTCCTTAACACCCATTCCACTGAACTGCATGACTCAGACCATTTTGAGTTTACTTCGCGGGTGAAGTAGCATCGGCAAGGGGGGAAGTGAGTACACTCAGTACAACTCAGATCAGTTCGAACAAAAAGAACAACAATTTATTGAGTTTATCTGAAGTGAGCTGAGATGAACTGAGATTTTAATCAAAAAGAATACCACACTTATTTCACTATAATTTGTATGTATCATGGATCCAGCACGGTTATTGCGAGATAAGGTGGAATATGAATTTCGGATTTGGGGACTAAAGCATGCCAAACGTTTGTCGGTAATAGCTATGCGGCAGGAGCTTCGACAGTTGATGGTTGGAGAGGGTGTCGACGACTTGTCAAATAAACTTTAACAAGGAAGCAGATACCAGTTGACGGATGAGACGACACATTTACAGGTGAGAATGTTCTCAGCTTAAATGCATTCCTGGAAAGAATCCAATATCTGTGAATATCTCGCAATCTACAAGAAACGGAATTATGCGATTCCATTAACGAGTTACTAAAAAGGCGCGCACTGATCTGGTACCGCTCGGAATTTAAGCCGTTCGACTATGAAGTTGAACTGTGGGACAAAATTCGCCGCCGAACGCAGGGTAAAGGCGAGAAAGTTGGCATATATGTGGCCTGTATGATAAATTTATTTAGTAGGCTCCTTATACCACCGATTGACGAACGAAAACTGCAAGTAATTCGCAGAAATATTCTGCCCTATTTAATTCAGGGGATAGCCCTCGAGGATATTTCCACGGTAGAGCGCTTATTGGAGTTTCTGTAAGAATCTGAAGGCAAACATGCTTATGGCTGAACAGACGAAATCCCCTAGAGCCTAACTTGGCTTACCAATGTCGTACCAAAACTATTCACCTAAATACAGTGGAAGTCCCAAATGCAGCGGAAGTAACAAAACCTCCTACGGGCAATAGTAAACTCACTTGTTGGAACTATCGCTCCGCTGGACATAAGGCACGGGACTGTAGCAAGACGAAACGATGCTTTGGATGCGGAAAACCGGAAGTCTTTAAGAAAGATTGTTCATACTGTTCGAGAAAAGACCCGCAGAGGCGCTAGGTGGTCGTGAGGCGCCATCTGCCACGGATCTAGCGGGTAAGTGGATAATATGAGAAGAACATGGCAGTTGTGAACTTCATCATATCCCATGTTGGTGGAGATCAACGACCATATTTAAGAATCCCGATTTTTTGGTATAAATTTGCTCGATTCTGGAGCAACAAGATTTATTATCTGAGGAAGCGGTTGGGCTAAGTTGAATTTGACCGTAGATACAACAGACGCTCCTGTTTGTACGATCGTCGATAGGAAGAGATGCCCCAGTATTGCACGATACAATTAAGTTTATTGATGTATTTTAGATGTTCAGCAATATTATTGAACAATATTATTGCAAGTCTAGACGGGTCGCTTCGTAGTTATTATTCCGAAGATTCATTTATAATTAAATTTGTTTCACCACATATGTACTATAACTGCAATATTATGTTAGCAAAAAACTTTACGACCAAACTCGAAACAAATTCGATTTACTTTGGCTAGTTAAAAACTTTGTAACTAAACTTTAAACTTGTTCGATATACAAAATGTAGTTCCAGTTGCAGTGGTTGCATGAGTGTTTCTGATGTTGATGGAGACATGAATAAATTGAAAGGATTATGATAAAAAATAAAGATCGAATATTTCAGTATTTACTAAAAGTAAAATTAATATAGTAAGTTGTAAATCAAATCAAATTATTATTTTTTACTGTCGACTGACAAAATAATGTTATGCAAGTAAATGGAAGGAAAAAAAGATAAATTATACATTCAAGTATATATCAAGAAGTTCGTATAAAGTTGGTAATAGTTACGAAGACAGTTGCAAATTAGAAATGAATAATGGTGTAGGGGTCACCAAAACTACAAAATCATTAATTTATAACTTTAAAACTTCATTTACTCTAATTTTTCATTTTAAAGCGAATAAAAAGTCATATATTAAAGAAGTACTTGTTCATCAATTGATCGCATTGGAGTTTTAGTTTCATACAGGAGCGGATTCAATCTCACTCTCACCAGCCATATGTATACATATATTAATTAGAGTCATTACATTTAAAGTAAAATAAATTATTGTTTTGCCAATATGTAACATCTTATAATATGTTACTCCGTTTATAAGTCGTGATTAAAAAATCTGATGTGGCCAGCACAATACCTTCCGTCAATCCTGTGTATTATGTATAAATTCCATACAAAAATTTTCTTGCAAATTTCTAAATTTCCAGTAAAATTATTTCATAAAAAAACTATGCAAATTGCACTTGACACTGACATCTTCTTCTTTAGCTTTTCCCGTTCGTTACGGACCGCTATTTTTTATTTTCTTCTTCCACTCATTGTTACTCCGTTTATAAGTCCTGATTAAAAAATCTGATGTGGCCAGCACAATACCTTCCGCCAATCCTGTGTATTAGGTATAAATTCCATACATACAAATTTTCTTGCAATATTCTAAATTTCTAGAAAATTATTTCATAAACAAACTATGCAAATTGCACTTGACACTGACATCTTCTTATTTAGCTTTTCCCATTCGTTACGGGGCGCTATTTTTTTTTCTTCTTCCACTCATTTCTTTTTGCGTGTAGTTCTTATTCAGTTCCTTTTCTTTCAAGCCTTTCTCAATACTGTCCTTCCATCTTATCTTTGGTCTTCCTCTGTTTCTTCAATTACTAAGCAATTCATTCTTCTTCCAATATATTACCTCTCGCTAAGAGAGGTATTGCATTCATGCTAAAAATCGCATATCCAGATTTTATTGAATAAGCACGTTTTAAGGTCTCTACAATCCGATTTTAACATTTTTACGATGATGTCTGTGTGTGTGTGTGTGTGTGGATGTGTGTGTGTGTGTGTGTGTATGTGTGTGTGTGGGATGTTGGAAGGACGGTTACTCAAAAACTATAAGACTTAAAATTTGTTTAACAACGTATTTCCCAATCGGACATTCATGGGAAGATCTGAAAAGGTTTTGGTAATAATTGGACAACCGGAAGTAGAAGATTCTTGAAAAAAAATCTTCTAAATATTATTTTTTGAAAATTTTTCGTGGTAATATTAAAGAAAATTAAATTCTCTATCTGATACATTTAAATATTTTATTATATATTCCATAGATTTAGAGATAAAAGAAGTATAATATATAAAATAATCTGTTGTAATAAATTTGACAGCCGAAAGAATGCCATGAAAAATAGTTGATAATTTAAATTATTTGTAACTGACAGATAAATGTCAGTGTCAGAAATAATGAGTAATGAATTAAAAATGTACTTGGAGAATCCCTTAGTTCTTGATCTGTGACTATTATGGAGATGACAAGTCTAGGTTGAAGGACTTAAATTTGTTTCAAACATTATGGGACAATGTACACCAGTACTGTAGACTAGAGTAACTTTGAATTGCGAAAAAGCTATCAAATTCTTCTCAAGTAAGTTGTAAATATTGACAAAATCGGAGTGCAATCTATCCGTCACTTTATTAAAGGGAATTAAGGTTATTTAGATATAACAAGTATGAAAAAATAAAATGTAAAAGAAGATATATAAGAATAGATGCACAATCCAGATATATACATTTTAGACCGCCCAAAATTAATGTTTTTACTAGAAGAATATGAAGAGAAAGTAAACAAAGTTGTTCGAATTGAAAATTGCTGTTACCAGCCTAATATTTATATATGGTAAACTCTACTTTGTAATTTATTGTAACATAATTTATGGTAAAATATCTTCATGTTGAGACATGCTATTATTGAATAATAAAGAAGTTTATACGTCATAGATTTATATGAATATATTATTTGTATTTATAAAAATAATCTTTGCTTTATGCATACAGCCAGGTAAAATATACGGCGAGAGGTTATGTGCTGGCCACATCAGATTTTTTTTTATCTCTTCTCGTGACATATTCAAATCAATGTAATCGTCTTTTTTGTATCTTTCTAGAAACTTCTAATACTAGAGTTATTTCCGTTATTCTTTCATTCCTTACCTTATCGAAAACAAGCAATCGAAAGTAAAATTTGTTGAACGACTTTGCTAGCCTAGCATTTGCTTGATTTGCTCGCAATCTAGCGCCAAATTTCTCGTTTGTCTTGCTAACTTATGAAATATAATGGCGGGAAATGCAAATTATACATATATGAATTTAACTTGTACTGTTTTTATCTCATATTATGGTGTTTATATCAATTACATGTTAAAAAGGCTTTCAAAGTTTTGTGATGAATGTTCATAACATTGTTAAATTTGAAATATTTTCTTAGACCTAAAAAATGTTCAAAATTAATTCCACTATCTGCAAATAACTGTACATACCTATAAATTCATTTTGTATAACTTCCCAGATCAATAAATGGGATATGAGAGATACACATTTTATATTTACAACTATTTTCTCGATGACATTTGTGAATATGAGTTCGTTATATAGCTAGAAAATCTTTCAGTATACTAAGCAACAAGTCTCGTTTGCTTACCTAGCATTTGCTTGATCTGCTTACTTCATTGAATGGTGCTACTGATACTGACATCTGTCAATTTGTATTATCTGAATATATTAGCAGTTTCCATGGTTAGTATATCTGGCTATTTTATGAAAATTATTACCTTTATAATTCTTTAACCTTATATCTATTGAGTATGTAGTACAAAATACGATCAAATCGTATGAAGAATTACATAATTCTTCAAATTATAATAACGTTTAATGTCAATAAATGATATTTAACTGCGTTTTTCAAGAAAAACTATCTTCAAATAAGGGTACTTCCGGTTGATCATTTATAACCAAAATCTAATCACTTGTTCTTCTGGATGTAAACTTGAGAAATATGAAAAAATTATAACTTTTGGAATCCTGATATTGAAGTTATGCGATCCGAAATTTTTGACACACACACAGACACACACCCACACACACACGCACAGACACACATACATACATCATCGTAAAATGGTAAAATTGGATTGTAGGGACCCTAAAACGTACTTATTCACTAAAAACTCATCATTTAATTTTTTGATCAAAGACAATACCTTCCTTACCTAAAGGTGACGGAAGGTAAAAAGAAGATTGATTATAATTCTTCCTGTATCTGCATGTTGTAAAAATATAAATGTTAAGATTGACTAAGATGAATATTCAACCGATAAAACCGATGAGTAAAAAACAGTATAAAAGATAGATGCTGCCTATGGTAAATAATTTCAAATTATTATTAGTGAGTCGACGCCAACCTGCTCTATTTGGTGTAATACCACCCCCACGTATAAGAATTTAATACACACGCATTTAGTCGTAAGTGTCGTATTCATAGTGTTAATCTGTATATTTATTCATCCTAGTTAATATCAATATAATATAAAATAAATCCATAAATAAAGGCATTCGATATTATAAATCACAATGTTCTCTTGAGCAAATTAGATAAACAATATAATTTTTCCCCTAATTTGATTCAACTTATATCAACATATTTAAAAGAACGTAAAATGTCTGTAATAACTTCAACTCTGACAGCTATGTTCCCACGTCTGGTATTCCACAAGGTTCTAACTTGGGTCCCCTACTATTTAATCTCTTTATAAACGACATTGTAGATATAGTTCAGCATTCAAAAGTTTTGCTTTACGCAGATGACTTGAAAATATTCAGAAGAGTTAACTCTGTCTATGACTGTACTCTGCTCCAAAAAGATATTGATAATATTCTCGCTTGGTCTCAGTCCTCTAAGTTATTTTTTTAATTTCAGTAAATGTAAGATAATGAGCTACTTTGTAAAAAAATATGTTTATACTTTTCATTATAACATGGCAAATATTGAGCTTGATAGAGTTACAGTGTTTAAGGATCTTGGTGTGTTATTTGATGACAAACTTACATTTAACTCACCCATTAACAATATTGTAAAAGCTTCTTATAGAAGCCTGGGATTTGTAATTCGCAATTCACAATCTTTGCATAAACTGTCAACATTGAAAAGATTATATTTTGTTTTCGTTCGATCCAAACTGGAATATTGCTCTCAGATTTGGAATCCTATCTATAATAAAAACAATCACCTTCTTGAATCATTGCAAAAAAAAATCATAAAATACTGCTATTACAAACTTTACCGGCATTATCCCAGTTTTGATCATAGTTATGATAAATTGTTAGCTCAGTTTAATATGGTGACTCTATATAACCGCAGAAACATTCAGTCTTGTTTATATTTATTTAAATTACTTAATGGTCATATAGATGATCCATGTTGTCTAGATCTTACAATGCTGAATGTACCACGTATAACATCTAGAAACAAAATTACTTTCAACTGTGCTATGGCAAGAACAAATTATGAAATGAAATCTTCAATAAGACGGCTGTGCACTACCTTCAATAATATATCATGCAATATAGACATATTTGGCGACTCCCCTACAAAGTTTAAACAAATATTGTGTAATTACTTTGTGTTTTTACCATAAATATTGTAAAATATTGTAAAGTTGGATACTACTTATACTAATTCTTAATTTAGTTCATTTCTTGTGATGAATATTATTTCAATTTATTTTTTTGTGTTTCTTATGTACGTTTACTTATAGTCATACGACTATTTAATATTTATAGTATATAATCGTCCTGTAATTGGAATATAATATCCTGTTGGAATGATTAATAAATAAATAAATAAATAAGTAAATAAATAAATCCGGTGCTGATAATTATTGGAATAAATCATATTTAGAAGCGTAGTGAAGTGGTGAAGATACAGGTTAGCTCATCTCGCCCAGCAGATCCGGAAACCTTGTCTAGCACGGGTGAATACAATTATCCTTATTTCGCCCGCTCCCATTTTGGTCCAACCTGTACGCCACGCAATAGGTGGTTGTGAAACGCCCTCATATCCATCGCTAACAACAAATACTAACAACAATTGACGTTTTGTTCATTTATATACATTATGATAGATGCTGTCAACAAAATAAAAAATAGCATATATTTGTCATCAAAGAAATAGTCAACATTTTCAACAATTTTTTTTAGTCTTACTCATACAAACCAAACATTATTAACAATTATTTATTTGTTCTTTAGTTAATAATTAATTTTGTTATTTGTTTTTGTTGTTTCCATGGCAACAATATCATATTTGTATTAAAATAAGAAATATAATATTTAAATTTCAACTTGACATAACTCTTTTGTTTTTAATTTTAGAGGCATAATAATAATATTTGCAAATAAAAAATCTTTTCTATGGTACCAATTTCAATATGGCATTCCATTTAAAAAAAAAATGTTATTCTGTTAAATAAGTTGCGTATTTGATGTTCATTTGTTTTACATTTAAATTTGTCGTGTAATATCGCCCAACTTTATCCATTTAACTATCTTTCTATCTCTTCAAATAAGAAAGTTAGCAATGGTGGCCCAATTAGGGTACACACCTATATATATATACATACACATTTAATATCTTCATACATTTTCAAACAAATATTTTTTACGTCTGTTAAAAAAGTGCAGTTTATTTTAATAAAATAAGTCCATAAAGTATGTCGTTTTTACACAATAAAAATGTGAAACAAGTGCACTTTTTAATGCATTTGGGTGAAAAGGTGAAACGCTATGACACTTTTCACGCTTTTATTGTAGACGTAAATAAAAATCTGATGTGGCCAACACAATAGGTACCTCCCGTTTAATTTAATTTTTATTCATGTAAATACTTAAAATTAAATTAAATATAAATACCGGGTTCGATCCCGACCGACATCAAATATTTCAAATTTTAAATGACACAAAAATGACCCCTGTAGTGCCCTCTCCACACTAGTAATAAGTGCTCGTGAGGTGACACCTGGTAAACGCTAAAAATCTGTGTAAAAAGGAGATTGGCAGACCCGGGAATGGGTAATATGCCGTGATGATATATTTATTTTATTTATTTATAAACTTACCTATATTCACTGCTGGCGTGGAGAGTGCACCACAGCGGTCAATTTTGTGCAATTTCAAATTCTAAAATATTTTGCGTCGGTCGAAATTGAATTCGTCCCCAAGATTCGCGTGAAGTGACGCCTAGTAAACGCCTGCATGGAACAAATATGTCATCATTATTACCGGCATCAGCGTACAAAGCAGATTGGCTCACCCATCAATAGGTGATAATATGCCGTGATGATGTTTTTATTATCTTACCTTTTTTTACATATTTACTTATGCTGGAAACTGTATTAAGTTCCTTTCCGTATAATTATTGTTCCATTTACTATTTTCTTTATAAAACGTTAATATTATTATTTGAAATGATTAGTTCGTTGACAGTGACATATATCTGTCAGTTACAAACATTTGAGATCTGAAATGTGGAACCATGTGTATGAGTTGTGTTTAAAACGTATGCTCCGGGATTAAAATTATAGATAGTTTTATAAATTTATCCATAAAATATATAGAAAAAGTATTAATGCAATCCTGTAAAAAATTTAATAATCTTTAATTTTTATATAACATAAATCTCGAAAAAATAACATTTAAAGGTGTTTTTCGAAGAAAAACTATTTTGAGCTTCCAGTGTGCCATTTTCGGTTATCTGATTTACTCCAAAATCTAATGGCATCTTTCCATATAAGAGTAAGGAAAAAAATACAAGGTTTCAAAATTTTCTGAACGATAGTATTTGAGTTAGAGCGTAAAGACGATCCAGACACACAGACATCATCGTGAAAATGTTAAAATTGGATTGTAGGGACCTTACAACGTGGTCATTTATCAAAATCTCGAAATGCGATTTTTATCACGATCCCTATATATCCCTTACCAAGGGTAGCGAGAGGTAAAAATGGTATGCAAGTTTAAAAAAATGCCGCAGTATGTTGTAAAAAGTTATAATTGACTAAGATGTATATTCGGAACCAATAAAACTAATGAGTAGAAGCAGGAAAGAAGGTCGACGCTGCATGTTTAATTTTCAATTTTTGCTGTCCTAAACTTTATACACTCTTTATAAAAATAATTAAATAGAATTTCACTTCATTTCGCATAAGAAAATAGCGTTGATTTAGATAGGAATATGAATTCTGCCCTTTGATTGGTCAGAATATACATCTAGTTTACAAAAACGAAAAAAATATCACCTGTCATTTGTCAGTTATCAAATAAAATATTTAGAATTTAATAATAGGAAGTAAAATTTGGTGAACGACTTTGCTAGCCTAGCATTTGCTTGATTTGTTCGCAAGCAATTCAAGCACCAAATTTCTCGCTTGTTTTAATGGCGGGAAATACAAATTAGGCATACAAGTTATCTTGTACTGTTTCTATATCATTTTTGGTGTATTTGTATCAACCACATGTCAAAAAGGGTTTCAAAGTTTTGTAATGAATGTTCATAACATTATTAAATTTGAAATATTTTCTTAGACCTAAAAATAAACCTTCATAATTAATTCCACTATCTGCATATAACTGTACGTATCTATAAATTAATTTTGTATAACTTTCCAGACCAATAAAAGAGATACGAGAGACATACATTTCTCGATGACAGTTATGAATGACAGTTCATCATATAGCTAGCAAATCGTTCAGTGTACTAAGCAATAAGTCTCATTTGCTTACCTAGCATTTGCTTGATTTGCTTACTTCAATGAACGGTAATGTGTTGGAAATATGAATTATTATTAAGATCGAGTATTATATGTGTTAATAAATGTTATTGTATTCCTATATTAAATTTATCTTATTACCAACATAATAATGTTTTACAATGTTTTGTTGTAATTTTTAATATTCAGGTTTTTTACATTTTTATAGATAAAAATATTTATTATTTACAAAGTTTGGTTTCACGAATTTAAATTGTTCATTTAATACATCCATCTACTATTTTCTTACGTGAAACGAAGTATAGTTATTTTTACATTTTATGTAAACATAGCAATGAATATGTATGAAGCAATCATTAAAAACGAAATCTTGTTTATTCAAAATAAATAAGATAAGAACTGAAACAAATATGTATGTTGACGGAATATTTAAATTTTATTATTTCAATCCGGGATTCAAAACAGAGGTTATTTAAAAGTAAATATATAAAACCTAGGTTATTTAAAAGCAAATAATATAAATAGGTTAAGTGTCTAATATTTGTCATAATATGTTTAAAATTTTAATATACATATGTAATATATTAAATTTTGTAGGCATAAGTTATATTTTATCGCTAAAAAATTAATGCTAAAGAAGAAGTCATTCAATGTTTAATACGCATTCGAAATGACATTAACTGCACGTAAATACACATGTATGAACGATAATCTTTCCTTTACTAGCAAACGAATTATAGGCAAGATTATGTAAGAGTGTTGTATATAAGTATTTTATGCTCTTTATAATACTAGCTGAGCAGGGATATGTTTTTATGATAGTGACTAACAATGAATTAAATTATTACCCATTGCAAGTGAGCGCTTACCATAAGAATCGCAGCACTTAATTTACTTGTAGTTAGGTAAACAGCGTTAATTCCGAGAGTAAATTAAGCACTAGGATTGCAAACATTACTGTTCTGCGAAGTATAAGAATGCAAGTTGTATGAACTATTAACTTGAGTAAATTCCTTTTGCACTCTATAATTACTATAACTTAATGAATACGGTTGGAAACTATGCATTATGCTACGTATATGCGATATTTAATAGCGAATACGTTATTGGGAACACCTAATAATTCACTGCCATACCGGTAAGGAAACTAATTATATCTAAATTTAGGTAAATAAATGACCTTAATTCCGTTATATATTTCTTTGTGGCACTGAACTAAGACGTGAGACGAGAAGTCGTAAGAAGCTTAACATTAATTTATTTATGTGTAGTTTGCGACAGCAAACATGCAACATGTAATATAATCATTATTAATGTTCATATATTGACAGTGAGTGCAACATCTAACAAATAGAAATATGTTGTCTTCTGTTTGAAAGTACACACGAGTATACGAGTAGTACCTATTACCAAGTTAATCTTTCCATATTTGTATTTTACTTATACGAGTATGAGTGATTTGAAATTATTTTTATAGTAAATACAATACGTATGAAAAATTGGGTACTTGTCCATATATAAAGTATAAATAATTGATGACACATTTTGCAAGATATGCTAACCCAAATAAATGTAACCGAATTGAACTGTGTCGAAACCATAGGTGACAATTATTTCACACATACTGTAGGTGAAATAGCCATTTTCTACACCATAAATTACCTTTTTACTCATTAGATTGAATTCATTTGAGGAGCTCTTAGCAAAAACAACCTTAGTCCGTTGTTACCTCCCGCTACCTTTGGTAAGGGAAGTATAGGGATCGTGCTAAAAATCGCATATCGAAATTTTTGTAAATGACCACGTTTTAAGGTCCCTAGAAACCAATTTTAACATTTTCGCGATGATGTCTGTGTGTATGTGTGTGCGCGTGTGTGTGTATGTGTGGATCCTCTTTATGCTCTAATTCAAATATTATCGTTCAGAAAATTTTGAAATCTTGTATTACTACCTTACTCTTATATGGAAAGATGCCATTAGATTTTGTTGTAAATCAGATAACCGGAACTGGCACTTTACTGGAAGCTCAATATACTTTTTCTTCGAAAATACCTTTAAATGTTATTTTTTCGAGGTTTGTTATTATAAAAATTAAAGTTCTTTAAGTTTTCTACAGGTAGGTACCTACTAAAAAAAAGTAGTAACCATCCAAAATGCAGCGCTTCGTATAATATCAGGCGCACTAAGAACCAGCCTGTAATTAGCTTACAAGCAGAAATGGGAGAACCACCATTAAGCATTTGTAGAGATCAACTTCTTCTCACATATATAACATTATTGGAACCTACGCCTTCTACCTATTTCAGAAATACACTTAGCATTACTTAAAATACAAGAAATAAAAAATTATGAATACGAACCATGGATTTTAACACAATCAAAATTTAACCTCGAATTAAAAAAGTACAACAAAGAAAACACTCCATACATTATTAAAACCAATGTTTTGCAAATTAAATCCGATACATATGATGCTCATACCTTTACTTACACAGACGAGTCAAAAATAAATTCGAAAACTGGAGCAGCAATAAAATCCAATAACACCGCCAAACAGTTTCAATTACCAAATCTAACATCTAACTATACAGCGAACACTTATGCCATCAAGCAAGCAACAGAACACGTAGCAAAAACAGAATCTCAAAACATGTAATTTGCACAGACTCCTCTTGCATCCAAAAAAACAACAAATATATCACACAACTACATTCCTATCCAAAAACATCACCTTTCTATGGGTACCTTCTCATTGTGGCATCAGTGGAAATGAAGAAGTCGTCGTCTTAGCAAAACCAGCTGCACAGTCAAACAATATGATAAATATTTCCATTCCAATTAACGACTTCATAAGCGCCATCAAAGAAAAAATGAAGCAAAAATGGACGCATAAGTGGCAAGAAGTGAACGCCAACCATCTAAGACGACTTAAAAATCATACAAAAATATGGAAAATACCAGGAAACCGACGTGAAAGAACAACCATCAATAAATTGAAAATTGGTCACACGCTTGCCACACATGGCCACATATTCAAGGGGGAAGCCTCAACGACATGCGATAAATGTAACACCAGGCTGACCGTGGAACATATCTTACTCCACTGCGAAAAATACATTGTTCCAAGGAGAAGACACAATCTACCAGCCACCCTAGAAGAATGCCTCACAGTTCCCACACATATAAAAATACATTACTTTATTTGAAAACAATTAATATTTATAATTTATTGTAAATGTACCTATACATGTTATAATAATGTAAACTGTAATTCATTGTAAGTATGTATATACTAAGCCCGATCTCCAATAGCCTTGTCATTGAAGTGCTCGTAAAAATAAATAAATTTAAAAAAAAATACGAATATAGGTAAGATAATAAAAATATATAATATATCATCACGGCATAATACCCATTGCTGAGTGCGCCAATCTCCTTTGTACACTGATATTGTAATAATGATGACATATTTGTACCGTGCGGGCGTTTACCAAGCGTCACTTCCCGCGAATCTTGGGAACCGGATTCGATCCCGACCGATGCCAAATATTTTAGAATTTTAAATGGCACAAAATTGACCCCTGTGGTGCACTTTCCACGCCAGCAATTAATACAGGTAAGTATATAAATAAATATATCATCACGGCATATTACCCATTGCTAGGTGTGCCAATCTGCTTTGTACACAGATTTCGATAACGATGTTGACATATTTCTACCGTGCGGGCTTTTACCAAATGTCACTTCACGAGCACTTATTGCTGGCGAGGAGAGTGCACCGCAGGGGTTATTTTTGTGCCATTTAAAATTCTAAATATTTGGCGTCGGTCGGGATCTAATCCGGTATTGTGTTGGCCACATCAGATTTTTTAAATTTGAGATAATAAAAAAAAACTTTCAAGGTTATTTACCTTTATGTATTTTTGTAATTTAATTTAACTCAGGATCATGTTTAAATATTAGAGAATTATTTACTGGATTAAGAAATAGAAAAATTAACATTTATATACAATTACATAATAATTAGACATTTTGTAGAAACGCTCAAACTTTAAAATGTAATTACTTGTGTCTATGAAACTTTTTGCGGAAAACAGTTTTGCTCAGCTGTTTGGCATTCTTCAAAGTACATGTCGCTGTATGTATCTCATATTTACAATATTTGGAGGAAGGAAGGTTGCATTTGTCAAAAGCTCTTCATTTGAAACTAATATAAAATCTTCTATTTAAGAAACCTCTTTGGTAGGTTGGACTTATAGATAAGGTTATATGCACATATGTAACGTTTCATTTTCTTCTTTGTTCTTATTAAAGGCCCTTCATGTAAATAGTTTTGAATGTAATGGATCGTTATGTTATTATTTAGCTACACAATAATTAAATTCATGAATTATACGAGGTGTGTTCAAAAACTATCGCGAATTTTGAATTTTCGCGGGTTACGTATATTCGAATTTCGATCTTTTTGTGGCTTTATGTTGGTACTCATGTCTCTCACTTATGTCGACAAGCTCGGCCATTTTGAATGTTCACTTACTTGTTGACAGCTGCTTTGCTTGCACGTGTTTTGGATCGTCTTCGATTTTTACCTATTGTGCTTATTCGTTAAAAACTGACTATGAATTTACTCGTAGAAATGAAATAACTTCTTTGATAAAAACATTTTATGACAATGACAAATTTTAAATGAATTATTTTTTTCTACGTTCCGTCGCCTTTAGATAAGAAAGATATTGTCTTGGTCAAAAAATTCATAGTCAGTTTTTAACGAATAAGCACAATAGGTAAAAATCGAAGACGATCCAAAACACGTGCAAGCAAAGCAGCTGTCAACAAGTAAGTGAACATTTAAAATGGCCGAGCTTGTCGACATAAGTGAGAGACATGAGAACCAACATAAAGCCACAAAAAGATCGAAATTCGAATATAAGTAACCCGCGAAAATTCAAAATTCGCGATAGTTTTTGAACACACCTCGTATTGTTGATAACCATTTATAAACATACCTATTCCTTTTAATTATTATTTATCTTAACATAAAGGTCGGCCCATATTTATCAAATTGTTCCAGCAATAAATTACCATGTATTTAAGGTTTGCAATATCTGACATACCAAAGAGCGTTGTAAATAATCGTTCACACTAGATATGCTTAACAAAATTTTAAATAAATAAAATCAAGCCTTAGTTTAACTTCTCTATGTAATAATAATATCACTAAAGTTTAGTATTTAGTATTTATTACCTTCCGTCACCTTTAGGTAAGGAAGGTATTGTCTTTGGTCAAAAAATTCAATGATGAGTTTTTACTGAATAAGCACGTTTTAGGGTCCATATAATACGATTTTACCATTTTTACGATGATGTCTGTATGTATGTGTGTCTGTGTGTCTGTGTGTGTGTAACAAAATTTCCGGATTCCATAACTTCAATACCACGATTCCAAAAATTATAATTTTCTCGTATTCCTCAAGTTTACATCCAGAAGAACATCTGATTAGATTTTGGTTATAATTGGTCAACCGGAAGTAGTCTCATTTGAAGATTTAACAGTTAAATTTGATTTATTGACATTTAACGTTATTATAACTTAAAGAATATATTATTCTCTATACGATTTGATTACAATTTATACTTCATATTCAATACATACAGAGTTAAAGAATTTTAAAGAAATTAAATTTTATAATTCAGCCAGCTATGCCAAACTTGGGAACTAGTATCAAATTCATATAATTCAAATTGACAGATGTCAGTATAAATAAAAAGTAAATTAATGTAGCAGATATGAGGATGTTGAAGTAGATATTGGGGAATAGACGGAAAAATATGGTAAGAAAATAACTCTAGTATTACAAGTTTTTAGAAAGATACAAGAAAGACGATTACATTGGTTTGAACATGTCATGAGGAGAAAGGAAGAATTATATTGGAACAAGAATGAATAGTTTAATAATAGGACGTTAAAGGAACAGAGGAAGACCAAAGATAAGATGGAAGGACTGTATTGCGGAAGATTTGAGAGAAAAGGAACTGAATGAGAACGACATGCAAAAATAGCGACCCCTAACGAATGGGAAAAGCTAAAGATGAAGAAGATGCCAGTGTCAAGTGCAATTTGAAAAGTTTGTTTATGAAATAATTTTACGGGAAATTTAGAATCTTTTGTAAGAAAAATTATGGAATTTATACATTATACACGAGAATGACGGAAGGTATTGTGCTGGCCACAACAGATTTTTTTTTTAACTATTTTACGTTTTATGTTTATAGTACGTCCAAAAAAAAAAACATGGCAATAAAAATAATTTACATTAATCAAATTACAAAATCATTTGTTGTTGTCAAAAGAGAACAAATATAAATTAAATATAAATTAAACAAAGTAAGTAACAATGTAAGTTGTCTCACGCAAGTCCAAAAAGGAAAATATTACTAATAAAATACAATACACTATTGTAATACAATAAAATTTGAGTATTATTTTTTTAACTAAAATCATTAAAAGTTGTATTAGTAATTTACAGTAAATTCCGAATTTATTTTATTCGTCCATTTGTCATAATAATATTAATATAGTATAAGGTATACGAATGTTTTGTAGTGTATATAACTGTTTCCAAAAAATTCACCATATTTGTGTTAAATTTTTCATGTTGGGTCTCAATGGATTATGTATTCGCATATTGAGTGCAGTTTATGGATTAATTAAAATATTGTATTGAAAAAAGTTTTAAAATGAACTAGATTAGGACCTTAATGATTTTATTTTTGTAACAAATTAGTAACCCAAGAAACAATTTAAAAGGTTGTTGAAAATTGCTTGTAGCTTGTGGTCCCTAACGAGTGAGATATTACTTGTGTTTTGAGACAGAAGTAGAATGACAAAGAAAGAAAAGTCATACAGCGTCAAGGTAGAAGCGCATAAAGTGAAACAATCAAACATAAATAAAACCTGGCCACATGTTTTTTGTATGTGTGTGTGTGTGGGATCTTCTGGTCACTTTAGCTCAAATACTATCAACCGCAGAATTTTGAAACCTTTCCACCTTACTCTAATATGGAAAGAAGCCATTAGATTTTGGTACAAATCGGATAACTATGGAAATCGCACTTTACTAGAAGCTCAAAATAGTTTTTCTTCCAAAAATACCTTTAAATGTCATTTTTTTCTATATATTTTATAGATAAATTAATAAAATAATCAATTTTATAAATACCGGAGTATATGTTTTAAAGATAAACACAATTTCTTAGTTACACAGTTCATATTTCCAATATAATGTAACTGACAGATAAATGTTACTGTTAAAAAAATTATCCTTTCAAATTAATAATAGTAACATTTTAAAAAGAAAATTGCAAATAGAACAATAGTTATATGGAAAAGAACTTAATATACATAGTTTCCAGCAATAGTAAATATACAGGTATGTATTTAAATAAAAAAAATAATAAATATATCAGCACGGCATATTACCCATTGCTAATCTGTTTTGTACACAGATTTCGGTAATGATCATGACATATTTGTATCGTGCGGGCGTTTATCAAGCGTCGCCTCACTCATTTCTGGCATGGAGACTGCACCACAGGGGTCAATTTTGTGCCATTTAAAATTCGAAATATTTGGTGTTTGTAGGGATTGAATCTCGTTTCCCAGACTCGCGACCAGACACTCAGGCACGCGGCCACGAATTTTAGTATTCAATTTCACCCTTATGTTTAAAGACCGATTTTTTAAAAAGTATTTGTTTGAATACGAACTATGTTCTGCGTTAAAATATACTGATAAATTTGGTATTATTTGTTATCATTATTAAATAATGAAATTTCACATTTCTTAAAACAACGTTTTAGTTAAAACAGGGTTTGTGGTACCAGCCAATATTTCTGCCTCGATTTTTGTTAAGCCGGGCTCAGACAATTGGTGTACTTGGCCAATATTTGCCATGTTGTGTAAATGGTTTACTTGTACAATTATTTGTCACTGGTGAATACTGGTCAGTTTCCCATCGTCTGTCGGTAAAAATTGAATAAGTCAAAGAGATCACAATTATTGGTACATTTCATAAGTAACTTGTCTATCCTTTGTGGTTGCGCTCACACGTGTTGTACATATATTGTACCTTATTGTTTCGCTACTATTCATTCTGTATCAAGCGGATGGAAAAAGTTGTGTGTTTTGAAAATACTTTTCTGTGTAATTATTATTTTAATGATTCAAAATTAAAATGGAGTGGTCAAGCGAAATTGTGTTTGAGTGTCTTACCTATCGCGATTTTTATTCAAAGATACCATCCATCATTTTATCTTATATATATATATATATATATATATATATATATATATATATATATATATATATATATATATATATATATATATATATATGGTTGTTAATGGTCTTCATGAGCTGGTACACTTGCCAAGTGTACCAATCTTAGTGTATTCGTCAAGTACATCAATCGTCTGAGCCCGACTTTATTCTAGGGCTGTGTTAATTTTAAATTTCTTATTTTGAAAAGGTTATTAATAATTCATAATTTTTAAAAAAATAGTTATAAGAGAAAAATTGATATACACTTAAATTCCATTGTGTACTTTTGTAATCTAGCTTGTCATTTTCAGTAGTGTTTCTGACGAGACGATCGAGACGAGAAACTAGGTTGTCTCGTCTCGTCTCGAAGGTAAGAAATTAAGTCTCGTCTCGATTTTTTCTCGTCTCGAACGATGGAATCTCGTCTCGGCCGAGAATCTCGACGAGATTTCTCGAATTTTTTTTAATAAATCCAATATGCGATTTAAATTGATATATAACCGATACACAAATAATATACAGAGTGATTAAAATGTTTGAGTTAAACAACAATTTTATTCACTATCAATTTTATACCTAGGTACTCGATATGGTTGAGCTGGTAAGTTTCATTGGCGCGAAAATTCAAAATAAGGAAAATTAAAGAAGAGAGAATAAAACAAATAAATAAGCTTGTTTTGCAAAACAAAAGTGTTCAATAAACAAACTGTATAAATTTCACATGGCAAAATTATATTTAGTCCATGTTTTATGTTTTATCTCTTTCTAACATTCATATTTATGCATCTTTGTTTCATGTAATGTCGATTTTGTAAGTGTATTTTCTGCTTATTTAAACATTATTTATTAAAAAAAATTCCTATAAATAATAAATTATTAAAATAAAATAAATATATCATCCGCTTTTTACCCATTACTGGGTGTAACATTTAGTCGGTAAGTGAACAAAAATACTGTGACATCAGGAAAGTAGGAGGTAGTTGTATTTTAAGAAATTTTAGCGATTCTTAGATTTATAATTACAAAAATATAAAAAAAATTACATAATGTTCCAACCATTTCTTTTTAAAAATGTATTTTTAAAAATAAAAAAAGTCGAGAAATCTCGGAATAATTGTCGAGAATTTCGACATATAAGTTTCGTCTCGTCTCGTGAGTTCAAAAACGAGACGAGATTCGAGAATGTCTCGTCTCGTCCGAAACACTAATTTTCAGGCAAAGAGCAGTTTATAATAAAATATACAATATGTTTCCTATAGAAAAACCAGCGTTATTTTGATGACTTTAGAGAAAAATTTTATGTACAAAAAAATGATCAGTAATAAGGGGCAAATTTATTAATAATAACAAATTCAACAAGTGGTTGTTAAACTGTAGAACAAAATTATATACCTATATTTTTTTAACTGGTACCTTATATAATTTTTTAGCCCATTAGAGAGTTTTTTTTTCTGATTTCAACGATATAAATATTGTGTAAGGTTGTATCACAATTATTTCGAGAAAAATGGTATTAAAAATAATGTTATAATATTGCAATAAGCTATGCAGTATTGATACGTTTGTTACCTAGATTACACTAGTAGCTATTTTATATGACATTATTTCTAATTTTGAATACCATTTTTTTGGAAATAATTGTTATACAATCCAATCCTATATAATATTTATATCGTTGAAATCAGTAAAAAATCTCTATCTAATGAGCTAAAAAGTTATATAGGATACCATTTAAAAATATATAAGTTTGTTGTATCTTTTGAGAACCACATGTGAATTTTCGGGTTGTTATTCTTAATAATTTGCCCCTTATTCTTGATCATTTGTGTATATAACTTTTTTTCTCTAGTCATTAGCTTGCCCAAAAAAGCGCTGGTTGTTTTAAAGGAAACACCCTGCATAAGTACATATTGTTTCATTCAGAAACTATTTTTAGAAGTCCATTTTTGCAAAAAATAACTACACAATAATGAAACGTCACGAAACACGTATTGACCGTAACCTTTTGTATTTCTTGTCAAAATTAGGTTGACGGTTGATGCTATATTTATTTTATGAGTACATTTATTCGTATTAACAACTTGCACTATATTGACACACGCTATACATAAATTAAATAGTTCATGACTTATTTACATGAAAATTCCAGGTAAAGAAATGTAAAACGTGCATGTTCCTTAAAACATAAAATTATTACGGTATTGCTTGAGAAACTAAAAATAAATAGGTAGGTACTTAAAGTTCACTCAGCAGCGTCGAATGCACAATTGAAATTCTAATTTATTCTAACAATTTTATTTCAAATTCATTTGTGCTAAGACTAATGTGAATATTTTGTTATCATACGTTTGTTGTTTAAATTGTATTGTTTTCATTAATATTTGAATAACATAAATCTTTTAAATAAAATATAATAGGACGGCGGGCGTGCATGAGTGCGTGCGTGTTTGCCTGTGTGTGTATGTGTGTGTGTGTGTGTGTGTGTGTGTGTGTGTGTGTGTGTGTGTGTGTGTGCGTGTGTGTGTGTGTGCGCGCGTTTGCGTGTGCGTGTGTGTGGGTGTGCGTGTGTGTGGTGTGGGTGTGTGTGTGTGTGTGTGTGTGTGTGTGTGTGTGTGTGTGTGTGTGGTGTGTGGCGTGTGTGTGTGTTTAGAAAATTTTGAAACATTGTATTTCTACCTTATTCTAATATGGAAAGAAACCATTACATTTTTTTTTTTTTCGAAAAATACCTTTAAGGGTCTTGCCTTGTCCGAAAATAAATCTGAAAAAAGGCATTTCTTGCAAGTCATTTTGTGGTGTTTCTGTAAGAAATAAGCAATTGAAACTTGGGATACATAAAGTTAAATAATATTCGAGGAGTGTTATGCTCTCAGAATATTGTTTTTGTGTATCATTTTTTGAATATTAATTGATCAACAATACCAGTTTTAATCTTATTTTGTTCCTTCATTTTACAGTTTTCTGGTCAAATAAAATTAAATATATTTTCATAGCAACCTTCAATTAATTGAAAATAACATATCTGTCATAGAAAATATGTCTAATATTAACGTATATTCGTATATTTTGCTTTGCAAAAATTGTTAAAAATAGTTATTTTTGCGCACAAGTGGTGTCGCTAGTAGTACGCCCTGGCTCATTCAGTGTTTATTACGGATAAGTCTCCGCCCAGGTAGAATTGATGGACGGAGAAAGAGGGAAAAAGGTCGTGCCGAGAAAATAACTTGTCTGAAGAAAAATTTTCCATTTTAGTTATTTTTCGTTACAATATACTAAATTTTTTTTTTTGCAATTATACATATTTAATCACATCGTCATTTGCAAATTTGATTATTTGAAGTATTTTATATAATATTCAAAGTACAAAATAAAATTGTTTATTTCTTCTAGAATGACCAAAAAATGAATTACAAGAAATGTCATTGTTCCAAACTTATTTTCGAACAAGGCAAGCCCCAAATAAATTTAAAGCAATTTGTATTTTCATGAAATAAATGGTATTCCTAAGATGAACACGAGTTTTAGCATTACATTTAATGTTAAATTGATTCACGGTATGGATTAACAATTGGGTTTCACAAATTTTCAATATAAAATACTGACAAATGTATGTGAGATTATCTAACAATAAAGTTCTGTTTTTAATTGTTAATCCGTTCCAGTATTTAAAATTTGAATAATTTTAGTTTAGTACGATCAAGTCTTACGTTACATTATATAATTCTTGAATTAAAGTAAGCCGTTTATGTCGCTAATTTGCTATAGAAAATTTGTGAAATCCAATCCATCCATCAATTTGCTGTTAGATGTATACTGCTAAAATCCATGTTAATCTTCGAAATACCACTCATTTGATATAAATACGGATTGTTTTAAATTTATTTCTAAGGGCAAGCCTCTTGTTTGAAAATAAATTTGAGACAGTGACATTTCTTGTAATTCATTTTGTGGTCATTCTATAAGAAATAAACAATTGAAACTTTAGATACGTAAAGGTTAATAATTATTATTTTTCGAGATTTATGTTATAAAAATTAAAAATTATTAAATTTTCTGCAGATTTGCATTAATACTTTTTGTATATATTTTATGGATAAATTTATAAAATTATCTATAATTTTAATCCCGGAGCCTACGCTTTAAAAACAACTCCATTGTTACACAGTTCAGATCTCATATGTATATAACTGACAGATATGTCACTGCCCACAAACTATTTATTTCAAATAATAATAGTAACGTTTTAAAAATAAAATAGTAAGTAGAACATAAATTATATGGAAAGGAACTTAATACAGTATGCAGCATAAGTAAACATGTAGGAATATAGGTAGGTATATAAATAAATAAATATATTATCCATTTCTGGGCGTGCCAATCTACTTTGTACACAGATTTCTTGAATGATGATGACATATTTGTACCGTGCGGGCGTTTACCAGGCGTCACTTCACAGGCACTCATTGCTGGCGTGGAGAGTACACCACAGGGTCATTTTTAAGCCATTTAAAATTCAAAATATTTGGCATCGGTCAAAATCGAACCCGGTATTTAAATTTAATTTAATTTTAAGTATTACATGAATAAAAATTAAATTAAACGGGAGGTATTGTGTTGGCCACACCAGATTTTTTTAATTACAAAATTACAAAAACCATTATTTTTATGCGGGTATTTTATTTCAAAATTATGTACAAACGACTTAAAACTTCAAAATGTTATTATTTTCTCAATAAAACCTTCAATTTTGATTATATTTTCAAGGTCCCGACCCCATTCACCTCGATAATTCGGGACTACTGTAGTTCATATCAACACAACGACTAAAATAATTCTTAAATCGTTAGATATTCCTGTTTATTTATTAAAATATAATATTATGTATCTGAATAAATGCAGCCGACAGAGTATAAAATCCTGGAAATGTATACAGTGTGCGATTAAAGTGTGGAATATTAAAAAAAAAGCCGAACTCAGCCGGTTTTTATAAAAACGCTGAAACACGTCGATTTTAATTTTTAAAAATACATATTAATATGTACGATTCATCTTCCGACTCTCATTTGTTTTTCAGTTATGACGTCATCACAAAAAAATTTAAATGACAACATAGATTTTTAATAGTGAAATCCGATAGTGTTTTGTCTTCTCTTTATGATCATGTAAAAAAATCATAACGTTGCATAACAAAAATTCTGAGAAAAATCGAGTTGAACATTTAATAATAATGAATAATCAAGATACCTACTTCGATAAAAAATTTAAATGCAAACTGTTTCATTGAATTATTCTGTCAATCTTCAACTCTCGAGACATAAATATTGTAGTTTATTGTTGAATTTTAATAATATTCTTCTAAATTATCAAGGCCATGGCGGATTTAACAATAAGGCAACGAAATAGAATTTTTATTTTTTCTTGGTTGTGAGAACCTTACAAGATCCCAGCGAGGTCTCTTGATCTGACACCCCTAGACTATTTTCTATGGGGTTACTTAAAATCAAAAGTTTACTTAACTAAACCAGAAAATTTAGTGGTACTAAAGCAGCATATTCAAGAGGAAATTCGCAAAATAGAACCAACTGTTATTAATAATGTCTTAGGTGAATTTGTAAATAGACTAGCTTACTGCCAAGAAGTCAATGGATGGCATTTTGACATTTAATTTAATAGTGTTAATTTTGTTTGCTTTATTTTTATTTAATTCATTTACATTCATTTAATTTAATGTTAATTTTGTTTGCATAAATTTTCATTTGTCAGTTTATAACTTTTCGTTTTTCATGTTTTATAAGTTATAAGTTCCATAATCAACTTTTAAATGTTTTTATCAGGGTATCTTGATTATTCATTATTATTAAATTTTCAACTCGATTTTTCTTAGAATTTTTGTTATACAACGTTATGATTTATTTACATGATCATAAAGAGAAGAAAAAACACTATCGGATTTCACTACTAAAAATCTATGTTGTTATTTAAATTTTTTTGTGATGACGTCATAACTGAAAAACAAATGAAAGTCGGAAGATGAATCGTACATATTAATGTGTATTTTTAAAAATTAAAATCGACGTGTTTCAGCGTTTTTATAAAAACCGGCTGAGTTCAGCTTTTTTTTTGATATTCCACACTTTAATCGCACACTGTATATGTACTTGTACATGTACATGGCTTAGGTTCCTAGACCAGTGTTTCCTAAACTGTGGTCCAACGACCTCTAGGGGCCGCAGCCTATTCCTTGGGGGGGCGTAGGCTTTGTAGGAAAAGTGTCATATTGGCTATTAAAACATATTTTTAACTTCTTTTACATAAAAAATAATAGATTTATTTAATTACATGTATATTTTTGCGTTTGGTGTAATTTATAATAAAATTCGACCGTCACGATCATTACTCTGTATGCGCTTTTGTACAAATCCAAGTCAAAAGGGGGTCCGCAATCAAATCTGGGTAAAATGGGGTCCGCGGACCAACAAAGTTTGGGGAAACACTGCCCTAGACAGTGAAAAAATTGCCAAGAAGTTTTCAGCAGTGTAAGATTTATCAATACGAACTGAAATATCCCAAGACTGCCCATTGTGGCCTAATATACACAGATACTAATAATTATAGTAATTTTATTCAAAAATAAATTTCATGATAAATAAAACATCACACATTTGTATGTCTTTTGTTTTAATTACATCACCATAAAATTGTAATTTTCGGAACTTTTATACGTAATTTCTGCTGTCATAAAATACGCAAAATGAATTTGAAATGAAGTAGTACTTCACTGATGATATGGCGAGCGGGTCATTCAATTCATTATAAACTAAACCGTAAAATATGAATATTTCGTAGGAATTTAATTATATTCAAATAATAAATTAGTGATGATTTCTCAATCCAATGTAATGATGATTTATTTATGTTGTATCCTCCACCACTGCATATTAGCCATCGGGCAGCACGCGTTCCTCAGCCCACCATGAAGAATGTGGTGTAAGTTCAATGCTCCACGCAGAGCTAACGCAAACCATGCTCGCTATGTAAAATAAGCCACGATTCTTCAAACTCCGTCAAGTGATGCGCACTTGAAATTTAAATAAGTTGAAACAGACCGCCGCAGTAGCCGCCGGCGCTGGATCAAGGACTCGGCAATCATCTTTGATATATTTCTGATGCATTTAGCTAGCTCAAGTGGAGCAGTTCGCTGATTCCTTCCGATGCCGTCGGTGTTCAATCAAACAGTAGCAATAGTAACATCAAAGTGTAAATTGATTGTATATTGATGAATTGAAATTATTGTTTATGATGATTTATTACTGCTCTGGTTACTCGATGTATAGTTTGTTTTTATTTCCATTTGCACGTTATCTATGCATTTAATTGAACATGTTACTAAACAAGATTATCATTTAAATCAACAGTTGTAGAGTCGGTATCAATATCAATGTTCTAACTCAAAATTAGTTACACATGTTATTGTTCCTACGTATATTAGATATCAATTACGAAATTACTAATTAACATTCAGGGCTTGATTATTGAACCACTTGAACTTAAATTACTGACTCCAGAATGATGTGTTTAATTGCAAAAATATTGATTGAATCTCATTTATACTGTATTTTTTGCAGGGATCTGAAACCGTAGAAAAATAGTTTCGGTAGATTCGGGTTCAGATATTAAATAAATGGGTTCGGGTTCGGTTTGAGTCCAGAAAAAAAAATAGGTTAGATTAAAATTATGAATAATTATTAATATTATTATATTTTAGAATAAAGTTAGCTGCAAAATCTTGTATATCATACTGGTTTCTAACGCAACGTTTTTGAACGATTTATAGAACAAAAACTAAAACTTTAAAGTCTTGGAACTATAAAATTTTATTTTATAGTCCTAGGAATTTAATTTTTAATTGAATTGTACTTCACCTCAATTAGAAAACGTTATCAAATAAGTATACTGCATGGTACAACGCCCAGATGGGTAGGACCGTGTAAGCGGTTTCAGCGTGGTGTAGCCCAGTGGAGAAGGGCTGAGTAGAAGGGTTGGTCACGACCCAAATCCCTCCAAGAGGATAAAACCGACAAATCGGCACGAAAAATGCCACGTCGGTTATCACAATATCTCGGCACAGAAACGAACTTTTACCAAAAATCTTCTAAACTGAAAAATTCAAGTTTAACGCAATGACATCACAAGGTCAATTTTCTCAACCTTAAAGAGTAATAGGGCTGTAGGACAAATGCACCATAACCAAAATTACTGGAACGTCGGCCAGGTAGTCTAAAAGAGCGGCGTTAAGAAAATGATTACTGTTTATGTTTTATAAAGTAAACACTGTTTATTGTGATCACTGGTTGATGGCGTGATGCAGGCTCAGGGCTTAGTTAATATAGAAAGTTTCAAATAGATTTCATCTTTTAAGTCTCTACAAAGAGGTTCATCAAACGAATGAATTACTTTCTATGGATCATAAATATATACGTACTTAGTATTAACAAAAATCACACATCCAATTTTTAACAATTTACTCAAAGTCGTCCTTGGATAAAGAAAGCAGTATTAAAAATCTGTTGTGGCCAGCACAATACCTCTCGCCACTTCCGTTTTTGGTTACATAAGTATAGGGCGCGAGCAGTCATGTGACACTGCTGGCCTTGACAAGCAGATATGGGGGCCCGTGTCAGAATGACAGTAATTATGTACATAGATGTAAAATGTCATAATTTTTCATTAAAAATTTCAAGATTTTCTAAATTCACGTAGTTAGTTTGTCATACTTGGCCTAGACAAGCAGATATGGAGGCACTTGTCAAAATGACAGTTAGTAATTATTTACATAAATGTCAAATGTCATATTTTTTCACGTGGTTAATTTGTCACTAGGAATGTGGAATTTACTTGTCGAAGATAATAAACCAGATGGAATTGGAATATCATGAAATTTAGGATGGAAAATTGACACTTGACATCTATGTATGTACATAATTAGAAGCTGTCATTCTAACTGGGGCCCCATATCTGCTTGCCCTATAAATTTCTCATGTCTTTTCTTTATGTTTAGATTATTTTTATAATTTTTAATTTATTTTTTGGGGAAGTTTTCTCATACACTTCTAAATGTTCGAATTTCTTTCAATTTCTTGACGGGATTTCTAATTGGTTTATGTATATAGCTATAATTTTAAATATTAATTGTAATTATTGTTAAGCACAAGAAATAGTAAATTTACCAATGTCATAAAAAAATTCTTCAATAATGTCAGTTAAACTTATTCATTTAACGTAAAAGCGTAACTTGACGTTTTACTACTATGTTGCCAAAAAAAAAAAAAAAATCCAAGATAGTTTCAGCTAAAATCTACATAAAACTATATTCGTACTATGACATATTTCGAATCGGTTCTTATCCACTGTCATGTAGTTAAAATAGACTTAAGGTCAAATTTTAGAATTGAGCAGACAATATCGCCCAAATAAGTTCATGAACTACTTTTGGGTTTTGACACTGACATTTTTCTGTCATTTACAAACATCTAATGGTTACTATAGAGTTGTTTAAGCTTTGAAATTTATTACAACAGATTATTTTATATATTACTTTTTTATCTCAATATATAGAACATATAATATTTTTTTAAAATGTATTGAATAGAGAATTTTTCGTTCTTTAATACTAATAATAAAAAAATCAAAAAATAATATTTAGATTTTTTTTAAGATACTACTACTTCCGGTTTTCCAATTGGCGCCAGAACCTATTCAACTTTCCCCATTAATGTTAGATTGAGGAATCCGTAGTCAAACAGGTCTTTAGTCTTAGGCAGTGGTCACACTGAGTAAAATGCAATCGATTAATCAAGATCAAGTGTTGTAGATCAATAGCGACCGACCGAAATTTTAAGAGATATGTCACACTACATGATTCGACGTAAATATTTCCACAAGAATGATACCAACAGAAATTGAAAGAAATTTTTTTTTCTTGCAATGAAACGCCGCAAATATATGTTTTTCAGAATTATTTAAATAAATGACAAACCTTACGAGTTTTTGTTTTTAAATTAGAGAAATTTGCATCCATAATTTGTCCATTGCCATACAATTATTACTGTATCCTGGTGTGCTTTGATCATAAAATTGTGCATTATTTCTTACACAGTGTTTCAATTATGGTCTATTTCATTAACTCTCCACATTCATGATACTAGTAATATGGCTGAAATATTCTAATAATTTTTTTTTAACCTGGGGTAGGTTTCTGTAACTCGTCCATTAGCAAACGGTACCGTTATAACTATGGTTACATAGAAAAAGACATTTTATTCGACAATTATGACGTATATATGCCAATCATCTTATAAAAAATACGTTGCTATAGTTAAAACGGTACCGTTTGATAACGGACGAATTACAGAATCCCTACCCTGTACAGTTAAGTTGGTATGAAAAATATGAGAAAACTGAGCATGCGTAAACACATCAATCGCTGTTGATCGACTAGAAAATCAAACATGTTTGATATATCAAACCTCTCGTCGATGTTCGACATCGTTCGGCCATAGTGGATGCATTCAGTGTGACCATTCCCATAAGCTTGTGTTAGTTTAATTTTTAATCGATCACAATCAATCGGCGTCAGTTCATTTCACTTGTCCAGGGTGACCACTGCCGTGTAGAATTTGAGAAATCGTGCCTCCAACAACCTAACACACATACACACACACACACATACACACACACACATACAAACACACACACACACAGACATCATTGTAAAAATGTTAAAATCTGATTCTATGGACCTTAATTCGTGCTTATTCAATAAAATATGGATATGCGATTTTTAACATGAATCCAATATCTCTCTTATAGTGAGAGGTAAAAATGTTTATTTTTTATTACTTTATTACAGTAGGTATATTTAATTTAAAAAGATAGGTTGTCATTTTTGTTACCACGTTATATATGTAGCAAATATTTGTTCCGTTTAATTGTCTTTGAAGCTGTTCGCCTTTAAATTACTTAATGTGAAATGAATACAAAACGCTAAATTTGGATTAAATTTTCCCGTAGTAATGAAATTAAATTTTCATATTATATATTGAAGCAGCGCTTCTGTTTAACATTCAAAGTAAGAATTGTATTCTAAATTATTGTTCCAACAAAAAGCAAGTATTGCATATTAAACAAGAAAACGAATAATACTGAATGAATTGAATTTATGAATGCAAAATGCAATCTTAGGAATAAAAAGTAGCAATATAGGTTTTATTTTTAGATTGCTTAAGCAATTAGTATTGCTTCGTTGGAATTTTATTATTGGATGATTAGGTTCAAAGTTCTAATAAAACGTATTAATCCTTACAATGATGTTGAACAGAATTATAAATACTTATGTATGAATATTTCTATTTATAGCTAAAAATAATAACTTTTTTATTATAAAACTTTTACTAGGATGTTTTAATGTTTTTTGCCTTCTTTTGATCACCTATTAAAAAATAAGGAGACCGTAAACACCTGTATATACAGCGTGCCTGTTTTTTAATTCTCACCATTGTGATCTCAGTTATATTAATAGATACGAATTCGATTAAATTAGGGCAAAATTACACCATTGGTAAATATTTTTACAGATGTATTAGTTTTTCCCAAATAAATTGATAGATCACTTAGATAAATACGATAATTCAAATTTTGCTGATTATTATTTTTACAAATAGCTTCTAAGTACGTATGAAGTAATATAGAAGTTTAATTTACTTTTTTTAGGGTACTTTTTCATGCGCTTCCGTTTAGCAAAATTCCATATAATAAACTTAAAAAGTGATTTGTGAAAATAAAAATCAGTGAAATAATTTTTTCTGCTTATCGAGTGACCTGTGCATTTTTTGGAAAAAAATAAATATATCTTAACAGTGTACTAATGGAGTAACCGAGATTCCAAAGGAGAGCTTCTAAAACGAACATCCTGTATAATTTATCAAATTATGACTAATGATTGCAAAATTACTGGTTAAAACAGATTTTAGGGATTGTAATACCAAACCAATTTGTTGGTATATATCAATATCCACATCGTTTTCATACCTAATGCGTTTATTGTCTCATATTCTGCGATCTAAGTAAAGTGTTCGATTACATCAATCAGAATAGATTTATGACGAAACTTGACAAAATTGCTATAAGAGGGGTGCTTCTGAACTGGATAACAAGCTTTTTCCGTAGTAGAAGGCATTACATATGCATCCAAAACTGTATTGGTCATCAACTACAATCAAGAAATTCGCTCGACTACACTGTTCAGCAATGTTGGGTCGCCGTAGAGGGCGTCTTCGCTGCTATTTTATTCATTATTTACATTAATCTTAATCTGATTTTCAGCAGGGAAACTTTTGTTTGGCAATATGCAAATTATTCAATATGGTAATTTCTGATAAAAATAATGTATCCTTAAAACAAAGATGCAATGAAAACTTAGAGAAACAGAATTTATGCAGTAATGAATATTTGCTCCATTTAAATAACTCTAAAACTACCTAAATTCATTTTCATCAAGCAAAAATGTTGCAAATATTTACTTGACTGTTGGAAATAATAATTGAAAACAGGTAGATTCCTGCAAAGTGCTGGGGATGAACTTTGACGAGGAATGTTAAATGGGAACAACAATATGACTTTGTCATTACTAAATTAGATGTAATTTGTCTACAAATTAGGCATTTTAAACATATCTTATCTTCAAATCAATTGCTAACGTCCTGGCACGCAAAAATAAAGTCACTGTTGAGATACGGTATCGTCTTCTGGGGCGTTTCAGCATCTGCTGATAAAATTTTCATCACTCAGAAGAGTACTGACATGTATCATGTATAACGTTAACAAGAAATACCAACTCATGTAGAAATATCTTTAAAAACCTAAATATATTGACTCTCCCTTGTCCTTTTATTTATGAGGTTAGTAAATATATTTTCCTAAATAAGACAAATTTTTCTTATAACAAAGATCACAACGAGTACAACACCAGAAAGAAAAAATGAATTTTGAATTCCATATTTTTGATTAAACTGTGCCAAAACTCTCCAAGCGTTGTTGGATTAATTTTTTTTAATAAACTACCATACGAAATTAAGTACTCTAACACTATTAAATAGTTTCAAAGCAAAATATAAAAAAAAATGCTTTTCGATAACTGTTTTTATAATTTAAACGAATATTTTTTATATTGTGATAATGTCTCTTAATTTATTTATACCTAGCTTATTCTTGAAATACTTATTATTGTGACGCTTCCCATAATAAAATGTAACGGTATCGAAGGGAATAAATAAATAAATTATTATTATTACATATTTAATTTCGTAACTTACAAGTAAATTGTACCTTTTGCATATACAAAGGAGGCAAAACTAATATTTTTACCATTTGTTTATATAGGTGTCTTTCAACTTAAGGGAATATAGTATTGACTAATAACAGTAAAATAGCTTATTCAACATTTTTAATAGTTTTTGAGATACAAGGTAGTGAAAAATGAGTTTTCGTGGGATTTATATCTGATATCTCGAAACTATTCGTTACGACTTCGATTAAATGAGATTTTTGTTTATCTTCGAGAGGTCACCTTAGATGTGCTTTTATTTTATAAAAAAATCAAATAGTAGAGCTAAGTAAAATGTTGTGGCACCCCGACTAATATCTAATTTCCAAATAACTTCTTAGGTAAGTATTAGAAATTGAAAAATAGTGTTTCATATGAAATTTTATTGTTTTTACCTTCCGTCACCTCTAGGTAAGGAAGGTATTGTCTTTGGTCAAAAAATTCGGTGGTGAGTTTTCATTGAATAAGCACGTTTTAGGGTCTTTACAATACAATTTTACTATTTTTACGATGATGTCTGTATGTGTGTGTGTGTGTGTTCGTATGTGCGTGTGTGTGTGTAAGTGTGTGTGTGTGTGTGTGTGTGTGTGTGTGTGTGTGTATGTGACCGCTTTTTCGTGGACGATATCTCCAATACTAGAATTCCAAAAATTACAATTCTTGCGTATTCCTCTTCCTTACAACCATATGCAGACTTGATTAGATTTTGGTTATAATTGGTCAACCGGAAGTACCCTCATTTGAAGATTTTAACAGTTTTTCTTGAAAAACTCAGTTAAATGTTATTATAACTTAAAGAATATATTATTCTCTATACGATTTGATTGCATTTTATATTTCATATTCAACAGATATAGAGTTAAAGAATAATAAAGATAAAAAATTCGTATAAATTTCATAATTCAGCCAGCTATGCTAACATAACCATGGAAACTGCTAATATATTCAGGTAATTCAAATTGACAGATGTCAGAATCAATAAAAAGCAAGTAATTGAATGAAAAAATAAGGGAAGTAATTCTAGTGTTAGAAGTTTTTAGATATAATAGAGATGATTACATTGGTTTGAACATGTCATGAGGAGCGATGAATAAATTAATAGAAGGTGGACGAAACATAGGAAGACCAAATATAAGATGAAAAGAGTGTATTGCAGAAGACTTGAGAGAAAAGGAACTGAATGAGGACGACACGCAAAACAAAAATTAGTGGAAGAAGAAAATAATAAATAGCGACCCCCTAACGAATGGGAAAACTAAAGAAGAAGAAGATGTCAGTGTCAAGTGCAATTTGCATGGTTTGTTTATGAAATAACTTTACTGGAAATATAGGATCTTTTGCAAAAAAATTATGTATAGGGCGCGTGCAGTGACATGACTTTGCTGCCTTTGGCAAGCAGATATGGGGACCCGTATCAAAATGACAGCAATTAATTATGTCCATAACTGACAAGTGTCATAATTTTTCATTCAAAATTTCATGATTTTCTTATTTCATGTGATTTGTTTGTTATCAGGAGTATGGAATTCCGTTGCCGAGAAAGGGAATCATAAATAACCAAAAATTTAGAATATTTTGCAAGAAAATTTATGTATGGAATTTGTACATAATACACAGGATTGACGGAAGGTATTGTGCTGGCCACATCAGATTTTTTTATATTCTATTTACTGACAGACAAAATTGTGTTGTACAACGAGAGTTGATATAATGCCCATAACGCACGAGGATAAAGTTTGAGCACGACTCTTCTCCTATATTCTGAAATTATTGCCAAGTCTAAAAAGAATAACTTGACTTGTCAAATGTGACATTTCATAACGGTCTTGGTTCTCATTTTTATACGTCCTTTTTGAATACTTACAAATTATCTAATCTATTAATTAAATATATAATTCATTACCTAAATATTATTAAATAATTCAAATCTCTTTTTACACTGAAAATATTTCCATCTAAATGACAACATTGATATGTCAAATGTGAAATTTGTACCGTTCTTCTTCTTAATTTTGTAGTAAATGAATTGCCAGTTGCTTATGTTACAAAACTTACGTGATTTGCGATTCATCCTAGGATGGAAATGAAATTATATCCCTTCATTTACCTGGTATTGCCTACATATCCATTGTGTAGATTGTGATAAGTTTCTCAAGGGGGAGTAGAAAAAATAATTACCAGTTAAAATGTTATATTATTGTGTTTAAGGATCTAGTTTAAAAAATAATTACAACGCCCGATAATAAATAAACCGCAAAATACATATAATCGAATTAATTTCAATATTTGAAATAATAGCTCCCAATTTATTGCACCCAACTAATCTATAAATACACATGTATTTCGATAAGCTCTAAACGTACAATAATCTATTACGCAAAATTATTTCCATCATAAACAAAACCACTAACCACACATGAGATATTACATAATTCAATTCCACACAATCAACTTTTCATTGCAATCATTCACTTAATCAAATAAATTTCCTCGTAATTTTCATTGCATCTGTCAGGCTGCAAGTATATACATCTAGTCAATGACAAAATGACGACTATGTGGGCATACGAATAGAAACAGTTGCTGCTGCTCCTAAAGATAAATCTCTGATGCAAGAAATTATCTACAGGTAGAAAAATACGTTGGTGTATGAAGAATGCCGAAAGAATGTTTCAAGAAGTGGGTCCATGTCAATTTAGAGCGCTCTTCGTTCACGTGTTGAAGAGTATTTATTCTCTAGGTGTGTATACAACATTCTTACAAGAAAATGAATAGAATTGATTGTTGTATCGTGTTGTTTATATTTATGGAATACTGTATAATATTGTTGATTTGTAGACAACTATTCATTTGTATTTGAAATATATATGCTGTTAAGTTTATGTAATAATGTATTACGCATAGTGTAGTTATGTGTGTTGAATGTTGTCGTATATAAGTATGTTTAATTTTACTTTATGGATGGAGGTAATAAATATTTCTGTTTCTTTCATAAGCTATTCAAGTATAAACATTCGAATGAGTACAAGTATAGTTATGTATAAAAATTACTTTTATGTCCTATTTGTGGTATGGACAATAATCGTAAGCTTGTTTTACATTATGCGAGGTTTGATAAAAAATAGGAGAATTTACATTTATTTCAAAAGGTAATAATTTATTCATCAATATTAATATTGTCCCCTTCAAAGTATTCACTATTAGATATGTACGAGGCATTCACTTATGTGAACAAATAGTTGATCCAATTAAATTACAGTATTTTGGTGAATTGAGCCAATCACATTCGAATTATATTGACAATTTTCAATAGTAAAAATTGCCGCTGTAATTTCACAACTAGGCGTTGCTTAAGCACAACGTCTGTTAAAATTTTTTGACTGATAAGTATTTCAGTAAAATTAATTGAATAAACATATATTTCGAGGACTTGTCATGCCGAATACCCCTCGTTTCGCTTTTCGTTGCAACAAGCAGTCGTGATCATGATGGCAAAAATTGCCGATAAATTTTTGTCACTAGTGGTATTATATATGACCAAATCATTCTTTAAGTTACAAACCAATAACAATAACGAACCTTGGTATACGAGCCCAAACCCATTTCAGTTCAGCTGGTTAACATTTTCAACAAATAAAAAATTATAAAATCTACGCAAATGGTGGGATATTTCTACATATTTCTTTCGACTAGTTTAAATATAGACTTAAAATTAAAAAAAAAACTGTGGGCCAAATGACTGGTAATAATAGTTCAACCGGCATTTTAAGAGTCATATTCTAGTCCTGATTTAGCTTCTACCGCAACCCTTTACTTATGGTACAATGAAAAACAACTTTGCAAAAATACAGTATGTACAATAAAACCTATCTTGCAACGCATATAGAACAATACTTTCAACTGGTATTTTAAGGATCATCTAGTCCAGATTTAGCTTCTACCGCAACCGTGAAACTATTTGCAACTTTTTAAACATATGTATGTATGTATTAGACAATATTGTGATATTTAAGTGCAAGAAGTTATAACACTGAAAGCTTGACAAAAGTAAAAATTGGGAATATAAAACATTCACTGCTCATAGAAAATGAACAAACTAAAGTATTGGACGGTACAATGTAGTTTATAAATGAGTCTTAGATATACATCAATATATTTGAACCGTATTATTGAAAATCTAGAGGGGTCGTTTAACAAATGTCTCTTACTTCTTCATTCCGAAAATTCATTTATAACTAAATTTGCTTCACCACATATCTACTACAACTGCAATATTATGTTATACTTTGGTTCACGAAAGATGACTATTCAAGGTCACTTGTTCGAGGAAAGAATACACAGGACTTATACAGTAGTAGCTTAGCAACATTTCATGTTAAAAAGAGAAAGATTATTTGACGTATATCTATATAGTTTATGTTGTATGACAGATATACGTAAATGGTGACATTACAAATAATAATGACGTAGGTCGTAGAATTACAGATATCTAATTATCTACTGCACTGCCCTCTGTCCTAATAGTTACCCAGTGGCGTTGACATTTAAATCAAATTATTATTCCATGGTTTTTGTCAAGTCTATGTTTTTGGGTTTTGCAAATACATAGGTGAAGAGCATAAATCTTTGAGAAAGGCATTTTTTAAAAAGAAACATAATTTTCAATTAAATTACACTTATTTTTTTCAGTTAAAATGTATCCATAAATATTTCATGGTGCACGTCTATGTATACGAAATGATACGGCGGGATAGCACAGTGGTAGAGTGCTAGCCTCTGGACTCAGAGGTCGTGGGTTCGAATCCGGGTCAGGTCGTATTTTTCTCGACTGATCTTGATCGGTATCTACTCCCGTTACCTTTCCAAGTTGGTTAACTTGGCAATCACTAAGCTATCTGGCACCGGCTAGTGGTTGTAACAAGGGCTTGCTCGGGTGGGCAACACACATGACATCTACGCAAGGAACTTCGTGGCAATTGTAAAAAAATAAAAAAATAGATGTTGGTGTGTGAGACCACCCTAGGGATATAACCTGTAAGGTTGATAATCCCGAAACAATATACATACATACATACATACATACATATGTATACGAAATGCAGTGAAGTTATCTGCTAGTAATATTATACCATGCGGTTAATAAATGACCTTGAATTGTCATCTTTCGTGAACAAAACTATAGCTCAAAATTTTACAACCAAATTCGAAACAAATTCGATTTATATTAGCTAGCTAAAAACTTTGTACCTAAATTTGAAACTTGTTCGATATACATAATGTAGTTCTGGTTGTGGTGGTTGCATAAGTGTCTCTGATGTTGATAGAGGAATGAATAAATTTAATTGATTATGATCAATTTCTAACCATTTCTGTATATTTTATAATTTGTTGAAAATGTAAACTGACCGAATTATTATGAGTTTGGGCTCATATTTGAATATACCAACATTCTTATATTCACTCAAGTACAGTATTCCGATGTCCGATCAAGGTTATCTGTATCATGTAAGAATTAACAAATTGATATACATTTATCTCTTTCCTTTGCAAAAGCTATAAGCGTGTGCGATAAGGATGGATATAACATGCTTGGCTTTCAAAAATTCATATTGATTCGACTAAGTTAAGACATTCCACTTTAAAACGATGCTCGTTGTTGATAATGCTTTCGCTGTAACTTAAGTTTATTTATTAATTCAGATACATTACCTTGATTCATAGCCGTACGAATAACATTATTTTCTCTCAGAGTAACTGACACTACCATTGTGTCATTATCTTATTTTTCACATATTTGGTATTACATTTGCTAATTATCTTACCAGTTGACTTATTTTTGAATTTTAAATGCTTTTATTGTAACATGTTTTTATAATAATAAAATAACAGTAGTATCTTTTGTACCCTCATAAAAATTAAGCAAACGACACTACTGAATTTGTCATAATGGGCGGAGCAAAAATCTGAATTCATAAAATTCGTAGATAACCTTGACCGGGCATCTTTAAAAAAATTTACTGTACGTTTGGTTATTTTGTTGTATGTCATTTTGAATTCTATTTATGGATTGTGTAGAGTACGATCATTTTCCTTCGAACGTAATATTGAGTACATAATGAATTTGTAGTTTGACTTTGAAGAGAAAAATCGTGCTTTGTGTGCTTTCAGTAGACATCTGAAATGACAGTGACAGCTCCGAGTGCATCAAAACGAATAATTGAACGCACAATTATTTAACAAAAAGGCATTATTGAAATAAAATTTTGACAAGTAAACAAATAATTATTTAATCACAAGTCCAGAAACTGCACTGTTGTTGTTAGTGCGAGTTTATTTTGAAAGATTACAGACCTAATACGTTTAATCCGTCGCGTCGTATCCGTCGCGACCTCTGATTCGCTAAATTGCAATTTGTGAACTTGGTGGGGGGTAACGGATGAATGACGGACAGAGTTCGTCAAGTTTCAACTCGATCGGGTGAGACGTAGACTCCGTTCACTCTAAGAATGGGCCAGGCACGTCATGAATACGTCATTACTTTTGGCTGCGCACTAGTCTAAATTAGCTCCTCCCCTTAGCAACGAGCAATTGTATATGGCAACGGGACGCTACGTCCATAGGCGGTCCACATTTCTTATCATTTGCGTTTCATCTTTGGTTTAGTGTGTGTGTTCGGATATAAGTGGAAAGTGCAAAGTGATTTATTTTTAAAATGTCTCCAAATAAAATTGGTGTAAGGGGAAAAAATGTTAACAGCCAAGCACGAGAAGTTGTGTTTTAAATGTTTTTCTAGTAGCAATAACTTTATGAATAAATATATTTGAAATAAATCTAATTCACATCCCGCATCCAAATGTTGGATAAAATCTAACACGTGAGTGATCACGTTACAAATTGATACGCGAGTGATCGCGGGTTAACAAAATACAGCAATTAACCCACATATTATAATATCTTAATTAAATTGAGATGATTGCAATTATTACAAATTCATCATCAGCTGCAAATAATTAATTTATCAATGTATCTGTACACAGTTCGACACTTTAATATATTAAAATAATTTTATAAAATTTAGATCCTTTTTTATATAAATTTATCTAATTGTTACAAAAAATTGTTAATATATTAAAACAAATTTATAAATAAAAATTCATAAATGCGAATTCATTTCTATTAACCACGCCACTGTTTGTTGATGGGCGTGTCTAAAATATTACCGCGCACCACGAACGATGACGTCCTCGGCCCATTCTTACAGTGAACGGAGTCTACGTTGTTTTAATCACGTGGTTTTGTTTTGTCAATAAAATGGCATCGAAATGCTCAGGGGTCATTTAAAAATAGTTTATATAATATTGCCTGTCACTCGTTCTCAATTCTTCTATTAAATTCTTTCCATCACCTGTATTTTAATGTCAAAAATTGATACTGTTCACTGTATGCATGTAAACGTACGTTTTTATAATACGCTGCGACCGATACGACGTGACGAATTGAACGTATGTATGGACACTTAGCTTTATATGTAGTATTCGCCAAGATGTTAATTCACAAAAAAAAAGGTTTTAGGATGACAGTTGTTCAGATAGCGCGCGCACATTTTAATGTCAAAAACGGATCTGCTCACTGTATGCATGTGAACGTATGTTTTTATAATACGCTGCGACGGATACGACGCAACGGATTAAACGTATGCATGGAAACTTAGCTGAAGATCTTACCATAAAGAAAGTATAAGTGCCTAAGAAACGCGGTTTTGTAAGAATAAATGTTGTATGACTGAGATTTCGACCATTTCGAGTAAATGTTAAATGTTAACACTTTATATTAGCCGAAAAAAGTATATCGTAGTAAAGTCTTTAATAATGTAACCTCTAGAGGTTATATTGAATAGGATTTCATTTCGACTGAATTTTTTATTTGTAATAACAAAAATAGAATACTGTATCGTTTTTACCATGAAGTTTTAAAAAACAGTTGAGCATAGGGCCTCAAGAATTCCTTAATCCGTTTTTTTGCGAATATTTATACAAATAATAAATTTTAGTGTATAGGAACATTCCTACCATTTTGAAATCATATTAACATCGCTAATTATAAAGTAGGTAATTCATTTATTCAATTCAACAACAAATATAATAATTATTGTCGTAATCATCGACAAATTATTTTTATACAATAAATATTAAAATACATTTCCAATTCGCAACTCTTCTTGATTATTAACAGTAGAGTTCTCTGTTTTAAATTCGTACAGTTACATTGAGGAATTAAAATCAAGTTTCAATTTTAAATTAATTTGTCAAATTACTTACATACGAAAAAGTTCTCATTGAAGGATGAAAGAGTCAAAGACATCAATAATAACATATTATTCATTCACAGACTATTATGTTTTCGATATCAATAGGATTGCAGTTAAAAAAAATCTGATGTAGCCAACACATTACCTTTCGTCTTTCCCGTGTATTATGTACAAATTCATGTATAATTTTTCTTGCAAAATATTTTATATTACCAGTAAAATTATTTCATAAACAAACTATATAAATTGCACTGACATCTTCTTCTTATTTAGCTTTAGTCTCATTTGTTAGGGGTCGCTATTCTTGATTTTCTTTTTTCACTCATTTCTGTTTTACGTGTCTTCCTCATTCAGCTCCTTTTCTCTCGTCTTTTGCAATATAATCCTTCCATCTTTTCTTTGGTGTTCCTCTCTTTCTTCTACCTTCAACTACTAAGCTGTTCATTCTTCTTCCAATATATTATTTTCGCTTCTCATGGCTTGTTCAAACCAATGTAATCGTCTCTCTTTTCCTTTATCCTCTCATTAGTTATCCTGTCATTCCGTGTGTTCCCCAATATCCATCTCAACATCCTCGTCTATTTGCCACATTCATTTTCTTTTCGTTGATACTGACATTTGTCAATTAGAATTTTCTTAATATAGTAGTTGTTTCCATGCTTATAGCATAGCTTCATAATTCTTTAACTCTATATTCATGAATATGAAGTATAAAATACAGTCAAATCATATAGATAATAGAATATTCTTTAGGTATTATTTATAGTAACTTTAAATGTCAAAAAAAAGATATTTAACAGAGTTTTTTCATGAAAAACTGTTAAAATCTTTAAATGAGGGTACTTCCGGTTGACTTATTATAACAAAAATCTAATCAGATCTTCATATGGATGTAAAGAAAAGGAATATGAAAGAATTATAGTTATTAGAATTGTAATTCTGGAGTTATTGTTTATGAAAAAATCGTCACCCACATACACACTCATACACATACACACTCATACATACATAGACATACACACACACACACACATCAGACATTATCGTAAAATGGTAAAATCGTATTCTAGGTACCCTAAAACGTGTTTATTCACTAAAAACTCACCATCGAATTTTTTGACCAAAGACATTACCTTTCTTACTTTATCTTAAAAATTAATCGAAGTCAGTACAAGAATTGAAAGCCTTATAACGAATGTAATAATTTAAATAATAAATCAAAATACATGTATAAATAATAGAGTAATAAATAATATTCTGTGCGAAAAACATTCAAAGAATTTATTACATTTATGAACGTATGAATAATTAATTTAATTTAAATAGTTTTTCATGAAAAATATAAGATATTTATGTTTTCCACGCGAAACATATTGCATGTAATAATTTTTTTACTGTATATATTGTGTAATAATACTGTATATTCTTTTTACCTGTATTTTATTTATTCAATAAAGTTACAAAATATGTTATAATGTTTATGAATGGCTATAAATTATTTTTACTGTAGGTAATATTAGATCTGGAAAATAAAATATAAATGCCAATGAAAAAATAAATACTTAAATATATTTTAAAAGAGGCATATCAATTTTCCACATGATACACGATACCCAATCAAATGATCATGTTACGTTATCAAAGACGTTTTTCATAATTCATTTAATAAATTTTGCGCTTCAGTAAACTTATCCCGGATGAATCATATTTTTACATCACATGTTAACTAAACTGTAAATAAATATTTACGATGAAATCAAACATACAGTCGGTGACACGAAAGAAAGTTGGTGCGGTAAGGAAGAGTTGTAGTGTAATCGTGTTGTTATGTAATACACCATGGGCGTCACTTCGGTGCAATCAACTACTCTTGGTTGGAGCGGTTCATGTATTACGTATAACAAGTCATTGTAAAATATTTCTAATCGTACTGCCGCTTTACAGAAATCCTGCTAGCATTTAACATTCTTCAGACCGATTTTCTATCGTGGCATCGACTGTGTATACTGATATATAATATCCAGTCCAAATATGTATGGATAAAAAACAACAATATTTATATTTTTAAAATCAATTTGCGGGCATCAGACAATATTTCAAAAAAATAAAAAATAGGTTAGTACTTTCCGCGGTAATCCAGTTAGATTTGGAACTTGGAAAAGGGATGGAATATATATGTGCACGAAATTTAGTAAGCTTTGTTCGATGATATAAAAGATAAAAGAACATAATAATATGTTTCTTTATCTGCAATATAACTATAGTATCCCAGTGTTAACTGTTATGCAACGTTATTATAGTTTTTTTTTATTGACGAAAAATTAGGAACATTTCAGCCGTAGGCTATTATGTCCCGGAACATTAAAGATTTATAGAGTTATTTTTTTAACATGTGCATTTTATTAAATATATTATAGAGAAACTTTATAATATTTTTCATGGATGGCGTGTCATAGTTTAGTGCTTGTTTGAGTAATGTAGGAATATTGTATTGTTGTCTTTGGTTGGTATATTTCATTGTTTAGTGCTTGTTTGAGTAATGCAGGAATATTGTACTGTTGTCTTTTTTTGTTACATTGTGTGATGATATGTTCTACTGTGAGTCTGTCTAGTGTGTCCAATTCTTAATCTACTAATTCTAATAATTCGAAGTTCTCTTTCTTTTGAATTTGCCCATTTTTCAATATGTTCCTTGATTTGTCGTAGTTTGTTATTGCTAAGTTGATTCTTCCATTATTCATTCCAATTTTCTTATAATTTTTACTTTATTATGTTTGAGGTCTTAGACTTTTTGTTATTACATTTGATTGTGACTGTGTAAAATATAATATGATTACTGAATTGAATGCATATTTTATCTATATTTATTTGAAGCGTTATTGTCTAATATTAATATCTATGTTACTTTTGTCCTAAGAAAAAATGTTTTATGATACTAAACGCATATAATCCGCTTTTCGTGTTACTCCCGGTATTTATGTAAATGTAAGTGTTGACCAAGAGCACTATTTGTTTTTATAATGAATAAGTACGTTAATACGAATTTACTATTTTCACGATATGTGTGTGTGTTTCTGTGTGTGTATGTGTGTGCACGTGTGCGTGTGTGTGTATGTGTGTGCACGTGTGCGTGTGTGTGTATGTGCGTGTCTGCGTGTGTTTGCGCGCATATGTGTGTCTGCGTGTGTGTGCGTGCGTATGTGTCTGCGTGTGTGTGTGCGTGTGTGACGATCGTTTCGGCCGCAATAACTTCAATGCTACAATTCCAAAAATTACAATTTTTTCGTACTCCTCAATATTACATCTAAATGATTTGATTTTGGTTAGAATTGAATAACCGGAAGTACCTTAATTTGAAGCTTTTAACTGTTTTTTCTAAAATAACACAGTTAAATGTCATTTTTTGACATTTAATGTTATTATACTGTGACGTGCGCCCCTGAGAGAAAATTATGCATGCGCCGCTACTGATAGCATGTTCGCGAACAATGACGTAATCCCTTCGAAAGAACGTACCAGAGCGATAATACAATCCCCGACGCGCTGAGACAGGTTAATTGCGCCGTGACCTCATTCCTTTGTATACGGGTCTTTGTCGCTTTAGAAGAGATCTAGAATGATAGGGGCTGTATAAATACCGCCGGGAGAACAGCGGGAGTCTCAGTCTCATATATACAAGCAACCAGATATGAACTCGGTGATATAAATAAACAGTTTAACAGTTGTTAACATAAATAACTGTAGTTATATAAATAAGTGCAGTGATATAAATGTTAGTTAGATAAATAATCGTAGTGTTTAAGCATTTAATAATATTCTTAGTGTTTATAATTATTTAATCATAGTGTTAGTTGTTTTTATCATCTTTTAATATTTAATCCTTAATTATATATCGTTTAATAAACGTATTCTTTTGTTAATAATATTTGTCTATGTTTTACACTTCACCCATATAAATAAAAACGTTACAATTGGTGTCAGGTGTGGGGTTGTTCATAACTGTGGAGTGTAAATAAAAATAAATAAAATGCCTAAATTATTAAAATTAAGTGAATTGAAAGTAAGTGATCTCAAGACAGAACTGGAAGAACGAGATTTGGAAGCAACAGGAAAGAAGTCAGTGCTTCAAGAAAGACTGCGGCAAGCATTAACCGATGCTGGTGAAAATCCTGAAGATTACTTATTCGAAATTCCGTATGACGCATCCGACGTTTGTAGAGATTTAATAGAATTTTGTAGACCATTAAGACAAGAAAGTTCTAGACGGTTGGATCGGATATTGGAGGAAAGTTCTGGAAAAGTTAAGGAAAATTCTGGTGCTCGGGAAGAATTAATAGAACATTCTAGAATATTAGAGGGGGAATTCGAGGAAAGTTCTGGAAAAGTGGAAATAAATTCCGGAGCACTGGACGAAGAATTAAAGGCACATTCTATAACATTGGAAAGAGAATTGCATGAAAGTTCTGGAAAAGTGGAGGAAAATTCCGAAGTACTGGACGAAGAATTAATGGAACATTCTAGAACAATGGAACGTGAATTGAATGAGAGTTCTAGAAAAGCCGAAGAAGGTTCTGGAATTTTTGAGCAGAAATTGGAAGAAGGATTGGAGGCGAATTCTGGAAGAGTAGAGGAGAATTCTGGAATCATGGAGCAAATGTTGGAGCGGAAATTGGAGAAGAATTCTGGAATTACGGAGCAAATGTTGGAGCGGAAATTGGAGAATTCTGGATTACTGGAGCAAATATTCGAACACGGATTGGAGAAGACTTCTAGAAAAATTGAAGAAAGCCTTCTGGAGTTTGGCGCCAACGTGGGTCGTTTGGGTCGTCTCGCACATTCTACGGCTTCTGACAGCGATTTGGAGTACCTGGCCACTCAGGCACTCATCTCTAGAGTACGAGATAGCATTACTCAAAAAGCACTACAATTCGGCCACCCAAAAACTATGGTTGACGCACTCTCATATGTATCAGATCGTGAAGCTGCCAAACAAGTTTCACGTAACCAATTGCGGGTGCGTAACATTTATGCTAAAGGAAATGTAAACACCGAAGGCATGGATGAAAAAGTGCGACGAATTATAAATGAAGTGTTTGCTAGAAGGAAGAGATTCCGCTGTTACAAAAGAAGACGGAAGCGAAAAAGAAAGAGACCACGAGAGAGAAAATGTGCGTGCTCAGTAAGAAATTAAAAAAAAAAGAAATGTAGGCAGAAATACTAGAGGGAAAGGACGAATCCGTTGATGTCAAGGATGGATATGAAGAAAGAAGACGGAAGCGAACAAAAAAAGAAAGAGAACGCATGAGAGAAAAGAGAGCGTGCTCAGCAAGGAATTAAAGAAGAAATCTAGGAAGAAATTCCAGATGTAGAGGAAAGCCAACCGGAAATGAATAGTTCTCCGACGGGCAGCTGCGATTGCAATCTAAGGAATGGGGCCTGAAGACAGCGGGGAAGACGTGCCCTTGGCGATTCGTATAGACAGCTCGAGTGGGAAACGAAAACTCGAGATAGATAACGACGACGACGATGCCATACCTCTCACCACAAGGAAGAAGAAAGTCAAGACAGAGAAAGGAACTTGAAAGAAAGGCAAGTAACGTCGACGCATTGTTCAGAAGGCCATGCTCAGGGAGGCAATCATGGTAGTTGACTGGAAGGAAAACATTCCACCATTTCCAGAATAACAGTAGTCAACGATAGTAGGCAGCCCGATGGACTATGAAAGGACCCGACTGAAAATAGTACTGGAATGGAAAGCGACGAGAGCAAACCAATATGGGATGATGTTGCACCACAGTCACAGATTGTAAAATCGTACTGGGCGCAATGTGACTCCATGGTGATTGATGGCCTGTTAAAGCGTGTGGTTGAGAATGCCATGGAACTGAGAAGAGAACTCAGTTGGTCATTCCTAAGAGTAGAGTACCAGACGTGTTAAAAGAGATCCATGACGGATCTGGAGGTGGCCATTTGGGAGTCAACTAAACATTAGAATGATTGCGTCAGCGATTTTACTGGGTTAAGTGCAAGAAAGACGTTAAAGACTGGTGGAAGAAATGTGTGGTTTGCGCTGGAAGCAACGGCCCTCATAGACGACGAAAAGTCCAATGCGTCAATACAACCTTGGCAGTCCATTTGAGCGCATTGCGATTGACGTGGTCGGACCATTTCCAGAAAGAGAAGACGGAAATAAATACATCGTGGTTGTCATGGACTACTTCACCAAGTAGGTTGAAGCCTATCTACCAGGAAGCCATCACGGTCGCTGAAACCTTAGCCAAAGAGTGTGTATGTGGGTTTGGTGTACCACGTGGACTTCCAAATGTACAAGGGTAATACGTGCAGATATTGCCATCGAGAACTGTTCCGGGACGAAACAGTCTTAAGGAGGGGGCAGTGTGACGTGCGCCCCTGAGAGAAAATTATGCATGCGCCGCTACTGATAGCATGTTCGCGAACAATGACGTAATCCCTTCGAAAGAACGTACCAGAGCGATAATACAATCCCCGACGCGCTGAGACAGGTTAATTGCGCCGTGACCTCATTCCTTTGTATACGGGTCTTTGTCGCTTTAGAAGAGATCTAGAATGATAGGGGCTGTATAAATACCGTCGGGAGAACAGCGGGAGTCTCAGTCTCATATATACAAGCAACCAGATATGAACTCGGTGATATAAATAAACAGTTTAACAGTTGTTAACATAAATAACTGTAGTTATATAAATAAGTGCAGTGATATAAATGTTAGTTAGATAAATAATCGTAGTGTTTAAGCATTTAATAATATTCTTAGTGTTTATAATTATTTAATCATAGTGTTAGTTGTTTTTATCATCTTTTAATATTTAATCCTTAATTATATATCGTTTAATAAACGTATTCTTTTGTTAATAATATTTGTCTACGTTTTACACTTCACCCATATAAATAAAAACGTTACAATACATATTAAAATATAAAAATACCATCTCCAAGGAGCGGTTGTGGGGTAAATGGCAAACTGTGAATCACCATAATTAGGGAATGCGGGGCTAAGGCTTACGCCGGAAACTTTATTATCTTCTTGGTAGCTACTGATCCTGCATTGGAAGATATCTATAATTTAGATATTTGTTTGTGACTTTTGTTTTCTTATTTTTCATATTTCTTTGTATGTTGTTTATATTCTTTTTATGACGTATGAGAACTACCGTACGATATATTTTTTTTTCAATTATTGGTAAAACTAATCAAACCATTCACACCACCTACGACCCAGAAAGTTTTAGGATAGGAAGGTCAAAGGGATAATTTTAAGCAGAACTATGTAATAAATGGCAAAAGTAACAAAAATTGTATGTGGTTTAGTAACACGAGGGGTCTAGAGCCATCAAAGTCACAATATCTCGGAAAATTTAAACAGAGTAATACTAAAATATGGTAAAACACAAAAATGAATGTGTTTGATGGCACAGGGAATCTGGAGCCTTAAAGGTTAACTAGGCTCTGGGAAAGTGAAACAGAAATTACTAATAATTTTCCACTATAAATAGTGGAAAAATCAATAAGAATTTTGAAACAAAATTATAAAGTTAAAGGTCGAAAAATCAAATGAAATTTAGGAGCCGCTGAGAAGGATCCAGTAAGCGTCGTATGCTAGCAAAAGTAACAACAAAATTTAGAAATAAAACCCTGAAAATATACTATTTTACTAAATAAATTTCCCCCAATTTCGTCCCACATACCTAAACCCAAATAGTGTTTGAGAGCTACTAGAACAGGCCCAAAGCCTTTAGCCACCCATGGCTTTCAATAAAAAAGTTTAAAACTATAAAAAAGAATTAAAAAAATAATTCGAGTAGCTGCAGCGGTTTTACATATTTTTTACCTCTCGCTAAGAGAGGTATTGCATTCATGCTAAAAATCGCATATCCAGATTTTATTGAATAAGCGCGTTTTAAGGTCCCTACAATCCGATTTTAACATTTTTACGATGATGTCTGTGTGTGTGTGTGTGTGTGTGTGTGTGGATGTATGTGTGTGTGTATGTATGTAGGATGTTGGAAGGACGATAACTCAAAAACTATAAGACTTTAAATTTGTTTAACTACGTATTTCCCAATCGGACATTCATGGAAAGATCTGAAAAGGTTTTGGTAACAATTGGACAACCGGAAGTAGAAGATTCTTGAAAAAAAATCTTCTAAATAATATTTTTTGAAAACTTTTCTCGGTAATATTAAAGAAAATTAAATTCTCTATCTGATACATTTAAATATTTTCTTATATATTTTATACATTTAGAGATAAAAGAAATATAATATATAAAATAATCTGTTATAATAAATTTTACAGCCGAAAGGATGCCATGGAAAATAGTTGAAAATTTTGTTTGTAACTGACAGATAAACGTCAGTGTCAGAAATCCGGAGCCGGAGATATTACTAAAGACTTTTTCTGGGAAGTACATATATTATATTATTTCTTAATGTATTAATAGTTAAATATTTAAAATTATAGGTATATTACATATATCCTTCAAAAATACTGTCAATCCTGACAATGAATTGGAAACATTTCGAAAAATTAGAAGAGGACAAAATTTCTCCATAAAATAAATTTAAAATTAAACAATCTAAATATAAGGAATAGAAACATATATGTAAGTAGAAGTTTTGGTGTAGAGTGTAGGTATACAAGAAATGTTAAATACAATAGGGTGTTTTGACAAGGATATATAGGGGCTTAAGTCAGAATGATAGCTAGTAATTATGTATATAGATGTCAAGTATCAATTTCTCATTCTAAATTTAGTGATTTTCCAATTCCATGTGGTTTATTTTCCTCGACAAGTAAATTCCATACTCCTGGTGACAAATTAACTACGTGAATATAGAAAATCTTGGAATATTTAATGAAAAATTCTGACATTTATGTACATAATTATCATTCTAAAACGAGAACCCCACATCTGCTTGTCAAGGCCAACAATGTAACATGGTCGGGCCCTATACTTATGTAACCAAAAAAGGAAGTGGCGAGAGGTATTGTGATGGCCACAACAGATTTTTATTTTTGGACATGGAAAAACGAAATAAAAATCTAAATCACCACTGATACTAATCGTATGTTAAATTTAACTAGTAATAGAACTCGTAATCAGGATCAAACAGTTCTCATAATGTGGTGTCGAAATTTTTATTTATTTCAACTTTTAGAATTTTTTACCTCTCGCTAAGAGAGGTATTGGATTCATGCTAAAAATCGGCTATCCAGATTTTATTGAATAAGCACGATTTAAGGTCAATAGAATCCGATTTTAACATTTTTACAATGATGTCTGTGTGTGTGTGTGTAGATGTGTGTGTGAGGTTGTTGGAGACACGATTTCTCAAATTCTATAAGACTAAAGACCTGTATAACTACGGATTCCTCAATCTAACAGTAATGGGAAGAGTTGAATAGGTTCTGGTAACAATTGGACAACCGAAAGTGGTAGTTTCTAATAAAAAAAATTCTAAATATTATTTTTTTAAAATTTGTTACTACAAATATTAAAGATAATTAAATTCTCAATCTGACACATTTAATTTTTTTATTATATCTCGTATAGGTTTGGAGATATAGTATATAATAATATAGAATAATCTGTTGTAATAAATCTCGTTGCCCGAAAAACAGTTGCGATATTCAAATTTTTGTAATTGACAAATAAATGCAAAATGTCAATGTCAGATTTTTCTGGGAGGTCGGAGTACATTTAATATATATTATTGTATTATTAATTGAATATGTTTTTAAATTACAGGTATGATAATATTACATATATCCTTAAGAAAAGCTGCTAATACCATCAATGAATTTGAAGAATTTTGAACATATTAGAATAGTACGATAAAATTTCTCATAGAACGAAAGAAGAGAAACAATTTTGTTTGTATGCAAGAAATGTTAAATTCGTTACGTATAGGGCGCGAGCAGTCAATTGACTTTGTTGGCCTTAGCAGGCAGATATGAGGATCCGTGTCGGAATGACGGCTAGTAGTTATTTACATAGATGTCACAATTGTCATATGTCATAATTTTTCATTCAAAATTTCAAAATATTCTGACGTTTATTTGTCATCCATTGTCGAGGAAAATAATCCACATGGATTTGAAAAATCATAATGTTTCGGATGAAAACTTATGATACTTGACACCTATGTATATTACTAGCTCTCATTCTGACACGGGCCCCCATATCTGCTTGCCAAGGCCAACAAAGTTACATAACTGCTCGCGCCCTATGCAACACAAAATGAAAATGGCGAGAGGTATTGTGCTGGCCACAACAGATTTTTTGTAAAGAAACCGTGACAGTGGCGTTTGCAATATATATATATATATATATATATATATATATATATATATATATATATATATATATATATATATATATTGTTGTACTGTTCATTCTGCCGCCTGCTGTGAAAATGTATTATAGTTATTATTTTTATAAAGGAGGAAAATTATAGTTTATACTTCTATTTTTCACTTAAAGAATAAAATATGTAACACATAACTTTCCGCATTTCCTAAATTACAGCCATCCTAAATTCAAGTAGAACAAAAGATAATCACCCCATTTAACACGTTTGTTGGCTAATAGCCATAACTAGAAAACCAAAGTTAGTTGGTACAAAGAGAAGAACAAATCATATTAATATTTCATTCTTTCGCGAATACGTCTGAATCCGCGAAGTTCGCGTATCGACCGATGTATCTGTCGCGGTTTCATCCCGTTGCACTGCATCTCATTCAAAGACTGCTCATATCTCATATGCAGTCTTCAGTGGGAATGTAATCAAATACGATATTTTTATTCCGTCACACAATATCGTTCGTTAGGAAATCACTTTGATATAATTTTGTGGCGTATGAATACAGAATATTAAAGATATTTTTGACGACTCTTTTTCTTACTAATAGAAAAATGTTTCTTATTTTTCCAATGGCTTTTATTAACAAACACTATTGTTAAACGACAGAGTGGTTTCCAAAATTTAATATTTTTAAGTTCTGTAAACTTTGCTTTAGTCATTTTTACATATAATTTCGTTGAATATTAATAGAATTCGAGAAAAACGGCATTAAAACTTCTGTAATATCAAGGCTGCGAAGTAATAGAAGCAAGGAGAGCAAAAAAGATAGATCTGCAACTATCTTTTTCGCTCTTCTTGCTTTCTTGATTTCCTTCACGTAGTGCAAAATAGAGTCCTATGCGGGTATATTTTTTTAGATCTGCACCACTGCACTCAGTCCGTACTTGCAACATTCAGACCAGCGTCCGATACGTACCCTGCTATATAATAAACATCAATCTATGTTGAAATCAATTGCAATTGACAGATTTAAGGAATAAATTTAAATTTGATTTGCAAGTTAGTAACAAATAAAATATTGTACAATACTCGCCATGTAACTTTAACAGTAAAAACCGTTTTACCTGGCTTGTAGTGTAATATACTAAATGGCTTAAGAACGGGTGTAGTCTGATATCTAGTCACTTTCAATATGCAATTTGCTAGATTTACCGCATGTTTATGTCTGCGTAGTTATTCAGTGCGTCAAGGTTCAGTTTTGAAGAGTCTCAGACAAGGTTTAATTATTGTTTTCAAAAATAGTAATAAAACAACTATGAAAATATAATTCAAATACTTATAATAAAAAGAAAAAAATAGTAAATACATACCCTGACCCGATATCCGCGTGAATCTAAACGCGTCCAACCCGTAACCCATAAAAAAGAACATGGAACCGCACCATAAAGCGGCTAACCCGCGGGTTTCCGCGGGTACCTGACCCGATGCAGGACTCTAGTACGAAATACCCCATCATTTTGTAACTGAACATATAAATAGGTATTATTAATTCTATAGTAAAAAAATCTATCAAAACATATACGAGCCTCGTCCCACATTAGTTGGCCCAGCTGCTTTAATTTCATTTTATTTAGTTAATATGTTATATGAATAATGACTAACGTAAATTATCGCCAATATTTACTAATATTAAAGAGATTTCTCGGTCTAATGACACTTCGCAAGATATATTTGCAAAACTATTTTATTTTTTAATGTAAAATGAAGTAATACTTAGTTTTACCAATAATTCAAGAAAAACTGAAAAATATTTAAACGAATTTAAATTATAAGGTTGTTAGGTTTTATTAAATAAAATATCTAAAAGAATTTTAGTAATAATTTACAATTAAAGCGATGTTACCCAATAAATAAAGTTGAATTAATAAAAAATATATATTGATTTGTGTTATTGTTATACCGTTAAATTTTTAATATTTAGCTAAAAATATAATTTAAAATCACGGTATAATGTTAAAAACCTTCATTTTAAATAAAAAGTTAAGATTTAATTAATTATTGTTACAAATTCTATTAGTTAATAAAGGAATTTCAAAAAAGTGGGGCAAATGAATCGTCCTAGAGTGTACTAAGACTTAGCAAACTTAAAATTTAAATAAAGAACCTAATATTTTTAAGTCCTTCATTTAAATTTTAAGTTTGTTTAATCTTGGAACATCATGTATATTAACAGTACCTCTATTATATTTTGAATGTACAATGATCGTCCTATAACTATATAAAATATTTCTGCAATATTTCACATAAGTTTTAAGGAATTTACTTTATGAAAGCTTAATAAATAATTTGTTCATTCATACTCATACTTTCAATATTCTTTATTTGGATTCTTTCAATTCATCAATCTTTTCTTACAATAACAGCTTCATTTATTTCCTAAATTTGTTTTACCATCCCATAGTAATAGAAAACTCCTTGAAGAACTTTTATCTGGAATATCAAAGAGCCTTACACTTACGTGAACTCGATAAATACTCCTCGATCAAAAATGACTGAACTAGCACTCGAGAGGAACAAAAGAAGAATAGTAGCCCTGTTCTCAGCGCTCCTTGACCGACTTCCAGCCACAAAACCCCAATCCTTGAACTATGCAGTAGTGCAGCGCCACCCTCAAGATGACGTGTAGAAAATGACGTCATATACGGAGCTAAGCTCCATTTGCTATAAATTTAAAATTTACACTTTCATTACGGGAGCTTCCATTTTAAAATTCTACTTCCTGACAAAAATGGGTACAACAGCAATGCAATATGATAAAATATGAAATGGCAAATATTACCATCAATTTTTATTAGATTAGGAAATACTATCATTAATAAATGTATATTTATTCAAATGTCGGAATAAATAAAGCATCAAGCTATGAAATTCCTTGAATTATACATTACAAAACAGACTACATCATGGAAATAGTGTTAAAGGAAGTCTAGGGCCAACATCCTTGTTTGGAAAGCAAAACGAATTAAAGTTAGTAAAACATATATAAAATCGCGTGATCCGCCGACTCCTCTATGCATATACACGTAGGGTGAGATGGTTTTCTTTGGATAAAAAATGTTTTACATTTTTTAGTTGTATTAACAGTGAATAATTTAAATTTTGTTAATCATATATTATTGTCTACTTTTTTATAGACTACAAGAAATACAATGGGAAAATTTTCATATGGCTGTAATTTCTGCACTATTAATTTTAGAACAAAAGTGTAAATATATAAAATATTCAGAATTAAAAACTGCATCGAGTGTCGTTACGAACTGTAAAAAATCTGATGTGGCCAGCACAATATCTTTCGCCAATCCTGTATATTATGTATAAATTCCATACATATTTTTTCTTGCATAAGATTCTAAATTTCCAGTAAAATTATTTCATAAACAAACTATGCAAATTGCACTTGACACTGACATCTTCTTCTTCTTTAGCTTTTCCCATTAATTAGGAGTCGCTATTTTTTTATTTTTTTCTTCCACTCATTTCTGTTTTGCGTGTCGTTCTCATTCAGTTTCTTTTCTCTCAAGTCTTCCGCAATACAGTCCTTCCATCTTATGTTTAGTTTTCCTCTATTCATTCTTCTTCCAATATATTCCTCATCTCTCCTCATGACATGTTCAAACCAATCTAATCGTCTCTCTTGTATCTTTCCAGAAACTTTTAACACTATAGTTATTTCCCTTATTCTTTCATTCCTTACCGCATCTTCTCGTGTCTTCCCGAATATCTATCTCAACATCCTCATCTCTGCCACACTCATTTACTTTTCATTGATTCTGACAACTGTCAATTTGAATTATTTGTATATATTAGTATTTTCTAGTTTCCATGGTTAGCATAGCTGGTTGATTTATGAAATTGAATATCTTTATAATTCTTTAACTCTATATCAATTGAATATGAAGTATAAAATAAAATCAAATCGTGTAGAATAATATATTCTTTAAGTTATAATAACGCTAAATGTCAATAAATGATCTTTAACTACGTTTTTTTCAAGAAAAACTGTTAAAACTTCAAATGAGGGTACTTCTGGTTCATCAGTTATAACCAAAATCTAATCACATCTTCTTCTGGATGTAAACTAGAGGAATACGACAAAATTATAATTTTTGGAATCGTGGTATTGAAGTTATGTGATCCCAAACTTTCGTCACACACACAGAGAAGCATACACACACATAAATACATACATACATACATACAGATATCGTAAAAATGGTAAAATAGTATTATATGGACTCTAAAACGTGCTTATTTATTCAAACTTATCATTGTATTTTTTGACCAAAGACAATACCTACCTTACCTAAAGGTGACGGAAGGTAAAAATACTTATGAAAGATCCATTGACTCTAATGGAATCTTGTAACTCCGTTGGTTAGAATGTGCTATTATATATAGTAATGCTCTGGGTTCAAATCTCAGCGAGGTTCATGAATTTTTTACAAAATCTTTCTTCGTTAATTTAAATTTCCTTGATCATTTAAGCCTATTTCTCCAAATTAAACATTTGCAATTAATCACAAAGAATTATTATCAACATAATGAATAAACTAATTTTTATTCATCTAGAAAGATAAAGTATTACCTACTTTATGTCTTGAAATTTTTTTAAAAAGGATATAATGGATTAAGCTTTCTCAAGATATTTTCGATATTTTGATATAATTGCAAGAATAAGATTTAAAATTTTAAGATTTTTAAAATATTATTTCTTAAAGCAATACCTAATCCTAATACTTCTAACAGAATAAAGATATTATTAATTTATTTTTTAGTAGGAAACTATGTATACTGTGTATGCTTATTGATATTGACGTACCAAGTAATTAGCGTCATCAAGCTAATTAATCAGTAATTATTAAGTCTGGCTACGTGCATAAAACATAAATGCATTCCCATCTACGACATGCATGCATAGTTAGGAAAAATAAACAATTTAATTCAGACTTGTTTACTTAAACCACAGCATGTGCTCCAAATGTGAAACATGTGCATTACAAAATACGAGACTACCGATATTTTTAACAAACTTGACAGCAGTTTTAATATACCTAATATATGTACCGACGTTTCATTTTCGTTTTCTTAAGATATGTCGGGAAGTATTAAGGATCGAGCAAAACCATCTTGTTTATTTCATGAGATGTTTCTTAACATCACCGAATTTTCGAATTTTGCATACTAGATGCATGTCGATTGTGTAGCGCAAAATGTTGTAAGTGCAAAAATTAAACTTTCGAGAAAACGCAGTTTGAAAGTTTAAACTTCTTGATCAAATCAACATAATTTGCAGTATATTTTTAAATTTAATAACTCTTGCGGCAAATTAATTTACTTTATTTTGTACTTGATGTTAAAAATAGGCTTTGTGCATTTATTTTTTGTTGATAAAATAACAATTTAATATCAACAGTATATAAAGTAATTAACAGTAGATAAAATAATTTATTTGAAATCGTTACTAAGTGCACAAAAATCCTTATTAAAAGTTCAGAAATGGGAACTAAAAGTAATTCATTATAGGACGATTTCATGAAGGTAGTTGCCAATCTTATGATAATTATTGTACATATAAGATAATTTGGCAGACATACGGTGTACAGTAGCAAATTTGTATGTAAAATGACAAAAAAATATCTGCAAGAAAAACGAATTAAATAATTCCGATGAAGAAATTTGAAATAAGACGCATAATTTTGAGTATTCATTACAATTACAATTAGTTCGTTTGTTTGACTGACAGCAATTGGCATATAATCTATAAAAATAAATATATCTCTCATTTTCACAAAATTTCGATTACAAATAAAATTTAATATGCACCTCGGCAATTTTTTTTAAAATTAAATACATACCATTTATTAGTGGTTTCCATACAATTAAAATTGGTCTTACAGACCAACCATTAATTTACAATTGAATAAATGAAATAATTTTAATATCTAGAGTTTACCCAATGATGTCCTCTAGTTTCTATTGTTGGTTTACATACTTAGCACTTCACTCGCGCACTTTCCTCTGCTTTTTTAATCACAGTCACTGCACGAGATCAAATGGTTTTGTCCTCTTGAGTCTTCTCACATGATGTCGGTTGTCGAGCAGTTGCAAGGCTTCAGGGTTGGTGTGTTGATGAAGTCTGGTTTCGTGTTTGCCAGCTATTCTCTTGATCTCATCCTGTACTAGTGGGATTCCTAAGTCATGGTGTAGATCATCATTCCGGATATACCATGGGGCATTACCCATATTTCTTAACACCTTGTTTTGGAAAGTTTGGATTATTTTGACGTTTGATTTTTTAGTGCATCCTCGCAATTAAGCACCGTAAAGCCAGATAGGTTTGAAGATCTGGTTGTATATCAATAATTTATTATCTATTGCCAGCTGCGAATTTTTACCCAGTAGCCAATAGTATTGCTTGTATTTTAATTTAAGTTGCTCTTTTTTCTTCTTGACATGAGTTTTCCGTCTTAGCTTGGTGTCTAAGGTTAATCCAAGATATTTTGCAGTGTTTTCGTATGGTATTTCTTTATTGTTGATAGTTATTATTGGTTTATTTCTTATTTTTTTGTTTGTGAAATTGATGTGCACCGATTTCGTTTCGTTGAATTTAATTTTCCAATCATTTGTCCAGCTTGTTAATTTGTTACAAGCTGTTTGCAGTTGTTTTGCAGAAGATTCGACATTTTTACCCAGGGTCAGTAGTGCAGTATCATCTGCAAATGTGGCTATAGTTGTTTCTTTTAGTTCAGGTATATCATTGGAATACAGCAGGTACAAAATGGGACCTAGTACGCTGCCCTGAGGTACTCCTGCTTTTATTTCTTTTAAATCTGAATATTTATCTTCCTGTTTGATTCTAAATAGTCTGTTGCTTAAGTAGGATTTAATTCAATCTGCATGTTGTTTTGGAATTGTCTTGTATAATTTGTGCATTATTCCTTCATGTCACACTCTGTCAAAGGCTTGTGCGACATCAAGAAATACTGCTGAACAAACCAGTTTTTCTTCTAGTGCCTTTTCTGTTATATCGCCTATTCGATGTATTTGTTCTATTGTTGAGTGATTTCTACGAAATCCGAATTGATAATCTGGTATTAGACTGCTACGTTTTATTATTGGTCTTAACCTTTTTAATAGAAGTTTTTCAAACAATTTGGATATCATTGGTAGTAGTGAAATTGGTCTATAAGATTTAACGTCATTGGGTGATTTCCCTGGTTTTAGTAGCATGATCACTTCCGCTACTTTCCAAATCGCTGGAACATGTTTAAGTCGAAATGCTGCATTTATTAAATAGGTCAACATCACTACTCCTTTTTTGGGTAGTTGTTTTAAAACTTGTCCTGTTATAAGGTCGAAACCAGGTGCTTTTTTCGGCAATGAAGTTCCTTTTTATCACTCATTCGTGATAAAAAATAAAACTTCAGTGCCTTGATACATAAATAACTATTTTTATCTACACTTTTACTTTTTATCTACACTTTGAATTTTTATCTATACTTTATAATAATAATAACGCATAATGTAAAGAATTTTTTAAATTTATTAAGTAGATCTTTATCGTCTTCTATAATAAATAACTATTAAGACTGATAAGTATAAATTATAATTATATTTGAAATAAACAATAAAATTAATATCACTTTCTTTTTCTTTACTTACAACATTTGTGCACTACACACTACACCATCGATGTAACCAAATGAAAATTTTTCAAATTACAAAACTATGCGGACTCTTATTCACTTTATGGGATGTAAAAATCATATGAACTCAATACATTATGTGACTACTATTTCATTAGAGTCGATTAGTATCGATCATAGAGTGAGAAAAATATACAAAATAAGAATTGTTTAAATAAAAGGATTGCATCCAACAGAACCAGTTTTTGTCCAACATTAAATTTCAGCCCTCCTTTTTCCCAGATAAAACAACGGTTAATGAAGTTCTTGCCGTTCCTGAAAAGTTAAGGATATTAGCGTCGATGGGAACCAACACAAAGCGAAGCGGATTGGCTTCCGGTGGATCCTTAGTGTTGTAAAAATATTTTTAGAAAAATCAGAGCATCACTTTTAAACACATCTTTATCTCGTTACAAAAACAGAATATTAATTTGTACATGCCTGCTATGAGTGTAAATTTTTCTATAGCCAATGGTCAATAATATTTTATTGAAAACAGGTGCAATATTTTTACATTACTTTCCTTTAACGTACCCCCCCCTGCATTTACGCACTTGGTCTACCATACGTACAACTTTTCAAAACACTCTTGGAAATATTTTCTGAAAGTGCTTTTATCTGCCTCGTCGAATTTTCCATCACTTCTGCTGGATTAGCAAAACGTTGTCTCTTCAATTTCATTTTTAGTCGAGCGAACAGGTAAAATTCGGCTCGCGAAAGATAGTGAGAATAGGAGGGGTGTTTCAAAGTGACGACATTGTAATTGCAAAGTAATTCTTCACCATCAAGGAGCGATGTACCGGAGCGTTGTTATGCTGAAAAAAAACCCAATCGTTTCCTGCTCAATTTTCGCCTGATTGCGTCTCGCAGGCGTTGAAGGATCTCCATAAACTTTATTGTTTACAGTTTGGCGTTAAAGAATGAATTCGTGGTGAATGCTCTGGTAATCAAAAACAACGTCTCCTTATCATTTTCCGCTAGCTTTTGTCCAAGCGAAATTTTTGCTTGTGCCGCTCGTACACAGTCAATTTTTTCATCGCCTCATTTCCGTATGCTTTCTGTAGAATCTGAAGGGTTTTATATAGTGATTTCTCCAGCAGAACGCAGAATTTAATGCTTGCATGCTGTTCTGAAGACATTTAAAAATCCAACGATCGAAAAAACATTGTAAGAAACAACCTGCAGCTTTTGCAGATAGTAACTAAAAGGGGTACCGGGCGGCACACGCTTTCCCCTTTCCCTAATAGTGGCTGCCAACTCACGAAAAAGAAATTTCTCTCCAGCAATTACCTGCTTGGCCCTAGGCAAGGAATCCGGGTAGTTTTTGACATACTACCTCGTATGTGTAATTTACTAAGTTGTAAAAATAAATAAGAGTCACGTAGAAATTTTGTTTATGAAAAGGAGTCGCGAAAATAAGTAGGTTGTGCACCTCTGTCCTAGTGTGTCGCGAAGTTGTCGCGTATCGATTTTATCTAGTATTTCATTTTCAGTGTTTTTTAAAAGTATCTCGAGTAAACGAACGATAAAGCACAATCATAACACGATATTTTGATTAAAGTTATTAGCACGTGGTGAAAATATTAACTTCCAGTCTTTGATGTAAACTTGAAGCAGTAAACCAAAGTTGCAATTTGGTTATTATTGTAACTTTATTCACAGCAGCATAGTTGCCCTTAATTCTAAAGACGACGTAGATAATGACGTCACAAGGGTTCATCATACGCTGAGAAGCCATCTAGCAACAAGGATGCGATTTAGTTTGATGTAAACCCACTCCCCTAACCAGTAAGTGTGTGATTAAAATTACTATGTACTGCATCACATGAGTGTCTATTAATTGCATAATTAGCGTAGTTAGCTGTGGCTTCAGTGTTAATTAATACATCCTTGCCAAGGATGAATATTAATTAGAGTGATATATGAGTGCAGAAATTTCAATTTTATCCATACTGTAATTGTAAAAATTTGAAACCATCTATATGTAACAAGTCACGATTCAAATTAGCAGCACTTCACTTTATGTGAATTGGCGCAAGGCAAATAAATGTCATGTTTGATATGCAGCTTGTGAAAGTAAAAATTTTGAGGACATATAGTACTGACCAAAATGAGTAAAAAAAGCTTAATCAATAATCCGATATTCAATAGTTTCCGAGATATAAGGATGTGAAAAATGAGTTTTTACAGCATTTATCTTTGCTATCTCGAAAACTATAAGAGTTACGACTTCGATTAAATGAGACTATTTGTTTACCTCTCAGAGGTTATCTTATATGTGCTTTTATTTTTCAAAAAAAATAATCAAATAATTGTTAAATGTAACGATCTTAGCTAATATTTAATTTTAAAATAACTTCACAACTACCTATTAGAAATTTAGAAAAATGTTTCATATGAAATTTTATTGGTTTAACAATCTGTTTACTGACAGATATAGTTTTGTTCGATCACTATTTTTGAATTTTTGTCACATTTTTTCGATATCGATTCTAATATAAAATGGCTTCTTGGTCGAAAATAGTTGAAGATCAGAACTATGTTGATTCAGCTTTTTAATCATTTTGGTCATAATATACAGGGTGTAACAGCTAAAAGAGCTACGTAAAATAATTTCTATATTATTAAAGATATAATAAAATACTATAAGATAATTTTGTAGAAGACTAAGGACGACATCCGAATAGAGATGAAAATATTTTTTTAAACCAGTGGGTCTCAAGTTACAATACAATGTTATATTTTTTAAATGGGATGATATTTATTTTTAGGCCCATTCGATACAGTATTTTTTTCTGAATTCAATAAAAATATTGAGAAATATTCAATTGCAATATAAATAATTTTCAGTAGGCTATGTTTGAAAAACAAAAACTACTATTTGTCGATTTGAATTATTTGGAAGAGAAATCTAATAGAACAATGTTTATAACGCTATTAATCAATATTCATTTCGTTTTAATATAAGCTCAATTGTTTTTCACATATACCTCCTATATAAAAAAGATCTAATTTATTTAAATTTCAATCGAATTTGTCTCAATATTTTTATTATGCAATGAAAATAATCACATGGTCGAATTCACACCATCGAATGGGCTTAATATATATATATATATATATATATATATATATTTACATCCCACTACCATTGTGGCGTCCCCTATGTCATTTTCTACATTCAAAGTGACGTCCTTGTGCATATGACGTCCGGTATACGGACGTCACTTTAAAATGCCTTGTAAATTTTTTTCTGGCATCAGGGGGGGCCCTAGAATCGTTTAGCAAAATTTGTTATGGACGTCACAATGATAGCGGAGTGAAAAATGTATATTTTTTGTAGTTCAAAAAAATTCCACTTGTGGCGTTAGTGTCGTCCGGCGTATATACACTGTATATACAGAAGTTTCATTCCACCGACAATCTGAACTCCGTATACTTGGCAACAGTGGGCACTGGGCAATACAATAGCGCGCAAGTCTTTTAATCGTATTTAAAGTTATATTGTGAACTCCTGATAATATATTAAATTAATATTTAAATAATCAAACATTTATTTTGTACTTGTAAAATCCTCTTAGTAAAGACAAAATCGATAAACTATGATGTCAAAATAGAAATGTACTCAATTTAAAAAACGATAATTATTTAAATAACATAAAGCTGAATTATTAATTACAAAATATTGTGCAAATTGTAAATAAATGCCAATTGTAAGGATAACAAAATTTATGATTAAATGTATGGAATAAATATAAAAATAAAATCTTTATAAACTTTTGTTCTAAAATATCAAGATTGAAATTTTAAATAGAGTAGAAAAAGGGAGAATCTAAATAATTTTTAAATAGAAAAAAATATTTTAAACAAATTAACTCTCAATAAATTATAAACTATTTATTAAAAAATATAGATAATTTAATTACTCTTATTTAGGTACTTCTTTCGACTTTTCCTCCACTTGCTAAAGTGTGTAGCCAAAGTCAGTTGCCGAGTAATTAGAAAATATAAATCTCGTTATAACGATTTTAATTATTTACACTTATTAATAAATATCTTTACATGCCTATAACTAATAGCATAAGTTTATGGGTCGATTCTGTTGACATCTGTAAGTCTTACAGACCTCTAAATCTCTAAAAACGTCATAAAAATACATCTATTCTTGTTGATTAATATAAAATTATACATAAGACTGTCAGCTTTCGTTGCGATTTTGTTCATTATTTACAGATTTACAAATACGTATGACTTACAGATGTGAACAGAATATAGCCACATTAGATAGTTTTTGTTTACAAATGTAGGTATAGGTACCTAAAAAATTTATAAGATTATTTTGTGAAAAATATTGTTAAGCTATTTGCTTTTTACCTCTCGCTAAGAGAGGTATTGCATTCATGCTAAAAATCGCATATCCTGATTTTATTGAATAAGCACGTTTTAAGGTCTCTACAATCCGATTTTAACATTTTTACGATGATGTCTGTGTGTGTGTGTGTGTGGATGTGTGTGTGGATGTGTGTGTGTGTGTGTGTGTGTGTATGTGTGTATGTGTGTGGGATGTTGGAAGGACGGTTACTGAAAAACTATAAGACATAAAATTTGTTTAACAACGTATTTCCCAATCGGACATTCATGGGAAGATCTGAAAAGGTTTTGGTAATAATTGGACAACCGGAAGTAGAAGATTCTTGAAAAAAAATCTTCTAAATATTATTTTTTGAAAATTTTTCGTGGTAATATTAAAGAAAATTAAATTCTCTATCTGATACATTTAAATATTTTATTATATATTCCATAGATTTAGAGGTAAAAGAAGTATAATATATAAAATAATCTGTTGTAATAAATTTGACAGCCGAAAGAATGCCATGAAAAATAGTTGATAATTTAAATTATTTGTAACTGACAGATAAATGTCAGTGTCAGAAATAATGAGTAATGAATTAAAAATGTACTTGGAGAATCCCTTAGTTCTTGATCTGTGACTATTATGGAGATGACAAGTCTAGGTTGAAGGACTTAAATTTGTTTCAAACATTATGGGACAATGTACACCAGTACTGTAGACTAGAGTAACTTTGAATTGCGAAAAAGCTATCAAATTCTTCTCAAGTAAGTTGTAAATATTGACAAAATCGGAGTGCAATCTATCCGTCACTTTATTAAAGGGAATTAAGGTTATTTAGATATAACAAGTATGAAAAAATAAAATGTAAAAGAAGATATATAAGAATAGATGCACAATCCAGATATATACATTTTAGACCGCCCAAAATTAATGTTTTTACTAGAAGAATATGAAGAGAAAGTAAACAAAGTTGTTCGAATTGAAAATTGCTGTAACCAGCCTAATATTTATATATGGTAAACTCTACTTTGTAATTTATTGTAACATAATTTATGGTAAAATATCTTCATGTTGAGACATGCTATTATTGAATAATAAAGAAGTTTATACGTCATAGATTTATATGAATATATTATTTGTATTTATAAAAATAATCTTTGCTTTATGCATACAGCCAGGTAAAATATACGGCGAGAGGTTATGTGCTGGCCACATCAGATTTTTATTTTTATTATAATGTAATTTGAAAATTGTGATTATATTTCTTTGCATTATGCAAAAGAACAATTTTCAAAATTAATGGCTTTTAAAAACACTGAATTTTATTGTAACCTACACTACTTAGAAAGAAACGCGGAAAACTAATTTGTTTATTGGCAACAATAACGAATTTGTGTTGTTTTTGAAATATTCTTTCTGGAAATAAACAGAATAGTTCTCCATAGTAGTATTTCATGAATTTAAATCATTTGGTTTTTTATTTTATTTTGCATAGAAGGGGATCAAAAAGTCCCACGTAAAGATATTTATAAATAAGAATACAATTAAAATCGTTATTACTAGTAAGTATAAAAATATTTTCTAATTACTCAAAACTACTGAGCATTTTTCATTGTATCTGCGGGCCAATACTGTAAAGTTACCAACAATAATAATACTCGTATTGGTACAAAAGTAGATAATTTGTGCACAAAACTGATTTCGTGCGGGACAAAATAGGTGCTTAATTATTTATTGAGTGTATAGATTGCTGTTAATTTGAAAATACTTTAATTAATCTAGGACAAAAAAAAATGTGTGGGATTAAGTATTTTGGTGATAAATTCCTTTTTACTATAGCAAATATAAAGAAGACCCTCAGTTTACTTGTATTCATTTTCTTTATAAATGTATAAATAAATAAAAAATGCAGCGTAGTAAAACAAACTGCATTGTACTAATGCGTCACTTACAAAATAAGCGAAAAATGAACTTATTAAATATATTTATTTAAATCACAGCAAAATACAGATAATTATTTTTAGTAAGCACTAGGCATGTAATATGAACTGAATTAATAATTGAATTTTTTTTTTGTAAAATTAGTCTCCATTTCCTTGGAATTATATTATATAAAAATTGTACATTTGCGAAATTCATTTTTCTTTTCTTTTAATATATGGTATCCAGTGGCCATGCGCGAATTTTAAATGACACAAAAGAGACTCCTGTATTTCATTTTCCACACCAGCAGTAAGTGCCTGTGAGGTGATGTCTGGTAAAGGCCGGCATGATACGCATATGTCATCATTATTACTGATTTCTACGTTCAAATCTAATTGACACACCCAGAAATAGGTAATATGTCGTGATGATATATTTTTTCTATATATTATATTAAAAGGATATCCAAATTTTGAAGATAATTCGAATAACAGCACGAAATTAGTTTTGTGCAAAAATTATCTACTTTTAAGCTAATACGAGTATTATTATAGTGTCGCCAAAATTACTAATTTGTCACTAAAGAAAATATTCTAACACCTAGTTCGATCTATTTTTATTGTTACAGTCACAAATGTCGCCATCATAATAGCAACAATTAAATTACTTAGTTACTTTAAAAATAATAAGTTTTGGTAATTTTACAGCTTTAACTCACAAATTCAATGAAAAATGCTTCGGAGAACGATTTGCAAGGGGTGTGGGTCAATGCAAATATATGCATAGAACACATGATCGTAAAAATTATATAAATCCAATATATTATTGAACTCTACTTGAGGTGTAGAGTTGAATGGTTTCGGTTCCAGTTTCCAGTGAGTACAAAATACATAAAATCGTATGTAAAAATCGATTTTGCATTCAACAGAACTAGTTTTTATCCAACATTAAATTCCAGCTCCTCCTTCATCCTACTTAAACCACGGTTAATGGTATATTTGCCGTCCGTGAGAAGTTATATGTATATGTATATTAAGCGTCGTTGGGAGCCAACACGGAGCGAAGCGGAGCTTTTTGATGAGTAGATCTTTGAAATGATGGCAAATATTTAATGTTAATATATATTTTTAGTTTAATAATAATAGATTTATTGAATGCCCGAGGGCCGACCAAATACAACATAAATACAGTGTAAACATTACTAACAAAGACGATTTTTTTAACGTTTGATTGGTTTTACTGATAACAAGAATGCATTAACAGATATTAGTATTGAAACAATATTGTGATCGGAATTTAGTGATTAATACCCTATCTATAGGAAATACATACAATGGTAAAATTTTAGTTTTAGAACAAAAGTTTAAATAATAAAGTTACTCATAATTTAAAATGGCAATTAATTGAAATAATTCAGTCCTGTTACGAAGTAGTAGCAAATTAAAAGTTTCTTTTTATGTTGCTTATACAAATAGTCATGAGAAATGATATGAAACAGGCAGATAGACCTAAATAAATGTCACTTTAAGGCTCGAGTTATATTAAAATTACTATTTTCACAAATAAAGACCATTTCATTTTATTAAGAGGTTCCATTATCTTTAATAATAATAAAATCAAAGTAAAAATTACATAAACACAGACCAACAGTTTATTATTTGTTATATTTCTCATGGCACTGTGTAAACAGCTTCAAAATAGAACTTTTAATTTACGTGTGATTAATGACAGGATTTTTACAATTTTGATCTAAAAATTATAATAGGGAATTATCTTTAGCCAAACGAAAATTTTGCCATTGATTTCTTACACCGAGTGTCGGATGTTAGGGTCAAGTTATTATGTTAAATATCCTTTCTCATACAAAATAAATCATATTACAAAAATTAGAAGAAAAATTACACATTAAAAACTGCAAAATTATTTTTGTAAAATATCGTTAGGTTTATTAATAGATTAGGAATTTTTATGGAAAGGAAGATTACGTTGATCAATTTTCGTTACTTTAATGATCATAATTTTTTTTTTTTTGAATAAAATAAAGTATGCTATCCTGCTTTAAATCTTCAAACATTGAACTAAACTAAATCAAATAAGTTGCAGACATTTATATCTGTTAATTATCATTACCAGAGATTGTAAAAAATCTCTAACATATGGGTGTGCATATGACTATGAAATATTGCGCTTTGGTTTCTACATCAGAACAATGTATTTAATATTGGCAACGTTGCTGGACGTCATTGTAACGGTAGTATGAATAAAAATATACAAATCGGACGTCACAAAGTACGGGATATGCATGAAGTATATACTCTGGACGTCGGATTCACTCAGTTTGGAGGAGTTCATAATATCGTGAAATGAACGGAAACGTATATCGTTGTAAATTGTCTTAATTGAAATTTGAACCGATATTCATAATCAGGGGAAAAAAATAGCCGATATACTTCAGAAATTCGAAGCCTATCTCTATTCCTTTCAGTGGTTGCCACAATGTCCTAGCCATGAAAGGACGCAGCAATGATAGTGGGATGTAATATATATATATATATATATATATATATATATATATATATATATATATACAGGGTGTTAATAAAAAAACTTTACACACTTTAGCAGGTGATAGTAGAGATGAAAACAAGAAAAAAATTCTAATACACTTAGGTCCAATACTCATTGGTTTTTAGAAAATTTATGTATGGAATTTGTACATAATACACAGGATTGACGGAAGGTATTGTGCTGGCCACATCAGATTTAACAACTAAGGACTCTAGGTGTTTACGATCAAGTGCGTGAGTCTCTTCGACGACGGCTGCAACTTTGTTTACAACTGATCGTAAACACCTAGAGTCCTTAGTTGTTAAATCTGATGTGGCCAGCACAATACCTTCCGTCAATCCTGTGTATTATGTACAAATTCCATACATAAATTTTCTAAAAACCAATGAGTATTGGACCTAAGTGTATTAGAATTTTTTTCTTGTTTTCATCTCTACTATCACCTGCTAAAGTGTGTAAAGTTTTTTTATTAACACCCTGTATATACATCATCCCCATATAACTTTATGTTGTAACTTGAGAACCACTAGTTTAAAAAAAAATTCTCTATTCGGATGTCCCCCTTGGTCTTCTATAAGATTGTCTTATAATATTTTATTGTATTTGATAATATTGAAATTATTTGAGGTTGCTCGTTTAGCTGTTACACCCTATATACGCTCATTTTTTTTACCCTTTTTTAACACCCTGTATGTATGTAACATATGATATTGATTTGTTATATTTTGTTCAGTCCCGACTGATACAAAAAAAAAAATTTAAATTTTAAATGCCACAATAGTGATAACCCCTGTGCTGCATTCTTCAAGCCAGCATTGAGTGCTCGTGAGGTGTCTACAAAGCAAATTGACACACCCAGTAAAAGATAATATGCCGTGATAATATATTTATTTATTTTATTTAATATTTTTGAATTTTATGTATGAAAATTTACAGAGAAGAAATGCGTATTGTTCTATTATCCCTGAAATATATAAAAATATATTGTTATAAAAATATCGATAAGAACTTTAATATCACATATATTTGATAAAATTGTTAATTTCGTAAAAATTTACTAATTATGTTTAATTTTTAAAAATGACAGATCAAGGTCATCTTTGAATTATGAGTTTAAGATATTATTTCTGCCCATTCTGTCATTTATAGCTATAATAAACATTATTTACACTATTTGCGTTGCCTACGTCTTGATATTCTATCAAAACTAGGCATTACTATCTATTTTAGAATTCTCGCCTCCATTCTAAACATTAAACTATCACAGAATAAAGAATACCAGATTGAAATTTTTGTATGATTCATATTTTATAATGAATATAAGTACCTAATAAAAATTTGTGTTACCTACATAATTAGACAAGTTTTAGCTTTTAAGTAAATATGGATAAAATAAATCACAGGATAATATCGCGGTTAACATATGAACTATCTATAAATATTAGAATTACACTTTATAATTATATTATATTATAATACGTCTTGTTACAACCAGTCGTGAAATGCATATTGAAATAAGACTTTAATGTTTAATTGACTATTTGAATTTCAAATTATATTTGAACTGATGAAGTGCTATAATTACAAACAATAAACTATAAATTATCCAGTGGAAAGTAGAGACAAGGTTAACATTTTAATTATAATTTATTTATACTATAATTGTCACCTAGTCTAGAATGCATTTATGATAATTATATGATGCAACACAATAGATAAAATATTTAAAAAATACAGATGAAGAATGACAATACTAAATATTTCTTATTTAAACAACAATTAATTCAGCACTGTAAAAAAATACATGCGAACAGAGTCGCCATAACGTATTAGACAGTTCAGCCATTGCTTAGAGTAGTGTCATTTCAATCAAAAATTGCTCTATTTTGTAAATATTTATATTTTTATTAACTCTCGCTAAGAGAGGTATTGGATTCATGTTAAAAATCGCATATCCAGATTTTATTAAATAAGCACGTTTTAAGGTCCCTACAATCCGATTTTAACATTTTTACTATGATGTCTGTGTGTGTATGTGGATGTATGTGTGTATGTGGGATGTTGGAAGGACGATTACTCAAAAACTATAAGACTTTATATTTGTTGAATTACGTATGTATTTCCCAATCGTTAAAATAGGACAAGACAAGTCAGACATATTTGAAACAAAAGATGGTATTAGGCAAGGAGATGCTCTGGCACCACTGTTATTCAATCTCACACTGGAAAAAACAGTAAACGAAGCAAGAATAAAGAGAAATGGTAATATATTCGTAAATGCACATCAAATACTTGCATTTGCGGATGATGTGGTGATCATCACAAGAAGTAAAGAAGAACTGGAAGAAACGTTTAGAAGCCTAGAAAAAACAGCAAGAGATGTCGGATTGCTAATAAACGAAGACAAAAGTAAGATACTAATAACAGGGAAAAGACAACAGGCAGAAAACAATGCCTTGGATATTGATAACTACACATTCCAGCAAGTAAACAACTTTGTCTATCTAGGCTCGATATTAAACAAGAACAACAACACGTCAGAAGAAATACGAAGAAGAATATTACTGGCAAATAAGAGCTACTATGCAAATATGAAACTAATGAAATCGAAAGCAGTGTCACAAAATACGAAACTAAAAATCTACGAAACATTAATTAAACCAGTGACAACATATGGAAGTGAAACATGGACCATAACCAAAGTAGATGAAAGATTGCTCCATACCTTTGAAAGGAAAATACTGAGGAAAATATACGGTCCAACGGAAGAAAATGACGGCTGGAGAATAAAATATAACTTTGAGTTATACGAACTATACAATAGACCTAATATAGTTGCAACAATAAAAGCCAACAGAATAAAATGGTTTGGACACACCAAAAGAATGGAAGAGCATAGAATGCCGCGAAGACTATTACAAAGTAAGCCTAGAGGAACAAGAAGCAGGGGTAGACCACGGAACAGGTGGGAAGACCAAGTAATACAGGATATTAAGAAACTAGGTGTGATAAATTGGACGAGAGACGTGCAGAACAGACCGGAATGGAAGAGAATAGCGGAGGATGCTAAGCTTCGACTAGGAGCGTAATGCAGAGAATGATGATGATGATGAAGAGAGGTATTGGATTCATGTTAAAAATCGCATATCCAGATTTTATTAAATAAGCACGTTTTAAGGTCCCTACAATCCGATTTTAACATTTTTACTATGATGTCTGTGTGTGTATGTGGATGTATGTGTGTATGTGGGATGTTGGAAGGACGATTACTCAAAAACTATAAGACTTTATATTTGTTGAATTACGTATGTATTTCCCAATCGGACATTCATGGGAAGATCTGAAAAGGTTGTGGTAACAATTGGACAACTGGAAGTAGAAGATTCTTGAAAAAAAATCTTCTAAATAATATTTTTGAAGTTTTTTTCGTAATATTAAAGAAAATTAAATTCTCTATCTGATACATTTAAATATTTTATTATACATTCTACAGATTTAGAGATAAAAGAAATATAATATATAAAATAATCTGTTATAATAAATTTTACAGCCGAAAGGATGCCATGGAAAATAGTTGAAAATTTAAAATGTTTGTTACTGACTGATAAATGTCAGTGTCAGAAATCCAAAGACATTACTGAAGATTTTTATCTGGGAAGTACTAGTTAAATATATAAAATTATTACATATATCCTTAAAAAATACTGTCAATCCTGACAATGAATTGGTAACATTTCGAAAAATTAGAAAAGGACAAAATTTCTTCATAAAAAGAATTTAAAATTAAACAATCTAAATATAAGGAATAGATATAGTAGAATTTTTGGTGTAGAGTGTAGGTATATAAGAAATGTTAAATACATTAGGGCGCGAGTAGTCATGTGACTTTGTTGGCCTTGACAAGCAGATATGGGGGCCCATGTCAGAATGATAGTTAGTAATTATGTATATAGATGTCAAATATCATAATTTCTCATTCTAAATTTAGTGATTTTCCAATTCCATGTGGTTTATTTTCCTGGACAAGTAAATTCCACACTCCTGGTGACAAATTAACTACGTGAATTTAAAAAATCTGATGTGACCAGCACAATACCTTCCGTCAATCCTGTGTATTATGTACAAATTCCATTCATAAAATGTCTTGCAAAAGATTATAAATTTCCAGTAATCTTATTTCATGCAAATGGCACTTGTCACTAACATTTTCTTCTTCTTTAGCTTTTCCCATTCGTTAGGGGTCGCTAATTTTTATTTTTTTCTTCCATTCATTTCTATTTTGCGGGTCATCCTCATGTCAAAATTTTTCATTCAAAATTTATTTTTTTGGTATTTTATGATTCCTTTTCTCGGCAACTGAATTCCACACCCCTGATAATAAATATACCACATGAAATAAGAAAATCATGAAATTTTGAATGAAAAATTACGACATTTGTCAGTTATGGACGTAATTCATAGCTGTCATTTTGACACGGGTCCACATATCTGCTTGCCAAAGTCAGCAAAGTCACGTCACTGCACTCGCCCTACACATAATTTTTTTTGCAAAAGATCCTATATTTCCAGTTAAATTATTTCATAAACAAACTATTCGCATTGCACTTGACACTAACATCTTCTTCTTTAGTTTTTCCCATTCGTTAGGGGGTCGCTATTTTTTATTTTCTTCTTCCACTAATTTTTTTTTTGTTTGTCGTCCTCATTCAGTTCCTTTTCTCTCCTTTCATATTATATTTGGTCTTCCTATGTTTCTTCCAACTTATGTTATAAGCTATTCATTCTTCCAATATACTCATCTCTCCTCATGACATGTTCAAACCAATGTAATCGTCTCTCTTATATCTTTCTAGAAACGCCCAACACTAGAGTTATTTCCCTTATTCTTTCAACATTTACTTTTTATTGATATTGACATCTGTCAATTTGAATTACCTGAATATATTAGCAGTTTCCATGGTTAAGTTAGCACAGCTGGCTGATATATGAAATTTTATAATTATTACAATCTTTATAATTCTTTAACTCTATATCTGTTGAATATGAAATATAAAATGCAATCAAATCGTATAGAGAATAATATATTCTTTAAGTTATAATAACATTTAACTGAGTTTTTCAAGAAAAACTGTTAAAATCTTCAAATGAGGATACTTCCGGTTGACCAATTATAACCAAAATCTAATCAAGTCTACATATGGTTGTACGGAAGAGGAATATGCAAGAATTGTAATTTTTGGAATTCTAGTATTGGAGATATCGTGCATGAAACTGAGGTCACATACACACACACACACATACACACATACACACACACACGCACATACGAACACACACACACACACATACAGACATCATCCTAAAAATAGTAAAATCGTATTGTAAAGACCCTAAAACGTGCTTATTCAATGAAAACTCACCACCGAATTTTTTGACCAAAGACAATACCTTCCTTACCTAGAGGTGACGGAAGGTAAAAATCTTAAAATTTTTAATGAAAAATTCTGACATTTGACATCTATGTACATAATTACATATTATCATTCTGAAACGGGCCTCCACATCTGCTTGTCAAGGCCAACAATGTACCATGACCGTTCGCGCCTTATACTTATGTAACCAAAAAAGGAAGTGGCGAGAGGTATTGTGCTGGCTACAATAGATTTTTTTTATTCATACATGCTTTTTACCTTCCTTACCTAAAGGTGACGGAAGGTATTATCTTTGGTCAAAAAAATCGGTGGAGTTTTCATTGAATAAGCACGTTTTAGGGTCTTTACAATACGATTTTACTATTTATACGATGATGTCTGTGTGTGTGTGTGTGTGTGTGTGTGTGTGTGTGTGTGTAGGTGTGTGTGTGTGTGTGTGTGCGTGTGCGTGTGACCGCGGTTTCGGCCGCGATATCTCCAATACTAGAATTCCAAAAATTACAGTTCTTGCGTATTCCTCTTCCTTACAGCCATATGCAGACTTGATTAGATTTTGGTTATAATTGGTCAACCGGAAGTATCCTCATTTGAAGATTTTAACAATTTTTCTTGAAAAACTCAGTTAAATATTATTATAACTTAAAGAATATATTATTCTTTTTCTCTATATATACAGGGTGTTCATTTTTAAGTGGCTACCATTGCGATCTCGAAAACTAGAAGAGATACGAAGTTGGTTAAATTAGCAAAGAATCTCTATTTCACATAGGTATTTCAAAGATATACTGAAAAAAGAAATTCAACCAGTGGTTCTCAAAATATGGATACCAACTCTTTTTTTATTTTAAATAGAAACATATATTTTTTATTTGTGCATTCAATAGAGCTCTTTATTCTGAATCCAACGATATAAAATTTTCATACCCTTACATAACAAAATTTTTGAAAAAAAAAATTAATAAAATTTTGTATTACTTCCCCTTAAATATGATATTAATTAGAGTGCCATGAATGTAAAAAGTGAATATTTTGTTTATTGCTACTTCTGTCAAATGTGAAATTGTTCTTCATATAATTTTTAATACCTAAAAATGGATCAATTCATACATGACGAAAAGGTAGATATGTTCGAAATTTACATTTTGTAAAAATTCTCGTGCTGCAGTTAACATGTACGAAGGTGGTCTGAAAAGTTTCCGACCTAACAAAGATACAAGACATTTTTTCTTAAAATTTATTTTTATTTTTCTACATAGTCTCCTTGTAACTGTACACATTTCTCCCAGCGATGCTCCCATCTCTTTAACCCGTCCAAATATTACTCGGCGTTCTTCTCTGCAAAATAATTGTTCACGAAGGTGATTGCCTTCTCATTTGACGAAAATTTGTGTCCTCCGAGCGCAATTTTTTGCTGAGGGAACAGGAAGAAGTCGCTTGGGGCTAGATCTGGTGAGTAAGGTGGATGGTCAAGCAGTTCAAACCGTAATTCGTGGATTTTCGCCATGGCAACCGCTGAGGTGTGAGACGGCGCGTAGTCTTGGTGAAACAGGATTTTCTTCTTCTGCAAATGTGGCCGTTTTTCCGCAATTTCTGCCTTCAGCTTGTCAAGTAATGATGCGTAGTATGCTCCTGTAATGGTTTTCCCTTTTTGAAGATAATCGATTAAGATAACTCCATGACTATCCCAAAAAACAGTCGCCATCACTTTCCCAGCCGAAAAAACAGTTTTTGCTTTTTTTGGAGCCGGTTCCCCCTTTGCAGTCCACTGTTTTGACTGTATTTTTGTTTCAGGCGTATAATGGTGTATCCAAGTTTCATCTACAGTAATTAGTCGGCGCCAAAACTCGGATTTATTGCGCCTAAACTACGCCTACAGAGCGTTGGAAATGTTCATTCGAACACGTTTTTGGTCTAACGTCAGCAAACGTGGCACCCAACGCGCGGACAACTTTCTTATGCCTAAAAGTTGGTTTAATATGTGACAAACACGTTCTTTGGACATTTTCATAGCCTCTGCTATCTCTCTCACTTTAATTCGGCGGTCGTCTAGCACCATTTGGTGAACTTTAGCGATGTTATCGTCAGTATACTCAAATCGGACATGCAGCCAATGCACGTCATCATTTAGGAGAAAAACATGACTACATTAAAATCACTAATATGGAAAATTGAAATAAAATTTCAGTCATTTTTAATTGTTAAAAAGTGTATGGCCTTATACAGGGTGTCCCTTAACTTGGTGCACAAACTTTAAGGGCATATAATACTGATCAAAATGAGTAAAAAAAGCTCAGTCAAAATGTGTCCGATCTTTAATAGTTTCCCAGATATAACGCAGTGAAAAATGAGTTTTTACGAGATTTACCTTTGCTATCTCGAAAACTATAAGAATTACGATTTTGATTAATTGAGACTTTTTGTTTACCTTTGAGAGGTAATCTTAGATGGCCTTTTGTTATTTTATAAAAATCAAAAGTGAAATGTTGTGGCGACCTTGGTCAATATTTAATTTTCATATAACTACGTAACTATAAGAAATTGAGAAAAATGTTTCATATAAAATTTTATTGTTTTTTATAGTCTTTTTACTGACATAGACAAAATTTTATTCGATCGCTATCTTTGTCAGTTTTTCTTAGATTTTTCGCTTTTCTCGGAAACAGTTGAAGATCATTCCTATGTTGATGAAGCTTTTTTATTCATTTTGGTCAGTACTATATGCCCTTAAAGTTTTTGCTCGAAGTTAAGGGACACCCTGTATAATTATTATTAAGATGTATAGTAGAGTTCGTTATTTATCGTATACGATCTGAATAATATATAAATAATGTATATCTACTTTATTTTATTCATTTATTTTTTGATACACTTGGCAACACTGATAATTTGTATGTTTATACGTTCCTCCGCGGTTTATACTTTCAAAGGTTATTATTTGACAATTTGAGTTGCATCGTGTTCAAAATATTTTTCTTCGCTGTCATTTTATTTCCACTCTTTTTTATTTTAAATCAGTCTTTTTTAAGACTACCACAGTTTTTATTCATTCGGTTCAGTTTTATTTGAACTTATGTAATTTTCATTTTTGATCGATTTTATTATAAATCAGTCTTTTGCAAAACTACCACAGTTTTTATTTATAGGGTTCAGTTTTATGTGAACTTGTGTCTTTTTCATTTTTGTCAATAAAATGTCAAACAGTTCAGTTGGAAAATATTATATGAATGATACCATATTGAACTAAATCACCGCCCTTTCGTTAGACTTTAACTATTATATTCTAAATAAATGCTTGATATTAGTAATGATATTAGTAATGTTACCTTCATTTGACTTTTTTCTTAATAATATTACAAACATTTACTGACAATTTAGTTAATATGTCTTATTTATTACAGTGTGAAACAAAATTATTTTCTGGAAATATCACGAAAGTTTGTAATACAATTGTATGCAACCTGTATAACTTTTTCCAATACGATTCTCAAACCTATGTAAACGTACCAGTTCATGACGTCACACATCTAGTTATTTTTATTAATGACGTGCATTGGCTGGATGTCCGATTTGAGTATAGTTACAGTTTTTGGACGTCCCGAACGTTCATCGTCTCCCAAGCTCTTACGGCCACGTTTAAATTCAGCTGCCCAAAATTTCACTGTGGTAAATGATGGTGCAGAGTCCCCGTACACAGAGTCCAACTCATCTTTGATTTGCATAGGCGTATTACCTTTCAGAAACAAATATTTTATGACAGCTCGATACTCGATTTTTTCCATTTTCACAAAAACACTCACATCGAGTCACTCAAACGACTGTCAAATAAAAACTGCGCGTCCGAAATAGCTGAAACTTTGGTGAATACCTGTCAAAAGATGCACAACTACTTTCCCTAACTTTTATTGACGAGTGCTGCCATCTTCACGTTGAGGTCGGAAACTTTTCAGACCACTCTCGTACATGGAACAATACCCTAACAGGAATATTCCCAACTACAATTTTTTTAGAAAATTAGAACGACGACTACGAGCTAATACAAGAAACATTTTAAAAAAAGACGAACTCTGTACCTGTTGGATTTTACTATCGTTAATTTTTAAAGTTATGTTTTTCCTTTCCTTAGTTACTGCCATTACTTTAGTTTTGTCTATATTTATAGTCATGTTGGCTTCTTTTTAATTCTTGATACCAGATGTTCAGGTTTTCTTGTAGCTTTTCTACAGAGTTTCCAAAAAATAGCCATGTCGTTTGCGAACAGACATTCTGTTATTGAAATGTTTTGTAAGTTTAGATTACCTATCGCTGTTTTCTTTACACTTGAAAAAGTTTTTCTTGCAATTTCATCCATAAATATAACAAAGAGTAAGGGGCTTAAGTTTCCTCCTTGTCTCAATCCTTGGGTTGTTATGAATTCTTCAGACAAATTGTTACCTGTACGTACGTGGTTTTTGCAGCTTTTATATATATTCTGAATTGCCCTGAGTAACTTGTTCCCTATTTTACTTTTTTCCAAGATCTTCCAAAGGAGTTCTCTGTTTACTCTGTCGAACGCCTTTTCTAAATCAATAAAGCATATGTAAATTACTTTGTTGAATTCCATTGTTCTCTCTATTATGTGTGTGTGACCGCGGTTTCGGTCGCGATATCTCCAATACTAGAATTCCAAAAATTACAATTCTTGCGTATTCCTCTTCCTCACAACCATATGCAGACTTGATTAGATTTTGGTTATAATTGGTCAACCGAAACTATCCTCATTTGAAGATTTTAACAGTTTTTCTTGAAAAACTCAGTTAAATATTATTATAACTTAAAGAATATATTATTCTCTATATGATATGATTGCATTTTATATTTCATATTCAACATATATAGAGTTAAAGAATTATAAAGATATTAAATCTCATAAATCAGCCAGCTATGCTAACTTAACAATGGAAACTTCTAACATATTCAGGTAATTCAAATTGACAGATGTCAGTATCAACAAAAAGTAAATGAATGAAAGAATAAGAGAAATAACTCTATTGTTGGAAGTTTCTAGAAAGATATGAGAGAAACGATTACATTGGTTTGAGCATGTTATGAGGAGAGATAAATATATTGGAAGAAGAATGAATTGCTTAGTAATAGAAAGTGAAAGAAACATATGAAGACTAAATATAAGATGAAAGGACTGTATTGCGGAAGATTTGAGAGAAAAGGAACTGAATGAGGACGACACGCAAAACAAAAATGAGTGGAAGAAGAAAATGAAAAATAGCGACCCCCTAACGAATGGGAAAAACTAAAGAAGAAGTAGATGTCAGTGTCAAGTGCAACTAACATATTGTTACGAATTGTGGGTAATACTAATAATATATTCAACTAACAATAAGAACTTTTATTTATAATAACATATAACTTCAAAATTACACAAAATATATATAGAATTATGTCAACGTCAAACATATCCAAAATCCTGACACCTACTGTCCTTTTGTTTTTCCATAGACTCCATTTCTTATCTTGTTTCTATGGATGCCGTTTCCATAACATTACCCCCTTCCTAATTCTGTTCGTCCCGAACAGATTCATTAGATCCCGCATAGGGCGCTAGTCTATCCAAATGCACAACTTTGTATTTCCCTTTTGTCAATTTTTGGATGCGATATACTACATCATTAATTCTTTTTATTATTTTATATGGTCCATCCCAGGATGATTGTAGTTTTGGATTTAATCCACGGGAGCGATGAGGATTGTACATCCAAACTAAATCACTTTCTTTAAATCCAGCTGAATTAGCCCTTAAATCGTATCTTGCCTTCATTCTATCACTTGCAAGTCGTATATTATTGCGTACCATGTCATGGATATTCTTCATTCTTTCTTCTAAATCTGACACAAACTCGTCCTTAGTTTTATTTCGCATATCAGGTTTACCAAATTTAATATCGCATGGCAGATTTAGTTCTCGGCCGAAAAGAACTTTTGCTGGAGTATGTCCGGTAGTGTCGTGTATTGCAGATCTATATGCCATTAAGAATAAAGGGAGATGTTGATCCCAATCACGTTGATTCGTAGATACCATTTTAGCTAAATGTTTTTCCAGGGTTTGATTAAATCTTTCCACCATCCCATCCGATTGCGGATGCAGCGGTGTTGTTCTAGTTTTGTGTATAGCTAAATGTTCGCATAATTCTTGAAACAATTTTGATTCAAAATTTCGCCCTTGGTCAGTATGTATTTCTAAAGGAATTCCATATCTACAAATTAAATTTTCGATTAATATTTCAGCAACAGTGGATGCTTCTTGATTTGGGATGGCATAGGCTTCTGGCCATTTACTAAAATAATCCATCACTATTAAAATGTATTTATTTTTTCGATTTGTTTCTGGAAATGGCCCTACTATATCCATCGCTACTCGTTCGAATGGTGCACCTACGTTGTACTGTATCATTTTTCCCCGCGATTTTTGCTTTGGTCCCTGTACAGAAGCGCATACGGTATATCTTTTACACCAGTTTTCGATGTCCGACCGATAATTCACCCAGTAAAATTTTCTTCTAATTTTCTCTAGTGTTTTATTAACACCTAAATGTCCGCCTGATTTTCCATCATGCATCTCTTGTAATATTTGTGGAACATAGTTTCTTGGAATTACAATTTGGAACCAACCCGATTTTCCATTAACAGATTCCCATTTTCGTTTGAGAATACCTTCATCTAAAAACTAACGAGTCCCACTGTGCCCAAAAACTTTTAAATATAGGGCTGTTATCAGCTATATCTTTTGAATGTTCTTCTGCCAATTGTTCATTTTCCCATTCTAGATTGGAGAGAGAAATTTGGTTTATACTTATTAAATCATTCATTTCTTTTTGGTAGCAGTGTTTACAATCTGTAGAGCAAGGTCGCCTGGATAGGGCATCAGCATTCTTATGAATATTTCCCCGACGATGTTCTGTTTCGAAGTTGTATTGTTGAAGAATCTCTATCCATCTAGCTACTTGACCCTCTGGATTCTTGAAATTCAACAACCACTGCAGTGCAGCATGATCTGTGCGAAGCAAGAATTTTCTTCCATATAAGTATTTGTGAAAATGTATCAATGTTTTTACAACTGCTAAAAGCTCCTTTCTTGTCACGCAATAATTTTGTTCTGATTTTGAAAGTACTTTACTAAAATAACCAATTACTCTTTCTTCTCCCTCATGTATCTGAGATAGTACACCCCCGATACCAGTACCACATGCATCTGTATCTACAATAAATTTACCATCTGTTTTTGGGTATGCCAAAATAGGAGAACTGCATAGACATTTTTTTAAGTAATTGAAGGATTTTTCACATTCTTCATTCCATATAAACGGTCGAGCTGCTTCTGTTAACTGATGCAGAGGTTTGGCAATTTCAGAAAAACTTTTGACAAAGCGACGGTAATACGTACAGAGTCCAATGAAACTTCGAACTTCATTCTTATTTTGAGGACATGGCCAAGTTTCTACCGCACATATTTTACTTGGATCTGTAGATATACCATCCGCAGATACTACATGACCGAGGTAATGTACTTCCTTTTTAAAGATGCAGCATTTCTTCGGATTTAATTTTACATTGGCTTCTCTAAACCGTTGAAAAACTTTCGAAAGATTATGTAAATGTTCTTGAAAATTTTTACCAATAACTATAATGTCGTCTAAATATATAAGGCAACATTCCCATGACAGTCCACGAAGAATTAGTTCCATTAGTCTTTCAAAGGTGGCAGGTGCATTGCATAATCCAAATGGCATTACTTTAAATTGCCATAACCCATTTCCTGTAGTAAAAGCAGTTTTTTCTTTGTCCTCTTCAGCCATTTCTACCTGCCAATAACCACTTTTTAAATCCAATGCTGAAAACCATTGTGCACCAGCTAAAGTATCCAAAGTATCGTCTATACGCGGAAGTGGATAACTGTCTTTTTTTGTAAAATTATTCAGCTTCCTGTAATCAATACAAAACCTTGTACTTCCGTCCTTCTTCGCAACGAGAACTACAGGAGATGCCCAAGGACTTGATGATGGCTCAATAATACCATCTTCGTACATTTCTTTAATTATTGTTTCAGCCTCTTCTCTCTTTGCTAGTGGAAGTCTTCTTGCTGGTTGTCGAATAGTTGTAGAATTTTCCGTATTTATCTTATGTTTTACTAAATTGGTACGTCCATAATCAGATTTTGAAAGAGAAAATATATCCTGATATTTCGTAATTAGTTGTCTCACATTTTTAACTTGATCTCTGTTTAAATTCTTGGAAGCGTCCATAATCATACCGTCCAAAATTTCTGGCAATGTCACATTTTCTTTCTCCGTGTTCAGAATTTCGTTACCACAACTGATCCATTTTGCAGGTTCACATTTTCCTATATTTGTTCCTTTTCGTAAAACTGTAGTGTAGTTATTTGTATTCAAAATGCGAACAGGGATTGACTCACTAATATTTACAAGTGTTTTTGCTAAAATTAATCCAGGTTTCAATGGATGTTCGTAGTTTGCTTCTACGATTCCCATGCGAAAACTTTCACTCTTATTCTTTACTGTTGTCATCAAAATGCGTTCGGTATAAGCAGGTATAGATTCCTCATTCGATAGTATCAATTTAAAAGATTCCATTTTAATATTTGGTAGATGAAGAATAATTTCCTCCTTACCAATTTTTAAAGTTTTTTCTTTCAAATCCAGGACTAATCCATAATAATTCATAAAATCTATGCCAAGAATAAATTCGTCAACAATGTCAGCCACTAGTACTTTATGCCTAAAAAGTGAATTTCCAATTTTGATATTTACATACGATGTTCCTTTGATGGGAGATAACTCACCTGTGGCTGTTTGAATGTTACATTTTCTAAAAACGGGTGTAACATAAGCATTTTGTAAACAGTTTGCTCTAATAATAGAAGCATTTGCACCAGTATCTATTGTCAGTTGACGAGCTATATTATTTATAAATCCATCCGCCATTAAACTGTCGACATTTTGTTTAATTCCGGATATCTGGATGTTCCTGGGGCTACCAAAATAATCAGTCAGTATTTGCCCCGTAATACTAACTTTTCTTAGTTTCCCTTCTTTTCTTGAAATTCATCCCGACGTAATTTAGACGGATTACGCCAACAGTTTGATTTTATGTGACCCGGCTTTCCGCAAATCCAACATACAATTTTCTTTTCTTGTTTTCCCATTTTTAATTGTTCCATAAGACGATTTTGCTGTATTAATAATTCTTTTATTTCTTCCCTCAACGATTTTTCTTCTGAGATGTCAATTTTTTTAATTTTATGATGGCAGGTGGCCTGTTTTGCAGCTTCAATCTCTAGTGCACAAATAAGACTTTCAGTGCATGTTTTCTGTCTTCCTAATCTTAGAGATTGTTGAATTTCAGGATCACGAATTCCGTCAATGAAAGATTGTCTAGAAATTTTATTAAATATATCCTCTGGAATATTTCCATACGCTAATCGCACCAAACGTTCAATTTCAGTCTCAAATTCCTGAAGACTCTCTCCAGATTTTTGAACACGCGCTTTAAGTTGCATAAGATATACCTCAGTTAGATGCTGATCCCCGAATCGAATTACTAAGGCATTTACCAAAGTAATATAATCATCTTGCTTTGACGGTGGTATCGTTTGCAATATTGCTAGTGCAGGTCCCCGCAATGCCAGAATAAGTCCTGCAGATCTTGCCCTGTCGTCCCATCCGTTGGTATTTGCTGCGACTTCAAACTGCTTTTTATATATGGTCCATGACATTTGACCGTCGAAAGTAGGAACACTCACTTTACTACATGTTACCGTAGTAGATACACTGGAATTATTCATTTCCAGTTTTCCCAATTTACTTTCTAACGTAATCATTTTCTCTTCTATGGTAGAAATTTTGTTTTTAAGCAAAATTTCATTTTCTTCAATTTTCTTTGAACAGTCTTCTAACTTTTGTTCCATTGCTTGTGCATTTTCTTTTAGTTTTTCTGCTACTATCCTCGACAACTGATCCTCCATCGTAATAAACTCATATTCTTCCGAATTATTTCCTTCTGTCGTAATAGCATCACGTAATCTTTCTAACAACTCTGATTTGTTTCCCTTTATTGATAAACCCCGTTCTTCCAGTTCTTCCCTCAGTTCTTTGATTTTTAAATCAACTAATTTCATTATTATTTTTTCTATCCCACTTCTGACACCAAATTGTTACGAATTGTGGGTAATACTAATAATATATTCAACTAACAATAAGAACTTTTATTTATAATAACATATAACTTCAAAATTACACAAAATATATATAGAATTATGTCAACGTCAAACATATCCAAAATCCTGACACCTACTGTCCTTTTGGTTTTCCATAGACTCCATTTCTTATCTTGTTTCTATGGATGCCGTTTCCATAACAATATTTTGTTTATGAAATAATTTTACTGTAAATATAGGATCTTTTGCAAGAAAATTTATGTATAGGGCGCGTGCAGTGACGTGACTTTGCTGACTTTGGCAAGCAGATATGTGGATCCGTGTCAAAATGACAGCCATTAATTTCGTCCATAAGGTCCAATTGACAAATGTCATAATTTTGCATTCAAAATTTCTTGATTTTCTTATTTCATGTGGTTTATTTATTGAGTGTTGAATGAAGAAAAGGAATCATAAATTACCAAAAAATAAAATTTTGAATGAAAAATTATGACATTTGTCATTTATGGACATAATTAATAGCTGTCATTCTAATACGGGCCCCCATATCTGCTTGCCAAAGTCAGAAAGTCAAGTGACTACTCGTGCCCTATACATAAATTTTCTTGCAAAAGATCCTGTATTTCCAGTAAAATTATTTTATAAACAAACTATGAAATATTATTTATACATTTAATGTTATTATAAATATTAAAGAATATTCTATTATCTATATACGAATTGATTGCATTTTATATTTCATATTCAATGGATATAGAGTTAAAGAATTATAAAGAAATTAAATTTTATAAATCAGCTAGCTATGCTATAATCATGGAAACAGCTACTATATTAAGAAGGACTGTATCGCGGAAGACTTGAGAGAAAAGCTACCGAATGATGACCCGCGAAACAGAAATGAATGGAAGAAGAAAATAAAAAATAGCGACCCCTAACGAATGGGAAAAGCTAAAGAAGAAGAAGATGTCAGTGTCAAGTGCCATTTGCATGAAATTTATGTATGGAATTTGTACATAATACACAGTATTGACGGAAGGTATTGTGCTGGCCACATCAGATTTTTTTATACATAAGCGGTGAAAGGTATAAAAATTGTGTGACATATATTTTTGGCGGCGCCGTTGAAGATGAATTGATGAGAGACATGGACAACACCCATGTCTTATCCGGGATTTGAACCCGAGACCCTTGGAGCGGGAAGCGTTAGCGCTACCGCTACTCCATCTAGGTAGGCAAATATTTATAATAACATATAGTGATGAACCATGTAACATTATCATAACGTATTTGCTTTTCAAAATGATATGAAATTACAAATTTGCATCGTTGTTTATTCCAAAATAAAATCACTTTTAACACGTATGTATCGTACAATATTTGTACTACAAACACTATTTCTTCATTTAAATTTGTATTTCAAATAATTTTTTGACACATCAATTTGTTGTTCCATTCGTCATTACTAAGGTAATTAATTCACTTATAAAATAATATTTCTAACCCTAAAAACGTACATTAAAAAGACTACTTTTAATAAATTTGTAGAAAAAATAATATTCACAATCCGTTAGTAATATGTGCGTTTCTAACCTACCTTATTACTTCACTTCCCAACTAGCTGGAATCGTAGGTATATTACATCCGAGGTAGGACATGTTTCATAGTATATGTACTATTTTATTCACAATTATTTTCTTTTTAAATCGGTAATTATCAAAATAAATCATTGAGTTATAACCTTTAATTTTATTAATATTAGGAATCGACATATTACTATAATGATTGTCAATAAAAGACTTTTCCGGTTAACAAAATGTCACTTTGCAGCTAAAATGTCATTATCATTTTCACAAGTCAAATTGTAATAAAAATGTCCATAATAAAAAGAACGCTTCTATTTAACAAATAATTTAACTGTACACAATAAATTGGTTAAATATGGTCAGAAGGTGCATTTCTTGCAATGAAGCTGGTGGTCGTAATTTTAAGCAATAATATGTATCACAAAAATTAATAAAATTATTTAAAACATTTAAAATAAACAAAATTAATAACTGAGGTGATAGGTAACAGCCAACTAAATTTTAAGAGCATGTAGCTAGAAAATGGTGCGCCTTTCCGGATATGAGTTTATTAGTAAATGTTAGTATAATTTGCGTTCCCAACATACCCTATAAATTTGTAACACGTATATATTCATTAACTCCATGTATAGTATTAAATTGTTAAATAAAGAAAGCAATATTTTTTTTAGAAATAATGTTCTTGACCTTGTCTGGAAAAATACCTGCGATATAATTTTACATAATACAGATAATAAACAAAACAAATATAACGTATCTATGTATGTTTATTTCAGCGTAACAGTACGCGTTTTTAAAATATATAACCTTTGTATTATCTCGACTGTAAAATTTATTTCATGAGCTACTTTTCGGTGAAAAAGTGTAAGTTTGTGATAAATTATATTGCATTGTTCTGTTTTTGCTAACAATAGGTAACTAGCAGATTTCGTCATGGTGATGAACACAGATTTTATTTAGTAGGTTTGTTAACATCGAAACTGTTTGGAAATTTTAGGGAAAATTAAGATTCTAGGTTTTTGAAATTAATGTGAATTTTAACATAACAAATCAGTTACAGGCAATTACCCTCATTTTAATTGCATGCGAACAAGTTACGTGAAATATAAAATAAAACCATTTAAGTGAAATAAATATAAAATTTATTATAGTACTTGTCTGATGAAGATAAACATGTTTTAGTCTTTTCAGTGTCATTGACATTTCGGTTTGATTGATGAACCCCTAATTAGAAGTCATTTATCAATCTGAACGATTATCCTGACAGAGACTGTACTGCAATTGATTAAATATTATTTTACTACTTACTTTTTCCATTATTAATATAATCATGTTACAATAAATTATATATCGATTACAGGAAAACTAAATGAAAAGGTATATAGGTATGTATGTGATTGGCGTTGACAAATATGCTAACGCAGTGATATTATATTTGCGTAACTTAACTTACGAATAGGAAATTACGTCTTACTTTATCTGTTACCTTTACATATAACCTTTATTTTAGGTAAAATGTATACGACATATTAAAATAAGAAAAATTATAAATATATACTCTCTTTTGGCCGAGTTTAAATTGAATTAGTAGTATAATATTAATATCAAATAATTACTAATATTAATAATAATTATTATTAAATAAAATTAAGGCTGATATTGACTTTCTGGGATGTGAAAATTATATATTATACATTATATGCGTGGTAAGTGTGGAAGTCTTGAAGAAAAAGTTATGTATCTTTGTTTTTAATACAGGAAAATATTTTGCAGGCATATTTGTTCATATCTCTACGTGGTTGTAGATGTATTAAATTATGGTAGAAAATATTTTCCATACGTTCTACGAAAACATAAAACCATTTAGAGAAATATACGTCGTATTTTTCTGTAAGGAAAATATTGGGAATAAATAATAAAAGTATTATAATCACACTCACCCTATTACTCTGTAATAATACACAATCACTCACCACTGATCTTTATAATACCATCGTGCTAAATCAATACTGATCAAATAATACAAATTATATTTACCTTTGTCTTATATTACGGTTACATTACATCAGTAATGCGTGCAGATATCTGCATCACACGAGCAAGTGACATTTAAATTTATAACCAAACAAAAATTCTTCACGTATAGTGCTTTTAGTAGTTTATTTAATTTAAAACTACATACTAACGTGCAACAACATTTTTAAATTATTGTGTTTGATACTTCTTTGAATCATTTAATTAGAGTAGATACAAATAATAATGTTAATGTATAACAAGTACTTCTGTATTATGTGTTTAGAAAAATTCTCATAAATTGAAGTAAGAAATATTTTATAGTAATAGCCGTTCTTGGTTATACTATTGTAACGTTAATTTATTTCGGCGAAGTGTAAAAATCAGAGAAATATTATTAAATAAAATAAAAGTTTATTAACGATGAATAATCAAGATAAAGATAATTAGCACTATAATTAAATAATTGTAAACACTAATTTAAGTCTCAGAATATTATTAAATACTTAAACACAAAAATTATTTATTTAAACAATGTTTATTTCACTATATTTTATATAACTATATTTATGTTCACTATTCGTAGACTATTTATTTATATCACGAACTGTTCATAGCACGACTCGTGTCTATATTAGAATGACTTGGCTGACTTCCCTGATGGATAATAACATCGAATATAAAGGATCAGATGACTCTAAGTAATTAAACAGGCCGCGACGTGTTTGTGACGATTACGTCATCGTTCGAGAAACAGTCTACAGGGGCAGCGGCGGTTGCATACGGACTAGACTCGGGGCGTCCGGTGCACGGGTGCAACACTGCCCCCTATCGTCCCGGAACAATTCTTCGAAATTTGTATATATTACCCTTGGTGCATTTAGATGTCTTGAAGAATTGACAGTCGATGGTCCGCTTGAATTCTTCTTTCAGTTAGGCGAGAATTTCAATACCGTTATAACGGAAGAGGATCTCTAACATTTTCCTAACAATCCTCCAATCCAAACCATCTAGTCCACAGCCTAACTTTGGTCCCGCTAATTTTAATATGTCATTCTCTAGCAGATGATCCCTCAAATCGCACAGCGAGTTTCAAAGACTGTGATACGACGGCTTCTGGTACGAGCGGGGTTTTGCTCTCAGTCCTAGCGTTTTCTCGACGGATAGACGTTGGTTGGCCAGTTTCCAAATTTCGTCTTAAGGACTGAAGCTATGCCGCGTGACATCTTTAAGTCTTCTGATACGCAGTGGCCGACGGAATAATCTAAAGTCACGGTGAACAAATCTCGATGTTCTTCTTTCGTCACGCAGTACCGGGCCTTGTGGCCAGAGCAACAGTTTTCCATGCACACTTCAAAAGTCGGTTCCTTAGCTATTATCCCACGAACAGTTGCTGCATGATTGTCTTCATGGTTGTCACGGGCGAAAAATTCTATATATTACGTCATTTATCCTTTTAACGACGTCATAAGGACCTTCCCAATTTCTTTGCTACCCTATAAAATATCTTTGTTTTCATGGCATTTATAATTGTTTCATAGTTATTATTAGGTAATTTTTTTTTTCATTGTGTTTATCGCTTGTTGACAATAATGTAATAAATCTTATTGTATCGGTTAGGTGGAAGAGCAGCCTATGGCTGAACTTTGCCGTTGACTTGGGTTAATAAAGTAGTAAGTATTATTATTATTATTATTATTATTATTCATCCTTGATGTCATATTGGTCCTTTGTTCGGCTGCTGGTAGCTTGAACGTAATCTTTCCCGGCCAGTTTTCCCCAGGTTTATTACCGTACACCAAGTTGCATGGTACGCGCAACTCACGCCCGAATAAGGTGTTCACAGAAGTTTTCCCTGTTGTTTCATGCACGGATGAAAGATAAGCCGTCAGGAACAGATAAAGACGTCGGCCCAGTCTCTTTTTATTAGTTGGAGACTACCTTCGACAAATATCGGTTGATTATTCTGTTCATTCGTTCAACTATGCCATCAGACTGCGGATGTAATGCAGTTGTCCTCGTTTTATTAATTCCTAATATCTTACAAATATTTTGGAAAATGGCAGACTTGAAATTTCTTCCATGGTCAGAGTGAAGTTCACGTGGTACACCAAATCGGCATATACATTCTTTGACTAAAGTTTCAGCAACCATGATAGCTTCCTGGTTGAGTAATGGATAGGCTTACACCCACTTGGTGAAGTAGTCCATGACAACGACGATGTATTTATTTCCGTCGTCACTTTCTGGAAATAGTCCGGCCACGTCAATCGCAATGCGCTCAAATGGACTGCCAACGTTGTATTGACGCATTGGAGCTTTTCACTGTTTATGCGGACGGTTACTTCCAGCGCAAACCACACATTTTTTGCAGCAGTCTTTAACGTCTTCCTTGCAGTTAATCTATTAAAATCGCTGGCGCAATCTTTCTCATGTTTTGTTGACTCCAAAATGGCCACAGCCAGATCCGTCATGGACATCTTTCATTACGTCTGGTATTCTACTCTTACGAATAACCATCTGAGTTCTCTTCTCAGTTCCATCGGCATTTTCTACCACACGCTGTAACAGGCCATCCTCAATCACCATGGAAGTCCCAGTACGATTTGATACTCTGTGAGTGTGGTGCAACGTCTCTCCATATTGGTTTGCTCTTTTCTGCTTTCCATTCCAATATAATTTTCAAAATCAGGTCATGTTCCTAGTCTCTGTGTAGTCCATCTGGCTGCCAATTATTGTCGACTACTGGTATCCTGACGATGGTGGAATGCTTTTCTTCCACTCGACTACAATGCTTGCATTCATCTTGGCATGGCCTTCTGGATAATGCATCGGCATTACTTCCCTTTCTTTCAAGTACCTTTCTTTGTTTTTCTGTATGTTTTCCATCTGAACTTCATTGCCCATTATTTCTTCATATTCATCCTTGACATCAACGGACTTTACTTCTAGAATTTCTTCCTGGATTTCTTTTTTAATTTCTTGCTGAACACGCTCTGTCTCCTCTCGCGTTCTCTTTTTCATCTTTGGCTTCGGTGTTTTCATTTCCCTTAGCATAAATATTTCGCACTCGCGATTGGTTACGTGAGACTTATTTGGCAGCTTCGTGATCTGAGAGAGTGCGTCAACCATAGATTTTGGGCGGCGTAATTGCAGTGCTTGCTGAGTATTGCTGTCTCGAACTTCGGAGATGAGTCCCTGAGTGGCCAATCACTCCAAATCGTTGTCAGAAGCCAAAGGATGTGCGAGACGAACCAAATGAACTACGTCGGCTCCAAATTCTTGAAGGCTTTCTTCAGTTTTTCTAGAAGTCTTCTCCAATCCTTGTTTCAATGTTTGCTCCAAAATTACAGAATTCTCCTCTACTCTTCCAGAATTCGCCTCCAATTTCTGTTCCAATTTATGCTTCTAAATTCCATAATTCTCCTTTACTCTTCCAGAATTCACCTACAATTCTTGCTCAATAATTCCAGAATATTTTTCGGCTTTTCTAGAACTCTCATTTAATTCACGTTCTATTACTCTAGGCTGTTCCATCAATTCTTTATCCATGCTCCGGAATTTTTCTCCGCTTTTTCAGAACATTTCTCCAATTTCCGTTCCAAACTTCTAGCACTTTCTTCCGATATTTATTCTAGGCATGGCAAGGAAGATAATGACAAGAATAATGTTATAATGAGACAATCTGTAGATTCCATCCCCAGAGAAAACCAACCTGGCTCCATATCGACTAGATCTAAGAATAATTCTGGAGCAAGTAACAGAAATGAATGATAATATATTTATAAGCTCCTTTGTATGATTAGGGTAAATGACACCAGCAATCAGTAACACAACTGAGTTTCTGTAATTAAAGTTTTATTTAATTTATGAATTACACGTCCTAATTTACACTATTTACACAAACCTTACCTATAATTAAAGAAACGACCTTTAATGCCACTAATCACAATGTCAGTTCCTAATCACAAGTAATGTTTTTATTGTTATATAAACAATTCATCACACGTGAATTTTTATAGACACATGCACCCTCTTTTTCTAAGCTGCGTTTTGTCGTCCAGGTTCCGATCTACTATACCGACGCTAGTGAGAGCGCGGCAATATTTGAGTATATGGAAATATAATTTCATTACATACTCATAAACTTTATATATTTATAATTACGCTAGCAAACTGACCGAAAAAAATAACATTCAAACTGGTGTTAGACAAGGCTGTATCTTATCACCGGTCTTATTTCTAATTATAATGGACTGGTAATGACACGGGTAGTAAACACTAAAACAGGAATACAGTGGAACCCGTTCAACAAACTTGAAGACCTAGAATTCGCATTACCTTTGCCTAAGCAAAGGTCATCAGCGGAAAATACAAAGCATATTAAAAAAAAAAAACGAACAAGCTTATAAATATTGCCAATGTAGTAGGTCTTAAGATAAGCAAAAAGAAAACAAAGCTGCTAGTCAACAACGAAAAAAGTACAAATAAAATAATCATAGGCAATGAAGAAATAGAAGTTACAGCTTTCCGATGTCTGGGAAGTATATTGAGTAAATAAGGGGAAACAAAAATCGACATGAATGCAGTGTTGGGAAAAGCCTGTGTTATTAGTATTTGTTTGTATGGATTTAATGTGTTCTTTCATCCTTAACTTGAAATTTCTACCGCTTTGACCTATGTAAATATCATCACATTCTTTACACTGAATTTCATATACTCCGGACAATTCATTTTTATTAATTTTTGGTTTGTTGTTTATCAAGGTTTTGCCTAAAGTCATTTTGTTGGTGGCGACGATATTAATGTTTAGATTTTTTAGTATTGAAGAAACTTTTTGTGTGGTTTTTGGAATGTAATTTAAATAAACCCAATTTGTTTTGTTATTTGTTTGCAAAGGTACAAATATTCCATCATTACCAATATCTGTATACAAAGCAGATTGGCACACCCAGTAATGGGTAATATGCCGTGATGAAATATTTATTTATTTTATTATATGTATATATATATATATATATATATATATATATATATATATATATATATATATATATATACTCGTACAGGTGTATCAGGACTAGTGTAAAAAATTAATAGCATATTCCTGACATCATTTTGAGTACAAAATGTTATATTAAGATAGGTCCTATTCCTTTTGGTTACCAAAATATAAGAGATCAATGTTTTACAAATAGTAGCAATTTTATTAAAAAATTTAATCAAGATACATTTAAAACGTAGTAACAAACAATGGAAACATTAAATATATTAATTTTGTTTTATAGTAAGTGTTCAAAATATGCCCCTCGACCTCGAATGCACGCTTGACATCGACGAATCAAGGAATCATAAACTAAATTAATTGTATTTTTTGTTACGAATGTCATCTGCAGCGGTTCTTTTTTCTTTTTAACAATTGGTTGCGTGTGTTTATTTGAACACTATACACCATTTGTATAAATGTAAAATATTTTGGCTAGAAACAATAACAAATAACAACCTGTTAAAAATGAATAACGAGGAAAAAATAGACAACAATTAAAAGACTAAAATGGAGGTGGATACGGCACAAATTAAGAAAGCCACAAGAGAATATAACAAGGCAAGCCCTAAATTTCAATACAGCAGGAAGAAGACGCGTGGGTAGAGCAATGGAAACATGGAGAAGAACAGTTGACAGAGAACTACAGAGCCAAAATATATTTTGGAGGCAGGTTGGACAAGTGGCAACGGATAGACAAGAATGGAAGAAATTCATTATGAAAATTGTAACCACCTAATCACCAAGTAAGAAGAGATGAACAAGGAGCAACCCAGATGCTCAGGTCTAACAAACCTGTCATCTATCATCTACTAAGGAACGACATTATGTCGCCCTATGTTCCAATTGAGGAAGAAAAAGAAGAAGAACACCGTCAATAAATGTTAAGAATTTTGAACATATTGGAAGAATAGGACAAAATTCCTCATAGAACGAAAAAATACTCGAAGATGCAATTATTTGAGTGCACAAGAAATGTTGAATTCGTTACTTATGTAACATAAAATGGAAATGGCGAGAGATATTGTGCTGGCTACCACAGATTTTTTGGTATTGGTATAAAGTGCAACATATCATGAACAATAAAATGTACTGTGGATGCCGCCAAATTAATCTGTCTGCAGGTGATATTAAAAAAATTCCTTTACTTATGTATTACTACTACGACAATGGATATGGGCTATTACTATTATGAAACAAATGATTAATTTCATTTGAAATTTTACGGAATGAATCTTTATAAATTCTACTATGTGAATAAAACTCACATCAAATATTTGATAATTCATTCCTCATAAAAAATCAGGAATCGAATATGTTGGTCGCTATGTATTTTCGAATAATAATAATAATAAATTTATTGTGTCACGTTTATTTCTGACAAATGAATTAGTTATTGTTATTATAGATGTTGAACATGATGCAACTGTTTTTAATTCATCCCGAGATTCATCCATTATAATAAAATATATAACACTTTTTCATTGTTACTCATATCCATTTTTAAATTTGGTAGCTACTTCGTTTAATGCTATTACCCACACAATTTTTCCCGGGCTTATGACGTCATTACCCTAAACGCTAGTAAATCAGGTTAACTGTGGTATTTGTCGCGAAAAATCTCCTATACATCAACAACCAACGAGCTGTTTTGTATGAATATATAAGTACAAGTACATTGCACTGAAATAACTCACAGGAATTTTTTTGTTGTACAAATATTTTATACACTTTTTATATATTATGTCGTTATCCTGTTGAAAATATCACCTTCACGGGAAGCAATTTGCATTAAATTTTTTAACAACAATAAAACGACATGCTAAAATTAATCATTCACAATATACCACTTCAAGCATGTCAGTTAATGTAAAAATATATCACTGATTTGACACGTTAAAAACAGGCACTTAAGGAGCTCAACAATACGCCTCTCTCTCTCGCTCTCTCTCTCTCGCTCTCTCTCTCTCGCTCTCTCTCTCTCTCTCCCTCTTTCTCTTTGCCATCCCTTGCCATACATTATTAATACATGGTAGGTAATATAGATAGTTGTGAAAGATTACAGCAGAAATGCATGTAACGGCCTGCTCGATGTCGATCTGCAATGCGAACATTGCACTTTTTTTGTTTGCAGTTCATTTACAAATTGTGTATCCAATGTGATTAATTGCATCACCTTTTTAACATTTCAACATTATGGGTTGGGTAAGGAGGAAATTTGAATCATTTGGTTATTTTCCTCCAGGTGACTTGGATTAAGCAGCAAAAGTTTTATCATAAAGTTGATGAAGTTATAGCTGAAGGCGATATGCACATTTTGAGTGTCAGCGCCTTTAACGGCTACTTTATAACTTTTGCGTACCGAATAAATTTTGACATTTCAAGAAGGTGAAACAATTTACTTTATTTTGAGTTTTTGCTAATGTATACGAATCTTATACATGATAGTATATTGAAATGAATAAATAAATTATTTAAAATGCTATATGTGATATGGACTAATTCAAAAAATTTAAAATATCAGCGAAAGTATTCTAAAAAAAAATATAATTTTTCTCATAATATGTGTGATTTCTGGAAACCATTTTATCATATTTAGTTTTATGTTATATTTTATATTAGTTAAATATTATAAGATGTACCACACACGAAAATTGCGACTAAAGAGTTGGGGAACTTAGATTATGTTAGCATATATTCGCAATAAAGGAAAAAGATTCTTCATTAAAAATATACTAGGCTCTAAATCGGATCAGTGCCACAAGCTCGGAAAGGAAAATACGTGAAAAATACGAACCCTGTAACTGTAAAATTCTATATTCTACCTGACCACATATAATAAATAGACAAGTCAAAAATAGACATATTTTATACAACTGCAAGTATTATTCAATTCAATAATATATCTTAATACAATAAATTATTGAATTGAACTGCAAGTATTATACAATTTTAATTATATTTTGTTCAAATATTAACTTAAAAACACATTTTTGTACAATTCAGTGTTGCAATCATATGACCATTGTTTGAATTTTATTCATATAATAAGTATCTTTTACAATGAGAAAATATGTAACCCTAAATGAATGTTTCATGTTAGTAAAAGATATCTCTTGAAATGTTATTTTCTTAAGCATCTATTCCTCATATAGTCTTCTAGGATATTTGTAAAATTTGATACTTCAATCGGTAATTTTACATCCCCCACTGCATCGCATTTGACGTCCTATTTTTCGCATTCATGGCAAATATTTTATTAAATAGAAATTGCAAAATCATTCTGTCATAAAACATAACCTTGTTACGTTACCAAAACGTCTCAAAACTTTCATTTTTGCCAGATGTCGGCACTGACTACTTTTGTGCACACCACCTATAGCTATTTATATTTTGTAATTTTTGTAATGGGGTATGTGACCAAATTTTTATATAATATAATACTACACAAAAAAATAATATACCCGTATTTTTTTAAATCGATTAATTATTCGTACTTTACGAGAAAATATTAAAAAATTGGTTAAAGGATTTGTGACGTGAGCATGGTAGAATCGTGGAAGAGGACGAATAGATTGGGAGAGAAAGAGATAGCTATAGCCAGCTGTCGTTATGCCACACCTACCACAACATAATCGCGACGCTGATCTATAACAATCTCTTACCCTCACGCAATCTATCTATCTTCTTCCAAGATCCTACCATGCTCACGTTATATATCCTTTCTCCAAAACATTAAATTGCTAATATTATTACAAACTAATGTTTAGTTTTTATTATAATGGGAAGCCTTATTGAAATTCGAATATGGTCACATTTAGTACTAGTAGGTTTGTTTCTTCACAGTTTCATTTTGTTTAGGCAGTAAAAACGCTTAATAGAAATAATTGACTAATTTGGAGAAAAATAATAATTCACTACAATAACTAAACCTAATAAATATACAATAATGGTATATTGTTTCAAAATTGAGGGGTCACGGGAGAAAACAGTGAATGTCACGCACGCCTATATTTGAGAAAAGCGATTTTTTAACTAATAAACCATATTTTTTAGGCCGTGTGCCTGAGTGTCTGATCACGAATCTGGGTTCCCGGGTTCGATCCCGACCGGCGCCAAAAATTACTTCGCATTTTAATGGCACTAAATTAACCCCTGTGGTGCACTCTCCACGCCAGCATTGAGTGCCCGTGAGGTGACGTTTGGTAAGCGCCCACACGGTACAAATATTTTATCATTACCGATATCTGTATACAAAGCAGATTAGCACACCCAGCAATGGGTAATATGCCGTGATGATATATTTATTTATTTTATTTTTTAGGCAGTACCTATTCATTAAACACACCGGCTATGAGCAACAATAATTGTTTACTAAATTGAAGTTAGAAGGCAAGCAGAGACTTCTTCACCCTGGCTAGTCATTGTTTTCAATTGTTTAAGCATGGATATTCACGATTTTCTGTCAAAAGGGTTTATTTAAAAATGCATAATATTCGCGATGTACTTCGTTTTCTCTCGATTTGATACCACCTTGTGGTCATACTCGTTAATCCATACATCATAACATAAAAATCTAAATTTCGACATCCATGGTTCTTCCGACCCGCTAAGATATAATTTTGCACGAGCTTGAAAATCTACGTTTCTTTACACATAAATATGCTGTTTTGTCATATTCCTATGCCGATGCCGCCATGCCCATGCGTGAAGCAGTGTAGCTTCGCATACTGATTGTAGTATGTAAAGTCTGACTTTTAATAGCTATGAATAAAATGCAACGCATTTCTTATTAAATGAATTTTGCGCGTGAAACATGTTTACTGCCGTGTAGTTGCATCACTTTCCTTCGACTCGCGCGGCAATCTCCCCACTCGTGTAGAAAAACCAGCTTGACGCACTCGTTCCATAAAACAGTATTAATCACACAAGTTATGTAAGATTCACGTGTTGTTAATATGGTAACAAAATATCGCAATAACAAGTAAATAATAGTTATTTTATGTCCGTTAAAAAGTGCACTTTTTCATTAAAGTAGATTCAGTAAGTACGTATTTTTTACACGATAAAAAAATTGTATGTAACTGGAATAAAAAGTATTTTATTTCACTCATAGGATTTGACGCACTCGCCTATTCGTAAAATAAGTAATATCGCCCAACTCCGCTACGTGTCTTTCGGCAATCGGCAATCGTCTTACTCGTCTCAGAATCATGTATTTTTGTATTAATTAAACAAATCACTATTTTATAAATAACGAGTAAACTTTAATGTTCGGTGTAAATAAAGGTTTACAATGATCAGTTAAATAGTTGCTTGTGAACAAACAACAGTCTTTTTGCCTAAATAGAATGAAAACAACTAAACTCGTCGGATTGAGTTTGTTTTCCTGCAAAGAGTTTCTTGTACATTAAATATCAGATTATAGTTTATTATTTTACTACTAGTTTAGCAAACAGGCTCTAATTGAAGGGTTTTAAGCCGAACATTATCAATAATTCAAATTTTCAGAAAACAGAAAAGAAACTGATGTGACCAGCACATTACCTTCCGTCAATCCTGTGCATTATGTACAATTTCCATAGGGCGCGAGCAGTCACATGACTTTTCTGACCTTCGCAATCAGATATGGGGCCCGTATCAGAATGACAGTTATTAATTATGTCCATAACTAACAAATGTCATAATAACTACATATATTATGGAGCAGTGCCATGTTTGCCTATGGCCTATATTCGTATTGCGAACGTACTATTATAATAATGGCGCTATTATGAAGCGTGTTCTACAATATATTCTTATAAATGCATTCGTTACACGTAATAAGTTAAAGGACATCAAAGACATAAATAAATATATCATCATGTTCTCTTGCAGTGCAGATTTACGATATAAGCAAATACAGTAGGCGTCAATAATTCGGATGTCAAAAATCCGGACGATCGATAATTCGGGTTCGATTCTGGCGAAAAAAAAATTTTCTTGTAAAGGAACAATGTTTGTATACAGCAACAAAAACGAATAAAACATGTAAATTTTTATTAATAATGAATAGTTTCATTTATCCACTTCTCTTCTTTAAACATCACAGTAATTTATGACTGATTGCAGCTAATATTTTGCTTTGAAGACACCCAAAAAGTATTTTATTGGTTCATTTCGAAAATCCGGACACGTCAAAAATCCGGATGGGGTCCGGTCCCAATTAATCCGGATTATTGACGCTCTACTCTACATAAGGATGTAAATTAGTTTGTGGATATGTTCTTGTTTCATATACGGTTTTAAAAATAGATTTCTGTGTGTAAAAATAAATATGCAGGTAAGTCGAAATTATATTAAAATAAAATTAATACATATTTTTGAAATTATTTTAAGATAAATTAATTCGTGGTATTACATCAGCCCCTGGATTTTCGTAGTTATGAATAATTTTTAAATTTTAATTAATCATTAATTTATTCCACTATAACAAAAAATCTCTTCTCTACTATTTTAATCATTCAGACTATTAAATTTTATATTTTCCGTTTTATTTAACAGTAAGGAGCATTGGACAAATTTATAACTGGCCTTGGTCACTCAGGCCATCATAATTCGAGCAATAATGAAGATGAAGAACAAGGAGCTTACCATTAGTCAACAAAAAGAGTTAGTTGAAGTTTAAAACCACGGTATAGAAAAAAGCAACAATGATGAAGAATATAAAGAACCAGTCAATATTCAACCAATTTTATTGGCAATTACATATTAATAGTACATTATATTTTTTATTTATTTAAAATTATGGTTAACAAGCATTTTTATTTTCCCTGTCTCTTTCTTTTAAGAGGCCAAAATATTTTCTTCTGTGCCCGGGGACTCAATAGACCTTATCCGCCTCTGGTTGTACTCGGTAATTAATTTACTTAAATAGTTTAGCTATTTCCGTAACTTTGATATACATTATAGGGAAAGTTTTATATCTGTCAAAATTAGTTGATGAAAGCTTGGTATATTGATTTTTTTTACGACTGCACGCTATATTATCAAACATAATATGAACATTTATTATAATTTTTATTAAGAATTAAGAATGGAAAAAGGTAGGCTTTTTGCCGTCATAAAGCATAAGACAGTTCAAGGCATTTCCTGCCAGCGGCAAGTTCAGAAGTTCGAAAATAGAAAATTAAAATATATACCAGTGCTTCTCAACCTTTTTCTCATCGCGGACCGGTAAAATCACAGGTATTCATTGCCGGCATGGAGAGGGCTCACTTTTCTTCCATTTAAAATTCTAAATAATTCTGGCGTCGGTCGGGATCGAATTCGGATCTCCAGATTTTATGGTTAAACGTACTTTACATGAAAACGAAAATAGAAGAAACGATAATTTGACCATATTGTATGAATGTGCTATTCCAGCTCAATCGAATTACGAGAAATTAGTAAAAAAAGACGAACGTATATGCTTAATAATTAATATTAACAAAGAAATAAAATGATATAATTGAAATACTTTGGAAATAAGGGGGGTTTTGTTATAACGACTCGTCACAAATATGAATTATTTTGATTGGCGATTGAAAGACCGCGTATAAATGTACAAGTATGTTGTGGTAGACTTATAAAGTGTTATAAAATTCATTTATTTTTAATAAATGAATTACCTATTTGAGAACCACATAAGTCATGTTTTTACAGAGATTTTTTTCAGAATCTAATTCTACAAAGGTAACCCATATTTTTGTGAGAAACAGTATGACAGATACTCAGTACGCTCATGGTAGAGCAGTTAAAATTTAATATGAATGTGAAACAACATTAGACCAGTGCCAGATTAACCATGAGGCGCGCGTTTCAGCGTCCGGGCAACTTTTAACAGTTTCTCTTGAAAAAAAAATAGTTAAATATCATTTATTGACATTAAGGCCCGGTTGTTCCAAGTTCAGATAAAGTAGCAGTTTAATATCTATTAGATAAATTTATTCTACCGTCTTAACTAGAGGATAATACTTTTGGGTTGCTCCATGATTTTTTATTCTCCGGATAGCTAACTGGCAGATTGCTATCAGAAAGATTAAAATTGTGTTAGGGTATTTTTGAAAAGTTGGCAACTTGACTGTCACAATTTTAATAGAAATTTGCTTATTTTTTCGCTTGTCTATTTTTTGGTGCAGTTGTAGTTTGAACCAAAATTTGAACGTATAGAAAAAATTATAAATACGATTTGCAAACATGAGTGGTGAAAATTATAGATAAAGAGAAAGAGCAGTTTATTTTACTACCACGGAAATAACTAATATAATTAAATTAGTCGACAAATATAGTTGTGGCCAGTTTCCACGATATACACCCTATTGCATAATATCGTATAGCTATCAATTGTCATATCGAAGGTACAGCGGCGTGATTCGTAAAAACAAATGTAGACATATGTGTTTATTTCTCAAATTATGCTTTCTTTAAACTTACCTAATAGATAAGAACAAGATTTGGTCTTTAATTTTATCTAACAAATAAAGAACTGTATTCTTTGGCATTCGAAACCTCAAAAAATTCTAAATCATCCCATTTTTCAAAATTATTACATCTTTCTCGTATTGTATACTTTTTATATATCAACTTATATAATCAAAATAACACAAACGTTCCATACTATATGTTCCGTTTCTCTTCATTTCGTGTTTACATTCGTGTGCACTCGGTACGATATTCTTTGGATAAAACTCTTAACTGGTAGTTTGACTGACTGTTAGTTTTCTTGCCGTTAACGAAAATTTATCTTACTGGTATCTTTTAACCATAAGGCCCGGTCTTTCCAAGTGCGAATAAAGTGACCGATAACTAACTGAGAAATAAATATAATATTAGGAGGTCTAATTTGACAAATAAAGTGTAAATGTCTTTCATACTGACTTTAACCATCGGATTATTATTCTGTAAATTAACGTAAAAAAAATAAATATTTCAATGTTGGCTGCAGTGAAATTACAATAACTGACTTCATGGTATGTTTAGAGAAAGATAGTTTGATGCACAAGGGTATATGTTAGAAAAGGATAAACAATTGTTATTTTTCGCGGTCGAGTTGTCAGGTGCAAAGAATAGATTTTAGGTTAGCTGTCATCTTCTGCAGTTTTTTGACAACGGCATAGATTTAGAAGTAAGTAAATATTTAAAAAAAAATCTGATGTGACCAACACAATATCTCCCGCCATTTACCTATGGGGTCTCGTTGCCGCGTGCCTGATGTCTGATCGCGAATCTGGGGAATCCGATTCGATCCCGATCAACGCTAAATAATTCGAATTTTAAATGGCATAAAATTAACCCTTGTGGTAAACGCCCGCACAATACAAATATGTCATCATCATTACCGAAATGTGTGTACAAATCAGATTAGCACACCCAGTAATGGATAATATGCCGTGATAATATATTTATTTATTTCTTTATTTAATTACATACCTGCTTATTTACTAATGCTAGAAATTATGTATATTAAGTTCCTTTCCATAAAACTATTGTTTTATTTACAATTTTTCTTTTAAAACGTTACTATTATTAATGTGAAATTATAATTTTTTTTGACAGTGACATTTATCTGTCACGATACATACATTTGAGCTAAACTATGTAACCATGGAAATGTGTTTAAAGCATAAGCTCCGAGATATAATTTTTATATTACTTTATAAATTTATCCATAAAATATATAAAAAAGTATTAAAGCAAACTGAAATTTTTGCTTTTTTGACTTATGTGGTTTCTCAAATAGTGACTCAAATATAATTTAGAAATTGCATATAAGTACTTCAAGAACATTTTAGTCCAAAAATCAGTTTGATTTGAAAACATATTCGTGATATCGTGACGTCACTTTGGGGGACCATAACTCGGTTATTAACAAAAAAAATTTACCGGATTTTCAGTAATAGTTTTTGTTCCACTTAAACTTTCGGAAGAAATTATATAAAATTGTGGAATCTCCCATTATACTGTTGCATTTTTAGTAGTTTGAAGATATCCTAATAATATACTATACACATAGTATTGAGAAACTTTTTTTTTTGTCAGGTTAATAATAAAATGTTTTCCATATGCTAAAACCAAAATCAATCACGCTTGTTGATATAAAATATATGATTATTTTAAAATTTATTAATATTCTTATTAGGCTGCTATTTATCAGTATTTAAAAAAAATGATTAGTATTAAATGATCGGTAACTTATAATAAAAAGTAATATAACCTGATCTAACCTAATTTATCCTAACTTAGTCTAATCTAAACTAACTAAATAACCTAACCATAACTTAACCTAATCTAACTTGGACACAATACTCCCACTTACTGATCATTTATTTTAGAAAACACTGGTTATTAATGTAAAAAATATTGATCAAATAAGTATAAACTGAAAAAAAAAATATTTGTCTACACGTTGGAGCTGGTCGCGACATTTCTGTCTAATTTACGATATTCTACTAAAACACGTTGTAAAATGAAACGGCATGCCACAGACATATCGTAAACAAATATCGTGTACATGGACGACCAGCCATAAGTATAAACTTTATTATTATTACATTTTCGAAACATCTATGATTTTCAGTAGTTATTGTTAATAAATTATTAATTACTATTTTGTTCTGGTATATCTGGTATGCCTTATTTTATTAATATTAAATGAAACATTTTTTTTACTTATGTTTACTTAAAATTTTAAATATTATTAATATCTAATTATTAATAAATCTAAAAATTGAATCATACTGAAATCGGTTAGTCATTATTCAGTGGTATGTCCGGCTGTCCGTTTACCGAACGTGTCGAAATAACAAATGTAAGAATTATCGCGAATAAAACAAACTGTACTTGGTCTTGGAACTCCAATATTACCCTGACGACATTGTCCGTCGTATTATTTTTTTATATAAATCATTATTAATATTTTGCACGGATTTATATATATATATATGTACATGAAAAAAATATGACTTTTTTTGGATAACTAAAAAATTTGATGTCACATGATGACACATTACCTTCTGTCAATTCTGTGTTATTATGTACAAATTCCATACATAAATTTTCTTGCAAAAAATTATATATTTCCAGTAAATTATTTCATAAACAAACTATGTAAATTACACTTGACACTGGCTAGCTTTTCCCATTCGTTTTGGTCGCTATTCTTCCGCAATACAGTCCTTCCTTCTTCTTTTTGGTTTTCCTCTTTTTCTCTTATCTACTATTACTAAGCTGTTCATTCTTCTTCCAATATATTATTCATCTCTCCTCATGACATGTCTTTCTTGTTACTCGTGCCATTTCCCTTATCCTCCCATTCCTTACCCTATCTTTCCGTGTCTTTTCCAACATCCTTCTCTCTCTGCCATATTCATTTTCTTTTCATTGACACTGACATCTATCAATTAAAATTTTCTTAATATATTAGCTGTTTCTCTGGTTATATCATAGCTGGCTAATTAATGAAATTTTATTTCTTTATAATATTTGAACTCTATATCCATTGAATATGAAGTATAAATTGAAATAAAATCGTTTAGACAATAGAATACTCTCTAATAATTATGATACTTAACAGCGTTTTTTCAAGAAAAACTGTTAAAATCTTCAAATGAGAGTACTTCCGGTTAACCATTTATAACCAAAGTCTAATCAGCTCTTCATATGGATGTAAAGAAAAGGAATACGAAGAATAAAAAGTTTTAGAATTGTTGTTGGAGTTATCGTCTATGAAAAAATCGTTACACACATACACACACATATATACACATACACATACACACACACATACACACACACACATACTCATACACACAGAGATATCATTGAAACGTGCTTATTCACTTAAAACTCACCATCAATTTTTGACCAAAGACAATACCTACATTATCTAAAGGTGACGGAAGGTAAAAACAATCATTATTACCAGCACCAACTAATACTTTTAATAAAAAAGAACACACTACTCAGGTAATATATGAAAAAAATCTAGTGTGGCCCACATGACCTTTCGCCAATATCATGTTTAAAGCAATGAGCTTTAAATAAAGTATCACTGCCGGTTGATCGTTTGCAAATAAAATCTAATTCGTTGTTCCAATAAATAGAAAAGTCTATATTACGTAATTTTGGAGTATATTATATTATGTTTTTCCTCGAAAATCTGTTATGAGCTCCAAGCTAAGTACTTCATTCGGTTTATGATACATATATAGTCAAAATCTAATATGTTGTTTCCAATCATATACGAGTTTTAAATTTGAGAAATTTTGGATCATATTTTAATATATTTTTAAAGAAAATCTGTTCAGAGCTTCAATCATATACGTGTTTTAAATACCAAATTTGAAAAGTTTTGGATTATATCATAATACATGTTTTCACGAAAATCTGCTCAGAACTTTTGGTAAAGTATCAATTCTGGTTTAGCAATTTTAGTCAAAATCTAATATGTTGTTTTCATTGGTATAAAAGTGTTAAATACTAAAATAGAAAAGTATTTGATTATATTTTAATATAGATTTTTATTCAAAACTGTTATGGGCTTCAGGAAAAGTATTACTTCCGTTGTCCAATTTTACCCAAAATCTAATTACGTACGTATACACATCATTGTAAAAATAGTAAAAATGTGTTGTGGAGACTAATTCGTGTTTATTTACTAAAAACTCATTATCGAATACCTACATATGTAGCTCGGCGGAAGATAAAAATAAAGAAAACAATATCAATACAATCAAAGTTTATAACAGAAAGAAAAAGATTTATTGGATTTTTTTCAAACAGAAAATTTAAGTTATGATTTATACGCATTAAGACAATCATTTCTCTTTCAACCATTATGAAATGTATGTATCAAAGAAAACAAGACTGTACAAGGGAACTTTTGTAAGTTTATACGTAAATAAAAAGATTTTTGCAATCTTGAACGTTGTTCTCGAAGTTACTCCCTCTAAATTTCTCGTTCAATACTTTAATTAATTATCCTGTTGACATGCATTGTTTTACTACAAAAGTCTAAATATATCAATTAACTACATCTTTGTAGTGAAAGTATAGAAAGAAGAAAATTTATAGTACAAGTACTATGTTCTATGTTACAAAGAGAAAATGAACAGAATTGTTTGTACACCCCTGTAATAATTTATTTTAATGTCGATGTAGGTACATAAATTTAAATAACGGTTATTTAAAGACGCTATAATATTTGTCGCAAGTGCTCGTTTTAATAATTTCTCTATTTAAATACAAAGACATTATACATACGATACGAACAATCACCATTCAGAGAGTTCGTTCGACATTGACTTTTAAATAGTTTCACTGATATGGATTTTTTGCGTTTCGGTGAATAACTGCTCCGATATGCTTCAATACATGTGAAAATGTTTTAATTCTTCGCACATTTCTCCACATCACTTGATTTATAATTACAATCAGGGCACGGATTATATATTTTACGCATTGTTATACTTGTACATAAGATGGCAATAAAAGTTTATTGGTTATAAAGTCATAGAATGTCTCGAAAATTTTTATTCGCGGTTATTGACTGATTAAATATATCATTTAAGGAATGCTGGGAAGAAACAGTTAGTAAGAATTTGCAATTAACTTCGAATTGTTTAGAGTGCTTTAGTTTATGTACGTCTAAATATTTTAGTACCACAAACGACTACGTTTACGACTTGAGTCACCAACGTATGACTAATTAATTGTTGTTTATTGATACTACTTATATACTATTGTACTAATTCGTTATATATGATATTTATAATAGTAATATTTTTTGAATTCATATTTCTATACAGGGTGTATCAAGAATAATCAACCAAATTTAAAATTTAAATTATCATCATTATCGGCAAAACAGCCCTTGTTGGGCCAAGGCTACAAGTACCGTAGGTACTCGTTTCGTGACCCATTAGTACTAGTGCAGTTGATGTTCTTAATCCGTGCGACAACCAGTGCGACAGAGAAAATACTCCATTTATATGGACAACTGGTCATGTCGTCGCATGAGAGTGCAATTAATGTCTGATATTATATTGACATTTTCACGATTACACACTAAGGGCTGGTTTATCAATACAAGGATAAAAGTGCTAGATAACAAACTTACTGTCAGATAACTTTATATGATGGTTTATTAATATGAAACTATCTGTCGGTTAACAAACTTACAATTAATTATATATTGGTAACACTGAAATTATACAACCTTTGGTTATTGGCTAAGGTTAATGTGTTAAATTGACAAAACATTTTGACAGAATAAGAATATATATCATACACAGATCTTAGAAGATGAATTTTATTGTTAATTATTTGACAACGAGCAGAAACTTATTGGACAGCACGTCTAAATGATAAAACTTTATAATCAAAATGAGTGTTCTTTAGTTCAAACGTTGCGCGCATTGCGCCCATTTTACGGCAGACGCGGTGGCCATTCAAAGTCGACTCTCCAACGTTTGATGGCCAAATTCGAGACGAAACGACGCTCAATCGTAACTTACCATGGTTATTTGGCATCTGTGACAGAATAATAAACAACAGATTAGACAGACGGCACCAAAATAACATGGCTGCCACAGGCTACCAATATTGACACCACAATTGAAAAATCTTTATATATATAATGGTCGCGAAATTAAAATATATCTAGTTGAATTCTATATCCCGGATGACCTTAATTTTAAAGTTGCCCTTTGACATCTATATGTAGCATGGTTTCAAGTTTTATTTCAGAATTGTTGTTCTCATTCTGTAATGTATTTTTGGTGTACTCCTCCGACTTTGCATTATTGCTGATTTCTTTCCGTATTGTTGATGCTGTTGCAATTAGACAATAAACCTGAAAAGAAAATTACTATCCGAAAGCGAAAATGTCTTTAAAAGGACTGTAGATAAAATGTACCTACAATATTAAAATTAATGTTGCCTTTAATTATTATGTAATCGAATTTAATGCTGACCATTTAAATCATCTTATGTTAAGATAAAGTGTTCCTTTATTCTACTATCCAATTTCGATTTACCGTCTGGAAATGAATCGTATCCTGTCCTATTTTATTGGCTAGAATCTTCATTTAAATTCTTTAATTCGGCTATGCCATTAATAATACACATTTACACTTCACATTACTATACTTTACTTCACCTCACTACACTTCACTATCATATTATTAATATAATGAAATTACACAATCACTACGGAGCTCTATTAAATACGGCCGTCTCCGACCGTGGGTGCAACAAGATTCCCGCCAGCGAAAAAGTCCTTAAAAGAACTATGTTAAGGTAAAGTGTTCCTTAATTTTATTATCCAATGTCGATTAACCATCTGGAAATGAATCCTACCCAGTGCTATTATTTGCTAGAGTCTTGATCTATATTCCTTATTTCGGCTATGTCCTTAATAATTCCTTAATATATTTATTAATTATACACATTTTCACTACACAACACTACACTTCACCTCACTATTCTTCACTATCATATTATTAATATAATGAAATTACACAGTCACTGCGGAGCTGAATTAAACACGTCCGTCTTCTACCATGGTTGGAACAAGACTCCCTTTCTATAATTTATCTTTACCTATAAATATTGTTATTATTGTAATTAATATGTATCATTTGAGTTTTATTTTCAAATTCAAGTTTAATAATAATTGTAAAAGAGTGTTTCATTGTACATGTACACATCAATTTTATTCATTATGGTTTGTATTATTACATGTTTTTATTTTTGTAATTAACATCTATATGCGTTTTATCAATATGTTTAATCATTATTTAAGAGCAACATCCAACTGGGTAATTATAATATCTTGTTTGTATTCAATGCTTTCCTTATTTGAAAACCTGTAAATTTTTGTTCTCTATCTCTTTGTGTGATGTCCATATCTATAATAATACTGAATTTTAAATAAGGAACATGGAAAATTCAATTAATTTTCACAATTAGGTCAGATGAAATAATCTATTATAATGTATGCAATTAATAAAAAATATCTCATTAATTATTTTTGCTTAATATTAATAATATACTTACCATATGTAATAAATTTAACTGTAAGTTAACATATAATATTTATCTGCCAGTTGAACTGATGGATAAATTTTTGCCAATTTTATCTGACAGTTTACGTTAACTATTGTTTGATGAACACTTTCTGTTATTTTACCTTGCATTGATAAACCGGCCCTTAGCCGGTCGTTGGTTCGAACTGAAGAATTTCAGATTCAATCAGAACATGTTTTAATGCGCAGGACCACTCCACCGATAAGGAATCTAAAAATAAGTGGACAAGTTCAGGAAAACATAATTTCACAAATGCTTCGTTTCAGAGATATTCGTATTAGAAAGCGATACTAGAGCAAACAACGAAATGTAAATCAATTTAATTTTTTTGTTGTATATTGTATAAATTTGAATAAGACAATAATTTCTTACAAAATTTATTCATAATTACGTCCTCGAATCTTCTAACATAGTATATGAGGACCAAGTAAACAAGTTCACGCAGAACGTATTAATAATATTTGTAACACTTGGGAAAAAAAAATTATTCAAGCCTGTATTTGCTACAACTGCATCTATGATAGAGCGGTGCCATACTTTGTCTGCCGGTTCAAGGACATAATTATGAGGAAATTTTACAAGAAAATATTGTGACATTTAATTTTGTACAATAAAATTTTAAAATTTATCCACATTTCATTGTTTTAAATAAAAGTATTCGCACCGGGCCCGCGGTATTTACGTCTTCTCATAAGAATATCTCCTTAACGAAGCTTTTGCGACGTTTATAGTTTTTCATATTTTAAATTTCATTGTTATAAATAGAACTATTTGCACCGGGCCAGTTACGCTTTTATACAGGATTAGACAAAAATAACTCCCACATTTCAAAGCTTTATTCGAAAACAGTTGTAGCCACAAGAAAGGGTATATAATGTAGTGTCCTTGACTGTTTTAAGGTTTTGAGGTCGATGTGTGAACTATACAACTTTGATTTCAAATAGCCCCACAAGAATAAATCGTATAGTGTAAAGCTGGACAAAAAGTACTCGTGAGTATTCGGACACGCGTACTTTTTCATTGTACTCATGAGTAATTTCATTCGAGTACTTCAACTCGTGCACACGAGTTTTAAAAAGTACTCATATCAAGTACTCATTAGAAAAGAGCGAGTATTTTGTAATAATTGTTGTTCAAGCGAGCATTTGCTCGGTTATCTTCGTTTGTCTCCGTTTCATCCACTTGTAACTACCCTGTAAGTTTACCTCCGTAAATATTTTGTACATGCTGGATTAAGTCTAAAACTAACAACTAACCAGTCTTTTTATTTAATTCAAACAGTACGCAACCTCCCCACGGGTTCAAATAGTATTTAATTTAGTTATGATGTTATGAAATGTGTTAATAAAGTAATGGAAAAGATTACACACGTGTCAGTTTTTAAGTGTCGCATTGGTTCTTAAAACCACAAATCGAGAATGGACTTTAGACATTCGTTCGGCTCCATTCCTGATCAGGGATTTTTGTATTTTGATGAGATTTCGAAAACGACACATGGCGTCGCGATATTTAGAGACGTCGGTGTCTTTTGACACTTTTCTGAGTCGATTCCCGATGAGTGGTTTTAAGAAACGATGATAACTCAGAAAAATAATTCTTGGTTCTTCTGATTCTCGGAGTGGGAATCGGAGTCATATCTCGATTTTATATATCGTTCTCATTTTTTTTTACATGATCAATATACCTATATAAAATGGAGAAAATATGTTATTCCTTGACCATTTCTTTTAGGTTAACAAAGTACTACTAAAATCTATCATTGCAATGGACCATTAATAAACTATTTTGTAAAATCATTCATTAACATAATTTAAAAATATAATATATCAGAAGACACAAATGAGTGAGTGTTGAACGCACTCGCACATATGCCTGAATAACCGAACAACGAATATGGTAAAACTTGCAATCAACTAAAAGTAAAGATAAGATACTCGTAATTTTTCCAGTTATGAGTACAACTCTCTGGAACGAATAACGAGTAACGAGTACCTGCAAAATAAAAAGTACTCATTCGAGTACTTTAACTAGTCAAGTACAAATTTCGAGTAATTTTACTCAGCTTCCTCGGAAACGTTTCTCACAAAACTTGCATGGATTTTGTATGAATGACCAATATTTGGTCATTGCCCGAGGTCTTCTACTAGACTATCTCCTGTAGCAAGGTACGGTTTCATAGACGCGACAAGTCGCGGTGGCATGTCGCGCGACCACTCTGTTTATAGACAAATTATAAGAAGTGGATTACTCGGCGCGACCGCGACAGCGCGGCAGTAGGTATATGGTATATGGTAAGTGAAAGTCGCTGGCGACATGATGGCTAAATCAACATATTTAATCGCAAGATGACTAGAAATTAATTGAACAAATTAGGGAAAATAACATTTTTATTATTAAACCATGTGATATAAATATATACATACTTGTCTTGACTGCTAATTTTTCAACTGCTGTTATTGGTTTTGGTTTATTTACTCTATTGTTACGGGTGAATAACTGTTGCTTCCCATTCAATTGACAATAATGGTTGTGGTATCAATAAAAATATATAAAAAAAAAATTGCATTACATCATATATGTATATGTAAATTATGTCATATTTTAGTAACGTGAATTAATTAATAAATTTATTTAATTTCTTATCAATATCGATAGCCATGGCATTTGAATAAAAAGACAAACAAATTTTTGACATTTTATCTGCCAGAATTCGTCAGCTATGAATTTGAAATTATTTTTAATATTTTGAAACGAATTAGAAATTGCTTGAAAAAAAAATTAATAAAATATGAAATAATAAAATTTTGGTTGTATTAAATTCTGCCAGATAAAATGTCAAACATTTGATTGTTTTTTTGTTCACATTTAATACTTAATTTATAGGACTAAAATATTACGTAGGTTGCACGTGCCATTTGATGCTATTGATACTACAACCATTGTTGTCAATTGAAACGGGGAGCAACAGTCTGCGAAAAACGATTTTACCGTGTTAACGGGCCATGTTTGGGTTCAAAGTATTCATCCGGTATGGATCTTCATCAAACAAGAATATAAAAATAATACTGGTAATGATTGACGCGAAATTTGCTAGCATTTACGCTCAAATGCCTATTTATTAATATGGCAAACTAATCTTTTGTTTTTTGACCTTGAAACATCAGGGAAAGTAATCCATCTTCTTCCTCTCCTTTTAATATCATTTGTAAAATGTAATTGTTGTTTAAAATAATCTGCTTCATTTCGAAATGCACGCCGCAATAGCAGCTGTTGCGTCTAAAGAAAACAGTAGTGCTTTGCGACTAGCGATTGGCGTAAAGTCGCGGCGACCGGCCGCCGGGGCTTGTCGCGTCTAGGAAATTACCTTAGAAGAATGTCTGCTTTCAGCAGGATGGATCAACGACATACAGCGCAGAGAAAGAAGGTGATTTCCTTGTGCGGTGATCTAACTTTACACCCTGTGATTTCTTCTTGTGAGGCTATCTGGAATCAAAGATGTACCTACTCACTCCGACCCCGACCTCAAAAACTTAAAGCCCTCAAGGACACTATTCACCGGGAAATCGCCACTATTACCCCAGAAATGACAATCAGTTATGCGAGCATTCGGAAATCATCTCGAAGAATGTATTGCCAATGACGGCCACCACCTTGAAAGTATTGACTATTAAAAACGCTGAAAAAAATTTACATTATATACTATTTCATGTGTTACAAGTTACAACCATTTTTTCCTATTTTGCGTTTCCAAATTTTGAGTCGAAAACAATGTTATGAAGTTCTACTTTGCATCATTATCGAGCTATATGCAAGATTATGTCGGGTCGAATACTACGAAAATAAATTCTTCTTATTTCTACCTAGAACAAATATTTTAAAATATTCAATTAGAAAAAAGTTACAGTCAAAAGTTAAAATTAGCAAATTTACATTTTATGTTCTCGAAAACATGAAAATATCTGAAATGTTTTTACACCATTGAATTTGTCTCAAAAAGTTGGCCAATAATTTTCTGTAGCTTGCATAATTTATCTCACCTTGTACAGTCTTTACTTGAAAATGAAAATGGTGCCTTTCCAGATATGAGTTCTTTACTAAAAGTTGATTTATTTTTACTCCCCTATTCCCTACATAGCATGTGTACCACTTATTAATTCATCCTGTATACGACGTAATTAAGAGCAAAGAACAACTAAAGCATTTATAAAATGATAACATGCTAACCTTCACGCTTCTTACATATTAAAATTATAACATCGTTCTTACTAAAATCAGGATGTACTATTTAAGTTATTAGATCAGCACCTATTTATAAAATAAATAGTTTAACATAAAACATATCAATATTATACATCCTATATCGACAAGCATCGCAAATATAATGTACGACTATATTCCTGAAAACATCCTGTGTGTTATTTATTCTCTGTAATAAATCTAAATTCAATTCTTACCTACATTTGATTTAAAAAAAAAACTGACTTCCTGTATCGATTCCAAGAGGAATAATACGACTAGAAGTCCACGTATCAGCATTGCGTTTAGATATAATATTTATGAAGCGCTATAAATCACATCCCATAGATTGCGGGCAACAATGGAATCGCGGTGGGCTGTGCTGTGGCAAAGCCCAACGCATCGGATCAAGGACGCCGCGGGCCAGACACGCATTGTTACCGATTGTCGGAAGGGAATCGTTTACTCGTTACTTGTCAAGCAGTAATCATTAACCCTTTAAAGCAGGAGGAAGCACGGTTTGATGGTATAAAGGATTTTTTATATTGGGTCATAGGGTAAATATAGGGTTAATGCATTATTGATATACCTATAATTAGGGTTAATTAAATTAGTATTATGTGGGAAAATACAAGGTACAAGTAAAAGGTTAGGTGGTTTCAATCAAATTTTTCTTTTCTTCGTTGTCTATAATAATATATTTCTAACCATTAATTTACATAACTCGTAATTATCTGTTAATAAATAAATATTTTAATAATAGAAAATAGTTCATATCTTTTAAATGGTTAATTTGCGAACTCATGTTGATTATTTTTTTTTTACCCATTTTGGTCAAAACATACTTTGTGCTCTTATTTTCCGAATTGTTTTCTTAATACCCTGTATACCTAAGTAAAATTCAGTGCCAATTAATAAAAATTATAAATGATAATGTATTGTTATTTTTTCTGTAAATATTTTCAGAAAATCTTTAAATTTTTGTATTATTATATGACAAACTGAAAAGATTTTTTAAAATAATATTTTATTAATGTTATCTTTCCGGTAATAGGTATTTTTTATTTTATTTTCTAGGAATACACAAAAATATATGACCACATGTAAAAGTCCGAGTGGTTCACAGGCTTACAAAAAATGTTGAGCAAATTACAAAATAACGTATATTTAAATTGTAATTTTACATGTTATTATTAGAGAAATAATAGTAGTTTCAAGGGAGTAAAGTTCGTCATTATTTGTCGAGAGCGAATATTGAATCCTGAGGTCGTAGCCCCAGGGATGCAATGGCTTGAAGAATTAGGAAGTTCGTATAATATTTTTTGATGTACATATAGTAATTCTACCACCACTTGGTACATATCACAAAAGTCAGTTTTCGAGTGGCCTTTCTTTCTGTTGTGATACCCCCCCCCTACCTTTTTATTATAAGGAATAGAAAAATTCTCTTATAGAAGTTTTATTATAGTAAATATACTATTTGATGACAGGTACAGAATTTTTTTATCATATAAGTCAGGTCTACATGATACGACTATCAACTTTTATTTTTCAAATAGGAACCTAAAATTGTTTTACTAAAATAAAAACCGCCATTTTTTTCTCTTTTCAACGATGTCTTACTTGTCATAAATGAATATGAAAAAAAATCGAGAAAAAAAAGATAATTGAGAAATATCAGAAATTATTTTTATTCAAATGTTCTAGGTGGCTGTTCGAAATTAAACAAAATGTAACCAGGTAAAATAACTTCACAACGTAAATTAACAAATGTAATAAGGTAAAAAAACTTAAAATAAATGCTCGAAATTACGACCCTGTTCTCTTATGCAGAAATTCAAACATTGAATGTGGTGTGTTCGAACATTTTCTAATAGGTTTTGTGGAATACTTTAGAAAACATTCCAAATACGGAATACGCTGTTTCATATCTTCTTCATCTGTAGGTTCTTCCTGGTAAACAATATCTTTGACATACCCCCATAGAAAGAAATCCATTGGGGTCAGATCAGAAGACCTTGCTTGCCATGAAATATGTTCACCTCGTCCTATCCGTCGTTCCCTCCACTCATTATTTAAATAGGTCTGAACAATACGAGCATAATGTGGTGGCGCTCCGTCATGTTGATATAACATAGTTTGGCGGATATTTAACGGAACCTCTTCCAATAATAAAGGAAGGCTCATTCTTCGAAAATTTAAATAAATATTTCCGCTTAATAGACCTTTAAAAAAATGCGGACCAACAACAAAATCTCCAATTAAGCCACCCTAAACATTTAAAGACCATACCCTCTGATTGTCGATGAGAGTTCTCCATTGCATAATAATGCATATTATGTCCATTAACACATCCATTGCTTTTAAATGTAGCTTCATCTGCGAAAAGAGTGTTTGTTAATAGAAATGGATTTCTTCCTAGATTATCGAACGTCCAATTACAAAAACGAAGTTTGTTATCAAAATCATCCCCGTGTAATTATTGGGTAATATTTATGTGGTAGGGATTAAATTTATTTTTTCGTAGAATCCTGGATACAGAACTGTGGCTGATATTTAATAAATTACTTAACTTCCTGGTGCTCATATGAGGATTATGATAAATACTATTTTTTCTGTTTCTTCATTTACTATGAAATCAGCATTTTTCCGTTTTGGTTTTTCACCAGAACCTGTCTCGAAACCGGGCGAGGGTTTATCTGAGTGTTTGTTAACTTGGTTGTCGACGCCTAGGAAAATGCTCAAGGTACATTCTCTTTACTCTTCTTAGAATCCCAGTTGATTCACCGATTATTAAAATCATATCAATCAATTCATCAAATTACTTTACAAAGTACGTGAAACAGGTAACAAATAAACATCTGCTTTATTGTCATTAATTTCGCATAGCCACCTAGAACATTTGAATAAAAATAGTTTCTGATATTTCTAAATAATTAAATTAATTAAAACAATTTTAGGTTCTCATTTGAAAAATACAAGTTGATAGTCGTATCATGTAAACTAGACTTTATAAAATATTTCTGTACCGGTCATCAAATAGTATATTTACTATAATAAAACTTCTATATGAAGAAAATTCTTCTATTCCTTATAATAAAAAAGTTAAGGGGAGGGGGGTTCATCTTCCCAGATACACCATGTACAATATACATTCGATTTTTTTTCATTCAGTTTTTCAACATCGTACAAAATTTCATAGAAAGCATATATACGACAGTTTGCTCTCAAATACGACAAAAAAAATTTTTGTCGAATGTATGTATGAAATATATGTATTGTGTACATGAGAATATGCAGTGCCATGAGGTTCGCACTCGGGTGCGCACCTCTGGGCCCGGCCCTGTTCATTTTTTATGAATTGTATTTAAGTAAAAATTAAATATTGGTTTCATTAAACAAAAAGGTAAGTTTGTGTTATATCTCGAAAATTTATCGAATAGAAACATTATTGTATGCCGATGGATGAACTATAATTTGAAACATTTTTCTGTATTAACAATTGTTTAAGGGTTATTTGTAAATGGAAATTTGGACATTTCCTCATTATCTGATAGACTATGAGAATTTTTGGCAAAACAAAAGCACATCTTAGATGGCCCTCCAAAGGCGCACCAGATGTCTCGATTAACCGAACTCGTATCTCTTATAGTTTTCGAGATAGCAATAGTGGCCTTCAAAATTTACCTTATGAGTTTTTTTTCTGTTTAATTTACTAGATAAATTGAGTGGTAGTATATACTCTTAATCAGGGGTGATTAACGAGCTATGACTAAAATAACAAATTCAGTTGTTTTTTAGTCATTCCAATGTATTTTTAAATGATAGCCATGGTAATTAGTAATTAGTTAGTTAGGGTGACTAAAATTTTGAGAATATACTACCGGTCATTATTTTTCTGGTGTTTTATGTTTTATTCTAGGGCCCCGTTATTAGCGCCTCAAGTCCAAAAGTACCTTAATCCTGTCCTGAGAATATGAATATTTTGTAAGATCTTACTTACCCAGATCAAGGTGCAAGTTTGTACTGAAATGTCAGTTATATGCTCTTGACTGAGATTTCAAGTAATAGTTAATACCTAGTAAGTTAGTATACACATATTTAATCTGTTTTGTCTTCTGTCATGCAATTACAGTTAGAAAATCAAAAATGACGAAGAAATAAATTCCACCTGCAAATAAAAAGAATAAAAAGGTTATTAAAAAATAAGAGTTTTAAATTGAAAGTTTAATTAAAGTCAAATTATTAATTAGACGTAGTATTAAAACAAATTTTGACAAAATTTGATTAATGTAATATTTCTTCAACTGAAAAATTATTATTCATCGTTACATTTTTTTAGACAAATTTAATAGTCACCACATGGATTTTCTATTGTCTTTTTCTTTTGATGCTCAAACAATGAAAAACTCATATGTCGGATGCCTCGATTATCAAATCTCGTAGAGGATATTTTGAAGAATCGAAAATATAATATTACAACAATATAAGACATAAAATGTTATTATTATCTGTCTTAAATAAAATAAATAAATATTTCATCACGGCGTATTACCCATTGCTGGGTGTGCCAATCTGCTTCATACACAGATATCGGTAATGATGGAATATTTGTACCGTGCGGGCACTCATTTCTGGCGTGGAGAGTGCGCCACAGGGATCAATTTTGTATCTTTGGGTTAAAATATATTGTATTAGCGAAAAAAGACTTATTGTTAAATCTATTTACAACTCATCAATTATATAGAAAAATAATTTAATTTGAGAGGTATATTGACTCTTTTGGTCGAGACTTTACTGAAAGTACATATATTTACATATAAGACACTCACTGCAAAATGACATTGAAGCAAAGGAAATAGTTCATGTTTACTGAACAATTTCGTAACATCCGCAGATATAAACTGTGGAACATTCATTTTATGAATACTTTACATTTTTTTATCTATATCAGTAAAACTAACATTGAAATACTTTTCTCGTATTTTAACAAAAAAATATGCAAATTTAAAAAAATGATAGTAATGTATGGTCCCTCGACTCATTGTTAAGCAATATTTAAATACTACCCGGGAAAAGATAAATGGATATTTTTTTTCTTTTAAAATGCTCAGGGTAAAGTTTAAATATTGATCCCGATAAAATTTACGACCTGCACATAAATTTCCTTATCTGAAAAACAAATAGTCTCCAACGATTACTAAAGCTTACTATGCTATTTTGTTAATAGTAGGTAACTTCATTTTGTTTCAAATAGATATGTTAAATAAATACGAAAATTTATCACTGTCTGAGTATATTTTACTTACCATTTTTTATTTCCCACAACAAATAAATAAAAAGAATAATAATCCTGAGACAAATGTTGGAGCGAGATGAGAACATTTTATTGAATTGTCTCTAGTCTATAAGGTCTATGTTTTATTAGAACGTCTGATATCTGACCATGTAAGACTGCGTGTAAAATATGATTTCACGTTTATTTACTTTTTATGGAAAATTATTTGTTATGTTTATATCAAAACCAAGGTCACAGAAAAATAAAAAAAAATTGGTGGATCCATTTTATAGAGTGATCAAAAATGGCGGAAGCGTGCCGCGCCATATGATTTTGACATTTGCCGCTTGCTTAGTATGACAGCTATACTATTTCCATGGTCGCACCTATTGAATTTTATGAATAATCCTATACTTTAAAAAAAATCACCTGTTAATTGTCAGATACCAAATAAAATCTACAGAATTAATTGATGTTTAATCATGTTTTGTTGTAATTTTTTATATTCGGGTACTGTACATTTTTACATTTAATAAATATTTATTATTGACACGGTTTGGTTTCACAAATTTAAATTATTTATCTAATGCGGTCGGCTCTCAAGCACCATCTACTATTTTCTAACGTGGAAGTATAAGAACCGTCTTTTAGAAGTTCACCCGAACGAAAATATGCTTCAAGATGAAACTTGTTACGCTTTTCATAAAAAGCCGAAATGAAAAGAAATTATTTAAAGATATTTCACGAAGGCGTGCGAAACAAATATCAAATGAATCATTGTACGAAAATGATATTAATCAAATGTCATACACTTGTTATCATCTGTCATATATGGAATATAGTTTTGATGAATTATGGGGTCTCGTGGCCGTGTACTTGAGTGTCTGGTCGCGAATCTGGGGACCCGGGTTCGACCCCGACCGACGCCAAAAATTACATCGAAATTTAATGGCACAAAATTGACCTCTGTGGTGCGCTCTCCACGCTAGCTATCATTACCGATATCTGTGTACAAAGCAGATTGGCACACCCAGCAATGGGTAATATGCCGTGATGAAATATTTATTTATTTATGAATTATGAAAAATTGAAATATAATTTTGAAATTATTTTGGAACAAAAGTTATTACGTGACCTTCATTTTTTATCACTCTGTACATAAAGTTACAACAATTAGCGAATATTATTAAACGCAAATTTATAAAAAATAATATTTAAAGGTAACTATTTGGATTAGCGATACTGAATATGAAAACACGAGGTAAGTTCCAAAAGTTTCTGCTGGAAACATATAAAAGGAAACACATTTTTTTCTTCATTTTCATCGGATCAATAAAAAAATTATACAAAAACTAAACAAGTTAAGGTTTTTTTTTAAATAAATGATGAATCCATAAAATTAGATTTCAAACTGAACACCTTTTTATCCTTGTTATATATAAGCCTAGGCTCATAATAGTTCGGCCGGTTTATATTTTCGTAAAAACGAATTATAAAACACGCAAATTATGAGATATTTCTACATTTTTTTTTAATAATACCGTTTTAATTCAAATATGAGAATACTATTTAATTTATCACTTTAAGTACAAAGAAACAATACCTAAATTTCGCATATGTTAAATATTAGAGCTTTATTCTCACTGTAGAAGAATATTGTATATTAAAAGTTGTTATGAATAAAATTTACTTAAATTTATATAGATTTTTTTTAGTAATACTGAAAATACAATTGTAATAATTAAAGTGGAAATGATATTTAAGTTAGAATAACATACGTCCAAAACTAATTTATAATTTTAAAACAAATTCCCTATAAATTTTACAGACTCCCGCCACTTGCGACTATGAAATCAGTTTTCCTATAGACATACGAGTACATATATGTATTTTTGTTACCTTGATTCCTAGGCAATGGTTGTTGCATCAATTTAAACCTGTAACTGCTGAGGTAAGAAACGATGAATGAAAAAGCAGCAGTACCGTATCCTTTAATCGTTTAGTCTTTAGTTAAAGGTATTACGATAAGAGATGATGATATTTGATAACATGAATGTGCGATAAAGAATTATCTATATTACAACTACTTGACTTAATCAAATCTATATTTATAACATGAGTTGAACTTGAACAAATTCTATTTGTATGTATATTTTATAAAATTTGCAAACAATTCCATTTTATGAAATTACATTACTATTGCGCGATTGTATCGTGGTACGTAATACCATTGTAATACATACAGTCATACAGATACAAACTTTCAGGAACATACAATCATACTCGCATGTATAAAACTAGGTACTTGTATTCGAGTCTTTTAAGGAAAATAGTCATTTAGGTTATTGTAAATAAGTGTACTCAACTTATTTAGAGTTCTGTATTGATTTCTATTTATACTAGTATACTGAATAAAAAGAAATAAAAATAGTACAAATATGTAAAAAAATAAACACCTCAAACATCTATTAATACATCTGGGAGTATATAAAGTAGAGTTTACTTTGTATATTATGTATGACAATAATTGTAGAATAGATTATTAATGTGTTATAGGTTGTTTACAATAGTCTATCAGTAACAATATAAATTTGCATCCAATTCAATTAGTTAGAATTTATTGATTTCAATACGGTTACATAATAAATCAAGATTGTATTTAATTAAAAGAAAATACTTCCTGAATTCACTATATCTGTACTACTGTACTCTGTACCTTTTGTTGAAAATATTATTTTTTAAATGTCCGTAAGACGTATTATAATTTTATTTTAGAAATTGTAATTACTTTCATGTTTATCTATTGTTTGAATATGCCATCTAAATTTGATAATTAAATAGAGTGTATAGTCGAGTGCATTTTAGAGTATTTAAATTGGAAGTGGCTAATTGAATGCCAGCTGTAATATTCCTATGCACAAACCGAAAATTCCGCGAATTGGCGGATATTTTACTAATTAAAAATCCTAATGTGTTGAGCATGAGTGGCGGAATAAGTATAATTTTTGTTGATTTCCGTCGGTCGTCGGATTTTATCTGCATAATTGGTAAAATCCGCCGAAAATTAAGTTAGTTTCCATAAGATGGGATTTCTGTCATATTGTGTATTTTTCAATGAATATATTTAAATTTCCTCACCACAAGACATATTTCATAACTGATAATAAACTGTCAACTTATATGAAAGGGTTCAGGGAAAAAACCGTGAAAGTCCATATTGACTAGTTTTGGTGGAGAATAAAAGGAAAGTTTCAAATCTGTTGAAAAGTTTGATAGCATTTGTTTATAATTCCATTAAAAATTTAATTCTAATCGTACTATACCTTTTATTTCCAATAAAATTATGTCAGGATCTTAATATGTAAACTGCTCTTGATTTTTTAAACTGATATCTGATTATGATTTTCTGGTATATCATATCTTTTACATTAAAAATCTTGGTACTTTTATACCCGTATCCATAGTCAGTACTTCGCCTGGACTTATACTAGAGTATGCATTGAGTACCAGATTTTGTTTCATAGTCGCTACTTGTTTCTTCATTCATACTTCAATCGAAGCTTTACTGGAGTACAGCTCCAAGCAACCTTGAGTCATGCTTGAGGTAAATGCCTGATGCTTTCTTTTTAAATTTTAGGTAGACTTGATCATTATATAAAATACTGTCATACTATTATTTCCATCACATAATGCCCGTATCCATAATCAGTACTTCGCCTAGACTGATACTTGAGTATGCCTTGAGTACCAGATTTCGTTTCATAATCCCTTCTTGTTTCTGCACTCGTACTTCGTTCGAAGTTTTACTTGAGTACAGCCAGAGCCGGATTAATTCATCTGGGCGCCCTAGGCTGATAAAAAGTTAACGCCTATGCAATAATTTGTACATACTTATATTAAACATGTCTTAATAATTTGTATGTATTTATGAAAACGCTAAACATAATGCTAATTAAATGATTTTTCTACATAACGTTTCAAATTTCTGATTCTATAGATAATAAAGAGATCAGAGTTTTGTCATCCGTTAAATAATTTCCTATATTTTATTTGTTTTGTTGTGGAGACAAACCTTTCGCGCGTGTAGTTTGTAACAGGAAGGTATATTCTACAAATAATCCAACATATTAGAATTTATCATAAAAATGCGAGAGAAATGCTAAAATTTTGATTCTTATATTTGTGAAGTTATAAGAGCGCTCAGTGGCTGTCCTAGGCAAAACGGTTTCAAATGTGTCCATTGTGATATGGTTTTGTTTTTTTTATTTTCTTAATCTACATCCCTAAAACGATTAAGGAAAAAAATAATTACTTTATTTGAATAAAGCTGACATATACATAAGCGTAAAATTAATTACAAGTTACAATGAAAAAAAAAACTATATTGGGTTCTGCGCCTATTTCTTTTACGGCGCCCTAGGCTTTAGCCTAGTGAGCCTATTGGATAATATGGCCCTGAGTACAACCCCAAGCAACCTTAGTAATACTGGAGGTAATGTTTGATGCTTTTTTTAAAATTTTTAAGTAGAGTTGATCATTATATAAATACTATCAAACTGTAAATTCCATCACATAAGACATTTAAGTTGAATAATGGATTGTGAATGTAATCTAGATTTTCAGAATTTGTAAACATAGTAGAAGAAGCCTTAAATAATAACGATGAAGGAGGGTTGCTGCAAGAAAATATATCCGTGATATGACTGATGTATCTCTAACCTGTGACATATATGTAGATGTCAAATATACGATTTGACAGAAAAATATTACAATTTATAAATATACTAACATTATTATTACAAATTTTCTAAATTCCTATCTTGAAAACCGAGAATTCTCGAAGATTCGACTATGAAACTTATGATGTGATTGAGGTAAAAGTAAAAGTACGAGATTGAGCATAAATAATGAATCGTGAAGATAATTTAGAAATTTACCTCCCGCTACCCTTGGTAAGGGAAGTGATCGTGCTAAAAATCAGGGTACACGGTCCGGCCTGGCGATTCTCCCATGGTAGTAATACTTAGTATTTCAGCTGAATGTAAATATACCAGCATTGGTTGCACAGCCCGCCGTGTATTCCTTATAGAACAAAACAGAACAGATTGACAAACATTAACTACTCCCCTCATTTTAGCGTCTCGGCCTTCGGAAAATACGATTCTGATTGTTCTACTAAATTTTAAATAGTATGTTTTCTTTTACTTTTTAATTGTAAATAATGATCGGAAAGTATGCAATATAATAACATGGATTTATTTGTTATTGTTAACAAATTTCAGGTTATAGTGAAACTGAAACACGAATAATAACATTACAGTGTCAAACTCTCATTATCGTATCCGTATCCCATTCATACCATAAGAACCATTGTAAATAGTGAAAGAGAAATAAGCATTCAAATATTCAAAAAATCGCAATTAATTACAAAGCGAAGAGAAATAATTTATTATATTTGTGTAAGCTAGCGTAATCTGTTATGGTATTTTTTGTTTTCCCATCAATCACTTTTAATTCCGAAACAGAAGTTGAAACAAAAACTTTTAATAAAGGATATTTTTTCATCTCGGAAATGTTTCATTAAAATTTAATCAGATATCAAGACATTTACTTTTCCTCTTGTTTGTAAGCAGTTAGCAATAAAAAGTTAAATCATGATATAGTATATTTGTATTTGATTAGTTTTTAAATCTCATTTCACTTTAATTTCAAACAAATATTTCTTAATTGCTTATTGCATTACTATTCTATCATAGATTACATAATGCAAAATACTTAAATTGTTTTCACTTTAATTGATGTTAAAATGAAGGCGGTGCCATATTTGTCAGCGCCGGTTCGCATATCTGCAGCCAGCACCTGCTAAATAAAGTGGTCTGTTAAAATTATTTAAATGCTTGTTAATGCTCTCTTTATGTGCTTACATGCACCACAGTTCTTTTATTTGCACTAAATTGTAAAATGATGAGTTTGGACTTTGGCTATATCTCTACCCATATAACCTACTAATCCAACCTAAGGCACTAAACGTCGCCCATATCTGCAGCCGCAATGAACTTGGAGCAAACGGCACCGGTTATCATTTAGTTTGTTAAAGGCGACCGGCGACGGTGGCCAAAGCACTAAAAAATAATAATACATAATTACCTAAACTTTATAAACAAATCATAGAAAAACTAAATGGCAAAATTTGTCTGTGACCAAACGGTTCTGGATAGGATTACCATTATCTACTGCATATAATAACAGTAACAGTAGTTGTATAGCCGCCTATAAAATAAATCCAAATTAAATGATATTTGAATGGTCTGCAATAAATGTGTTCTATTTTTTTTGACAAAATTGTGATCTCGGAACTACCCACAAGATATACGACTTCGGTTAACTGGGATATACAGTTTTGGCCATGAAGATAGCAACTTTTAAAAAAATTCAATTACTCTCTAGTAAGAAGGGGAATTTTGGAAATAAATTATAGGAACACAGTTCCCTTGAAACAAGTTTGTTCTACTTTAAAATAACCTATATTGAATTTATAAAATTTATTTAATTTGTATAACTTTGATTTTTGTCTGGATATAAAAATAGCAACCATTTGCATTTACTTGTTTATTTTCGGATATAAAAATAGCAACCATTTGCATTTACTTGTTTATTTTCGGATATAAAAATAGCAACCATTTGCATTTACTTGTTTATTTTCGGAATTTCAAATCATGGGGTGGAAGTGCGGGTGGGTGTGGATGTGGATGTGCGTGTGCCTATGTACGTTAGTGCAACGATTGCTCAAATTCTATACGACCTGTTTAACTACGGATTCCTCAACAATGATAAGAGTAGAATAGTTTCTTAAAAAAAGTCTTCAAAATATTATTTTTACCTTCCGTCATCTTTAGGTAAGGAAGGTATTGTCATTGGTCAAAAAATTCGATAGTGAGTTTCTAATGAATTAGCACGTTTTTGTGTCCCTAGAATACGAATTTACTATTTTTACGATAATGTCTGTATGTGTGTGACTGTGTGTATATGTGACGATCGTTTTGGATCGCGTAACTCCAGTATCGTGATTCCAAAAATTATATTTTTTTCATATTCCTCGACTTTAGATCCATATACAGATTTGATTAAATTTTGGTTGTAATTGGTTCACCGGAAGTACCCTCATTTGAAACTTTTAACAGTTTTTCTTGAAAAAAAAATCTGATGTGGCCAGCACATAACCTCTCGCCGTATATTTTACCTGGCTGTATGCATAAAGCAAAGATTATTTTTATAAATACAAATAATATATTCATATAAATCTATGACGTATAAACTTCTTTATTATTCAATAATAGCATGTCTCAACATGAAGATATTTTACCATAAATTATGTTACAATAAATTACAAAGTAGAGTTTACCATATATAAATATTAGGCTGATAACTGCAATTTTCAATTCGAACAACGTTGTTTACTTTCTCTTCATATTCTTCTAGTAAAAACATTAATTTTGGGCGGTCTAAAATGTATATATGGATTGTGCATCTATTCTTACATATCTTCTTTTACATTTTATTTTTTCATACATGTTATATCTAAATAACACTAATTCCCTTTAATAAAGTGACGGATAGATTGCACTCCGATTATTCTTATATCGATGTGTAATTTTGTCAATATTTACAACTTACTTGAGAAGAATTTGATAGCTTTTTCGCAATTCAAAGTTACTCTAGTCTATAGTACTGGTGTACATTGTCCCATAATGTTTGAAACAAATTTAAGTCCTTCAACCTAGACTTGTCATCTCCATAATCATCTCACAGATCAAGAACTAAGGGATTCTCCAAGTACATTTTTCTTTCATCACTCATTATTTCTGACACTGACATTTATCTGTCAGTTACAAATAATTTAAATTATCAACTATTTTTCATGGCATTCTTTCGGCTGTCAAATTTATTACAACAGATTATTTTATATATTATACTTCTTTTATCTCTAAATCTATGGAATATATAATAAAATATTTAAATGTATCAGATAGAGAATTTAATTTTCTTTAATATTACCACGAAAAATTTTCAAAAAATAATATTTAGAAGATTTTTTTCCAAGAATCTTCTACTTCCGGTTGTCCAATTATTACCAAAACCTTTTCAGATCTTCCCATGAATGTCCGATTGGGAAATACGTTGTTAAACAAATTTTAAGTCTTATAGTTTTTGAGTAACCGTCCTTCCAACATCCCACACACACACACACACACACACACATCCACACACACACACACACAGACATCATCGTAAAAATGTTAAAATCGGATTGTAGGGACCTTAAAACGTGCTTATTCAATAAAATCTGGATATGCGATTTTTAGCATGAATGCAATACCTCTCTTAGCGAGAGGTAAAAAGCAGTTAAATATCATTTATTGATGTTTAATGTTACTATAAATTTTAAAGATTATATTATTATCTATCTATACGATTGGATTGCATTTTATACTTCATATTCAATATATACAGAGTTAAAGAATTGTAAAGATATTAAATTTCATAAATCAGCCAGCTATGCTAACCATGGAAACTGTTAATATATTCAGATAATTCAAGTTCACAGATGTCAGTATCTATTCAACGGCAGAGATGAGGATGTTGAGATAGATGTTGGGGAAGACACGGAAAGATAGGGTAAGGAATTAAAAAATAAGGGAAATGGCTCGACTGATAGAAGTTTCTAGAAAGTTACAAGAGAGACGATTACATTGGTTGGAACATGTCATGAGGAGAGATAAAGGATATATTGGAAGAAGAATGAAGAGCTTAGTAGTAGAAGGTAGAAGAAACAAAAGAAGACTAAAGATAAGATGGAAGAACTGTATTGCGGAAGACTTGAGAGAAAAGGAACTGAATGAGGACGACACTCAAAACAGAAATGAGTGGAAGAAGAAAATAAATAGTAGCGACCCCTAAAGAAATGATAAGATGTTTGTGTTAAGTGTAATTTGCATAGTTTGTTAATGAAATAATTTTACTCAAAATATAGGACTTATTCAAGAAAATTTATGCATGGAACTTGTACATAATACACAGGATTGACGGACGGTAATGTGCTGGCTACATCAGATTTTTAAAAAATGTTATTACAAATATTAAAAAAAATATATATTTTTATACATTTACAGAAAAAAAAATTATTAAATAACGTAATAAATCTCAAACAAACTCTAAGGTAACAAATTTGGAAATTATTAAAATGTTTATAAAATACAGATAAATGGCACTATCAATCGAAAAACATTACTGAAGGCTTTTTCTGTGAAGTACATTTAATATTTCTTCTTGTACTATTAATTAAATATTTAGAATTGTACGTACAGAAATACCATCAATCTTGTCAATGAGTTGGAATAATTTCGAACATTAGAAGAGTAGGAGAAACTTGTTTATAGAATGAATTTAAAATTTCGATAAAAACCAGTTTTTCGTTAACTAATGGCATATGACAACTTTCGGCAAAACATAAGAACATCTAAGTTTGCCTCCCAAAGGCACACCAGATGTTCCAATTTGTCAAAGTCATACCTTCTACAGATTCTGAGATCCCAATTGTGGCCTTCGTAATTCAAACACCCTGCACATACGAGGGTCATGCTAGAATTTTAGAATTTTATTTTAAATATGCTCAACGTAATTCCCTTCAACAATAATACAGTGCACCATTCTTTCCTTCTATTTCTTATATGCTCAACCAATATTCTTTTGGAATGTTTTCAAAATAATAAATAATCATGAATTGTACTGTCGCAGCATCAATATCTTCTTTATACAAAAACCTTCTGCCTTATAATTTGTCTAAAAATTAGTCAAAAATCGCACATTGTAAAGTCAGGTGAATAGGATGGGTCTATTTTTTCGCCAAAAACTGAAGAAAGTGCTCTTTAGTTAAGTCTATATTTTTATTAACAACGATACTTCAAAAATTGTTTGTTAAGCTGTAACTGAATTAACTTTCGTAATTTAATTTAAAATTATTGTTTTCCACGGCCTGCATGATGTTCTTATTCTCAATTATTTTAGCGTGTCTCTCGTATTAAGGAATTATTCTTATTTATACTTGTTACCTATGTTTCAAGTATTTTTGGACACAAAACACAATAATACATGTAACTTTATAATTACAAAACAAATTCTTTGTAAATTTTGACATAATGAACAAGATTCTAAACACGCCTAATTCATGTTCCAATACTTGTTCAATATATTGTATAGTGTAAAACCCGTCTTAGGTACTCGATCAATTGTTTTTATTTTTGAAGGTGAAATACAATAATAGCTGTTTTTGAAATCCATCCAAATATAAAGCCCATTTGATACGGTCATAATTTTGTTTACAAATTTGTTATAAACAAAATTAGTCGTGTCAAACAAATACACATATAATTTCTTATGGAATAGAGCATCAAATTAAATTAATAAATCTATATTATTACGTATTAGGTATTCCTTTCTAAGTGTACAATTCTTTTATTCCCTGATTTCGATAATAACTTATTTGCTAGTTTTCAATTTTGGCGCTGGTCGAATTCGAACTCAAACCTGTCGCTGGAGATCCAACGTGATAACTGGTAACTATCCAGCAGTCGATAATTTTGAAAAAAATTAAAATTTAGATAATTTGAACTATTTATTTTAATTTTATAATACATTCTTTGTTGTTTAAAATAGTAATCAAAACGAATATGGGAGCATTTTCTAATTTCCATTTACTCATATCTTTTTTGAGATAATTTTGATCCATGATTTTAATTCAAATTTATTTTATGCTATATTTTAAAAGTAAAAAGTATGTTACAATAAGGTTATTGACATCTAGCGGACATTCAATGAAACGCGTATCAATTAGAACCTCAAAAATAATGATATGAATGGCAAGTAGCATAACCAGTAGGTACCTATACAGGGTGATTCATCGGTCTGTCCTCTCTTTATAACTCTTTTATTTTAAGTCAGATAGAAATACTCTTCAAATATAATTTATATAATATATTATTGTCTATCTACGTACTATATGCATTTGTATACAGGGTGCTCCGTTGAAGCGCAACAATATATAATTTTATATTTCTTAATGGAACACCCTATATATATTTATTTATTTTGATAGTAAATTAGATTCCCTTTAAAAAACTATTAAGTAATAAGGGGTCTAAAATTATAAATTAAGAAGTTATTTACGTTCATAAAAAATAGTAGTTCATAGTGGAAAAAACCATAATTTAATACAAAATTTTGATTCTTTTTTATTAATACTTATTTTAAACATTACACTAATTACAAAGAGGCTATTGAAATTTAGTGACAGACTAAATAATGCAAAATTATAATAAATTCGAAACAATTGATCAAATTATCCATAACTTACTTTGTTAATAATAACATGATACAAAAATATCATTCAACGAATAAAGGTAAATAAATTCTTAATTTATAATTTTAGACCCCTTATTACTTAATACTTTTTTAAAGGAAATCTAATTTACTATCAAAATAAGTAAATATATATAGGGTGTTCCATTAAGAAATATAAAGTTACATATTGTTGCGCTTCAACGGAGCACCCTGTATAAAAGTGCATATAGTAAGTAGATAGACAATAATATATAATATAAATTTTATCCGAAGAGTTTTTCTTTCTGACTTAAAATAAAAGAGTTATAAAGAGAGGACAGACCGATGAATCACCCTGTATATTTTAAATCGTAATATACAGGATGGAACAAGTTCGAGGTCCTTATATAAAAAAACTTTCTTATTATGCACACTACAGAAAATTGATGTAAGTCTTTAAGGGCCAACTTTTTGAGACAATTTTAATAGGTGTTACAGGATTTTTCGATCGTCTTTTATTTTTGAGCTATAGGCTAGAACTTAATTTTTGCTTATTTTGAAAATACCTCATATCCCGCTTATTATAAGAGATAATGAAAAAAATGTTTAAATAATTTTATATGATTTTTTATGTAGAATATCGTTGTGTAATTAGAATTTTTGAAATCTTAATAAGTCTCGAAATACACAAACATAATATATTTTAAATGGGAACATATATTGAAAATAATCTGATCTTTTTCCTTACTTTGTAAGCTTTTCAACGATATGTAACAAGTCCACATTATTTTATCTCACACATGAATAAAATATGAATTATTAATTTATTGGGGTGAAAAAAATAAAAACTATTAAGAAACAAATGAAAATACCAGTTACAGATTGTTTGTTTATTTCTTATGTAATTTCTTTTTATTAATTTTTCTAAATTATGTACTTCAGAAAACATATTAAACTATATTTTTCGAATTGTGTCAAAGCCAACTATAACGCCGATAAAAATAAATAAACTAATCCAAAAATATTTGACTAAAAATAATTTTGAAAATTTAATTAATAGACATAGAATCAAAATTAACAAAGGATGATCGATAATTGATTCTTTCGTTTATTTCTTATTTTTTTTCTATTTTTTTATCGTAGTAAATTAATAATTTATCTTTTTTTAAACATAGTTGAAAAGCTTATAAAATAAGGAAAAAGATGAGATTACTTTCAATATTTGTCGCCATTATAAAATATTATATTTGTTATAATTCTTTTTATTTTTATTTTATTCTCTTGATGTTATACCTCTATTTTAAATAAATAAAACAACATATGAAATAATACAAGAAGTTATTATATTTGTATTAGATCTCGAGAATTATTAAGTTTAGAAAAAATTCAATTACACCACGATATACTACTTAATACTACATAAAAATTAACTAAACACCTTTTCTTTATCTCTCCTAATAAGCGAGGTATGAGGTATTTTGAAAATAAGCGAAAATCAAGTTTTAGCCTGTAGCTCAAAAACAATAGACGATCGAAAATTCCTGTGGTGTCCATTAAAATTGTCTCATAAAGACCTACATCTATTTCCTGCAACCTACATAATACGAGTAAGAAAGTTTTTCATATAAGGAACTTGAATTTGTTCCACCCTGTACACTAGTCTCCCGACTCAATAATTTATTTTATAGATATTAAGGATACAAGTTTGATATAGCGTTCATAATGAAACGCGTATGATGTTAAATCACGAGGTGATGAGCCGAGTGTTTTAATCACTCAAGTTTCATTATAAGGCTATATCAAATATCCTTCAATATTTTATCTACGACAGTTTAAATTGATCTGAAAATACATTTTTCATTTAATTTTTGACATAATGAGAAACATTGAAAAGTTCATTCGTAGCCTACGTTATTAATACGTATGAGTAATTTAATGAGACTCAGTACCATTAAATCACTCATAATAACATTCAAATTGGTGTACTAATTACATATTAGCGCACTGTCGTAGATAATAGTACATTAAGATACAAGTTTCATAAGACATGATTTTAGCGCACGCGTCTTTGTTAGAAACGAGCGGCTTGCCACGAGTTTTCTAACGGGACAAGTGCGCTGAAATGTCTTATGAAACGTGTATTTTATACTATTTTTTCTATTTTGGTCCTTTTGTCAAAAAAATATTTACAAATATACGTGATTTCATTTTTAGGAATATTTTAATTTTTATTTGATTGTTGGTAATAGTAACAGTGATTGATATTCGTAACTATGACGTTTCATTGTTATTGTTTACAATTTAAATAATATTTACTTTCAAATGACAAATGTCTAGAAATGTAGGTACTACGTGCCAACCTAACAGAAATTAGGTTTGAGTTCTTTTAAGAAGTACTTTATGACATCCAAATGGGTTTCATAAAGTACATATTAAAGAACCAAAAATATATTAAATTAACTTTTCTATCTTCTACTTGCAGTTTATATATTAAATATGTCTAATTAACAATTTAATTAGATGAGTACCTATACAATAATTTCTTGGAACGTGTCCCGTGTTACACTTTCCGCTTTTGAACAAAATATAGGTAAAATTTCTCGCTTCTATCTTTAATAATTATTATGCTACAGTTTTTCCCATTATTATTTGCAACAGTAAATATATTCTAAATATTTGTTATTTAAGATAACTATTGCAAGAACAACTAATGTCAGTTTTGACCAAACCGAGATTGATGTATAATCGTTTCAAAAAACGCTGTACTTATATATTTATACATACAAACAAGAACCGAAGGAGCCTAAAGGAATCGATATTTATTGAACCAATACCTATCATGCCATAAAAAAAGAAAATACTTATTGCACTAATAACCAATGTCAGGAAAATCTCGCAGGGCTAGTGTTATAGGCAGTATAAATCTGAGAAATAGTGACAACATTAGCAGTGATTATGTTTACCTCGCGCTAGTTTATCCACTTAAATGCTAACCCGCTTGAGTTCAGCGGGTTAAACGTACAAGATGAACAGGTCGGTTTAGCGCTAAATGAAATCACTTAAATAATGAGTTAGGTTAACTAACCGACTTGAAATTTTTGAGGCAAATGGATTAACGTCAATATTTTTTAAAAAAATAATTGTTCAAAATACATATTACTACGCTCAAGTCTTCTAAAAACTATTTACTTCGATATTTGTTTCAAGATCGTGAGCGTTTTGGTTTTATTATTATAATAAACTGATGCGAAGTCATCAGCAAATATTTCAATCTGTCCTTGTTTAACAGCAGCGGATAAACGTAAATAATCCTGTAGTAAGAGTTAAAAGTTAGTTTTAAGCAGGGCATCGAACCCGAACCTGAACCGAACCAAAACCGGAACCAAACCGTAACATTTTAATGAACCCACACCCAGAACCGAACCTTAGATATATTTTTCAGTTGAACCCAAGTCGGTACCGAACCGGGTATTAAAATTCGGGTTCAGGGTTTAGCTCCGGTTCAGGTTCATTTTCAGTTTGAAAAGTACGAGTAATCGGAATACAGCCGATTATCGACGCTTTCCGCATCCGCATTGCTACCTCTGTTGATTTTTCGTGAAAATTGTGGTCGAGTTCACAATTTAAATAAATATTTATTATTTAAAAAACATTAATTAAATTTTTATTAAGTCGAACCGAACTTGAACCCGTAACAAAGCCGCAAATTTTATTAATGCTTGAACAAGAATCGCACACGAACTTTCAAAAAATAAATTAACCTGAACCTGAACCGAACCCAGTTTTTGGCGGGTTTAATGCCCTGGTTTTAAGTCACTAAATTTTTAAGCCTGTTATTTCACTGTGAGATAAACGTAGTCATAGCTGAATTCATAAAAATGTATTCTCTATATCCTAGCACTGAACGTTTGAATAAAGTGTCACTAATGGTAGTTGTGTGCGTAAATCGATTTCATATGTTCATAAATTATTAAATATTTCTCTGAATTGTAAATTGTCCATTTTTTATTTCATTATAATATTTATCGTATAAGTTTTTTTTAATCTCTGTAGCACAAAGCAGGAATTAAACTACTTTTTAGTACATTTTAATTGACTTTATTGTCAGTGGCGTAGCCATAGGGGGGGTTTTAGGGGTCAGAACCCCCCCTGTGAGGCCATGGTAGGCCGCTTTTAACACTAATTTAAAAATATACTCGTTTGTTGTTCATGTATAATATGATCTGAAATAAAAAATAATTAATTTTCATATATACATACATAAAATCACGCGTGTCCCACTTAGTGGGTTCGCACAAACCCGGAAACAATAAGAACAACATCAACATCATACAACAAATCCTTACTCTTAAACATAATAAAGTGACCGATTTTCGGTAGCGAAATACCGCATCCGGATCACAATAATAGTTACGCAACAATCATCCTTCGCCACAGATTCCTGTCTAAGCACACTTCTTTCGCCCCGGCCATACTCATAATCGCATTCATACATGCTATTCTTCTCTTCTTACTTGGAAACTTGCTCTCTTTAAGCACCCTACCAACCACATACATCCACTTACACACTGGTTGGCCACGCAATCGAAAACCCTCAACTTCACCAAGATATATACGCTTAACAAGCCGTTTCCTTGCCATTCTCTCCACATGCCCAAACCATCTCAACTGACTCACACCAACTCTCTTAATAACATTGTAAAAGAATATTAATTTTCGTAAAAATCTGTTTACACGCAATTATTAGCTACAGTCTGCAGCCTACAGATGCCCTTTCGCGCAATGTCCTCGTGAAAATGCCGAGCTATATCGAAATTTACCAACAGCTAACAGTGAATCTCATGCGCAATGTTCTTGTTCTTGAGTAGAATACCTACGTTAATTTAATTTATTAGTGTTACAACTACAACTTTTCATGTGTTTATACTGCGGTTTGTATAAACATATTTAGGTAAGTGGTTTGAAATTCACTGCATAATTTAGCATTGTTGTTATTTACCTATTGATTAAAAAAAAAATTGCCTACTAATAAAAATTATATTTACAAAAATATTGTTTTTGTTGATTGTTGTTATTAAGCCTATTTAACCTCATATTTATTTAAAATTTATTATCCTAAAACCCCCCCTGTCAAATTTTTCTGGCTACGCCACTGTTTATTGTGGATAAATAGACATTAGTTTAGGAATCTTTCACACACAATAGTACTTTTTGGTTTATAATGGCGTGCTATAATAATTTTTTCCTATTTCGCGTTCACAAAGTGAATTTTGTACAACTATTTTTATCAAAAATAATGTTACAATGAAAAATTTTGTAGAAATAATTTTTGGAGTATTTAAAATTGTTAAGTTGGTAACTTAGTCTAAGTGTCAAATATCTTTCATTTTACTGAAATTTTTTATAGTAAAATATTGTTTTGTTGAAACTGTCAATATTTTGTAACCTTGATATTCTTATATTTCTTTCAATAATAATTTTAAAATAAAAGTAAATTAGTACGAAAAACACGTATTACAATGTGCATTTGTAATATTCGTACTTTGCGTAACTCGTCTACGGCTCGATTACGTAAACTGTACTCGTATTACAATAAGGATCATTGTAACACGTCTTTCAATATACAGTGAAACCCCTCTTAACGGACACCCCTTTATAGCGGACACCCCTCTTAACGGACAGGTTTATCTGAGTCCCGGCCTTGGGACTGAGAATCAATGAATATATAACCCCTCCATAGCGGACACTCTCTATAACGGACACGGACAGCTTTCTGCGCCCCCGCCGGACGATTTTATACGTAAATCAACCCCTCTATAACGGACACTGAGTGCTGTTAGCTCTAGGCATTGGGGTTGTACAACTGGACTGATTAGACTTCTAGGAATTCTTTTTTCCTATGAAACGCCCTCCTCTACCTCTCGCTGGCCATCGTCAGGTTCAATTCGAGTGTATATAGGTTCGTCCATCGTTGTGAAATATGTCTCCTCCCAAAGTACCTCGGGTGTGATTAAACACCATGATGAAAATAAGAGTTCGTTGCGTGTTTTAGCAATGAATCTAAACATATACGAGTACATGCTCAATTTAATTGTAAGATGGAATTTTTTCTAATTTTACAACACCTATTTGTTTGGGAGGGGATAGAATGGTCATTTAATAAGTAATATTACTTATTAAATGGAATGGTGCTAACATTACATGATGGGGGGACCCCTCTAAAACGGACACCTCTCTATAACGGACAAAAACTGGGGTCCCATCGGTGTCCGCTATAGAGGGGTTTCACTGTACTATTTTAAATCTTACTTTCTGAATCTTTCACATAGGCATTTGTATTACAATTATAAAGTTATAAGTTTCTTTTTATTTTGCTTAAGCGATATGAATTTTTAAATAATACTTGAAAATTTAAATTTTACCGGATGTGACGTAAGACGAGCTGATGACATTTAAGAAATATTATATAGAAATAGAAAATTTGTAAACACACAAAATGTAATAAAACAATATAGTGAAGAACGCGTTAATATCAGAAAATCTGTTTTTTGTTAACAGGACGGTTTGTACAGAATTTGTTATATTTTTTTACATTATTCAGTTATTTTAGCATAATCCATAATGTTTTAAAAAAATTACCTAAAATTTAACTACATTAAAATACCCCATCATCTGTGAGATGTTTGTGTAATCGAGTAAAAGAACGCTATAATTTCATTATATAGGTTGTCTCCATTTAAGGTACGAATGCATTGGGATCCCGAGAACCGTAAGAGCTACGAGGTTGGTGAAATTAGACAAGAGTTGCCCCATTAGTTGGCCATTTTAGTGGTGTTTCGTTTGTTCGGAAAAATGCATAGGTAGTGTTTCGGACGAGACGAAACATTCTCGAATCTCGTCTCGGTGAGACGAGAAATTTCGAGACGAGACGAGACGAGACGAGAAAGCTTTTTGAACTCACGAGACGAGACGAGACTTATATGTCGAGATTCTCGACAATTATTCCGAGATTTCTCGACATTTTGTTTCGATTTTTAAAAATACATTTAAAAAAAATATTGGGACATTTTGTAATTTTTTTATATTTTTGTAATTATAAATCTAAAGAAAATCGCTAAAATTTCTTATAATACAACTACCTCCTACTTTCCTAACGTCACAGTATTCTTGTTCATTTACCGACTAAGTGTTACACCCAGGAATGGGTAAAAACCGTGATGATATATTTATTTTATTTTAATAATTTATTATTTATAGGGATTCTTTTTAATAAATAATGTTTAAATACGCAAAAGGTACTTACAAAATTGGCATTACATGAAACAAAGATGCATGACTATGAATATTAGAAAGAGATAAAACATAAAATATGGACTAAATATCATTTTGCCATGTGTAATTTATACAATTTGTTTATTGAACACTTTTGATTTGCAAAAAAAAACTTATTTATTTGTTTTATACGCTCTTCTTTAATTTTCCGTATTTTGAATTTTCGCTCCAATGAATCTTCCCAGTTCAACCGCATCTGTTTGTAACTTTCGGTATAAAATTAATAGTGAAGATAATAGTTGTTTGACTCAAACTTTTTAATCACTCTGTATATTAACTGTGTTTCGGTTATATGTCAATTAAAATTGCATATTGGATTTATTAAAAACAAAAAATCGAGAAATCTCGTCGAGATTCTCAGCCGAGACGAGATTCCATTGTTAGAGACGAGAAAAAATCGAGACGAGATTTAATTTCTTGCCTTCTAGACGAGACGTCTCGTCAGAACACTATGGGCAAAAATGTAAATTTTTCCATTTTCGTTTTTGCTTGAAACTTTTTTATGTGAATTTAAACTAAATTTTAACTTGAATTATCTACAGACACTTTTGTACGTGGAATTCATAGCGTCCTCAAAAAAAATATCTCTTACCATTTTCGAGAAATTCATATAACTTTCAATTTTCATATGGAGCTCAGAGTAGGCTGTGATACCATTAAATAAACATTTTTTTTTCTCTTTTAAACGATATAAAACACTTGTACTTTAATTTTTAAATTATGTAAGAAATTACAAAATTAAATGTAACTTAAAAACGGTTACTCCAAATGAAAAATGTCAAGTTACGAAAGTTGTAGGGCATCAAATTTTTAAAATTCGCTCTTTCCTACAAACAGATACACGAAAAAACCAAAAATAGTCGTACACTGAATTTCCGCTATTTTTGAAGTTAAACGACTTTTGAACCCCAAATCATCCACATTAGTCCAGTTATTCGACTTTAAAGGCAATTTCATAAAGGTCTACTTTTCAGACGAATGAAGTTACCATGGCAGTCCAAATGATAATAAAGGGTTTCAAAAATGAGAAAGCCATATCAGCAAAAAGGGTTTATTAAAGGAAAAAGTACTACAATAACAAAAAATCTGATGTGGCCAGCACAATACCTTCCGTCAATCCTGTGTATTATGTATAAATTCCATACATAAATTTTCTTGCAAAAGATTTTCAGTAAAATTATTTCATAAACAAACTATGCAAATTGCACTTGACACTGACATCTTATTCTTCTTCTTTAGCTTTTCCCTTTCGTTACGGGTCGCTATTTTTTTATTTTGTTTTTCCACTCATTTTTGTTTTGCGTGTCGTTCTTATTCAGTTCCTTTTCTCTCAAGACTTCCGCAATACAGTCCTTCCAACTTATCTTTGGTCTTCCTCTGTTTCTTCAACCTTCTATTTCTAAGCTATTCATTCTTTTTCCAATATATTCTCCATCCCTCCTCATGACATGTTCAAACCAATGTATTCGTCTCTCTTGTATCTTTCTAGAAACTTCTAACACTAGAATTATTTCCCTTATTCCTTCATTCCTTACCGTATCTTTCCGTGTCTTCCCCAACATCTATCTCAACATCCTCATCTCTGCCACATTCATTTACTTTTCATTAGGTGCGTTCAATGAGACCCAAGAAAACAAGCAATCGCAAGTAAAATTTGTTGAACGACTTTGCTATCCTAGCATTTGCTCGCAGGCAAACCAAGCGCCAAATTTCTCGCTTGTCTTGCTAACTTATGAAATATAATGGCGGGAAATGCAAATTATACATACATGAATTTAACTTATACGGTTTCTACCTCATTTTATGGTATGTTTATACCAATTACATGTCAAAAAGGCTTTTAAAGTTATGTGGTCAATGTTCATAACAATAAAAAAATGTTCAAAATTAATTCCACTCTCAGCAAGAACTATACCTATCTATAAATTCATGTTGTATAACTTTCCATACCAATAAAAGGGACATGAAAGATACACATGTTATACTTGACAACTGTATAAATTTTTCGATGACATTTGGGAATATCAGTTCGTCATCTAGCTAGCAAATCTTTCAGTGTACTAAGCAACAAGTCTCGTTTGCTTACCTAGCATTTGCTTGAACTGCTTACTTCATTGAACACACCTATTGATACTGACATCTGTCAATTTGTATTATCTGAATATATTAGCAGTTTCCATTGTTAACATATCTGACTAATTTATGAAATTTAATATCTTTATAATTCTTTAACTCTATATCTATGAATATGAAGTATAAAATGCGATCAAATCGTATAGAGAATAATATATTCTTCAAGTTATAATGACGTTAAATGTCAATAAATGGTATTTAACTGCGTTTTTTTCAAGAAAAACTGTTAAAATCTTCAAATGAGGGTACTTCCGGTTGACAATTTATAGCCAAAATCTAATCACTTGTTCTTCTGGATGTAAACTTGAGAAATATGAAAAAAATATAACTTTTGGAATCGTGCTATTGAAGTTATGCGATCCTAAACTTTCGTCACACACACACAGACACACACACACACACACACACACACACACACACACACACACACAAACAAACATACAGACATCATCGTAAAAATGGTAAAATAGTATAATATGGACCCTAAAACGTACTTATTCACTAAAAACTCTTCATTGAATTTTTTGACCAAAGACCAATACCTTCCTTACCTAAAGGTGACGGAAGGTAAAAGGTAAATTATTTAATTAGTACTGAGTTTTTCAAGAGGTAATATTTAGGTAAGGAAGATATTGTCTTTGGTAAAAAATTCGGTGGTAATGAATAAGCACGTTTTAGGGTCCCTAAAATACGATTTTACTATTTTTACGATGATTCCTGTACGTGTGTGTGTGTGTGTGCGTGTGTGTGTATGACTATAATTTCGGTCGCGATATCTCCAAGACTAGAATTCCAAAAATTACAATTTTTACGTATTCGCCTTCCTTACATCCATATGCAGACTTGATTAGATTTTGGTTATAATAATTGGTCCACCGGAAGTACCTTTAATTGCAACTTTTAACAGTTTTTCTTGAAAAAACGCAGTTAAATATCATTTATTGACATTTAATGGTTATAAATTTTAAAGAATATATTATTCTCTATACGATTTGATTGCATTTTATACTTCATATTCAATAGATACAGAGTTAAAGAATTATAAATATATTAAATTTCATAAATCAGCCAGCTATGCTAACCATGGAAACTGCTAATATATTCAGATAATTCAAATTGACAGATGTCATTATCAATGAAAAGAAAATGAATGTGGCAGAGACTAGTATATTGAGATAGATGTTAGGGAAGACGCGGAAAAATGGAGTAAGGAATGAAAGGTAAGGGAAATGGCTCGAGTGAAGTTTCTAGATTGTTACAAGAGACACGATTACATTGGTTTGAACATGTCATGAGGAAAGATGAAGAATATATCGGAATAAGAATGAATAGCGTAGTAATAGAAGGTAAAAGAAACTGAGGAAGACCAAAGATTAGATGGAGGGACTGTATTGCGGAAGACTTGAGTGAAAAGGAACTGAATGTGGACGACACGAAAAACAGAAATGAGTGGAAGAAAAAACTTAAAAAACTGCGACCCCTCAGGAATGAGAAAAGCTAAAGAAGAAGATGTCAGTGTCAAGTGCAAATTGCATACAATAAAATTTTTGAAAGATGTCCGATGAAGGTAATCTACGAATTGTATGAATTCAGATTTTTGCTCCGCCCATTCTGACAAATTCAGTAGTGTCGTTTGCTTAGTTTTTAGGAGGGTACATAAGATACTACTGTTATTTTATTATTATAAAAATGTATGTTACAATAAAAGCATTCAAAAGTCAAAAATAAATCAACTGGTAAGATTATTAGAAAATGTAAAACCAAATATGTGAAAAATAAGATACTGACACAAAGTCAGTGTCAGTGATACTGACAGAAAATAACGTTATTTGTACGGCTATGAATCAAGGTAATATATCTGAATTAATATATAAGCTTACGTTACAGCGAAAGTATTATCAACAACGAACATCGTTTTAAAGTGGAATGTCCTAACTTAGTCGAAACAATATCAATTTTTGAAAGACAAACGTGTTATATCCATCCTTATCGCATACGCTTATAGACTGCAGAGGAGAGAGATAAATGTATGCCAATTTGTTAATTCGTTCATGATACAAATAACCTTGATCGGACATCTTTTAATAATTTTACTGTACTTTGTTTATGAAATAATTTTACTGGAAATATAGGGTCTTTTGCAAGAAAATTAATGTATGGAATTTGTACATAGTACACAGGATAGACGGAAGGTATTGTGCTGGTCACACATGCAAGAATTCCGTTACTGAGGATGAAGTGTTACTTCAAGCTGCACCGGACGAAGAAGACAAAGAATTAGAAATCGATTTTTCCTTCCATAGACCATCTCCTCCAAAACGCAGAAGAACATCCAAACAAAGAAAATGATTGTAATAGTGATAATGTTTTTCAGAAATTTATTTATTCGGATTTGATAGTAAGATTTTATTTTTTATCAATTAAAGCTATAGAATCATTATTACGTACATTAATAATATTATTATTAAATTCAGTCTAATTTGATTTGATTTTATTGAAACATTCATTACCTCTTGAAAAACGCAGTATTAATTAATTAATTAACTTTTTTGTTATTGAAGTACTTTTTCCTTTAATAAACCCTTTTTGTTGATATAGCTTTCTCATTTTTGAAAACCTTTATTATCATTCGGACTGTCATGGTAATTTCATACGTCGGAAAAGTTGACCTTTATGAAATTGCCTTTAAATTCGAATAACTGGACGAATGTGGATGATTTGGGGTTCAAAATTCATATAACTTCAAAAATAGCTCTTGGCGGAAATTCAGCGTTACGACTACTTTCGTTTTTTTTTTCGTGTATCTGCGTGTAAGAATGAGCGAATTTTAAAAATTTGATGCTCTAAAACTTTCGTAACTTGACATTTTTCATTTGGAGTAACCGTTTTTGAGTTACAGGCATGTGAACATGAGCATAACGCACTTTTCAACCAAGTTGGTAAAAAATTCCGATTTTTGGCGATAGATTTTGGCTAAACTGCTGAACCGAAATTTATTATACGCGAAATTTTGGAAAGAGTACAATTTTCTGTAGGATGCACTGTTTTCGAGTTATAAGCAAAAATCTAAAGAAAATCCCAACATTTTGTGGTTTTTTGGCACTCAAAAGTTAAGCTCACGTCAGAAACTGTCGCAAACTCATATAACTCTTATTTTGGATGCCCAAAGTAGATTAAAATCATTTCCAGCTTTGTAATATTTTTCGGGACGCACGGCCTTTTTTGGACTAATTTGCCTGGGCTATAATAAGTATAATAATAAATAATAAAAATCTAATGGCATTAAATCAGGGGACCGGGCTGGCCAGAAAATATGTAATATTAACAATAAAAATATCGAAGTTTGAGCACAATCAACACAACAATAAAGTATATCTTGTACATTGACAATTAGGAGAACTAAAAACAAAATATTTCATTGTTTTCCAAAGCCTCCTTGAATAAAATACATGAAAAACTTTTAAATTTCATTAATTTTGTAATTTCTAACATAATTTAAAAATTAAAATGTTTTACATCGATGAAAAGAGAAAAAAATGTTTATTTAATGGTATCACAACCTACTCTGAGCTCTATATGATAATTCAAAGTTAATATGAATATGTATCTCGAAAATGGTAAGACATAATTTTTTTAGGACGCCTATGAATTCCACGGACAAAAGTTCCTGTAGAAAGTGGAAGTTAAAATTTAATTCGAATTCACATGAAAAAGTTACAAGCAATAAACGAAAATGAAAAAAAATTACATTTTTGCCCTTATCTAGTGACCTATGCATTTTTTCCGAACAAACGAAACACCACTAAAATGGCCCACTAATGGGGCAACTTTTTGTCTGATTTAACCAACCTCGTAGCTCTTACGGTTCTCGAGATCCCAATGCATTCATACCATAAATGGGACACCCTATAAAGAGCAGCCAAGTCTACCTTATTATTATTATTATTATTATTGCCAAATATTTCGAATTTTAAATAGCACTAAAGTTACCCCTGTGGTGCACTCTCCACGCCATAACTGAGTGCCTGTGAGGTGACTCCTGGTAAACGCCCGCAAGGTACTACCGAAATCTATGTACAAAGCAAATGGCACACCCAGCAATGGGTAATATGCTGCGATGATATATTTATATATTTAGTTATTTGTTTATTTATTGTGATGTGGTCCTATATATTCGTCGAAGTGTTACTGCATCAAGGTCAGACGGTAGTTTTTAAATGAATGTGCGCGACGATGTAAGAAAATTTATAGAAGAGGTCCGTAAGAAAAGTTTCTCTATGTTCAAGGATTATCGAGATCAAGACAAGAGGTTTGGAAGAAAATTGGAGAAAAAATATCTAACTTTTCTTTACAGCAAATATATTCAAAACGTCATAACACGTAACAATAATATGTTTAATATATATGTTGTGTTGTGTTGTGACATAACGTTCTAACACATATTAACACGTCACGTGTTGATAATGTGTCTTTAGCTTTACTTTTATGGGTAGTTTCAGTAACAGAATAGTGACATACAGTAGACTCTACAGTCCATACGATGTAACTTGGCGAGCCAAAAGAATGTAACTCAGTTCATTATTCCTAAGTTGCGTTTTGTCAAATATTTACTTTTACTTCGATGCCGCACAGTTTCAGAAGTGAAATAGTGATTTTACAATATTTTATTGCCTTACACAAAGCAAATGTCACCCTAATACACTCAAACTCGGGGTGTCAGGTACTTTTCAACCCAAGAAGTTATATTCATATATAAGCGTTGGTGCATTTTTTTTTCAATAGCAATAGAAATTTTATTTTCTTAACTTAATTAATTTAAAAAATAATTAATTATAATATGATTTATATAATAAATAATTCATTCCAATATTTGTAATATATATATATATATATATATATATATATATATATATATATATTTACCTTCCGTCACCTTTAGGTAAGGAAGGTATTGTCTGGTCAAAAAATTCAATGATGAGTTTTTACTGAATAAGCACGTTTTAGGGTCCATATAATACGATTTTACCATTTTTACGATGATGTCTGTATGTATGTGTGTCTGTGTGTCTGTGTGTGTGTAACAAAACTTCCGGATTCCATAACTTCAATACCACGATTCCAAAAATTATAATTTTTTCGTATTCCTCAAGTTTACATCCAGAAGAACAACATTAGATTTTGGTTATAATTGGTCAACCGGAAGTAGTCTCATTTGAAGATTTAACAGTTAAATTTGATTTATTGACATTTAACGTTATTATAACTTAAAGAATATATTATTATCTATCCGATTTGATTACAATTTATACTTCATATTCAATAGATACAAAATTAAAGAATTTTAAAGAAATTAAATTTTATAATTCAGCCAGCTATGCCAAATTTGGGAACTAGTAATATATTCATATAATTCAAACTGACAGATGTCAGTATCAATAAAAAGTAAATTAATGTGGCAGATATGAGGATGTTGAAGTAGATATTGGGGAATACACGGAAAGATACGGTAAGAAAATAACTCTAGTGTTACAAGTTTTTAGAAAAATACAAGAAAGACGATTACATTGGTTTGAACATGTCATGAGGAGAAATGAAGAATTATATTGGAACAAGAATGAATAGTTTAGTAATAGGACGTTAAAGAAACAGAGGAAGACCAAAGATAAGATGGAAGGACTGTATTGCGGAAGATTTGAGAGAAAAGGAACTGAATGAGAACGACATGCAAAAATAGCGACCCCTAACGAATGGGAAAAGCTAAAGAAGAAGATGCCAGTGTCAAGTGCAAATTGAATAGTTTTTTTATGAAATATTTTTACTGGAAATTTAGAATCTTTTGTAAGAAAAATTATGGAATTTATACATTATACACGAGAATGACGGAAGGTATTGTACTGGCCACAACAGATTTTTTTTGTATAAATAATTTCTTTTATTTGTAATATTCGTAATTTTATTGAACTTCATTCTTCTTCGGTACGCCTATGGATTTTATAACTTCCCCATTACCGCAGTGATAATGTGAATTGCCCCAACTCGCCAAGTTACATCGTATGGACAGTACTGTCTATTGCTCTACTGACTAGAACAATAGGCGCTCACTTATCTGTATCCTTTTAATCCGAATATTTCAGCAATCCGAACTGCTCGGTCGGGATTTTTACTCCTCCAAAGTACTGAAGACAGAATGTGTGTGTGTGTGTGTGTGTGAGAGAGAGAGAGACAAGGAAGTAAGAATTTTGAGAAGATCTAAGCTTTAAAAACCCCATTTTTTTAAATCATAGATATTATCTGTTTATTCACATGTACATATATTTAAATAAACATTCATTTTTACCTCTCGCTAAGAGAGGTATTGCATTCATGCTAAAAATCACATATCCATATTTTATTGAATAAGCACGTTTTAAGGTCCCTACAATCCGATTTTAACATTTTTACGATGATGTCTGTGTGTGTGTGTGTGTGTGTGGATGTATGTGTGTGTGTGTGTGTGTATGTATGTAGGATGTTGGAAGGACGATTACTCAAAAACTATAAGACTTAAAAATTGTTTAATTACGTATTTTCCAATCGGACATTCATGGGAAGATCTGAAAAGGTTTTGGTAACAATTGGACAACCGGAAGTAGAAGATTCTTGAAAAAAAATCTTCTAAATAATATTTTTTGAAAATTTTTCTTGGTAATAATAAAGAAAATTAAATTCTCTATCTGATACATTTAAATATTTTATTATATATTCTATGGATTTAGAGATAAAAGAAATATAATAAATAAAATAACGTTATAATAAATTTTACAGCCGAAAGGATGCCATGGAAAATAGTTGACCAGTTGAACTGTTTGTAACTGACAGATAAATGTCAGTGTCAGAAATTCATAGATATTACTAAAGAGTTTTTCTGGGAAGTACATATACATTATATTATTTCTTAATGTATTAGTAGTTAAATATTTAAGATTATAGGTCTATTACATATATCCTTCAAAAATACAGTCAATCCTGACAATGAATTGGAAACATTTCGAAAAATTAGAAGAGGACAAAATTTCTTCATATAATGAATTTAAAATTAAACAATCTAAATATAAGGAATAGATATATGTAAGTACAATTTTTGGTGTAGAATGTAGGTATACAAGAAATGTTAAATACAATAGGGCGCCTTGACAAGCAGATATGGGGACTCATGTCAGAATGATAGCTAGTAATTATGTATATAGATGTATCATAATTTCTCATTCTAAATTTAGTGATTTTCCAATTCCATATGGTTTATTTTCCTCGACAAGTAAATTCCACACTCCTGGTGACAAATTAACTATGTGTATTTAGAAAATCTTGAAATTCTGAATGAAACATACTGACAAATTATCATTCTGAAACAGGTCCCCACATCTGCTTGTCAAGGCCAACAATGTAACATGACTGTTCGCGCCCTATACTTATGTAACCCAAAAAGGAAGTGGCGAGAGGTATTGTGCTGGCCACAACAGATTTTTTCAGCTGTATTTTTAAATTTATCTCTATAATCCGAACTCTTCGTTAATCCAAACACCCCCCTGCATTAATTAGTTCGGATTAGTGAGACTTCACTGTATAATCAATATTGATAGTGCAGAATGTCAAGTTCACAGAAAGCTACCTACTTTAGATATTATAATACTGAAAATTCGTTAGTAATTTTCAAGTATTCATTTCCAAAAGTACGAAAAGCTGACATTGTTGTTCTTGCATTAACACACAGAAGTTAGAAGTCATAAATATTTTTTTTGATAATTTACTTGGTAAAAAAATAGTTTGAAAGAAATATCAGGTATGTATACTGACAAGAATTAATGGTATACATAAATTTAGAATTTGTATTATACTGTTGTTTTTCTAGTGTTTAATAATAATATAAAGGCATATTGACCGTAATAAATTATCAGAAAAGAATTAAAGAAGAAGACAAGATTAAATTTAGAAAAACATCCAAAATAAAAACTCTTTCGCTCTTCACTGTCAGCAATGTTACTGTTATGTGGAGATGGACAAGGAAATTGAAACAATGGACTAAAAGTATTCAACTTAATGTAGCTGACAAATTCACTAAAAACCTTTAACCATTTCAAGCACACACTCACTTCGGGCATTGCCAATTTCTCTAATAGCCACGGGTTGAAACAATCGTCAGGAGTAGCAAACAAAGACACCAATCTTCGGCATTGGAGAAAGAGCGGAAACAACAAGGACGGAAGCAGCCCCAAAAACTTGCCGTTGGGGTAGGTAAGCACCAGTGGGTAGTTCGAGGGTGGGAGAATGACGCATGAAGAGAGAAGAGGAGAGACACTATGACGTAGCCGGCTCAGAGTCGCGGGAGTTTTCCTGGCTAGTCGCAGTCGCTCTTCATCCGCGGAGCGGTAAACATGTGAAATATGAAACCGGCTTCGGGAGCTGTCAAATGATACACACGTGATCGTGATGATTACGTCCATATTTTAATTAGTTTTAAAATAAGCTTGCTACTAATCTGCTTCATAGTTAATGCGATATACGTAAACTAAGCTATACGTCATTCACAGATAAATACAAATAATTTTAGACTTTAAGAAAATTGGTAAAAGCCTTCTCTGATATTCCCCGCAGTGAATAAATAAAATAGAGTGTATGTCGTGCGAATTTTTCAAAATGCCGTGGATAAAATCTTGCCTGTGTCACCAGGAGAAGAAAAAACCCCCCAGCATAAGCCCGCCAATTCATCTTTTATTAAAGGTAAGTTACTCCAATTTCAAATGAAAAGAGCGACTTATAATGTAAATATGCCGGCTGGATTAATGTCACTTCAGGGAGTATTAAAAGGTATTAAATATGCCACGATGTTTCGAGTCTTAATCTTCTGAATTAATAAAAAGTATAAGATTTGGTATTTAATTTTCCGTGTATTTGCTCTTTTATTTGGTATTAAATTTCGTTGTCCTGCAATACTTTTTAATTTTCTTCTGTGAGTTTATGTAAATACTGGAAAAAATTGAAGACAATATTTACATATTCATATACTTCTGGAATTTTGAATTAAAATGTAAATAAATTTGAATTATAAATAACAGTGTCAAACTGTATATAAAATTAAATTAATCATCTACATTTTCAAACAATATGAAGCTGCATAACATGTAATTGTTATTGATATAACAATGTAAATTTCAGAAACAGGGTCAGTTTTCACAACGGTTCCCTGAATGACAATCAATTTTTCATTCTTATCGATAGAACTCCAGTGACATTCAAAGACAATTCTATTTTCGTTACACAATAAAACTTTTCCCAATATATGTAACTATATTAATTTCTAGTTCGGAAGTTCCATTTCCTGAACAAAATTAAATGACAGATTTTTGCAGCTGAATGAAAATTGACAAGCGCGCTGTCGCATTCTCATCAAATTTTGATATATTTTCACAAAAATAAACGCAATTTTGGCAACGAAAAAAACGAAAATACTTATAAAAATTTCATCTGAATGTCAAGAGTTTATTTCAGTCTCAAAATGTTTTTATAGAGATCATTTGTTTTGTCCTCCTATTTTCAATTGTTTTTATTTTTAGAAAATACTATTGGTTGACTGAACTTCAGGTTACTTAACGCGTTATTTTAGATTTAGTGTTTTTAATTTTATTCCTTGAATAGATAGTATTAGTTAAAAATAGAATTTTGATCGTCTCTTAACTAATCTGTAACAATTTTTTTTTGTATATATTTAAAAAATTGGAACAAATCTATATTTTACTATTATTAATTTTAGACTAAAGTTTAAATTTTAAAGTTTAAGGTGAAATTAAATGCAACTTTTTATGTGAAAAGGTCCTGAATTCTATTGCAGGTTGTTGAGTTTTTTTATGGAATAATATATTTAACTATATGTATAGTTTTATATGTTTTTGAAAGTAATTTGAATTAATTTTACAGCGATAACAAATATTTGTATTTTCATCAGAAATTAATCTTACTATTTTTAAATTATGAAACTTTAACACAGCAGTTTGCCATGTTTTTATCTTCTTTGAAGAAATATTTTAACGTTTACTTCATACTTGTATCATTATTCTTTATTTCTAAAAAATCATTATAGTAAAATAAAATTAAACGAAAATATAAATAATTTTTTTCTTAACCCTGACCAAAATAATAAAAAATAAATAATAGATCAAGAAAAAATCAAAATATATAAGTATGCAATAGTATATTACATCGTAGGTGGGATATGTTTCATTACAGTCGAGGGCTTATTTATATGAAATACAGCGCGAGGCTGTAATGAAACTCCCACCGAGGTATGTATACTATTTTATTCACAATCATCCTCTTTTTAAATCAATAATTTTCAGAATAAATCATTGAGGTATAACCTTTAATTTTGTTAATATTTTTTATTTTTTGACAGCTCTATTAAAATATGTTTAGCCTACTTTATTATAGGAATCTATGACAATGTTGTTAGGCAACCCCTATATAAATATTTCCAACCCATGAGGTAAAGTGAAATCTGTTATCTTCCCAAGAGATTGTCATTGCAGTTTTGAATGACTTATTTTTCAACCTCTAAAAAATTAGAAATCGACATATTATTACTATAAATAAATAATTTTGCTTGCTATGTGTATGTTTATGATTAATTTTTATAATGCTTATTGATTATTATGTTCAACAAACTATAGAAATATAAATAACTTCGGTGTTATTTTAAAATAATAAAAGCTGACCGAGTACTATCCTCTAAATAATAATCAGAAACGAAGTGAATGCCAAATATTTTACGCCTGTTTAGATTACAAAAAAATATATATATTTTTTTCATATTTAATATTTTATTTGCTGTAAATTACGTCCTAAATTTAAATTTTTACATTTTAAATTTTTACCCCAACCCAACTCTTTCAGGATAAAAGTCTCGAAAAAAGTTTATATACTAAGATCACTAAATTTAAATATTGAAAACAGTTAAAACTGACAGAAAAGTTGAATTTCTTATTGGCGGACCATTTCCTATTGGTACATTCTTTTTAAATCTATGTTTCAGATTTAAGTAATAAATACAGGAGAGTCCTGTATTTATCTATATATCTCTCTATATACCTATCCTATACTTCTTCAAAAAAGGTAATTAATTATATAGTAGATCGATGGTATCAGTTTACTCGTATTTACATCCTTAACGTTGTATCTTAACTTGTTTATAAGTATGAAATATTCCCATTGTAAGTTGGATAATTTATAATTATAAATATATTTAATGAATGATCAAAGATACCCAAAAATAATACTCACCAGATTGATGAATCTTGATGTTTCAATAGGCAACAAAATCGATTACAACTGGTTTTCATTTTTAAAACATATATTAGCTAAATTTCATGCCATTTCATTACCAAATATCCAAACAATTAATAAGCCGAAAATTAACGAGGTATTAAAAACTATAAAATCGAACCTTTTAGAGAATGACATACAATCTCTCAATTATAGTAGGTATAATTTACATTATAAATTAATTAAAACAAATTATAATTTAGAGCCATATTTAACAAATAAAATGACTATACAGAAAGCAAGGATTATTGCCAATCTTAGGTTTTCATGTAAACAGTACATCGCTTTTTACGTTAATAATACTCGACATTGCTGGGATCCTACGTCGCTGTGCTCTATATGTAATCTAAATAATCCGGAAAACTTACAACATTTTTTTGTTGATTGCCCGATATACAAACCTTATAGAGACTTTTACATTGCGCAATATTTCCCCAAAGAAAATGTTTTTTTTCATACTTTACTAGAAAATCTTAATCAAGAAAAAGTAAATAACCTAGTATATTATGTTACAAAATGTTTGGCCATAAGAAGCTTCGCCTTAAATGAATAGCAGCTTACTTTATTTTTGTATTCTTTCTGTTAATAATATAAATATATGTATTTTTTGTAAAACTTTTATAATGTAAATTGCTGCTACTTAATCATATAGTAAAAGTTCTATTTAATCTTTTTGATTGTATAGCGTTAAATTTGTTCAAGGTATCATTTTCTGTTATATTGAATATGTATTATGTAATTTCCCTAAACCAGTATGATTTATAATTTGTAATTACCGTTACACAACCATATTGAATAAGTTGTACTTAACTTTATGTCAATAAACATTTATTATTATTATTATTATTATTTATAATTGTATGTATCACATGTTATATCATATAAAATTCACCGAAGGTTAAGTTTATTATAGTAAAAAAGCAAGCTTGACAATAATAGTTAAAAGTGAAACACATCAATTTAAAAAAATACAAATACATATTTTTTTATAAACAGAAATTATTACACACGCCATAGAATAGACTGGTACGTGAAGTATGCTTTAGTTTCTACATTATTAACTGCATACGGTATATTAATTACATTATTGTAAATTATTTTCAATTTTATCATATTACTATGCTAATTTTTATCTTGTCTGCCAAGTTTTACTAGGAACGCGAACATCTGGGCCTTTGCTACTACTCGTCTTCCCCTCGGAGATTATGAATGTCAAAACTTAATAGATTGCGATAGAGAAATGTGCCTTACCACACAGAAATTAATGATAGATGATAGAATGATAGAAATATCTTGATCTAGCATTGTTTGATACTCCATCACTTATGCTAGTATATATTATAAAAAAACCATAACATTCAATAAGTATTTTATGCAAATTCAAATTGTAGAATTTATTTTTTATTTATACTTGTAAACTGAATATTATTTTTGAAAATGCAAAACGTGAATTTGTGATTGAGTTTTTGTAAGGGTTGTTAACTTTGAAATGAAATATTATGATAATTAAATTCAAATCTACAACAATGTTTATCTACTGCTTGTATAGATTGTATAATCAAATTATTCCCGATATCAATAATTTATATCAATTTTACTGCAAGCATTTCTGATTAAATGTGAATTAATATAGTCACTCATATATTGCAGCAATAAATAACTTCATTCAATTTCAATTAAATTAATTGCAAATGCAATGTAAGCGCGATAATATTACATTCTCTGCAAAAATACATAGTTACTTGTTGCATATAAGCGATATTGATTTTGCACAGCAGTAATATAAATTACTAAATTTAATATTACTTTCACGCCTTCTACCAATAACTGTAACAATAAATTTCAACTAAGCTCAAATAGTATAAATTACGCTTATGCTGTATCAGGCCAAAACTATAAATTTATTCTGAATTTAAGATGCGAAATTGCAATTTAAATTTTAATTTACTTCACTTTATTCCTGGAAATGTATCGGTAAGTCTGGCTTGGAGATTGTTATGAAAGGCGGCATTTAATGCAAAATCAATTTAGAAACAATAATGTACGTCCACTATCGGACATAAATAGAGCGACTCCGTAAGAACTTTAAAAAAATTAACTCGAATAACAATTTATGACAGAAATTTAATTTAGACAAAAAAAACATTGTTACATATTTAATGCTTTAATAATTATTTATAATAAAGTGTATTCGTCGTGCCATCGAATTAAGTAAATTATCGATGATTTTGTGGTCATTTTAAATAATTGCTTAGAATTATTAATATTGTTTCTTGCAATATTTTTACCTCTCGGTAAGAAATGTATTGGATTCATGCTAAAAATCGCATATCCAGATTTTAATGATTAAGCACATTTTAAGGTCCCTACAATCCGATTTTATTGTTTTTACGATGATGTCTGTGTGTGTGTGTATGTGTGTGTGTGTGTGTGCGTGTGTGTGTGTGTGTGAGTGGATGTATGTGTGTGTGTGTATGTGTGTGTGTATGTATGTCGGATGGGAGAACGATTTTTCAAAAACTATAATACTTAATATCGGTTTAACTATGTATTTCTCAATCGGACATTACTGAGAAGAGCTGAAAAGATGTTGGTAATACTTGGACAACCGGAAGTAATAGATTCTTAAAAAAAATCCAAATATTATTTTTTGATAAATTATGTTCTTGCTAGTAAAAGAAGAGTAAATTCTCTATCTGATACAAATATTTTAGTTATTATGGATTTAGAGAAAAAGAAATATAAGGTATATAATAATCTGTTGTAATAAATCTCACAGCACAAACAATGTCATGGAAACCAATTGAAAAATGAAAAAGTTTGTAACTGACTGATAAATGTCAGTGTCAAAAATCCAGTGACATTACCGAAGAATTTTTATGGGAAGTACATGCATTATATTATTTCTTATTGTATTAATAGTTAAATATTTAAAATTATAGGTATAGTACATATACCCTTCAAAAATACTGTCACACCCGACAATGAATTGGAAACATTTCAAAAAATTAGATTAGGACAAAATTTCTTCATAGTATAAATTTAAAATAAAAAAATCTAAATATAAAGAATAGATGTAAGTAGAATTTTTGGTGTAGAGTGTAGATATACAAGAAATGTTAAATACAATAGGGCGCGAGCAGTCATGTGACGTTGTTGGCCTTGACCAGCAGATATGAGGGACCGTGACAGAATGATAGCTATAGTAATTTTGTACATAGATGTCAAATATCATAAGTTTTCATTCTAAATTTCGTGATTTTCTAATTCCATGTGGTTTATTTTCCTCGACAAATAAATTTCACACTCCTGGTGACAAATTAACTACTTGAATTTAGAAAATCTTGAAATTTTTGATGAAAAATTCCGACATTTGACATCTATGTACATAATTACTAATTGTCGTTCACGGGCCCCCATATATGTTTGTCAAGGCCAACAATATCACATGACTGCTCGCGCCTTATACTTATGTAACCTAAAACGGAAGTGGCGAGAGTTATTGTGCTGGCCACAACAGATTTTTGTCAATGGTTTTCAACAGAATTTCAATTGTATTAAAGATCAGGTCCTGCGAAGTCTATTATGTTCGATACTGTATATACGTGTCAATAATACTACTACGTCAAAATAAGAACACTATACCCTATTTGAAGTCTAGAGGGCATCAAATACTCGTAAAGTACATATTTTGAATGAAAATATGGCCATAAATATTTTTGAAAAATTAACTCTGTTTTTTCCAAAAAAAATTCCAGGATAAATACATAAAAATAGTAAACATATGTAGGCAACTAACAAAAAACTTTTGATATCTGCTAAATTTGATAAGAAATTACAATAAATATTGCCATTACTTACATTAATACATATATATATGAAAATTATAGATATTTTTCTTAAACTTTAGTTTTTTAATTAGGATGAAAAAATTAGAATATTTCTGGTAGAACCTCTTGTATGGTTACTGTCTCTTATGCTGTTATGTTTATACAGAGAAAATAAATCCTTTTGTGCTTTTCAACAATCATTTGTTGTCGAATTATTTTCTTTGTTGTTATTTCTGAAGCGAACAAAACAGTTATTAAATAAATAATTGTAAGATTATTGTATTGTTAAAGCGGTTCCAAGACATTCAATGATTTTGCACAGTAATTGATACTGACTGAACAATATTATTATAATTGTTTGAAGGACATACGAGTATTGAACGTTTGTCATTAAGCATTTTTGAAATATTTAGCATAAAAATTATTAAACAATATTACTGCACAATATTATTAAATTTCTTGGGAGGGACTGCCTAAATTTAAAAATTAAAATTTGCTGCTAAGAGTTCTTACTGATATTTTATTACATATCTTGCGTTCAAATTATCTTCTCGTAGTTCAAAAATTTACAACTTTATAGAGATCTCAGTGACACTGCGGATACAATTTGTAACCCTACGAGAGACATTCGTTGACAGTAAAGTCAATTGGTTCATACGTAAAGTTAGCAAGAATTTTTTTTAGTTGCAAAATTGTAAGTATTAATTCTTGTATATTATATTGTAATTTGATCTATTCTCTTTACAAAAAGTGCTCGTAACAGGACTGTCAGAATTAGCCGATTTGTCTATTAGATGAGCCAGGATTTTTTAAATTTTGCTGTTGATGTTGTTGGCAAATTTAGTGTCGGTATTGCGCTGTTTATTAGAAATTTGCGATTACTGGTTATTGCTTCTATAAATAATTGGCAGATAAAAACTTTACACTTAAATTTTTATTAATTGTCAAATATTTTGTTTTGCAAAAAAATTGTACACACTTCTAGATTTAGAACAGATTTCTTGGTCAAAATGTAAGGAGAATACTTTCATGGAAGGGTTCACTTTTCAAATTTTGAATACGTTTATTACACTTTTTTCTTATTGCCCAATTCGTATTTGTTAAAATTATTTTTGAATCGTACTTTAGAATTATCTTGGAAATCGAAAAAAGTGTAAATTTGAATTACATTTTTTCAATATGAATTTCACATCGGTACACAAAAATATGAATTGGACATATTGCAAAAGAAATATAGATGCAAAAGAATAAAAGAAATAATATGACAAAAGATACGATAACCGTACAAAAAGTATAGTTTTAAAAAGACTGTTTGGTATGTATTAAACTGATATATTAATGAAACAAGAAAATATGAAAATACAGCACTAGAACTTAAAATAAAACAAGAATAATGAATAAAATGCAGTTATACATTCGTTGTAAACATAGGATATAAAGGGAGAAAATAATTCCTGGGTGTTCAGTCAAATAATCTTTATTTTCGGCCTCGAACGGTTTTGGAACCAACTATGCCTTCATCAGGAGATAAATGTATTATTATAATAAATAATTAATAAAAGTATTGATGTCAATATATAATATTTTCTAGATTTTTTTTTGAAAAAAATATAAACATTTGCACCCTACGGAAACAGTAACTTGTAGATTTCCGAAAGACAAATTTATAAATTACCGCCAATATTTAAGTAAGATTTATCTTCTTTTTGTTAATATTAATATCTGTAGTATAACTATAAGCAAAAGTTTTACATTATATTTTAAAACTGTAACGGTCGAATTCATCATTAATCCGTTGATTAATAATCAGTTGATTAAGGAATCAAGCTCATCTGTAGATCAATGTATGTTCTAATTCACCAACTTGATTTCAGAATAAAGGAATCATGATCAACAGATTCACAGTTTTGTTTTGCTTTTTGACAGATAATGTAACTGTCATATAATTTTATTCGTGGCAATTATTGTACTTTCCGTTTAAAAATTCAGTGTTTTCAAATATACTGAAAATGAAAGATATAAAAGTATATTTGAAAATAATAAAACCAATACGGTTTTCAATAAAGATAAAGAAGAAGCATGAGACAAAGTTACAAATGAGTACAACAGCCAGAATCCTGACAGCTATAAATGTTAAAATTAGGTTTCAAAGATGTGATCAGTTCTTGATCCATGAAATATGATGAATCAGTTGATCAATGAATTTGATCAGTAGATTAACTTGATTTTTAATGGTGAATTGGATTGATTCAGAATCAACGTTGGTCTGTGAATGAAGTGTTTTTAATTTATTTTTTATTTTTACTGTATTTTAAAATTTGTATAAATTTAGTTAATGTTTGCAGTGTCTGTTTTTAAGTTTACATTGTTTTTATCATTATTTACATATATGTAATATTTCCAGGGTTAATCTCTTGTGTAAATTGTGTTGATTTTCAAATATTTTGACATTATCAGATTTAAAATTGTGTCCAAAAGATTCCACATTTCCCACTAAAGTACATCACCAGTACTATTCTACTATTAGTGTTAATTTTATTTTTATTTATGCTATTGCAATTTCTTCTGTGTTCATCCTTTTATTCTTGTTTTCAAATAGCGTAAGTGATTACTTGTTATTTTTATATTATTTGTTAATTTTGAATATTTTAACAGCTACTGATGAAGACATAATTGGTGCCGAAACCGGTCGAGGCCGAAAATATAGATTATTTGACTGAACATCCAGGAATTATTTTCTACCCTTCAGTCAAGAAGCATTCGCAATTATAGGATATAAACTCCGAATGTCTCTGACAGGATTTCTGAAATAATTTTAATAAAATTCGCCACCAGAGTGCACATTGCTGGGCTGTAAATTCCCATAGAAAGTTGTTTGTTGATGTTGAGTAATCTTACTCTCTTATAAAAAAGGTTGTTAAGACCTCTGGCAAGTTGACATGTTGTGTAGTCTTAATTTCTCTTTATTCTTTTTATAAAGTTTCCCGTAAAATTTACTACTATAGATGAAAACATTGTTCTTGAAATACATACGTATTTGGTTTTTATTTTCACTTAATTTTAAGGGTAAAACTAAGTTTATGGAACAGTGTCACCGACACGGTTCCTGTCCGGGCAGTGCGGTGAAATCGACAATTTTGTGTGACATATGTAACTTAAAAAACTGAAAAGTCACTAGATTTATTTCCTAAACAATCTAGTGGTAAATGTCGTAGCAAATAGTTTTAGTACGTATTCCTTGGTTTTAAGTTAAGTAAAAAGGTCATGGACACAGAACAAACCAATATAAGCGAAATAATTATAAGTGAGGTGACATAACATCCTTGTCAGATGATATTCTTGATAAATATTAGTATGGTAAACCTGCAAACTTCAAAAATGCGCATGCGTGAACAACTGCCGTTCCAACTGGACGGCTATAACGGCAAAAATAGAATCGAATTCTACTTTGACCTTCAACCGGCGATGACGGCAACAAGGGCGCCACCCGGAAGTTTCCACCAACCCGTTCCGTTGAAACGGAATATCTGTTGTGGCCAGCACAATACCTTCCGTCAATCCTGTGTATTATGTATAAATTACATACATAAATTTTCTTGCAAAAGATTCTAAATTTCCAGTAAAATTATTTCATAAACAAACTATTCAAATTGCACTTGACACTAACATCTACTTCTTCGTCTTCTTTAGCTTTCTCCATTCGTTAGGGGTCGCTATTTTTTATTTTCTTCTTCCACACATTTCTGTTTTACGTGTCGTTCTCATTCAGTTCCTTTTCTCTCAAGTCTTCCGCAATACAGTCCTTCCATCTTATCTTTGGTCTTCCTCTGTTTCTTCAACCTTCTATTACTAAGCTATTCATTCTTCATCCAATATATTCTTCATTTCTCCTCATGATATTTTCAAACTAGTGTAATCATCTCGCTTGTATCTTTCTAGAAACTTGTAACACTAGAGTTATTTCCTTACCTATCTTTCTGTGTCTTCCCAACATCTACTTCCACATCCTCATCGCTGCCACATTAATTTACTTTTTCTTGATACTGACACCTGTCAATTTGAATTATATGATTATATAAGCAGTTTCCATGTTTAGCATAGCTGGCTGATTTATAAAATTTAATTTCTTTAAAATTCTTTAACTCTATATCTATTGAATATGAAGTATAAAATGCAATCAAATCGTATAGAAAATAATATATTCTTTATGTTCTAATAACGTTAAATGTCAATAAATAAAATTTAACAGTTAAATCTGCAAATGAGGCTACTTCCGGTTCACCAATTATAACCAAAATCTAATCAGTTGTTCTTCTGATGTAGACTTCAGGATACGAAAATAATATAATTTTTGGAATCGTGGTATTGAAGTTATGCGATCCGAAACTTTCGTCACACACACACAGACACAGACACACACACACACACACACACACACACACACACACACACACACACACACACACACATACATACAGACATCATCGTAAAAATGGTAAAATTGTATTATAGGGACCCTAAAACATGCTTATTCACTAAAAACTCATCATTGAATTTTTTGACCAAAGACAATACCTTCCTTATCTAAAGGTGACGGAAGGTAAAAAGAAAATAATGTATGTATTAAGTTACAAAAGTGTCTTTATAATGGTTGTGGTGAGCTTCTTATCCTTTAAAATGTCTTTTACGGTATGATGCGTGTTGCGTACGCAATTTTATGTTACATAAAAACACGGTGAATATTTAATGAAATGGAACAAAGAAAAAGTAAGATTACAATTGAAAACAACAAAAAATATCCAACATCTCTCATTAATAGTCTATTAAAATACGATTTTTTAAGATTAGTTATGTAGTGAATTTTTCATCCAATTTTTTTCAATTGATGGCAAACAATTTTACTTTATTTCATGTTGGGCTATATTACTAAATAGTAAAAAAAAATAATGCACATTTCAATATTTGGAAGTAATATCAAAAACTATTTTTAAATCACATATTTTTTCATCATTTTCTTGTATCAGTTTACTAAAAACATCAAAAGACCATAAATAAATTCAATAAACCTCAAATATCAAAGCTATGAAATCATACGTATATGAGTATATGCAAACCGCAATACTTTTTACCATATGCCAAATAAAAAATCAAAGCAAGCTTCTGTTGAATCTCAATATACAGACGTCAATTTTTCAGAGAACGCAGTATGAAATTCGAACCTACGATGATCTCATTGACAGAATGATCCATCTAGCAACCTACACAAACAAACAAGCGACAAGAGACGAAGACGATCTTTGACGAGTACGCAATGTCGCCAAGGCATCCTCACAAATTCTAACATCGTGTTCTCGACTTTGAGAGCTCGACCACTTTGAAATTTCAATTAGGTACTCGTACGGAAAGACTTCTTAGTTTGTTCAATAGTTCTACTAACTATTTGAGTTCTTTACATAGGGTTGGGCGACGTACTTTGCTTAGGTACATTCCTTTTACACCTTTCAAGAGAGGTAGAATGTTTTTGCAGAAGTAGCAAAAGTGTTTTTTTTATGTACTTTGTACAGCTAAAACCACGTTGCAAATTTCTTAAAATTTGTACTTATTTAAATACACTTTTTGACCCTTTTTAAGAACCATATTGTAATGTACATAATGATGTTTGCATTATTTATGCAAGGTGGTTATGCACACTCACAGTATTCGCGGGACTGAGTAATTCAAATTTTCAAAAAGTGTCTTTTTTCACGGCAGTTTTTAGAGCCAGTTAGGCGACGTATGGTATATGATACGTTCGTAACAGTCATTACCTAAACCTGTGAATAAAAGTAGCTTTCACACATAACTTAATCTACTACAACCCAGTCTAACTTTAATTGTATAATACGTGAAAACCTTTTCTAACATTTGCTTTTGGTTCCCGTTAAAAACAAAAAAAAATACCTTTATTGGTGTAGATTTTTTGTGTAAATCGTATTTTATTGTAAAAATTATTACAATTTAATGCACTTTTTTGTACCTTTCTACTTTATTGTTAAAATTAGCCTTTTTATATTAATTATTTGATTTTGTACAAATCCATCTTTTTATTTTACAAACTATTCTAATATTTTACGTAATACACTTTAGCCATTTTATTTTTCTAACATAGTCATTTGCCTGTACTTGGATAATACAAAATTAAAATAATACTGATACGGATTTTTATCAGGTATTAAAATGATGTATTTGTGTAATTTTGTTTGAACTCTAGGTTATTCAATTCATATAATATAGCATCTTAGGTATTTAATTTTATCGCGAAACTATTTATTAATTATTAATAAATTAATTCTTGGTTTGAGCAGATTAAAATTCCCTCCGGCAAATACAATAAATTGCAACTTCTTTGCAAAAACTGTATGTTACGAAGACAAACTTACATAATTAAAATAACCTCATATTTAGAAATAACAATACATATTCTTAACTTATAAATAATAATTTAATTAACAAATATATTATTGATGTATATTTCAATTATCATATATTTTTAAATTAAAAATAACTCGCTAATATTTTTTTAGTTAATTGAAAATCGAGTGGAAAATATAGAAACAACGATTTTTATTTATAATATAATTTTATACGTACATATAGCCTGGTTATAGATACAGATTGCACTGACTTGACTTTATAATCTGCGATTTTTACCTGCCTAAACAGCCTAACTAAAGAATGACATTACCTGTTAGTAAGGGGTATATTTAAAAGAATTTTATTCATTTCTGAATTAAACTATACATATATAATAATTAAAAACTCATATTCTACTTAGTCTAGTATGCTGTACCGTAAGATTTCATATATAAATAAACAGCCAAACATCGGCTTTTGCAGGCGTTGTTTAATAGTGTCGGTCAGCTGTCAGTATTGAAGGTATTCAAACAGCGAAAATGTGGAGATCTTGGTGTGAAGCTAGGTAAGATAAAGATTTTAGAAATACGCGAATTCATTTTATGTTTATTGTATATTTTCAATATTTTCTGTACTAAACTTTTACCTGCTTAAATTAGGGGATGATCCTGTGATAATGACACTATAGGGTGTTTCAGAACTAGTGTAACAAACTTTAACAGCTTATTCCTGAGGTCATTTTGAGCCAAAAATGTCATATGAACATAGGTCTTATTCCTTCTAGTTACCAAAATACAAGAGGTTGAAGTTCTATAAATAACACGAAATTTTCTAATTTTTGTAATCAAGGTACTTTCGGAAAACAAGAGTTATTATTGAAAAGTCATACCTTATTTGTATTAATTAATTAATTGTCTGAATTAAAAATTGTTGTACTTTTGTACCTTGATTACAAAAATTAGAAAATTTCGTGTTATTTATAGAACTTCAACCTCTTGTATTTTGGTAACTAGAAGGAATAGGACCTATGTTCATATGATATTTTTGGCTCAAAATGACCTCAGAAAAGTTTGTTACACTAGTTCTGAAACACCGTTTATAAAGTGTATTTAAAAGTCAGTGCATTACAACTATAACCATACATACAGTGGCTCACAAAATTATTCGTACACTACTTTTATCAATAAAATGTAAAAAATCGGATTAAAAAAAATAGATTTGATTTGGGAGAGACTGAATAAAAATTATTTCTCAATTATTGTATTTGTCTCTATTTTTTTCAAATAATTTAATAAAAAATAATACATCCTTGAAAAGAGAAAAAAATGGCGGTCTATATTTTAGTAAAATAATTATACGTTGCTATTTAAAAAATAAAAATTGATAGTCGTATCATGTAAATCTGACGTTATATAACATATCTACATCTGCCATTAAATAGTATATTTAAAATAATAAAACTTTTGTATGAGCCATTTTCCTATTCTTATAATAAAAAGTCTGATGTGGCCAGCACAATACCTGTGTATTATGTACAAATTCCATACATAAATTTTCTTGCAAAAGATTATAAATTTTTGGTATTATGTGATTCCCTTTCTCGGCAACTGAATTCCATACTCCTGATAACAAACAAACCACATGAAATAAGAAAATTATGAAATTTTGATTGAAAAATTATAACACTTGTCAGTTATGGACATAATTAATTGCTGTCATTTTGACACGGGTCAAAGTCATGTTACTGCACGCGCCCTATACATAAATTTTCTTGCAAAAGATCCTATATTTCCAGTAAAGTTATTTCATTAACAAACTATGCAAATTGCAATTGACACTGACATCTTCTTCTTCTTCTTTAGTTTTTCCCATTCGTTAGGGGGTCGCTATTTTTTATTTTCTTCTTCCACTCATTTTTGTTTTGCGTGTCGTCCTCATTCAGTTCCTTTTCTCTCAAGTCTTCTACAATACAGTCTTTTTATCTTATATTTGGTCTTCCTATGTTTCTTCCACCTTCTATTAATATATTCATCTCTCCTCATGACATGTTCAAACCAATATGTAATCGTCTCTCTTGTATCTAGAAACTTCTAACACTAGAGTTACTTCCCTTATTCTTTCATTGATTTCATTTTATTGATACTGACATCTGTCAATTTGAATTACCTGAATATATTAGCAGTTTCCATGGTTAAGTTAGCATAGCTGGCTGAATTATGAAATTTATATAAAATTTATTATCGTTATTCTTCTTTAACTCTATATCTGTTGAATATCAAATATAAAATGCAATCAAATCGTATAGACAATAATATATTCTTTAAGTTATAATAACATTTAACTGATTTTTTCAAGAAAAACTGTTAAAATATTCAAATGAGGGTACTTCCGGTTGACCAATTATAACCAAAATCTAAACAGGTCTGCATATGGTTGTAAGAAAGAAGAATACGCAAGAATTGTAATTTTTGGAATTCTAGTATTGGAGATATCGTGCACGAAACGGCGTCCACACACACACACATACACACACACGCACACACGAACACACACACACACACACATACAGACATCATCGTAAAAATAGTAAAATCGTATTGTAAAGACCCTAAAACGTGCTAATTCAATGAAAACTCACCACCGAATTTTTTGACCAAAGACAATACCTTCCTTACCTAGAGGTGACGGAAGGTAAAAAGTTAAATATATCGGATATTTTGGTATATATAACAACTAAACGAGCTACCACAAATAATTTCTATAATATTAAAGATACAATAAAATAATGTATGACAAAACCAAGGGGGACATCAGATTAGATAAGATTTTTTTTTTAAATCCGTGGTTCTCATAAAAAATATATATCATCCCATTTAAAACAAATATACAACATTGTATTGTAACTTGAGAACCACTGGATAATTTCTTCTCTAAATGAATGTCGCCCTTGGTCTTTTATAATATTATCTTATAGTATTTTATTGTATCTTTAATAATATAGAAATTATTTGAGGTAGCTTGTTTAGCTGTTACACCCTGTATATGTAAATATGATACTTTCGAACCCAGGTAAAAGTGTGTGCATAAATGTTAATATGTATTCACAATTTATGTTTCAAATTTTAACTGAATTAAAATTTTCAAACCGCTTCGTTTGTATCAAATTTTATTTGTAAGTGCCAAATATTTTGTAACATTTACTTGGTATTATAAATTACTGTTCTATTGTTACGTAAAATACGCATATTCATTGTATGTACACAAGTTACTACCGGTGTTATTCACTAAATATGTCATTAATAATTCATTTGGTTTTTGGTTTTGATACTTCCGCATATTTTTTACAACCTACTCTTCTATTATATTTGTAATTATTCTTCTCAGAACATAAGACAGACATACCACTTGTTACGATAACATTTTCTTTTCTCTATTGATGTAGGTGTGCATCTTATAGACGACGAAACATACGTACCTATAAATTAAACAAAAAGGATACCGAGAAACGATGAAGTTTTACGACCTGTGACTATACCAATGGCATATGTATCTTACGAAAATATTATTCACAAATTTAATTTGCATTCGAGCTCTTGGAGTAATATTGAATGCATTGTTTGTAACAATATATTTATTCAGAATTTGCTTTCAAAGTGACACTTCATCAAGGTACTAAAATCTGGTTACTAAACCAACACTAATAAAGGCGATCAATAATCGAGATATTTTAACTTTAATAAAATTTGATAAAAAGCTTTCATTTCTACCACATTTGTCCTCTTTGACATCTAATGCTAACAGAATGCTCGGTTTCATAATTCGCAATACAAAATCTTTTACTGATATATCTACTATTTTTACTTTATATTTTAGCTTCGTTAGATCCAAGCTGGATTATTGTGCATTAATATGGTATCCAAATTATAATATACACATACAGTTAATTGAAAAGGTTTAGAGAAAATTTCTTAAATATGTATATTTTAAAATAATTATTATCCCGATCGTAATATATATCATATGAAATTTTACTAAAGATTTTTGGTTTCAATTCTCTCTCATCCAGGCGTATTCAAACTTCTCTAATATTTCCTTTCAATTTAATTCATAATAACATAGATGATCCTCTACTTTTATCATGTATTTGATTTCACGCAGACCTAATTTAACACACGCTCCTTATGTACTTTTTATTTATCTCAATCACGAACAAATTCGTTGCGTAAATCACCAATATACAATTCTTGTAAAATATATAATATTTATAATGGAACTTTAGATAGTTTTGATAAAAAAAAATCTGTTGTGGCCAGCACAATACCTTCCGTCAATCCTGTGTATAATGTACACATTCCATACATAAATTTTCTTGCAAAAGATTCTAAATTTTTGGTATTTTATGATTCCCTTTCTCGGCAACTGAATTCCATACTCCTGATAACAAACAAACCAAATGAAATAAGAAAATTATGAAATTTTGAATGAAAGATTATAATACTTGTCAGTTATGGAGATAATTAATTGCTGTCATTTTGACACGGGTCCCCATATCTGCTTGCCAAAGTCAGCAAAGTCATGTCACTGCACGCGCCCTACACATAAATTTTCTTGCAAAAGACCCTATATTTCCAGTAAAGTTATTTTATAAACAAACTATGCAAATTGCATTTGACACTGGCATCTTCTTCTACTTTATTTTTTCCCATTAGTTAGGGGTCGCTATTTTTTATTTTCTTCTTTTGTTTTGCGTGTCGTCCTCATTCAGTTCCTTTTCTCTCAAGTCTTCTGCAATACAGTCTTTTCATCTTATATTTGGTCTTCCTATATTTCTTCCACCTTCTATTAATATATTCATCTCTCCTCATGACATGTTCAAACCAATGTAATCGTCTCTCTTATATCTAGAAACTTCTAACACTAGAGTTACTTCCCTTATTCTTTCATTGATTTACATTTTATTGATACTGACATCTGTCAATTTGAATTACCTGAATATATTAGCAGTTTCCATGGTTAAGTTAGCATAGCTGGCTGAATTATAAAATTTATTATCTTTATAATTCTTTAACTCTATATCTGTTGAATATGAAATATAAAATGCAATCAAATCGTATAGAGAATAATATATTCTTTAAGTTATAATAACATTTAACTGAGTTTTTCAAGAAAAACTGTTAAAATCTTCAAATGAGGGTACTTCCGGTTGACCAATTATAACCAAAATCTAATCAAGTCTGCATATGGTTGTAAGGAAGAGGAATATGCAAGAAATGGAATTTTTGGAATTCTAGTATTGGAGATATCGTGCATGAAAGGCGGTCACATACAGACACACACATACACACATACACACACACACACGCACATACGAACACACACACACACACACATACAGACATCATCGTAAAAATAGTAAAATCGTATTGTAAAGACCCTAAAACGTGCTTATTCAATGAAAACTCACCACCGAATTTTTTGACCAAAGACAATACCTTCCTTACCTAGAGGTGACGGAAGGTAAAAACACATTTTTTTTTTAATTTGAAGTGTGTTATAATTTGTTACTTTAAATTGTTGTTCCTGTTGTGTTATTGGGCTTGCCCTGTAGGTCAGTGTATTTAATAAATAAAATAAATAAATAATGCAGGATCGCAACGCATATGTTAATTTTTGAGATTACAATAGCTACAATAGTTTTCCGTTGATATATCTTATAAAATTGGAGAGAATTTAAGAAAATGTACGTATTCCATGATAATTCATGTTTAACACAAGTTTTGATATTAATTGTTTAGCAGTGCTGTCTGTGGTTACTTATACTAAAAACGTTTATTAATAGAATATTATTCATAATAAGGGTCATTAATAAACTTATATTTTATTTACTCCCGGTAATTCATAAGGAACCAACAAACTAAACTATATAAAAATTATATACTGTAATAAAAGTAGATTAAAAATTATTACTATGGCTACATAATTCACAAACTACTACAATACTTTATCTTTAATTTTTATTAAAAAGATGCTAAATTTTTTTTTTGTCACTCTAAAATAGACACTTTACTTATTCGCGGAAATTAGTATACGATGTGCAAACTTTTGTTTCAGATAAAATATGTTTTTACCTCGTTTTTTATTTACTCGTACCATAAATAACTATTTTTTATAAATTTCATTTTATCAATATACGAATACATATACTACAGGACTTGTGTCATCTATCAAATTTTTGGGACAAAGTTGTTCGTTACGATTGTTGGGTCTACTAAAAGAAAATCTTTTCTTTTTGTATAAAATTTTCTAAATGCGCCTCTGCATAATTCATTTAGATTCCCGGCAACAGCATCTTCTGTGTGTGATTCGTTTTTTCCTTAGGCACTTTTTTCCGTTTCTTTTTTCATCCCCTTTTTTAATGTAGAGTGTATCTACGAAAAAATGCTTAGTGTTTTGCTTATTAAATCCGTGCTCTGAATATATTTACTTATTAAAATATCATATGTGCGTGTGGCTTTTTATGGATGCCTATTTTTTATTACTTACGTAGTTTGTGTTTCAATTCCGGTGTATTATAACGTAACATGAATTTTAAAATTTGGTGCCACATTATGTTCACTGTAATAATTTACATAAGATTACAAAAAATGCTTAGAAATTATCTACATAACGGTGTTAATAAAATGTTAACAAAAAAAAGTTAGTTTGTTTACAAGGGTACCTATTACTTGCGGTAAAAATAGTTTGAAGTATAAACACACTTAGGGCGTTCCACGTAGTGGTAGATGAGAATGACGAAGTTAATATTTAGAAATAAAACTAACAAAGAATGAATTGGTGTTGTCTTAAAAAGTTTGATGTAATAAAAAGAAGATTCTCTGAAGAATCACGTTGTAAAGTATGTGTATTATAGTAGATTTAGTTATTAGTTTGTTATTAGTTACGAATAAATATTTAAATTAGCGGCCACTGATTTCCATACACTTTATTTTTATTAATTAGTGGTTTTTGTAAAATAAATGGTCAGTATATATGAATATTTGGGACAGTATAAACATATCGCATTTTGTTAGTAAAATTTTATTTATTTAGTTTGCTTACACTAATCCACAAACGACCTGAAATAAAGTATTTCCAATAATACTCATAATTAGTTCGGAATCATCGTTGCTAGGGATGGGACGGATATCCGACGGTATACCACTAAATCCGACTGATGCAGCTTAGAAACCGGAACTACCGTTCCGGCCGGACTGAATTTATGATTAAGTAATATCTGGCCAAATTTTTAAAAAATGCACGATCGGGTTTTTTAAATGTTATTTACAAATTACTGATCAGTAAGTGATGCGAATCAGTTACCAATCAGAAGACGGAGGCGGTAAGTAAATAAAAACAATGATCAAAGCTTACTTTCAAAATGACAACAATTTTTTTTAAATATGTCAAAAAAAAATTCATATCTCATTTTTTAAAATTTTGTGCATCGATCGTGCAAAAGACGTAATAAGCGTTGCGGTCAGTAAGTGCTCTTACTGGTATTGGATGTATTGGAGAATTTAACTTCGTCTCGATATCCAAAATCATCCTCGACCGGTAAGAAGGACTTACAGACCTTAATACTTAAATAACTATTTAGAGTTTAGGGGGGAAAATACATAGACTTTTTTTCTAAAACAATACATATTATTATTTAATAATAATCATAAAGTACTTTTTACAAATTATGTTGCATAAAGCTATTTTCCAATCCACAAAGGTAAATGTTACAAAAATTGTAAACAATTATGTACCTTACGATTAGTTCAGAATTCTGCCGCTAGTAGCGTTTTCTTATTTTGGAAACCCAATACTTAGCCAACTTTGATCAAGGTCATAAATTGCCCATTATAAGAGTTGCATTGGTTTTTAATAGATTATTTTGATGATTCATAATTCATAAAAAATGAATTCTAGTTCACAATAAATCAATGATGATATGATAGGTAAAAATAGCAAGGATCGAAAATAAGTTAGAAAAACCATGATTCACTTGCAAGCATACAATAATTAAGTTAAATTGGAATTAATTTTATATGTTAGAGTTACCCTTGTGACCCATACAAATAAAAATCCCTAGTTGCTTTTACGCCGATAACCTTATCCGTATACAAGAATTTATGTTATCGGAAGACCATGACCCTTTTTCTTCTACATCTAAAGGGGAGCAATAAAATTATTTATTTATATTACAAACCGTTTCCTCTGTCCACATTCTTTAGAAAATACCATACTCGTATGATTACTCCTTTACTCAAGATTTTTATTATATTTACAGTACACTACCTTTGGATTAGCGGGTCTTTTGTTTTTACCAAGGCCCGTTACATTTTCCTCGCCGAATTTTCTCTCATATCAATTCATTTGCTTCGAGCAAGTTTTCGCAATTTTGTACAGTCCATTGCCCCACATAAACTTTCTTCGTTAGTCTCTTTTATCCCTCATTCCATAAAAAAGTATTAAATTTTATCAGAAAGCAAAAACTGTATGTAGCAAAATTGTTTTAAAAAATTTGATTGTATTAAAGTGTGCAGTAAAAGGATATTAGAAATCGAATTAAAAATTCTATTATTATCATTACCACCGGAAAAGTGTAATTTTAAGTGAGTAATAGGAAAAAAGAAATTAATATCCGCGGTTTTTACACAGTTAGCTACTTTTATAATTACAATACATTTCAAGTTGCCTCATTTCAGGAATAATTATGTTTACTGACTCACGAACTTGTATAACAGAAACCTGTCGCTTTGAACAATTTACGTAAATGTACTTTTACACTAAATTGTTGTTATTTGTCCATTATTGTAGGTACTGTCACTTATTTGAACATGAAGCCATTACATGGCAACAAAATATAAAGTAATTGTGACGGTATTGTTATTTTCTAGACACGACTTTTCAAGATTTATGTTTCCTCATTCAGAAATACAGACGACCTTCGCTATATGCGGAATCTCATATAAATACTGATGCAAACTTATATATCATCTTAAATTATCCCCAGATTACATATAATCCATTATAAAATATAAATACTTATCCCGCAAAAAAAAAATTTATTATATTGTTTGGAATGTAACGAAATGAAAAATAAAAATTCAATTTTACTATCTTCTAATTAATGTCGATTTTTTTTCTTTTTAAATATTTTTGATTCGTGGTTCAGTAATGATATATGCGAATTACAGTAATAATATTCTATTTTATTGAAATTAAGGAAAGGACGTATCAGGGATAATAATTGTGAAATAAAAAATTCCCAACTGATTGTAATAATTATGTATTTTACTCTCAGAATTAATTTTCTTCTTTTTTACTATTTTTAATTCATGGTTAAGTAATGAATTATGAGAATTAGTTTGATTTTTTTAAACAATTTGATCTTTTTATACAACTTTTAGCAAAGGATATATCAAGCATAGTAATCGTGAAATAAAAAATTCATAACTGATTGTAATCATCTAATCATTATTTATTATACTCTCAAAATTAATTTTCTTATTTCTTTCACTATTTTTGATTCATGGTTCAATAATGAAATATGCGAATTACAGTAATAATATTCAATTTTTTTAACAAATTTAAAGAAAGGACATACCAGGGATAGTAATCGTGAAATAAAAAAATTACTCGTTTATTTGATTTTAATCATTATTTATTTTACTCTCCAAATATCCGGGAAATATGTTTTTTAGAACTTTAATATGTTATTCAATGTTAAAATATGCAGCCTACTGAAATATTTATATTAATAGAATGCCATTCACAAAACACATTAGTCGAATTGCGTTGTCAGTAAAAAAAAATCATTCCATTATTTTGTTGCAGCATAGAAAATGAACATTTGCTTTCTTTCATATTAATTGATCAATATTATTTATAAGTATAAGTTTAACAAATGGTAATTAAAATTATTGGTTTTTGTTTTGTGTAGGTACTCGTAAGTTTAGTGTAACTATTCATATGTTCTGTTCGAAATTTTATGTACAAATAAATTTTAATTATCTCATGTTTCTTACATTAAATATGAACAAATGAATTTAAGTGGGAGTTAAAAAAATTATTTGACACTGAAGTGTTAGGATAAATTTAACAACTACTTCAAATCATTTTTAATTGATCTTATTTGCTTGAAATGAAAAATTAAATCTCTTTGTTAAAATCCATTACCCATTTCTCCCGGTGTGCATATACAATAATTTTTAGAAAATGTACGATAAATCATATCTTCGCCTCTAGGATTTATTACTCGAAGCCACAGCTATGGCTATTTTCATTTTACTAGTTTCCTGTGCTAATTTCTTCTATTCCGTAATGTTCATTGACAGCTATTTGTAGACGGAATGAAAATTAGAGAAATAAATTGATAAAATTTAATTAAAGTAATTTTATAAAACAAACATGCTAAATCCGCAATTTAAACTCCCAATTCGAGGATAGCCAAAATATTTCAACACAGTTTAATTTTACAGTCGGTTTAGCAGGCGAAACAAAAGACACTCATTTTAATTGCAAGCACAAGCCTTGTCTCAATTAAACTGAATCGGAATTTCTTATTTTCATCCATACCGTGAAAGTTCTATCTCTTGCTGAATGTCAAAGTTGGACGATTGTGTGTCTGTCTGTTTGACTCGAGTTGAGTGACGGAAAACGCTGCTTAAAAATTAGGTCAGCGTTTTAACTCCACAAGAACGTGTACGGCATTGTCAATTAACTGGAAGAATTACCGCGGTGTTTGTGGTCATTAAGATCTGTAGTTTGTACTCGTAAGATTACTGTGTCGCTATTAGTGATGATTGAATGTGATAATGTGCGTTGGCGACTACAAGACAAGCTGCGTTGTCAGATGGAAACTTTGCAATGACTGCACTGCAAATAGGGCGTTTAGTATCTACTGCGCTGCTAATGGACATTACTGACAAGGATCATTATCTTCTTTGTAACTACACTCGTGTTTCTCTAAAATTGGATCAAATGCTTTTTTTTGCAACATTGCTAACATTATGAAATGAGGTTTTGTTTAAATTGTAATATCATTATCTTGGACATGAAGTCGGTGAATACGTAATTTTTATCACTAATTTAGTTAGCATGATGTAATTAGAAACACGGTATTTTTACCTTCCGTCACCTTTAGATAAGAAAGCTATTGTCTTTGGTCAAAAAATTCAATGACGAGTTTTAAGTGAATAAGCATGTTTTAGGGTCCCTATAATACGATTTTACCAATTTTACAATGATGTCTGTATGTATGTGACAAAAGTTCCGGATCCCATAACTTCAATACCGCGATTCCAAAAAAAATTTTTTTTTTCGTATTCCTCAAGTTTACATCCAGAAGAACAAATGATTAGATTTTGGTTATAATTGGTGAACCAGAAGTAGCCTCATTTGAAGATTTAACAGTTAAATTTGATATATTGACATTTAACGTCATTATAACTTAAAGAATATATTATTCGCTATACGATTTGATTACATTTAATACTTCATATTCAATAGATACAGAGTCAAAGAATTTTAAAGAAATTAAATTTTATAATTCCGCCAGCTATGCTAAACATGGAAACTACTAATATATTCATATAATTCAAATTGACAGATGTCAGTATCAATAAAATGTAAATTAATGTGGCAGAGATGAGGATGTTGAAGTAGATGTTGGGGAAGACACGGAAAGATACGGTAAGAAAATAACTCTAGTGTTACAAGTTTCTAGAAAGATACAAGAAAGACGATTACATTGGTTTGAACATGTCATGAGGAGAAATGAAGAATTGTATTTGAACAAGAATGAGTAGTTTAGTAATAGGAGGTTGAAGAAACAAAGGAAGACCAAAGATAAGATGAAGGACTGTATTGCGGAAGACTTGAGAGAAAAAGAACTGAATGAGAACGACACGCAAAAATAGGGACCCCTAACGAATGGGAAAAGCTAAAGAGGAAGAAGATGTCAGTGTCAAGTGCAATTTGAATAGTTTGTTTATGAAATAATTTTACTGGAAATTTAGAATCTTTTGCAAGAAAAATTATGTATGGAATTTATACATTATTCACAGGATTGACGGAAGGTATTGTGCTGGCCACAACAGATGTTTTAAAATGATTTATTTTTTTTACAATTGACCCGGAGCAATGTGTACTGTTTTTCGTATATAGTTCCGTACGAGATTCTGTAGTATAATAACAAAAGTAAAATGTAATAATAAGTTGGATAATATACATAATAAAATGAAACATGGTTTAAGATCACTAGTAACAATTTCAGTAGTTTTAAGATAAGCTTCGTGTATTTAGTTAAACAGGGGGAATTCGCCAAGGGCTATGTGCTGTATATTAGGACGAAATATATATTCAATTACGAGTTCCTAGTGGCAGTGGAGAAATTTCGATATTATTTAGGGATATAAGCATAGGAATTCCTAATAACTTGTTAATGTCATTGGGTATTACTTGAGGAACGATTTGGTTACGATATATTGTCGAAAAACGGGAATTCCAAAGTTGTTGAAAATATAAGATATTTTTGGGAAATACATATATAGTGGGTGAAATACGACGTAGAGAATTTTGGAACATCAAAAACGTACAGTTAGCGAATAATGAATATTTAATCAATAAATATAAATTAATTATCCATTGTTTCAAAGACTTTGTTTTCTACACATATTCGGATTTTTTGTTTCGTAAAACAGGTTACATTATCAACTTTTTGAAAACATCTTTTCATAAAAAAAGTTGTAAATAGCATAGCAGAAAGTCTAATAGAAACATGTTAATTTTGGTGTATTTAATATTTTTTCTAAACGGGTAAAGGTACCTATATAATACAAATTCTAATAAATTTACATGCAAAATCTACAAATACGGCCTTTAAATTGAATTGACATTAATAACAAAGTATAAATTTAGTGAAGTAAAACAGTTATTCATTTTTACCTTCCGTCACCTATAGGTAAGGAAGGTATTGTCTTTAACTCAGTTAAATTTTATTATAACTTAAAGAATATATTATTCTCTATACGATTTGATTGCATTTTATATTTCATATTCAACAGATATAGAGTTAAAGAATTATAAAGATAATAAATTTTATAATTCAGCCAGCTATGCTAACTTAACCATGGAAACTGCTAATATATTCAGGTAATTCAAATTGACAGATGTCAGTATCAATAAATAGTAAATGTATGAAAGAGTAAGGGAAATAACTATAGTGTTGAACGTTTCTAGAAAGATATAAGAGAAAAGATTACATTGGTTTGAACATGTCGTGAGGAGAGATGAGTATATTGGAAGAATGAATAGCTTATAACAGAAGGTGGAAGAAACATAGAAAGGCCAAATATAAGATGAAAGAAGTGAAAACGAACTGAATGAGGACGACACCCAAAACAAAAATTAGTAGAAAAAGAAAATAAAAAATAGCGATCCCCTAACAGATGGAAAAACTAAAGAAGAATAAGATGTTAGTGTCAAGTGCAATTCGCATAGTTTTATTAAATAATTTAACTGTAAATATAGGATCTTTTATGTGTAGGGCGCGTGCAGTGACGTGACTTTACTGACTTTGGCAAGCAGATACGAATGTGGACTCGTGTCAAAATGACAGCTAATAATTACGTCCATAACTGACAAATGTCATAATTTTTCATTCAAAATTTCATGATTTTCTTATTTCATGTGGTTTATTTATTATCAGGGGTGTGAAATTCAGTTGCCGAGAAAAGGAAACATAAAATACCAAAAAATGAAATTTTGACTGAAAAATTTTGACGTGAGGATGACCCGCAAAACAGAAATGAATGGAAGAAGAAAATAAAAAATAGCGACCCCTAACGAATGGGAAAAGCTAAAGAAGAAGAAGATGTCAGTGTCAAGTGCCATTTGAATGAAATAATATTACTGGAAATTTATAATCTTTTGCAAGAAAATTTATGTATGGAATTTATACATAATACACAGGATTGACGGAAGGTATTGTGCTGGCCACAACAGATTTTCCGTTTCAACGGAAAACAAAACATTAGCAACAGGTAACTAAAGTGACACTTACAACATAAATAAACTAAATTTATATTGAAAGAGTAATGAAATTATTTATTTCGTAAATTACAAATGGACACTAGAACACCGGTATCGATAGAATATATAACAAATAATAAAATATCTGGTAGTAAGTTACAAATAATGAAAGTATAAATCATCTGACAGTGTTCAACAAAACTGGACATACAATCTTTGGCCCGTATTACGAACATACTTTTTTAAGCCATTGATATTAACTTTTACCTAACTATTATAATAGGAATATAAATCATAATTCTACATGTATAATTATGTATATTACACATTTGGACAATTAAACATACATTTTCTATTCATTAGAATATACCTAACAATTTAGTCGAATGGTTAGTGATAACCATTAACAATAGAAATCTATAAATTTTTAACAAATTGTAAATAATTCAACTATATAATTATAATAGTACAATATAACATGCACATTTATTAATTAAGTGAAATTTATCAACAAATTTCGATAAGTAATTATAAATTCTTTATTTACTATTTGGAGATATTTATGATTTCAAAATTTTTTATGTGGCATGGTTTTGACTATGTTATGTATACGAGGTCTGTCTAAGAAGAGTTCGGTCTTCAATTTTTCCGCGCAAAATAATGACGGTAGGGCGGCGCCGTTTTCCACAGTGGAAGGGGACATGCGTATGCCTGAACTATCAAGAAGTTTTCCGCCATCTCCGTAATGCAGTTCAACGCAAAAGACCAGACCTCTGGATGGCGAAAAACTGGCTGTTGCATCATGACAATACTCCAGCCCATTCATCGTACCTGATTTTGGCGAAAAATGGAATTCCAGTCGTTTGCCAAGCTCCCTACTTTCCAGACATGGCTCCTTGCGACTTCTGGTTGTTTCCGGTGGTCTACTGAAAGGATCCCTTTTTCAGAGTATAGAAGAGATAATGAGTAACACGACAGCGGAGCTGCAGACTTTTCCAAAAGAAGGCTTCCAGTCCACAGGTGTTTCCAGCAGTGGATCGGAGGCCTAAATAGTGGAGGTGCAAGGGGCCTACTGTGAAGAGGATTAGGGTTTCAACCCCATCATGTACGCAATAATTTTTCCAGCCGATGGCCTTTGTTATTTTTAATGATTGAATTAATGCAGGTACTGCTATCATAGGGTTGAAATACGGATTTTTTTTAAATTTGACTATGTTTTTACTGTTATTTATTAGTTTGTTTTTTCCTGGTAGAATGGAGAATGTAGGATAATAGATTAACATTTAGTTGATTTGTTTATGTGAGACAATTTTGTTTGTTAGTTATTTTTAGTGCCTTGTTTTGAACGATTTGCACTATTTTCATAGTGTTTTTCACTCAGGACTTCCATAAAGATTTAAGTACTTTGTTCTAGTTGTTATTGTGTCAATCATTAAATTTATACATATGAGGATGAAAATATACTACGATCGTTATTAATAATAGTACAGGTATGGTTCATCTGTGTGTTTATGTGCAACTACATACATGAAGATATGATATTTTGTATGATGAGAACAGACAGTTCATTTTTTTATCGATATTTCATTACGTTCCTTCAACAAAAGTCATTATGTATAAATTCCACTTCGGTAGTTCCATGGAGCACACCTAGGGTTTGTATTTGCTCGAAAACGTACGAACAAAATGGCTAATTTGCATACAAATGTAAATTTTCATGAGCTCATACCATAACCAGACCTATCAGAATTCACAAAATCATTTTACCTTATCTTTGTAGATACAATCCAAATGTGCGAGCATCATTTGCTACGTTTATGACATTGTAGACTTATACTAGTTCATAAACTATTATGCACCTGCAAACTACGAGTATACAGTGTCTCTTGCTAACTGAATGATAACTTACAAATAGGAAAATTATATTAGAGAAGTTGGAAGTGAACTAATTATTACTGCGAATATTGTTACTGTTATCAGTATAGAACAGGGTATAGTTAACACAAGGTTGTAATTACATTGTCATTATTCCTGCTTTGAATGCATAATTCATGATCTTTGAATCAGAACATTCAAATCCAAATCAATCATTATTGAGAATGGTTACATATCAATAGAAATGTTAATTTGAGAATAAAATTAACCATTTTATCGAATGCTTCATTTATAGTGTATCTGTATAGTATAACATAAATCGTGTTTTATATTATTACATTATATATTAAAAAAAGAAAACCGGCTTAACTCACAATAATGTAATATAATGAGAATATAATTGGTGCGGTATTTTAAAGCACTCTAATCTTAATATAACATAAACTAATAGTATATTCTAAAACTTGTGTGGAATAGTATTTCTGCCACTCGCGAAACCGTACAAACTTGTAGCTCGCGCGAAAATGATATATTTATTTATTTCACTATATTACATTGTATCTAAGTTTATAGTACGTCAAAACATAATAAACAAACATAAACATATTACAAAATTTGTTTCATATCAACATTCAGATATTCTTGAATATCGTAAAATGCATGTTTTACCAGAATTTTTTTTATAGTATTTTTGAAAGCTTTTTGATTCATTTCTTTTATTTTCTTGGGCAATTTATTATACAGATTCAAATTTAATGAACATTTAATGGACTTCTGTAGCCTGTAAGCAGGTTTGCGCAGTAAGTCTGCAGATCGAGTATTATAACTGTGGCAATCTCCATTTTTAGTGAAATTCAATTTAGATTTGTGTATTTCAAGTACAGAATTTATAATATATATAGATGGTAGAGTCAAAATACCCATATCTTTAAAACCTTGTTTACAATGGTCTCTATATTTAAGGCCTAACATGATTCGTATAGCTGTTTTTTGCATTCGAAAGATTTTTATTGCATTTGGAGAATTCCCCCACAGAACTGTCCCGTAAGATATTAGTGAGTGGAATAAAGAAAAATAACTAACTTTTAAAGTATTCATATTTATACATTAAGAGATGGTTCAAAATAAAACCTAGAATATTTACAGATTTCCCTTTATTGTAATTTGTCTTGTTTGATACAATTAATTTTTGCGTTTTGGCCTCATTTAACAATAAGTTATTTGCGGCAAACCATTCTTTCGCTCGATTCATATCGTTGTTACTATTTTGTAGTAAATTTTAAAAGTTATTATTTTCACTAATGAGGGTGGTATCATCTGCATACAAAATACTATTGCATGGCCGAACAAAGTCACCGAAATCATTTATATAAATAATAAAGAACCCAAAATAGAGCCTTGTGGAACTACATGCTCTATCTTTTTATTATCTGATGCTACAGCGTCTATAAATACACATTGTTCATGATCCTGTAAATAAGAGGTGAAAAATTTTAATGCTGAACCTTTAATGCTATAGTGCTCAAGTTTCATTAAAAGAAGTTCATGTGAAACACAGTCAAACGCCTTTGAGAGATCGCAAAAAGTTAAAGCTACGTGATCACCAATTTCAAGGCCCTCAATTATATTGTATATAATATTTAGAACGGCTTGAGTTGTAGAGCGCCCACTACGAAAACCAAACTGTTGATTATCAAGGAGTTTATTTTTATCAAAATACTCAATTGAACGATTTTTTATAACAATTTCAATAATTTTAGAAATCGTGGTTATAATAGAAATGGGTCTATAATTCTCCACCTTATTAGAGCCTCCTTTTTTAAACAGTGGGATCACTTTTGTTTTCTTAAAGGCTTTTGGGTATTCCATACTAGTTAATAAGATGCAAAAAAAATTCACATTTTTAGTTTTGATTGAATTGTATACTTTTGTGGGCATACATAGTTCGCCTTCTGTTCGTCCTAATAATTTCTAATCTAGTAAAATGGTAGATACTTTACGAATCAAGGTACCTATGTTTTCGGGCGTATGTTTTCGAATCCGAGCCTTACTCAGCCACAAAACTTTTTATTTTTTTCACTATAAAAACTGAACAAAATTTAGAATTACAAAAGTCGAGACAAAAGTATAAAATGTCTTGTTTTGGGTTAATGTGAACTATAAATCCCACTAAACTTTCCTAATAAAGATGCGCAGAAATATTTGTGATGCTTTTAAAGTAATACAAAATCATATATACTAAAATAGGAAGTAAGTAAGAATAGAGACGAGAATGTAATTTGATATTAGCTACTGAGTGAATGTGCATATACACAGAAAAGGAAATTGGGGCATTTATAAACACCACCCATACGTATTACTGTAAATCATACGTATGTGAGTACTCCTATAATGAAATTATTGTGTTACATAAAACTGTATAATGCAGAAGCATATAATATTTTATGCGAAGTAGTTATTCTGTTGTTGTTACTATTACATTCAAGTAAATAATGGAGTGTGTAGTTCGACATTAGAGTAGAGTAATTTTTCAAATGATAATAACGTACAGTGTACAGTAGAAAATATATATATTGTAATTAGCTACATTACATCTACCACTTATTATAAGAATTCGAGTCGTAGGCGTCGACTATGGGGGGGGGGGGGGCAAAGGGGACGTTTGCTTCCTTCCCCCCCCCTGTGTAATAGAATAGTCATTGAGTATCCTTATACTAACCATAGTGAGGAAAACGTTTCACAAAATTAATTAATTTTTAACAAATGTATATAATAACAGTTTGTACAATGGGGTATTCTACAATAGTTTAGCTGATACAGCGTATGACGTAGATTTTCCTCATTATATAGTCGCTTTCTTGTTGTTCGGAAAAATCGGATTGGGCAATTCAAATCGGATCGTAGACGTTTTTTCTGTTTTTTATTCATAAACCCCCACTACAAAATTCTGAATTGCGATCTGAATTTTCATCACTGATTATGTCAATTGGATTGCTCTGATTGCTAGTTACATGGAGGACCGCTGGTATTACTGTTTATGTTTTGTGTTTGTATTGGCTGTAGTACACAAAATAAATATAATAAGTTTTCTCTAGTGTCGTTTGCGATATAAATTTGTCGATATACTTATAATAGAAAATACCGAGGGACGAGCAGTATACATTAATTCATGTTAACAATAATAATTTAATTACAACAAATAACCAATTTTCTAAATTTATTTTTGTTCATAGAGAGGTTAGTAAAATAAAAAAAATCAAAATACGTTACGATTGCAATCATTATGCGGCTAGTTCTTTTGAGACATGATTGTAATGTCATGTGATTGTATCTGTTCAATCAGATCTGATTGGATCTCTTACCGAAAGAAAACGGCTTATATGCGCAAGCTGCATGTACTACGCCATTGACGAGCTGTCACCTTATTCTTGTATTTGATTTTGGTTGCTTTGTCACGTTGGTTATTACTTTTTAAGTACACGTGAAAGAAAACAATTAATAATGTCGATAACGAATAATATGAACATCAATCAAAAATAAAATTAGAAGTGAATTAGAAATTTACTGTTTGTAAATAAACTCCTGGAGTCTACCAAACAAATTTTTTCTACAGGATGTCCCGCGACTCGAATGCCATAAGTTAAGGATGTATTTCTTAGGTACTTATAATTTTGTGGAGTTATGAGCGATATTAAATTTGACAGAGCAGACCACCTTTTATTGATTAATCGTAGCAATTGTTTCTTTTTTCACGTTTTATAATTGTGCTATCAACGATAATTTGCTTTGGCTACATATTCAAATGAAGAATATGCCCATATTCACTTTATTTATGGATTCTGTAACGGAATCATCTTATTGGATCATTCGTATTGCAAGAACGTTTAACATCTCAGCTGAACTATGTGGTTTCAACATGGCGCACCGCCGTATTTAGTGGAAATATTAGAACATATCTGAAATAACAATTTTGCTAACCGGTGGATTGGAAGAGAAGTTCCAGTTCTCTCGACACCGAGATCATCAGACCTAACGGCTCTGGACTATTTATCTTTGGGACACATGAAGAGTTTAGTTTATGCAGAAAAATCTCAAACCAGGGATGAATTAATTCAAAAGATTATTGCGGGACATTCTGTATATTACACTCAAGTGGACAGCTTATATTATTATAGTAGTCGAGTAGGTAGTACACAATTTTGCCACAAAGTAATGTATCGCCCAACAATATTCATGTTAACTTTTAGATTTTTTTTTACAGACTATATGTATTTAAAATAGGTATTATAAAAGTAGAAATATTTTATTTATCAATTCATATTTGAAGGTAATGCAAAAAAAATTGGTATAGTGATATTTTTTTTGCTATGGGGTCTCGTGGCTGCATGTGTGAGTCGCGAATCTGATGAAACGGGTTCGATCCCGACCGACATGTTCATCACTTTAATCTGTAATATTGTTTTGTAATTAATGTATAATGATGGATATTAAATTGATATTTTTATATTCATCAGAAAAGTATCAATTTTAAATAATAAAATTTACCTAGGTTCTAGGAAACAAATATACGTGTTTAACAATGGAAGCGTATTTGCCACATAATTTTGAAAAACATTACTCGAAGGTCATAGGTACAATAATTTTTTTAAAGATGTCCGATCAAGGTATCTACGACTATGAATTAAGGCTAGTTTATATAAGCTGTAATCTTAACAATTTACCTTAGTATTAGCATTATGCCGTAACCCTAGAATATGACAATTTCCCAATTTTTAAGTCCTAATGCTATTATTGAATAATCAGAAGAGAATGTGTTCGTGATTCGGAGATATTTATGACTTCCAATTTGACGTTTGTTGTAGTGTCTTTTACTTAGTTTTTATGAGGGTCCATAAGATACTACTGTTATTTTATTATTCTAAAAATATATGAAAAATAACGATATATCTGGATTTCAGTCAAGTTTATTATTTTCGACACCACATGTGTCTTCATCTCCTGAAGAAGTATGGTGTCGAAACTATTTGGGTATGGCAATAAAGTTGACTGAAATTCAGGAATATCGTTATCTTTCATCATCCAGCCTAGTCAAGTAATTACCTTGATCCCATAAAAATATATGTCTCAGTAAAAGCATTGAAAATTCAAAACTAGTCAACTGGAATGTTTATTAGCATATGCACAGTAAAAATTTTGAAAGATGTCCGATCAAGGTCATCTGTATCATGAACGAATTAACAAATTGGCATACATTTATCCCCCTATTTTACAAAGGCTTTAAGCGTGTGCGAGAAGGATGGATATAACACGCTTGTCTTTCAAAAATTCATATTGTCTCAACTAAGTTAGGACATTCCATTTTAAAACGATGCTTGTTGTTGATAATACTTTCGCTGTAACGTAAGTTTATATATTAATTCAGATACATTACCTTCATTCATAGTCGTACGAAAAATGTTATTTCCTGACACTGACATTGTGTCAGTATCTTAATTTTCACATATTTGGTTTTACATTTGCTAATAAACTTACCAGTAGATTTATTTTTGAATTTTGAATGCTTTTATTGTAACATATATTTTTATAATAATAAAATAACAATAGTACATTATGTACCCTCATAAAAACTAAGCAAACGACACTACTGAATTTATCACAATGGGTGGAACAAAAATCTGAATTTATACAATTCGTAGATAACCTTGATCGGACATCTTTCAAAAATTTTACTGTAGAACCAAACATGTGAAAAATAAGATACTGACACAGTGTCAGTGACACTGACAGAAAATAGGCTATGAATTAAGGTAATATATTTTAATTAATAAATAAACTTACGTTATAGCGAAAGTGTTATCAACAACGAGCATTGTTTTAAAATGGGATGTCCTAACTTATTCGAAACAATATGAATTTTTGAAAGTCAATCGTGTTATATCTATCCTTATCGCACACGCTACTTATCATTGCAAACGAGCAAGATAAATGTATGCCAATTTGTTAATTTGTTCATGATACAGATGACCTTGATCGGACATCATTTTACTGTACATTATTTTCGAATGAATGAACAATTGTTATAAAAAAATATTCGTAAGCTATATGTTTATTGGTAAAAGTGTGTTATAGTTACTATTGGACAGAAAAGAACTATACCTAGAAAATATGATTTTATGATTTCAATAGCTTGTTCAATTCATTGTATAATTTTTGTTGAAAGTTAAATTTAGCATATTGATATTCTAGTCTTGTTATCTTTGCAAGTAGTATTGGAGACCAATTTAATTAAATTTCATATTCAAAAGACAAAACCATTTTCCGTTAGCTGTAAAAACTGCGCAGCGTGTAGAGCACAGTAATAATAATAAAGTAAATTCCAAGTTAATGGAGGAGGACCTTGTTCTCCTAAAGAATCTCATGTGCATACATAGCGTAGCATAATTTTATGCGGAGTTATGTCAGCCAATTTTCTTTATCTTGAATAATCAGATAAGATACTTTATGTAAAACAACAGACAAAGGAAGTATGTAATTATATAAAAAATCATAGATCTACTAATGAGCCAATAAACACAATTGTGAAGTCTTGCACCAGTAGAAAACTTTAGAAAATGTTGTACTGTTCTAGGTAATCGCTTCGTTGAAAATTTTAATGAAGTTGAATTCTTGCAAGTCCTCTAGAGATTATTTAAATTACTGAAATTTCGAAGGAAAGCAATTCTTCTTTACCAAAGAAACAAATGAAATCGAAGCAGTATATTACACGGAAGTATTTGAAAACTAGTGTGTACTGTACAGGTTGTGTCAAATGACTTGTCTCGCAGGAATCTCGAGAATTGAAAGAGATAAGTTTTTTTTTATAATAATAAATATTAAATATAATTAGATGTACGATAAAAGAATGGGATATTCTACTAGAGTATAATTTACAACTAATATTTTAATGTTATGAATTAATGCACAAAAATGAGAAAAATTAAAAAAAATGTTTAGGTACCTATACTTAGTTTATAAAATTATTAAATATACGTAGTTCAGCGTGCATGTACGTTATTGATGAGCTGTCTCCCGATTCTTGTGTTCAATTTTATTAGTGTTAGCATTGCCACTTTGCAACAATAATGTAGATAACTAATATGAACATTGGAAATCAATAAAATAAGAAATGAAACAGGCATTTACTGTTTGTAAACATGCTCATACTCCTGCTCACATCATGAAATATGAGTATATTAAAGTTTAAAAAAGTAATAATAAATTTCGTGTTAAATTTAGTAAAATACCACATTTTGTAGTAGGTATATTATCTTTTGAATGACAATTCTCAACTGTTACTCTAACTAATTAATAAAATTATATTTTTTATGTTATTAAGCCAGAATTACATTACATTTTCATGTAAGATTTTATTTCTATCCATATAATGTAAATCAGAAAATTTCATTCAAAATTTATTTGAATTTCTAATATAGAAATATGAACTCGACCGTAATTTATTAGTTTCATATTACATTATTGCCGGTTACGCAATGTTAAAAAATCTGTTGTGGCCAGCACGATACCTTCTGCCAATCCTGTGTATTATATATAAATTCCATACATAAATTTTCTTGCAAAAGATTCTAAATTTCTAGTAAAATTATTTCATAAACAAGCTATGCAAATTTCACTTGACACTAACATCTACTTCTTTAGTTTTACCCATTCGTTAGGGGTCGCTATTTTTTATTTTCTTCTACTATTTCTGTTTTACGTGTCGTTCTCATTCAGTTCCTTTTCTCTCAAATCTTCTGCAATACAGTCCTTTCATCTTATCTTTGGTCTTCCTCTGTTTCTTCAACCTTCTATTACTAAGCTATTCATTCTTCATCCAATATATTCTTCATTTCTCCTCATGACATTTTCAAATCAATGTAATCATCTCTCTTGTATCTTTCTAGAAACTTGTAACACTAGAGTTATTTCCTTACCTATCTTTCTGTGTCTTCCCCAACATAACAACATCTACTTCAATATCCTCATCTCTGCCACATTAATTTACTTTTTATTGATACTGACATCTGTCAATTTGAATTATATGAATATATTAGTAGTTTCCATGTTTAGCATAGCTGGCTGATTTATAAAATTTAATTTCTTTAAAATTCGTCAACTCTATATCTATTGAATATTAAATATAAAGTGCAATCAAATCGTATAGAGAATAATATATTCTTTAAGTTATAATAACGTTAAATGTCAATAAATCAAATTTAACCGTTAAATGTTCAAATGAGGCTACTTCCGGTTCACCAATTATAACCAAAATCTAATTAGTTGTTCTTCTGGATGTAAACTTGAGGAATACGAAAAAATATTATTTTTAGAATCGTGGTATTAAAGTTATGCGATCCGAAACTTTCATCACACACACACACAGACACACACACTCATACATACATACAGACATCATCGTAAAAATGATATTATAGGGACCCTAAAACATGCTTATTCACTAAAAACTCACCACTGAATTATTTGACCAAAGACAATACCTTCCTTACCTAAAGGTGACGGAAGATAAAAAGATTTGGTAAACCAAGATTAAAAATTGAGAAATTTGAAGTTACTTGCAAATGCATTTCAAACAAATTTAAAATTTGTACACGAACGATATGTAAAAATTCAAAGTATCTCGTATGAAGATCGAATAAAATCGAAAGTAAATTAATGAAATTTAGTACAATTTCTGTTTAAAAAATAACTAAATTGTTTTTCTTAAATAATTTTTATATGAAATTAGCAATATAATGCATATGTAAATTTAAAAGAATAGTAATATTATAAAAATTTTGACCGACCCGGGTGTGTATTGGGCAACGTAGCCAGCTGGCGACCCAAAGGTTCCGGGTTCGAATCCCGGGTAATGTATGGATGTTTATGTGTGTCCCTTTCATTATTTTATCCCCATCTCTGCGATATATAAAACTGCAAGGATAGAAGATATACAGCAAAAATAAATTTCCCCCATATACAGGGTGTATCAAGATAATGGAACAGTGCCTTTTATTCATGTATATAAAAAGTTACACAAAAAAACTGATTATGATATTTTTAAGGCATAGAGGGGGACACATTTTGACATAACCATTATTATTTTAAAGACAATGGTACTCAACTTATGGATCAATGTTACATTTTTTTTAAATGGCATTATACATTTTTATTAATTTATTAAATAGAGAATTTTATTCTGAATTCAACGATATAATAATACCATACCCTTACATTGCGAAAAATTTGATAAAAATTAATTCAAAGTTAGTATTTCATTTGAATTTTTTTTTAAGTAGGTTGTGCTAACGTTTAATCACTAAAACAAAAGAAATTTATATGTCATTTTCGTATTTCATTATTATCCATTATTATAATTTAAGTAATTGCAAAACCCATCAAAATGCATTCCTAGCATGCAATTTATTTGCAGAAAGTTATCCTAAAGAGACTAAATAGTAATTATGCGAAATAAAAAAATAACGAAATTTGGAACATTTTGAAAAAATAATATAATACGTAACAAAGACATACAAAAATGACAGATAATTTTCTTTTGTTTTACTTGGTGAATGTTTGTTTAGCCTACTTAAAAATATTAAAATATTAACTTTGAATTATTTTTTATCAAATTTTTCGCAATAATAATAATAATAATAATTAAACTTTATTGAGATCCAACTCAAAGGCGAGGTTCAGCTAAAAGCTGTTCTTCCACCTAACTCACAGTAATCTAATATACAAGAATACAAAAATACAAAAATATACATGATAACAGAATTTCAACAATTTATTTTATGCTGTTGGTAGACTTTTTAATTGATGTTTAAAATTACTTACCGATAGAGATTTTAAGAAATTAGGAATATTGTTATATAATTTGGGAGCTTGATATGAAAATGAACCTTTAAATTTAGTTTTCTTAAAAGAAGGAACTACAAATAAATCAGTACCACGGAAATTATAATTATATTCCCTGACATTTAGTTTACAGTATAGGTAGGATGGAATGTTTGTCGTGTAAATTTTATGAATTAGACACAAATAAAGAAAATTCGTTCTCTCCTCTATAAAACTCATATTAGCTTCCTGCCTATATGTTGATATGTGGTCATATTTACGAACATTATAAACAAAACGTAAACAGGAATTTTGAAACAGAGTAATTCTATTAAGGTCTTGCTTTGTAAGATTGGGGACATATACACACGCACAATACTCAAATAATGGCATAATAATTGAATTTACCAATTTAAATTTTATTTCGGATGATAAAATACGACGATATTGATAAAGATATCTAAGTTTGAGTCTAGCAGACGTTAATTTAATTTTTATGTGTTCATTAAACTTTAATTCTTTATCAATATTTAAACCCAAAGTCTTAACGGTGGCACTACAGTTTATAAGTGTATCTTCAAGATATATCGAAGGTTGGAAAGGTTGATTCCCTGTAGGGATAATAAGTAGTTTTGACTTTTCATTATTAATTAATAGTCCATTGCTTTTTACCCACAAAACTAGGTTATGAAGTTCTTGATTAAATTCTTCCACAGCTCTTTCTCTTTCATTGTACTCAAAACTTTTGACAACGTTTGTGTCATCAGCATATGAATAAACAGAACACAATTTAAAAACTGTTGGCATATCTGCGACAAAAAGAATAAAAAGTAACGGTCCTAATATGGAACCCTGCGGTACACCACGTGATAATAAAAAGAAAGATGAGACTGAAGTACCCAATGTAAGGGTATATTATTACATTGTTGAATTCAGAAGAAAATTCGCTATTTAATGAGTTAATAAAAAATATATGATGCCATTTAAAAAAATATAACATTGATCCATAAGTGGAGTATCACTGGCTCTAAAATAATAATAGTTATGCCAAAATGTGTCCCCCTCTATGCTTTACAAAATATCTTAATAACTTTTTTCTATAACTTTTCATATTCACGAGTAAATGGCACTGTTCCATTATCTTGATACATCCTGTATACAGGTGACACTGAAAAACGGGCCACTCAAAATAACTTTTTATTTATAATTGTTTTTTTAAATTTTCTTGGTACATTTGGGTTAAGAGCTCATAAATCATGGTATTTGGCATGATGGTAGTACTTCCGATTTAACCGGAAGTGATATTAACTTTCATATTTTAAATAGGATATATTTTTATGTATTTGGAATCTACGTAAAATTTCAAATTTAACGATGTACATGAAGTGAATTTTTATTGAAGAAATAAATTACAAAAATGTAAGAGAAAATTATGAATAATTAACCTGTTAAACCATATCAGGTAAGCTGTGATAACAAATTGATCATTATTGTGTAACAAAATATAGAATCTTAAAATAATAACTTACTATTTAAAGAAAGAACTTAAATATTACTACTCAATATTATCTCAATGACCTCACAGCCTGCCTAATATCGTGGCTTACCAGGTTAATTATTCATAGTTTTCTCTTACGTTTTTGAAATTTATTTCTTTACTTCTAGCATAATAATATCGTTGCATTCATAATTCCATGAAGATTCCAAATATATAAAAATGTGTAAGTGACCCAATTGAAATATAAAAGTTAGTAACATTTCCGGTTAAACCGGAAGCTCTACCATCATGGCCATAATTATGATTTGTGAGCCCCTACGCATAGTTTTCAAATATACCAAGAGAATTAAAAAATAATTATAAATAAAAAAAGTTATTCTGAGTGACCCGGTTTTTTTGTCACCTTGTGTATATCATTAGTAATAAGTGTAAACACTTTATAATAAATAAATAATAATTATTATTATAAAAATTATGTTGTTTCAAAAACATAAAGTGCTGTTATATTGTTTTGAGTTTAATAGTACCGTTTGTAATTATTTGCAAAAATTGTAGCTGTGTATAATCAACGGTTTCAGTTTAAGCGGGCTGGAGTATGGGCCCTTAATATCGCTGCCGGGAGAAACGCGAATATTTTTCTAATTTTTCTTTGCAGGAAATCCTCGAGAGTTCTCCCAATTTTGTAAATTTCCTCTTCTCATTTGCCAGTGTTAGTGTTATTCGAGTACAATAATGGAGTTTTTATGTCCGCAGTGAATTTGGTTTTATGAAATTACTTTTGTTTGTTCCAGAGTTACCGTGATAATGATAATAACTATCTCTGTAAAATGAAATATTACTTTTACAAAAATTATTGCAGGTGCTTTAACGTAATGTGCACGTCAAGGTTTATGTTATTTATTTTTAAGCGTTACTAATGATTGAAATTGTTACGTATATGGAGGCTCATATATTTGCATGTTTTTACGCCTTCTGCTCGGATTGTATTTCTAAACAAATTAGCCACTGCAAAATAACATTTGTAGGTGGATACATAATTGAATAATTTTATTCTTTACTTAACATTTTATTTAGAGACACTGAAAAACTATTAAAGGCCAATCTTGAAATTTTAACTGCCAGTTAAACAAAATTAAACGAAATAAACTGTCAAATGACAAATTTATCATTATTCTATATAATCCTACTTAGGGCCGATATTTTCATCTTTGGTTAAACTGTGTGTTAACTTGACTGTCGATTAAAAAGAAAAATATAGCATCGATATAGCATAATAATTAAAATTACACATGTGGCAATTTTTTAAAAATTAACTGATAGTTAACAGACAGTTTAACCCGAAATTTAATCAGCGATGAAAATATTCGGCCTTAATCCTTTTATCTGGAAGCTAAAATTTTGATTGGGGATTTTAAGATTGGTCCTAAAGAAAAGACAATGTATTGTTTTCTTTTTTCACCAAAAATGTAAAATTCAAAATAGTTGAATTTTAAAACAAGTAAACACTATTTTTAAATGAAATAATATATTAAAATAGTATTATTCAAAAGCTGTTTACGTGTTTAATAAAAAAATTCCATAACTCTACGCAAAAATAATTGCAAATTAACGAGTTATTTCAGTTACATGAATAATCAATGCTGTAAAATAAAATCCGATTTGCTCTCCGCAATTGTTTTATTTTAAAATTTACATTTACCAATGATTCCTAATTTAAATTTCAAATAGAAATATCTTGTTTATTTTCACTTATTTTTTTTAAAACAGCATTTCATGTAAATGTTATTTTTGGTACTAAATTGTTAATTTTATTTTGTATTGTTTTCAATTTTACACTCACTAAATTAACAGATTATATGACTCTTTTCTCTTTCTCTGTATATAGAAGATAATTATGTTTTTATGTATGTAAATATTTGATTGATTAATATTTCATTAAGTTTAATAATAGTTAAACACAATCATTTTAACTTTTTATGAAAATGTAATAACTGAGTAAATAAGAACTTACATTTTTATTAATACATTTGATGCTGTAAAATCTCACACAATGTTCGTTGTGTGAAATAAATTCACATATTTTTATTATTTTCTGTTTCAGTTCAATATTTCATATGTTTTAATTTAGTAATTATTGTAATTTTAAATATTTTAGGTAAAATATTGTAAGCACCTCGGTATGCACCAAGTTTGATCGGAAGAAATTTTACAAGCTTCAGGAATTTCTTATCCACCAGGTAGTGGTATTTACGTATTTATAGAAAATCTTTTACTTTAAAAACTAGATTCGTAGCCCATTAGCCTATTATTAATAATTAAGGGAACATTTTTTTTTAAAATCCATGTTAACTCTGCTGTTTATAATTTGGCTATCGATCAACCGAGTTTACAACTGAACCCAAATAAATAATCTATTTTAACATATAGTGCTTTTGACGTAATAGTTGTTTACGAATTACCATCATTATTCATTGTTTTTTTTTTTTGTGTTTCCATAGTAAACAAAACAGTTGAAAATAGAAATTTGCTGTGACTGCGTAAGATAACATTTTTTTCTGGTAGTTCTGTACATAATTTATCCTATTATTGGTTTCTTTATTGTCCCAAAACTGCAGGAAAATTCTTTCTTTTAGCAGTTATTTATTGTATTAACCAAGCACAAAAGCATAGCACCAGAAAATGTTGTTATAGAGGTTGAAAACTACATATTACAGTTATGCAAGAAGCAACTTTTGTTTTTGTGGTTTCTGATATCTACAGCATATTTATAATGGAACCTATTTAATTGTTATAAGTAATATAACAGCGTGAATAATGCTAAGGTTTTTAAGTAATTTGTTTTACATTTTAAATATTCTTGTAGATTTAATATCCTATAATTCCAATAATATTTGCTAATTGTAATTATTATTATTTTTTCTTTCTATTTTGGGATCTTTATAAGTCTATAAACGCACTGAAAACACGTCCTTCCGAAGATATATAGTGTGTTTGAAAAAGTGGACATCCCTTTTTTCTCGCTTATTATTGCAGATATTGACAACTGACAAGCTGCGACATGACATCTGGTGGGAAAAATATGAACTTTCCGATTTGGTACTATATTGTGATTGTATGCTTGAGTTACATGTGGTTTGATCATTTGATGTGAATAAAAATGGGAAAAAGTCGTAAAAATTGTTGTGTATTCTGATGTCACTCAAGATCTGGTCGAGACACAGGCATTAGGTTTTATAATTTTCCGAAACATGGCCAAAATAAAGTTAAAATTACGACAAGAGCAGGTATTGAAATGGACATGGATCAACGAAAAGCATGGGAATATGCAATTCGTAGTGCAAAACAAATAACAAAACATATGAAAGTTTGTTCTCGTCATTTTAAATCGGATAATTACATATTTCCCAGTCTTTGTCCAGCTTTACACGTGCATTCTGCACTAATAATTTTTAAATTTTCTCTAAATGTATTTTGATTTCATGTGGCTTTGCAGAAATTGCACTGGTTTGCAGGCAAAGTGCAAATATTACCCACATTATACCGTCATTTTTTAATACTCCACATGATATTATGTGACTAGCGTTTACTAATTCACTCACCCGCGATCATCAATTTTGATTGATTAAACATACATATATAAATATATAAAATTAGAAATACATTTTAACATATCTTCTATAATACATCTAGAAGAAGCTGTTGCTTCCAGAAATCTAAAATGTTTTGTGATACCAAGCCCCATTTTAAGTGAAAAAAATTGCTTTTGTTGTTTGTTTTTATATGTCAACACTGCGAGTACCAATTCAGAAGCAGCTGACCGGTCCGATGGTGCTGCCGCCATCGGACATGTCAGTTCTCAATACATATTGCTTATAGGACATGATTTAATCAGTGCAATATTTGTGATTGAAATGTATACAAATTGTAATTATAGGACTCCCTATATAACCGGAAGTGACATCAACTTTGTAAAGTTAAATACAACCTATACTACTTTTTAATAAATTTGGATTGCATTTTTTATCCACTGTCCGACAATACTAAATTCATTAGTGTTAACATTATTCATTTGTTAAAAATAATTATTTTCTCTTGTACGATTTTTATCGTTGAGATGTAATTTAATACTTACGTGAGAGAGCTATGACGCTCGATTTTTATTTTTGGGGGCATATTAAAAACTTGGTTTATATTAATAAACCGAACAATATTGAAGAACTGAAGAACAGAATAAGCAATGCTTGCAAGGAATTGACAAACTCGTGCTTAATAATATTATGAGTGAATTAAGAAGACATACTTTAAAATGTTTTGATGTAAATGGGGGATATGTTGAATAAATGTTTTGTTACTTGTAAATTTCGTATTTCATACTAACATTAAATTAAAAATAAATGAATTTATTAACATAATATCATGAAACCAATTACTGTCATAGCCCTCTCACATAATTATTAAATTACATCTCAACGATAAAAATCGTGCAAAAGAAAATAATTCTTTTTAACATATGAATAACGTTAACACTAATAAATTTAGTATTGTCGGAAAGAGGACAAATATGCAATCCAAATTTATAAAAAATAGTATAGGTAGTATTTAACTTTATAAAGTTGATGTCACTTTCGTTTATACCGGAAGTTCTACAATTACAATAATAAGCGAGAAAAAAGGGTGTGTGCACTGTTTCAAACACACTGCATAAACGTTTTCTAGGGGTGGAATGACTGTTTACAAAACTGACAGTTGAATGACATATAATCTCAAATTACTGGCAGTCAACAATGAATTTTCATCTGGGAAGATAAAATTTTTAGTGGGAAGCAGTACCACCACTGACACAAAATCACCAAATCTTATTTTTGACAAGTTTCATTTTCTAAAAATCTAATAGAACAATAAAATTACCTCAATAGAAAAAATAGTATAAAAAACATGTTCCAAACGTGGATTCGTTCGTTAACAGATTGCCTTATGAAACTTGTTTTTTAATTATTATAATAACATTTTTTATGGCAGAATACTATTAGTCTAAAATATTATTAATAAATTTTATACATCCTAGTACATTAACTATCATCATGATTAATATTCTATATTTATTGATATACAAAATCTATACTGAAATTTAAATTCATTCTCCCTAGTAAAAATAAAAGTATTAGTTTTTAAATAAATAAATCTAGTTTTTCAAGAGTAAATCACCTACTTACTAACTATAATATAACTTCCGGACTGCCACCAAAAGACGAAGCAGATGTGTTCAAAAAGTCATTTATCAAATTTTTCTGACATTGGTACGCATGCATAAGCATACGTTATGAAAAACATATACCGGAAACATGCTTATTTATGAAATATTTATATTTTTCTTGCGTACATATTTTGTGTATATGTTGAGTGAAAAAAGTGAAAATGACATTTTGAGTTCATATAAATAATATCCTAAAATGTTACATACATTTACATTCCCTTAAAAACTTTGTACTTAGTATATGTGGTAATATTTTTGCATTTTAAAATTTAAAGTAGGTTTCGGAATACGACCTTCATCCGCATTTTAATATAATTACTTAATTTTAAGTACTTTGACATCATACAAGCTATTTATAATTTTGGCGTAACTTGATGCGTAAAATTTGATGAAATAATTTGTTGCTGCATGCAATGACGTCAGCATCTACAAATATATCAATATACGGAACAATTCCGTCAACAAAGAAAAATTGTAATGACAATCGAATAAAAGAAAAATAACTCATAATGATAGGGTACCAAATGACTTACGCCTGCTTCAATAAAGCGTTCAATGAACCGTTAATCATTTAATATTCACTACATTCATTTGCTATGCAGTAGCCAAAAAGTTAATATGGCCATCACTCCCGTCAGAAGTCAGGGGCCCAAGTCAATGACTCACTGTCATTACGCATTCAGCTCTCAAGAATCAATGCACGAATAAATAAGTAAACATTTTCATGATGTATATGAATACTTCATACATTCTTGAGTTATGTGCGTGTTGTGTTGTATATACGTATGTTAGGACTTTATTGCAAAATACTTCCGGGTGGTATAACAATGGAACTTTTTCATGTTTCAAACTTAATAAACTAAGGCCCACTTTTACAATTGATGGATAAACTATGGTATAGCTATCGGAGGTATAACTTTATCTGAGCAACTACCTATTCCTCCGATAAGCAAGACTGTCTTTCAATGCATCACTTTAGTTTGGTCCTGTCAGACAATTTTTGTCAATATTGTTATTATTTCTGTCTTTTAATTTGCATTTTCCATAATGTTAGATGATAGAAATGGTATTTTTGGTACTGACAGTGATGATGAAATACTTTATTGACAACTGTCAAACTTATGAATAACAACACAACGTTTGTGCTTACGTAGTAACCATAAGAACCAGGGATAAAGTTATCCGACGTTTATACGACTGATTTCCATGGGATAAGAAATACTGGTGTTTATTCCTTGGTTTATTTTATCTGAGGTTTATTCGAGATCTGTAAAATATAATTTTCAATTTTATACCTGGTATATCGTTATATAGTTGGAGGAAGAAATATTTGGAACTGACTTATGCAGGGTTTACAATCTTTTATGGACGGTTGGGTTTGTTTGTGGTCAGGACTCATAAATTATTCGAACTTGAAGGCATCAATTTTAGGGTAAGAAATGGGCCGTATTTAATAATGATGTTAGAAAAAGTGTGTTTTAAACGCATTATTATTTGAATACAGATTTAAAAGTACATAATTAGGAAACATCATATAATATTTTAATCTCTTTTCACTTTACAAATTGACGTTAGAAGAAATACACTTAAAACGAATTATTATTTTAATACAGATTTAAAAGTACATCTTGAATGCAAATTTCGGGTACGGCCCAGGACAGAAAACTCTACCTGGCTCCGAGTACCATTACCGCAAAGTCCATAAAACTTTATAACGACCAATTGGCAGAATCTATAATGAGTTCCATATATTTCTTCCTCCAACTATACGAGGGTTATTTTATTATTGTAAAAGTATTGTGCTGGCCACAACAGATATTTTATAGTGTAATTATGAGCTTACTTTAAAACTTACAAGTGACCAATGACAAAGTTTATTGAGGTTAAGTATAAAATTAGATGGCCTAGGAGAAAATAGTTTAGTAGGTACTCATTTAGGTTTATTAACAGTAATAGAGATAGTAATTTTGGGTCGATGAGCTATGTAAATGAAAGCGATATGGCTTCGAGAAATAGGCATAAACATGAACTTATATGTAGTATGTACTTTATGAATATTATGTTCTTACGATCTATCTCGAAGAATAAATTTCAAGTAGGTAACGCTTTCTGGATTATTGTTATATACTTGTCTCGGTACTTGGCATACATTATAAAAGCAGAACCAATTTCCATTATTCTTTCTACTAGTATATACTTGCGTGATCTTAATTTTTTACATCGTTGGTAACTTTATAAAATAAGATATAAATATAATAGTTTTGCTGCTCACATTGTTTTTAAATGTTTTGGTATTGTTCACAACTATTAATACTTAATTGAACTATAATTCAGTGTTCCTATTATTTAAAAATGAAAGCAATAAATCAAAATGATCTATGCTGCTATTATAGAAATAATTACTGGTAATGTTATTTGTTTTCTATTAATGCTCAGTTACCGAAAACAATTTGCAATTATTACGTAATTTTACTTTGTAACTTACTGGTAGCTAGGTATTACATAATTTATAGTTAGTCGTAAGATCATTATCTGAGCTTATTGATAAAAAAATTATTAAGAGATTTTAATTAATGACGGTATCAATAAAATTGAATATTTTTAATTGCGCAATTAAGCTTTGTCTCGTTAGTCTTAGAAATTACGATTCATATGTTCTATATTTTGAATATCGCCTCTAGTGACGTATAAAATTATTATTTACAAATGAATCGGGAATTTTCGATGAGTAGTTTGGTCATTTGTCAAATATGACAGTTGAGATGTAAAAAATGTGAAGAATTTATAGTATTTCATTGATTCCTCATTTTAATCCGGGATATAAGTATCCTGTTTTGACTCGGACGACCCGGTTTCGGTTCTACTGACGCCAAATTTTAATCTTAAAAACTAATTCCAATTTTCAAATAGCACAAAAATGATGCTTGAGGAGCTCTTTCCCAGCTTATGGACGCCGTGAGGTGACGCCTCGTAAATACTCTCACGAGGTTGTGACTAACTATTTCATAATTCGCTTCAACAAAAGTTTATATTTCTAAATTGTGAATTTTCCAAACATTTTTTTTTTTAAATATAAATTATGTTACTATAAACAAAATTTTAATAGGAATTACGTTATTACATACTTATTATAGTTATTTAAGTATTAAGGCCAGTAAGTGCTTCTTGCTGGTCAGGATTATTTTACTCCAATATATCCGATACCGGTAGAAGGGCAGTTATTGACCGCAATACTTATTACATTTTTTGCACGATTGATCTACAAAATTTTAAAAAAAGTTTTGAAAATTATATTAAATTTTTTTAGTTGTCCTGATCGGTATGTAATTACAATCACTTACCGGTCAGTAATTTGTAAATAAAACCTACTGCCTTGGATACCCTACTGGTAAACATTAACAAAAAAAAACGATCGTGCAAAAAACATTATAAACATTAAAATTTCAGAATATTGTATCGTAATCAGCACAAGAAGACAAACTGTTTATACAAATTATTAAATTACGTATTTATTAATTCCATTTTTATGAAGAGGAGTCCTTGATATCGGGTTATTATTTTTACGAGTAGTTTACTGTGGTTACTTACCTATTAATTTTAGAGGAAAGTAGTATATACAAAACTTGTTCAGAATTAAAAACTACGCAATATGGGACTAAAATCAATCACATTTTTTTACGAAAATAAAATTTACACTACAGCATATTGCAGAGTGCCGTGGAGCTAGTGATGTTATCAAACAAACAAAACATGACTAGTTTCGTTTTTGTGGCGCTCTCAAATATAATGTATTTTTGTATTTTTTTTTAATTACAAAAAGAATATGATTATGTCTGTCACCTTTACTATTTTCCTCTTAATAGGTAAGTATTTAAGTAAAATAAAATAAAACTTCATAATATTTTTTTTGTAAATTGTATCTAAGGCTGGCTCATCGATTGTTAATTAAAGGAATATATACGACAGCAGAGAAATTTACTTCTTTCATATAAAAAGAGACTCTAATACGGTATTAAAATGAAATATTGTATACCTACGCCCATAGTATTTAAATACTTTTACAGTTTTTTTTCTACCTGTACATGGCGCTACTCGACGCGCTGCTACTTACTCTTTTGGGCCAAGGCCTGAAATAACATTCTCAACTGACAACCAATTCGTCTTGCTGTAGCTGTAATATACGCGACAGTCTTAAATAATTGCACATACAACTGTAATCAATGTGACACCTGAAAGATTTGTTATGGAAACTGGATCAAATTAAAGTCAAAGCAACGCCAGAGTATAATAATTACATTTTTTAAAAATAGCATTTATAATTGCAGTAAAAATGTTATATACTTTTTTCGTAATTTTTGAATTTATGTCGATAATTGATTGTATTATCTGTGGGAAAAGTTTCAGCGTGATTGAAAAACTTTTTAATTGCCAATTTGATAAAAAAAAATACAGAATATAAAATAATTTGCAATAGAATACATAAATTAAAAACTTTTGGTTTAGATACACAAAATTATTTAATGGTTTAACCCTTAGAAAATAATCCACCATCAATATTCTCCTCCCGTCCCATAAAAAAAGAAGCCCTGACTTGGTCAGCGGACGACACCGCCATTGCTTTTTTGGGAGATGATGAACCCCTATGCTTCCACTGTTTCGACTGATAACGGTGAACCTATGTCTCATCGGTAGTAAAAAAATATTCCATAAATATATCAGGATCAACTTAATAAAGGAGCAACAACACGGATGACGTCTGGAAACGAAACCTTTCCAGATTAACCGTTAGTAGCTGGAAGATCCATTTCGCTAAAAAAACTATCATTCCTAATTCATTAAATCAAATTTTTATAGGTATATATTTTCAATTTGAACTGAAATTTAAAAACTATGATGATTGTCAAATGTTTTTACTTTCAACATTATTAATAACAGATAAAGGTAATTTTCACAATTTATACATACTTATACTCTTATTATATATTTTTTAATTACAACAATTATTATTTGTTAGGTTTATTTTTGTTAGAAATTGAAGGAATAGGTATAAAGATTGGCTTTCTCCATTATTTTGTTAATTTGTGCTTACATTACAAGTAAATATAAATGTAATATGTATTATAATTTTATATTTATTATGTATTAATTTTAAAGTTTTTATTGAACATTTTGCATAAATAAGCAAAATTATTATTTCCTGTAGTCTTTTTTTTTCTATCAAATTAACATTAAAATATTTGCATAGTATCAAATTTCTTAAAGTGTAATTTATATATATATGTTACAGTTAAAGTATACATTTCAGTCAGTGCATACACTGTCTAGTTGATGTATGCTTCCACTAGATGTTTTAGTGAAAGTATAAATTATTGCGTTGCCCACGCAACATGCCCACCCAAACTGCCCACCCAACAATCTAGGCGTATAATTAAAAAAAAACAAACAGAAACAATACCTAACGCACAGAACTCGGATTTAAGTAGATAGTAACAAAAGAAGGTGTATACAGTAACTAGTCAATGAATACGTTAACTAGATAAAGTATGCACTATATAAAATAATGTATACTTTCACTAAAACAGCTAGTGGAAGCATACATCAACTAGATAGTGTATGCACTGACTAAGTTGATACTTTAACTGTAACATATATATATATATATATATATATATATATATATATATATATATATATATATATATATATAGGTATATATATGATAGATAGATATATATATATATATATATATATATATATATATATATATATATATATATATATATATATAGGTATATATATGATAGATATACATGTTAAATATTTTTTATTTATATACAAAATGATTGAAAACAAGTTTTTGTATAATATACCACATGAAATTGAAACCACTTGGGTAGTTATTAAGTTACAATAGAAACGATAAAAACTAACATCCCTAAGTAACTTTTTGTCGCATGTCGAAAAAACTTGTTAATAATTCAATATAAAAACACTTTTCTCTTTCGTGTATCACGTAATACAAAAATGCCCTCATATGTTCCAACAACGTGTTTGTAGCTACATTGTTCATTCTAGTAGAAATTTCCAAAGCCACCTTCGCAAGTTATACTTTATTGATACTTGACATCACGCTCCAACACATTCGCGTGTTATATTGTTTTAGATGAGATGAATCTACCTTCTCTTCCACGGGCTCAAAATTTAAGACATATGGATTCTATTGAACACAGAAATACATTCACGAGTTCTATTTTCTACAATTAGTTTCAGTGGCTGGTAGCACAAGCCTTATTTTAATTAAAACGCTGTTTTACAAGATGTCCAAAATCGTAAAAAAAATATCATCACGGGTCTCGTAGCCGTGTGCCTGAGTGTCTGGTTGCGAATCTGGAGACCCGGATTCGATCCCGACCGACTCTCCACGTCAGCAATGAGTGCTCGTGAGGTGACGCCTAATAAGTTATTGGCAAACCCAGCAATTTATTGCACGTATTATGTTTAGGTTGTTAACCTAATAAATAAAATGTTAACCTAATATAATATATATATATATATATATATATATATATATATATATATATATATATATATATATATATATATATATATATATATACAGTGTGTTAATTAAAAACCTGGCCATAGGCGTTTAACATGGGAAATCAGTTTTTCCTTGCGCAAAAGTTCCCAAATTATTTTAGACAAAAATACTTCAAATAAATGTTGTAGAGAATTAAATTCTGCATCCAGATTAGTAATAATATTTTATTTTCGATGTTTCATAACCGAGAAAATCAAAAGTTTATCGAAAATTGCTGATTTATAGCGATAGCCATGGAAGTCAAACAAAATTACAAACAATTGTATGACATCTTAACTGTCAAAGAAAGTTTGTGTTTTGTGATTTTCGTTCAGTAACATATTTTTTTGGAAGTATGGAACAGTTTTCTCATGAAGAAAAGCTTCAGATTATAAAATGGTGTTACTGTGGACAAAGCTATAGAAAAATACGTGATTTAATAAGTGTAATGTGGTCACATCGACAAATTCCAAGTAAAACCACAATAGAATCTTATTACAAAAACTTAAAGCTGTAATTTCCAATGAATGTAGAAAAATAAATGCCAGACAGCTGCATAATGTTCGACATGGCTTTTATAATAGACTTGGGTATTGCTTAGCGCAAAATGGAGGGTTATTTGAACATTTAATATAAAATTATATTCATTCTAGTTTTCTGTTTTTCTTTTTAAATAAATACATTATTCTTGTTTTCATTTTTATTTTATTTTGTATATGTTGACAGCTATGTATTCTAAAAAAGTTAAATTCTAATTCATTGTGTCAATGTCATACAATTGTTCGTAATTTTGTTTGAGTTTCATGGCTATCGCTATAAATCAGCAATTTTCGAAAAACTTTGAAATTGATTTTCTCGGTTATGAAACGTCGAAAATAAAATCTTATAACTAATCTGGATGCAGAATTTAATTCTCTACAACATTTATTTGAAGTATTTTTGCCTAAAATAATTTGGGAACTTTTGCGCAAGGAAAAACTGATTTCCCATGTTAAACGCCTATGGCCAGGTTTTTAATTAACACACTGTATATATATATATATATATATATATATATATATATATATATATATATATATATATATATATATATATATACAGGTTGAGTCACCGATATCGCTGTCTTCGATATCTCCCTTGTCGTTAGAAATACAGCATAAGTTTATTAACAGAATTTATTCGTCTACTCAAGGAGCATAACGTAAAATTATTTTCACATATACAGGGTGTTGCATTACGGCTCGGCGAGAATAGTTTCTCTTTTTACCTCTCGCTAAGAGAGGTATTGCATTCATGCTAAAAATCGCATATCCAGATTTTATTGAATAAGCACGTTTTAAGGTCCCTATAATCCGATTTTAACATTTTTACAATGATGTCTGTGTGTGTGTGTGTGTGTGTGTGTGTGTGTGTGTGTGTGTGTGTGTGTGTGTGTGTGTGTGTGTGTGTGTGGATGTATGTGTGTGTGTGTATGTATGTAGGATGTTGGAAGGACGGTTACTCAAAAACTATAAGACTTTAAATTTGTTTAACTACGTATTTCCCAATCGGACATTCATGGGAAGATCTGAAAAGGTTTTGGTAACAATTGGACAACCGGAAGTAGAAGATTCTGGAAAAAAAATCTTCTAAATAATATTTTTTGAAAATTTTTCTTGGTAATATTAAAGAAAATTAAATTCTCTATATCATACATTTAAATATTTTATTATATATTCTATAGATTTAGAGATAAAAGAAATATAATATATAAAATAATCTGTTGTAATAAATTTTACAGGCGAAAGAATGCCATGGAAAATAGTTGAAAATTTAAATTTTTTGTATTGTAACTGACAGATAAATGTCAGTGTCAGAAATCCGGAGACATTACTGAAGACTTTTTCTGGGAAGTATATACATTATATTATTTCTTAATGGATTAATAATTAAATATTTAAAATTATAGGTATATTACATATATCCATCAAAAATACTGTCAATCCTGACAATGAATTGGAAACATTTCGAAAAATTAGAAGAGGATAAAATTTCTTCATAAAATGAATTTAAAATAAAAAAATCTGATGTGGCCAGCACATAACCTCTCGCCGTATATTTTACCTGGCTGTATGCATAAAGCAAAGATTATTTTTATAAATACAAATAATATATTCATATAAATCTATGACGTATAAACTTCTTTATTATTCAATAATAGCATGTCTCAACATGAAGATATTTTACCATAAATTATGTTACAATAAATTACAAAGTAGAGTTTACCATATATAAATATTAGGCTGGTAACAGCAATTTTCAATTCGAACAACTTTGTTTACTTTCTCTTCATATTCTTCTAGTAAAAACATTAATTTTGGGCGGTCTAAAATGTATATATCTGGATTGTGCATCTATTCTTATATATCTTCTTTTACATTTTATTTTTTCATACTTGTTATATCTAAATAACCTTAATTCCCTTTAATAAAGTGACGGATAGATTGCACTCCGATTTTGTCAATATTTACAACTTACTTGAGAAGAATTTGATAGCTTTTTCGCAATTCAAAGTTACTCTAGTCTACAGTACTGGTGTACATTGTCCCATAATGTTTGAAACAAATTTAAGTCCTTCAACCTAGACTTGTCATCTCCATAATAGTCACAGATCAAGAACTAAGGGATTCTCCAAGTACATTTTTAATTCATTACTCATTATTTCTGACACTGACATTTATCTGTCAGTTACAAATAATTTAAATTATCAACTATTTTTCATGGCATTCTTTCGGCTGTCAAATTTATTACAACAGATTATTTTATATATTATACTTCTTTTATCTCTAAATCTATGGAATATATAATAAAATATTTAAATGTATCAGATAGAGAATTTAATTTTCTTTAATATTACCACGAAAAATTTTCAAAAAATAATATTTAGAAGATTTTTTTTCAAGAATCTTCTACTTCCGGTTGTCCAATTATTACCAAAACCTTTTCAGATCTTCCCATGAATGTCCGATTGGGAAATACGTTGTTAAACAAATTTTAAGTCTTATAGTTTTTGAGTAACCGTCCTTCCAACATCCCACACACACACATACACACACACACACACACATCCACACACACACACACACAGACATCATCGTAAAAATGTTAAAATCGGATTGTAGAGACCTTAAAACGTGCTTATTCAATAAAATCTGGATATGCGATTTTTAGCATGAATGCAATACCTCTCTTAGCGAGAGGTAAAAATCTAAATTTAAGGAATAGATAAATGTAAGTAGAAATTTTGTTGTAGAGTGTAGGTATACAAGAAATGTTAAATACAATAGGGCGCGAGCAGTCATGTGATTTTGTTGGCTTTGACAAGCAGATATGGGGGCCCATGTCAGAATGATAGCTAGTAATTATGTATATAGATCTCAAGTATCATAATTTCTCATTTTAAATTTAGTGATTTTCCAATTCCATGTGGTTTATTTTCCTCAACAAGTAAATTCCACTCCTGGTGACAAATTAACTACGTGTATTTAGAAAATCTTGAAATTCTGAATGAAAAATTGACAATTGACATCCATGTACATAATTACTAATTATCATCCTGAAACGGGCCCCCACATCTGCTTGTCAAGGCCAACAATGTAACATGACTGTTCGCGCCCTATACTACCAAAAAAGGAAGTAGCGAGAGGTATTGTGCTGGCCACAACAGATTTTTTTAAATGGAACAACCTATATATTTTTATATATTTTGAATTGTATTTTATTCACCTATACGAACATATGAATTTTGTTTTAGTTTTCCACGGCGTTGCCAAGTTATTCCGTTTTTTTCTCTAAAAAAGACCGAATACATGCATTGCTTTATAAAGGCTTACTGAAGTTATTTTAATAGTAAGAATTAAGAATTTTCTTTTCTGTATAACTGTAATTATACTCTATGTTCTGACATATTTTTTTTAAAATGTAATTATACAAGCTGTTCAATAAAGCGAATCAAAAGTGCTCAATTTCAAATGACTATAACTCGTCATTTTCAAATGGAACACCCTATATTTTATTATTCAGTTGTGTGTATTTTTGTTATCTTCATATGTTATTAAGGATATCCCATGCCTAAAACCAATAATTACGAATATTCGTAAGTTTTTCTTGCGAGAGACTCATATTAATAAACTAATTTACTTAATCCCTCCGTTATTAATAACAACCTGGCTAATGAAAATACTATCATTACTGCAATTGTTTCTTATTCAAAAAACAATATCCATGGTATACTAGATTTAATTTTTAGTTAAATATATAAATTTAGAGAAAAATGGTGAAAATCTCCGAAATTATTGGTTTTAGGCATGGGATATCCTTAATAACATATGAAGATAACAAAAATACACACAACTGAATAATAAAATATAGGGTGTTCCATTTGAAATGACGAGTTATAGTCATTTGAAATTGAGCACTTTTGATTCGTTTTATTAAACAGCCTGTATAATTACATTTTAAAAAAAATATGTCAGAACATAGAGTATAATTACAGTTATACAGAAAAGAAAATTCTTAATTCTTACTATTAAAATAACTTCAGTAAGCCTTTATAAAGCAATGCGTGTATTCGGTCTTTTTTAGAGAAAAAAACGGAATAACTTGGCAACGCCGTGGAAAACTAAAACAAAATTCATATGTTCGTATAGGTGAATAAAATACAATTCAAAATATATAAAAATATATAGGTTGTTCCATTTAAAAAAACAGAAACTATTCTCGCCGAGCCGTAATGCAACACCCTGTATATGTGAAAATAATTTTACGTTATGCTCCTTGAGTAGACGAATAAATTCTGTTAATAAACTTATGCTGTATTTCCAACGACAAGGGAGATAACGAAGACGGCGATTTCGGTGACTCACCCTGTATATAATATATATATATATATATATATATATATATATATGTATATATATATATATATATATATATATATATATATATATACAGGGTGTAAACGGAACTAGGGAATGCGATTTTTCTCGGAAGTTATTAGAGATAGAAAAAAATCTTCAAATAAATTTTTTAGTGTTTCTAGCAAGCTAATTAAATTAATCTAAATAAAAAAAAATATTAATTTTCGGAGATATACGTATTTTTGACTTTTTTTTAAATGGCACGCCCTATATATTTTTATACTATTTAGTAGGAAATAATTTTTGCTTTAAAAAAGTTTTTATAGTTATACCTTCTAAACTTAATAGAATTCGAGGTATTGAAGAAAATATTAAAATAGTTTTACTCGAAATTAAAGCTGGCTATGAAAACAAAATTATTGAGTTATATACGAAACATTTTAATTTACAAATGTACATCAAATTATTGTCTTACTGGTAACACTATAAAAATTGTTCAAAATTTTCACCGTTTTCTTGTATACAAAAATTGAGCCTTTTTAACAAATGTTGATTTACAGTATTATTAATTTTATTATTTAACAGCTTGTCTTCTTCTATGTTTTTATTCTTCAAGTGTAGTAACGTGCGTAACATAAACTTTGTTTTTGATGGCACCCCGCAGAAAGAAATCTAAGGGCGATAGATCGGGAGACCTTGCAGGCATTTAAATAGTTTGTTTCCATAGCCAGCTTTAATTTCCAGTAAAATTATTTTAATATTTTCTTCAATATCTCGAATACTATTAAATTTAGAAGGTATAATTTATCGAACTTTTTTAAAGCAAAAATTATTTCCTACTAAATAGTATAAAAATATACAAGGCGTACCATTTAAAAAAAAGTCAAAAATAGGTATATCTCCGAAAATTTAAATATTTTTTTTCTGAATTATATTAATTTATGTAGCTTACTAAAAACACTAATAATTTTATTTGAAAGATTTTTTTGTATCTCTTATAACTTTCGAGAAAAATCGCGTTCCCTAGTTCCGTTTACACCCTGTATATATGAAAACGTTGTTATTTATAGTAATGATGATGACATATTCGTACCGTTCTGGCGTTTACCAGGTGTCTCCACACGAGAACTCAATTCTGGCATTGGGAGTGCACCACAGGGGTCACTTTTGTGCCATTTAAAATTCGAAGTGTTTGGCGTCTGTCGGGGTCGAACCCAGGTCCTCGGATTCGCAACCAGACACTCAGGCACGTGAAATTATCACTCAAAAACGTGAAATTCGTGTCAAATGAATATTTCCCAAGCCAAAAGGAAGTAATATTATTTGCTACTAATATGAAAAATACTTCTGCTATTATTTATACTTCTTATAAACGTCATGTCATACGTGAGTTATCTTCGGATTGGTTTATGATTAAAAATATTAAAACTTACAAAGTGAGACATAAAAATATCTAAAGAAAAGCTGTCATTCTGTCAACAGTTTTATTCAACAGAACTTTTATATTAAATTACTACTATTATATTTTTATTATCAAGGTCTTTGTTATAGGTACAATCTATAATCTTATAATTAATCTTTATCGATTATACTGTTGTAAATGTCAAATGAGAAAAATGAACTTTTGCTAATATTTTTTAATTATACTTATTGTATCATTTATCATTTACAAAATCAACAATGTCATTATCACCAGATTGAAGTTAGTTAAATCAGGGCCCGGTCTCCTGTCCAGAGATTGAGTATTACTGCAGCAATACGACGTTAAATTCAAGAACACGGCGTGTTCCACTTCAACCCGTAAGTGCGACAGCACGAAACAAATAAATAACAAAGAGAAATCTATGTACATACATGTGTTGTTTACATAGACCAGCTCTCTGCTCTTTGGTCTCCTACCGGGTGCGATCTGAACATTAAGCTGTGGTTATATCGCGGCCAAAACGAATTAAAAGCGACAAAACAGGTGATATGCTGCGGCGATGACAGTTTAGGACTGGTTGCTGGTTTAAGTGATACGATGTCGATACTACCATGATATACAATAGTTGCGTGCAAAAGTTTTGAGCCAAATTTATTACATCTCTGATAAAAGAATATATTTTTTTGTAATACTTTTACATATTACACTACTGTTATTTACATTGTTGACATGATTTAAAATTTATTTTCATTATATTTTATAGCACAAACGAAATTGACCGTGTTCAAAAAATCGAGCCAAGTTGTTGTTCAGAGTTTATATACTTTGTTTATTTATATTTATCATCAAAGTCTCAATTTCATATTAATTTAAGTTACGGTCTAACGAAATGGTGATATACACTCACTTTCAGTTACGAAAAAACGTAACAAACCTTTCTCGACAAGGAAAGGTTTCTCGTGTAATACCCGGCTTGCTAATGATCGATAAAAGTACCAAGTGTAAGTTGCCAAAAACATTAGCTGACTAGCTAAGATCTGATAGACCCCGTCGTAAACAAACAGGGCGAAGAGACAAAAAAAATAAAATAAAATCTGTGGATATTTCGAAAGATATTCGAATAGAAAACCATGACCATGTCAGCTGAATTAAAATTTTACTTTTTTTGGAAATGATGGTACGAAGTATTTTCTAGCCAGGCAAGTCTGAAGAATATGATTTTATATTGTGCATATTCACATGACGGTGTAGGTCCATTACTCGATATAAAGAGTACTATGGATTCTCTAACTCTAATTTATAGACATATTTTAGCAAATTATATACTTCCTTATGCCAGAAAAAATATACCGCGGGGAAAAGTTTTTTAACGGGACAACGATCCTAAACATACTTAGAAAGTATAAAATAATTTTTAGGTTAACAAAATTCCGAATTCTTGTCTGAGCACCCCAATTTCAGGATTTAAATCCAATAAAATATTTATGGCAGTTAACAATACGCGTCGGAAAAGAAAAACTAGCCTGAATTATGGAACCATTTAAAAAATTAATGGTAAAATGTATTACACATTTAATTAAATCAATGCCTCGATGGTGCTCTGCAGTGATATTGATTGTATCAAAAGAAATGATAATAAAAATTAAATATGGATTGAAAATCACAAATCAAAAAAGATTGAACAAATTATTTAGTAGTTTTGAAATACGTATATATCTTTGGTGCAATATTTTTGCACTACACGACTAATTATTTTTAGCACGATCGGGATTTTTTTAATGTTTACCGATAGGGTTTCCAAAGCAGTAGGTTTTATTTACAAATATACGAGTACATCACTTACGGATCAGGAGGCGGAGGCGTAATAGTCCGGGGGCTAGTGCTACAAAAAAATGTATCATGGTATTCCAAATACGAACCCTTGGTGCTCACTTTAAATACCCTGAAGAACGATTTGCTGTCTTCCCCGGAAAAAAGACAATCTACCCAGCTGTGGGTCATGACCCAAAACTGTCTAAAAAATTGATATTTTAGAATCTAGGTATTCTGTATGGGACCTGCATAAAATGACATTATATATATGTAAATAGAAGCCAATAATAAATGCCAGACATTTTCAATGGTTACAGAGACTACTAAAGACTTTTATTGCTGTGAATTTTACCTACCAAAAAATGTCCATGCCATTCCATCCGGGCTTTAGTCAACTAATAATTTCTACCCTGAAAGACACAAAAAAATTATGGCCGGACACCCCGGATGTATATACGGGCCACCGCACCCTTGCGATTTTGTCAATCGCTTAACGTGGGGGCGGTGGTTCATGGTATTCCGCTTCATATTTCAAAGACAATTTATAATTACCATTTGAAATAAAAATACACAAATGCCAGACATATATGTTTTATATTGGGGATATTAGAAGAGTTGAAAGTTGCACCATTTATAGTCGTGCCTTAGTTATTTTGGTATTCCGTGGTCATTTACCAAAATCTCGATATGCGATTTTTAGCACGATCCCTATACCTCCCTTACCAAGGGTAGCGGGTAGTTAAAATAAGTATTTTCGGAATGGGGTGTAATTTTGTTTTTTTAAAATGTCTGGGAGTAGCTAATAACCAATGAAATTATCTGGCATCAAATTTTCTTGTTTGATTTATGGTAATTAATAAAATCAAGCTAGTCCCAGACAGTTTGTTATCATATACTCCTCACTGTAAGCGGCCAACGAAATTGCAAGGGTGCGGTGGCCCGTATATACAACCAGGGTGTCCGGCCATAATTTTTTTGAGTCTTTCAGGGTAGAAATTATTAGTTGACTAAAGCCCGGATGGAATGGCATGGACATTTTTTGGTAGGTAAAATTCACAGCAATAAAAGTCTTTAACGCCCTCTGTAACCATTGAAAATGTCTGGCATTTATTATTGGCTACTATTTATATATATATATATATATATATATATATATATATATATATATATATATATATATATATACAATGTCATTTTATGCAGGTCCCATACAGAATACCTAGATTCTAAAATATCAATTTTTTAGACAGTTTTGGGTCATGACCCACAGCTGGGTAGATCGTCTTTTTTTCCGGGGAAGACAGCAAATCGTTCTTCAGGGTATTTAAAGTGAGCACCAAGGGTTCGTATTTGGAATACCATGATACATTTTTTTGTAGCACTAGCCCCCGGACTATAAGTAAAAAATCTAAAGTGGCAAGCATATTATCTCCCGCCATGTAATTTTTATTTATTTTAGTAAATATTTACATATGTACCAAAAATAAAAATGCTTTTTTGACAGAAACATTCATCTGTCAATTTTTGTAATAACATAAATAGCGAAAGAATTACATTTAAAGGTATTTTTCTATGAAAAACTATTTTGAACTTCGGTGAAGGTACCATTTCCGGGTAGCCGATTTGCACCATATTTCCATACTAGAATAAAGCAAGAATACATAGTTACAAAATTTTCTGAATGATAGTATTTGAGATAGAGCGTAAAGAGGATACACACACACACACACCCGCACACACACACACACACACACTCTCACACACACACTCACTCTCACACACACACAATAATTTTAAAATCTTTTTAATTTTGTGTGTTGCTCGTACAAAAAACATAATAAGCATTGCGTACAGAAGTGCTCTTCTACCGGTATCAGATATTGGAGATCTCGGCTTCGTCTCGGTCTTCAAAATCATCCGCAACCAGTAGGAAGCACCTTAATACTTAAATAACTATTCTACATAATATTATTTACATATTAAATAAAATTGACTTTTGGACTTCCATTATCTTTATTAACAAAAACACAAATTGTCACAACGTTTCGGTAGCTGATATCTGCTGCCGTCATCAGGTGAACTGATACTAACTAATTCCTAATATTCCGAGTCTTATATCTAGTGTTATGAGGGTGGTCAAGCGTAGTTGGGAGTTTAAGTGTATCTGGTAATCCATGATTGGTTGTTGTCTCCTGTGCAATGGACTGTGGCGGTTTTTCAATTGGTGGTTCCCTGGTTACAATCTTCAATGAAGTGTTTTGAGAAATGATCTTTTTCCAAAGTGGTTTGATTCCTACACTGGCATGGCTGAAGACCTTTTCCCGGTTTATCATGATGTATGCGGCCTCTTTAACCTTTCGTTTGAAAGTATGATCCTCTTTGGAGATGATTTCCGCGTTGTCCCATAAAATTCTATGATGGTTTTCCCATGCGTGGTCTGCAATTCCGGATTTCGATGTTTCTCCTCTTGTTGTATGCCGTTTGTGTTCCTTCATCCTCATATCCAGTGGCCTCTTAGTTTCGCCTATGTACACTTTCCCACATTCACAATCCACCTGGTAGATTCCTTTTTCAGATTCTGCTGATTTCGGAGGTGCCATGGAGGAGAGTAGGTTTTTCAGTGCTGCAGTATTTTGAAAATCTGGTGGTAATTCCGTATTTTTCACCTTTCTTCTAATGTTTTCTGAAAGACCGTTGATATACGGAATATATAATTCTTTCTGGGTCTTCTCTTGCTTCTCAGCTACCGAAACGTTGTGACAATTTGTGTTTTTGTTAATAAAGATAATGGAAGTCCAAAAGTCAGTTTTATTTAATAACGAGATCTTATAAATTCAAAGTTAAAATTATTTACATAGATTCTAGTTTATAATATGAAAATATTTTATGCACAAATTCATTTATTTATTAATGTACCTGTTTGATTTTTGATCACATTTACAATATGATATGGCTTAAAAATATGTTTGGCTCAAAACTTTTGCATGCTACTGTAATTACGAGAGGATGAAATATCATTTTGATTAGATGACACTAGAATGATACTATCACGATATGATATAGTTTGGCAGAGCCATCATAATATAATCTTACACATAATTTAAAACGAAAATTTTATTTTAAGATAATAATCTTATAAATGTAATGGAACATAATATGTATGTTAGTTACAAAATAATAAATTACTAACATACTATAAAGACTGAATATTGACAATTGTACATGGAGAGATATATTTTTTAGTGAATAACAATTATTTGCCTTTAAAGAATATATTGTCAGAAACCATTTTAGGATTGCGATACTCGATTTAGAAAATTACACTTAGGATACTGAACTTACAAATAACACTAATATCAATGTGTGCATTCGCGGAAGACGTAGTAATTCTGGCAAGCAGTGAAGAGAAAATACAATTTAATATAAATGTCTGGAATGAAACCATATCAAAGTACGCTTTAAAAATTAACACAAGAAAGACTAAGGTCATGTCATAACTGTACCAAGAGAACTTGAAAAATAATTTTGACGATAAATTCACAAAAAAATAGAGCAAGTAAACAAGTTCCAATATTTAGGAGTCTAAATTGAAAATGATGGATTACAAGAAGCTGACATAAACGTCACAAATCAGAAAACAGTGAAATTCTTCAATAAAGAACAGCTTCATAGTAATGAAGGAGATTAACATCAAAACGAAGATAACAGTATACAATTCAGTGTATCTACAGATCCATTTTAACATACGGCTACGAATCTTGGGTATTATCTAGGCTAGGACAATGAAAAGTAAAATTCAAGCACTTGAAATGAAATATTTAAGAGTACTGGAAGTAACGCTGCGAGATAGAATCAGAAATGAAATTATTAGAGAACAACTGCAGAAGAAGAAAAACACGATTATTCAAGACGCTATAAATAAGAAGCAATGGGCGAAATTTGTACACGAATAAATATATCTGTACACCCTTCAAACAAAATATTCAAAATTATATAACAAAAAATAATAATATATACCTACGAGTACTTTGTGTTTTTACTAATGTAAATATACGTATTGTGCGACGGTAACTCGTTTTTAAACACATATTATCGTGTTACAGGGAACACTTTTACTCTACGTATATATTTATATTTTGTTTCGTAAATCTTTAAATTTATATATCACCTTATGTTTATGTTCTGTTTTGTACATGTTAATATTTTATATAGCAGCCTGTTTATATATATATATATATATATATATATATATATATATATATATATATATATATATATATATATATATATATTTGGTTATTATGCATTTATAACAGGGAGTTGTACTCAAAAATAATAAGTCGCAAATAAATTTCTCCTGTATGATTCGTTTAAATTATTTTCTTCTTTGATAATCCGGATTCGTAAATAATATTAAAGGAATAAGAAGTTTTCTCATGGATATACGAGTATTTCCCTTTGATTATATAGTTTTATTGGGATTTTTTTGGTTTTTATTGGTAATTTTTGGGTTATATTTTTCGTTTTATTGGATAATATTTTTAATTTTTCAGCTGATTTCTTTGGAGTACTTTTAGGCTATAAGATTTATTGCAACAGATTATTTTAACTATTTTTTTTACCTTCCGTCACCTTTAGGTAAGACAGGTAGGTGTCTTTGGTAAAAAAATCAATAATGAGGTTATAGTGAATAACCACGTTTTAGAGTTCATATAAAACGATTTTACCATTTTACGATGATGTCTGTATGTATGTATGTGTGTGTGTGTGTGTGTGTGTGTGTGTTTTGTGTGTCTGCATGTGTGTGACGAAAGTTTCGGATCGCATAACTTCAACGATTCAAAAAATTATATATTTTTTGTATTCCTCAAGTTTACATCCAGAAGAAGAGGTGATTAGATTTTGGTTACAATTGTTTAACCGGAAGTACCCTGATTTGAAGATTTTAACAGTTTTTCTTGAAAAAACGCAGTTAAATCATTTATTGACATTTAACGTTATTATAAATTAAAGAACATATTATTCTCTATACGATTTGATTGTATTTTATACTTCATATTCAATAGATATAGAGTTAAAGAATTATAAAGATATTAAATTTCATAAATCAGCCAGCTACGCTAACCATGGAAACTGCTAATATATTCAGATAATTCAAATTGACAGATGTCAGTATCAATGAAAAGTAAATGAATATGGCAGAGATGTTGATGTGAGATGAGAAATGAACGAATAAGAATAAAGATACAAGAGAGACGATTACATTGGTTTGAACATGTCATGAGGAGAGATGAAGAATATATTGGAAGAAGAATGAGTAGCTTAGTAATAGAAGGTTGAAGAAACAGAGGAAGACCAAAGATAAGATGGAAGGACGTATTGTGGAATACTTGAGAGAAAAGGAACTGAATAAGAACGACATGCAAAACAGAAATGAGTGGAAGAAAAAAATAAAAAATAGCGACCCGTGATGAATGGGAAAAGCTAAAGAAGAAGATGTTAGTATGAAGTGCAATTTGCACAGTATGTTTATGAAATAATTTTACTGGAAATATAGGATCTTTTGCAATAAAATTTATGTATGGAATTTGTACATAATACACAGGATTGACGGAAGGTAATGTGCTGGCCACATCAGATTTTTTTATATCTGAAATTATAGACGTTTTAAGAAAAACATAAGTCGACTACTACTTCCGATATAAATGGGTCCATTTAAAATACATTTGAGGAAACAGAATTGGAAATTGTTTCATAGTGCGTTATCGTCAATGTAAAAGAAAACCGTGCCCTAAGTTATGTTTACATCACGACTAACTTGAATTAACCGACAAAGACACCAGATGTGCCTCGACGACGAAGACTGTTTATTGGGGTATTGTGTTTCGGGGTAGGACGGAATGTTTTAAAACAATGCCGGCTTGAATTACCGTGAAATGTGATTAAGGTTAGGTGATTTGTCACATCGAAGAACTGATCGGATTTCGGATTACGGGAAATACGTGAGAGAGTTCTGTAACAATTTACTGTAATTTCGAAATGATATTCCTTTCAGCTTATTGAGTTTCCGAGTGCTGATTACATGAAGGTTACATCTGGGGAATTGAAATATCGAAGTTACGACAAAATAATGATGTTTATTCGCATCGAAACGAAAATACATAATCAAAATTTTATTTTGTGTATGTAGAAATATTACGTTCACACTTTTTACATTACTTTAAATAGAATCAGTTCATATAAGACTCTCGTCCTCGAAGACAAATCGATAAAGCCTTTGTAGAATATAAATTGTGATTGTTTTATAATGTTTTACGGCTGTGTAACTACTAATGGCCATATGCAGCAGATGGGTTTTGGTGATTATGAATTAATGGAAATGTTTGTTAGGAAGGGTACGCGGCGACACTATCATTCATGACCGAGCGGAATTCGAAACCAGGACCTTTGGATTGTGTAGTGGTTTCATAACTCTTACGCTATACTAATAATCCTAACTGACAAAAATTGGATTTATTAGCTTCATAGTATGTATATTAAAAAAATTAGTTCGTTCGTTTATATGCATACCTTAAAAACGAGTAAATAAATTAATGAATTAAAACAATTGCTGTAGCTCTTGGGCACGTGGCCCGTTTTATAACCTGTTTTCCATAATATTGTGAAGACAATTAATATTCTTTATTTGACTATTTGTAATTATATATGTATTATAGAAATGAAAATATAATAAAAATATTTATCATCCGGCATATTAACCATACCTGGATATGCCAATCTATTTTGTACGCATATATCAGTAATGATATTATGCTTTTACCAGGCGTCACCTCACGCGCACTCATTACTGGTGTGTAGAGTGCACCACAGGTGGTCACTTTTGTGCCAATTAAATTTTAAATTAATTTTTGGCGTCGGTTGATATCGAACCCCAGTCTCCACATTCGCGACCTAACACTCAGGCATACGACCATTATTTCCGTTTTTTAAGTTTTTAGTAATGGCCGTTTTTATAAACGACATGTAAATTTCCAAAATAAATTAAATTTATGTACTCATTCCTTTAAATGACAGTCGAATTTTTAACGATAATGTTATGTACATTTAAAATGGATAAAATTTATTCGAATTTGTTATTTTAAATAAATTTACATGCTTATTCTGTAAAAATATCGTTACATAACAACTATCGTTAATCGTTATTTATAAATATAACGATGTGATTCTGAACGACATTTTGCAAATTATCCTATTTACTAGGTTATAAATGTCATCATACCGTTTGTCACGACATGAACCCAAAATTTTTTAGGAAACAGTAACTATTACTCAATATTAATCTGTTAATGTCCTGTCATTTTGCAAAAAAAATATAATGAAGTTATGGTTTAAATTATTAATTCTTTATTGAATAAAGAATATGTGTAAAAAACGATTATCAAATGAGTTATTAATATTCCATAAAAGACTTTGATAAACACATACATTTCTTCTAAAATGTAATTATCGTTATTAATTACATATATGATGCATGAATAAATGTTTTCTTCCTACTAAAATATAAAAATAATAAATTAATTAACCTACATTTTCTAACATTTGATTGAATAATGACAAATAAATCCTTATCTTTTACAAACTACTTAAAATAACGACAATACGATTTCAATATAACGACATTGGTTTTATAGAATACGCTCTTTGAAAATTATCGTTATTTAACAACTTTTTAACGACATATTAGGACAATCTTACAGAATAAGCCCGTTATTTTGGGAGAAAATTTATTCTGTATCTTATAAAACCGAGGGTAAGTATATTTGAGGTTTGAATATCCAATGCATTCATGACAGATTTGTATATGAAATTTTCTTGTCTCAAGAGATATTACATCTCATATGCAAATGAACCTAAAATATAATGTTTCATCTAAGTCTCGTCCCCTTAATGAAGATATAAACAACTGTAAAGCTTCTGGTGACAATTAAAGCTACACATGCGAAAAGCACATGTTCGGGTAATTCCTCGAAAAGGCAGCAACTTCTTTAAAAATTCTCATCAAATGTTTTCTGGATATGTCTTATGAATAAACCCATACATATAATTCCGTTGAGACGTAGAGAATATTTAGCTCTCTCAGGAGATAGCCCTGGGATAAAGAGCTTTGATTGTTTTAAATTTTGTAGCGATGATCACAATACACCTGATTTTCACAATAACCTCTTATGTGTAACAATTTTATTTTTTAGTAAAACAACAATTGTTTTTATCCCATACAGGTACTCGTATTTAATAATTGTAAGTATTATGTCATATAAGAATAATTATACATTATTAAAATCGTATCCTATAATAGGGCAACTTGTATCTATTGTATCCGATTCCGTATATCTCTTAAGCCCGTTTTATATTATACATTATTTGTCTAGATTCTAGTACTAGTTTCATACTAGACCATTAATTTGCATGAGCTGAGAGTTTTGCCAATAGTTGTCTACTTTCGTTATCTGTTATTTATTTTGAAACGTGTTCTCTAGGTTAGGAATAACAAAAAGAAAATTATATATGACACTAACACAATTAAAATTTAATAACTTTCATACTTTTCAGAATATGTATATCCAATTTTTCTTATTTTATCCATTTCAAAAATAGGTCGACACAAACATTAATAGATTTGTTAAGTTGGTATTGCTTTATTTTGATTTGTATTACAAAATATTCGGAAGAAGAATCTAATTAGTAGAAATATAGTATGAAAATAAACGATAATAATATAACATCAAACGGGCTTTATACGAGTAGTTCTGAAAATCCCTGTGAAGGGCATGTTATTGAGACACTATACAGGGTGTTAATACTAAGTCGTTACACCCAAAAATGGTAGATAGAACTCATTAAAACAAACAACTTTTCTTAGCTCAAATTTTTGATTTGGAGCCCCAGTTCATAGTTATTGGCGTTCTCTTGTTTTTTGAAAAATCGTCATAACTCCCTTATTTTAAGGAATATTTAAAAAATGCAAAAACTTTCAGCATTTGCTTTCGGTTCTCTAAAACACTTGTATTTACAATTATTTTCTGTTTCATCAAATAACAAAATGGCGACCAATCAAAAATTTCAAAACAAGATATTATGAAAACCATCCCATCGATTTTCGAAAATAAAACATTTATATAATCCATAAAGTTTCTACTACAATATTTGTCTGAAACATTTTTTTCTATCTGGCCAAAAAAAGTTTTTATTCAAATTGAATTGCAAAATAAATTTTAACAAACTGCAACAATCAATTAAAACAAAGTAGGCTTGTTGCCATTAAACAAGAAAAACAAGAAACAAACAAGAAAAATAAAACAATAAACAATGAAACAACAAGGGTGGGACTGAATATGATTTTCAAAGTGGCCACCATTCGCAGCAACGCAAGCCCGGCAGCGTGCTTTGATGTTGGCGGAGACCTTCGCAAGGACTGCCTGCTTCTCTTTTATATCTTCTGCTGCAGCCACGATTCTAGCCACTAGTTCTAACTCTGTGTTCACCGGTGTCTCGTAAACAGAGGTCTTCATGTGACCCCAAAAAAAGAAATCTAGTGGAGTTAGGTCGGGGCTCCGGGCTGGCCACGCAACTGGACCTCTCCTCCCAATCCACTTATTCGGGTATTTTCTATTTAAAAATGCGGTGACTTCTCGCGTTGTGTGAGCCGGTGCCCCATCATGCTGAAACCAAAGTCTCAGTCTTATGTTTAGTGGCAAGTTTTCAAGTAGTTCCGGCAGCACAGTATCCAAGAAAATAAAATAATTTTCACCATTTAATCAGTTTGGGAGAATGAGGGTCCAATAACTTGTTTTTGAGTACTTGTCAAATCTAATCTCTTTTTTGTTTCATTGTTTTCAGAAGCTACTTCGTTTTAAATGCTTTTTTTAGTTTGTTAATACTTATGCAAGCCAAGTAAGTGAAAACTTTTTTTTTTGGCCAGATAGAAAAAAATGTTTCAGACATATATTGTAGTAGAAAGTTTATGGATTTTAAAAATGTTTTATTTTCGAAAATCGATGGGGTGGTTTTCAAAATATATTGTTTTGAAATTTTTGATTGGTCGCCATTTTGTTATTTGATGAAATAGAAAATAATTGTAAATACAAGTGTTTTAGAGAACCAAAAGCAAATGCTGAAAGTTTTTTTATTTTTTAAATATTCCTTAAAATAAGGGAGTTATGACGATTTTTCGAAAAACAAGAGAACGCCAATAACTATGAACTGGGGCTCCAAATCAAAAATTTGAGCTAAGAAAAGTTGTTTGTTTTAATGAGTTCTATCTACCATTTTCGGGTGTAACGACTTAGTATTAACACCCTGTATATACTCATAAAATGTTTATCATTAATAGAAATAAATAACTGATTCTAGTACAAAAATATATTATTTATAAATTAATAATTAAATTGCCATAATCTGAAGAAGTAGGTAAATGTTTACCGTAGAAAAACTGTTCGAACGAACAAGAAAGGAAAATGTAATTTTTGCACAAAACAATTGCTGTCTAGTATTCTAATTTTGTGAAATAAATAGTTCATCTTATACATATTTCAAATTTAAACATCTGGTTTATTTTAAGTTATTTTTGCTCAATAATAAGAAACAGTTTCAGTAACATTAAAAATTGTTTTGGAAAAATAATGTTTGTAATGAAGCATTCCAATTTTAACATTGTGACCTTTTTTATCTCTTCAAGAAAAAGTATAATAATGGTCTAGTCTATGTATTTTGAACATCAGTATAATTGGTATTTTATTTTTAAATGTGTTGTAATCGAAACTAATTCCACATTAATATGCTGAAGTATTAAATATTAATGGTTCCATTTATCAATGATTGACTGTTAAACTAAAATGAAAACCAATAAAACTCCCACTAGTATCACTTTAACTGTGTTCGATTATACATACATAACTTATTTAAAAATAACTAAGTAAGTTGTAATGGTTATAAGATACATCAGATATCCATTTAATATTAATATCCTCATATTTTCTTTCCGTGATGTAAATTGGAATTTAATAGCTATAGAAACCATCTGATAGCAGAAAACATACATACACCTGGGCTAGTGACATGCCAAGAATTTTTAAATGACACGCGAGAAGAATCAGCATGAGGTCGTTGCAAAAATGAATAATAATATGGAACGAATTTGCATTTGTTAGCAATAGTAATATCAATGGCCACATTAACACGAATTTAGCAATGTTCTATTGAAATTACATGGTTTGATTGCGTTGTTTATTACTGTCGGCGTCATTTTTCACATATCAATAGGCAATATTTTTTATTTATCATTGTATACAACGATTAATCTTTACTTACAACAAAAAAATTGTTAAATCAGTCCATGAGTTTGAGAATAAAATATATTAATGTTAGGATGGTAACCTTGTCTATATATAAATAGGTATCTTTCGGTAACACGTTGACTGTAGCGTTGGACACCGGGGACCAATAACTTGCATTTGTCTAGTGCGGCATCATTTTTCATACAACTTCCCCAACTTACGGATGTTATATTTTTTTAAATAAGGGTCCTAGAAATATTCTAAAAGTTGCTACTAGAAGTACATATAATTTCAAATAATTTATTATTGGTCTCCGGCGTTCTATGCAAAATGTATTAAGGGTGTTACAAAGAACACTTACCAGTCATGAGGCAAGCAACAAAAGTAACTAGTTTTGTGTAGTACAGGAAAACCAGGATTTAATAAAGTGCATGATTTAATAAATTTCTATCATATTCAATAATTTTATTTATTTTGTTGTTAAATACTACGAATATTTATTTCCAATATTGGACTTTTTAATTGTCTTTATTTTTTACCTCTCGCTAAGAGAGGTATTGGATTCATGCTAAATATCGCATATCCAGATTTTATTGCATAAGCACGTTTTAAGGTCCCGACAATCCGATTTTAACATTTTTACAATGATGTCTGTGTGTGTGTGTGTGTGTGTGTGTGTGTGGATGTGTATGTATGTGTCTATGTATGTGTGTGGGATGTTGGAAAGACGGTTACTCAAAAACTATAAGACTTTATATTTCTTTAACTACGTATTTCCCAATCGGACTTTCATGGGAAAATCTGAAAAGGTTTTGGTAACAATTGAAAAAAAAATCTTCTAAATATTTTTTTTTTTATTTTTTCTTGGTAATATTAAAGAAAATTAAATTCTCTATCTGATACATTTAAATATTTTATTATATATTCTACAGATTTAGAGATGAAAGTGAAGATGGTCTCCACTCTGCAACGCAAAATACAGAAAAAATGTATCTCATCAAAATAATGAGTAATGAAAGAAAAATGTACTTGGAGAATCTCTTAATTCTTGATCTGTGACTATTATGGAGGTGACAAGTATAGGTTAAAGAACTTAAATTTGTTTCAAACATTATGGGACAATGTACACCAACACTGTAGTGTAGAGTAACATTGAAACATTGCACTGCGAAAAAGCTATCAAATTCGTCTCAAGTAAGTTGTAAATATTGACAAAATTACACATCGTTATAAGAGTAATCGGAGTGCAATCTATCCATCACTTTACTCAAGGGAATTAATGTGTTATTTAGATACAACATGTATAAAAAAAATAAAATGTTAAAGAAGATATGTAAGAATAGATGCACAATCCAGATATATACATTTTAGACCGCCCAAAATTAATGTTTTTACTAGAAGAATATGAAGAGAAAGTAAACAAGAACGTTGTTCGAATTGAAAATCCCTGTTACCAGCCTAAAATTTATATATGGTAAACTCTACTTTGTAATTTATTGTACATAATTTATGGTAAAATATCCTATAGATTTTGTAAATATATGTGAAAATTGTTTTATGTTGAGACATGTTCTTATTGAATAATAAAGAGGTTTATACGTCATAGACTTATATGAATATATTATTTGTATTTCTAAAAATATTCTTTGCTTTATGCATACAGCCAGGTAAAATATACGGCGAGAGGTTATGTGCTGGCTACATCAGATTTTTTAAGTCGAGATTGTTTCAATAAAACCAAATATGTACTAGATGGTGTATAATTTGCCTAAAATAATAACCTATTATTATAAATATATACCTATTCAATTGTATTTCAAACAAAAAAAATATATATTTCATCACGGCATATTATCCATTGCTGGGTGTGCCAATCTGCTTTGTATACAGATATCGGTAATGATGGAATATTTGTACCGTGTGGGCGCTTACCAGGCATCACCTTACGGGCACTCATAGCTGGTGTGGAGAGTGCACCACAGGGGTCAATTTTGTGCCATTAAAATTCGATGTAATTTTAGCGTCGGTCGGGATCGAACCCGGGTCCCCAGATTCACGACCAGACACTCAGGCACACGGAATTAAATAGAAATGTTTGAAATACAATTAAATAGGTATATCTTTATAATGACAGGTTATTATTTTAGATAAATTTTATTTATTTGGTGCGGTCTCGGGCTTCGGAGACCGTTCCAGCCACAGAACTAGCTGCATACATGACCAAGTAACAGTTTTAGTACAGCTGTTAGCCAAAAGATGCTAATTTATGTTCCAAATATCACCGGTCGCCGGAGCCCAGTTTACCATTGAGCTCCGGGAACCAATACCACACCGAAATAAATACAGCATTTTTGACTTCCGCTGCCAACGTGTTAAATTTATGACACGACATTTTAATCAATAATAATAAAAAATTGGTACATAACAAAAACTATTAGAAACAAATCTTGTGTAGTTTTTGTTAAGTGGTAGAAATGGCTTAGGTTCGAGTCCTACTGATAACACAAAATTTGATGCACTAGCTTAGAACTTGTACTACTCGTACAGGTGACACTTTGTAAAAGCTCTAATCAAATAAAAGACAGATATATCCTCATTTCCTAAATCTGCGAATACAGACAGATTGGCACCCCCACAAATGGATTAACCCCTTATATTAAGTTTGATTTTGTATTAATTACAAAACTAGTTTTTTTTTGTTACAAGATTAAACAACCTAACTTAAAATTTAAATGATAGACTAAAAATAAGTGGACAAATTCATGGAAAGCAAAATCTCCAAAACGCTTCGTTTCAGAGATATATATGAAGAGTCAGGGAAAAAAGATGAATGTTATAAAATGTATTTTTTCAGTACGCGAATTTTAAAGTTTGAAATCCCGTAGAATATTTTTTAAGGTGACATGGTGTACCTATTCAATATTAGTCAGATTGGTCATTTCTTAGCATTACTATACCTCCAGATGGGTCGAGTTTCCACTTATGTCGGACCTAATGGAATTTTACTAATCTGATATCCGAATCTACTGAATATTAAAAAAAAATAGATATGGACTAATGATGATAGATAAGCTTGAGCTTCACCAGTTTCATGGCTTTGAATTCTGAGCTATTGCGCTACATCAGTCACTCGTCCAAACTTTTTATGTCCTTCGGTGGTTTAATGTTACCCATATCATCAGATATCTAGAGATACCGCTCTTAACTTAACAAAACTCGTACTGAACAGAAATCATTTGACTAAGCTATTGCTTGCGCATATTGATTTACGAATGGACATTCATCATTTTATATTTTGACGTTTGGGCCTTCATCCTTTTTACCTCTCGCTAAGAGAGGTATTGCATTCATGCTAAAAATCGCATATCCAAATTTTATTGAATAAGCACGTTTTAAGGTCCCTACAATCCGATTTTAACATTTTTACGATGATGTCTGTGTGTGTGTGTGTGTGTGTGTGTGGATGTATGTGTGTGTGTATGTATGTAGGATGTTGGAAGGACGATTACTCAAAAACTATAAGACTTTAAATTTGTTTAACTACGTATTTCCCAATCGGACATTCATGGGAACATCTGAAAAGGTTTTGGTAACAATTGGACAACCGGAAGTAGAAGATTCTGGAAAAAATATCTTCTAAATAATATTTTTTGATTTTTTTTCTTGGTAATATTAAAGAAAATTAAATTCTCTATCTGATACATTTAAATATTATATAATATATTCTATAGATTTAGAGATAAAAGAAATATAATATATAAAATAGTCTGTTATAATAAATTTTACAACCGAAAGATTGGCCATGGAAAATAGTTGAAAATTATAATTGACAGGTAAATGTCAGTGTCAGAAATCCGAAGACATTACTGAAGACTTTTTCTGGGAAGTACATACATTATATTATTTCTTAATGTATTAATAGAATTGGAAACATTTCGAAAAATTAGAAGAGGACAAAATATCTTCATCAAAAATTAAACAATCTAAATATATATGGAATAGATATATGCGTAAGTAGAATTTTTGGTGTAGAGGGTAGGTATACAAGAAATGTTAAATACAATAGGGCGCGAGCAGTCATATGATTTTGTTGGCCTTGACAAGCAGATATGGGGGCCCATGTCAGAATGATAGCTAGTAATTATGTATATAGATGTCAAATATCATAATTTCTCATTCTAAACTTAGTGATTTTCCAATTCCATGTGGAGCAGAATTAAATGTTAAATATCTAAGGCATACAAGTAAATTTTAAACTCCCGGTGATAAATTAACTACGTAAATTTAGAAAATCTTGAAATTTTTAATGAAAAATTCTAACATTTGACATCTATGTACATAATTACTAATTATCATTCTGAAACGGGCCCACACATCTGCTTGTCAAGCCCAAAAATGTAACATTACTGTTCGCGCCCTATACTTATATAACCAAAAAAAGGAAGTCGCGAGAGGTATTGTGCTGGCCACAACAGATTTTTAGTTATTGTATTGCAATTTCTAAGGTCTGTATCTCAGGACTGTTAAGGCCCGTTCAGAATAAAAAACTTAGCGGCAGTGATAAAATTAGTAGCATCGGTAGCGTACGAAATTTGTAGTTGAAATTTCATCCGTTTACAATGAAAAATTATTGAAATTATAGTTTCTTCTTTTTTTACCAAGATAATCAATTCCTAACCCGTTCTTTTTAAAAGGGGATAAATGTACTACCCATTATTGTTGTTCCTGTCCACGCGAAAAAATAATCTGTTTGCTATTGCTCATTTTATCAGACATCAATAAATGTCACAACTGTCAAATAATTAAGTGGTAGCGATAGTGGCAACGTAGAAGTTTGGAGTTTGCAAATTTCTACCGCTGCCGTTGCCACTGCGCTACTACTAATTTTCCTAATTTTTGGATGTGAACGAATACGTTGGCTATAACATACCATTTGAAAACCACACTTGCAATCTCATAGTAGGACCAAGCATCTCATTTTGTAGAAAATGGACATTCATCCTTTTTCCCCCTGGCTCTTCATATGAAAATAGTAAAAGCGTAACTGGCGCGGTGCAAATAGTTTTAGTTATAAAAGAGAAATATAAACAGGTTTTAAAATTCTATTCTAAAAAAATCTGTTGTGGCCAGCACAATACCTCTCGCCACTTCCTTTTTTTGGTTACATAAGTATAGGGCAGTAACGGTAATGTTACATTTTTGGGCTTGACAAGCAAATGTGTGGGCCCGTTTCAGAATGATAATTAGTAATTATGTACATAGATGTCAAATGTTAGAATTTTTCATTAAAAATTTCAAGATTTTCTAAATTTACGTAGTTAATTTATCACCAGGAGTTTAAAGTTTACTTGTATGCCTTAGATATTTAACATTTAATTCTGCTCCACATGGAATTGGAAAATCACTAAATTTAGAATGAGAAATTATGATATTTGACATCTATATACATAATTATTAGCTATCATTCTGACATGGGCCCCCATATCTGCTTGTCAAGGCCAACAAAATCATATGACTGCTCGCTCCCTATTGTATTTAACATTTCTTGTATACCTACACTCTACACCAAAAATTCTACTTACGCATATATCTATTCCATATATATTTAGATTGTTTAATTTTAAATTCATTTTTGATGAAGAAATTTTGTCCTCTTCTAATTTTTCGAAATGTTTCCAATTCTATTAATACATTAAGAAATAATATAATGTATGTACTTCCCAGAAAAAGTCTTCAGTAATGTCTTCGGATTTCTGACACTGACATTATCTGTCAGTTACAAACAAATTAAATTTTCAACTATTTTCCATGGCCATTCTTTCGGCTGTAAAATTTATTATAACAGATTATTTTACATACTATATTTCTTCTATCTCTAAATCTATAGAATATATTGTAAAATATTTAAATGTATCAGAAAGAGAATTTATTTTTCTTTAATATTATCAAGAAAAAATTTCAAAAAATATTATTTAAAAGATTTTTTTTCAAGAATCTTCTACTTCCGGTTGTCCAATTGTTACCAAAACCTTTTCAGATCTTCCCATGAATGTCCGATTGGGAAATACGTAGTTAAAAAAATTTAAAGTCTTATAGTTTTTGAGTAACCGTCCTTCCAACATCCCACACACACACACACATACACACACACATCCACACACACACACACACACACACACACAGACATCATCGTAAAAATGATAAAATCGGATTGTAGGGACCTTAAAACGTGCTTATTCAATAAAATCTGGATATGCGATTTTTAGCATGAATGCAATACCTCTCTTAGCGAGAGGTAAAAAGTCAATATTATAACATTTTCGTGCAAAATTTACTCAAAATTATGTCCTTCAGTTCAGAGATATACGCATTGGAAAGTAGGAAATGTTTCTGGTTATAACAAAAAATATGAATAAATTTAAATTTAAATTCTACAATTATTTTCTATCTCAGCGGTTAAATACTGAAGGTTTTATAAAAAAATTAAACAATATCTCTTTTGATTTAATGGAAAAGAACTTTAAAAGTACGACAAAATTCTTACTTCCAATTGGATAGTTGTCCAACTCATTATGCCAGAAATATTACTCCTTGGTTAAGTCCCTATTCCCCATTGGAATGATCGGACAAGATCTGTATCATAGTCGGCACGTTCTGCAGATTTGACATCTTCCGACTTTTTTATATGAGGAACAATTAAACATAGTATAGTATACGTGGAACCAGTTAATGATATTAAAAAAAAAAAATTGGGCCTTCGAAGTAATAACACCGATAAAATATTTTGTTGCAACTTCATCTGTGATGGAGCGGTACTATGCTCACCTACACGGTCAACCATATCATTTTGAGAAAATTTTGTAAGAAAATTATGTAAAATTTTCCACAATAAAATTGATTCATATATCATTGTAATAACTAAAACAATTTGCACAGCAGACCGCACCAGTTATGCCTTCTCATGTGAATATAACCGACGCCAAATATTTCGAATGTGACCCCTGTGGTGCACTCTCCACGCTAGCAATGAGTGCCAGAGTGGTGATGCCTGGTAAACTCTCACACAGTACGAATATATCATCATATTATTACTGATATGTGTGTACATAGCAGATTAGTACACCCAACAATGGGTAATATGCCGTGATGATATACGAGGGTCATTCAATAAGTAAAGAGACAATTTCTATAATTTTAAAACTATTCAATGAATGTGTACAATCTTTTCAGGGGTGTTAGTTGGCAACCTTGGGATATGCTCTGATCAGCTGTTTCATCATTTTATGTCAACATAACCTCAAAATTTTCAGTTAACCATGGCAAGTCCACTAGAAGATTGCACCTTAGAAGAGCAGCGCTCAGTCATTAGATTTTTAGTCGCAGAAGGTGTAAAACTAAGTGAAATTTTTTCTAGAATGTTAATACAGTACGGTAAAAGTTGTATGAGCCGTGCGAATTTTTACAAGTGGGTTGATCGGTTTAAAAGTGGCCGAACAAGTGTAGGTGATGAACCCCGATGTGGACGTCCAGTCTTTTGGGACTCACATGGTCCAGTCTATTGCGATTTCCTTGAAGATCAGCGAACTATCAATAGCCAATACTACTCTGAGATGCTAGAACACAAAGTTAGACCAGCTATCAGGAGAACACGCCGTGGACTCTTATCAAAAGGAGTCATTCTTCAGCACGATAACGCCCGCCCTCATACAGCTCAGCTGACCCGTGATAAGCTTCAAGAATTGGGTTGGGAGGTCTTACCTCATCCTGCCTACAGTCCCGACCTCGCCCCATCTGATTTTTACCTGTTTGGACCACTCAAAGACGCCCTACGTGGAAAAAGATTTGCTAACAATGAGGAAGTTAAGGAAGCGGTGCAAAAGTGGCTTCGGGGTAAATCGAAAGAATTCTTCGCCAAGGGAATTAGGAAGCTGCAAGAAAGATGGGACAAGTGCATAACTGTGGGGGGTGATTATGTTGAAAAATAGCCTTAATTTTGAAAGATTGAAATATACCGTTTTTGAGCTATAGCCATTTGTCTCTTTACTTATTGAATGACTCTCGTATTTATTTTTATTTCTTTACATGAACTGTCCACTTTTTATTAAGTTATTTATTTAAATTTTAAGTTTGGTTGTTCAATCTTGGAACACTCACTTCATAACTTGACTCGTAGAATTTCCGATAGTTACTTTTCTAGGAGTCTGTATTAAAAATTAATGATGGATCAATCGATTTTTTCAGTAAAATTAGTCGTTGATTTTTAATTTTTTTTGCTGAATTAGTAGCGGTGATAAATATCAATTGAGGCAAAAATTGATGATTCAATTTTAAAATTTGATAAATTCGATACTGAATTATCTATTGAATAAAAAACTTGCTTTATTCTTATAAACAAGATTGTGACTAATGTAATCGCGTGAAAAAGAATAATGAAGTAATACGTTATATTGGATTTAAAGCTGTAATAAAGGGACTAATAGAATGACAGCATATACTTAGCAGCGTAAATAATACGTATTTCAAAACAGGAACAAATGAAAAAACCCGTTATAATTCTCAGTTTAAGTGTCTTCTTTACACAAGAAAACAACATAAAGATGTTCCGCATTTAAGGTGAATGTCAAAACTCCAGACACGGACAAGACTATCTCTGAACTTTGAATTGAGTCTGCTTCGTTTTGTCACGAGAAAATATCATCACATTACAAGCACAATACGCCCATCAACTTTCATAACCAACCGAAATTTTATCTCAAAAATATGTTAATAAGTGATAAACATGCGTGAGTGTTGCGCAATACTTTCTACCACACAAGGCAAGAGATCTAACTAAATAGCGTTATAGCCCTCGGCTTGTTGGAGTAAGAGAGTAATGTATCCTGTTCTACCGATCTCAGATGCCGGTCACACTCGCACACGCACAAAATAACACCAACAGACTCAGAAAAGAGAATGAGATTCCGATTCCAGAGACGGACTTAATAATGCATTACTATGTACGAAAATTATATAAGAATTGTAGGGTTCCAGATTATCATCATTTTCATATTATCGTCGTACTTTGCTAAAGTGGATGGCTTTTGTTTTTTGTGGAAATAGTTTAAAACCATTTTGTTGGGTCCACTCTACGATTGTGTTTATGGCATTTTGAAGATGGTATTTGGCTGATTTTGTGCATGTGCCTCTATAATATATAAGCAGGTCGTCTGCAAATACTGCTACATTCACTGGTTTTGGAATTTATCTTTAATTGTTAACATCAGAATATTTTTTATTTTAATTTAATTTATGACCGGCCTTACAACTACTTTGGTCAAATGCAGTTGATCATTCTTCACTCATGAGACACGACGGGACACGAATCTACAACTCTTAGGCCCGGTATTTTCACTCTAGTTAAACTGTTTGTTAATTTAATTGTCAGTTAAATGAAAAATGTATCATCGATATTGTAGCATAAAATGTAAGAATCGCACATGTGACAATTTTTCGACGCGACATTTTTCTTATAACTGACAGTCAAGTTAGACAGTTTAACCAGGGATGAAAATTAATTAATGTCTTTCACTTGAATTTTTATTTTTTTATAGAAAGTGAATGTGGCAGAGAGAGGGGAATGTTGAGATGGATGTTGAAGAAGACACGGAAAGATAGGGTAAGGAATGAGAGGATAAGGGAAATGGCTCGAATGATATAAGTTTCTAGAAAGACACAAAAGAGGCGATTACATTGGTTTTGACATGTCATGAAGAGAGATGAATACTATATTGGAAGAAGAATGAACAGCTTAGTAATAGTAGATAGAAGAAAAAGAGGAAGATCAAAGAGAAGATGGAAGGACTGTATTGCGGAAGAATTGAAAGAAAAGGAACTGAATCACGACAAGAAAAACAGAAATGAGTGGAAGAATAGCGACCCGTAACGAATGGGAAAAGCTAAAGTGTAATTTGTATAGTTTGTTTATGAAATAATTTTACTGGAAACATAGGATAGTTTGCAAGTAAATTTATGTATGGAATTTGTACATAATATACAGAATGGACGGAAGGTATTGTACTGGCCACATCAGATTTTTTTAAACAGTTTGGGTAGATCATCTATTTTACAGTAAAAAGTTCTTCTGGGTATTTAAAGTGTGTACCAAGGGTCAGTATTTGGAATACTATGATACATTTTTCACGTAGCACTAGCCCCTGGTCTATAATGAATACATGCAATATGTTCCACAATAAAATTGATTCATATATCATTGTAATAACTAAAACAATTTGCACAGCACACTGCACCAGTTATGCCTTCTCATGCGAATATAACCGACGCCAAATATTTCGAATGTGACCCCTGCGGTGCACTCTCTACGCTAGCAATGAGTGCCATTATGGTGATGCCTGGTAAACTCTCGCACGGCTCGAATATATCATCATTAGTACATGCAATATGTGTAACTCATTTTATTAATTTACTGTATCTCGTTATGTTAAACAACTAAATATTGAAGTAGCATTAATATTTAAGTTTACAACGTTTAATTTAATTAATTAAACTTGGAATGTTTACAGATGCATATATTTAGTAAATTAAGCCAATACTATGAAAACTAAAACATTATTTTAACTTAACTCTTTCTAATAATGCTGTAAATACTTCAACTGTAATATTGTTTTTGCGAGGAAAGCCCAGCGAAACTGCTGAAATTTAGTTCCAAAATGTTGCTTGCAGAAATAAATGTGATATTTATTTTTCTATTTTGCTGGCGTATTTCTTCTTGTAGAAATCCGTTGTAAGACGAAATAACCCCAAAGGGTCACATAAACATTACACTGTGAGTAAAAGACATCAAAGAACAGAAAGAAGTTTCCTTCATGCTTCACTTGGGAACAACTAATAAACGACAGGAATCTAATTATTTCGCTCTCTAATTAACGAACACGTTTAAACAGTATACCTTTACGAGTACGTTAACGTCTCTTGTAAAGGGCAGACCAAATATTAGGACAAAGTTTATATGACGAAATAATTTACTCGTCCTGCGCTATTTATACCAGAATAATAATTTGTTTATAATTTGTGGTTATGCACATACACCGGGTGTTTATTTTATTTTGTCCACTAATGCTATCTCGAAAACTATAAGAGCTACGAGGTCGGTTAAATTAGTAAATAAATTCTGTTTTACTAGACTATTACAAGAAAATAATTGAATACTTTGTTTCATGTTAATGGTGGTTTAATGTCAAAATAAATGTTTCATGTACTTTCTCAGTAATAAAATGAATTTTATTCGCGAGGAAAAGCTTGATATGTATGAAGTTTATATCTAGTTTTCTTCATAGCTCTTATTACAGTCAGATTTAAATTAAAACAACGGAATTTTCATTTGCATTTTGTACAAATATTTTATAATATAAGGGTATGATATATGTGTATCGTTGAATTTAGAAAAAAATGCTGAATCGGATAAGCCAATAAAAAGATTCCCATTTAAAATAAAGTTGCATCCCGTATTTTGAGAACTACTGGTAGAAAAAAAGTTTTTTCACGACATGCACAGAAAGCTCAACTTTCTTCTCCCGAAATAGTGAGGAAAATGTGTTGTGAAGAAAAATGTGTTTTTCCTCTCTAGAGAGGAAAATATAGAAGTGTTACCAACATGAATGTTATTTACAAAAAAATATATTATAAAAATTATAAAAAAATCCTATTTTTTTTGAAAATTCTTATTTTAGTGATAACATACATTAAATTATCTTACAATTATATCTTATATTTTTCTTTTTCTAGATTAAATCACAATTTGACAATTTTAATTTAGATTTAAGATTGGTTCATTGTCAGTTGTGTGTTGTATTGTCAAAGTGTAATATAAATTATAAATAATAATATATATTTATTTACAAAATATTATTGATTCAAATAAACAAAGTATTACCTTATTCTACTAATCTTTTCTTAAAGTGTATTTAAGGTCCGAGCAAATCGTTTTCAGAAACATGTCGTGAAAAAAATGTTGTGTCTAACACAAGAAGAAAGCGCTTTTTCCACTCTCTTGCTTTTTTGCTACGCTCATGAGGCAAACTTCTCTCTAGTTTGACAAATAACTATTTTCCTTATTGTAATAGTCTAGGAAAATAGAAATTCGATATGCCAGAACGGAAGGTCATAAGTCGATATTTTCAATTATTGCATTTGGATTAAATTTGGTACCTAAAACGTACAACTAGACCCTTTCAACCGTATTTGCGCATTTCCATAAACGTGCACCACTTATCTTCTTAAACAAAATTATATACGTTGGGATTCCAAATTTAATCAAAACGCAATAATTGAAAAAAATCGACTTATGACCTTTTGTTCCGGCAGTAGCGAATCTGTTTTTAATTGAGTTTGAGTATCATTTCAGTTAAAATCTTAGTATCATTTCCATGTCATCATCTGGAATACTAGCCTTCATTCAAAAATTCGTAGAAAGAGGAAATGATTCTCTAAGTCTTCAGACAACCTTTCATTTTGAATACCAATGGAAGCGAATGTTTTAAAGCTAGTGCAATGCAACTAAAATAATAAATGGGATCTGGTGGCAAATCTGGTGACCCGGGTTTATCTCGATCGCGACCGACGCCAAAATTGTTTAGAATTTTAAATGTCACAAAAGTGAATCCTGTGGTAGTGCACCACGTAAGTATGCCAGCAATAAGTTTCAGTGAAGTGACGTCTGGTAAACGCCGTACGGTACGATTATGTCTTCATCATTACCGATTTCTATATACATTGAGGTGTACATAGTGTACAAAGCAGAACAGAGTGGCACACCCAGCAATGGGTAATATTCCGTGCTGATTTGTATTTTAACTACAAATGTAGCAGGACTAGTTATAGTTTGTAATTTGTCCCAAGTTATTAGGCTGAAGTGGCTTTACTAGTGATGGACCGTTTCAGCAAGAGATTGTCTTAGAAATTAGTTAGGATAGGATTAGCAGAACTTTAGAAATCGTTTTACAAATTAGCTAACACTTTATCAATTTAACCAGAGTCCAAATATTTTGTTCGGCATTTGAACTCAGGTCAAGTGACTCTTAATTTAATTGCCTAACTAAGCAACATATTAATGACTACTTGGCAAGCTGTGGCTTCGATCATATTGAGCACAGCTTGGCGCTAGCAAACCCTTAAAATTGATTCATTAAGCGCGGGCTGAAGTTAGCTTCCTGTAGTTTTCATCTCATCAGCCATCTAGAATGGCCCCAGATAGCACTAGTCACTAGTGCATATATATACAGCATGGAAAGTAGCTATCATTGTGTGAAAATAATAAACTAATAGTGAGTTTCTGTATTTCAACTAGTAAAACCAATGCATTTTAGTATGATGAACTGCTTGATTTGTTTATTTATTTATCGTATCGCAATACAATAAAAATATATACCTACATAGTATAAAATACAATAAAAAAAATACTTATACATAAATACCACATATGAAAATAATACAATATAATGTGATAAAATGCAACGAATTTATATAATGATATCCAAATTTTCTAACCATTTAAGACAGTCTTCTGAAGGAAGCATATTTTAGTAAATAGATATAGGTATTTATGGTTTACATTTGCGAGATTTTAACCAAGTACATACTCGTACAATATGTTAACGTTCGATGAATTATCATTTGTAATGTGGGATGAAAAATAGTCTATGACATGCCTTGTGGTGGTAATGATAATCTCGAAATAAACTGTTGCATCCTTTATCCAAGAACTATTAACCAAAAAATATTACGAAGTCTGACTTAATCATTATTCAATATGAACTGATTGTAGGTCCTTTACACTCTTCATATAGAAATTGTGACCCCCGTTTTAATATTTTCCTTGAATTTCAAAGTGTTTCACAAGTATTATCTCATTTTTTGTGGATAATATTCTGTAACTAAAATATAGAAAAAAATAATGAGTAAATAAAATATTTGTTATTATACTTACATTTGAAAATTTCGGACACCACATTTAAATTAAGACAAAGATATAAGCTATAGAACCTGAATAATACAGTTCAAGATATGTATTTCCCTCGGTATTTCCAGAACCCATACAGTATGTGTTCTGATTTATTTTAATACTCGTATATCAAAACATAAATTGTAGCTTAGTTCGATCTTAGGCTATCATTTATTAGTTACAATCAGTATTACAGTATGAATACAAGATATATACGTCTTGTGTATTGATTAACTCTTTAGTCTGTTCTAAATTAATGAGCTATGTTTAAATTTGAAGTAGGCAGTAAATTTATATCCATTCCGGGAACGATCTGTGTTGTAAACATGTGTTTTAAAGTAGACATTTGGTTTTAAGACTCTATAACTCGAGCATTTTCAAGTTATATGTCGATAGAAAATTTAAAAAAGTAAAGCAGATTGAAATCCTACCCTCGGACATAAACTTTTTACTTTCTTATTTTAAAACATAAGTTGTTATTAACATGTTCTTTCCCACGCCTCGTAAGTCGTAAAGTAGTTTATTTATTATTATGTGTGTCGGATACTTTTATAGCAAAAAGAAATTTCAACCCCTTGGCCGTCTCTGAACTGAATACGAATTGTCGGCTGAAGACAGAAGCGGTAGCTAAGAGCGTATGTCTCTTTAAAATCTCCACATATTTCTGTATTTGTGCTTTATTATGCAGCTCAGGTTCTTTGGCATGAATATAAATAAAGACTTCCCGCTATTTAAGCCGATTTGGCTTGTCTGTGTTTCCGACTGAAATTTTAAAAACGTTGCAGTAGAATTCTCTGTTTGATTAATGTGACCAAGAAGACTGATAAAGATTAATGGAGATTAATTGTGCTTGAAGACGCTTAAATTTTGATTAATTTAAGTACATATTCGAAATTCTACTACCGAAAATTTAATGTGTATATACTAAAGATATATGGAAGTTTTAATCTTCTTGCGTTAATCTTGTGTTATAGGGCCCGCAGTGTTGCAAACAATGCTTCATGCGCATGACGTTGAAGATGTAATACGCATAGTTAATGTCATTGTCAAAACGTAATTAATACGTGAGTGTTAATATCTTCGCCGTTTTATTAAAAAAAGTATTTTTGTTGTGCATCAATACCGTTAGTAAAATTTTCAAAAATAAGGTTTTTATTTGACATCACAATATCACAATCTAGTTATAAATATGGTTAGCAGTAAAGCAGTTAGAAGTATCAATTCTGTTTGTAAACTGGAGTAAGTAAATTGCAAAGTGAGTGAATATTATACAATTAGTTGTAATAAGATTTTTTTTCTTTCCGCTACTTTAGATATTCGGTTTTTAAAATAAACACATCTTGTTGGATACATACATACCGGGTGTCTACTTTTTTGATGAACTATAAGAAATACAATGGTAAAATTTTCATATGTCTGTAAATTCTGCTCTCTTTTAGAACTAAAGTGTATGTACAAAAAAATAGTCAGAATTAAATATTGCATCAAATGAGCCTAAATTTATTGATATAATAGGTTCTTGTCATGAGATAAACGTAAAATAAAATATTCGCCTCTAAGCTTTTTACAGTGCCATGCAAGACTATACATACAATTCACATATTTGTTTTTGTCATATAAAAGTGTATTAATTGATATTTATTTGTTAATATTGATCCATTATTAAATAATTATTGAAATTATATGACAGATGTCATCTGCCAAACTCAAGGAATACAACTATTTATAATTTTGTGCTATTGCTCATGGCACTCTGTAAATAGCTAAAAATTATTACTTTTATTTTGCCTATCGCAAACGAAGCGCATATAAACAATAATTTTGGACTTGTTAGATTCAGCTTTTAATTCGGAACATTTTTTGTAGTTACACTTTTGTTCTGAAATTAATGGGGCAGAATTTACAGCAATATGAATATTTTAGCATTGTATATCCTATGGTCCACAAAAAAAAATAAAAACCCGGTATAGTTGATGTAGGTATGCATGTAAAGGACAAATTAATATCACTCTTGAGAATATATTAGTAATAATAATATTTCGCTACTGCCGGGAATAAAGATCATAAGTCGATTTATTCATAATTGCGTTTGGATTCAATTTGGTACTTAAAATGTATAACTAGAACCTTTCAACCGTATTAACGCATGCCTTTAAACTTCCAAGACTTATAGCCTAGTTTTCAAATAAAATGTACCTACATTGAGACTCCAAATTTAATCCCATCGCAATAATTGAAAAAAAATCGACATATGGAGCTTTGGTCCCGGCAGTAGCGATTTAGAAAAGAAAATATTGGTATTATCTTTACGAGTACATTGTATAGGTACGAGTTTAGATAAGAAAAATAACGAAAATTTTCATTTGTTTTAAAAAGTAATTATTTACTTAATACTTTAATATTAGTATTGTCCCTTTCAAATTATTCTCCATTGGATATAATGCTTTTGTACTTATACCTACGCTGTTTCCAATCTGAAAAACACTAATGGAATGCACTTTGTGGTATAGCCTTCAGCTACAATTTTGACTGTATCTCCTTTGTGGTCGCAAAACGTTGTCCTTTCAATAATATCTTCATTTCTCAGAAGAAATAAAAGTCATAGGGGGCCATGTCCGCTGAATATGCTTGTTGCAGTATCACGTCGGAGTTGTAAAATAAAAATACGAATAAGTAGTGAACTGTGAGTCGATGCATTGCCGTGGTACAAAATATCACAATACTTTTCGCATGAGCCGTATGAAATAGTAATAGTGCACTACTTTTCAACTCTTGCTCGTAGGATGATCTGTAGGTTAAAGAACGTTTTTAATTTCAGACGATTTACGAATGTAACTTATTTATTTTTAAAATTTTCACTATATTAAATTTTACATTTCTCTGGGGAAGGCAGATTGACTGCCGAAACGTTGGAATTGTAATAAAAACATTTTCAATAATTTTCAAGACTGTTTATCTTCGTTTCTCCCAATCACTTCCTTGAAATGTTGATGGAGTAGGACGCTCGACTCTTGTCATTTTCCAGGTTTTGCGGTCCTCTTGAAAACATTTGTATTTTTCATAAACCCTTGACTTCCACATAGCTTCCTTGCCAAAATAATTTTCCAAAATTTTCACCTCCTCACTGCACTTATACCATTTTTAACACTAAATTTAATACTCATTTTTTGTTCCGTCGTATTTAAATTTAAAAAGTCGCTGGTCATTCAAAATGCAATGTTTAGTCAATATGTAGCTGTGAAACACTAATTATTATAATAATTCACAGACCGTGGTGGTACCAACATAGTGAAAGAAAATATGCTCAAACAATTTTCGTTACTTTTAGATTAAACCTTTTATTTTTAATTATCACGTATTAAATTTAAAATTGTCAACTAATAATATATTATTATGTTATAATGTATGCTATTTATTACTTATGAGAATGAAGTTCAAATCATTCAAATGAGTAATAGCCATTACATGCGAATAGAATGCTATCCACAATTGTCAAATAATACCACATATCAGTGACATATTTGTATTGAAAAATAATTAGAATTTTTTTCACTGAGAAATGAATTTTTTTGCTTACATAGACAAATCTAGCAATCGTCGTTGCAACAAAATTATGAAGCGATTTGACACTTTAACAGAAAAGAAACTAAAATTATGAAAAATGACAAAACTAATGTAATTCTGTCTTTTTATGTGGAAGAAATTACTAAATAAAAGTAATTTTGCTTATACTCTTTGAAAGGTAGGATTTAAATTTTACTTAACGATTGAATAATATTATTCCATCGAACTGTCGATACTATTCAATTAGCAACAATAACGAAAGTCATTAATTGATAAAAATTGGTTGAATTCTGGGTATTTGTATTATTTAAAAGTTGTGGATAATAGGTATTTATACACCAAGTGAGTTTTGATCTTGAATATTCATAAAAAGAAAGTGTAAGTCACGAAACCGTAGGGCAAGTGGGTTAAATTCTTTGAGCGAATATTTGATTTAGACAAAATAAAAAACTTATCAATTAGTAGGCTGTGCATGACAATCGTTGTTGATAAACGTCTAGTCGTTTATTTATAAATTATTAACAAGCTTTATTTTCTGTCATTTGCGTTGTGAAAAATAACGAAAATGGCTAATCTGCCTGATAAAGACTGTGGTGAAAGTGTTATTTTCGTGCCACATGCTATTTTAAATGCATTACTTGTTGCAGAGTGAATTAATATTCTGTGAGAGTGACTTAATTTTTTTATATTCCGATATGTAAAGTTGATACTTTTCACACTGCAGACAATGTGTAAAGTAAACGATTTTCGTATTTTATTTTATTTACACATTACAGAGCTACCACCATCAATACCCATTTGGCATTTAAATTGTCTTACCTAAATTTTTCTATATATTCATGTTGGTAATACTGACAGAACTGCAGTATTCAACTTCAGATCTGCTATCTGTTAAATGTGAACTTGGTATTTGGTGTTTTTAAATTGTCGTCTGCTCGTCTGTCAAATTTCTAATTAGTTTCAGGAATTTTATTTCAGGTCAATCTTTATGACATTCGGTCAATAATTACTTGACCTCATGTCATCAAGATTATGTTTACACTCTTGTTGCATAAATAACTATTAATTCACTAGCAAATAAACAGTTACTTATAGTTGTTGCTATGGAGTTAATAATGACACTTTAAAACGTCAAAATTGAATATTTTTTTACTTATTTTTCACATCATAGATAAAAAAGTAAATTGCATATTTCGTCAATATATAAAACTTTTATGGTCACCATGAAATAAAGTTTGAGGTTTAAAGATCAAAGGAATAAAAACATCGATTTTCTATTTGATAGGAATGTGTTCTTTCGAATACCAAGTCTGAAGAATTGTGTATTGGCAAAACTACAATTTAATTTAATTGGCAAATATATCCTGTTGTCAGGGAAAATGAATGCAGTGATTTTTATCTATTTAAATGTTGTTTCGTACAGGAAACATGCCGGGAAAATCGATTTTTTTAAAAGAAGTGAACATATGGTCAGTTTAAATTTCTTTCGAAAATAAAATATTACTTCCGTTATTTTATTCATCTATACTTGTAAACTAATGTACTCATATTTCTCATTTTGGCATTAGATTAAAAAGTTTAGTGTTTGTACCGTACCCAAAAATAGATTGTCAGTAAAGTTAATTGAAATTTTAATTAAAATAGTCTGTTAAGATTTTATGCCGCTGAAGATGAATTTAAAGATATAACACCTAATCTAAACTGTTAAAATCTTCACCTTAATTTCCTTCAGGAACCAAAATATCATCTGTTTTAATTACGTAAGAACGTTTTGCTACTTCATTATGATAAAAATAAAATAAATGTACGTAATAAAATATGTAATTGTGAGAAACTTTTTAGTAAGTATTTTCATATTAAACATATAAAATCCTACACACTGCATAATACTGATAAGCATGAAATTACAATCTATTAACTTTCTATAATGCGTGACATCCATTTGTTTTATTGGTATTAAATATGTAAAATTACCATTATTAAAAAAGAAAATGTAAATAACAGTGAAGATGCACACTTAAATTACTGTTAAATTTAATTAACGAGCATTGACTTAACTTTTTATATAACATTTTGCGGTTTCTAGCACTCTTACAAAGAAACAAGTGTACTGTTCTATAAAAAGTAGAGTAATGAGCTGTATTTGTTGGTATCACGAACATTTCTTGCAAAAATAAACAGCTCCGGGGAATAGAAAACTTTTTACTAGAAGAATGGAAATAAAATGTAAAACCGAAATTTTTGGTTTCACATTTTATTTAGTTATATTTTTTGTAATTTATTTTATATACACGTATATCCTTAAGTCTTCCTGATTCTAAATAAAATATTTGTTTTAATTCTAAAAACAATTACACTTCTTTATAGTTTTAAAATTATAATATATTATTAGTAGAATATCATTTATATTACTTTATTCTAATCTCTGGGACGTCATATTTCGTATTTTTTATCTACGTAGTTATAGTCAGTACATCGGTCAGTACCTAGCAAGATACTAAGTTGCGATTAAGGATTTTTTAGTTCCTTGATGTTAAATCGTAATTCTAGAAAAAATTGCGGAAATTTCAGAGAAAATAATGTGCGGCTGACAGTGAAGGATCTCTGAAGTCTAGAAAGCAGTCCGACCACAGAGGGAGACCAAATTTATGTTATTATTTGTTTCCAATTTAGAAAATTTCCTCGTAACGTTTTTACCTAGAATCGTGGAGACAAAACAACGAAAAATATAGAAATATGAAAAAAATAATAAGCTTAAAATGTATAGACATATAGAATAAAATCTTGTTTAAAATTTTGTGTATTTCTTAAAAGAAAATCTGCCAATAAAACTTCGTCATGCAGTTTCATATTTATTAGAGTATTAAACATATATCCCTTAGTTTGAAGAATAATTATAAGATGAAATTGTATAATTTAATACGATATTTTTTTATCCGCAATCAGGACAACTGCAAAGAATTGTTTTTGTTCATACGTACGAGCCCAACCCCAAAAGTATTCGTACCCTCTGAAAAAAATATATTAACAGCAAGAAGAAATATTTTTTTAGATTACAATAGTTAAGATTATATTCGGGCAATTTTTTATTTTATGTATTAATAAAATGTACTAGATTTAAATATAATGTTATTATCTAAATTTATCATTTTAACAATAATCTACGGACAAAAATATGACAACAGACACGTGCTAATTGTTTTAGTTCCAACAGTAAATAATATAATATTTATGTTAGTATTTATAAAACTGATGGTAAAGGAAACTGACAATATATTCAAATAATTACTATATTAAATTTTATTTTTTTAGTAAAATTATTTGTAAAGTGATATTTATTTATTAAAGTACCACCTACAATTATATTAAAAAGAAGAATAAATAAACATCTGGATGCTATGATTATTATTTATTTAGCGTATGGCATACATTCATCACAATTTAAATATGATTATAATTCCAATTCAACAAATATTGATATGGTGTATTAATAGAGTGTATAGAACTTGCATACATTGCTTATAATAAAATTTCTTAGATTTAATTTCAACTTTAAATTTTCTAAATATTATTTTTTGAAAATTTATTACTACAAATATTAAATATAATTAAATTCTCAATCTGACACATTTAATTTTTTTATTATATCTCGTATAGGCTTGGATATATAGTATATAATAATATAGAATAATCTGTTGTAATAAATCTCGTTGCCGAAAAAATAGTTGCGATATTTAATTTTTTTGTAATTTACAAATAAATGCAAAATTTCAGTGTCAGATTTTTCTGGGAGGTATGAGTACATTTAATATATATATTATTGTATTAATTAAATATGTATTTAAATTATAGGTATGTTAATATTACATATATCCTTAAGAAATACCGCTAATACCGTCAATGAATTTGAAGAATTTTGAACATAGTAGAACAGTAGGATAAAATTTCTCATAGAACGAAAGAAGAGAAACAATTTCAATTATTTGTGTATACAAGAAATGTTAAATTCATTACTTATAGGGTACGAGCACTCATGTGACTTTGTTGGCCTTGGAAAGCAGATATGAGGCTAGTAGTTATTTACATAGATGTCACAATTGTCATATGTCATAATTTTTCAATCAAAATTTCAAAATATTCTGATGTATATTTGTCATCCATAGTATGGAATATACTTGTCGAGCAAAATAATCCACATGGATTTGGAAAATCATAATGTTTTGAATGAAAACTTATGATATTTGACTTATACATTACTAGCTGTCATTCTGACACGGCCCGCATATCTGCCTGCCAAGACCAACAAAGTCGCATAACTGCTCGCGCCCTATGCAACATAAAATGAAAAAGGCGAGAGGTATTGTGCTGGCCACAACAGATTTTTTTATTTTATGAGAAAGCACAAAATAACATTTGAAATTTACCGTATATTGTGTAGTCATGGAACTGCAGTGATTTTATTAATAGTTTGTTTGATATTTTTATTAACAAACAAAATATTCTAGCTCCAAGGCACATTTAAATATGTTGTAAATTGCGAATTTAATTATGCTATTATTTAAAAAAAAAATAGAATTGATTTTATTTTCATTTTGTGTAAATTTTAATTCTGAACAAGATATTTATTTGCAACTTTCCTCTGAAACGTAAATAACTACAGCAGAATAAAATATGAAAAATGCAATCTTAAAATTATCAATTAGCGAGTTATTTTTACCTACGAGTATTATGCCCGGGACACACGGCGAAAATTAATGATCAAAAACAGCTAATACATAATTTAGTTGCCATGTGATCATTTTTGTAATGGTCTTTTCAAACTTCATTACGTGGAAAGTGTCGATTACGTTTTAAAACGTATGATTGGAAGCGTTCGGATGTCATCGCCTACAAAATTGAAATCGGATCGAATCGAATTGATTAGAAATGAGTTCCCTGTACTTCTGTCTTGTCTATTTTGTTAACAACGTTGACAAAAAAATTAAAAGTTGCAGCCACTTGGATGTATACAGGAAAATTCATTTTTTGTTTTCTTAAATTTCCGATATTTGACTGCCAAATATCAATTAAAATACTCTCCAAAACCAGAGTCCATGTAACCTCTTTTTTGCTACGTTTCTGTACTAGCAAAAACAAAGAAGACTTTTGACTTTCGACTGTCACACAACACAAGCACATGAAAACTGACGCCAAACAATACAATGTGTGCATGCGCATGAAGTTTGAACTAACGTCCGTGTGTCTACGTATTTTTCTAATAAGCATTAATTTCAATTAAGAATTAGTTAATGGTCATTATAAATGCCGTGTCTCGGGTATTAGATTTCGAGCAGAACATGATAGGACAAAAGTTCAGAATTAAAATCTCTGTCTAGTGCCTAGTGAGCTCAAAATTATTAATCAAATATCTTTGTATTTCATGACAAATGGTTTAGCAATTTTTAAGTAATTTCATGGAAAGATATTTTTCTGATTTGCGAATCTAAATAATGTTTTAAGTCAAATTTTTCTAACAATTATTTAAAACTGGATGTACTTCAAAGTCGTAATTTGTTTTACTTTACATGGCATATTGAAAATTAAAGCGTCTGCAATATACATATACTTACTCTTTGACTTGCTGATCACAAGACTGTCACTTTGTTCATATTATTATATTACCAGCATATACATAATTATGAAAAGGATTTGAAATTTGATAATATATTTATGAATACACTTAAATAATGTTTCTTCTTTTCATCGTTGCCTCATAATAACTTAGTAAACCTCACATACTCATTATTCATGGCAGCAGCTCCTCAAAACATTTCAATTATTATCATTACCATAATCCCTCAAATTAACAAAGCACCAAAATTTCAATTACTCAGGAGTCCCACTCATCCGCTCGACGTGTTTCACTCCGTCATCCTGGATCCCGCGGGAAACAATAATTATTATTTATCCTGCGGCTGAAGCTTGCAGGAGAGCAGGAAATGGCCGCTATTTAAACGCGTGAGTGTCGAGAGGAATGTCGTCGGTGCCTGCAGGACTCAGGATGCAGGAATGTTAATGCGGACAGAGAAATTGGGGAATTGGAGAATTAGAGAATCGGGTAATGTGATGAAAGGAGACTAAATTGTCGGAACACACTAAAGAGTTTTTTTAATGAGGTATATTCAAATAAATTTCACTGAATAGATTAAAGTACTTTCAATAAAAAATCTATAAATACAACATTAATGCCAAATTGTACCATCAACACATAAACTTGGTTTTATTCAGCCAAATATATTGATGTTAATTCCAATTGAATAATTTTCAAATTGTAGTGTAAAATTGATTTACATAACTGAATAAAACTAAGTTTAAATTTTAAGTGTTAGTGGTGCAACTGGGCTTAAATAACATATTTTTTTTAATATTCTACTTATTACTTGTCTTTAACTGTATATACAATATAAATTGAACTCTAGTACAAAGTACAACTTAGATATTAACCTATATGCGTCATACATTATATACGCCAATATTAAATTACTTTTTTACCTCTCGCTAAGAGAGGTATTGGATTCATGCTAAAAATCGCATATCCAGATTTTATTGAATAAGCACGTTTTAAGGTCCCTACAATCCGATTTTAACATTTTTACGATGATGTCTGTGTGTGTGTGTGTGTGTGTGTGTGTGTGTGTGTGTGTGTGTGTGTGTGTGTGTGTGTGGATGTATGTGTGTGTGTATGTATGTAGGATGTTGGAAGGACGATTACTCAAAAACTATAAGACTTTAAATTTGTTTAACTACGTATTTCCCAATCGGACATTCATGGGAAGATCTGAAAAGGTTTTGGTAACAATTGAACAACCGGAAGTAGAAGATTCTTGAAAAAAAATCTTCTAAATAATATTTTTTGAAATTTTTTCTTGATAATATTAAAGAAAAATAAATTTTCTTTCTGATACATTTCAATATTTTATAATATATTCTATAGATTTAGAGATAAAAGAAATATAATATGTAAAATAATCTGTTATAATAAATTTTACAGCCGAAAGAATGGCCATGGAAAATAGTTGAAAATTTAATTTTTTTGTAACTGACAGATAAATGTCAGTGTCAGAAATCCGAAGACATTACTGAAGAGTTTTTCTGGGAAGTACATACATTATATTATTTCTTAATGTATTAATAGAATTGGAAACATTTCGAAAAATTAGAAGAGGACAAAATTTCTTCATCAAAAATGAATTTAAAATTAAACAATCTAAATATATATGGAATAGATATATGCGTAAGTAGAATTTTTGGTGTAGAGTATACAAGAAATGTTAAATACAATAGGGAGCGAGCAGTCATATGATTTTGTTGGCCTTGACAAGCAGATATGGAGGCCCATGTCAGAATGATAGCTAGTAATTATGTATAAATTTCTCATTCTAAATTTAGTGATTTTCCAATTCCATGTGGAGCAGAATTAAATGTTAAATATCTAAGGCATACAAGTAAATTTTAAACTCCTGGTGATAAATTGACGAAATTTAGAAAATCTTAAATTTTTTAATGAAAAATTCTAACATTTGACATCTATGTACATAATTACTAATTATCATTGTGAAACGGGCCCACACATCTGCTTGTGAAGCCCAAAAATGTAACATTACTGTTCGCGCCCTATACTTATGTAACCAAAAAAAGGAAGTGGCGAGAGGTATTGTGCTGGCCACAACAGATTTTTCTTCAAGTTGAATTTGGAACTGTTTTAAATTATTAAAAAAAACTTTCAGAAATCAAAATACAACAGTTAATTTGTTAATTATTTATTAATTATGTTTTTCCCTGAAGAAGGTCGCAGTATATGCTGCCGAAACGTTGGGTATAAATAAAATATACAGAATACAAACTAAAAGGTTGTGTTATTATTGTTGGGCCTGTTTGGATGTACGTTTATATGACAATTAAAATGCATATTCAGAATAGTTCTTACATACAAGAGTTAGAACGCTCAGATGAATTTATTTTTTACGGCGGTAACCTTTGTTACTGTACTATGCGGAATCGTTATTATTAAGGGCGGATAACAAATTTGTTTAGTATTAAAATGTAGGTCTCTTTATCCGACAACTTTTATCTTCAAGTACCTTAATTTATCCAATTTGTGGCTACATCATTATTTACTAATAATTTAAATTATTAAAAAAAAACATTCTAAATTTATTTCTGATTTCGCATTCAAAGAAGTTTTTACGTATACACAAATACTAATGCAATTATTTTTTCCATGATTTTTAAATTATTAATTTTCACTGACACATTAGAAATTATTTTCATTTTGAATAATTCCTTTATTTCATTTTTTCATTAATCAAAAGAAAATCTAGGATAAAATAGTTAGTAGTAATGGCAGTAAGTGCACCGTACCGGATTAGTTTGGAAATCTCGACATCGTCTCGATCTCCAATACATCCGATACCGGTAAGAAGCACTTAATGCCCGCAATGCTTATTATATTTTTTGCACGATCGTCCCAATAATAACAAATTAAAGTTTAGAATTATTTAAAAATTATTTTGACATTTTAAAAAAATTAGTTGTCATTTTTAAGTAAGCTATGATCGTTGTTTTGTTATCGTTAAAGCTTTAAAAATTGTACGTATATTTTTTATTTATGTAATTTTCACCGCCTCCAGTCACATCACTTACCGGTCAGTCACATCACTTACTGATCAATACTACATCACTTATTGATCAGTAATTTGTAAACAAAACTTACTGCCTTGGAAACCCTATCGGTAAAGTTTAAAAAAAAACTGATCGCGCAAAAACAGTAATTATGTATTAATTTCTTCTTTTGTGCACTCAATTTTGTCTTTTGTTTTGTATGTAAATAAGGGTTTATTTGTTTAAGCATGTCTGTACAAACAACTAGTATTTGTTTTGTGGAAGAGAAATCATAACCAAATATTCCTTCTGTAATCAATCTTCGTCAAACACACCTGTCATGAAAATTAATTTTCTTTCATTCGTATTAGTTTTTCCATTTGATGCACTGACACACACAATGCATATTTCATGAAGTTTATTTGATATTATAAAATTTAAATAATTATTTGATAATATTCAAATGAATTTGTATTGCTTTAAAAATTCTATTAATGGCGCAAATATTTATAAACTGTTTACATTAGACTAAGATAACATTTTATAAATGGAAATGAAGAATTATAAATGCATAGATCTATCATTCTGAAATATTAACCTAAAATGGTGATACATTAAGTCTGAGGTATAGTATATAACAAAAATACTTTTATTTGTTTAAGAAGGGAGAAAAGTAGCAGATTCACTGTCGCGGCAGCGTTTCATGAAGGGGGCTAGTGAAACACCATTTTTGCCGTATTGACTGTTTAGAATAAATATTAATTTTATTATTATTTTCAATATTTTATTTATTTTTCCATCATTGTTGTCATACGGGTAACTAGGTAAAAACAAATTTGAATGATTTTATTGATACTACAAAGCAACACGATTAAACTTAGCAGTTTCACTGTCACTACAGAGAAATTAAAATTTTGTTGCCGAGTAACTGTCACTAAAATCATTGTTTCAACCCTATAGTAGTCGCACACGGTCTGTGAGACCAGCCACGGATATTATTCAAATAATTACAAGCTTCCTGGTGTAAATAACCTACCTTTCTAAGTACCTCCCTAACTATTATACCCGACTTTAGTGCTTGTTTTCGTTTGTGTTTAGTAGTATCCTACATATGGTACATTCTGGTCTGACACACCGGCGTGACTACTTGCGTACCATTTGTAAGTTAGTTACTTCGACAAATTTGCCTAAAAAATTTAAATACCCTGCGCATTTTACTTTATGAATTTAAGTTACTTTCCTATATCTTATTTTTCTTTTTTGATAGTTAAAATTTGACTTTAATTTTATTGAAATTTCATTCATTTTTTTATATTGAGTAATAAAGTATATAAACTACGTAAAGGATATTTGAATTTGATTAGAAGGACTCCTAGATATTCTAATCTCAGAACACCATAATGATGGTCGGAAACACTATAACGATTTTTAGAAATCGTAATTAGGAACACCCGGTTTGAAACCGGCGCGACTGCTCGTGTTATAAATATTTGCGCGTCCACTGTACGGTTAATGACAATCAACAATAAAAACTAACGATTTTTTTCATTTGTTTGACCAAAAATTCACTTGTTATTAAAAATATTCATATCACATCATGCAAAAATCGCGTATTTTCTTCTTGACAAAGTACCTATTTATAAGTTCGCGTAGAGTGGTCAAATATACTGAACTATAATCATTACGAGGTAAAAGCACCGATAGTTGCAGTTGACACTGTAAAAGTTGAAAATGTATAATATATTTATTAGAAAACATAGTTTATTGTTTAGCAAAAATACAAGCTATTATTTGAATTCATTGATGTGTTAGGAAGTAATATGCATGAAAAAAATAAAATTATAAATAATTATCTTGTGAAACATATTATCAAATAAATAAAATGAAATGCATTAGTAGTTGATATTTGTCAGTTATTAAATTTTTAGTAGTTGACACATAAATGTACACGTAGTATGCTGTAATTCAGTGATTAATATTTTGCATTTTCGTGATTTTTTATATTTCTCTGCTCACTTGAAAATATACAGGAATTTGGGTGCTTTATACATGTAGCTGCATTTATGAGACATCAAATAATGGAAATATAATATTTTAAAAAAATGCTGTGTATTAGCTATTTCTACTGGATGTCAACTGTCAAAATAAAATAATTTCAAATATGTATATCAGTATTTGACCCGCTACATGCGGGTGCAACATGACCTAAAATCACTAATAATTTATATAATCTTATAAGGCCACTAGTGTTTCTGACGAGACGATCGAGACGGGAAACTACATTGTCTCGTCTCGTCTCGTTTAAAAGACAATAAATTAAGTCTCGTCTCGATTTTTTCTCGTCTCGAACAATGGAGTCTCGTCTCGGCCGAGAATCTCGACGAGATTTCTCGATGTTTTTTTTTGTTAATAAATCCAATATGCAATTTATTTTGATATACTATATAATATATATATATTATAATCGTAAATACATATAAATAATATGCAGAGTGGTTAAAAAAATTAGTCAAATAGGTATTTTCTTCACTATCTATTTAACACCTATAGTACAAACAGGTGTGTTTCAGCTGAGATATTTTATTAACGCGAAAATTCGAATTAAATTAAAAAATAACGTACATAACAATTAGTTAATAATACGTTAGAAAATATATATATATATATATATATATATATATATATATATATATATATATATATATATATATATATATATATATATATATATATATATATAACGTATCCGAACAAAATATTAATATATAAATAAATATATCATCACGGCATATTACCCATCGCTGAGTACATTCAAACAAAATATTTTAGAAAACATAAGTTGCTATAATGAAATTAAAGAGGGTAGGCCAACTGATATGGGACGGGTCTTGTATACAAGTATTATGTTGAACATAGTTAATAAGTATTTATATGTTACTTGAAATAATTTTTAAACGTAGTTAAATTATTTGAGACAAATAAACTTTGTCAAATTGATCATATATTTTTATAATTATTATCTATACTCGGTGAGGCAATCTATTATTATTGACATATAATAAACATAAGCTGTAGAAGAATTATAAAATAAATTGAGATAAATGTTGGACCAACCTCGGCTACTATCAATCCAATTTGGCCAACAGAGGCATCGAAGATCTCAGCATCTCAGGAAATCATCTACCACTGCTACTAGGAACGTTTATTGGGACAAAATTTCAATTATCTCACTATTTAGTCCACTGAAAACCGTCACATATTAAAAATTCATATCACGAAAGTTAGGTTTACACTAAAAGAAACAAATATATACTATTTTAACTCCCCCAACAAAAGTTTTTCACGAGACTTGCACCTAATACGAGCAGAAGACATTCTCATTTGTAGGTAACAAATACACTGACAAAAGACAGCAATAATAAACAACAAACACCGGTCTTAATATTAGCTCGAACTTGTCTGTTAAGAGCCGATCTGTATATTTTCACTGGTCGATGCGAAATTTAAATTAAAATCATAATGAATTATTTATTCACTTAACTAGTGTAGAATAACAAATAAATTATTGTTATTAAAAAATGTAAAAAATCGTGTCAACCAGTGGCACTAAAAATATAAACTTTAAGAACCAAGTCTTTAGTTTTACGAATTTTTAAATATCATGCGGTATATGGCACTAAATTTTTTCCTAAAGGATTGGAACAACATGTATGTAAAGGGTTAAATAAATTCAAGTAATACTTATTTAAAGTCTTACAAAACACAATGGCTGGTAGCATGAACAAATGATTAATAGTGATTAGCGAGCAATTGTTTTATCTGTTAATCGTTTTATTGTTTTAATGAAAAATGTAATAATAATTAGTTTTACCAACAATTCAAGACCTGGTATTAAAGACAAAATAAATTAACATCTTTAATAAATTTAATTTATTAAATAAATTGTTATCGATTTTACATATTTTATGACAAATCAAACATAATTTTGTTTGTTCATAATATTTGACAATATACAAATTTCTCTTTCACGTGACTTCAATTTAGTAAGTGTATCGTTTGCTTATTTAAACATTATTTATTATAAAGAATCTCCATAAATAATAAACTATTAAAATAAAATAAACGCTTTTTACCCATTACTGGGTGTAACACTTTGTCGGTAAGTGAACGTGAATACATCACTGTGACGTCAAGAAATAAAGGAAGTAGTTTTATTTAAGAAATTTTAGCACGATCCTGTTTACATTTATAGAAAAAAAAAACAGGATAATTAATATAAATTTACAAAATGTTACAATAAAATTTTAAAAAAATGTATTTTTAAAAATTAAAAAAATGTCGAGAAATCTCGCAATAATTTTCGAGATTCGAGAATCTCGATATGTAAATCTCGTCTCGTCTCGTAAGTTGAAATAGCTTTCTCGTCTCGGCGAGACGAGAAATTTCGAGACGAGACGAGACGAGATTCGAGAATGTCTCGTCTCGTCCGAAACACTAAAGGCCACTTACTATTAAAATCATTATTAGCAGTAAAATTGTATAAAGTACTATTGAAAATTTATTAACTTATATTCTTAAGTATTTGCACAACAATTCAGCAAGTTAGAAACAAAAAAACTCCCACTGTTCAATAAGTCACTATTTTTGTTCAATGTGATGGTTTTGGCGTTAACCAATGTTACACATTTTCATTTATTTAATGAAGGTAATTCAAACTTAAAGTGTCACTTACTAGTGCTATGTCAACTACCGGTGCTTTTACCTTATGTACTTAAGAAATAATTATTCATGAATCGATAAAAATAAATACCTATCGCTAAAAGTTCGTAGACCATTTTTCATGATGATTTATTACAAAATTTGACATTGTTTCGAGACGAAAATGCACAGAAATAGTCGTTTATGCATGTGTAACATATAGATATACTGTTTCCTTATTAGAAATATAAGTGCGCAATTGAATGAAGCTACATATTGAACACAAATTGTGCAAATGATTTAATTACTAATGTTCGTAGTTCAATGTTGATGTTAATTTTGTTTTGTTTCAGGTATGTACCGCTGTCGAGTACTGAAATACAGACCATATAAAACTTTGAAATTAATGGTAAGCTTAACTTGAAATAATTGATAGCAGCATTGTAACATTCATCAGATAACATTTTATTCACTCGTTCAGTCCTCTTCTGAACGGTCTGGTGCATCATTAATATGTGCTTTATAATTTATTTCGCGAAAAGCAGAAAAATATCATGAGAAATGAATCTGCTTATATAGGAAAGAAGAAATATGTAAGCTACCTAGTTAACCAAATATGGAATACTCGCTATTCCAGTAAATTAATAAATCATATATTTTTATCGGAATCCATGCGTTTCTATTTAGAAACACTTGATACATACCGTATTGATGTTTACTGATATATCGGGTGCGTGGTAGAATACTCTATAATTAGATTTTATTGCTTCATATGGATGCATTATTATTAATGAATCAGTAAATTATATCTAGCATTTTTAGATTAACATAATTTATGTTTTGATTGTTCTAAGTACCAAACCTTAATGCACTTTATCTTATACAACTGTTTCTCTCTTCGAAGGAATTCTCTGAGAAGTTTATTTGGTTTTATTTTGGTACAAGAGCGTGAACTATGTCTGCTCTATTATGTTCTATCTACGAGTACAAGAGTAGAGATATGCTTCTGGCAACTTTCAGAACTTAACTTAGATTTTAGAACTAAAAGCATTGCATTTAATTGGTTCATATTAAACCTCACAACAAGTTACATTGCCTTGAGCACTTCTTGTCAATATTTGATATTAGTTTCTAAGACATAAACTTTTAACCGTATAAAGTATATCACCAATGAATAAAAAGTTGTGATTATTAAAGTAGGTATATATACAGGATGGTGACCGGGACCCCGGAACATAGGACTTTAACATGGAAAATCATACTTTCTTAATTTCCTGCTTTCCTAATTACTTTAGGTAAAAATGCTTCAAATAAAAGTTGTCGAGTATAAAATTCTGCATCTGAATTAATAAGCAACATTAATTTTGTATGCTTTGTAACGACAGAAATTAGGCATGAAATTGTTGAAAATCACCTAAAAAATTGCAATAGCCATGGAATTGAGACAAAATAAATAACAAATATCCAACGGTTTATCTGTCACGTTAGGGTAATTTATTTATATTAGATATTATTTCTAGTTTCTGTTTCAATTAACAATTGTGTTAATTTAAACTGATATTTGTTTACTTGAACAGATTTTATAAATAATAATGAAATTAACTTAACCTAGCTTGACAGATAAATCGTTAACATTTGTTAATTTTTTGTTTCAATTCCATGGCTATAGCTATTTTTGCTGTGATTTTTGACATTTTCATACCTAATTTTTGACGTTACAAGGCATACAAAATTTTGCTTAATAATTCAGATGAAGAATTTTATGCCCTACAGCTTTTGTTTGAAGCTTTTTTACCTAAAATAATTAGGGAAGCAGGAAATTACGAAAATCTGATTTTACAAGTCCTATGTTCCGGGGTCGCGGTCACCATTCTGTATATCTTGATTTAACTCTTTTACTATCTTCAATATCTTATTTTATAAACAAACTTTAAAGCAATGCGGTAGTGTATTATAAATGATTCACATGACTTATGATCTTAGTTTTTCCTTGGACATATGAACAGTTGAAAAATAACGCTTTTTGGAATAAAATGAATGAAAGAGATCACGGACTTATGAATTGGCTTGTCATACTATGATGATTAAAGTATTGTGAATAAAAAAAAATAAAATAAAAATCCAAAATTCCGTCATATTTTAGTGAACATATGAATAAAGTTTAAACTATTTGTTTGGCCAGGTAATTGATTAAATAAATTGCATATCTTTTATGGAAATTGATGAAATACATACGAGGCCTGTCTAAAAGGAATCCAACTTTCAATTTTTCCGCGCAAAATAATGACGGTTGGGCGGCGCCACTTTCTACAGTGAAGGGAGACACCTTCATGCGCATGTCTGAATTTTCGCTTCATCATCGGGTGTGTCATTCGCTGATTGGTAGCTGCTGTGTGAGGTGTTGTTGCAAGTATTCGTCGGATTTCCGATTCGCTCGAAATGACTGAACCTGTTAAGCAAAGATGCTGCATCAAGTTTTGTCAAAGGTTGGTGACTCTCAAAGCATAATAATTAGTACGATCTGGAAACAAAAGCACAGTCATCGCAATGGAAGCATCCCTCGTCCCCAAGGCTGAAAAAAGCGCAACAGGTTCGAAGCAAAATCAATGTGATGCTGACTATCTACTTTGATAGCCGTGGAATGGTGCATCACGAATACGCGCTGGAAGGACAAACAGTGACTATCACGAAGTTCTTCCCCGTCTCCGTGATGCAGTTCGATGCTAGACCAGACCTCTGGATGGTGAAAAACTGGGAATTGCATGATGACAATGCTCCAGCTCATTCATCACACCTGATAATTATTTTTTTAATAAATTTTTATGACTGCAATCCAGCAACAATTTATTTCCTCATCAATACATCCAGTCAAGCAGCCTTTTCTCTTATTAAGAATAACTATTAATAATAAAAATAATAATCATAATATTGATAAGCGGAAATAATAAATACACAGGGATAGACTGGCCTGCAACAGCCTATTTGCGAATTTTAGACCATGGTGCACTCTCCACGCCAGCTATGGATACTCGTGAGGTGACGCCTGGTAAGCGCCCGCATGGTACAAATATTTCATCATTACCGATATCTGTATACAAAGCAGACCGATATCTGTATACAAAGCAGATTGGCACACCCTACAATGGGTAATATGCCGTGATGATATATTTATTTTTATTTACGTAACCGAGCTAACGAGATGGTATATTCTAGCATCCACCACTTCTTACTTTTTGGGCTATTGGTCTTATCTTATATTGCCCCAAATTGTGTGGTAACTCTTCCACAATATTCTCTTCGGGGAAGTGATGACGACTTGTGTATAAGCGGAGACCTGGTAGAAAACATCATAATTAGACTGGGACCCTTTGCTTCTAATACTATCAGAAGCGGGAGGCAGACTTCTACAAAACCCGTTTAGATGTAGTGCATATTTTGGGTTGCTTGTGAGCTCACTCATATGAATGCCAGTTACGACTATAGTCGCTATCACTATCGAATTATATTATAATAATAAATTAACAACAAATGTGACCCCCTAGATTCGTGTAGCTAAATGGGTTCTGCGATCGGTAGTCATCTAACTGACAACAAACTCAAAAAGTATTTCCAATTTTTAAATAGCACAAAAGGGACACCTTTAGTGCTCTCTCACCGAAAATTTTGAGAGCTTGTGAGATGACGCCTGGTAAGCGTTTTCAACGTTAAAGACCTATCGTCATAATTGAAATTTAATTAAGTTAGTACAAGCGGGTTGGCATACGCAGAAATGGGTACTAATATGACGTGATGATGTATTTATTATGTATTTATATAACAAACTTGTAGTTATGTTTAACGAACCTAATTCTCTAACAAATATGAACAATTAAGTTTACCGTCTACCTAATTAACACCAACCATCGTGTTATTGAAATAACAGTGTTAGTATTAGTTATATTTGCATAGCCAATAATGTAAAGCGGATGCCATAACTATTGCATTGAGAATATAATTCATTAGTCACGTGACATGTTTTCCGCCAATCAACATTCAGAATCTCCCTAGTTACATGTCCATCACAGCGATGATAAAAAACAAAGAAATTATCATCGTATTTATAGTCGTTACTAAGGGATTTGTTTTCTTTATTTATGACATTGACAGTTAATTTTGAGTATAAAATAAGTAATAACAATAATTCAAACTCCGATATACTAAATAAAACTCGTAAGTAACATGTTTTAATATATTATGAATATGTATATCAAAAGTTAGGTTAACATAATGTGTTGCAAAAATTCATTATATTCTCTCATTAAATATAAGCTCGTGATATGATTAATAATCGAAGATATTGCTCGTGAAACCGAAGCAGCACATTTAACTCGTCCAGGTCGAGAATATCATCGATGATAATCATATCACTTGTTATATTACGTATGAATATAATCTTCATTGAATGAAATAATAATATCTACTATATTAGTGAAGTTTGTTATTTCCTCAAATTGAAAATCCAGAAACTTTATCCATTACCGTGGTAAACAATTTTACTCCCATTTGATTCCAGTAATTTCAGAATAACAAACTTTTGATACGCTTGGAATGTCAATACGGAATTCAAACAAAAACAATTTATGCATTTAGAAGACCAAAACTTTATAATGAAAATCAACAATGGCATTTTATCTGAACCACAATTACTGTTATAAAAACGGAATCAAATCAGTTGAATCACAATGTAAACAAAAGAAACAGAAGCTAACAACAACAAAAACAACATCGTAATCAATACGGTGCAAAAACCGCACAAGCACAGAGCAGAGCAGGACATTTCTAGCGCGGTGAGTAGAGCAAAGCGAGGCAGCAGCGCTGCTGTTGTTTTTTTCCTCAATGCATATTTCTCGGCCAAGGCCAACTGCGCGTTTCACTACAGCAGGAAGGCTGTTTTACAAAACGAAAAGGCGGAAATGAGCCATTCACGATAAATGGAAGCGCGGTTTGTTGTATGCTGCACTGTATGAGCACACTGTTTAACAATATGTTAATGTATTATGACATCACAGCTATTTTAGTGGTTTTGTGGTTTGTTGGCCAAAGTTGGTAGGACTGTTTACGTTTGTGTCGTTTGTATGGGTTTTTATTGTTTTGTTGCGTAAGATCGACATAATGGGATGAATAAATAAAAGGTTTTTAACTGTTTTTAACAGCAGGTTGATGTAATTTGTTGGACAATAATAGCTACTTTACAATTCAATTATTTTACTTGCCAAAAAGTTAATTTTTTTCTATGCAATTACATCGGCTATCCTAATTAATAAAATGGTGAATTATTTATTAGGTCAATGGTCACGCTAGAATTATTAAGCATAAGAAAATCAGGTAGGGCGTGGAAAACAAAATTTACAGTATCATTAAACAGTTATTTATCTCTTATTTGAAATTAAGTTGCGAAAGTTAAGTTAGTTATAACTTAGTTAGGGTGAACCCGTCAAAGTGCGTACTACTTTTTTTAAAGTTTGTCTTTGCGGCTCATTATTATTTTATATATTCTAAAACAACTGATTATACGTTTTATGTATTATTTGTTGAACTTTACCGATTGTATTGAACTATTTGAATTCTTAATTGGATTTACCAATGTTTTTATGTGTGATTTTAAAAATGTCGGTCACTGGAATGCACTTCTACTTGATGGAGGGTAAGTGCGTAACACGTCCGATCAATTTTTTTTGTGTCTGATTTCTAAAAGTCGATCACTAGAACGCACTTCCATTTGATGGAGGGTAAGTGAGTAACACGTCCGTAACTTCATACTAAAACTTGTAATACGATAGGTAAGGTATGTGCTGAAAATTTCAAAAAAATCTATACTATTAAATAGATTTTTACAAAAATAAATATCCCTATTCTTTCAAATTTTACAAAATAATCAATATTTGACTGACAAAAACCAAAACGTAGCATAAAGATAATAAAATAAAAATTCTACTGAATATTATAGGACGAACATTTAATTTCTCTTAATTCGATTAGGTTGAAACAGCCTATTCTGATTTTTGGGAAGTGCGTACTAACAAAAATTGTCCTGTACGGACTTTCCCACTATTTAATAATTTGTAATTAAATTTACAGAAATGCAGAAATATATACATATGTTTGAGCATCAAGCAAAAGTCGGCAAACTTACACCATGTGTTTATTTATTCATACGATGCCATCTACGTATGGGTAGTTGAAACATGTTGAAGTGAATGTGCTATAGTGGAAATGATTAAGCAGAAGACTCACGTCATCAACCTGAAAAAAACTCTTTTACATTTTTTGGATGTTATTTATTTTTAAAAGAAGAAGAAAAAAAGTACTAGTATTAAGCAATGTATACAGGGTGTAACACCAAAACCGACCACCGCCATTATTTTCTTTATTATTATAGTTATATAAAAATATTTTAGAACAAATTTATAGGAGACCAAGGGGGGCATACCATTAAAGAAGAAAAAAAAATTAAACCAGTGGTTCTCAAGTTGCAACTCAAAGTTATATTTTTTCAAATTGGATTATACTTATTTTGTATACCTATTCGATAGCGTATTTTTTCTGAGTTCAATCATATATTACTTTTATATCCTTACATAATGAAAATATTGAAAAAAATGCAATTAAAATTTAAATAAATTTGATTTTCATAGTCATTTTTCAGTAGGCTATGTATGAAAACCAAAACCTACTATTTGTCAATTTGAAATATTTAGGATAGAAACCAAATAGAACACTGTTTATAACGTTGTTAACAAATATTTATTTCATTTTAATTTAAGCTGAATTGTTTTTCATTCATAGCCTACTGAAAACTAATAAAAATAATATTTATTTAAATTCCAATTGAATATTTCTCAATATTTTTGTAATGTAATGATATAAAAAAATCACATAGTTGAATTCAGAAAAAAATACTCTTTCGAATAAGCCAAAAAACTATAAATCATCCCATTTAAAAAAATAAAACTTTGTTTTGTAACTTGAAAACCACTGGTTTAAAGAAATATTTTCTTTTCTAATGGGATGCCCCCCTAGGTCTCCAAAAACTTTATTCTATAGTTTTTTTTTGTAACTACTCGTATAAGAAAATAATGGCGGTGGTCGGTTTTGGTATTACACCCTGTATATTAATGATATTTACAATTATTTCTAAGTCTATCGTTATTCCTGTTACGGAATATAACATTATTTGAAATAATTGTAGTTTAATTTCGTATCATACGTTGGCACTACTGATAATGACCATATTGTGTCAAATAATTTTATATTCTGTAAAAGGAATAAGGATTGACTTAGAAATAATTGTAAATTCATTTATATATACGTGTTTCTTTAATACTAGTATATTTTTCTTCTTTTTTAAAAAATAAATAACAACTAATAATTTCTGCAAGTTATGTTTCTTTTTATAAGGTTTTTTTAGGTTGATGACGTGAGTCTTCTGCCTGATCATTTTCACAATATCAACTAACCATATTGATAAGTATAAAAATAAAATAACTACAGCAAATGAACATACTTACCCGACTTCAGCGAGTACACCTTAATCAATTTTGTTAAGTATCGTTGTTCGAGACAATATGAAATTATATAGACAGTTTTTAAGTCAACTTAAAATTAGATTTACATTTTTTAAGTAATCGGAAATTAATTTGACAACTTTGACTTTTGAGATTCTTAGATATTAAACTTCCAAAATTAGATTGGTTGGAAGCTTTTAAGAGGTAAAAGGAAAGAAGGATGAAGTGTTGAAGGGAACTATTTTCAACATATTTAAGATTAACTTGTAAAAAAAACCTGAACCATGGATTTTATTCTCAATTATTCTATCGTGAACCTCGTAGTAATGTTATGATGTTTAGAACCAGTTATTTATATAAATATAGATATATTATAAGTAGCAAGGAAGTGTCCCAAAAAACTCCGGTAACAGCGGTAACCAAAAGATGTGTTAAGGACGAATATGTTACTTTGTTACAGTAGATATGTTCGTTTCGGTACTTCGCGTCATTGCGTCTACGGTTTACTACCGCGTCCATACAATGTATAACAGACATAGTAGTAAGTAAATTGATAAATTTGATGAATCCTGAAACTATTAACAATGGCGCAACAGCTTTCATAGAGATTTGAGCGAAAATTTCTTAGGTACTCATTTCGTGCCTAATATGATGCAGTGATGCAGTTAAGAGTCCTTTATCCAGGATTACTCTTGTAACTAATTCGCCAAAGAGGAACTCCTATGCAACCAACGATACATATATTTGAAACCACTGGTTCTCATCGTCATTTGTCTTTTCAAAATGTGTGCCTCTTTTTATAACATAGACGTTATCGACTGATAGATTCGAACGAGGGTACCTCAAATTTGTTCAGAACATGAAATAGCAATTTAATGTATATGTCTGCGTACCAAAATGAAAGGTGCATAATAAGTATGGTATAGATTAAGATAGGTTCGTATAGATTAGGTTTGGTTATAGTTGCCGTCAAATAAATATGGACTGATGCTCAACTGTTTCCCTTCGGTGTTGTCGCTCTTCATAACTTAACATTTTGAAATTGCCATACTGAATTGACAACAGTGTAGATATCTGCAGTCCCATACTTATTTGACGGCAAAGGGTTTGATTTGGGAAAGTTCATTTTAATTGTAAAGTCTCGTATACGCGCACTTCAAACTACTATACTAATATGAATGTCAAAGCAAAACTTTTAGAAGCCTTTAGAAACAGTTAAATTTGCTGACAATGGTGTACCAATAACATTCATGTTTTTGCTTTAATCCCTCCAAACATCAAAAAAAAAATAGTTTTCCAAAACCCTCCAAACAATTCCAAATTAATGACAATAATAATTGGTTTCGCAATAAAAAATTAAATGATAAATAATTAATTGGGTAAAGGAATATATTTCAGCATTTGCAGAAAAGATTGTGACTAGGTACATTTTAAACATGACTGAAGAATAATAGCAATTGAAAATGAATGTTTATTTTAAAACACGAATAAATTAATGTTACTCCCAATTAAATTATGTTGTTAAACGCAAATAAGTGGTTTCTGAATATTTAATTTAACAGTCCTTAATTTTTTTCTATGAAGATTTTGTTGTTTAAACACAGTATAAGTATGATTAATAAATATATTTTTTATATAAAAAATTGTAAAATCACGTTTACATCTTATATCGACTGTATATGAAGTTTGAAAACAAAAATATTCCACAAAGAGAATTAGCCTAAGAATATAAGAAGAAAAATACATTATTTATCCAGGGTTATTTTCCAGTTGACTTCAATGAATAATGAATTATCGAATTATGGATTCCTAACGGAATTCTTTTGTCAGCTCGGGCAATTTATAAAAATGTCAAACCTAAATTCCGGCTGCATTTTTATCGCCTAATTTTACGCTACATTTTTCTTTCAAAACAAACAGGGCATCAATTGTACCGTTGAAAAATTAAAAATCTAATTTTCTTTGCTTTTCCTCGACCAAAAAACGACGTATACGAATGCTGGGTAAGAATGAAACAATTTTGGGTGATGAATTTTTTATCATGCGTATCTTTATAGTAACGGGGATGGGAAAATGTCTGGGAATCCATTATAGTGAATCCCTCGCATTGTGAAATATGTATATCTAATGTTTGCGCGGTGCTATGCAAATCGTGAACATGTAATTTTGTTGATATTTCAACTATGGATTTCCGATTGATTTTTACGGGCCGTAAAGTTTTATTACGCTCCTTTTTAAAATGGAATAGTAGTGTTCGAGTTATTAAAAGCATAAACCTTTAGCACAAAGTTTTGGAATTATTGCTGTTTTGTTTGGTATTAAAATTTTATACTTCTCCGGTACATTTGCATGCTTGTTACCGGAACTCATGGAATTTTATATTATGGTTAGAATTGACAAACTTGGGATGGAAATATAAAATAGAAACTTTTTATCTATTCAAACGACTTCCTGGATAAAGGAAGAAGTTCAGCGTTCGAGTATTTGATTTTTAACGGAAGAAGAAGATATTATCTCTGAAGTTCAACAATACGAGGTTTGATTAAAAAATAACGAGATTTTCATTTCTTTCAAAAAGGAATGATTTATTCATTAATATTAAAATTGGCCCCTTTAAATTAATCCCCGTTAGATATAACATACTTATATTAACGTTGTTTCCAACCTGCAAAATATTTATTGGAGGTCTTTTGTGGTATGGCTTTAGTATCCTTCAGCTAAATAAATATATTATCATGGAATTTTACCCATTGTTGGGTGTGCCAATCTGTTGGGTACACAGATATCTGTAGTGATGAAATATTTGTACCGTGTGGGCACTTACCAGACGTCACCTCACGAGCACTTATAGCTGGTGTGGAGAGTGCACCACAAGGGTCAATTTTGAGCCATTAAAATTTGAAGTAATTTTTGGCGTTGGTCGGGATTGAACCCGGGTCCCCAGCTATATTGTATTTATTTCCGTTTCCGCCACAGTTGCAAAGAGGTGTCCTTACAATGCCCTTTCCATCTTATGGAAGAAGAAAGAGTTACGGGTGGCATATCTGAAGAATACGGTGGCCGCGTTATCACGACGGTGTGGAACTAAAAATCACGAATGATTAGTGAACTGAGGCGGTACGTTGTCGTAGTGTAAAATTCAGGAGTCATTTGCCTACAATTCTTTTCATTTTCTTCGGATTGCCTCACGTATGAAATACTAACTTCCTCAGAAGTCTTAAAGTGATTCGGCTATTACCACAGTTGTACTGACCAGCCAAGCTACCAGGCTTTTCCCGGTGGGCCGTGCCGTGGCCGCGGTCGTCAAAAACTGCAAAATTTTAATAATTGATCATTATCAATTTCTGATTCTTGTGCAGACTCGAAAATTTCTCATTGTATTGTTGTAAACTCCTAAAAAAATAGATTTCAGTTATATTATATTATTTCCGATAAAACTTTTGAATTAATGACAAATATGACTAATAGAAAGTTAAATATAAATAAGACGATGTAAAATCTAGTTTTATTTAAAAAACCGTTTTTGACTCCTTAACTTAAATGATGAAAATGAATATTTTGTTGATCCGATGAGCTAATTGTAGTAATAATTATAAAAATTGTCGAAGTTCTGTTGGTGAGTAAGTGTTTGCTTTTTAGTTTGTTGTAAAGGTTAAGCTAAAGCTTTATAGTCTGTGAGCATGGAGTTCGCGTCCTTCCACAAAGTATCTGAATTTTTTTTTAGCTGAATATATTGCTAATAATTCACGCCTAAAAGTGGTGTACCGACGTTGGTAGTAATCAAAACTATTTAAAAAATGCAATAGGGTTCCACAAATTGTTGTAAAATTGTTGTAAAACGGCCCCGACTCTGAAATTGTACGCATCGACCATCGTCATTAAATACTTGAACTGCTGATTTGTCCATTTTAAATTCTTTAGAATTTTCAATAAGTTGGTTGTGAAATCATAGAGTACTTCGGAATAAATCTATGATAGAAATTTATTAATCACAAAAATTCACGTAAAGATTTTCGCGTTTTTGGTTGTGCATAATTTTTATTGTATTTTTGACTATTTGGTTTAACATTGCAGTGGTGTGTGGATCTTCATGAGTCTGGTTTACGCAGCAACATTTTAAGGTTAAATAAGAATGTAAATTTTATTTCATTTTCAATTTCATCAAGTTGAAGAGGAATACTTCAAACACATCAGTTGGAGGGAGGATACCTTCAGTACCATCCATTTCAGAACCTTTTTATCTTACATGCGAAATGCATACATAGTTCCCAGGTTATGTGCATTTTATATTTATGTTAACTTTTTCACGTTATATTTTATTAGTAATTTAAAATTATTTATTTCACACTAAATTTAGATAGCTTCATTTATTTTACACTGCATTAAAAAAACTGCAATACTTATACATAATGTTAGGACAGTTTAAAACTGTCTCGCGTTTGCACCAATCACGCGTTGAAATGTTCTCCCTATCCCTATACCAAACAACTGTGCGTTCTTAAACCAAATAGAGTACAGAGGTTTTTATACTATTATTAGAAATGTGCGTTTCCTAAGTAAGAAATCTATGCTTCAACAACCAAATTTGCTTTATTTATTAATATATCGAAATTTTCTATTCACTCCAACCCTATCTATGACTAAGCACAATATCTTAATTTTTTTGCTATATTTACATCGGTGGGTGATGCGCTAAGACGCTAGCTCTCTTCTCATCTTTCACATCTTCATGGCCCTGTTGAAAAAGTATGTACTATTTTTAACCCCTTGGATTCGACATAGGTTTCTCGCCAAAACTCATCTCCAACATGTAGGTACATCATTTCACTATACTTTATATATATTTTTACACAAATTGAATGCAGATTTTTTGTTCGTTATTAAAAAATCGCTGAGTTTGTCACAATGCTTTGTCAGTTCAATAAGGAAGGCATTCGTTATGATGAAAACTGACACAAATTGTCGAACGTGAAAAAAAATTACTCAATCGAGAACAAATAATACATTATATTTAAAAATTCTCATTACTTTTAGATCAAACTACGTACAAAATAATAAAACTAAAGCAGTGTTTTACACTTAATATAACATTTTTTATGATTCATTAGTAAGTTTTCCACGTAAACATTTGTATTATTTCGTCATCATTTATATAAACGGTGTTGACATTGACCTTGTAATGATAATTATAATGACTAGTATGAAATCATTACAACGCCACATATAGGTACATAAATATGTACACCAGGTGATACTGAAGTTGGAAAGAGATAATCAGCAAAAAATGAAATATGTATGTTCAAAATATGTGTTCATGAAATACTATACCTACCTAATTTTAAATACCTACATAGTATATATTTTGAAAATAACTACGAAACAAAAAAATCTGATGTGGCCAGCACATAACCTCTCGCCGTATATTTTACCTGGCTGTATACATAAAGCAAAGAATTTTTTTATAAATACAAATAATATATTCATATAAATCTATGACGTATAAACTTCTTTATTATTCAATAATAGCATGTCTCAACATGAAGATATTTTACCATAAATTATGTTACAATAAATTACAAAGTAGAGTTTACCATATATAAATATTAGGCTGGTAACAGCAATTTTCAATTCGAACAACTTTGTTTACTTTCTCTTCATATTCTTCTAGTAAAAACATTAATTTTGGGCGGTCTAAAATGTATATATCTGGATTGTGCATCTATTCTTATATATCTTCTTTTACATTTTATTTTTTCATACTTGTTATATCTAAATAACCTTAATTCCCTTTAATAAAGTGACGGATAGATTGCACTCCGATTTTGTCAATATTTACAACTTACTTGAGAAGAATTTGATAGCTTTTTTGCAATTCAAAGTTACTCTAGTCTATAGTACTGGTGTACATTGTCCCATAATGTTTGAAACAAATTTAAGTCCTTCAACCTAGACTTGTCATCTCCATAATAGTCACAGATCAAGAACTAAGGGATTCTCCAAGTACATTTTTCTTTCGTTACTCATTATTTCTGACACTGACATTTATCTGTCAGTTACAAATAATTTAAATTATCAACTATTTTTCATGGCATTCTTTCGGCTGTCAAATTTATTACAACAGATTATTTTATATATTATACTTCTTTTATCTCTAAATCTATAGAATATATAATAAAATATTTAAATGTATCAGATAGAGAATTTAATTTTCTTTAATATTACCACGAAAAATTTTCAAAAAATAATATTTAGAAGATTTTTTTTCAAGAATCTTCTACTTCCGGTTGTCCAATTGTTACCAAAACCTTTTCAGATCTTCCCATGAATGTCCGATTGGGAAATACGTAGCTAAACAAATTTTAAGTCTTATAGTTTTTGAGTAACCGTCCTTCCAACATCCCACACACATACACACATACACACACACACACACACACACACACATCCACACACACACACACACACACAGACATCATCGTAAAAATGTTAAAATCGGATTGTAGAGACCTTAAAACGTGCTTATTCAATAAAATCTGGATATGCGATTTTTAGCATGAATGCAATACCTCTCTTAGCGAGAGGTAAAAATTATAAGTATTTGTAATGAAATAACCTCGGAAATAACGATTATTTTTTGTTGGATACTGAATTAAGTTAAAAAATGAAGTAAGCGTGTGGTTATACCTATATTGGGTACTTGTCAAGTCCAAATATTGCTATTGTATTGATTGAGGTAGGCAACTCAGCGGATGTAGATACCTTATGATATCGGTAATATATTGAAAAGTGGACTAATCATTGATATAAGATACATTGGAAAATATGAAAAATACCTACATTATTTAGTATGGGATTAATCTAGTAAAATACTGTTTTTAAACTTTAATGAAATAATAAAGTGCACTTTCTTTATTAAAACCTAGCTGTACTCGTTGCAAATATTTGCAATAAACACCGATGTAGTGTAGCGGATAGCGTCTCCGCTTTATGCGTTGAAGGTTCTGGGTTCGAATCCCGGGTAAGGTATGGATATTCCATGTAAGTGTCTTTTCATCCTTCATCCTCATTATTATACAAGATAATAACGATTAGTTATAAAAAAAATAATATGTAAAATATTTATATCATTGTCATTATCATCGCAACAATATTATGGGGTAATTATAAATTTTATGTACTTATATTCAATATTTGGTACTATTCTACACTTTTCTTTCTAGCCAGCACTGGTTTGTTGGACACATCGACACATTATGAAGAACTCTCGTTGTTTATTTGATACAACACTGTTAATAAATAAATATGTCTTTTAGGGCCGCTTTGTTAATAATTGTATTGCTAATTATTTGATATTATATTGTACAAATTTTATAGTAAACTGCAGCAATGTTCAATTTTCTAACAGGTAAATATATTTAAAAATACTATTTACGGTTGATGAACACTAAAAAATGTATGTTGATCGACGCACTCGATAATCAACGATAATCAATAAACTCGAGAAACGGTAAATAACTACACAATTAACGAACACTAAATAACACAGCAATGAGTAACCGTCAAACAACAAAACAAAGCGAAAGAGGTTATGATAATCAATAAACTGTAAAATTTGGTGACAATTTATACTCGCGTTTTTATTTTATGGACGTATTCCCGAGTGCGAGTACTCCCGAATCCCGGTCATTAGCAACGCTTGCGCCGCCCTTTCCCGCTATCGAAACCAACCAATGCTTTTCATATGTAAGCATTGAAAATTATTTATTAAAAAACTATGCAATTTTTTTAACTCTAACTACTTCTACGACACGTCCGGAAGCTAAAAGAACATCTCTACAGAATTTGGCGTTGATATATATAAAATAGCGTAGATTTGTATAGACGTCAAACTTTCACTTTTATATGAAAGATTTGTTTCATTTAGACCCAGTTTTAAAATCTTTGGGTAAAGTATCTGTTAACTATAGTGCTAGTTAAAAGGGAATTATAGTATTTATAGGTATTAAAGCATATATTGCAAAAATTACATTGCCAGTTTTTCGATGCAATATTATTTTTCGTATAACTGACAGTTTTTCTAAATTCGAAAATATTTTGCGTGCACTGTCAAATACTGTCAATACCACAAACTACGAGAATAAGAGCTATTATGGGCGTAGTGCGTAAAGTTTATTTAATAAACTCCACAAGAAATGCATTCCATTTTACGCGTCACTATTAAAAATCAAATTTAACGTAGGTACTGCGATCACTGCGTGAAGCTACTCGTACTATGTAATTCACTATTGAGTAGAAAATAGTTATTTATCTATTAAAAGCGCAAAGTGCTACTTTGTCGCTTAAGAAAGAAGTCGAAGCTCGAGGCAATGAGTTTACGGTCGTAATACATACATTTTTTTCTACGTTCCTTTTATATATCGATATTTCGAAAAAAAACTGACAAGCAGGAAGTAACGTAAAAATTTACCTAATATAATTTTGATCCCAGGAATTAATATTAAAATTGTCGAAAGTGTACAATCTATTTTCATATTGTAAATAATTAAATATAATAGCTATTTGTGTATTAAGAGCGCAAAATAGGACATTGTCGATTGAGAGGTTGTTGCCGCGCGACGCAGGAGCGCGGCATAACAAGAAATAATAAAATGTACACTTTTTTATTTACACTACTACTCAATTAATAAGGATTAATATAAAGAAAAAACGTCTTTTATATTTAATTTTAATTTATCGTTATTTCCCATTCTTCTTAACCTATTGCTTCGATTTAATCTAATCATTTTAAACTTTCGTTTTTGTAAATGGATGCCCTATTTTATTTTCACAATAGTGCAGCATTTTTTTTTGTTATGTAATATACTGACAGAGCAGTTATATGTCAGATTGATTTGTAAAGGTGGTAAATGTGTTACTACAGTGCCATTAGGTTCCTGACTAAACGTTTCCATTAAGAATATAGACAAGTGACATTTCTCAACATTGTATAGTTAGAAATTTGGACAGCGAGCGTCTTTTCTACTTTGTCGCGCTAGAGCGACAAAGTGACATTTTGCGTTGACAAAAGACAGCGCAAATGGCTACTTTCTATGTAGACTGTAGAAAAATATTTTTTTTATTTTGCGAACAAGCTAAGAAGTTTTTTTTTTCGCGCGTCTTTCATGGCGAAACAGAACTTTGTTGCTCGCACCTCAAAAATATCAACTTTACAAAGAGAGCGTAAATGTACCTATATTTTTCATAGCTCTCGCAGAAAAAATAGTTTTTCTACAAATCTATTAAAAATAGGCTTTTTAATGTGTGTTTTTAGAATTAAAAATGACATTTTATGACACCAGTATTAAAAAATGACAGATCATTGTTTTTTTAACACTTGTATTAAAAGTGAATTAGTTACCTTGGTAATAACAAATGGAATAACATTTTTGGCAAACAAATGTTAGAAATATAAATTTAATTGAAAAAATAATGTTTGTAGAAAAAATACTGTATGATGTATGTGTTAAAAGTGACATTTTATTTTATTCGAAGCTTCGCATCGTGTTTCAAACTTCTCACAAAATAAAATGTCACTTTTAACATATCATAAATAACTATTATGCAAATTTATAATTACAACTTGCAAAAATTCATATAAATAAATATATCATAACGGCATATTCCATTGCTGGGTGTACCAATCTGCTTTATATGCAGATATCGGCAATGATGATAACATATTTGTACCATGCGGGGGTTTACAAGGGTCACTTTTGTGCCATTTAAAATTCGGAATAATTTTGGCGTCGGTCGGAATCGAACCCGGGCCTCCATATTCGCGTCCAGACACTCAGGCACACGGCCACGAGACACCATTGCTGTTGTCTCAATCTTTCCTACTTGTCATATAATGCAGATATATTTTAGATTTATAGCATGATAATTATTCATAATAAAAATTATATTATCTGAAGATCATAAATCATAAAGCGTTTGTACTACCACTGATGATGGACTCCTATATGTAATGGGTTTTAATTAATTTCTCATAATTTTAAAAATATTTATTACTTAACTATTTGCTATTAGTATGCAAGTATGTGGTCTTAATTGACTAAATATTATTTATAGTGACATCAGAATAAAACTGTAAACTACAAGATTTTGAAAGTAGAAATCGTATAGGATATAGTTGCTACAATATTTTATCAATATATTAACATTAATCATCGGTTGTTGAGTACGACAAGCTGTGTTTAGAATTACAATTATTATCTACTAGTTACTGACGTATTATAGCTACTTTGTACCATGGCGAACAATATGCAATATTAATGAACTAACTGATCAGAATTAATGCATTAATTTTCAAATACGTACTTCCTAAACTTTCCCGATGTAAAATAATGAATACTAATATTTATAACGGACGATCATTTTCAAGAATTTTATAGTTAAAAATAATGACTACAAAAATGTTCAACGATCGTGAATAAAAATTCACTTTTATGACTGGAACTTTTGATAGTGTTGAGTACCTTTAAATGTTGTCCACGTAGTGTAAATTAAAGTTTATGTAAAAATAAAGATAAAGATAATTTCGCAGTAAAGTGTTTATTTAGATATTTGCAGAAGTTGTTTTATTTGTCGCTTAATGTCATAATTATCAAACATTTACATCTCCATGTTGTAAGAGATAACGACGTGACGTGAGTATGAAAAATTATTTTTACACATGGAAAGTTATAACGATAAATTTCCACACATAATTAATATGTTATGAAAATCATTTTATGGGTGAAGTTTATATTTTATTGAATAATGCATGCATGGTAATTTCAAAATTAATATTAAAAATAAACAGTGTTTATTTATCGAACTCATTATTATTCAGTTCTATGTTTGAAAATACAGAGAAATTATTAAATTGGATAACGCAATTAATGAAATCAGGGAACCTTATTGCAATTGTTTTATTTTGAATTATCATTTTCTTTTGATTCTTTACGTAAATTTTATAATATCGTGTTCATTTTTATTTCTTTTTCATTGTTTCATTGACAGGTTAAGGAAAATTTTCTACTGTATAATTTTAATATAATTATGTATACATACATATGTATGAATGAAGCTAGGATTACTGGGAATCCAAAAATCGCAAGGGTAGTGTTCGAAAAAAATTCAATTTTTGTAAAAAAAAAATGTTGTGGCCATCACAATACCTCTCGCATCCTTTCCATTATGGTATATAAAAGTATTGTATTTAATATTTCTTGTACACACAAAAAATTCTAATTATACCAAATCTTTATATTTAAGTATTTTCTATAATTTTAAATTCATTCTATGAGCAAGTTTTCTCCCTTCCTTTTAAATGTTCTAGGTTTTTCCAATTCATTAACGGGATTGGCGGTAATTCTGAAGGGTTCATATAATATACCTATAATTTTAAATATATAATACAATAAGAAATATTAAATATCGTTCCTAGAAAAAGCCTTGAGTACTATCTCTGAACTTTTGACACTGACATTAGTGACATTTATCTGTCAATTATATACATTTTAATTTTTTAAGTAGTTACCATGGAGACTTTTGGGCTGTGAGCAGGCTGTAAGATTTACACAGATTATTTTATAGATATATATATATATATATATATATATATATATATATATATATATATATATATATCTATCTTTAAATCTATAGAAGGTATAATAATGTTTTTTAATTTGTCGGATAGAGAATTTTGGTTTTTAATATTTGTAATAACATAAATTTTTAAAAATAGTATATTGTGTTATTAGGAGTAAAAGTGATATTTTGTGTGGCGAGCGTGAAAGTTTGAACGACGAGCGAAGCGAGTCGGACAATAACACGCGAGGCACACAAAGACCCTTTTACTCCGAATGACATTATATTTTTTCTTCAAACGTAGATATTTAAACAAAAGTATCTACTACTGACGTTACATTTTACGTAAATTACGTTTGCGATTTCAATTGCCCTGTAGCTATGGATACTTATTTGTTCACTTTTTGTTATAAACATTGAAACAGTGAAAATTATAACGTTTTTACCTTTAAATAAAAACTGTGCAATTTTATATCCTTCTTGTATACAATTATGTCTAAATTTCAAGTATTATAAAGTACGCCCTCTGAAGTTGTTTAATTGGATGGAAATCTAACAGTGTGGCTGAAAGATATGTCCAGGAATCATTGCAAAACAATATAAACTTTTCTTATCACTTTAATTTTAAGTATTCTTTATGTGCATTACCGTCCCTGTAATTGTAATCTGTAAGTCTGCTATTCTTTAATATGTTATTTCCTCAAAAGTAAACTCTGTTTATATTTCAATTCATAGATTATTTATTTAAATTTGACAGCTATTGATGGTTTTTAGTAACTTTATTCTTAGATGACCTAGCGTGTTATAGTGACATTTAGGTCGATATTACAGGTTTCTTTTGTACAAGTTACTTCTTATTCGTTGATTCTGTATACTTTCTATGTATATTTATTTATTTTATTTCTACGCCAGCATGATTCCAATACCTTTCTTAGCGAGAGGTAAAAATTATAAAAGTGTAGTCTTATAGTCTTATGCCCCTTTCACACTAGGTCTTTAAGATAGCTGGACTTAAAGATCCATGCTCTTAAAGATTGCTTGACGTTCACACTAAATATTTAAATCGTTAGTGTTTCCATGGATATTGATTGTTATTGTGTCAATTTTGAATATAAAATTTGATGTCAAAATCAGATGGGGAGAATATCAGTTGTCAAAAACAATGATATAAATTGTGGAAAATGGGTCAAGTAGACTTTAGTGGAAAGTTTATCATTCTTCTGTCATATTCTTTCTCTCGAAGAAAATCTCGTAGAAGAAAATAGTACTGCATTGGGTGTTTTTTTATAGTTTACAGCTCCTTGCATGCACATACTTATTTTATACCAAGTTGGACTTGAATAAATAAATAAATTGAAAAATAAATATCTTCAATAGTATGCCAGTTTTATTTGGCAGCGAGTACCACATTCACAACGACAAATTTAGTGGTAACGGTAAAATTGGTGGCAGTGGCGATGGTAACAAATTAATGTTTAACGCCACTCAGCATTCAGAATACAAAAAATATTACATGGTAAAACAGGCATATTTTATTCGTTTCAGTAATAATAACTGTCACTCAAGCTATCAGTTGTTACGTTGAATGTAAAAGCAAAATACTGAAATAATAATATTTGTAAAAATATATTGGTAACGCTAAAATCTTCTCTCATATCCTTTTAGCTTTGGTAAAAGTTTGGAGTTTGCAAACTTACACCACTATGGCTACGTTGCCGATACCGCTACTCCATCGTTAGTTTTGTAATGTTTGTTATGAATGGTTAACTATTAAGTGTCAAGCTTTTACCTCTGCCATTAATGTTACCATTACTTCTACCATTGCCACTAACTTTTTGATTATGAACCTCACTTAACTTACAAATTTAAATATGATAGGTAAAGTTTTACCTATCAAAAACGCTCTCTTGGAGTCATTATTATTGAAAATAAATATTTCCAAATCGTGTTTCGGACGAGACGAGACATTCTCGAATCTCGTCTCGTCCCGTCTCGAAATTTCTCGTCTCGGCGAGACGAGAAAGCTTTTTGAACTCACGAGACGAGACGAGACTTATACCGAGATTTCTCGACATTTTTATATTTTTGTATTAAATAAATCTAAACAGAATCGCTAAAATTTCTTAAAATACAACTACCTCCTAGTTTCCTAACGTCACATTATTCTTGTTCATTTACCGACTAAATGTTACACCCAGTAGCGGGTAAAAAGCGTGATGATATATTTATTTTATTTTAATAATTTATTATTTATAGCGATTCTTTTTAATAAATAATGTTTAAATAAGCAAAAGATACACGCACAAAATTGACATTACATGGAACAAAGATGCATGAATATGAATATTAGAAAGAGATAAAACATGGACTAAATATAATTTTGCCATGTGCAATTTATACAGTTTGTTTATTGAACACTTTTGATTTGCAAAAAAAGTTTATTAATTTGTTTTATACGCTCTTCTTTAATTTTCCTTATTTTGAATTTTCGCGCCAATGAAACTTCCCGGCTCAACCGCATCTGTTTGTACTCTAGGTATAAAATTGATAGTGCAGAAAATAGTTGTTTGACTCAAACTTTTTAATCACTCTGTATATTATTTGTGTTTCGGTTTTAAATCGCATATTGGATTTATTAAAAAAAAAATCGAGAAATCTCGTCGAGATTCTCGGCCGAGACGAGATTCCATTATTCGAGACGAGAAAAAATCGAGACGAGTCTTAATTTCTTGCCTCCTAAACGAGACGAGACGAGACAACGTAGTTTCTCGTCTCGATCGTCTCGTCAGAAACACTATTTCCAAATTATAAAATATAATTTTCCTCAAAATAATACTATTTAAATAATGTGTATTTTTTTTTCGTCAGGTAAAATGTTATTACATTTTGTTGAATTTTGTTCCAATTTCATTCCAAGGTTAGCATTATAAAGAAGTTACTTATAAAAAATTTAATTTTATATATTCGAGTACAAAACCGACTGTAATTTGCATGCCAAATTATCTATAACATTTATTTGAAGAAGTATTGTTTAAAATTAACAGGCCACTTTTACATAAGGAAAAACCTATGTCCTGATTTTGTGTTACACCCGGTATATCGTTAAATTTATAAAGCAGAGGTATTTAATCGATTCTAGATCTCATAAAATAAAAAATGACTATAGAGACACGGATTAAAATAAGAAAACACGTCATAAATTTATACAAATGTACTAATTTTATTTGTTCACAAAACTAATCGCGGAACTTTATAAATAATATAATTTTACGATGTTTATGGTAAACAATAAAATTTTTAAAAATTGTGAAATTCCCATTAAACTTGTTGCTTAACACATACAAAATGTATCCTCATTTAGAATACCTTGAAACCATGAATTTTTCAAAACCATTAATTGGATTCGAGTTTAACTACCAGCAGCCTGTAAACCATAACATCTCTGTCAACACCCACTAATTAAGGAGAACATAAAATATACCCTAAAAAAGATACTAAAGTTAAGATGAAAAAAAATGAACCCCTGCCGCATTGAAGATAAAATCTCATGTTCCCATCCGCTATAATGTAAGGACATAGTGGGGATAGAAACTCAACATGACTATCACTTGTTTTTCTTTTCTCCCTTTTATCGCGAGGCAAGGCGATTTTTCTCCAGCGTCGTCTTCAACAAATTACCCGGTACACGCAAACCCCTGGGGGACCTCACGAAGCCATCGTCGTAACTTCCTGGGAGGTTTCCCAACTCGGCCCAGAACAACTCGTCCCAAATACAGATAATTTGTCCCTTTGGCGAGGGTCTACTCAAGTCACACTTGACCTCGATGATGTGCCTCTGGTCTAATGAGACTAGTTTGTTTTCAGCGCTTTAACGGAATTTTAAAACATGACATGGAATTCTTTTCTCGTAATCTTTCTCTTCTTCTTCTTCTTCTTCTTCATAGTCAATGAGATTGAGAGATAACAAATTATAAGAACCCCTGGAAACAGATAAGAAATTCAAATGACAAATGCAGTATACGGGTTTTGTATATTTCCAGAAATAATTTTACTGGGACCTTTACTGGAGCTATATTGTCCTTTGTAAGATATTTTGTAGATATATATACGGTGTTTGTATAAAATATGTATATTGAATTGACGGAAGATGTCATGTATATAAATACTGCGTTTGTTAATAATTTTCCTTCATGATACTAAATTTTCTTTCATAATATTAATATCCTTGGAAACCTATATACGTCCTTGAATTGTGACAAATCATTTAATATAGCTTCTTTTTTATAATCTACACATATTAAAAAGAATAATTATTATATTTTCTATAGTTAATCATTTTTAAGTATGTGTACAAATTTTGCTTCAGATAAATAGGCAAATAAATATAATCTTCTAATTCACAGATTGCAATAAGTCAAATCGAAATATATAATATAGAGGGCATTTACTAGGCGTCACCACACTGGGTTTCGCAGAGAGGGTATCACAGTCACAGAGATCACTATTGTGTTATGTACTATGTAGGTGGTGCACTCTTCACGCCAACAATGAGTGCCTGTCTGCCTGTAAGGTGACACCTGGTAAACGCCTGTATTAAAAGTATTACTTAAAAATAATTTTCCATTTAAAAAAAATACATTTTTTTTACTCTAAATACTTTGAAATTGACACAATAAAAGCAGAAATGATTGTTAACTCTCGACCCTCGATATATAGTGAACACGAATGAAACACCCATATTTAATAAAACTAAAGACCAAGCAATATTTAACACCTCGATAAATGATAATTAATCTTTAGTAGGAGGTTGTATTTAGGCGTTATATCGTCATTTGTTATTTGTTGTAGAAGTAAAATTATCAACACGATTATGAAAGGCAGATGGTTTGTACTTTTTGAAATACGTAGCTTTTTTGCGGTACCCAAATTTTGTGTGAGTATATAAAATATATTTATTGAATCGTTGAATTTCGAGAATCAAAATAAAATAAAACGTTGTATGTGCTACGGGCAAAATCAAGATCATAGCGCTCGGGAAAATTAAAGGTCTCCGCTACGCATCGAACTTTAAACATTCCCGTACAATCTTTTAATTATGCCCTTAGTACATAAATAACTACTATTTTTACCAATATCTGTGTACAAAGCAGACATTTATTTATTTATATATATATATATATATATATATATATATATATATATATATATATATATATATATATATATATATATATACAGGGTGATTCATCGGTCTGTCCTCTCTTTATTACTCTTTTATTTTAAGTCAGATAGAAAAACTCTTCAGATAAAATTTATATGATATATTATTGTCTATCTACGTACTATATGCACTTGTATACAGGGTGCTCCGTTGAAGCGCAACAATATGTAACTTTATATTTCTTAATGGAACATCCTATTTATATTTATTTATTTTGATAGTAAATTATATTTCCTTTAAAAAAGTATTAAGTAATAAGGGGTCTAAAATTATAAATTAAGAAGTTATTTACCTTTATTCGTTGAATGATATTTTGTATCATGTTATTATTAACAAAGTAAGCTATGGATAATTTGAAGGACAAGTTTTCGAGCATTTATTATAATTTTGCATTATTTAGTCTGTCACTAAATTTTAATAGCCTCTTTGTAATTAGTGTAATGTTTAAAATAAGTATTAATAAAAAAGAATCAAAATTTTGTATTAAATTATGGTTTTTTCCACTATGAACTACTATTTTTTATGAACGTAAATAACTTCTTAATTTATAATTTTAGACCCCTTATTACTTAATAGTTTTTTAAAGGGAATCTAATTTACTATCAAAATAAATAAATATATATAGGGTGTTCCATTAAGAAATATAAAGTTATATATTGTTGCGCTTCAACGGAGCACCCTGTATACAAATGCATATAGTACGTAGATAGATAATAATATATTTTATAAATTATATTTGAAGAGTTTTACTATCTGACTTAAAATAAAAGAGTTATAAAGACAGGACAGACCGATGAATCACCCTGTATATATATATATATATATATATATATATATATATATATATATATATATATATATATATATATATATATATTGTGTGAGTGTGTGTGTATGTGTATGTCTGTGTGGATTTTCTGGGCACTCTAACTCAAATACTATCATTCAGAAACTTTTGAAACCATGTATTTCTACCTTATTCTAATACGAAAAGAAGCAATTAGATTTTGGTGTCAATTGGATAACCGGATATGTCAGTTTACTTGAAGCTCAAAATAGTTTTTCTTCAAAAAATACCTTTAAATGTTATTTTTTCGCAATTTGTTATTATAAAAATTAAAGATTATTCCATTTTCTACAGGTTTGCATTAATTCTTTTTACCTCTCGCTAAGAGAGGTATTGGATTCATGCTAAAAATCGCATATCCAGATTTTATTGAATAAGCACGTTTTAAGGTCCCTACAATCCGATTTTAACATTTTTACGATGATGTCTGTGTGTGTGTGTGTGTGTGTGTGTGTGTGGATGTGTGTGTGTGGGATGTTGGAAGGACGGTTACTCAAAAACTATAAGACTTAAAATTTGTTTAACAACGTATTTCCCAATCGGACATTCATGGGAAGATCTGAAAAGGTTTTGGTAACAATTGGACAACCGGAAGTAGAAGATTCTTGAAAAAAAATCTTCTAAATATTATTTTTTGAAAATTTTTCTTGATAATATTAAAGAAAAATAAATTCTCTTTCTGATACATTTAAATATTTTTATACATATTTTATAGATTTAGAGATAAAAGGAATATAATATATAAAATAATGTTGTAATTAATTTTACAACCGAAAGGATGCCATGAAAAATAGTTGCAAATTTAAATTATTTGTAACTGACAGATAAATGTCAGTGTCAGAAATAATGAGTAATGAAAGAAAAATGTATTTGGAGAATCCCTTAATTCTTGATCTGTGACTATTATGGAGATGACAAGTCTAGGTTGAAGGATTTAAATTTGTTTCAAACATTATGGGACAATGTATACCAGTACTGTAGACTAGAGTAACTTTGAATTGCGAAAAAGCTATCAAATTCTTCTCAAGTAAGTTGTAAATATTGACAAAATTACACATCGATATAAGAATAATCGGAGTGCAATCTATCCGTCACTTTATTAAAGGGAATTAGTGTTATTTAGATATAACATGTATGAAAAAATAAAATGTAAAAGAAGATATGTAAGAATAGATGCACAATCCATATATACATTTTAGACCGCCCAAAATTAATGTTTTTACTAGAAGAATATGAAGAGAAAGTAAACAACGTTGTTCGAATTGAAAATTGCTGTTACCAGCCTAATATTTATATATGGTAAACTCTACTTTGTAATTTATTGTAACATAATTTATGGTAAAATATCTTCATGTTGAGACATGCTATTATTGAATAATAAAGAAATTTATACGTCATAGATTTATATGAATATATTATATGCATTTATAAAAATATGCTTTGCTTTATGCATACAGCCAGGTAAAATATACGGCGAGAGGTTATGTGCTGGCCACATCAGATTTTTCTATATATTTTTGGAAAAATTTATAAAGTAATATAGAAATTATATCTCGGAGCTTATGCTTTATGGTTACACAGTTCATGTATATAACTGACAGATATATATATATATATATATATATATATATATATATATATATATATATATATATATATATATACATATATTATCACGGCATTGCTGGGTGTGCTAATCTTTGTACACAGATTTCGGTAATGATGATGACATATTTATATCGTACGGGCGTTTACCAAGCGTCACCTCATTTCTGGCGTGGAGAGTGCAATACAGGGGACAATTTTATGCCATTTAAAATTCGAAATAATTGACGTTGATCGGGATCGAATCCGGTTCCCTACATTCGCAACCAGACATCAAGCACGCGACAACGAGACCCCATATGTATGTATTTAAATTAATAAAAATTAAATAGCGGGAGGTATTGTGTTGGTCACATCAGATTTTTTTGTTTACTCCGATGAGGTCTGGTTGTCAGAACAACAATTGGTTTGGATTTAGCGACACAGTGAATTCACTTTTATACGTAAGGTTTGGTTATGCTAAGGTGTATTAGAAAAATTGCAATATCAGCTCTGCACATCTTTCGGACTTTGCCCAAATAAATGAAACACAAACAAATAGTAATTGAATATAAATTCTCGGTATCATATCTACAAAAATTACATAAACAATCACACGCCTATTCTTCGTTGGGCTGGTTCTAATCGTATACTTTTTTGTAAGTCCCAGAACAGGTCTTGTCCTTTTCATTAGAAAATGGAATACTGTCTAATAAGGTAAAAATAGATTATTACTGTATAATGAACGAGGAAAATCAAGATTTTGTAAATGATACGGTGTTAATAGATTACGAAATATTTACTCTTTAAAGTATGTTAGAAGATCTCACTTTTGCTATCTACTGAAATGTTTTAGATGTCAATAGGTTCATCCTTCGCTATTACGGATAATGTGGTAATACTGATGGATGATCAAATGTATTGATATTATTTGTAATTGTTTGAAGTTTACTAGTTGCAACAAACAATTATTTTTATATAATTGGACTTTCTGACGCGTTAAATTCCGACGATGTGCCAAAATAATTTGAAACCACATTCTTATTATTAAAATGGTATTGTAACATTTTACAGTAATTGCTTACAGTGCTTCGAACTCGTTATAAACCGCACATATGTTACAAACGTAATATCTCAAACTGTCACCAACTATGTACTAAACTAACCCTAATGCGTCTCTAAATTCATACGGAACTGCAAACGACTTGGGCATTCCACTTTCGTTTCACTCAAGTTAACCAAAGCTTTCAAATGTTTAAATTATCTGACTCGTACTTCAGGAACAGGTAAGCATAGTAAAGTTAACAGTTCGCCGAGTTGACAAGGGACGATTTGGGAAACCACCAACTCTCGAAGTCACCGCCGTAACTTCCTGGGTAGGGAACACTAGACCTCGCCACGGGTCTAGACCTCGATGATTGTTTGACTTTAATATGAATCAATCTTTCTCTCTCTCACGCCCACGTTCCTATACGTGATGCTCGCTTGTTTCCACCGCCCACTTCGAATCTATATACCAGTATATCGGATAATAACAGTGGTCGTCAAACAGCGGGAACTCGCATGGGAAAATTCAGTTTCATAGCGAATAATGTTACGGAATTAATACCGACGATAATGGATTTTTACGGGTAATGACATTACACTGTTGCAAACTATGTGACTAATCAATTATTCGTGCAAAATTTGAAATTCCTCTAAGCATAGAATTTTATTAGTGACTTTTAAACGCAATTAAGCATGTTTTTAATTGTGTAAATTGAGGACAACAACCTACGGTACAAAAGAGGCATTTAATGACTTATTACATTTTTTTAGATTTTAAATTTGAATACCTTTTGTGATTTATATTTTTTTACTATTAGTACAATATAAGTTTTTTTCTTGCTAAAATTAATTCATATAGTATAAAAAAATAACTAATCTAAAAACTAGACTACATTAACTGCATGTACTGTTTTCTTGTAAAATAAAAAGTTTAGCAAAGATATTCTTTCTTTTAATTAAGAAAGATTTAATTTAAAACCTTTATCTGACTAATAAAAAGCCGTGCAAATAACCTAACAAGAAATTTTTAATTAGTACTGGATCGTTACAATTACAAATAAAACAAATTTGAATGAACAGGAAAAAGGATACCTTTTACTATTTTATTTTACTAATTTTGTTTCTTATAACGCAACATTGTTTTAATTGAAACATAATGATACAATGTTAAACGTATTTCCGGCTCACTAGTTTCATAGTGGAATCATCGTATGTATATACAAGCTTATTTTCTGCTGAACTTCGATTGAAAGCACAAAAGAGAATAACGCATATAGATTACCTATTTGAGTTGGATACCTATACTGAATCTAAACAATGTATATTCACAAATAAAAAATGTTCTTATGTTTTATATTATACGGTGCACTTACAGGATTAACACGAGAATCCGTCACATAAACATTTAACGTAGGGAGTACAGTCTTTTTATATACATATTATGTGCCCCATAAAAATGTATAGAGTGATTTATGCATAGTATTTTAGGATATAAATTATGAATTATTTGATATCATTTCTTTAAAATTCTCCTTTTGCTAACAGTGATAATAGAGTAAACTTAATTTAAAAATGTTTAAAGTGTAAACAGGTATGTGCTATTTTAAAAACATTGAGTTAATTGTCAACCACCACTTCCACTTAGTTTGACACATTAGCGACGTTCTTTTTACCTTTACCTTTATACCAAAAAATTAAATTTTGAATGAAAAATTATGATATGAGGATGACCTGCAAAACAGAAATGAATGGAAGAAGAAAATAAAAAATAGCGACCCCTAACGAATAGGAAAAGCTAAAGAAGAAGATGATGTCAGTGTCAAGTGCCACTTGCATGAAATAATATTACTGTAAATTTAGAATCTTTTGCAAGAAAATTTATGTATGGAATTTGTACATAATACACAGGATTGACGGAAGGTATTGTGCTGGCCACATTTTTTGAAATTATCGCATACTACATCTATTTTTATTATAATTTTAAATTAAATTTATTCGGTTACCAAAGATGTAATTGGAATTTTTTTGACAAAACAATAAGAATTATTGTAATGTGTCGCTAAATGATATATTTTTACTCCTGAATACCTTTCATATTTTAAGTTTTGCAAAGAATATTCTTGAAATCAATTTATTTAAACAAAAGATACTGCATTAATGAACTATACCGGGCCAGATACTTTGTAATTACGCGCAGTTAGACTTTAATCATTGTTAAATTATCATATCATATACGGAAACGAACTGTCTAATGGGTTATTAAATATTACTCTCAAAATTCAAACATGCACTTTATTATTAACTTGTAGCTATAGGTACAACTAAGCATTAATAACGTATTTGCTTTTAAAATAAATATACGTAGGTCACTATCAATTGTTAATTGTCAATACAAAAATTATATACAGGATAAATACTTTAAACACGACCCGAACATAGCCCGTTGACACAGGAAAATCGTTTTTCGCAGACCATTGCTCTCCGTTTCATTTGACAACAATGGTTGTGGTATCAATAGATAAATAAAAAATCTGATGTGACCAACACAGTACCTCCCGCCATTTACCTATGTATATAATGTTTATATTACTTTATAAATTTATCCATACAATATATAGAAAAAGTATTAAACCAAACTTGTAGAAAATGGAATAATCTTTAATTTTTATAATAACAAATTGAGAAAAAATTACATTTAAAGGTATTTTTTGAAGAAAAACTATCTTGAGCTTCAAGTAAACTGCCATTTCCGGTTATCCGATTGCCACCAAAATCTAATCAATTCTTTCCATATTAGAATAAGGTAGAAATACATGGTTTCAAAACTTTCTGAATGATAGTATTTGAGTTAGAGCGTAAAGAGGATCCACACACACACACACACACACACACACACACACACACACACACACACACACACATACGTACATACATACATACATACATACACACAGACATCATCGTGAAAATGTTAAAAATGGATTCTAGGGACCTTAAAACGTGGTCATTTATCAAAATCTCGATATGCGATTTTTAGCACGATCCCTATACCTCCCTTACCAAGGGTTGCGGGAGGTAAAAATTGCTGCATCAAATGACATCAAATACATGTAAATTATGTCATATTTTAGTCCCATAAATTAATAGTGAGAGTGATAACATTGAAATGATACTTTTGTTTTTCAAAAATGTATAATTTATCATTCTTTTATTCTAAAGTACAGTAATATATTTCAATTGAACAGAAGTTATGGTAATATATGCATATTTACTTAATCGTGTTTAATGATCTTTACGGTCATTTTATTGCAGTAATTGACATTTACTTTCAGTTTCCAAAAGTATGTAAAAAATTTCGCTTTATTTAGGAAAAAACTTGTGACCACGAACAATGAGTCCACAAAACACTTTCGATTTTGAAATTCCAGTAAACGCAACCAAACTAATTACTTTCATTTGTGAAACTTCCTTAACAATGGCGGGCAGTTTCACTCTTACTTGATTAAGGGGAAACAACAAACAAGCGAGCATCTCGGCACGCAACGCAATGAGACGTAGACGTACAGCACTGAGACTGAGAAGAGGACGCAAGCGACCGACAACAATGGCCAGTGGAAACGTTGAAACGAAACTTCTGGGAAATAGAGGCCGCAAGAATGTCTAACGGGATTCCGGAGATGTGGAGATCTGATGCGATAGCGCTGCAAGCGCTACTGTTAGGGATGATTAATTGGGTGGAATTAATGGAAACTGAAACTCACTTAAATAATTACCACTTAAATCATTTTACATATTTTACTTGAAAGTAAAAGTTTTCTCAAGATTTTATTACATTATATACGCTTTACAGGTAAATGGAGGACTTTTACACTAGCTTCTTTCAAATATTTATAGGAAGTTATTGAAGTATAAGTATATTTCAGTTTAGATAAGGGATGCTATCGGAAAGTTCACGGACTATAATTATTCCAAGGAAGACTGGTTATATAGTTTACCATGCGGAGCCCGGTGTTTTATAGGGCCGATCGTTTTATTTATAATTGTCGTAAACATTAATATGTAAGTAATATATAGAAAAAATATTTAACATAGTAAGTTCAGAAAGCCTAAATAAATGAATGGTAAAATACTAAGTAGTATATATGTATTACGAGTAAGGTGGCTTTGTTTAGACAATAAAATAAATTTTTAATTGGACAAAGATTTACAACATAATTTTTGATCAAATAGTTACGTTTTACATGTTCGTATTATATGAACATCATTTGCTTATAAGTAGGCGTACTGTAAGAGAATGAAAATGTAGATTTGGTAGCAATGATGTTTTTAAATATACATAATTACATGTTTTTTTTTCTTTGACATTCCATCTGTACGTTCGACGTTTGGTTTGTCTTAAGTGTCATTATTAAAATATAATAATTCCTAGAACTAATTAAAATTTGATGTAAATGACTTGATATTTAGAACATGCTCTAAGTTAGAATTTTTGATCAAATGATTTGAACATCGAACGATCACATATCTTTGAGTGTTGAATGCAATTTCAGTTATTTAATAATTCTATTGGAATTAATAGCAAAATGTAAAAGGTAACTTTAAGAAACTTTTAAAGGGAACACGTTTTTAAGTTCACTTTGTTTGAGACCTTAGGCATCTCGATGCATTTGAAAACTATAAATTAGAAATAATTCGTCCTTAGAACCAATTCAAATTGCAGTATGCTCTTATATCATCAGATCGTCACTAAACTTATTGCTTCGTACTTTGTTGTTATTTAAAATCCACCTTTATATTTGATGAATAAACATATGAATTCTACATTCAGCAGAAGAACCGTTGAAAATAAACCATATTAAAATATTATAAGTATCTAATTTAAATATAGGCGGTAAGGAACCTAAATTTTTAGCGACGTTAAAGTAAGATCTGAATATTGTCAGTAGTTCCTCTAGTCACTCTAGGAATTACTGAACACACTAGCACTAAGGCATTAGGGTCTAGTCTCCTACGTAACAACCCTCACCGCAGCGCAGCATTGAAATGCATTAGGGTCTGATGGTTTTTAATCGGATTACAGTAAAACACGAAAAAAAAATCCACAATGAAACATTTTTCAAGCATGTTATTATAATATTAAATTTATAAATATATATTTATATTATAATAACATTAAAAAAAATACAATTACGATTATTCCTCGTATAATATAGTAATTTTACAACACGATTTCGCTATTTTATTCTCGTATAATACGAAATTGCATTTTGCACTGTGTTTTACAAAATAAATGATCACTGTACCTGTAAATTCAAATAATATATGACAAGTTAGCTTTTTCTCTTTTTAATACATCAAATCGGTACATATCATGTAGTGTAGGTACTCTAAATTCTAGTTTTATTTTTGTTTTGCGAACTCCAAAGATTGCATGCAAAAGAAGAGCCTTTTAATGTGATCTATTGTATCTGTGTCTTTTAAGCAGACCCTTTATGTTTTTTTCTTTCGTTGAGTGTATCGGTCACGTACTGTAGAGAATTTTCTTAAAAACAACGAGAATAATTAATAAGAATTTATTATGATATTGAAAGATTTTATTAACATTATACCTATACAAATTCATTGCTTTACAATCAATATGAAGGAAGGGTTCCCGTCCCGTCAATATTGTAGGACACAAAAGACTAATGGTTTTAGACAAGAGAGAAAGAACCTCTATCACGATCAGATCCAAGTTATCTCATCGACATTCTGTCTCCTTATGCAGTCAACCGTACACGTTCAATTTATTTGTTAAAACCATTATTTTTCTTCCAAGAAAAAGTAAATAAAGTGTCAACACTCGTCTATCACATTATTGTGATACATGTAGTGTACCTGCTGTCATACACTTTTCATTACATGGTATAGCAGTGATATTTTGTGTTGCTATTTATTTTTCTCACGACCAAATACGAAACATTTTGTTTCTGCACGATTACATAGGTACGAAAATTGACAAATCGTTCATGTAACAGATAAATCATAACACACTAGTGTGTTATTATAACGCAGAGGAGTGTTGCCAACTAACCGATAATTTGACTTTGATAATACGCAAATTTAACACTTTTTCTTTATATTCATAATAGTTGAGACGATAATTTCACATTTATGATATGGTACTTATAAACAGAAAGTTGGTGATACTGCCGCACTCGAAAGTTTTCTTCCGTTTTACTTTGCGTTATTTTGCATTTGAGGTTAATATTGTTCAAACCGAGGTTCAAACATATATAAAACAATGAATACTTTGTTAATACAGTATTATTGTACAATAAAACTTATTTGTAGAGATAACGTGAATGTGATTATCACAAAAATGGATTGCAGTGACAGCGATTCGTCTATGGAATGTATTCAATGATCGCGTTAGGAAATCTTTTTAGTACCAATACCCGTTTCAAAATAGGGGATTCCACCTTTTTTAAATATTTTAATATGAAAGTATAAGTAAGACTATTGGTGAAAATCCGGTGAAAAATTACTATTAATAAGCGGGTTATAGTCCACCGAAATTTGAAAAAATGAATGTGACGTCAAAAATATAAATTATCTTATCAAACTGTATTCTACGTGAATGTAAATGTTCTTGAAATATATGCTATTTCTAAATTATATTTATAAAAAAAATAACACTGTACAAATCTATTTACTTTAAAAATGCAAGTGTATTTAAATTATTAAGTTTAATGCAAAACATTTACTTTCAAATAAAATTGCTTAAGAATTGCAGTACTGGACTGATAGCCACGCCTCCCCTATTTAAATTTATTTACTTCCATTGTTAGTACCCTCTTTCTACTACCTTGGTATTTGTTATATATATATTTATAGGCGATCTTAGTGTCTGGTCGTGAATCTGGGGACCCGGATTCGATCTCGACCGACGCCAAAAATTACTTCGAATTTTAATGGCAGAAAATTGACTCCTGTGGTGCACTTTCCACGCCAGCAATGACTGCCCATGATGTGACCCCTGGTAAACGCCCGCACGGTACAAATGTTTCATCATTACCGATATCTGTGTACAAAGCAGATTGGCACATCCAGTAATAGGTGATAATATATTTATTTTATTTATTTATTTAATGAATACATGTTAAAGTGTATGTAGGTGTATGTAGGGGATGTAAAATAAACTTTTACTAATAAACTCATATCCGGAAACGCACTGTTTTCGAGCTACAGGTTCTTAAAAGAGTAATTATCTACTTTAATTTTAGTTGGCTGTGAACCTATCACTTCAGTTTCTGTTGTAATACATATTATAATAATTGGTTAAAATAAGGACCACCAACTTGAATGGAAGCATTGCACCTTCGGAACATAGTTTGATACTTTCGTTCAAAAACGCTACGATTTGTTTCTTGTGCTGCCATACTTGACCGTACCATGTTAGCATAATCGCGAACAGAATGCTAATTTATAATACGTTTGTAATATGATGCTAAAAGTTAAAATAACTAAATAATAAATGAAGTTATAGGTCACAGCCAACTAAAATTAAGGTAGATAATTACTCTTTTAAGAGCCTATTGCTCGAAAACGATGAGTTTATTAGTAAAAGTTAATCTATTTTGCATCCCCTACATACTGTATAAATTTATAATACGTATTCATTACACCCTGTATCTTGAATTTATATTTATCACGAGCCGCTATACCAGAAGTATATCATTTTATTTCTTTATCATTATTTATTATCAAGTATATACTTTCACTTTTTTTTAACAATTTCTCATAATTCGATTGAGCTGTACCCCTATTTGTTTGTATATGTACATTCATGCCTCATCCGAATGGTTTGTATTTGTTTTTTACTTTGTTTGTTTACGTTTCATATTAGAACCACTTGAACAATAATCCTAGATTTTCTTCACATTTGTAAACAGATATATTGTTTTGCTTGTACTACTCTAGCATTTCGTAATATCAATATATCGAAAAAAAATAACAAGCAGTGTAAACTTATTAACGACGTCATTTCATTAAAATGTATTTTAGAATATACAAAAAAATCTGATGTGGCCAGCACATAACCTCTCGCCGTATATTTCACCTGGCTGTATGCATAAAGCAAAGAATATTTTTATAAATACAAATAATATATTCATTTAAATCTATGACGTATAAACTTCTTTATTATTCAATAATAGCATGTCTCAACATGAAGATATTTTACCATAAATTATGTTACAATAAATTACAAAGTAGAGTTTACCATATATAAATATTAGGCTGGTAACTGCAATTTTCAATTCGAACAACGTTGTTTACTTTTTCTTCATATTCTTCTAGTAAAAACATTAATTTTGGGCGGTCTAAAATGTATATATGGATTGTGCATCTATTCTTACATATCTTCTTTTACATTTTATTTTTTCATACATGTTATATCTAAATAACACTAATTCCCTTTAATAAAGTGACGGATAGATTGCACTCCGATTATTCTTATATCGATGTGTAATTTTGTCAATATTTACAACTTACTTGAGAAGAATTTGATAGCTTTTTCGCAATTCAAAGTTACTCTAGTCTATAGTACTGGTGTACATTGTCCCATAATGTTTGAAACAAATTTAAGTCCTTCAACCTAGACTTGTCATCTCCATAATAGTCACAGATCAATAACTAAGGGATTCTCCAAGTACATTTTTCTTTCATTACTCATTATTTCTGACACTGACATTTATCTGTCAGTTACAAATAATTTAAATTATTAACTATTTTTCATGGCATTCTTTCGGCTGTCAAATTTATTACAACAGATTATTTTATATATTATACTTCTTTTATCTCTAAATCTATGGAATATATAATAAAATATTTAAATGTATCAGATAGAGAATTTAATTTTCTTTAATATTACCACGAAAAATTTTCAAAAAATAATATTTAGAAGATTTTTTTTCAAGAATCTTCTACTTCCGGTTGTCCAATTATTACCAAAACCTTTTCAGATCTTCCCATGAATGTCCGATTGGGAAATACGTTGTTAAACAAATTTTAAGTCTTATAGTTTTTGAGTAACCGTCCTTCCAACATCCCACACACACACACACACATCCACACACACACACACACACACACACACAGACATCATCGTAAAAATGTTAAAATCGGATTGTAGGGACCTTAAAACGTGCTTATTCAATAAAATCTGGATATGCGATTTTTAGCATGAATGCAATACCTCTCTTAGCGAGAGGTAAAAAGACAGAAGAAGACGAAAATTCAATTTCAATGAAATGTGTAAGTATAATATTTATATGTAAATTCTATTGACATAATCTTGATTGATCAATTTCAAATAACTTAAATAATTAATTATTACCTCTCGCTAAGAGAGGTATTGCATTCATGCTAAAAATCGCATATCCAGATTTTATTGTATAAGCACGTTTTAAGGTCCCTACAATCCGATTTTAACATTTTTACGATGATGTCTGTGTGTGTGTGTGTGTGTGTGTGGATGTATGTGTGTGTGTGTGTATGTATGTAGGATGTTGGAAGGACGGTTACTCAAAAACTATAAGACTTTAAATTTGTTTAACTACGTATTTCCCAATCGGACATTCATGGGAAGATCTGGAAAGGTTTTGGTAACAATTGGACAACCGGAAGTAGAAGATTCTTGAAAAAAAATCTTCTAAATATTATTTTTTGAAAATTTTTCTTGATAATATTAAAGAAAAATAAATTCTCTTTCTGATAAATTTAAATATTTTTATATATATTCTATAGATTTAGAGATAAAAGGAATATAATATATAAAATAAACTGTTGTAATTAATTTTACAACCGAAAGGATGCCATGAAAAATAGTTGCAAATTTAAATTATTTGTGACAGATAAATGTCAGTGTCAGAAATAATGAGTAACGAAAGAAAAATTTACTTGGAGAATCCCTTAATTCTTGATCTGTCTCTATTATGGAGATGACAAGTCTAGGTTGAAGGACTTAAATTTGTTTCAAACATTATGGGACAATGTACACCAGCACTGTAGACTAGAGTAACTTTGAATTGCGAAAAAGCTATCAAATTCTTCACAAGTAAGTTGTAAATATTGACAAAATTACACATCAATATAAGAATAATCGGAGTGCAATCTATCCGTCACTTTATTAAAGGGAATTAGTGTTATTTAGATATAAAAAGTATGAAAAAATAAAATGTAAAAGAAGATATGTAAGAATAGATGCACAATCCAGATATATACATTTTAGACCGCCCAAAATTAATGTTTTTACTAGAAGAATATGAAGAGAGAGTAAACAAGGTTGTTCGAATTGAAAATTGCTGTTACCAGCCTAATATTTATATATGGTAAACTCTACTTTGTAATTTATTGTAACATAATTTATGGTAAAATATCTTCATGTTGAGACATGCTATTATTGAATAATAAAGAAGTTTATACGTCATAGATTTATATGAATATATTATTTGTATTTATAAAAATATTCTTTGCTTTATGCATACAGCCAGGTAAAATATACGGCGAGAGGTTATGTGCTGGCCACATCACATTTTTTTATCGGAGATCACTAATTAGAAAAAAATAAGTTAATAAGTCAAATGAGGAGTGAAACATTTGAGAATTTTTCAACCCTAATACGAGACAACTAGCATTCAAGCAATTTCAATGTTTATTTGCTAACTGAAAATTATATTATTACATATTATATGGAATAAATAATAAAAAAATATACGAACTTTAAATAAAAATACTTATTCCCTATATTTTATATCAGTAGGCTTCTATTATTACAAAAATAGTTTAATTCAAAATAATAAATATACTGCTTATATTGTTTCCATTAATTTAATTTATAATTAGTATGGAGCTCACAAACTGTAGAATTATTAGGAATTGTAATTGGTAATACTGATCCGACTGCCACGATTAATGAAGATACATGTTGGTAAACCAGTCTCCTGTGCATTTAGTAGTATTAGTACCAATTAGTGCAGAACGAAGAAGGATAACCTTAAACTTTCAGGATATCAAATATTTAATATCAAAGGTTGAACTATTCAACTATATACTCGGTTACAAAAAATGAGATACGCCCAAAGAAAATATTTTGTTGAATTTGGAGATAACCATTGAAAACAACAAATATCCATTAAGTTTTATAAAAAAAAATTCATAAGAAATAACTAGTGCTGTCAAAAATATTCGATTAAACAGTTAATCTATTAACCAGTTACTACGGTTCACAAAAAATAGAAAATTGGTTGTACAATTAATCCGGCAAAATTTTAATGAATTCAAGGATATACAATATTTTCATTAGCCTAGCCTAAGTAAATTGTTTTTTCTTTTAAAGTACCTATATGGGTACGAACAAGTATATTGATATTGTTTATTTAGTACGAAAAATTACTGTCCAATCATTGTCATGAACCAAGTTTTATACTATACTATATTATTGAAAACTAATAATAATAAATATGTGAAAAGATGGTCGTTCCACGAAATCAACCGATTTACGTTATGAATAGAAAGGTACTAAACTTTTTAGTAAATTTTTCTGAGATGATCGTTTTATGCTGTGATTGTTGCCTATAATGCGATTCAAAGTAAAATATTATGCTTGATCACAACAAAGAAAATTTGATTACGATAATGAAAATGACTAATTATGCAAAAAGGAGATTATAATTATTGTCAGTATATTGTAAAACTTAGGATTTTTGCTTTTAATTTTTTTCATAGTGTTAATCAGGATCCAGAAAATATTTCGCATAGGGGTCCAAGAGTTCTATTTATGCTATTGCACCATATAATGATTATATGATATAAAAATTACCACATTTATACAATGTATCGGTAAAAAGGACTAATATTATGTTTTTTCTGCCTTAAAATACGCTATGAAATTAGCCACTAGTTCCTGATTTTCCATTTTAAGTGTCTAACCATGGTCATAACAATAAATTTCACCTAAATTGAAAAAAATGTTGTTACTATAAGAAAAAATAATTTTATTTGAAATATTCACTAAAGTGCACAGGAATCGACATTAAAAGTTCAGAAATCGGCACTAAAGTAATCCATGCATATGTGGTGTTGCCAACTTTATGATAATTATTGTAAATGTAAGATAAATTGGGCAGGTGAACGATGTACAATAATAGTAAATTTGTACTTAAAATCACAAAAAATATGTACAAGAAGAACGATCTAACTTCATTTTCCGAGATTAGCTACATTGAATGTCAGATTGACAGATAAGTAAACGCATAATCTATTAAAATATATTATAGTCTTTTCATTTTCAAAATTTTTCGATTTCAAATAAAATTTAATATGTAGCTCGGCACTGAAATTCCTTTTTATCACTCATATGATTTGTTTTCCTCCGGGCCTCGGCAACTAAATTTCACATTCGTGATAATAAATAGAACATCAGTCCCTTGATACATAAATAACTATTTTTAGAAGAACTTTGAATCAGAATACTGGCTCAGGTTGATCATACTTTTGTTTAACAAATTTGTTAACAAAATTTTGTGATCGTGTCAAACAGATTTATAATAAAATTTGTGACGGAATAGAACATCTTGAAACCAATTTGTTACCAAACTTATTAACAAATATTATAATAATTTATAATCGCGTCAGACAGGCTTTAATTTAGTTAAATCATCTTATTTTAGGTCTACAAATCTGGTTAAGCGATGTTGACGTATTTTATAGACAGCTTTAGATTGATCTTGGCGATAACATAAGATTTGTTGTTTTAAACAGTGGTTGAAAATAAAATGAAAAGTATTACAATTTCTATATAGTCAGTTATACGGTTAAGAATTCCAAACAAATCGTTGACAATTATTATATAGGATTCATCTCGAGTATCTGGGTTCATTCATTGAAGAGTCGATACGACGAAGAGCAGCGTTCCTTATATGGCAACTGGCCATTCATGTGTCTTCGTACTCATCCTACTAACTGTGGCTCTTGAATCGAACACAGGTGAACAGGCCACATTCAATGAACGGCTTACGGCCTCACCGCCTCTCGACTGCTAAGACAAGAAGATTGATTCTAGAAACTAGCGATTGTTTGTTACTTGTTGTAGGGATTTTTGTGACAGAGTTGGTTACCTGTGTTTTGAAATACTTCAGCAGAAGTAACGAGCACTTTTGTGTTAAGAATTTTTCCTCTGAAAGTAAAGACTGGTTTGCTGTTATTGGTATTTGGTATTCGGTAAAAATTTTGAACAATGGCTTGTTTTGTCATGAAATACTTTGGCTAATGCAAAGAGAAATTTTATTTATGTTTCCTCGAGTGTAAAGTATTTAAATGTAGTACGATATTCTTTTGAATTCTATATTGAATATGTGTGTATTTAATTTATAGACATGCCTATTGCCTAATATGTACACAAACTAAGAAATGTGTTTAATAAATTAGTTTGATATTCCGAAAAGAGGTATTTACCAGGGAATAGAAATTTAGTAATTAGAGATGAGCTTCATAGTTTGATGTTCGTATGAATCGAATCGAATGGTATTGGTGGTGATGGAAACGTGATTACAAGCTGATCTCAAACAGTTTTGTGTACAAATACAATTACGTCATATATTAAGCTAAATGTGTGCAATTTTATAATGAATTATTCTATTCTTAAACTAATATACCATTCAATTTTACGATTATTTCTAAGATTATACTTTCCTAAGAACAAAAAATATTTTAAGAATAGGTATCACCAATAAATTATAAACATAACAATGACATTGACACATAAAATGTCAAACTTAAATTTCGGATATTTCACTTATTTTTGTCGAAAATGAAAATTATACTTCTCGAATTTCGCGACAGTTAACGTAAACATAATGAGCCATAAGGGTATCTTCACTAATTTCGGCTGAATGTAGATTGCAAATGATCCTGCAAAAATATTATGTACTACTGCTTCTAAATGACATATTCGAATTTCATATAACTATCTTTCTCTAAATATGTTAGTAAGACAAAGATGAAGCTATTAGATGTACGTATCGGAGAAAGAATGAGGGAAACCATAAGTAAGACAGCGATACAAGTGTGAAAAAACGGACTTGAATTGTAAAATTTATCAAAAACGATAAATACAGAACTTTATGGTTATGTACATAGTTTGCTTTTGGGCTTTTAAACACCAATACTCTTTTTTACCTCCCGCTACCCTTAGTAAGGGAGGTATAGGGATCGTGCTAAAAATCGCATATCAAGATTTTGGTAAATGACCACGTTTTAAGGTCCCTACAATCCAATTTTAACATTTTACTGATGATGTGTGTGTGTATATGTGTGTGTGTGCGGTTCGCGTGCGTGCGTGCGTGTGTGGTGTGTGCGTGCGTGCATGTGTATGTGTATGTGTGTGTGTGTGTGTGTGTGTGTGTGTGTGTGTGTGTGTGTGTGTGTGTGTGTGTGTGTGTGTGTGGATCCTCTTTATGTTCTAACTCAAATACTATCGTTCAGAAACTTTGAAACCTTGTATTTCTACCTTATTCTTATATGGAAAGATGCCATTAGATTTTGGTGTTAATCAGATAACCGGAAGTGGCACTTTACTTGAAGCTCAAAATAATTTTTCTGCGAAAAATACATTTAAATGTTATTTTTTCGAGATTTATGTTATATAAAAATTAAAGATTATTAAATTTTCTACAGGTTTGCATTAATATTTTTTCTATATATTTTATAGATAAATGTATAACACTATCTATAATTTTAATCCCGGAGCCTACGCTTTAAACACAACTCCATGGTTACACAGTTCAGATCTCAAATGTATGTAACTGACAGATATATGTCACTGCCAACAAACTCATCATCATTTCTAATAATAATAGTAACGTTTTAAAAAGAAAATAGTAAATGGAACAATAATTATATGGAAAGGAACTTAATACAGTTTCCAGCATAAGTAAATATGTCGGAATTTAGGTAAGATATTAAAAATATATAATATATCATCACTGTTATTACCTAATGCTGGGTGAGCCAATCTACTTTGTAGACAGATGTCGGTAATAATGACGACATATTTGTACCGCGCGGGCGTGTACTAGGTGTCACCTCATGAGCACTTATTATTGGCGTGTTGAGTGCATCACAGGGGTCATTCTTCTGCCGTTTAAAATTCGAAATATTTGGCGTCGGTCGGGATCGAATCCGGTATTTAAATTTAATTTTAAGTATTTACATGAATAAAAATTAAATTAAACGGGAGATGTTGTGCTGGCCGCATCAGATTTTTAATTTGTATGTTTTACATGAAAATTATCAACTTTTCAAAGTTATGTCTGGGACACCGTCGTATGTCGTATTTCCCATAATAAAGTCGTAAAAAACCTATAAAAATCAACACTATTAATATAAATGTCGTAACAACTATTATAATTTAAATTGTAATCGATGACATTAATAATAAACAATTATTTTAAGATGCGTGTAAATTGCAAATATATGGTATCTTTTATGAAACATTGGCTAATAAAATAAACATAAATAACTGTTAAATGATGTATTTCTTTTAACTCTTCAAATCAGTAAGGCTGTATTTATGTACACAAATTTAATTAAAATTCAAGATACAGAAAATATGTATAACAGAAACATTTCTTGTATAATAAAAAATTTTGTTTGTTTTTAAATTATCATTGCTTTGAATTTAATACCAGTTTTATTATTTCCTGCATACTCGTTACTATGGTGTAAGTGGTTTTAAGAAATTATTTTCATCTTAACAAATAACAAATGTAGAAATTAATGACAATTTTTTTTTGTGGGATTATGCCAAATATTTCTTTCAAATTAATTAAGGACAAAGAAAATACATACTGAAACTCAAGTATACAGTCCCGCAATTTTTGTCACATTGTAGTGGTTATTGTTTTTGGCGAGCCTTTGACAAATTTTAGCGTTTGGGCTCTATTTATAGACGATCGATCCTTAAGTTCAAGGCTTCCCTACAAACATAGCTGTGTGAGTAAAAAAAGGAGAATTATCTCAACATTTGGTATATATGAAAGTAATAAAAAAAGAAATGTATAATGAGGTGAGCAGGAAAAAAGGGGCTAACATATAAACCGGTTCTGAGGGGATGTTTGCGAATTTAACTAATTCCGGGGTCAAATTGGGCGCCTCTGAATTATGCGAACTAGATATTTGACTCATGAGAAATAAATCATGTGTTGATAATCATTATAGGAACATTTTAATGATAATATAATAATTACTAAAATTTAATTGATACTTAAAAATTATGTTTTGATGCCTCGATAATGGCATCATGTTTTAATTTCTTGCTCTTTATATCGTAAAACAGTAGAGACTCTATAATCCGAACCCACGTTAACCGAACATCCAATAATCCGAACATGGGATAGGAGGAAGGTAATCTGATCAAGGACTTTTTAATCCTAACTGTGGAAAAAAATTCACCAAACGCAACAACTAGCACGTGTGATACTTGATTCTTGGAAAAAAACTATCAAATTTTGCTTTAATTTCCACCCCTTAATTGACAAAATATCAGTCCGAGATTGCATCTGGTGGATGTATGGACTTAGTTGTTTAATAAATAATAATAGTACATAATACTTAAGCGACTGATGATCAGAGCCGAAATGAACACCCGAGAAAAAAAATATGATTTTTTTTTTAATTTACTGTATATTTATTATTTTTAAATTAACATAATAATAACAGAAATATGAAAAGGTAATGTACATAAATGTACACGAAAAAAAAAAACTAAAAAGACAAAATAATAATTGTGATTTTGTTTCTCTTTCTTAATTTCAACGTTATTTGTTCTATGAAATTCCTTAATAAATATTTCAAAATTTTCTAAATTGACGTTATTTATACTATCTATACAAAATCAGTAATCTAAACAAATCGTAGATCCGAACACCCCTTTACATTTAACATTTAATTGTAAATATTGTAAAATTATATTACGAAAATCACTTGTCATTTTGCGGTTTTTATTCTTTTTTTATTTCCATCCATTGTTATAATATTTTTGTAAAAGAAAATCACATCGAATGCACTTTTGAAAATGTTGATTTTTATATAGGTAAATATCAGTGTCAGTGGCAATAAATATACGTACTTGCTTGGAAACAATTGACAATTTTAGGTAATAGAACAGTATGAATTTGTTTCTTATAATCACTTAACAATTTAAACAAATATTCTTACTATGTAATTGGAATAAAAATTGCTAAATGGGACAGAGTTTCTTTTGCATTATGTGAAATTGTAATACAATATGTTAATGAACCTATTCTTGTCATTAGTAAAGTATTTTATCTACAAGATGTATATTTTAAATATGAAAACAATATGTATTATTATACATATTACTTAATTATGACACTGCACAATTTAGAATATGAAAATGATATGTTGTAATGGAAATGATTCTCTATATTTTGTAGAATGACTTTCCTACATTTGAAGAATTCTTATGATCTCAACACTAAGTTTAATTGCACAATGGTCCATTGTTCTAATGTAATTGTTCCTCATTTCGATTAGACATTGGACTCGTGTGTCGATTTGTTCCGCTTATGCGCGAGCCACGGAATATAGTGTCAGCATTTTGTTGTCTTGGAAAAATACGTTTTATTGTTATGTTACAGCACACGCAAGTAAAATAAGCTGCTGTTTTCCCTTTATGTAATTTACATAGTTTATTTTACTACATGAATATGTTATGCAGTCATTTTGAAGTAATGTAAAGCTAAAACGAAAACTTCTATTTTATGACTTCTTAAGAAAAACTTATGGGTTATAAATAAGATAGCGAAATTTCATTTTAAGGTTGACAATAAAATATCAATGTTATTTAGTTTATTTTTGGATTTCCCAGGGTTGTTACCTTGTAGATATGTTATCATGTTTCTTTGCATTTCATAATACAAAAAGTTAACGCTAGGACACGCTAGAATTATTGAGATTAAAATACATATGGTACATATTTTTTTGAATTTATTTTAAATATGTCTGTTTAAAATAGTTCCCTTTAACAATAATACATTTCACCATCTTTTCCTTCCACTTATTAAAAGCTCTCTATCAATCTTCTTTTGGGATTCTTTGTAACTAATTTCTGGGAGACTTAAAAACTGTCAAAGCTGCCAAATTATAAATCATGATTCGAAAGTGCTTTCTGGTTGATTACATATAATCATTCACAACAATACTTAAAAACAAATGATTAGCTAAGTCCTAACTTAACTTTCGCAACTTCTGTTTTCTACGGAATATCTTATTTTTTTAAATATACCTGCTTTATTTACTCTTTATCTAATACAGACTTAATTCCACCAATGTTATTTTTAAAATTGTGAATCAAAGAAAACTTGCTGAAATTTAACATTTTAATATTTAATATACTCGTAGATATCGACCGAGGTGGCTTGGTGGTAGCGTAATAGCTTCACGTGCCAGAGGTTTTGGGTTCGAATCCTGGGTATGGTATGGAAGTTTGTGTATGTCCCTTTCATCGTCTCATCTCCATTAATGCAATATAAACTACGGGAATTATATGAAAATACTTGTAAAAATTAACTCACCCCCATTAAATTGTAATAAGATATAAAATCTTGGATACAATAAGAATATTATATTATTATTATATTTAATATACTCGTAGATAGGAAATCACAATTATGAAAAATAAAGGTGGCCAATTGAAAAGATTCTTGTTTAATAATGTAGGACTGGTTTTAAGTACCTATTAAAAATTACTTTTATGGATTTTACTTAATGTAATCTGCCTAAATTTCAATTCACATCCCAGAATATGATATATCTAAGTGCTAAAAGTGAAATTTTATTTTGTGAGAAGGAAGTTTGGAAAACGACACGAAGCACAGTGGTCCAAATCTTCGAACAAAATAAAATCACTTTTAACACATACACTATTTTTTCTATAAACATTTAACATTTAAATTTGTATTTCTAATCATGTAAGTAATTCACTTTTAACACGAGTTAAAATTAACAGTAATTTGTCCCTTTTTAACACTGGTCTCATAAAATGACATTTTAACTCCAAAATCAAACATTCAAAACTCTACTTTTAGTAGATTTGTAGAAAAAATATATTTGTACATTTTAATTACTAGACTCGTTAATAGATTAATAAAAAAGTTGCCCGTTTGTCAAAACTTTGTAACACCAAATTAAAATTAATATACATTTTTACCTCTCGCTAAGAGAGGTATTGGATTCATGCTAAAAATCGCATATCCAGATTTTATTGAATAAGCACGTTTTAAGGTCCCTACAATCCGATTTTAACATTTTTACGATGATGTCTGTGTGTGTGTGTGTGTGTGTGTGTGTGTGTGTGTGTGTGTGTGTGTGTGTGTGTGGATGTGTGTGTGTGGGATGTTGGAAGGACGGTTACTCAAAAACTATAAGACTTAAAATTTGTTTAACAACGTATTTCCCAATCGGACATTCATGGGAAGATCTGAAAAGGTTTTGGTAATAATTGGACAACCGGAAGTAGAAGATTCTTGAAAAAAACTCTTCTAAATATTATTTTTTGAAAATTTTTCGTGGTAATATTAAAGAAAATTAAATTCTCTATCTGATACATTTAAATATTTTATTATATATTCCATAGATTTAGAGATAAAAGAAGTATAATATATAAAATAATCTGTTGTAATAAATTTGACAGCCGAAAGAATGCCATGAAAAATAGTTGATAATTTAAATTATTTGTAACTGACAGATAAAAGTCAGTGTCAGAAATAATGAGTAATGAAAGAAAAATGTACTTGGAGAATCCCTTAATGCTTGATCTGTGACTATTATGGAGATGACAAGTCTAGGTTGAAGGACTTAAATTTGTTTCAAACATTATGGGACAATGTACACCAGTACTATAGACTAGAGTAACTTTGAATTGCGAAAAAGCTATCAAATTCTTCTCAAGTAAGTTGTAAATATTGACAAAATTACACATCGATATAAGAATAATCGGAGTGAAATCTATCCGTCACTTTATTAAAGGGAATTAGTGTTATTTAGATATAACATGTATGAAAAAATAAAATGTAAAAGAAGATATGTAAGAATAGATGCACAATCCATATATACATTTTAGACCGCCCAAAATTAATGTTTTTACTAGAAGAATATGAAGAGAAAGTAAACAACGTTGTTCGAATTGAAAATTGCTGTTACCAGCCTAATATTTATATATGGTAAACTCTACTTTGTAATTTATTGTAACATAATTTATGGTAAAATATCTTCATGTTGAGACATGCTATTATTGAATAATAAATAAGTTTATACGTCATAGATTTATATGAATATATTATTTGTATTTATAAAAATATTCTTTGCTTTATGCATACAGCCAGGTAAAATATACGGCGAGAGGTTATGTGCTGGCCACATCAGATTTTTTTTATATGCATAATAATTTAATAATGCTATTTTTTTTGTAAAATGGTGACGTTTAATTTACGATTTTTCTAATTTGTTTTTATCTTCCGTCACCTTTAGGTACATCAAAAAATTCAATGATAAGTTTTTGGTGAATAAGCACGTTTTAGGGTCCATATAATACGATTTTACCATTTTTATGATGATGTCTGTATGTATGTGTATTTATTTACTTATTTTTACCTCTCGCTAAGAGAGGTATTGGATTCATGCTAAAAATCGCATATCCAGATTTTATTGAATAAGCACGTTTTAAGGTCCCTACAATCCGATTTTAACATTTTTACGATGATGTCTGTGTGTGTGTGTGTGTGTGTGTGTGTGTGTGTGTGTGTGTGTGTGTGGATGTGTGTGTGTGTGTGGGATGTTGGAAGGACGGTTACTCAAAAACTATAAGACTTAAAATTTGTTTAACAACGTATTTCCCAATCGGACATTCATGGGAAGATCTGAAAAGGTTTTGGTAACAATTGGACAACCGTAAGTAGAAGATTCTTGAAAAAAAATCTTCTAAATATTATTTTTTAAAAATTTTTCTTGATAATATTAAAGAAAAATAAATTCTCTTTCTGATACATTTAAATATTTTTATACATATTTTATAGATTTAGAGATAAAAGGAATATAATATATAAAATAATGTAATTAATTTTACAACCGAAAGGATGCCATGAAAAATAGTTGCAAATTTAAATTATTTGTGACAGATAAATGTCAGTGTCAGAAATAATGAGTAATGAAAGAAAAATGTACTTGGAGAATCCCTTAATTCTTGATCTGTGACTATTATGGAGATGACAAGTCTAGGTTGAAGGACTTAAATTTGTTTCAAACATTATGGGACAATGTACACCAGCACTGGAGACTAGAGTAACTTTGAATTGCGAAAAAGCTATCAAATTCTTCTCAAGTAAGTTGTAAATATTGACAAAATTACACATCGATATAAGAATAATCGGAGTGCAATCTATCCGTCACTTTATTAAAGGGAATTAGTGTTATTTAGATATAACAAGTATGAAAAAATAAAATGTAAAAGAAGATATGTAAGAATAGATGCACAATCCATATATACATTTTAGATCGCCCAAAATTAATGTTTTTACTAGAAGAATATGAAGAGAAAGTAAACAAGGTTGTTCGAATTGAAAATTGCTGTCACCAGCCTAATATTTATATATGGTAAACTCTACTTTGTAATTTATTGTAACATAATTTATGGTAAAATATCTTTATGCTGAGACATGCTATTATTGAATAATAAAGAAGTTTATACGTCATAGATTTATATGAATATATTATTTGTATTTATAAAAATACTCTTTGCTTTATGCATATAGCCAGGTAAAATATACGGCGAGAGGTTATGTGCTGGCCACATCAGATTTTTTCATTTTTGTGGGATAGTATATGTACTCATGATTATTGATAAATTATTTAATGACATCAATCATTATTAAAACTTTATGACAGATGTTATCTGTCAATTTAAACAATATAACTATTTAACATTTTTATTCTTGTGGCATTCTGTAAATAGCTAAAAATTACAACTTATTTTACCTCTCTCTCGCGAACGAAACGCATGTAAACAATAGTTTTGAATTTATTAGATGGAGTTTTTTATTTTGAACATTTTTTGTGTTTACACTTTTGTTCTAAAATAAATAGGGCAGACATTGCAGCCATATGAAAATGTTACCATTGTATATCCTATGATCCAGAATAAAAGAGACACCGCTATATCGATTCTCACACGTCACACCAATAAATTTATCATATGAAATATTATGGCCCGTATTACGAATGCACTTTTATAATAAAAACACTTTTATGGAGCACACTCCTCATAGGAATATAATGTAAAAGCGCGCTCCATAAAAGCGCTTTTATTATAAAAGTGCACTTGTAATACGGACCTATTTTTTTCCCATTTATTTATTCTTCAGACTGTTAGTAATGACGAGTGTCGAGAAAAAACACTCTAAATTCGTTTCAAGATTATCAAAACAACATGTATTTACTTCAATTAAAAATTACCTCGATGAAATGCCATCGTACTGATGTCGAACAACAAGTAAACGAATTAACTTGGGTAGACATATCTTGGCTAGCACCAAACCAATAAATCAATTAATTGAAGTGACAGGGGACTAAAACGCTCCGGGCAAATTCAATTACACCACTTAAACTCTTACGAATGCGGGTTCAAATCCCATCAGCTAAGCGGCGTACAGTCGGAACGTATATAGGGGACCGGGACCAGTAATCCGGTTAACCGCCACGGTGAGATACAGGCATTTAAATTTCATTTGTAATCATTAGAAAATACAGCGGTTAAATGGCTTCCGATGGCTCCGAGGGTAGTTTTTATTTCAAGCATGTTTGGCTTACAACATACTGTGTTAGATAACCCTCCGACAATTTAAATAAATATTCGTGGGGAGAATTTTTAATGTCAAACGAACCCTCGTAAAAATTTACGTAAACACAAAGGGTTTTTATCAAGCTATGAAACAAATTTGCCGCCCTATCTGTTAACTGAAAATGGAAGTTTGTCGGCAGCTCATTAGTTTCTGATTATTATGTAATTTTAGTGCATCTCAGAATATTAAAACCTTCTCCCTCGGTCGGATATCGAGTTAATATTCTCAGGATATATTTTCTACGGTTTACGCTTTATCAAATTTTAATTTCACAGTCATTTGCACAACAGCTATTAATTGCTCAAAATTAATTATTTTGCAATTTTGCACACCCTAATTTATCGACTTCATGCAATTATAATTTTTATAAATTGTTTTCAAGGTAAGATTTTTGTATAGGAGGATAATTAATGATCCTCAAATTCTTCTCCTCCAGAATGATTAAATTTTTAATTACACACAAGATGTGCGACACCCACATGTGGACATATATGTACGTATATGAAAGGTTACATCGAAAATTGTGAGAAGTTAATATTTTCTTTCCTGCAATTATGTTATAATAAATAGCTATCTAGAGAAGTTGATGTTTCGCAAAGTTGTATGTTAAAATATAAGTATATTTTTTATCTATTGCTATTCAATTATTTATGTACAATATATCTTTGTGATTCTCGAAATAATGTCATTCATAACTCAAAGCTAAAAGCAAACTGCTGTTTTATAAATAAATAAATAAAACTCCCTGCTATTAGCTAATTACAAACTTTGAATCATAGAAACAACGATCTTTGTGGTCTGTCACTAGAAATCATGTTAGTATTATTAACGTGTTGATTTTTTAAAAATATTTTATGGGCATCATAGGCCGGTGGCTTCGAATGCCACAAAAAAAAATGCATGGTGGCAGTTAACGTGTTAATATTTATTTGTACATAACGTACATACGAGTATGTACATCATGTAACGTAACAAGTAAATGATCGTAGTTCATTAAACGAGTGTTTATATTTATGACGTAGTCTTTTTTTGATACAAAAATTAACCTGCATAAAGCTGACCAAAAATAAATAAAATGGTGATATAAGTAAATGAAATAAAAATATATTAAACAATTTACACCTATTACTTATTAAGATACAAATAAAATTCTGTTATGATAATAAAAACTAATCATAAATCGACTACTATATGAAATAATCGCAAATGTTAATTTACAGAGTCTCCCGTGAATCTGACCCTTCATATTAAAATTTATTAAATTAACTGTTCGAATACAAACCAAATGGTTTGTGGTACGACCGCTCACAAACGAATCACAAATTTATATACTCGTATTTATTTAGTTTCCACTCAACAGGATTACAAGAAATCCCAATTACAGAGAGAAAATAAAATACAAACAATATATTAACAGAATAAATAGAAAAAATATGTTGTGGCCAGCACAATACCTTCCGTCAATCCTGTGTATAATGTATAAATTCCAATTTTTCTTGCGAAGGATTCTAAATTTCCAGTAAAATTATTTCATAAACAAACAATTCAAATTGCACTTGACACTGACATCTTCTTCCTCTTTGGCTTTTCCCATTCGTTAGGGGTCGCTATTTTTGCGTGTCGTTGTCATTCAGTTCTTTTTCTCACAAGTCTTTCGCAATACAGTCCTTCCATCTTTCTTTGGTCTTCCTCTGTTTCTTTAACCTCCTATTACTAAACTACTCATTCTTGTTCAAATATAATTCTTCATTTCTCCTCATGACATGTTCAAACCAATGTAGTCTTTCTTGTATCTTTCTAGAAACTTGTAACACTAGAGTTATTTTCTTACCGTATCTTTCCGTGTGTTTCCCAACATCTACTTCAACATCCTCATCTCTGCCACATTAATTTACTTTTTATTCATACTGACATCTGTCAATTTGAATTATGTATATGAATATATTAGTAGTTTCCATGTTTAGCATAGCTGGTTGAATTATAAAATTTAATTTCTTTAAAATTCTTTAACTCTGTATCTATTGAATATGAAGTATAAAATGTATCAAATCGTATAGAGAATAATATATTCTTTAAGTTATAATAATATTAAATGTCAATAAATCAAATTTAACTGTTAAATTTTTAAATGTGGTAACTTCCGGTTCACCAATTATAACCAAAATCTAATCACTTGTTCTTCTGGATGTAAACTTGAGGAATACGAAAAAAATATATTTTTTTGAATCGTGGTATTGAAGTTATGGGATCCGGAACTTTTGTCACACACACACACTCACACACACACACAGACACACATACATACATACATACAGACATCATCGCAAAAATGGTAAAATCGTATTATAGGGACCCTAAAACATGCTTATTCACTAAAAACTCATCATTGAATTTTTTGACCCTCGGTGACGGAAGGTAAAAAGTGATAAAATGAATCACAAAGAAAAAACAAATAGCAAAAATGCAATATCCTTAATTTAAAAGTAAATATCACATAAAACTGCAAAAAAAACACAATGAAAAAAATATATGCATTAAATATAAAGATCTATTTCCCAACATATTAAATTGAATAATTTTCATATGTGAGTACTAGGAATTTGATTATTCCTACTACACATAGGGATATAAAAAGTAATATTTTGTCTGGAACACAAACATGGAACATTAAAATATAGATTTTTCAATGTACCAGGATCATCAATAAAGCCATTAACTAATTTATGTAGATATGATATTGATAAAATAGGTCTTGTAGTTTCTAAAGTTTCAAGTTCAAATTCTTTAAACATATTTTAATAGGCAACATCGAAGGAGTACCAAATTTTCTGTACCAGCAATACCTCAATAATTTCTTTTATATTTTCTCAATCTCACATACATATTTATCATATACTGGATTCCAAACTTGAATACAATATTCTAGTTTTGAACGTACATAATAATAGTACATCATCAAAATAGTACTCCTTATAATGAAACCAAGATTTCTGTAAGATATTTTAGTTATATACGTTATATGTAGATCAAACTTGAGCCTAGGATCGAAGAGCACACATAAGTCTTTATATTGAGATACTATGAGCAAAGTATATAATCAAAAATTATTCTATTTCTTTTAGTTGAATAAGTCATAGTTGTGCACTTCTGAAAGTTAAATTTTAATCTACATTCATTTGACCATACCAATAAGCTATCTAGCATATGGGATATAGTGATAAATTATAATATCGGGGGGTTGTCGTAAAGCTGGCCACTCATGTTAAAAATTGTTCTAATTCACTCTTACTCTTAAGATACAAACGAAATAGTTTTTGGTATTGACTAACAAATCACAATCATTTAAATTATTGTACTAAATAAATAATATTTATGATTCGGTCTCCGGTCCAAATTGATAAAAAAAAGTAGGGATCGATTCCAGCTTTTGTTCAGTCCAATGCCCTGAATTCTTTAATAAAGAAAATAAATCCATTAATTATTCAACAAGAAATCTAATTGAATAAAAAATACCATTTGTATCCACTCCGTTCTGTATCAGAGAGGAATAAATTTCTCCGAAGCAGCAATTATCTAATCGAAACCAGTTAGAAAGACGACACGACACTTAGAAGAAGCGATTTTTCCTGAAGGTCGACATCAATACAATTATCGCTACCTTCCGATAACTAACACACCTAAATGGTTTCTTTCCACAGTAATGCCATAAACAGCCTTGCCGGAACATTAACCCCGCTTCGAAGTCGGTAAATAAGGAAACTGCAATACCTGCGTGTCTGTGTCTACACTCTGTCCTTCATGAATGCCGCATACCGATATGGAGGTGCCAATTGTCTACGGTGCCACGTAACGGTTACCATCCTCAATGGCTAGGTTAGGTAGAGCATTGATAGATAGTAAAGGAAACTTTCTAATGGGTGATCTATTCAAAATAAGCAGGGGACTTTAATACCTGTGCTACACTAACTTTCTGTTTCCGTTTCAATTACAAAGGAATACTTACTTCCATGAATGAATTTCTACGAGCCCGAGGACAGTGCTATTCGTATCCCTTAAGTCAGGGTTGTCAAACTCTTACGTAAATATTGCCTACCAATTCAGTTTAAGAGGGAAAAAATAAAAAAAACTGATGTGGCTAACACAATACCTCCCGTTTAATTTAATTTTTGTTCATGTAAATACTTAAAATTAAATTAAATTTAAATACCAGGTTCAATCCCGACCGACGCCAAATATTTCGAATTTTAAATGGCACAAAAATGACCCTTGTGCTGCACTCTCCATGCCAGCAATAAGTGCTCGTGAGATAACACCTGGTAAACGCCCGCACGGTACAAATATATCATCATCGTTACCGAAATCTGTATACAAAGCAGATTGGCTCACCCATCAATGGGTAATATGAATATGCCGTGATGATATATGTTTTTATTATCTTACCTATATTTTTACATATTTACTTATGCTGGAAACTGTATTAAGTTCCTTTCCATGTAATTATTGTTCCATTTGCTATTTTCTTTTTAAAACGTTAATATTATTATTTGAAAAGATTAGTTTGTTGCTAGTGACATATATCTGTCAGTTACAAACATTTGAGATCTGAATTGTATAACCATGTGTATGAGTTGTGTTTAAAGCGTAGACTCCGAGATTAAAATTATAGATAGTTTTATAAATTTATCCATAAAATATATAGAAAAAGTATTATTGCAAACCTGTAGAAATTTTAATAATCTTTAATTTTTATATAACATAAATCTCGAAAAAATAACATTTAAAGGTGTTTCGAAGAAAAACTATTTTGAGCTTTCAGTAAAGTGCCATTTTCGGTTATCTGATTTACTCCAAACTCTAATGGCATCTTTCCATATAAAAATAAGGTAGAAATACAAGGTTTCAGAATTTTCTGGACGATAGTATTTGAGTTAGAGCGAAAAGGATCCACACACACACACACATACACACAGACATCATCGTGAAAATGTTAAAATTGGATTATAGGGACCTTAAAACGTGGTCATTTACCAAAATCTCGGTACGCGATTTTTAGCACGATCCCTATACCTCCCTTACCAAGGGTAGCGGGAGGTAAAAATTGTAAATATTATTCATTTATGTAAGAAATATGAAACTTGGAATTATGATGTCTGAAATTATGAAAACGTCCAAAGCATAAACATGAATGTTCGTTAATATGAAATTTTTTTATTGGTTCACCAGCAGCAGTAAATTTATTTTCAAAATATCTGCCAGAAAAGCCAAACTTTAACTGAAGAACAAATATTTTATAATACATTATATGATTTGTTCTAACATAATATTCTTATATTCATATACAAATATACACACATGCGTATGTTTGTAGTAAAAATAAACTTGTGCGATTATATACTATTGTGATTGTGCAGTTATCCTTAGATATATCTACCTAATAAATTCATATCATACTCTAGACTTTAAAAGTAATATCATACTTTCCATTCAGTAGCTAACGATGTATATATGATGTATGTTATACGTCATTATGGTACGGTATATTCTAACGATGTAACATGAAGTTGGCTGAGACTATACGAGGAATAGGTAGGACGGTGTAGGCCACGAGAAGAATGCTGAATCGTTATTGATCTCTGATTTGTTTGTATTGAAATTTAAATTGACATTGAATTGGGTTTATGTAGGTTGAGCAAGGCTATCATTTCAGATAATTTGATTGCGAACAGTTTAATCAGATTTTATTGTTAAGCAAATTATAGTACACTGCGAGTAAGTAGTTGCTACTGTGAAAGGAATTGTATTATGACATTACGAGGCTTGGAGATAAATTTATGGAATTTTAATTAGGAACACTGTTATTTATTTTCCATATAGATAACAACATTTTTTGTAAATCTTTGGCCTAATAATCCACCATCTGTAGTCATATTTGAGAGAGAATAAGGTAATGTTAATGTTGAATAATTGTTTAAGTAAAAATTATAATGATGTTCTCGTTGAAATTCATTACATTAGTAGAATTGAGGTTATGTCTGTAGTAAATCTATCATCAATATTAATTATCTTATTACAAGGCAATGAAAATATAATATTTATGTTTCTCGAAATTAAGTAATAAAATGAAAATAAGGTTCCCACGCCTTTTCTTGGTGCGGCAATTTTTATATAGACATTTTTATCTAAGGCCACGTTATTGAAAGCTTACTTGCAGCTGATGATTTTGAAGAAATTGTGGTTATAAAAACGAACACAATCATCTATGTACATATGTCTTAATGTATGAGACGATAGGACATAGGACGAATATTAATGAACATTAACAACTACATTTAATTTAGTTCACAGTTACAATTTAAGTAATGGTAATTTCAAACTTCATGACGTGGAAAGTGCCGGCGAAGTTTGAAAAGGATGGATCGGATGGGTTCGGCAGACAAACGCCTAATTTGATATTTTCGATACGATACGGCTGGCTGTCGTAGTGTTGCACGCGAGACGAGACGAGACGAGAAATGTAATATATCGATCTCGTCTCCTTTTCGGATCGATAATCTCGTTCTCGTCTCGCATAACGCTACGAGACGAGACGAGATGCGAGAATACTCACTAGGCTGTAGTAACGATTCGATGACGATCCTGTAGGTATGTCCGTTTCACTGCTATAGTTTTTATTGCAAAACATCGCAGTTTTGATGTCATTGCAATACAGATTACTGTGAAACATCACCCGTGCTGTAAAAATTAAGTCACTAAAATTTGAAATTTTGTTCGTTTCGTAGTTGATTTTATCGGTTTCAACTGAGCATGTTCATGACATGCCATATTGGCGAAGAAAATGAACTCCTAGTCTCCTAGTAGCAAAATTATGAACTTGTCGAAAGAGTAATCAAACTATTGTGTTTACGGTTGTCATACTTCCCTTTAAACAATACTGCACTTCAAATCAATTTACATATAAAAATATATGAACTTTATTTATTTATTTACTTGTCTCACACTGTACATGTTCTGACAATTACTCATTGGGCGGCTATTTTGTATTTCAATTTTGATCGTTTCGACTCTACGTGGGTCTTCTTCAGGAGATGAAATTCTGTATATTTTTTGGTTTTTGTTACAGTTTCATAATGCATACTATTTTTTTTGTATTTGCTTATTATTATTCTGTTTTGAATTATTAAAGGAATAATAGCATTACATTTTTAAATTAATTTATCTTCGGTAAAACCTGTTTATTTTGATATTTACTTGTAAAAGTAATTTAGTGACTTACTGTAGCGAAACAAAAAAACTTAATATAATATAGTTTCTATTAAAACAATATTGTATTGTACTGATACTGACAACATTACCAAACGTAAATTTAGTTGAACAGTATACCATTTGGTTACATATAAATATATTATGATAGGCTCAACAACGCAATTTTCTTGTAAATTTCTCATTGGAACTTATGGTAAAAATGCCTCAGGTTAGAGAAATATTTAAATATTATTGTACGATGGTTTTCTTGCGTGACAAAACGTGATGAACTCATTACGCACCAACGTCACAACAGACAAAATAATATCGTATTGTGACAGCAGAGTTACAGTATCGCAAAATGTAAATGAATATTAATTTGATAGAAGCGAGAATGAAGGAAAACTTTATTATTATTGGATCGATATCATATTACAAATATAAATTTAATCTTACCAAATTTGTAAAAACTAAACCTCTAAAAAATCAATTCATAATAATTTATTTATCATATAAAGCCTATAATAATTATTGTACACATTAATGCAAAAATGCACATAATTATGTCGTTATATCTACCGAAAGCTAAATAGTATGTTTCTATAATCTATTTTTCCATGTTTTCAAAACGGAAACATTTGTACATCTGCCGATATTACGTTGCAAACATTTATTGATCTTTATTTTGAGTTTATCGTGAGCAGCATTCATGAAATCAATGTCAAAAGTCAATTTATTGCAAATATGTACGATATAATAATGCTATAAGTAATCTTGAAATTCCAGTTCCAACGATACAGGAATAAAAGATTGCATTTAGCATATTCAGTTTATCACAGTTTATACTTTTATATTATCTCGCCAGTAAATACCTCATAAAAATCCATCCGTTTTAAAACTGTACAGCTTGCCTCATGGCTATATGAAACACAATATTTTTTTTCGAGTATAAATAATGTCTTGAAGTTCCAATCGTTTATTGTTGTCAAAAACACATACACTGGACGTTTCGGGCTAAGATTCGCCCATTATCACCTGATTATTACAAAAATACATTAAAATTATGATAAAAATATTGAAAAATTTAGACTCACCCTTAAATTTACAACAATTTCATTTATAATATATGAATTTAGCGCTTCCTTGTTCCCCACTCTATAGTTTTATGTTTGTTAACGGTTGCCAGACTGTATTTATTTGACAATACTAATTTTGAAATACAATTGTTCATTAGCCCTTCGCCAGCCACTGTGTTGCATGAACAAGAAATGAAGCTGTCTAATTTTTACGACGAATAAAATCAAATGAACTTTTTAAACTAAATGATGTATAATGTACAATAGAACACTGTTTAATTTGTAAATTTGAGGATGAGTGTAAACTCTTCAATAATTTTTATTAACTGATGATGGGTGGATCTTAGCCCGAAACATCCCAGGTATGTGTTTTTGACAAAAATAAACGATTGGGAGTTTAAGGCCCTCATTATTTATACTCGAAAATATATTCTGCAAGGTTATTAAATCACCTTTAATTATTTTTCACACAAAATAAATGATATTCAAATGGATACCATATGAGTAACTGTTATTTAAAACGTGTTTATATCAATTCATATAGCTGTTTTTGTTTCACTAAACCTTATTTAAACCCTATAAAACAACCGTAAACTTCCTTTATTACCCTCGTAAAAAATAAATAAAAATAAAATAATAAAAGTGTAGCAGTGGACAAAGCCTAGTATTAGTTCGACCTGTGTACTATGTGGATTTAATCGATTTTAATGGTCCAGTTTTATGTTTTCAATTTTAAACTCGCCCCATTACGTGTCAAATTTCAATTGTTTTTAATATTAGCATTGTTTTCTCTGTATGTGTTATAACCTATTTTATTACCATTACATGAGGAAGTGCATGTAGATGTAGGTCCCAGTGGCATAAATAAATCTCTCAATTAATTTATATTTTAGTTATTCTTTTTTTTAACTATTCCTGTTATTGTAGCTACAGCTGAAAAATAATTTTTCATTAAATTGGAATTAATAAAATCGTATCTTAGAAACAGAATGAGTCAAAACAGATTAAGTAATCTCTCTCTTTTGACAATAGAGCATATTGCAGCTCAAAATTTTAGATTTAAAGTTTAATTAGGGATTTTGCTAATCGAAAAACCCATAGAACTGATACCTAATTTAACTTATATTTTGAATATGTGAATTATTATTTATTTTTGTATTTTCCTATATTACAAAAAAAATCTGATGTGGCCAGCACATTACGGCATCAAACCTGTGTATTATCTTTGAATATATAATACATATAAGAACGGCAACGCATATGGCCTAGCAAGATACTATATCTGTCTCTTTTTATTCACAAAATTATTATAGATAGCTAGTGACTCCTACCACAAAACTGTGAACTACGATAAATCGTGCTGACAGCATTGCCAAATAGTATTTGTTAGAGGTATTCAATAATCAATAATTCAAAAATATTGTTTCATAATAACCAGATAATATATTTTGCATCTTCAATGTACATGTATACTTGTTTTACAGTAGCAAACTTAAAAACCTTTTTAAAATCTTATCTTGTTGTTCTAGCTACGTGGCAACACTGTGCAACATCCACCTATTATGTATTTTTGAATTAACTCAGAAATAATTCGTATACGGAGGAATAGATGGCACCTTCTCTCGAAATATTTAATCTAAATACATTACGTTGCCGTTCTTGTATTGTATTATATATTCAAAGGTATTATGTACAAACTCCATACATAATTTTTTTGTAAAAGATTCTATATTTCCAGGAAAATTATTTCATAAACAAACTATGCAAATTGCACTTGAGACTGAAATCTTCTTCTTTAGCTTTTCCCATTCGTTAGGGGTCGCTATGTTTTATTTTCTTCTTCCTTATTTCAATTATAATTATAATTTAACAGTGACGTAGTATCTAGTAAATATTATAACAAATAAAATACCCAAAATAAAATCAAAATCGTTGTAATAGCTTAATTAGTTAGATATTTTTATATTCAAGAATTATTAGCTTCGTAATACTTTATTCAAAGAATTATACAAAGAATTTTGGAGTAAAAAATTCTGATTATTTTGGTGCATTTTTATTTAATTTACAACTTTGGTAAATTAAAAATTAGATCATAAAATTTTAGAATTTTATGCTTTAATATTGTACTCGTATATGTAAAGCTTCATATATTATTTTACGGGAGTGACAATGCTTGAAAAAATAAAAAAGTTTTCCAATGTTAAACGCCTACGTTACGGATTCTTATATTCCACCTATAAAAATTCATTTATAAATAGAGATGATTATTTTCTACTCAGTAATTTACACTTCTGGTGAAACAAGTCGCAACCAAGTGTTGTTCTTTCGTATAACACCTCCACTAGAAGATGAATGAAGCAGCATTACTGAGGTATGTGAAGAAATTAGTCGTAGTCATTGTTCACAATGACTACACGAAGCTCAGCAGACAATTAGAATATTCCTAGGACACGAGCCGTGGCGCCAGCTGCTCTCACTGAGAAAAATCTCACAAAAAGTTACACGAGGACACATCCAGTCAGCATTGTGACAACTCGTCCCAGGTTATTTTGTTCCATTATGGAAATAAGTGACTTGTACGTTGCTTTAACTAGAGTCTTTTCTCTGTCTACACCTAAACTGAAGTATGTGTGTTGTTTCTTCTTCTAGTAAGAATAAAACTAAATCGTTATTTCGTTCATTTATGAAGGGTTGGAAAAGAAAACATCATGTCCAATTCCACTAAAAGTGTCTTGACATACTTAAAGGAATAGGATAGGTAATAAGGAAAAGCAAACCTTCAATAACAATATACGCAGAAATTAAACTTGGTACCTTAGCCTTAAAGTCCAATCTAATCGTAGGTATGTAATTTCACTACGAAAACTCGAAAAAAAATCTCTGCATATTACCGACAGTTGTCAAGTAAATGTGCAGAAAAATAATAATTAAATATATGGTTTTTCCAAGCCACAGATATCATTACAGAGTCATTCGGCGTGTTTACGAGTCTTTTGTCAGTATTTGAAATGTGATTCGTTTTCTTAGTACCAAAGGCGCCAAAGAGGCTGAAATTCATCGTCAGATCAGAGAAGTGTATGGAGAAAACATTATGAGCGATGGGATGGTACGGAAATGGGTGAGAGCTTTTAAAGGTGGCCGTACGAATATGCATGATGAGGAACGAAGTGGACGATCATTTGGCTGGGAACAACTTGATCACCCTCCATACAGCCCCGATCTAGCGCCCAGTGATTACCACATATTCCTGCATTTGCGCCACGACGATGATGAAGATGTCAAAGCGACCGTACGTTAAATGCCTTAATATTGGTGGAAATTATGTAGAAAAGTAGATTAAAGTACAGGCTTTCATTTAAAAATAAAATTGCTAAGAAAATTCTATTTGTTTTATTTTTTATTTCAAAACGGTACTTAAAAACACGCCTCGTATCATAAAAATAAAATAGTGGATGACCCCATTTGGACTTCTACTTTAAGGTATATGCAAATACCTTTATACAAAAATTAGTATTTCCAAGTCACGTACAAAAAAGAAACTATTAAAATGGACCATATAGTTATGAGTATAGATACTAATGTACACTAAGTACTCCTTGTAAATTGTAATGTGTCTTTTACTACTTGTTTTATTTTCATTGCACAACAAATCATTTTTACAGCATACAAGTTATTTTGCATAAAAGCATTCACATAATCTTTTGAATAGAATTATGTAAACTGCAATATAGTAAGTGTAGGTAAGTAAATTTATTTTACTACTTTAATGGCCGATTTATAACTGATAAATAAATTTACTTCCAAACAAAGTAAAATTTAATCTTTCAAATACAAACGAACTTTTGACAGTAATGTTACACATATAATTGATTCGAATTTGATAATTACAATAAATTTTCTAGGGAATTAATTTATTCTGTTCTTTATAAAACCGGGGATCAAATAAACACAAAAATGTCAGCATAGCAGTATTACACGGTAGAAAGATAAAATTGAAAAATATTTATTTTAATACAGTTCATCACTATAAATCATTTAAAAACGTTCTACTTATGTAACTTTTTATGACAAAGTTTATATACGTACTCCGAATCTTTTTATTGAATAAACCATAGACTCTGCTCGCAAGTAGTGAGTTGACATTATTTTCTGTGCGGGACAAGTTGACACGGGATGACTTGCCACAGACCAAAAAATTCTCACAAAAAGCGTTGGGATAGTCTGAGATCTGAGTCCATGTCTTTCTACTCGCCTGGAACAAAGCGACAGCCTTCGGATCAAATGGAGGTTCAAGTGTGTAGTTGAAACTCGAGAGAGCAAATGAAATGTTTCAGATTTTATTTCTTTCACGGCTTTTATTAAATGCTTGCTGACTCTGTAATTGTTACCCGTTCCTCATCCCTTTTCATTACTTTGCACTTAATAAGATGTTAAATATAGCTTTATGAATTTAAAGAACAAAATGCAAAGAAATATCCTTGATTTTAATAAAAAGCAAACAAAGGAAGTAGAAATAAGTGCATGTATTTCATTTCTATGAGCTTTAATTTTAATTGCAAAGAAGACTGTTCGTAGACATAGACGTATTCTTTGAATGTCAGTTGTTTACAATGAAATTTGTTTTGTTTGAAGATACTTATATAAAATATAATATTCCTTATGGGTATCTATACTATATTGAAAATGTTAAAACATATTCAGTATTTATTGTATAATTACAATTATGTATTTTAGTGCTGTTTAAGAAGACCTTTTTACCTTCCGTCACCTTTAGGTAAGGAAGGTATTGTCTTTGGTCAAAAAATTCAATGATGATTTTTTACTGAATAATCATGTTTTAGGGTCCCTATAATACGATTTTACCATTTTTACGATGATGTCTGTATGTATGTATGTATGTGTGTCTGTGTGTGTGTGTGTGTGTGTGTGTGTGTGTGTGTGTGTGTGTGTGTGTGTCTGTGTGTCTGTGTGTGTGTGACAAAAGTTTCGGATCCCATAACTTCAATACCACGATTCCAAAAATGATAAATTTTTCGTATTCCTCAAGTTTACATCCAGAAGAACAAGTGATTAGATTCTGATTATAATTGGTGAACCGGAAGTAGCCTTATTTGAAGATTTAACAGTTAAATTTGATTTATTGACATTTAACGTTATTATAACTTAAAGAATATATTATTCTCTATACGATTTGATTACATTTTATACTTCATATTCAATAGATACAGAGTTAAAGAATTTTAGAAATTAAATTTTATAATTCAGCCAGCTATGCTAAACATGGAAACTACTAACATATTCATATAATTCAAATTGACAGATGCCAGTATCAATAAAAAGTAAATTAATGTGGCAGAGATGAGGATGTTTAAATAGATGTTAGGGAAACACGGAAAGATACGGTAATAAAATAACTCTAGTGTTACAAGTTTCTAGAAAGATACAAGAAAGACGATTACATTGGTTTGAACATGTCATGAGGAGAAATGAAGAATTATATTTGAACAAGAATGAGTAGTTTATTAATAGGAGGTTGAAGAAACAGAGGAAGACCAAAGATAAGATGGAAGGACTGTATTGCGGAAGACTTGAGAAAATTAACTGAATGAGAACGACACGCAAAAATAGGGACCCCCTAACGAATGGGGAAAGCTAAAGAGGAAGAAAATGTCAGTGTCAAGTGCAATTTAAATAGTTTGTTTATGAAATAATTTTACTGGAAATTTAGAATCTTTTGCAAGAAAAAGTATGTACATTATACAAAGGATTGACGGAAGGTATTGTGCTGGCCACAACAGATTTTTTACTCTATTTTAAGTTATTTTAATCAAAGAAATATGTACATACACACTCATGTATCAATGGTTTACAGACCGTTTTTGTTACAAGCTTTTATTTAACTTCATTTGTTACTCAGTCAGTTAGATATAATTAGTTAGAGTCAAATCTTGTAATCCAATTTTGACTACTTCTATATATCCAATCGACTTGAAAATTTGCGCACATGAGCAATTCCAATAACAATATGTTTTCGTGTCAAAATATAATAATTTAAAATAATATTTCTTACTATTTCTGAAATTTTACACACGTACGTTGTTCCGATGGCAATACACTATTTTTGCCGAAAAAAAACATTATTTTATCTAGTCTTGTTAATTTATTTGTACCTACAATATACTTTCGTTACAATCATAACTACACTATTTTTTAGCCAATCACAAACTTGTAATCATATTAACGATTATTTACAGTTTATTAAAAATGACCGTATTGTAAAAAAAACTAAAATATATTATAAAAACAACATAATCTTTTAGTTTATGTTCTGTATATTTATTATGCCCAAGATTTCGGAAGGATACACTGTTGCCTTCTTCTGGGAAAAAATCTGATGTGGCCAACACAATACCTTCCGTTTAATTTAATTTTTATTCATGTAAATATTTAAAATTAAATTAAATTTAAATACCGGGTTCAATCCCGACCGACGCCAAATATTTCGAATTTTAAATGGTACAAAAATGACCTCTGTGGTGCACTCTCCACGCCAGCAATAAGTGTTCGCGAGTTGACACCTGGTAAACGCCCGCACCGTACAAATATGTCATCATCGTTACCAAAATCTGTGTAAAAAGTACATTGGCACACCCAGAAATGTGTAATATGTCGTGATGATATACTTATTTTATTTTTATACTAATCTATATTTATCACTGGTGTGGAGAGTGCACCACAGGGGTCAATTTTGTGCTATTTAAAATATTCTTAAATATTTGGCGTCGATCGGGATCGAACTCGGTACCCCAGATTCGTGTAAGGTGATGCCCGCACGATACAAATATGTCATCATTATTACCGACATCTGAGTACAAAACAGATTGGTTCACCCAGCAATGGGTAATATGACGTGATGGTATATGTTTTTATTATCTTACCTATATTTTTACATATTTACTTATGCTGGAAACTGTATTAAGTTCCTTACCATATAATTATTGTTCCATTTACTATTTTCTTTTTAAAACGGTAATATTATTATTTGAAATGATTAGTTTGTTGACAGTGACATATATCTGTCAGTTACATACATTTGAGATCTGAACTGTGTAACCATGTGTATGAGTTGTGTTTAAAACGTAGGCTCCGGGATTAAAACTATAGATAATTGTATAAATTTATCCATAAAATATATACAAAAAGTATTAATGGATACCTGTAGAAAATTTAAAAAACTTTATTTTTATAATAACAAATCTCGAAAAAATAACATTTAAAGGTATTTTTCGAAGAAAAACTATTTTGAGTTTTCAGTAAAGTGCCATTTCTGGTTATTTGATGTACTCCAAAATCTAATGGCAGTTAGAGCGTAAAGAGGATCCACACACACACACACACACACACACACACACACACACACACACACAGACACATACACACAGACATCATCGTGAAAATGTTAAAATTGGATTCTAGGGTCCCTAGACCTTAAAATGTGCTCATTTTTCCAAAATCTCGATATGCGATTTTTAGTACGATCCCTATACCTCCCTTACCACGGGTAGCGGGAGGTAAAAATACATAAATAATAACAAAACAATAGCAACAAATAACCAGGGTATCATGTTACAACATATTTAATTTAGGAAGCCATACTCGACAAGTTCTAAACTGTCACAATGATTGAGATTATTATTCTTGGTTTATAAAATCTTAATGGCTTCTCTAACTATTGTTATTGAGGTGTGTAGGTCATGCAAGAATTATTATTTCTTCGAATTTGATTCGATGGAATTCTTCCAGGGCATGCTCTACAACTGATGATTTTCCAGGCTGGTTCAATATGATCGATCGCTGATTCAGTTTTGTTGAAATAGTTGTACTAGTCTGGCCAATGTAAACCTTCCTGCACACATGAAATTCATTGTTGTGTGTGTGTGTGGATGTATGTGTGTGTGTATGTATGTAGGATGTTGGAAGGACGATTACTCAAAAACTATAAGACTTAAAAATTGTTTAATTACGTATTTTCCAATCGGACATTCATGGGAAGATCTGAAAAGGTTTTGGTAACAATTGGACAACCGGAAGTAGAAGATTCTTGAAAAAAATCTTCTAAATAATATTTTTTGAAAATTTTTCTTGGTAATATTAAAGAAAATTAAATTCTCTATCTGATACATTTAAATATTTTATTATATATTCTATGGATTTAGAGATAAAAGAAATATAATAAATAAAATAACGTTATAATAAATTTTACAGCCGAAAGGATGCCATGGAAAATAGTTGACCAGTTGAACTGTTTGTAACTGACAGATAAATGTCAGTGTCAGAAATTCATAGATATTACTAAAGAGTTTTTCTGGGAAGTACATATACATTATATTATTTCTTAATGTATTAGTAGTTAAATATTTAAGATTATAGGTCTATTACATATATCCTTCAAAAATACAGTCAATCCTGACAATGAATTGGAAACATTTCGAAAAATTAGAAGAGGACAAAATTTCTTCATATAATGAATTTAAAATTAAACAATCTAAATATAAGGAATAGATATATGTAAGTACAATTTTTGGTGTAGAATGTAGGTATACAAGAAATGTTAAATACAATAGGGCGCCTTGACAAGCAGATATGGGGATATAATTTCTCATTCTAAATTTAGTGATTTTCCAATTCCATATGGTTTATTTTCCTCGACAAGTAAATTCCACACTTCTGGTGACAAATTAACTACGTGTATTTAGAAAATCTTGAAATTCTGTGGCGAGAGGTATTGTGCTGGCCACAACAGATTTTTTATAAATATATTCCTAATTTCTTTTATCTCTTCTTCTAATTTGTCAGCATATCAAATATCTCAAGCTTTAATTTTACTCCTGTATATTGTTCTACATATCCGCGTATCATAATTAGGTGGATAATATTCTAAATCTCTCGTATCATCAATATTACATGATAAATTTAACATATGTTTTTTTATTAATAAAGTGCGTCTTATCAAATTATTCTGTTATGTAGTAGCTATTTAAAATAAATGTGTCGCAACACAAAATAGGTGATTAAAATGAGTCCTCTTTCGTGTAAATATACTCCTTGTAGAGCAGTAGCTTCTGGAATTCCTAGATTAGCTTCCAGAAATAATTGTCAAGTCATTTGACAAAATTACATGACTCGTATGTTTTGTAATGTAAAACCGTGTCGGTTTGAGAGATAGAGCAGCAACAACTAAATATAATTCATAGTTTAGACTTTAAAAGTCACTAAAAAACTTATTAAAAATTAACGACTTGTACAGACATTTTTATGATGGTTTTATATTACTAATTTAAACATAACAGTAGTTAAGTTGCTTTTACTACAATAAGCAAAAAATTAAATTCCCAAAACGTTGTTTTATCTCGGAACACTAGTATTCTTAAGCAAAGTTGTGCATTTTTAATAAACTGAAATGTGATAAGCTATGCTTTTTAATTATAAAAGTGAGTACTTTAAGACTATAGCAATTAACAAACAATCTCGTGTGTATTTTATAAATTATTTCCATGTAAATTTGTAGAGACTTTTTTAATAAAACCCTATATCAAGAAATTTGCATTTTAACAATAGGGTTTGCTCGGAGTATTATGAAAAAGCTCAACTTTCTAGCTTACGGAAGCTTGGAAATAACCATGGGAGACTTGAAAACTTTTACTGTATCTTCTTCAAAATATATTAAAAGTCGCATTCAAGTTCTACAGGGTAATGAAAAAATATTGTTTTTGCACTTCTACTTCTGAACTGTTGATTATACTTGAAGCAGATTCCTGTATAAATTTGTACAATTTTTTCACACACAGACACAACCCTAAGAAAAGTTACTTTTTGTAACAAATGCAGTTGTTTTTACCTCTCGCTAATAAATCTGGTTGCCCAAAAAACAGTTCAGATATTGAAATGTTTGTAATTGACAGATAAATGCAAAATGTCAGTGTCAAAAATTATTGTTTTTGCTAACATGACTGAAAGATTTTTCGGGGAGGTACGAATACATTTAATATATATTATTGTATTATTAATTAAATATGTATTTAAATTATAGGTGTGTTAATATTATATATATATATATATATATATATATATATATATATATATATACAGTGTGTTAATTAAAAACCTGGCCATAGGCGTTTAACATGGGAAATCAGTTTTTCCTTGCGCAAAAGTTCCCAAATTATTTTAGGCAAAAATACTTCAAATAAATGTTGTAGAGAATTAAATTCTGCATCCAGATTACTTATAAGATTTTATTTTCGACGTTTCATAACCGAGAAAATCAATTTCAAAGTTTTTCGAAAATTGCTGATTTATAGCGATAGCCATGAAACTCAAACAAAATTACGAACAATTGTATGACATTGACACAATGAATTAGAATTTAACTTTTTTAGAATACATAGCTGTCAACATATACAAAATAAAATAAAAATGAAAACAAGAATAATGTATTTATTTAAAAAGAAAAACAGAAAACTAGAATGAATATAATTTTATATTAAATGTTCAAATAACCCTCCATTTTGCGCTAAGCAATACCCAAGTCTATTATAAAAGCCATGTCGAACATTATGCAGCTGTCTGGCATTTATTTTTCTACATTCATTGGAAATTACAGCTTTAAGTTTTTGTAATAAGATTCTATTGTGGTTTTACTTGGAATTTGTCGATGTGACCACATTACACTTATTAAATCACGTATTTTTCTGTAGCTTTGTCCACAGTAACACCATTTTATAATCTGAAGCTTTTCTTCATGAGAAAACTGTTCCATACTTCCAAAAAAATATGTTACTGAACGAAAATCACAAAACACAAACTTTCTTTGACAGTTAAGATGTCATACAATTGTTTGTAATTTTGTTTGACTTCCATGGCTATCGCTATAAATCAGCAATTTTCGATAAACTTTGAAATTGATTTTCTCGGTTATGAAACATCGAAAATAAAATCTTATTACTAATCTGGATGCAGAATTTAATTCTCTACAACATTTATTTGAAGTATTTTTGTCTAAAATAATTTGGGAACTTTTGCGCAAGGAAAAACTGATTTCCCATGTTAAACGCCTATGGCCAGGTTTTTAATTAACACACTGTATATCCTTAAGATATACCGCTAATACCGTCAATAAATTTGAAGAATAGTAGGATAAAATTTCTTATAGAACGAAAGAAGAGATATAATTTCAATTATTTCTGTGTTAAATTCGTTACTTATAGGGTGCGAGCAGTGAGCAGTTATGTGAATTTGTGGGCCTTGGCAAGCAAATATGAGGATCCGTGTCAGAATGACGGCTAGTAGTTATTTACATAGATGTCACAACTGTCATATGTCATAATTTTTCTTTCAAAATTTCAAAATATTCTGATTTTTATTTGTCATCAATAGTATGGAATATACTTGTCGAGGAAAATAATACACATGGATTTGGAAAATCATAAGGTTTTGAATGAAAACTTATGATACTTCACACCTATGTACATAATTACTAGCTATCATTCTGACACGGGCCCCGATATCCCAAGGCGAACAAAGTCACAACTGCTCGCGCCCTATGCAACATAAAATCAAAATGGCGAGAGGTATTGTGCTGGCCACAACAAATTTTTTGCTTATTATTTCACTGTAAATACATAATGTACAATGAAATGTTGCACGATCTCTTTCTTTTCTTTAATCAAAAGAATAAGAAAAAATATTATATCCGTATTTTTTATTTTTGTCATATTACACTTTATTCATGAGAAAATTGTTTTTAAAAATATAATTGTTTAAACTGCCGCCTGATGACGTACGTAGATTACTATCCAATGAGGTCGTGGCTAACATTTGCCGCCAACAGAATTTAAACGAGTGACAGCGGTGGCAGCTGTTTACTATAGCCGTATTCTTTCGCTGGGTTGGATCAGATCCAACTAATCGTATGGATTAGATCAGGTAGATAGCACTGATCTGGATTACTTGGTCTTGGGGTGGGGATACTGATCAGAATTCGAAAGAACATGCAATTTACTGATCCATGTAACATGGATCTGATCCAACGCAGCGAAAGAATACGGCTTATGTGGCTGCTAGTTCTATTCATTACTGATTTTTATATTTTATTCAGAGTCAAACAAGATTGTAGAATAGGGCTTTGTGTTAGGGTGCCCAAATAGAAGTAAATAATAGTAAAAAAAACAAGTTTAAATATTGCCCCAAAACGAAGAAAGAAATGGTTGTCAAGAGAACATAAAATCATTTATAAAATCAAATTTTTACTTTGTGATTATGAAGTATAAATATTCGTACATAAATAAGAAATTTTCTGTCATTGGCTAGTAATTTTTGGACGTCACAGGCAGAGCAATTTGGCGCCAATTCAAAAAGTATATTTTTAAATTGTTACTGTGTTTGATATACATCACCCCAAAAATAGTGATAGCCATGGAATTGAAACTAAAAATTAACAAATTAATAGATAATTGTTCTGTATTATCTGTATACAAATATTTAAACAGAAAATTATATTTAATAATACTATAGACCGTAGTTTTTCAAATTTCATAAGAAAAAAAGATGTTAATTTTTTTACATGATACATAATATGATTTACTTTTTAATAGACGAAGTTTTAGTCAACTCAGGTAAGAAACTTATATGTATGTATATTGTGAAATATTACAGAGCTGGTACTGGGAAAATCAGTTAAAATTCCTCAAAACATCAACGGAAAATACAACTTGTACTATTTTATAAATTTATTTTCCTAGATAAATATATCGATTTTTCCGAGGATTTTTCTGTTTTACACGTGCGTATAAATTGAAGGTCACTAGTTGACTAATAAATCGGTCGATTTATCGCTAAGTACACCTTAAATCTATATTCATTAATTTTATATTACATAAATAAATTTTGTTTATACATACTCGAATGTGTACAATATTTTTTAATTTAATAAATATTCTACGACAGTAATAAATATTTTTTCCACCAATTAATTTTAGTTCTTTTAATTAATTGTCATCAGAAGTAGATATCCAGCAGGGATATAATATTTCTATAGAATTACTTTAGAAAGGCGATTACATGTGAAGAATTCAATGTCAAATTTTGACCCATATCATATTTCATGTGAATTTCCTGTTCCACGAATTCAAAAATATTACGTCACCGTATAAATCCATTACACTTTATTTATAAATCAAATAAAAGAGACATATTTCTAAATTTAACCTACAGAGAGAAGTGAAATAAAACAAAGATGTTATAAGGGAGCCTTGACACATTTTATTAAATTTATTTTTTCGTTTCTCTTCAATTCCAGAAGTAAAAACTGTAGAAAGAAAAAGAACACCAACAGCAATAAGTTAGGCCGGATACCTCGATAAAAAATATATTATTTTTCAATATGTGCCCTGTTTTTTTTATCTCAATAATCAAATATTATAAAATACAGGGTCGTGTCAATCTAGATCTCTATAAACATCAACATCAGAAGGAAGAGGAAAGGTATAATGCCGTACTTCCTACTAGAACAAGATAGCATGAATATGATAGAACAATTTCTGTTATCTACATTTTTTACCAGGTACATTTCGCAAGGATATTGACTATTATATTGTCTATTACACTTCATAATTCACGAGTTTATGTTGCAATTCTCGAGCTAATTCCGATTTTGTTCATAATGTCCGTTAATATAATATTATTGCTACAGCGCTACAGGTTAAAAAAAAGAAATAATGTAACCAAATAGACAACGGTCCAGCTGGAGCACATCTCCAGATGTTGCAGAGTATTAAGGAGCCAATATTTTTTAGAAAACAGAGAGATGGTATAAGCCTCCAAATGTTTCTCAGGCGCAACTGATTGAAGACTTTTGGACATTTCTTAGCAGAAAATTATGCAATAATGGCTGGGAATACCCAAATGAGCAACAGTTACTGACAAGAATATTTCGGACGATCCGGCAAGTAGATTTAACATCGTCCAGAGACAAATGAGACAAGGTATTAAAAACTGCGTTGAATTATTACGCAATATTTTTGACTTGTTCCATACACATTGTAATTGTGTCAACGGAAATAAATTGATTATTATAATAATTCCAGATAATGGTCCCCTATCAGTGTTGTAAGACTAGATTTCTTATCCTCTTGGTTTATAGAAACAACCCCTTCCCAGCTAACAATTTCATACTTTGTAAAATGTGACAGAACGTTTACAAAATAAATTTTATAAAGTAATATTTTTGCTTAAAACGCTTTTGAATTGTTTTGCCAGCACTTATAAAACCAAAATGGGCGCAAGTTTATAGAACTATTTTGTTTTTAACTAAATTTTATTAAATCTGCGACAACTTTTACAGGATAATTACAAGAACATTTACATTTACTTAATAAAAAATATATATAATAAATACAAAACAGTTTCATAAGATACAAAATTGTTTTATAAAGCTTTTAAGAATGGATTCCATTTCGAAAATGAATTCAATTATATGACACCTATGAAATTGAAAAGGAACTATTATAAAACATTCTTATTGATGTTGTTTCTGTGACTGTAATATAATTATTTACTAAATGGTGTGACATTAATAAAATGTAACGATTCTCTAACAGCATTTGCCGAAAATATTTTATTTTAAAAACTTTCTTAACAGTCTTATATATAATTTATAAGTTCAACGTAACAAAATACAAGTAACTTCATGTCAGCATGGAAAGAAATATATGGGATTTGTGGAAGCCATTTAGTTTTGAATATAATTATTATTTGAGCAATAGTGGGATAAATTTTATCAACGGTTCCAATTTTACTGTGAAATATATGACATATATACAATAAAAAAATTACGCGCCTCATATATTATCAGTATTTCTATCTGTACTGCAAAATTGAAAAAACTTTTTTTAAAAATATTTATTGTATTTTGTTACAAATCTTTGTACGTTTAATTAATACACCCAAAAACCATCTCTTGCACTACAATTTATTCTTAAAACCATTTTAAAATAAATAATTAAAGTACAGTGGTGCTACATTCACAATTTGTTTCAAAATGGCGTCTGCTTATAAAAATTATAATATGGCGTCTTACCTATAAAACTATTTGATCACGAGTATACGTGTAATACAACACTTTAGCTACACAGGTTATTATTAATAAATTTTAAAAATTTTATGGAACAGAGACGAACTTGAATTTTTTTTATATTTGCTTCAAAAAGATATTTTAGAGTTAAAACTGTTCCATTATTAATTTTGTTGTATGTGTAATTGTAATTTATTACAATAACATATTTTTGAAGAGCATATTTTTGATGATATAAAAATACCTACTTTATTTTATAAAAATGTACTTTAAAGTATTTCAAAGTATTTAGTATAATTACTAACACAAAATTCAAGATTACTTATTCATATTAATTTTTTATACTGCAAAAATCGCGAAAAATTATATTTAAAATGATCTTCAGAAATACAGTTTGCGAGTTTGCTAGGAAATCTAATAATAAAAGCAAGCTTCAAAATTTTCTAATAAACAGTAGTATTTGAGTTAACGTGACTATAGGATCAGAATCCACATAATTAAGTATTTATTCACTGAAATCTCTATATGTGATTTTAACTTTTAACAAAATCCTTATATCTCCCTTACCAAGAGTGGCGGGAGGTAAAAATGTACTTGAACATTGATTTATGCGTATATCCGCACTATCACAGTTTTTCTTAGAAAAAGACTATAATATTAATGTTTTTCTGCTCTTCTTACAGAAATATGCTTTAAACTAATTTTACTTTTTAAAATATATTTTTCTATGTGTATTTTCCAATTTGTAATATAAATCTGTAACTTTTGAATTAAAACAAAAATGAAATATGAATTAATATTGAAATTATCTCTCTTGAAAAAATATATCATATTTTAGAAAATTTATATGTGTAATATAATTACTTCATTTTATACACTAATAATTTTTGTTCTTACTAGTAATTTTTTTGGGGAGAAAAATTAATTAATTACGTTTGTTTCGTTTTCTAAAAATTTTCATAAATACACCTCTGGACTTTTTTCTTTAGACAAATTTTTGTTGCTTGACGATGCAATGTTTTAAAATTATATCCAGGATTCGTCATTTATACAACCTTTATAAAATGGTTATACAACAGAATATATATAAATGCTGTATAGTAACTTTATAACAGCATTTATATAGTTATTTTGTTTTATATAGCAGCGATTTGATGCGTATATACAATTTGTGAGGAGTTTACTGAAATATACATAACCAACAAATTATTATTGTTTTTTCCTAATACGTAAAATCTTGGCTATCACAATTATTTTACGTATTTTAATAAATTAACTTTTACCGAAATCCAATATATTTATGAATTTTGCGTTTAGATTTTTACTATTTTTATATTAACCTTTGTATTTTAGAATATTTAAAATAGTTGAGACCTTAGAAAAGGGTGCGAAAAAATTAACAGTTATACCTTCTTGTTGGGAAGAAAATAATGAATTAGCATGGCCAAAGTTTAGAGCAGACAAATTGATAAAAAATTCAAATTCTACACCAGAAGAATCGTGGTTTAGAATGAAATGTAAAGTTAAGAAAAACTGTTTAATAAACTATGAAGATGCAGAAGCTGTATTACAGAAAATGTTGGAGAGAGAGGAAACTGAGCAGGAAGAAATATCAGAAGTCACACCTGTTAAGAAAAAACGACCTAGAGTTTTATTACCTAAAAGAAACAAATGCGATGATGGGGATTACAATGGCTTGACAAACGCGTGTTTGATAATATACTTTTTTTGTATATGTGTGTATAAGTGTGCTTATGATCACTATTATAAATAATTTTAATTACGGTTATTTCGTTTCAGAAATCAGATGAAATATTATCGCAAATGTCTACAACCTCTTCCTTACTATTTCTTCCAGTTAACAAAATGTCTTCTTGCTTACTATTTCTTTGGCCTTCATCGTTACTGCAATTTGTAGAACAAGATAAAATTTTCTGCAAATTGTTTTTGACCTTTCTGCGGAAAGCACCACTTCTTTTTATTTTGTTCCATTTACTTAGTGATGACATTATGCCAAAGATTCACACCATCTAAAAACTAACGTAATTTGCGGTCATATAATTTCAAGTTTCTTCAAATTTGTTTTATATGTGTTTTTTTTTTGTTATATACCTAGTTTAAGAAGTCTCTTGTTACCCACGTTAATGAAATAGTTCTTTTAGTATTTTCTTAACAACACTTTTATGTCAGTAATCAAAATATTACAAATAAAACGTAAATAAAATTATTTTATAAGTAGCATATTAGATTCTACAAAACAGTTTTAAATAAAGTTACTAAAAACTTACTATAAAATATTTTTTTTTCGAAAAGCTAAATTATTTTATAAGTAAAGTTTTATAACTATTTACAAAACTATCAAAGATTTGTTTTTTAAGATGTTTCATAATAATATCCTTAAAACGTTTTTAGAATAAGTTTATATAACAAATAATTTAAAAAACAAAATAAATATTTTCCGAACTCTAATGTAACAAATAGGTGCCCTAGAAGCAGCTACATAACAATAACAAAAGGTAAAAGTTCTGTTAGTCAAAAATTATAAAGCGTCTTTGCTAGCTGGGTTGTGTCAATGTTTCAATACAAAAATGTTTCTATTTGATGAAGAGGTCTGTATCGGAAAACTTTTGTACATACGTTAATATTAAACATTAACAAAGTTTCATATTTGAAAATTTCATACACAAGTATAACATTGAACACTCTTGTTTTGTTTTACTTAGTTACAAGTCCTTGCGATTAAAAATATTATTGAAATTTTTCGAGATTTAAGGGCGTGAGTTTTCCGCGATAGGATAGATGTAGATTATGTTATGTCTAGAAAAGTTGAAAAATAATCAATAACAAATAAAATAAAGCTCAAAAATATGTTATTTTTGCAACTGGTTTATTATCAAGGTCAGTGAGGTTATATGTCAATATGCCTATATCTGTTGCAAAAGATTCCATCCATTTCTTCTCGTTAATCCCCAATTATAAGCTTACGTAGCTATACAGCAGACATTCACCCATACAGTACACCATTATGAGTATTAAGAAATAACTTATTAACTTGTTAAAATAAACAAGAAAAAGTTGTAGTTCGGTTATCTCGTCCTTTGCCTTAAAGCCGACTCAGGGAAGTAATGAGGGAAAGGTCCGTGATGGCTTCACCTGCAAGCAATATCGACCTTCACCACGCTATTTTTCGTAGAATGAGCGTCGATGTTTTTTCGGGGTTGCAGGAGAACTTTTGAAGTTAATGATAGCCTTCCGACGACTATTTCGGTGTTCGTTCCTTTGAAGAATGATTAGTAATTTGTTGTAAATAAGGTTTATAGCGTGCTAGTGAGTAAATAAATTTAATTAAATACCAAGAAGCCAGTTTGTATTATTACAAGAACCATTAAACATTTTGTTTAGTTCCTCCGTATAAGAGTTGTTTAATAATGAAAGTACAGTAGTTGTACAGTGTACAGGATGTTTAATTTTCGATATATTTTTAAAACAATATTGAGTAAGATTAACAATGGGTTAAAACTAATTCTACTATTTATTTTAGTATTCTACAGTGTTAAGTTGGTGAAAATATCAATTACACTACGTGTTGAAATTTATACATGCATACATCTATACGGGATGTTGACTGCAGCAGCGGAACATAAGATTTTAATATGTAAAATCATATTTTCGTAATTTCCTGCGTCCTTAATTATTTTAAATTAAATAAAAGTTGTAGATCTTAAAATTCTACATCTGTATCAATAAGCAAAATTAATATTGCATACTTTGTAACGGCAGAAATTAGATATGAAACTGTCGAAAATCACGTCAAAAATAGCGATACCCATGAAATTATAGCAGATAAGATAAATGAACAAATTTTTGACGTTTTACGTGTCAAGTTAGGTAAATATATTTTTATTGGGTAGTGAACAATTATCTAGTAATTTAAATAATTGTTTTTATTCACTACTAGCCTAAGCAACCGCAATTATTTACTTTTATTTGACAAGCGAAATTGTTTTTTCCTACCTGTACATTGTAACCATGGTTACCGATAATTACCTACCAAGGTCGGTAATCATTACCGACCTCTGGTAAATGTCAATATTGACAGTAACTTTTATACTTCCAAAACCATATAATAAATTAAAAAAGTGTATATTATTATACAGTAAACTTGGTCTATAATACTATAAATTCACGATAAGGCTGAATTTCTCAGAAATCAAATTGTCAAACATAGAGATATAGGAATACATAGATGTATGTTGGCAACACTGGAATCAAGTAGCGTTGGTGACATTGTAAAATAATAGGGTTATGTTGAATAGTTGAAAACAAATGTTCATTTCAATATGCTTCGTTATTATCAATTTAAAAATCATTAACTAGAAAATATGTAAGTGCTAGTAGTGAATAAAATAGTATATTTACCTTGGTAGGGAAGACCATTATTGACCAGCGTCTTATATCCCTCGCTTTCAGCTCGGGATACAATCTTGACGCTAGGTCAATAATGATAGTCTTCCCTACCTTGGTTAATAATATACTATTTTTTACTTTAACAGGAATTACAAATAATAATAAAAATAAAATAACCTAACTTGACAGATAAATCGCTAACATTTGTTAATTTTTAGTTTCAATATCATGGCTATCGCTAATTTTGGGGTGATTTTCGACATTTTCATACCTAATTTCTGCCGTTATAGAGCATGCAAAACCAATTTTGATTATTGACTCAGTTACAGAATTTTATGCTCTACATCTCTACAACATCTATTTGAAGCTTATTTTGCTAAAATAGTTAAGAAAGCATGAAATTAGAAAAGTTAGATTTTACATGTTAAAGTCCTATGTTCAAGTGTCGCGGTCAACACCATATGGGTAGGTACACTAAAAATTGAACAGGCGTAATTTCTTACTGTAGATTAATAAACACAACAAATAATGTATTAATTGTAAATTTGCACAATAGTTGTGCTTGCTCCGCGTTCTTAACTAAACTAAATTTGTTGACAAGATCATATTATTTACATTTTGTTTTTTTTTTCTCTCTCTTTAATCATATCAAACCACTAAAAGGTTAAAATACTATTTTATGTGTAACAGTTGTAAAAATAAGAGATAAATTAGACATTTAATCCGCCGTCACTCGCGTTATTAGATTTTATCTAACATTTTCAGATTTTTCACTTTTAAATTGGCAGGAGTGGGTGTTAGTTATTGTGGCTCCAGCAATACCTTAACAGGGGACGTATAATTAGTCTGTTACTATCTGCTTAGTTGTACCGTTTTACCTTAAGTAATATTATTCAAATTAGTCAGTGTTTGGTAAATTCCAACACGCGAGTGATGTAGTTATTCATTATTTTTTTAAAAAATCGTACGAAAAGGAACAATAACGCTTTCTACCTTTGTGCTAAAATCTTAAAACATTGTTTAATTTTGAAAGTATATATCATAAGAAGATATTCCATCAGAACATTGCCTATATAACTTGGATACCGACCAGTCAAGTTCAGAATGTGATGAATTTCAATATTTCCGAACTATTTACAAGGAATCTCTGGACTCGAAGTTTCAGATGACAAAATTGAAACATTTAAAATTTTTTTTTCTTATATTTATTCTGTTGGGGAAATCCTCTTAGTTTTTATAAAATATTTTGACGTATCTATTTTTTTCCCTTTATTATCATTGTATTCTTTTGTGATTAAGTAAAGTATTATTCAAATATTGGTTTCATTTTTTAATCCACATTTACGTATTGTTAAAGAACTCATATGGTAGATAAAATCTAACTAGCGAGTAATGCCGTTCCAACACAGCGCGAGTGACGGCGGGTTAAGAAAATGGTTTTATAAAAGGAGTAGAGGGAATTAGGGTTCAATTTTCGAAAATAATATTAATAAACATATTAAAACAAATAATAAGCAAATAGTAAAAAATTAAATGTAGAATATGAAAAATGAACAGATTATTTATTATTTAATTTTGTATTCACTTTACACCACGAAACTATACAATCTTAATATTCATATAAACTGAAACAAATGAATACTATCGATTCTGTGAAGTTTTACTTTGTGAAAATTATAAATTTATTTAATACGTATCCTTCAGTCCATACATAATTTGTAATTATTGTATATTAATATTATATATTAAATAATGCTAATTTATGATTAATAATATCAATGTTATACAATAATCGTAATTATTTAAGCATGTGGAAATACTAGCAATTTAATTAATGCATTTATTGATTATTATAATTGTAATGAAGTTATATTGTACAAATCAAAGTCGATTATATTGTACCTATAGTAATTATTATTAAATACAAATACATACTTTGAATGATATTATCAAAGCGAAATATAATTATAACAGTTTGACTGACATTTAAAAATTATTTGTATAATCTCGGAAAGAGTTGAAGATCAGGCCTTTGATGATTAAGCTTTTTTTACTCACTTTGGTCAGCAATGTATACCCGTAAAATTTGTGGCATATGTTTAGAAACACTCAATATAAATGCTCCGTGCCTATTAATTATACATATAAAAAGGTTTATTACATGAATCCTACCTAACACGATACGGTCACTGTACGGCCACACCGGGTCATTTGGCGAACAAGCAAAGTCGCACGCTTTGTTATATGCACAAAATAATAATTAAAAATATGCATTCACAGCCACAATACGACCGTATTGTGGAGCGGCCGTACTTATTCGCCAAACTGACCCCGGCCGCACCGGCCGTACTTATTTGAAAACTAGTAGCTGGCACTAAATAATTTCTCTTCAATATTGTGAACTCAATTTTCGTTTGAATCTTGCTTGACTAATCGGAAATCAAAAATCATGTGCCAAATGTCCTTATCTTAACTAATGATAACAATATTTACGATAATACGTAATGAAAAAATACATATTTCGAGACATTAATAATTATTTGTAAAGATTAGGGCTAATACTTTTTATTAACTCTACTTTTAATCTCAGATTCTTTATTGTAATTAAATTTTCAGGAACGTGTTTCGGAAATTCTATGGAACATATTTTGAAGAAACGTATAAATTAAAATATTAATGTCAATTAATTAATGTGTTAATCTAGGGATACGGGTTCGATCCCGACCAATAAAATTATTTTGAATTTTCACTGACACAAAAGTGACCTCTTTGGTGCACTTATAATGCCAGCAATGAGTGCCCATGTGGTGACGTCTGGGGAACACCCGCACGGTAGGAATATGTCATCATTACCGATTATTTTAGTTAAATTTATGAAGAAAATTGTTTAGTTTTTTTTTAATTCTTAAAGAAAATCGTTAGACTATTTTATTATTATGTAACAAAATGAAGAATAATGAAGACTATTTAAAAAAGAATGCTTTATTAATGGTGATTTAGAAGTTTGTGCGTTTCGGTTGTAGATGACAGTTGTGATATATATTTTTTTAATTTAGCTATAAAATTATGCACTACTCTTCATTTAATATACTTCCGGCGAAACCGGAGGTAGAATTCCGGATCTTTTCTCACCAAAAAGTAGCTTTTAACTTTGCGCGCAACTTTGTAATTTGAGCTATATATCTAAAATTAATAATAATTTCAATTCAATTTTATTTTTTTGTTTGAAGAGACACTTCGTTAAAGCAGAGGTCGGCATACAATAATTATAGATACAGAGTTTATATAAATTTTAAATATAACATGACAAATACAAAATTTAAATTTACTATGTCTAAACATAACAATATCAGAGACTTTTTTTTCCTTTTTAAATGATTTAGTATGAATTTACAAATTTATATATATATATATATATATATATATATATATATATATATATATATATATATATATATAATTAATACAAACAGAATTATTAAATTTTTGTATCAAAGAAGATGATAAGCAACAATATAGTAAACAAAAACATATCTAGCATAATGGACATATAGGGCGGTAGCACAAGCCTCGTTCCAACCAAAAAGCTTTTCAACAATTATTTAATAATAATAAAAAAACAATAAATTTATCAAAATATGATATTAAAGCTGAACAGTTTGTTTTCAAACTAAATATATGTTAATAATAAAGAAAATAAATATTTTCCCCAATCTTTTAAATCAGCCTGTGTACCGTATTTGTTCATTTGAATTTACAAATACAATATGAGGTCGCATGACCGTGTTCGTTGGTGATTAGTTGTGGTTTGTGGTTCATACAGGTCGATTCGGACTCGATTCCGACTGAGGTCAAACTTCAAATTTCAAAATTATTTCCAATTTTCAAATAACACAAAGTAGCTTTCTGGAATTCTTTCCACACCAGCTTTGAAAACCCGTGAGGTTACGCCAGAAATGAGTAACAAGCTATGATGGTGTTTCATTAATATACTTGAGAAAAAATTATGTTATATGCAAATATTATGAATGCCGGATAGTAAAATGGAATTGATGCGAGGAATACAATTTTGCCTATCAGCCATCCAAGTTTTAACCTTGTTCTTTACTTGATTGATCGTACTTTGCACAGCTATTGACAAGTTGCTATTATTAGTTAGTTTTCTTAATAAAAAGAGTGTAAGTAACAAAGATTTTGACAAAATGATGAATTTGTGAAGGTATTGAATCAGTAGGTTCCATTTAAAAAGCATTGAAAACGCACTTCCTGAGGAAATCGATGTATGCAGCTTGTGTTGCTTGAGCTCCACTACACCTGGGTGGGTGATCAATCACCGTCGACCGACAGCTTGAAGACTCCTCCGCTGCGATCACCGCTGTATTAACCCGACGTCGAAAGTGACGGTTCCACACAGAAGTTCCTCACTTTTCAGAAATTATGTACCTATACTCGTTAATATGTTTCAAGATTAATTCAACGAATTTGAATGTTTTAAATCAGAATTCTTGAGTCTGCACCCTTTTAAACAATATGTTTTAATGAAAAAAGATGTTAAGGAATGGGTAATTGTGAAATATTAACTAATTGTAAACATATTCATGTCAAAATTTAAAACTTTTCATTTATAGTTTTCATAAACAATGTTCGCGGTGTCACCAATCTGACGTAGATACATACTTGGAAATTATATAGTTCCACCAAGTTTTGTCGAGTTCTATCAACTCGTATAATACCAAAGCGAAATATTAATTTTATTAATATATGTACAGAAGTCAGTGTCTATCTTTGATCTTGTGAGGCCGGGTGCAAAATGCTTTTGCGGAGCCCCTTCTTCAAAAAAAGTACTTTTTAATGCCTTTTTTCTGTTAACACACAAATAATTCAAAGAAATATTAATATGATACTGATAAAATTGTAAAAGAAGAACGAAAATAAATCGCTAAAATTTGTTTGAGCAGTTTAAAATATTTCAGCAGTATTATTTAGTAGTAAGATAAATATTTAGACAGTAAAAAATAATATTCGGGCAGTACACAAATATTGTAGCCAAGAAATATCCACGCTAATTAAGTCCAAAACCCATCATTTTGCAATTCGCCTGGATATTTTGAAAACGACTAGCCATACTATAAAAAGATGGATTTTTTTCTCATAGCTGCACTCTACACTTTATTCTTTTCTTACTGCCACTTTCATTAATAATATTGCCTGATTTATTCGCAGCCAAAATAAATGTATAATACTCGTATAAATAATGGAGAGCTTTTGTTAGAACAAATTAAAATAAGTATTTTATTCATAATGGGTCCATAAACCATAATCGAAATAAAAGAAATTTATATAAAAATCGCAAAATACTTTTAAAATACATTCTTCATTATAAAGTTACAACGAATTAAACATTTTATAAGGTGACTGGTGCGGATTTGATTCTATTGGCCAGAATTATGAAAGCTGAAAATGCCGCCCACAAGCTATCCATTTTCCATTCTCATTGGTGAGAAATATGGTGGAATTCTCATGAAAAAATATTGTTACAATGCCACTGGTCTGTAACAGGCAACGTCACAAACTCATCGCAGAACTTTAAAAAATCATATCTTGAATTAGGTATATAAGGAATTTTCATATCGAGTTTTCATAAATGGTCATATCTTTGTACAAAGTTTCATAAAAATAAAATGTTTTATGGGTCCATTAGTTTTCGTTCCATACTTCAGGTCTTAAATTGGCTCTGAACACATTTCCAATATGCAACTTGTCAATTTCTCATCTTCCCGTATAGTAGTCTCGTATGATGTGTGCTTCATGGAATAGTAGGTATTTAGTAAAGTGAAAAATAAATTAAAATTCGAAGTGCGGGGCCGATAAACGCGTGGAGCCGGGTGCACTACACCACTCGCAATCACTTATAACCGGCCCTGACAGAAGTACTCCATAAGCACATATATCGTTAACAAATATATACTTGATTACACGATATGTTCGCGTTGTTTACTTCTTGTATACTTACAACAATCTTATACGTCAGCATGTACATACCAAGGATTGTACATTTGTTTCATGAAATGTCATTTTTAATTTTCTAATCTATAATTATTTATATGTGCAATGAATGCTTTGCATGAAAAGTAATTATATTTTTTGTTTTTATGTATGCGAATTTAAATTTACTAATCATTGTATTTGTAATTATATCATAAACTTAAGTGTTAGAATACAGAGTCCTAATACCGAGTTAATTCGCTGCTAGAGCGACGAATTAATATTTTTTTTTAATTATATTTTTACCTCTCGCTAAGAGAGGTATTGCATTCATGCTAAAAATCGCATATCCAGATTTTATTGAATAAGCACGTTTTAAGGTCCCTACAATCCGATTTTATCATTTTTACGATGATGTCTGTGTGTGTGTGTGGGTGTGTGGATGTGTGTGTGTATGTGTGTGTGTGTGTGGGATGTTGGAAGGACGGTTACTCAAAAACTATAAGACTTTAAATTTTTTTAACTACGTATTTCCCAATCGGACATTCATGGGAAGATCTGAAAAGGTTTTGGTAACAATTGGACAACCGGAAGTAGAAGATTCTTGAAAAAAAATCTTTTAAATAATATTTTTTGAAATTTTTTCTTGATAATATTAAAGAAAAATAAATTCTCTTTCTGATACATTTAAATATTTTACAATATATTCTATAGATTTAGAGATAGAAGAAATATAGTATGTAAAATAATCTGTTATAATAAATTTTACAGCCGAAAGAATGGCCATGGAAAATAGTTGAAAATTTAATTTGTTTGTAACTGACAGATAATGTCAGTGTCAGAAATCCGAAGACATTACTGAAGACTTTTTCTGGGAAGTACATACATTATATTATTTCTTAATGTATTAATAGAATTGGAAACATTTCGAAAAATTAGAAGAGGACAAAATTTCTTCATCAAAAATGAATTTAAAATTAAACAATCTAAATATATATGGAATAGATATATGCGTAAGTAGAATTTTTGGTGTAGAGTGTAGGTATACAAGAAATGTTAAATACAATAGGAAGCGAGCAGTCATATGATTTTGTTGGCCTTGACAAGCAGATATGGGGGCCCATGTCAGAATGATAGCTAGTAATTATGTATATAGATGTCAAATATCATAATTTCTCATTCTAAATTTAGTGATTTTCCAATTCCATGTGGAGCAGAATTAAATGTTAAATATCTAAGGCATACAAGTAAACTTTAAACTCCTGGTGATAAATTAACTACGTAAATTTAGAAAATCTTGAAATTTTTAATGAAAAATTCTAACATTTGACATCTATGTACATAATTACTAATTATCATTCTGAAACGGGCCCACACATTTGCTTGTCAAGCCCAAAAATGTAACATTACCGTTCGCGCCCTATACTTATGTAACCAAAAAAAGGAAGTGGCGAGAGGTATTGTGCTGGCCACAACAGATTTTTTAAAATACACTCCTGCCGAACATAAAACATTAAAATTAATTAGGTACTTCAACCATTCTTACAGAAAAAAATGGAAAATTGACATCTACGTCATTATGGTAACGATTGAATAATACGGATTTTCTTTTCTAAATAAATTATTTAAATTTGAAAAATTCTTGAACAGACTAAATAAGAGTTCAAACGTAGTTCATACCTGGTGTCTACTTGCATTCTGTTATACGGAGTGTATGAAAATAATGGGACAGTGGCTTTTATTCGTCTTCGTATATATCACTCGTGATCAACCTTTTATATAACCATGCGTCAATTTGTTTCACATACAAGTTCAGATACACCATACAACTCATCAACTTAAGCGCTTTTTTTACCTTCATGGTTGGGGTTGGCAAATAGTGATACGGGCAGAATTTCCCTCGCTTAGGGAAGGAAAAGGGATAACTCAATTACACAACCAAATTAATTTATGTACGCCTATTCAAAAGACACACGTTTAGTAGAGCACCAATCTGCAATAGTGAGAGATTATCTCTTGGCTGAGGGGGTGATCGCGACGAACTGATGAGTAAGAAGATTGTATGAATTAAACTGAGAACACTATCATTTAGGTGTTGAATATGGCACCTACTTCAAAAGAATAAATAGACGCAAAGATACAATGCGCCACTTGTAATCATTCGATTCCTCAAGTTTGAAGTATGCGCCACGGGCTGGCCACCTTTGGTGTATATAAAAAGATATACAATAAGTGCTTTAGATATTTTGTAAGGCATAGAGGAGGACACATTGTAGTATAAGCATTATTATTTTAAGGCAAGCGGTACTCAACCTCCGGATCATTGTTAAACTTTTTTATTCAATTTTTGCGTTTTATATGGACATTAACTACATAACTACAACTACTCGTATAAGTAACTGTTTATTTGCTACTGAATTAAAAAAAAAATCATTCTCACTAAATCACTATAGTCGTTGTAAAATAAATATAGACTGATGCTCAACTTTTTCCCTCCACCTTTCACCGCTCCCTGTCGTTTGCCAAGAAGTGTTTCCGCTTCTTCATAACGATCGGATTAACGTGTGGTCGGATTAAAGGGTCTTTTCTATATGAGTATCTTATGGTAAATATTTTCCATAGTACTATTAAACACAATTCTTTGAGGTAGGTGTTACTTTTAAGTAGAACAAATCAATCCATAAAGATGTAGGTAATAATAACATTTAATGGAGTTTTGAACATGTCGAATGTCAGAAAAGGTTAAAACGTAAATTAATGATTTATTATAAAAAGTATCACTGCGCAATATACACAAATATTATCATGAAACTGTAGAACTATTAATCAAAATATGTCGCTTAATCATTGATTTTATGTACCTATATAAGTGTAATAAGTTATTATTATTATTATGAAAGATCGTAATTTATAACTTCATCAATATAAATAAAATTTATTAAATAACAAAGAACAATTATGCTTTTTACTTCCTGAGACGTAGTGGAATCTACTTGTATATTTAATTTTAGGAATTATTCAAGTATAGACATCTAAATATTTCTCTTTTTGATATTTAAACAGGATTGTACCTAGTATCTTTATTTCTTTTTTAAATTATATTACAAAGGGCTACGTGACTCGTATTTTTTACACAAATAACGTAAGTATTTATCGACAAATAATTTTGAAATAAATTTTATTTACAAAGTAACTCTAATTCTGAACTCAGCTTATCTTCTTGCAATTATCAACACTTGTGATTAAAAATGATGTAAAAATATATACACTACTAAAAAATAAAATCACTACCAGAGAGTACAAAAGTGTTCCGAGTTTGAAAAGGTTTGGCTGTCACTGATGTTAGCAATATACACATGCCCAATTAAAAAAAAAATGATCCGGCTGTAATCTAAACGAGGTTACATACCGTACCCCATAAAGACTTAATTTATTTTTACCTCTCGCTAAGAGAGGTATTGGATTCATGCTAAAAATCGCATATCCAGATTTTATTGAGTAAGCATACTTAAGGTCCCTACAATCCGATTTAAACATTTTTACGATGATGTCTGTGTGTGTGTGTGTGTGTGTGTGTGTGTGTGTGTGTGTGTGTGTGTGTGTGTGTGTGTGTGTGTGTGTGTGTGTGTGTGGATGTATGTGAGTGTGTATGTATCTAGGATGTTGGAAGGACGATTACTCAAAAATTATAAGACTTTATATTTGTTTAACTACGTATTTCCTAATCGGACATCCATGGGAAGATCTGAAAAGGTTTTGGTAACAATTGGACAACCGGAAGTAGAAGATTCTTAAAAAAAAATCTTCTAAATATTATTTTTTGAAACTTTTTTTGGTAATATTAATAAAAATTAAATTCTCTATCTAATACATTTAAATATTTTATTATATATTCTATAGATTTAGAGATAAAAGAAATATAATATATAAAATAAGATGTTGAAATAAATTTTACAGCCAAAAGAATGCCATGGAAAGTTCAAAATTTAAATTGTTTGTAACTGACAGATAAATGTCAGTGTCAGAAATCCGGAGACCTTACTGAAGATTTTTTCTGGGAAGTAGATACATTATTTATTTCTTATTGTATTAATAGTTAAATATTTAAAATTATAGGTATATTACACAATACCCTTCAGAAATACTGTTAATACTAACAATGAATTGGAATCATGTCGAAAAATTAGAAGAGTAGGACAAAATTTCTTCATAGAATGAATTTATATATAAAAAATCTAAATGTAAAGAATAGATATAAGCGAGAATACAGCTCGAAGGAAGATGATATTTAAATGTATAAACACAAGATGAAAGTGAAGATGGTCTCCACTCTGCAATGTAATGAAAGAAAAATGTATTTGGAGAATCTCTTAATTCTTGATCTGTGACTATTATGGTATGAAGGTGACAAGTATAGGTTAAAGAACTTAAATTTGTTTCAAACATTATGGGACAATGTACACCAACACTGTAGACTAGAGTAACATTGCACTGCGAAAAAGCTATCAAATTCTTTTCAAATAAGTTGTAAATATTGACAAAATTACACATCGTTATAAGAATAATCGGAGTGCAATCTATCCATCACTTTATTAAAGGGAATTAAAGTGTTATTTAGATACATGTATGAAAAAATAAAATGTTAAAGAAGATATGTAAGAATAGATGCACAATCCAGATATATACATTTTAGACCGCCCAAAATTAATGTTTTTCTGGAAGAATATGAAGAGAAAGTAAACAAGAACGTTGTTCGAATTGAAAATTCCTGTCACCAGCCTAAAATTTATATATGGTAAACTTTGTAATTTATTGTACATAATTTATGCTAAAATATCCTACAGATTTTGTAAATATATGTGAAAATTGTATTATGCTGAAACATGGTCTTATTGAATAATAAAGAGGTTTATACGTCATAGACTTATATGAATTTATTATTTGTATTTCTAAAAATATTCTTTGCTTTATGCATACAGCCAGGTAAAATATACGGCGAGAGGTTATGTGCTGGCCACATCAGATTTTTTAATTATTTAAGTCATGAAGTGTGAAGTGTTTACAAGGAAAACCTAAATATTTTCATACAAAAGCACAGTTAAATACTCGTGTGTTTAGCTGCAAAATGATACTTCTTCCACTGGACTAGAAGAATACCGAACGAATGACATTCAAAATTATAAACAAAAACGTGACATTGTAACGAAATGGGGTCCTCAAATATTTTATTTTAATTCTTTTAACTTCATACTGAAAGCGATTTGTAGTTTTAGAAAGTCTTTATTGTTATTGGTTAAGCCGTAATATTTTTTTAAATATTCTGTGACGTGGATATACTAGTGACGCACGCGAGCCAAGGCAAGAAGAGAAATATAAAATATCGATCTCGTCTCTTTTTAGGATCTGTAACTTCGATCTTGCTCTCGTTCTTCCACATTTTTTTGTGCTTCGTCTCGTTCTCGAGCAAGGGACTCGCTGTAAAATTAGGCGCTTGTCACTAATAAAACTAATTAAACATTTTTGAAAGTAAAAGTACATTTTATCATTAAATATATGCCATAATTTAAGTATGATTTAGTAATTAAAAAATTGCTACACTGAGAACCCGGCAACCAATCAGTCTGATTAGTTCCGTGTTGGATCCCAACGACGCTTAATATAACATCCCTAACTTCACAGAGCCGGCAAGAACTCCGGATGAAGGAGGGGCTGAAATGTTACAAAAACTAGTTCTGTTGGATGCAAAACCGAGTTTTACATAAGTCCTATATTTTGCATTTCTATTTCTACACTTTGAGGACTCTATATATAGAGTCAAAAAATATAGCTGAATCATATTAGTTTCACATTCACGTGATCTATGCACGAATTGACGTTGACTTCATCCCTTATAAATCATTCTCCGAGTGTGTATTTTTCATTGAATATGCGAATTAAAGCGAGAATCTCGCGAAATATCTCGTTTCTCGCAGTTATTATCTTGATCTCGCCGCAAATTTGCAGTGAAAAATTGTTCCATTGAATATATATTTATTAGAGAAGTCAGAAAATGAAGTGATATGCACTATAACAAATAATTATTCGAGAAATGTATACTTTTTGTTTTAAAGACTTCAAATAAAAATATATATCATTCTATTACGAGAAAACATGTTAGGAATCACTGCTCTAATGCATGTTTTAGTGCGTAGCTGCCAGTTGAAGGATATAAAAAATCGGAAATTGGCTGGAGGAGACGTGAATGTGGACGCAAGCTTGTTAGCGGATGGGATGCGAGGTGGCGCTGCCGAGGCGATGAATCCACTGGATGTGTTGAATAAGTTGCAGGGAAGTGATTAATTGTACCGTAGCATGACTCAGGGTTGGGATAATTCAGCGAGGAAATTAATAGCGGAAGTTCACGAATTGCATGTAGGAGTCAAATGGGAAATACCACCTCTGTAATGCATGCACTGCACACATATATTTATAACATTTTATGTGACTATTATACTGGTTATTATTATCAAGTTATACTGCTCTATATAAAACTGTTTATGAATGGTTCGTGCACTATAGAACAGTATACTTGCAACTTGCAATATTAAATATGTCACGTTTATGATTCTTACTTTAATAAAAGACGTGAAAAGTATATTAAATACCTATTTCAGTTATTACGAAGGTGATTAATCAAATAATATCTGTCCCGTAAAACTTTATTTAGAAAATAAAATTCTGAATTGTTGATTGTGAAAATTTTAAAATTTACGGCTTTAATAAGTAAATAAACTTAATGCCTATTTTACATTTGTCAATTTTAAGAACTTGTTCAAGTTCTAGAAACTGAGCTAAAAATTGAGCAATAAATTGATCAATTTCTAGAAAACCAGACTTTTTTTCATATTGAAATATTAAAAGTCATTGACATGTAACAGTCACATAATTAAATTGACATGTGTGTTATTAAAATTACTAGAAAATATTTAAAAAAAACATATTTAAAATAGTACAAGCTTATTTCCAGCAGATGTAATTGGATTAAAATTGACGCAAAAATTGACAAATGTAAAACTGGCTTAATAAATTTCATTAACTATTTTTGACATATTACCTAGTATGACAGTTTATTCAACTTTCATTTCTTGAAATAATTACATACTACGAATAGATACCTACTTGTATACCAAGTATTGAAACTGTTTCTTCGCGCAGGCTGTAATCGTTTGTATTCAACAAATGACTTTCAAGACATGTTATACACACTATTTTTTCTACTCCTGCAAGATAAAAAAATCTGTTGTGGCCAGCACAATACCTCTCGCCACGTCCGTTTTTGGTTACATAAGTATAGGCCGCGAGCAGTCATGTGACATTGTTGGCCTAGCCAAGCAGACTGGAGGTCCGCGTCAGAATGACAATTAGTAATTATGTGCATAGATGTCAAATGTCAGAATTTTTCATTAAAATTTGAAGATTTTCTAAATTCACGTAGTTAATTTGTTACCAGGAATGTGGAATTTACTTGTCGAGGAATTGGAAAATCACTAGATTTAGAATGAAAAATTATGATATTTGACAGCTATGTACATAATTACTAGCTATCATTCTGACACGGGCCCCCATATATGCTTGCCAAGGCCAGCAAAGTCACATGACTGCTCGCGCCCTATTGTATTTAACATTTCTTGTATACCTGCACTATACACCAAAAATTCTACTTACATCTATTCTTTATATTTATATTTTTACCTCTCGCTAAGAGAGGTATTGCATTCATGCTAAAAATCGCATATCCAGATTTTATTGAATAAGCACGTTTTAAGGTCCCTACAATCCGATTTTATCATTTTTACGATGATGTCTGTGTGTGTGTGTGTGTGTGTGTGTGTGTGTGTGTGTGTGTGTGTGGATGTGTGTGTGTATGTGTGTGTGTGTGTGTGTGGGATGTTGGAAGGACGGTTACTCAAAAACTATAAGACTTTAAATTTTTTTAACTACGTATTTCCCAATCGGACATTCATGGGAAGATCTGAAAAGGTTTTGGTAACAATTGGACAACCGGAAGTAGAAGATTCTTGAAAAAACATCTTTTAAATAATATTTTTTGAAATTTTTTCTTGATAATATTAAAGAAAAATAAATTCTCTTTCTGATAAATTTAAATATTTTACAATATATTCTATAGATTTAGAGATAGAAGAAATATAGTATGTAAAATAATCTGTTATAATAAATTTTACATCCGAAAGAATGGCCATGGAAAATAGTTGAAAATTTAATTTGTTTGTAACTGACAGATAATGTCAGTGTCAGAAATCCGAAGACATTACTGAAGACTTTTTCTGGGAAGTACATACATTATATTATTTCTTAATGTATTAATAGAATTGGAAACATTTCGAAAAATTAGAAGAGGACAAAATTTCTTCATCAAAAATGAATTTAAAATTAAACAATCTAAATATATATGGAATAGATATATGCGTAAGTAGAATTTTTGGTGTAGAGTGTAGGTATACAAGAAATGTTAAATACAATAGGGAGCGAGCAGTCATATGATTTTGTTGGCCTTGACAAGCAGATATGGGGGCCCATGTCAGAATGATAGCTAGTAATTATGTATATAGATGTCAAATATCATAATTTCTCATTCTAAATTTAGTGATTTTCCAATTCCATGTGGAGCAGAATTTAATGTTAAATATCTAAGGCATACAAGTAAACTTTAAACTCCTGGTGATAAATTAACTACGTAAATTTAGAAAATCTTGAAATTTTTAATGAAAAATTCTAACATTTGACATCTATGTACATAATTACTAATTATCATTCTGAAACGGGCCCACACATTTGCTTGTCAAGCCCAAAAATGTAACATTACCGTTCGCGCCCTATACTTATGTAACCAAAAAAAGGAAGTGGCGAGAGGTATTGTGCTGGCCACAACAGATTTTTTAATTTTAAATTCATTCTATGAAGAAATTTTGTCCTCTTCTAATTTTTCGAAATATTTCCAATTCATTGTCGGGATTGACAGTAATTTTGAAGGGTTATGTAATATATCTATAATTTTAAATATTTAACTATTAATACAATAAGAAATAATATAATGCATGTACTATCCAGAAAAAATCTTCAGTAATGTCTTTGGATTTTTGACACTGAAATTTATCTGTCAGTTACAAACATTGTAATTTTTCAATTCGTTTCCATGTCATTATTTGCATGGGCTGTGAGATTTATTACAACAGATTATATCTTATATTTCTTTATCTCTAAATCTATAAAAGATATGATAATATATATGTATATCAGATAAAGAATTTACTCTTCTTAAATACCAAAGAACAAAAATTTTCAAAAAATAATATTTAGAAGAAATTTTCAAGAATCTGCTACTTCCGGTTGTCCATTTATTACCAAAATTTTTTCAGCTCTTCCCGGTAATGTCCTATTGAGAAATACGTAGATCTTAAGTATTATAGTTTTTGAAAAATCATCTTTCCAACCCCCCCCCCCCACACACACACACAGAGAGAGAGAGAGAGAGAGAGAGAGAGAGACAGAGACATCATCGTAAAAATATTAAAATCGGATTGGAGGGAACTTAAAGCATGCTTAATCATTAAAATCTGGATATGGGATTTTTAGCATAAATCCAACACCTCTTGCTAAGAGAGGTAGAAAAAGGAAGCAAAGGTTTTTTTTTTAATAATTTGACATTTATTATCAATTGTCGTATTTGTGATGTGATAACAGCAAATATTGTGTACAATAAAGTAAAATTCATTGCTAGGATACCGAAGCGTACTGCAAAGATTTGCTTTCAACATGAAAAACAAACCAGAAAATTGTATTTTTAGCGCAGGAGTAGAAAATAGCTATTTGTGTATTAAGAGCGCAAAATAGGACATTGTCGATTGAGAGGTTGTTGCCGCGCGACGCAGAAGCGCGGCATTCTCTCGAAATCGACAATGTCCATTTGCGCTCGAAACACACACAAGATTTTTTCTACAGTCGCTACCATAAAAAAAAATATTAAAATGTACACTTTGTACGTACACTACTACTCAATTAATAAGGATTAATATAAAGAAAAAACGTCTTTTATATTTAATTTTAATTTATCGTTATCTCCCATTCTTCGTGACTTATTGCTTCAATCTAATGTAAACATTTTACACTTTCGTTGTTGTAAATGAATGCCCTATTTTATTTTCACAATAGTGCGGCATTTTTTTTGGTTATGTAATATACCGACAGAGCAGTTATATGTCAGATTGATTTGTAAAGGTGGTAAATGTGTCACTACAGTACAATTAGTTCCTGACTAAACGTTTCCGTTAAGAAGTGACATTTCTCAACATTATATAGTTAGAAATTTGGACAGCGAGCGTTTTTTCTACTTTGTCGCGCTAGAGCGGCAAAGTGACATTTTGCGATGACAAAAGAGAGCGCAAATGGCTACTTTCTATGTAGACTGTAGAAAAAATACATTTTTATTGTGGCCATGTGCATGAGTGTCTAGTCGCATATCTGGGGACCCGGATTCGATCCCGGCCGACACCAAAAATTACTTCGGCTTTTAATGGCACAAAATTGACCACTGCAATGAATGCCCGTGGAGGTGACGCCTGGTAAGCGCCCACACGATACAAATATTTCATCATTACCGATATCTGTGTACAACGCAGATTGTCAAACCCAGCAATGGGTAATATGCCGGGATGATATATTTATTTTAAATTAAGTCATCTCAGGCACCAAAAGAATAATTTTAAAAAATTAGACTTTTTTAATATTTGTACATAAAAATATTAAACCTGTATTTTATATTTTCGCCGAAAATTTTCTAATATGCCAGAAAAAAATGATTAGTTTCAATAAATGAGAACCAAGAAAACGACGGTGCATGTGACGTCAACTACACCGAGAACATACGATATTTTTCTAGAGCTGAACAAGGCTTATTTCAATATAAGAAAATGCGTGCTGTGAAACATCATTATACTCGTTTCGTTTGTCAAGACAAAAGAGAGGCCAATGGATCAAAAAAACAAAAAATTCATGAAATGATGATTGTCATATAAGTGAAAAATTAATCATGTTTGACAATGAAATTATGGTGTATATAACTTCAAGGAGGGCTGGGCAACGATTGAGGCTGATCCAAAGTGTGAGCTATGGAAACAAGAACGAAGAAAAACATCAAAGTGATGGAAGATTTGATTTTGACGGCACGAGGGATGAAAGTTTTCGTGATTATAATGTAGTAGGGATGTCATCAAAAGCAATCAAATAAAATATTACTTTGCATTGAATTGTTTTCCTTCATGACTATAGGTAGATAAAGATAACATTCTAATCACCTCCATACCTATAGGATATTACTGGAAATTTAATTAAAATCAAACTCGTAATATGTATAGGTACATAATATAATGTTTGTTTTCAAGAATGTATGTTCATTCATCACATTAAATAGGTCTGCCATTTATTGTTAAAAAATCTCGAATTCAGATCTGGGCTGAAATATGGATTTTTATGATATCTCTATGAACCGTCCTCCATGAATAAGTTTTATGAAAGCCACTTCAAAGTGAATATGTCGCATTTTTCATCGCCGCTTCCAATCCAGATTTACTCATTGTATGTATATGAACTTCGTTCTACATCATTTGGCCCAGTTGTTAAATAACATATTCATAATGGGATTAGTAATAAAATGAAGATACATTACTCGTATAATAGTTAAAAATTTAAATTTTAACTGTATAATCCGAGGTACAGTAAAATTTTTGAAAGATGTGCGGTCAAGGTCGTCTACGAATTGTATGAATTCAGATTTTTGCTCCGCGCATTATGACAAATTCAGTAGTGTCGTTTGCTTAGTTTTTATGAGGGTACATAAGATACTACTGTTATTTTATTATTATAAAAATATATGTTACAATAAAAGCATTCAAAATTCAAAAATATGTGAAAAATAAGATACTGACACAATGTCAGTGTCAGTGACTGTGACACAAAATAACGTTATTCGTACGGCTATGAATTGAGGTACCTAATGTATCTGATATATAATAATAAACTTACGTTACAGCGAAAGTATTATCAACAACGAGCATCGTTTTAAAGTGGAATGTCCTAGCTTAGTCGAAACAATATGAATTTTTGAAAGACAAGCGTGTTATATCTATCCCTATCGCACATGCTTATAGCCTTTGCAAAGGAAAGAGATAAATGTATGCTCATTTGATAATTCGTTCATGATACAGAGGACCTTGATCGGACATCTTTCAAAAATTTTACTGTATGTATAATCTATAAAACAAATCAAAATGTTAACTTTATATTATTTATCAGTACTGGGTCACATCGTTTTTTATTGTTAATCATTACAGTATTTTTTTATGTAATTAATTATATACAACCAGATAATTTTCGTACGTATATTCATTTTAAATTTTTAAATTTATTTTCTTCTACTCGTATTATTGCTCTAGGTCCATTCGACGAATCTATTTTCCAAACAAGATGCCAGATATTTGTCCAGGAAAATATCGACAGATGAAATAAATTTTATAATGTTATTTACCACATAAGAAAATATTTCCCCAAGAAGTTTTTTCTTAAAATAAATATTTTCCTGTGGCATCTATGGGCTGGTAAAATATTGTCAAAAAAATTCAATTGGAATACCACTTCTGCGAAACCAGATATTACTGAAAGAAATAATTATTTCTTTATTATTTTTTACTTATTGATTACATGCTTTTTGATACAATTTTTCTGTGTGTATAATCGGTGATATTATATGTAGGTGAGACAGATTTTTTTAAGGATTTCCTGTAAGTACATACTTAGTAGATTTTACTAAAGAGAAGAAATTAAAACATTTAAATTTGCTACAAACATATGGACTAAGAACTTTTGAAAGATGACTTTCATGTTTTGCATAAAAATGTACTTTAAGTGTAACAAAGAATATTCCTATTTTTGTCGTTCTCACAGAAACAGAGAAAACAGAAGAAACTTTATGCGTCACGAAATTTTTGTGTATGTGCATCGCATCGCGAATTCCATTGTTTATTTTGGGAGCCGCATATTGTTTTATTATTCTGAATAAATGGATGACAATTTATTAGAGGTATTTGTTTCATGGTTAGTTGAATTGCAATTCAAGCACTTCACATAACATTTAACTGCTACTGCATCCTCATTTATAACTGTTAATTCAGGTGGATTTCTCTTCATATCGCATTCGCAATAGAATCGTTCCCATTACGTATATGAATAATACATACTCTTCTACTGCAATTAGGTTTCAAACTTAACGAAACTTTTCAAATAATATAGAATTTATATGAAATCCGCGATCTTTAAATAATTGGCGCCATATATGTACTATACAAGTAGGTCAAAGATGTAAGCGAAGTACTTAATATAGAAAATAAGTTTTCCTATCATAAGTTTAGATTTAGTTATAAAATAAATATTTTAGAGAACGAAATTTTACTTTCTTATAAATGTATAAGTGAAGTTGAAATTTTGGGGACATTTATTTGACATTAGTGACACGTTACCCTTACCGTAATGAATTAAGGTAAGGCTGTCGTACCACCAAATCGTACATAGCCGTTTCGTATATAATTAATTTGTATTTGTTTACTATTATAATGAAAGCAGTGACGTATATATTCCTCCACAACCAATACCACATTTAAAACGAGTAATTGATTAGATTGTCGTTTCTGAGTATAATTAACACCATCACTGCATTTAGGGGTAATCTGTCCCTTTTTATACATTTCCATGGTATGGAACAAGTTTTATAAAACATGTTTGCGTCAAAATTTAGTAAACGAGCCCTGGTGAATTTTCTAAATGACTACCGTGAAAAAAAGTCTTATAAAATGAGTCCTTTATATACTATTTTTTTGCTTCTTTTATATACTAAAATATTTAAAAAGAACTGCTACGTTAAACTGAGTTGATTTAGGAAAATTTGTATGTATATGTAATGTTGTAGTTGGTAACATTGGCAGTGGATTGACATTTATTTATTTATTTGAGTGTTTTCTGATTTATATACATTAGTAAATGTCATCTATTACCAACTTTCTAAAACAAAAAAGATGTATCGAAATGAAGCCTCTTTCGATACGCAATTGGGTTTCGTAATGACTTATGAACGCAAAATGTAAAAACTGTATTTTCAATTATTTCTACGAGAATTCACAGTAAAGGTAGCAATTTGAAGGTTATTAAAGGGAAAATACGAATTTAAAGTTCACTTTGAAGCGTTTAGTCTCTGAAGCATATATATATAAAATTATGCGATTAGAGTTTTAAGTCGTAACATGCTCTTACCATGAGTAAACTTGTTGTTTCTTATACGAGTATATTATATTGTCCATTCGTTTTTTTCGAATTATTATTAGTCTATTTTCTTATATTTATCTATGAGAAAAACTGGTTAATTTAATGGCTCAAGTACAGCGGGCGTGAATTTTATGCGTTAGATTATGTTAGAGTAAGTACTTATGCGTGTAAGAGAGAAATAATTAATTTTGACCGAAGTGGTATTACTAATAAATTTAGTAAAAATACCACTTTACTATTTATTTAGAATAGCTTGTTATATGTTGTAAGTATTTATTTTATCCCTTGTAAATAAAAACTAAAATAAAAAATCTGTTGTGGCCAACACAATACCTCTCGCCACTTCCGTTTTTGGTTACATAAGTGTAGGGCGCGAGCAATCATGTGACATTGTTGGCCTTGACAAGCATATATGGGGGTTCGTGTGAAAATGGTAATTAGTAATTTTGTACATAGATATCAAATGTCAGAATTTTTCATCAACAATTTCAAGATTTTCTAAATTCACGTAGTTAGTTTGTCATACTTGACCTAGACAAGCATATATGAAGGCCCTTGTCAAAATGACAGTTAGTAATTATTTACATAAATGTCAAATGCCATAATTTTTCACGTGGTTAATTTGTCACCAGGAATATGTCGAGGAAAATAAACCACGTGGAATTGGAATATCATGAAATTTTGGATGGAAAATTGACATTTGACACATATGTACATAATTACTAACTGTCATTCTAACTATGGTTCCCATATTTGCTTGTCAAGTCCAATAAAGTCACATGACTGCTCGCGCCCTACAAATTTCTCATGTCTTTTCTTTATGTTTAGATTATTTTTATAATTTTAAATTTATTTTTTGAGGAAGTTTTCTCCGATTTCTTCCAATTTCTTGACGGGATTTCTGATGGGTATATGTATAAAGCTATAATTTTAAATATTTACTTGTTATTATTGTTATACAAGAAATAGTAAACTTTCCAATATGACAGAAAAATTCTTCAATAATGTCAGTTAAACTTCTTCATTTAACGTAAAAGCGTAATTTGACGTTTTACTACTATGTTGCAAAAAAAAAAATATCTAAGATATATTTTCAGCCAAAATCTACATAAAACCATATGAGGAGCTTCTTTTCAAAACGCAATTTCTGGAAAAATTTCGCTATTGAGTTACAGATGGCATTGTCATCGGTTGGTATAAAGCAATGTATTTACATCAAAATATATGATCAAAACGCATTTTATTAGCTCTAAAAATGCGATTGAATTTTGCATTTGTTTTCAAAACGTAATTTCTTGAAAAAAAATTATTTTCAAAACGCAATTTCTACAAATCGGTGACGAACTATTCTTAATGTCAATGTGCTTTAGTATTATTTTGCCGTTCTTTGAATAAGTGTGTATATTTTGTTACATGGAGAACAGTGTAGGTACTGTTACTGTATCTGAAAAAAATGATGGCAGCAAGAAAAAACAAAAAACTATACATAAAAGACAGAGAGCTAAAGAACTACGGTGAGTTATTGTGTTAGTGAGGTTTGATTTTCTATTAGTAATTTTTTGATTTTATTGATTTGGTAGATATGGAAATCATTTGCATAACATTATAGAGGACTTTGAGAGGCCTTGTAATCATGATCGCAAAGCATGGAAGTGCAGTCAAGTATCTGATAATGATGTTTTAGAAGCTAGGCGAAAATTCTTTCGTGTGCCGAACAAAATTGTTCAAGATCAAAAGTTATCGCAGTTAATATTAGTGACTAATCCGAAACATACTGTTCCAAAATATAAACCAACTGCCAGATCCCAGAAACACACAAAACAAATAAAGTATAGAATAAGAAAGACTGACAAATCATTAGTGTATGTGTGCCAGAAATTTTTTTTGCGTTGTTTCAAAATAACTGCCCGTAGAATAAACACTATTGCTGTTTTTGTTCACGAAGGGAATGAGATTAAAGAAAAAAGAGGAGGAGATCATAAATCAAAAATGTATGAAAGTCAAAATACGGCAGTAAAAATTTTTATTGGGAAATTGCAAGCCAGGGAAAGCCACTATAGCAGAGCAAAGTCTAAACGGCTTTATTTACCGTCCGAATTAAGTGTTTCGAAATTGTGGAAAATGTATAACGAAGAAAATTCTCAACTAACCGTTAATTATACAAAATTTTACAAAATATTTTGCAATAGTTTTAACATAGGTTTTGGAAATCCAGCCAGCGACACGTGTAGTCTATGTTCTCGATTGACTAACAAACTAAAACGCTATAAATTGGAAAATAAATCGACTGTAGGTGTGATAACTGATTTGCGTGTGCACAAACTTAGAGCGAAACAGTTTCATATTTACATGAAACAAAATTTAGAGGATACCCTTTCGTTTTGTTTCGACATGCAACAAGTGCAGCCCTTACCTAAGCTGCCCATATCAGAGGCATATTATTTACGACAGTTGTCTTTTTATAACTTTTGCGTCACAGACTTAAATTGTAAACATCCAATTTTTTATACTTGGGCAGAAAATGAAGCCAGCAGGGGTGCGAATGAAGTATCTTCTGCAATTGGTAATTTTCTAAGTCAATTGGAAATACCAGACCACATCAAAAGCATACGATTCTTTGCCGATGGATGCGCCGGACAAAATAAGAACTGTTATCTTATACACACCATGTGCTTCTGGCTGTTTCATGATGCACCAAAAACTTTAAATAACATAACAGTTATATTCCCCGTTAAGGGACATTCATTTATGCCAGCAGATCGGGTGTTTGGACAGGTGGAAAAAAAGTATCGGAAGATGACGCAAATACTTTTAAAAGAGGATTATGAACAAGTGCTAAGTGAGGTAGGGGAGGTACGAAGAATTGGAATTAATTGGAATCTCACTGACATGAAGAAAATGAGTGATAGTAACTGTAAAAAGCTATTAGGTATCAGTACAATGAAAAGAATTTTTATTAAAAAAGAAACTGCAAAAGATAAAACTGTAGTTGTTAAAGTTAAAATGGAGGAAAACTACAGATTCGAGGATGAATCAAAAATATTTGGAAGTATCATGAAGAAAGGCGTAAAAATGAATGCAGTAAATAGAGTTACACTACCACTCATAAGTTATGTCAAGAAAGAAAAGATAAATAATATAAAAACCCTCCCAACTAACATTTTCCGTGCTTATAGTAACGAATTTTAAAATTTTAGTTTTATAGATGTTATATAAATGTAACTTTAATGTGTAAAGTATTTTAAAAGGTTATTTAATATTATTACAGGTTCCGAAGTTATATTAGTAATTTATAACGTTACATTTGGCAATTTACTCGTAACGTTTATAAACAAGTAACAGATATGTTACTGTTACCACCATTATATAACTCTAATATACCGTTGCTTAAAGTTTTATACAAAAGTTTTATAAGAGAAGCCAATGCTAAAATTAAACTTACATACTTTATTATTTTTTAACAGTTTCATATGATTCACTTATAAAAATTTAAGAACATACTGTAAAATTTTGAGATGGATTAGTGAAAGCTGTTAGTTATATAAAACTTTTGTATTTATAAATTATAAATTATTTTCCATTATTTTACTTTTAGTTATTGCTGTATTCATTATTAAATCTTTCTCTTTATTTAATGCGTTTAGGGTTCAGTGTCAGTTCAAATACAATCTGAAATAAAATGAGTGTCAATTTAAATTGGAAAAAGGTAGTGGATTTTACCGAAAAGTAGCAAAGAACACTGTCAAAATTACAACATCTAAACAAACATTTTTTTCAAATGCGGCCGCTAACATAACCTGTAATCAGAAATTGCCATATATAGATTATAGAAGCTGCTTCATTCAGTAGAGCATATGAATATAATCAAGATGCAGAATCCATTTCACCAGAAGAAACTAATAAAAATTTGTCAGTGAAAATTTCGAACATACACAATGAAACTTGTTTCACGAATTAGAAGATGATGAAGAAATATATTAGCAATAAACGATATAGAAAATATACAATATTTTTGTAGGTTAACCGGTGGATAAGTTTTATACCATTACCAATGTTAATATAACGTTACCGAAAATTTTATAAGGTTGCTATTTAGGTAATTCTTTTCACTTTTAGTGTACAACATAAGCAATGATTTTATAATAATAAAATATAGTGTTATAATGTTCTATTACATTACTTTACCCCCTACGATGGTGTTTCGTAACATAACAATAAATATTTCAGTAATATAAACGTATCATAGCTAACTTCAATTTAAGCCGCCATATTTTTCATCAGCAATCATCCGCCATCTTGGGTGTTTATTAAAAAATAAACAATATTGTTTTATATTTATGTTTGTATGCTTATTTTTACTCAAATTTTATTTTAATATTCAATAAACCTTAAAAATAAAATATAAAATTGAAAAAAAAGAACATTATTTAATTTTTATTTGTGACCTTGAAAATTAAAAATGTAAAAATAATGAAAAATTTAAAGGCGCATTAAATATTTAGAAGTTTTATGCATATATTTCACAGTAAAATTTCATTTGTTTATAATTTATCATAAAACTAACGCGTTTTGAATTATTAACATAATCATATATAGTCTATATGGTTTAGAACTTATGAGCACTTCATTTAAGAAAAATATACCATTATAAAAAATTACTTTTTATAAATAACAACTGATGAATACATTATAGTAGTGAACGAGAATACTACAGATATTTTGGTTATATTTTGAACCACAATATATATGCATGGTTTATAAGAGTAATAATAACAGCTTACTTTAAATATACGCATGAAACTATATAAATCGTATAAGTTATAATTCGGTTATATACATGTTTTATAAAGGTAATAGACACCTCCCGAGTCCCAAGTTATATAAAACTTAATTATTTATAATATTACTAAAATTTTGTCACAGTAACCATTATAAACTTCTCCATTTAAGCTCTTTAACGGTTTTATAAGAGATTGTATAAGGTTTACATAAATAAAATTAGCTCGAGAAGTTTTATAATTCTAGTAATAAGAAACTGTCGGGTACTACAATAAAACAAAAAATGTTAGTTGGGCTACTAGCGAAATATGATGAAGATTGGGAAAACGATGATAAATTAATTTTTTACAAAAATCTACTGGCCACACCAGGTATTAACAGGTAAAAAGCAAAATATTATAATGATAAAATTGGTCATTTTTCTAGAAAACAAAAACCAAAGAAATACTGAGCTAGAAGTAGAAGAAGAAGAAGATGACTGTTATTGTCAGGAAGACTGTGGTGTAAAAGTATAAGCCTTATAAAGTCGTTTTTTATTTTGTTTACTTCTAATGTTTTTATTTTATATTATTATAATATGTAATAATAATAAATTTCATTTCAAAATGCAATATCTACAACTTATTTTTTTTCAAATCGATATTTTTTTAGTTTTTCCCTTCAAATCGCAATTTCTTTTTTTTTGCAACGTAAATATCTGGTGAGCTAATAAATTTTGAACAGAGATATTTAGGTAACTGTCATTATATTACCAATACTTTAATTTCGTAGCATCACTTTTTATCTTAATTAATTAGTTTGGTCTGTGCAGAAAATGTCAATTATCTCAAAACTATCAATTTCCGAGAAATTTCGTTTTGAAAAAAAGCTCCTCATATTCGTACTATGCCAAATTCTGAATCGGTTCTTATCCACTGTCATGTGTTTAGTTAAAATAGACTAAGGCCAAGTTTTAGAATTGAGCTGCCAATACCGCCCAAATAGGTTTATGAACTACTGTTGGTTTTTGACTATGACATTTTTCTTTTACAAACATCTGATGGTTACTATAGAGTTGTTTAGGCTCTGAAATTTATTACAACAGATTATTTTATATATTAGTTTTTTATCTCAATATATAGAAGATATAATAAAATTTTAAAATGTATCGAATAGAGAATTTTACGTTCTTTAATATTAATGATAAAAAAATTCAAAAAAATCATATTTAGATTTTTTTTTTTAAGATACTACTACTTTCGGTTTTCCAATTGGTACCAAAACCTATTCAACTCTTCCCATTAATGTTAGATTGAAGAATCCGTAGTCAAAAAGGTCTTTAGCCTTATAGAATTTGAGAAATCGTGTCTCCAACAACCTCACACACACACATATCATTGTAAAAATGTTAAAATCGGATTCTATGGACCTTAAATCGTCCTTATTTAGCATGAATCCAATACCTCTCTTAGCGAGAGGTAAACATTATTGTATTATTCTTTCAATATTTCTAACTTCAATGATAGTCATCAAATTAAAAAAAAATGTTTTATTTACTCTGTGTAATTGTGATGAATATAAATTATATACAGAAATGTACAAACAAAACTATTCGTACATTTGTTACAAAATGACGTAAAGTTTATTTGAATGATACCTCTCCCACAGTGAGTACATTTGATATATTTACTTTCGCTGAGAGAGGTATTGGACACATCCATACTCACACACACACACACACACACACACACACACACACACACACACACACACACACACACAGACATCTTTGTAAAAATGTTAAAATCGGAATCTACGGACCTTAAATCGTGCTTATTCAATAAAATCTGGATATACGATTTTTAGCATGAATCCAATACCTCTCTTAACGAGAGGCAAAAAGTAAATTGGAATATCGAAACTGAAGTAACATAATATCTTCTTCCGGCAGTACAAAATAAAACATTACGTTTATAATCAGAATTATTTTAATCACATATATTTACAAATACAGAGAAATATTCCAATTATCTAAGCTAACATTATTTGAATTATAACGCAAACTGAAATTATATGCTCTTACTTCAATTTCTTTTCTAATTTGGTATACAGTTTATAATCTTCTTTTATATGGTTTATTTTCCAATATATTAACTTTTTAATATATCATTTGTTTTAGTATTAATTGTATTTTTTTGTTCCAGGTAAAGTTTACAACTTCTAATAAGTGGTGAGAAATGGTAAGCTCCAGGAAATTAATATAAACTTTCTTATACAAAAACATTTACAAAAACGGCCGCTGTGGCGGAATAACATTAAAATAATTAATATAATAATTAATTATACCAACTCAGTTTCCTATTAAATTATCATTAAAACCATTAATTAATTACAAAACTATAAAACATATTTCGTTGTAAATTATTTCTATGTCGCATTTCTTTGACACAAAACCGAAGTGAAAATAACCAGATACGCACTAATAACTTAGATCCTGTTGGCTGTACACGGAAATTATCTCCAAACATTTGCTCTTGATTAAATAATTTGCCAAATACGTTTGCTCTGCAATTAAGATACAAGTTACAGACAACGTGAGCAACTGGAAATGTGAAACTGCTTGTAGATATCTAATTTATAGGTTAATAATTTATAAGAAATATCATAAATTTAGTGGTGGATACGATATAGACCCATAAATTTTGTGAACTATAAATACCTACAATGATAAGGAAATCTTCAGAAAGTGTGTTTTGATCGTAACTTTGTTCTTCGTACACGCTACACGTCAAATTGAGATATCACGCAATGAAATGTCAAGAAAAGCAGATTATGGGCGGATTATGTAAGTAAACATCGCGTACATGCTCACTGGACGATATCACGAAAGAATCTAATAATCGACTAAATAAACATAACTTGAACAGTATGCAGGGGAAATTTATTCCCGCGAACAATTTATGTGAACTATAAACACTATTTAATATAGAATTTTGTTAAGATGGATTGAGTCATATATCTCATAGGTCATAACTCGTTTACTATAACGGATACAAGTCTTGATTAATAATAGTAACATCTGGAGCTCCCCAAGGTTCGCACTTTGGTCCCATATTATTCAATCTATTTATAAACGATGTAACTACTTGTTTTCAAAATTCAAACTTCTTACTTTATGCGGATGATTTAAAAATATTCAAAACTATAACCATTGTAAACGATTGTGATAACTTACAACGGGATTTACATAGATAAATACTATTTTTATTGGATAAATATTTATCTGTCACTTAACATTGATAAGTCTCATTTTGTTAATTTTACTAGAAATTTTGATGTTATAAATGTCCCATACAATCTTAATAAAAGTGCAATAAAAATAATGCATTGTTAAAGATTTAGGAATTATGTTTGATCCAAAATTACTACATAACTTTCATATGGATTCTATGGTTAAACTCTTACCGAATACTTGGTTTTGTATTACGTACTTGTAAAAGTTTTACTGATCCATTTTCTAATATATGTTTGTATAACGCTTGGTACATATACATACATCAGTGATTTGAAATTTGATATACATGTGCTAAATTTAATGTAGATATATCTAATTATGATGCTAGACTTCAACATTTGAACATAAATAGCCTTGTTAACTGGAGAGTTTTATCAGACATGACATTTCTTTATACAATTTTTCACAACATAAACTGCAGTCCATTTTTATAATATTTTAATATACATATTCCTCAAAAAACAACTCGATCTAGCTTACTTTTTCACCTATATAAAGCTACTACTAATAACCATAAAAATTCTCCCACTAATAGACTAATATTAATATACAATATTGAAGTCTTGCTGTGTTAATAATTGGCTAATCATGTAAGTTAGTGTTTTAACATTTATTTGTTGTACTCACAGTTTTTTTTTTCAATTTTTATTGATTATTTTTTCGTTGTGCTACTACCTATTGCATTGTAATATACTGTCAATATAAATTTCTTATTTAGTGGGAATCTAACTGGTTTGAGAAAACTGTTGGTTCTCCAAACGTACATCAATAAATAAATAAATAGATACATACAAAAGTAATACTTTTTATACGAACCCAAACCCATAATATTTCGACCGATTTATATTTTCAACAAATAAATTATAAAACCTACGCAAATGGTGAGAAATATCTACAAATTTCTTTCTACTAGTTTAAAATATAGATTTTGAACTTACAAAAACTGAATATGTTATTCAAGTATTCCGCCAATTAATATTGGATTACATCGCCTTTATACCAGCTCCAATTTATTAGACATTGTAACCCTAAACTCAGCAAATTTTTCTATGAGTATTGTCCCATGTCTTGCAAGATAGATTTTGCTGTACACACTGGATTTTTACAAAGGTATTTTTCATTGTACTAAAAGTAAAGGGTCTGGACTAGAAGATGACCTTTCAAATGTCGGTTGAACTGTTATCACCCATCATTAGGCCTACAGTTTTTTTCTTAGTTTTAGGTCTATATTTAAAGTACCCGAAAGAAATTTGTAGAAATTTATAACCATTTTTTAAATTTTATAATTTGTTGAAAATGTCAACCCGCCGAACTATTATGAGTTTGGGCTCGTACAAATATACAGGGTGTTTATTAAACATACGGCAAAAATTCAAGGGGTTATTCCCTGAACTATTCTAAGAATATTTTGTCCTTTGATGATTTTTGAAAAAAACGCTTTGTTTCGAAGATACAGGGCGAAAAAAAATGTGACAAAACCAATTTTGATATTTTTCAAATTATTAATCCAGTAACAGCAGGCAAGTTACGTGTCAAATTTGTTGAGACTGATTGACGTTTGGCGGTTTGACGTGTATTTTCTGTCTATAATACTTAAACTTTTGGGTGTAACTCCATAAGAAACGACCCTGGTGTTTTTGAAAGAGTTCGGCAATCAATGAGAAGAAGATTGGATTCTTGCATAATAGCTGGAGGTAGTCATTTTCAACAGTTATTGTAGATTGAGTATCTTTACATGTAAATTTTGGTATTAAATGTTATTGTCGAAATTTTTTTTCTCCCTGTATCTTCGAAACAAAGCGGCTTTTCAAAAATCATCAAAGGACAACATATTCTTAGAATAGTCCAGGGAATAACCCCTTGAATTTTTGCCGTATGTTTAATAAACACCCTGTATATTACCTATCTATATCGTGCAAAAAATACTTTAACGTAGGCGTGCTCGAAGCTAGATTTTGTTGATAAGTATAAACTAAATAAATAATCCTTTGTTTGAATAATTATTATATAGAATTTTAAAACATATTTTATTAGTAAATTGCTATTTGTATTAGCTTCTAAAAATAATTTCATTGTCCATAACAATTTGTCAATTTAATAATAATTAAATAAGTGATAACTGTTTTCCATATCATCCTGATTAATTTGACCTTACTCGAGTTAACAATAAGGGAAATTAAATTTTGAAGTCATGTTATACAAAGTAAAATTGCTATTTTAATTAAAAATAAATACATATATCATAACGGCATATTATCCATGGCTGGGTGATGTGCTAATCTGCTTTGTTCACAGATTTTGGTAATGACAAAAAGAAACAATAGTTATTTAAGATATGTGTTAAAAGTGATTTTTTATTTTATGAGAAGGAAGTTAGGAATACGACGCGAAGCGGAGTGGTCCAAACCTTCGAACAAAATAAAATCACTTTTAACACATATCATACACTATTTTTTTTTATTTAACTTTTAGTAAATTTGTAGAAAAAATATTTTAAAGAATAAATATAATATAGAAAATATTATACACAAGTATATTTTTTATTGGGTTACATGCATTACAATTTCAGAAAGGAAGCTTATTCTTTTTAAACCTAAATGGACGCTATGCATATAATTGATCAGAAAATCGTACCTATGTGTTGCTTCGATTTTATTTTTACAACATACAATAACAATAATTATAATCTATTTTTTGTTATTAGTCATTTTCACTACTGTATTAAATTTTCTAATCATACATTTCTTTGTTGTATGCAAAAGAACTATTTTTTAAAAACTGCAGGGATTGGTATAATCAGAAAGATGTAGGTACTCGTATTTCCACTAAATTATTGGCAGCATTGATACACATATCTGCATATGCCAGGATTAAAGATTCTATTTTAATTTAGAATAAAAACATACAGTAAAATATACCACTATTTATATTTATATCATTGTTTTCAGTCATTCTTTATTTTGTAAATATACATATAGATCAATGTTACTTTATCTTTATAACATTATATTAAAATGAAATATTTGTTTGAATAATATGTGGAGATGTTATCATGTATCCACGGCGATCGATTCTACCCATATGAGCAACTCAATTTTTTGTTATTAATTAATTAAACTTTCCATTGTAGCAAGTTGTTTGAGATGAGTCTGCAAATATTTTCAATGCCATTCTATTTTTAATTTTTTTGTCAACAATAATGCAGTAGATACGTCCTACAGCCTACAGCGCCTTAAGTAAATGGAAATATATGCTAATTTAAATTCGAATATTTAATATTTTGTACTCTATTATACCATTAACAAAATAATGCACGGTCTCATTTATTTTTAAAAGAATATTCCCATTTTAGTTGTAGCTTTATTAATCATATTTTTAAATATGTTTTCGGAGAGTTTTTGTGTTGGTTGATAAGTGTTTCACTTTTAAAAGAGGGCATTCTTTGTTCAGTTGATTAAGTCTCAGAAGACAAGATAACTTGGCGGACAAAATCAATTAATTTTCAATGGCTAAAGTTATTGAGTTATCAATAAAACTGGCAATAAATCACGTTAAGATAATGCACGTCTGCTTGAAAATAATGGCTTACAAAGCAGTAAAACTTGAACTTGCCTATAAAACAAAACACATTTTTACTTCTCTACAAATAATAAACTTTTATATGATAACGTATTGAAACACGGTTCTTCTGAAGGTAAAAGTTACGTGATATTGATACCAACATTCAATATATATATTTTTTGGGCAACTGTTACCTAAATAGTTGTTTTACGTATCCTTAAAGTATGACTTTTATTTTGACAACTATCAAAGACGGTAAATTAAAGGCGGCCGTGAAGTAAAAACGACCATAAAGTAGTCTCTCACTGAAAAAAGTGGAACTTTACGGTTGTCAGAGGATACATAAAACAATTATTTATGTAATAGCCCCCTAAAATAGTTATTTATGCAACAAGAGTGTAAACACAATCTTTATGACATGAGGTCAAGTATTTCATTCACCGAATGTCATAAAGCTTGTTTACACGAGTTACATACAATATTTTTTTATATGACTTTAAATAAAATACTTGAAACAAATTAGAAATTTAACAGACGAACATACTACAAGTTAAACACACCAAATACCGAGTTCACATTTAACAGATAATAGATCTGAAGTTGAATACTGCAGTTCTGTTAGTATTACCAACATGAATGTATAAAAAAATCTAAATTTAGGTAAGACAATTTAAATGCCAAACGTGTATTGATAGTGGTAGTTCTGTAATGTGTAAATAAAATAAAATAAGAAAATCGTTTACCTTACACATTGTCTGCAGTGTGTTAAATATCAACTTTACACATCGGAGTATAAAAAATGAATTTATTAAATTTTGAAATTGATGTCCATCTACTTGAATATATTTAGGCAACACTACTTCATTTATTGATATTTAATTATTACCCTTGTCATTCAATATCAAGTAATACGAATATTGTTAGTATACGTATATAGCATATTCATATATTATACAAGATGATTGAAAATTCTCGATTATACGAAACGTGTTGCCTGGAAACACCACGAGACCAAAGGTCGAGTGGTATTTCCAATAGGCAACTCGTTGAGTATGTCGAGAATTTTCTATTGTCGAGTTGTATACAGGTAGACTATATCATGAATAAAAATATGAATTAAAAAGTAAATAGTAAAATTAACGTGACCTGTGATCTATTTTATTTTTACAGAAACGTCAAACTGTATGGTTCATAACCTATCTTTTTAAATATAGTTGTAGTAGTATGTAATATTACATTGAAATCCTCGTATTTCAATAGATATGTTTATATTTCAAATAAACTTGCAACAGTGCAGTGTCTAGACTTGTGATACAAATAATTATTTGTTTATTTGTCAAATTTTTACTTCAATAATGCCTTGCTGTCAAATAATAGATACGTTCAATTATTTGTTTCGGTGCACTTGGAGCTGTCAGTGTGATTTTAGATGTCTACTTATAGTATACAAAGCACGATTTTGCTCGTCAAAGTCTAACTACAGATTCATTTATATACTCGATACTGTGTTCGAATGAAAAATACCATGTCCGTAAATTTAATTAAAAATGATATTTCCAGTTCTGAGTACAGAGAACAAAATAACCAAACGCACCTATAAGTGAATATACGAAGGTAGGTATATTCGAGTATACAAAGGTTCGTATATTCGTTCACCATGGTTACTTAATAATAACCGCTGTAATACGTGGTAACGTAGGAAAATCACGCATTCTTATTGGTTTACAATTTAATGAATGATATAGTCAAAAAATTTCACCTTCTACATTTAATAAAAATGTAATATTTTAATTAGTTGTCATTGAATTTTTAATAATTATATAAATTTTTATACAGGGTGTTTGGCGTAAGTTCGGCACCACGAATATTTCGTTTATTTTATTAGCTTTGCTATGTCTTATTTTGTATGGAATTTTATTAATACATATTTTGAGAATAGATGGTTGCCATTTTGAAATAGTGAAAGTAAAACTATAATAATTTGGTATCATTGTGAAGCAAATTTTATGTACATTCTGAAAAAAAAAATACCGATTTCCTATGCTAGTTTTAAAGTTGTACCCATTTCCGCTAAAACCGGAAGTGATACAAAATTTCTGCTATGTTCATCTTATGAGCCCCTTTGTCTAGTTTAACTTTGCTTATTAACATTTTTTTGTATCTTAAAATAAACGAAATATTTGTGGTGCCGGAATGTGAATAAATATGTAACGTGTTCTATTTAAAAATTAAAAGATGCTGTCAATTTCTTGTAAACTGAAAGTAGGTAACATTGAGTTATTTCCGAAATTATGTGGTAGGGTTAATATACTACGAGTAAACTTAGTTTATGTGTCATAGTTGAATTCACTAAAACTAATAATAATCGAGATATTTGCTGGTTTATTTTTAGAAACTAATACCTTGTAGACTCATTATTTAGACATGGAAAAAGTTTTGAAAACATAAATACATTTCATTTAGCAGCAACTACTGAAAAATCACGATGCTTGCTATGAAATTTTTCATTACAACGAATACATTTGAACAATTGCACTAATGAACTGTTCCGATTATAAAGTCAGCGAAGCTCGATGTACAATCCATAAATGAACAAAAAATTGGTTTGGTAATCCAACTTCGTTCCCACAGAAAATTTATCTTTCCGTGGATTTTTCGAAACAGCTACAAATTGGTTAGCTAACGATTCGTTTTAAATTCTTCTTGTCACCGTAATCAAACGAATTTGGTTTTTAAATGAGGAGTTACGTTTAAATCGCAATCTGCAATTCTGTTCGGTTGCGCTTGTGCAATCGAAATCGGACTCAGACTCGAATCTGTTAAACACAATGAGAAACAAATTCCGAAACAAAACAATAGTTATAAGTTGAAACACAAGCAAGAATTGAAGTAATCATGGAGAAAATTGGAAGTTTTTCGTTTGTTTCATGGAACAGAGCCTGTGTGTAAATCTAATTGCGAAGGTTTCTTCTTTTTGTTTGATTATTTGCTTCTCCATGAACAAATGCTTTCAGTAATGCGATACGTGCTATATTAAACCCTGAAAGTTTTTACTTGCTCTCAAATTGAATTTGTGCTCTAATGTAAATTTATTACTGTTTGTTCTCTTATAAATGGGGAAGATTTACGAGTGGATTCTTTTTTATTTTAAATTTCATTTACAGTCTTTGCATGCTTTTACTTCGTGAAATATATAGATATTACATATTTCGGGTCCTCGCTTGTCTCTTATACGTCATAATCATAGAGTTAGAGTATCTTCCATGACAGAATGAGGTCAATTATTTTTTATCAGAACATCTTAAGAAGTCACTGTTAGAGAAATGTACTGTTTATATTTAATTTTTTTTTAGTTAGAAACTAGAAACCAAATTAATTTTTATCCAAATTATTATGGCGTCTTTTTAACTATTATAACGAGAAAATATATCACTTTACAACTATGCTCTGTTCCATTTACGCATACAGCAGATGGCGTTCGCATCAGCGCCATTTTTAAGTAAACTTGTCTCTTGGCTCAAATTTCAACGAATCAGAGAAGTTAAAACTATGCCCTATTTTCTGCAATACTAAATGCGTAAGGTGAAACAAGGTATACAGAGAATTCATTTCAATATGCCATCATATGGTTCATCACTTCCATGGTTACAGACTACTGTCATAGATGTCCATTTTAAAATGCAACATTATAAATAGTATTGCAGCACAGGCGATGCCTCTAGAACACATCACAAATGGTGTCATTGCTTTCTATGTCCGACTAGAATATTGGCTCAGTATGAATGAGGGATATTTTTGAACATTTATTACATTAAAATTATGAATTTTTGTAAGCCAAATTTTGTTAAGATGTGTTACATTAAAGTTTTGATTTTTTTGGTAATCATATGTAGACTAATTTATTGGACGTTAGTATTGATAATATATACATTGCTGTAATTTTCCGAGTACTGTGAAACCATGGAAATGACTTACCATATGGTGCATGTTAAAATAGATTCCCGGTATATTTTTTGATTATTAGGAGTAGAAAGCAGTCTTTTGTGTGGAACCCAGCTATTTATTGCGGACGAGGCGCTAGCCGAGCTGTATGAAACTTAAAAAGGATGTTCTGCTCCAAATAACATATACATATTATTTTTTCTTCAATTGTTTCAAAGAAAAGTTTAGGGATTTTTAAATATTTTTTTGGAATTTTTTTAATTGTAAAGGTTTCCAATTTTAGCCAAAGTTGGCTGTGTACACTACAAAAACACAAACTATATAAATGTCAAATAACAATTTTTAATATGGTCTGTGTAAAACTAACATTTTTTTACTAATACGATAATGAACAACATTATTGTACTAGTAATATAATAAATATTATATTTATGTATAATAGCATAATATGATTATTATAATACACTTGAAGAAAAAGTATTTAGATGTATACCTACCTACCTACGTTGACATTAATGTACTATGCGAGCGCACAGTTCAAAGATCAAGTATGAAACTTGGATGAAAATTAGTCAGATCTAGTTTGAAAAAATCAGAAAATGAAACTTGGACGCGTTCGTCTTGTTTTACATCATATTTGTCTTTTGAATATAATCAAAATTCTATTTATGCAAGTCTCGTCAAAAATTTCATTCAATAGTATTAGTAATAGAAACATTTGGCGCAAAAAATACAAACTATTTTTGCAAACACTTTAAAGCTTTATTTATACAATATAACCTTATTTGACATATTGCTATTATAACAGTTGAATTGTCTGAAAAAAAATGACACATGCAGGCAATTTAAAAAAAAATTGCCTACATGTGACATTTTTTTTTTAAATTTTTACATAGTTTTATTATAAAATTTGGTAAATTACACACATTGAATAATATTAAAGACATAATTTAAGACGCATGTCTTGGCTCATTCTCATTTTCGGAACATACGGAAATTCTTCACGCTTTAATGCTAGTGTGTAAAATAGTGCTCGAAATACATGTTGCTATGGTAATGTAAACGATAAAATAATAGAAATACTTCGCATGCTGACATCAATGCTTAAACTTCAACTTTTTTGACAGTTGTAGAAAATATATAGGTATATTTTTTGTGATTTATTTTTGGAACTTATTTCGATTAACTAAACAATACTCGCCACAACCATAATGATCACTTAGTAAGGTCTAATTAATTTTTGCGCGTCAGTCAAGCCATTCACCTTCGAAAACATAATTACGCACTCTTGTTTCGTCAACAAAACAAAACGAACGATTTTTTCCATTCCAACAGACCAATCCATCAAAATGCCAACGTTTGTTTTTATTTTTAATCACAAGAGAACGTTCATTTTCCCTCTCAAGTATTAAGTACTTCAAACAATTAATACAGCACAGAGGTTTCAATTTAGTAAATTAAATGGCAAAAAGTTGTCGCGACAATTCAACGTCTTTAAGTACTCGAGCAGCAGATGTTGTTGAATGGCTTGCCGCCAGATGTCAGACCGATTGGAGCATGCGTAGTCAAGTATGACAAATATGAGTTATAAAAAAGTTATACGAAATTTCAGGTTTTTTTATTTTAAGTTTTATGAGTGTTTTGTGGGACTGTTTGTGACTGGAACCCTTTTGACGTGTAATATTTTAAGTTCTTTTTAGTTTTGTTTTATTTCAAGTACACTACAGCTTTGTTTTTGAATTGCTTTTGTTGCGAATGTGAGAAACTTTACTTATAAATACGCTGCACGTATGTAAGTTGTAGAATGTACGTACATTATATAGGGAGTTTAAAATAAAAGCGACGTCATTTCCAACATATTTAATGGTGTAAAATTTATGTTGCCAACAATTATCTTTTATTTTATAAAAATGGTACATATATCATTTTGTCTTGTATAGAGATTTCGAAAACTATGTATAATAGTTGTACAGTCGGTTTTATAAGAGGCCATTGTAGTGGTGTATTATTTATCTGGAAAAAATACATGAGTAACTAGATATAGGCAAAATCTAAATTTAGCATTTTATTTTTATTTTTAGAACTACATAATTATAAAAAATATGAAATAAAATTACATTGTGATTATACTACCTCAGGACATTTTTTTCCATGCTCTTTCGAACGCAAATGCTTAATTTGTGTCAAAGTTATAGGTTATAGGCCTATATTTCGAGCACACTTTTATAATAAAAGCGCTTTTATGAAGCACGTTTTTACCTTATATTCTTGTTCTAAACTAGTTTGTATGCTATATGCTTCGGCGGAGAATATAGAAATTGTGTCTGGTAGATGGTGTTTTATTACTATGTTTTCTGTGACTATTGCTGATCCTGTTCCGTTTTTATTTTTTGATGCGTCTGTGTAAATGTGTATAGAGTGTTTGCGCTTTTATTATAAAAGTGCGCTCGGAATATGGGCCAAAGTTTTTATATGCGTTGTGGGCATTATATTAAAAAAATAATACAATCGTTTTTTACCTTCCGTCACCTATAGGTAAGGAAGGTATTGTCTTTGGTCAAAAAATTCGGTGGTGAGTTTTCATTGAATAAGCACGTTTTAGGGTCTTTACAATACGATTTTACTATTTTTACATTGATGTCTGTATGTGTGTGTGTGTGTGTGTGTGTGTTCGTGTGTGCGTGTGTGTGTATGTGTGTGTGTGTGTGTGACCGCGGTTTCGTCAACGATATCTCCAATACTAGAATTCCCAAAATTACAATTCTTGCGTATTCCTCTTCCTTACAACCATATGCAGAGTTGATTAGATTTTGGTTATAATTGGTCAACCGGAAGTACCTTCATTTGACGATTTAAACAGTTTTTCTTGAAAAACTCAGTTAAATGTTATTATAACTTAAAGAATATATTATTGTCTATACGATTTGATTGCATTTTATATTTGATATTCAACAGATATAGAGTTAAAGAAGAATAAAAATAATAAATTTCATATAAATTTCATAATTCAGCCAGCTATGCTAACTTAACCATGGAAACTGGTAATATATTCAGGTAATTCAAATTGACAGATGTCAGTAACAATAAAATGTAAATCAATGAAAGAATAAGGGAAGTAACTCTAGTGTTAGAAGTTTCTAGATATAAGAGAGACGATTACATTGGTTTGAACATGTCATGAGAGATAAATATATTAATAGAAGGTGGAAGAAACATAGGAAGACCAAATATAAGATGAAAAGACTGTATTGCAGAAGACATGAGAGAAAAGGAACTGAATGAGGACGACACGCGAAACAAAAATGAGTGGAAAAAGAAAATAAAAACTAGCGACCCCCTAACGAATGGGAAAACTAAAGAAGAAGAAGATTTCAGTGTCAAGTGCAATTTGCTTAGTTTATGAAATAACTTTACTGGAAATATAGGATCTTTTGCAAGAAAATTTATGTATAGGGCGCGTACAGTGCCATGACTTTGCTGACTTTGGCAAGCAGATATGGGGACCCGTGTCAAAATGACAGCAATTAATTATGTCCATAACTGACAAGTGTTATAATTTTTCATTCAAAATTTCATAATTTTCTTATTTAATATGGTTTGTTTGTTATCAGGAGTATGGAATTCAGTTGCCGGGAAAGGGAATCACATAATACCAAAAATTTAGAATCTTTTGCAAGAAAATTTATGTATGGAATTTGTACATAATACACAGGATTGACGGAAGGTATTGTGCTGGCCACATCGAATTTTTTATTATTTATATACGAACTCAAACTCATATTAATTCAGTCGGTTAATATTTTCAACAAATAAATTATAAAACCTACGCAAATGGTGATAAATTTCTACAAATTTGTTTTAATTAGTTTAAAATATAGATTTTAAACTTACAAAAACTGAATATGTTATTCAAGTATTCCGCCATTTAATGTTGGATTACATCGCCTTTATTAGTTTTCGTAATACCAGCTTTAATTCTATTAGGAATTATATTCCAAGCCTTGCACATTTTCTTGTGAGTATTGTCCCATATGTCTTCCAAGGTAGGTTTTACTGTACGCAGTGGATTTTTACGAAGTTGTTTTTCATTTCTGGTCTAAGGTGACCTTTAAAATGCCGGTCGAACTATTATCACCAGTCATTTGGCCCACAGTTTTTTAAAAGTTTTAAGACTATATTTAAAGTAGCCGAAAGAATTTTGTAGAAATTTCTATCCATTTGATTTTCTAATGTAAACCAGCAAAACTATTATAAGTTTAGGCTCGTATGTTTATTTATTTCAAACTGCAATAATGCAATAACAATTATTAAATTTATAGGGTAAAAACAGTGGTTGTGGCATTGAAATAATAGTCCACTAAAATAGTTTAGTTTTTATGATTCTTTTATTATTTGCAGAATAACATTTAGTAAAATATACAAGTAACATGAAGAAGGAGGACCAGTTGATACAAGAACCAAACAAACAAATTATTAAGATTAGAACCTAGAACAATTCACTAAATACATCTACACTTTTGTCATACACAATACGCATACATTTTCATGTTCCTTATTTGAATACGTACCAACTAACTCTAATATTTTATTTTAAATATTAAAATGTATATGATAAAACCACAGTTTTAAGTTAGAATAGGAAATTATTGGTCAAGCAGGAAGAACAAATTTCTCATTTTAAACGCGTATGGCACGCTTTTTAATTTACATCCTGTATATTTGTGAAATGATTTAATTTGAACCTATGCTTAAACGAATAATGCTACTCTTCATTCCATTACGCTAAATATTGTTAATATATTTTAATAAGTTAATTTTTTGGTAGCCATTAAATTAGTAGATAAATGTGCAGCGAACAATGAAATATAATTTATGCCTAATGATTTAAGTGCCGATGACTCATCTAAAAATCAGAAGTGACCAATTTGTTTGTTGTTGGGATCAATATTTTAAATAAAACAACAATCGTGATCTACTTGCAGATTCATGAAATTTAATAATTGAATACTCCGTCAGTAAATTGGCACACTACAGTTTTGTCTTGAAGAAACAAAAAATGTATCTAATACAGCAATAATTTTGATTGGTATAGTTTAGTTAGGAATGCAAATGTTTTGCTCTACAAATAGTTTAGGCACTTAAATCAACTAAACACATAGTTTCGGGTAACAATTCCACAAAATTATTGATTGATCATTTTCTACGCTAATATGATGGTTAGTGTAAACAGTTTAAAGCAGATTTCCCAAAGGCCGATAATTATTCACTTGGCAGAGTTACATGCTTATTGGCAAATACCGAAGTGTGAAATTAGCTGTTACTCCCGCTATAATGAAATTGTTACAATAACGGGGTTACTGTACTGGTCATATCAACGCCAAAGGCACACAGATTTGCAACTGTCCGCGCCAGAGCTTCGATGAGCGGATATTTGTACGCAAATTGCACTGTTATGACGAAGAAAAAAAAAGAAAACTAGGTTATAAATGGTTATTCACAATATCAGATGTTGGCAGTTGTTACGTTGTTAGTTGTTTCAAACCTAAATTACACATTTTTTCGCATAAATTCATACTATACTTTATTTGAGTTAAGAGTGGATTTTAGTTTTATATGTGGTTTAGATAAGATAATGACGAGGGTAATATTTAGTCCTCTGCTTGGTTAAAACGGAAATTGAGTTCACAATAACGAAAAAAAGTCTAGTATCGTCTGTCTGCTTAGAAATAGCATCGCTAATATTAATCTACAATTAATTGTATTTATTTAATTTTGAATGTTGTAATATATTTGTTTAAAAATAAATCCGTGCTATATAATCCAAATTGATTTTCTATTTATCGTAGACACCGGAACATAAGACTTTAACATGTAAAATCATACTTTCGTAATTTCCTGCTGCCCTATAATTATTTTAGCTATATTAGAATAAATAAACCAAATTAATTTTGCATGCTCTATAACGGCAGAAATTAGGTATGAAAATGTCGAAAATCAACACAAAAATAGCGATAGCCATGGAATTGAAACTAAAATTAACAAATATTAGCCATTTTTCTGTCAACCTAAGTTAATTTATTTTTATTATTATTTGTAATTTCTCTTAAAGTGAGGAATTATTTATTTTAATTAATAATAGAAAGTTATTGTTCACTTGAATAGATATTACAAATAATACCTAATAAAAATATATTAACATAACTTGGCAGGTAAAACGTCGAACATTTTTTAAATTTATCTTTTACAATTTCATGATTATCACAAATTTTGGGGTGATTATCGAATTTTCATACCAAATTTCTGTCGTTACAAAGCATAATGAATTTTGCTTATTTATTTATTTATATCTCACCTGTCCAATACTTTGATATATTTTTAAGTATTGACTAAATTAAAGATCTAAAAGTTTTGGTTTCGGTGTATTATTATATATTTATACATACTTCGAACTGGAATACAATTGAATAATAATTATTCATCATATGTTATTTCGCACATAAAGCTTTGATAAGCTAAATCTCGTGTCAATTTTGTTCTCACGAATAATTGAATTTCAGTTCATTAAAACCTCAAAACAAGTATATTGTCAGATATAAAACATGCAGGATTACTTTGAATAAAAAGTAAATCCCGGCATTTGTGTATGAAACCGTTGTGCATTGTACACCGCATCATTAGAATTCTGTGTATAAATCCGCATAACCTCCGTTCTCATGAGAATTGACTCGGTCGCAATCTGCAGCGACTCAAAGCGAATTTCCATACGGCGGTGGTGTGTACTTGGCCGACCCGTATAATCGCGCCAAGCCAAGAATACATTATGGCGGAATCGGTTAGTTTGTAATTTTGCAGGAATCGATAGCGAATAAATTTTCAAGACCATGTGCTCGGCTGGAAAGCTGTCAACATATGTCTTATTTACATATTTGTTTATTTGTGGTCTGGTGTCACTCTAAAATTAACTGAGAGATGGATAATGGATATAGTCTTAAATATGGGTTTGTAATAATTATTAACGAAGTATATACTACTTTTATTAACATTAAAAATAAAATTACTTAAGCTTTCACGGCCAGCGTCTGTGATGGGTTGGTTCTTTATCGGGTTACTGGACCGTGGTCTGATAGTTGAATTAGTATAAAAGTTACCCCTATTGGCCCCTGTCAGCGATGTGTAATAAGTCGTAATGATATTTAGTTATTTTTTTCAGTTTTAAATATAATTATTTATTTGTAAATGAAAGATAATACATATAATTTTAAACATTATTGGTGCTTCATAATTTTGTTTAAATACGTTCTTCTCGTATTTCCCTCGGAAAACCTTATATTTTCTTTAATACGTTTGAATTCGCCTGTAACAAAATATTATTCTCGAGAAATACTCATATTTGCGTTGCTGCCTGTACTGGCTTTAATATTTAATGCCTAAATTTATCCAGTCACGCCTATAATTTATATGGTTAGCAGTACTTATTTTTGCCGATCATACTTCTTTTGCGAGGTACCCTTCATTTATAACAAATAAAAGCATCCTATCAAACTAGAACACGAATAAGGAACTGTCGGTACCTGGTACCGATAGTAATAAACCATTTGTTGCTTTTATCATTTTACTTATTAGATAAACATAATTCTTCTTTATTATTCAAAGTATGAAATATTCGTTCCTTATATCTAAAATACAGGTGTTCCAAATAATGTACCCTGTATGAGAATTGCAAGAACTATGAACTCTGTTAAATTAGACAATAGTTGCCATAATAGGAGTCAATTTTAACAATTTATAGACCATCAGAAAAAAACATAGCTCACTAGATATAGGTGAAAAGGGCGAAAATGTAAATTTTGTAGTTTTGTATATTTGCAAATAATGTCCAAAAATACGACACTTATTTGTGGTGTTTCGAATGGGAATGTTAATTTTTTTTCATCCTTATTATGTATCAAGTGTTAATAATCGATTTTTTTTAAATTTTATATGGCATGATATAATACGGGTTTTTATAGCTTTTTGCTTTCCAATGATGTACAAATTATACATTTTCATTTATTTAAAATTTATCTAATTTAACCGACATTTCCATGTAGGTCATTTTATTGAGGCACTTATAAGACATTTGATTTATTATAAATAAATAAAAATAAATAAATAAATAAATTAACCATCACGGAATATTACCCATTGCTGGGTTTGTACCGTGCAGATGCTTACCAGGCGTCATTCAATGCTTTCATATCAACAGCATATTGTATAACAAATTTAAATCAACGAAGCTAACAAAGATAAAATTAAATAATTAATCAATATGTGCAGATAACCACATTATTATTTTTCCTGTGATCGTGACCTGAAATTTAATGAGGTTATAATTAAACTAATTTATAATTATCATAATACAGATTGACGTCAATATGAAATGTATAAATCGTAACATCAAAAGATTATATATGTATGGAAACTTCATAATTATGTAAATTTATAATAAAATTCTAACGCGCAATGATTTTAAACCCAATTTTTTCATTACTCATTAACATTTCAATTAAGCAAATCAGATAAAAATATACAGTAATCTTAATATTTTTTTGTGCAACCGCCTGTGACACTTGAGAATTGACATGCCGGGTAATATGACAATGGCGTTTCTAAATTTTGAAACAATAACTTTCTTGGTTTGTTTTTTAAAATAAATACACTCAGGTGCAAAAAAAACGGGTCACTTTTTTTTTCATTTTTGTTAACATCATTGTTTTTGAAACATTTTAAATAATACTTTTAATTTTGTCCAATGAAACATACACTATTACAATGTACAAAAAGGTAACAGATAGTACTTATTGGTTTATATAATGAACATTAATAATTATCAAACATGAAATTGTAAGGTAACTTTAATAATGTAACTTGAAATCGAATAATGACAAGAAATATGTATCGTCTTTCGAAAAAGCTTGAAAAAGTGTCCCAAACAAGTGTAAATCAAAATCTAGAGTTATTTCATACTTAGAAGTTTTGTAAACAAAAAGTACAAAATTTACATATTTGTCTGTATACAGCGTGTCCATTTTATTTTGTCCACTATTGCTATCTCGAGAACTATAATAGCTGGTAGGTCGGTTAAATTAGCAAACAATTTCTATTTTACAAGACCAATTTAATGAGCATAAAAAAATTTTTTTTCACCAGTGGTTCACAAACTGTGGATATCAACTTTGTTATTTTAAATACAACTTTTTACCTCTCGCTAAGAGAGGTATTGGATTCATGCTAAAAATCGCATATCTAGATTTTATTGAATAAGCACGTTTTAAGGTCCCTACAATCCGATTTTAACATTTTTACGATGATGTCTGTGTGTGTGTGTGTGTGTGTGTGTGTGTGTGTGTGCGTGTGTGTGTGTGTGTGTGTGTGTGTGTGTGTGTGTGGATGTGTGTGTGGGGGATGTTGGAAGGACGGTTACTCAAAAACTATAAGACTTAAAATTTGTTTAACAACGTATTTCCCAATCGGACATTCATGGGAAGATCTGAAAAGGTTTTGGTAACAATTGGACAACCGGAAGTAGAAGATTCTTGAAAAAAAATCTTCTAAATATTATTTCTTGAAAATTTTTCTTGATAATATTAAAGAAAAATAAATTCTCTTTCTGATACATTTAAATATTTTTATACATATTTTATAGATTTAGAGATAAAAGGAATATAATATATAAAATAATGTTGTAATTAATTTTACAACCGAAAGGATGCCATGAAAAATAGTTGCAAATTTAAATTATTTGTAACTGACAGATAAATGTCAGTGTCAGAAATAATGAGTAATGAAAGAAAAATGTATTTGGAGAATCCCTTAATTCTTGATCTGTGACTATTATGGAGATGACAAGTCTAGGTTGAAGGACTTAAATTTGTTTCAAACATTATGGGACAATGTACACCAGTACTGTAGACTAGAGTAACTTTGAATTGCGAAAAAGCTATCAAATTCTTCTCAAGTAAGTTGTAAATGTTGACAAAATTACACATCGATATAAGAATAATCGGAGTGCAATCTATCCGTCACTTTATTAAAGGGAATTAAGGTTATTTAGATATAACAAGTATGAAAAAATAAAATGTAAAAGAAGATATATAAGAATAGATGCACAATCCAGATATATACATTTTAGACCGCCCAAAATTAATGTTTTTACTAGAAGAATATGAAGAGAAAGTAAACAAAGTTGTTCGAATTGAAAATTGCAGTTACCAGCCTAATATTTATATATGGTAAACTCTACTTTGTAATTTATTGTAACATAATTTATGGTAAAATATCTTCATGTTGAGACATGCTATTATTGAATAATAAAGAAGTTTATACGTCATAGATTTATATGAATATATTATTTGTATTTATAAAAATATTCTTTGCTTTATGCATACAGCCAGGTAAAATATACGGCGAGAGGTTATGTGCTGGCCACATCAGATTTTTTTATTTGCTTATTCGATAGAGAATTTTATTCTGAATTCAGTGATATAATATTTGTATACCCTTAGATAACATTTTTTATGAGAAAAATGCATATTTAGATTTATATCAGTTTTATTTTAAAAGTGCTAAAATAATAGGGTCATTTCACATTTTCTAATTTATTTTTTTCTCAAAAGAATAGGTCAAATTAAATATGTAGGTGTATGTTTTACACTTTACAAGTCTTTAGAATCAGAGATATGCTTTTTTAAAAGTTGTCTTTAATTTCAAATACTTGGACGCTGACGTCACGGCATACGTCACGGCTTGTCGGATGCAGCAGTAGCTCTCTACCGATTGTACTTGGAACTATGATTGTTTGAGTTATCACTTGTTACTTTGATTTTGTGACAGCAACATATTGTTAACGAAAAACATATTTCATATAACTTTTGGTATTTATTTTAATAAATGTGTTATTTACATACCTTTACTCTTAACTCTGCTGTCAGCTGTCACAATTTTAGGTTAGCTTGTTTACAGCAGCAAACGGATACCACGTGGACCGTTGTGTGAGAGGAATGTCTTTATGTGAGTAACAAGCCATGACGTCACGAATTTTACAGCCGCGAAAGTTTATTAGCAAATTTATGAATGAAAAGTCGCATATTTCATGTTATTTTATATTACTATATTGATTAAATGAGACGGATTTCACGATTTTATAAAAAAATAACGATTTTTACCTCTCGCTAAGAGAGGTATTGGATTCATGCTAAAAATCGCATATCCAAATTTTATTGAATAAGCACGATTTAAGGTCCATAGAATCCGATTTTAACATTTTTACAATGATGTCTGCGTGTTTGTGTGTGTGTGTGTGTGTGTGTGTGTATGTGTGTGTGTGTGTGTGTGTGGATGTGTGTGAGGTTGTTGGAGACACAATTTCTCAAATTCTATAAGACTAAAGACCGGTTTGACTACGGATTCCTCAATCTAACAGTAATGGGAAGAGTTGAATAGGTTCTGGAACAATTGAACAACCGGAAGTGGTAGTTTCTAAAAAAAAAAATTCTAAATATTATTTTTTGAAAATTTGTTACTACAAATATTAAAGATAATTAAATTCTCAATCTAACACACTTAATTTTTTTTATTATATCTCGTTTAGGTTTGGAGATATAGTATATAATAATATAGAATAATCTGTTGTAATAAATCTCGTTGCCCGAAAAACATTTGCGATATTTAAATTTTTGTAATTGACATGTAAATGCAAAATGTCAGTGTCAGATTTTTCTGGGAGGTAAGAGTACATTTAATATATATTATTATATTATTAATTATATATTTAAATTACAGATATGTTAATATTACATATATCCTTAAGAAATACAGCTAATACCGTAAATGAATTTGAAGAATTTTGAACATAATAGAATAGTAGGATAAAATTTCTTATAGAACGAAGGAAGAGAAACAATTTCAATTATTTGTGTGTACTTATAGGGCGCGAGCAGACATGTGACTTTGTTGGCCTTGGCAAGTAGATGAGGATCCGTGTTAGAATGACGGCTAGTAGTTTTTACATAGATGTCACAATTGTCATATGGCATAATTTTTCATTCAAAATTTCAAAATGTTCTGATGTTTATTTGTCATCCATTAGTATGGAATATACTTGTCGAGGAAAATAATCCACATGGATTTGGAAAATCATAATGTTTCGAATTAAAACTTATGATACTTGACACCTATGTATATTACTAGCTCTCATTCTGACACGGGCCCCCACATCTGCTTGCCAAGACCAACAAAGTCACATAACTGTTCGCGCCCTATGCTACATAAAATGAAAATGGCGAGAGGTATTGTGCTGGCCACAACAGATTTTTTTTAAATGACCCCATTGTGCCATTGACGATACAAATGAATGAAAAAAGAATTACTTTGAAACAAAAACACAACAAATAAATAAATTTACAAATACTGCTCAAATTGTCCTCCATTTACGTTAATACATAATTGTATTCTTCGAAACAAATTATTTCTTACTGATCTCAACGTCCGGCCATCAATATTATTTAAAACATTTTCAATGCTGTTTTTTAGATGCTGTAAATCCGGCGACCTGGCGGGCCAAGCAATATGGCCGTTAATACCAATCCACTGATTCGGATTTCATTTAAATATTGCGTTACTCTTTGCGCATTTTGGGCAGATGTACCGTCTTGTTGATAATATAAATCTCTTACAACATTTAATGGCACATTATCTACCATATTTGCTAACGTGTCTCTTAAAAATTGCAAATACTGATCACCTGTGAGAGTACCTTCAAACATATAAAAAAATATTTTATCTTTCAAAATAACACACAAATGTTAGCACTAAATTTTCTTTGAAATCCTCTCTCACGCACAATTATAGGGTTCTCAGTACTCCAGTAATAATTATTTCTTGCATTAAACATGCCATTATTTGAAAACTTTGATTCATCTGTTCCTGTTCAGATAATATATTTTTAAAAAACTCCCTTCCGTCATTTAACAACAAATAACAAAACTCAAGACGTCTTTCATGGTCTCCAAGATGTAAATATTGGACTTTTTTAAGTTTAAACGCTCTGTATTTATTTCTTTTTAAAATTTTATATAGTCTTCCTACACTACACTGGTACTCGATAGCAGCCATTCTAGTAGATGCCCTTGGAATTGTTTCAAAATAGGCCAAAATATCTATTTCAATATCATTATTTATTGTAGTTCTTTGTTTTTCATAAATGCAGTTGTATTGGCACGTAATCCGGCTTCTAATCTTCGAAAATATCTATGTGCTGGTACTTCTCTTTGAGGATATTTCTCCTGACACATTCTAACCGCGGTAAAGGTATTTTTTCTTGCTAAAATATAAACTTCATACTTATCAACTTTTTCATTATCAGTAAAATTATGCATTTTTCAATTTTATTGAGCTTATTCAGAATTCACACAACAAGAATAATTCAATAATAGCAACGGACATTTGTAAACAATTTAAATAGTGCTATTGTTTGGGTCACAGCACTCTAAAATCTGAATCCATATTTAACTTGTTTCATCCATGGCACACTTATTTTAGCTATAATGAAATAAATCTAATTTTTCTCATAAAAATTGTTCTCTAAGGGTATACAAATATTATATCACTAAATTCAGAATAAAATTCTCTATCGAATAAGCAAATAAAAAAAGTTGTATTTAAAATAACAAAGTTGGTATCCACAGTTTGTGAACCACTGGTGAAAAAAAATATTTTCATGCTCATTAAATTGGTCTTGTAAAATAGAAATTGTTTGCTAATTTAACCGACCTACTAGCTATTATAGTTCTCGAGATAGCAATAGTGGACAAAATAAAATGAACAGCCTTAATATCTTCAACGATGTGTTACAAAACTAATTGTTTTGTTTATCACATATCAATCACATGAAAGCAGCCTTTCTACTTCAGTTAATTAAACTATTTAAATAGAATAAAAAAATAATTACATATATTTTACGGTTGCACAAAAATAGTGTGTACATGTAGTCCGCGAAATCCTTTAGCGTCCTCGAGATTGTCCTGCCTCGGGCCTTGGCGACAATTTTTTTCTCGAATGCTAAAGAGAGATTTCGCGGCCTTGGTATACAAATAACTATTTGCGCAGTCAGAGAATGAATTTTACTCAAATATTCATTAAAAACTTTTCGTTTTTAGAACTAATCAAGGATTTTCTAGAACAAATATAATCACAGATTCCATGAAAGTAAAATTATGCAGTTAGTTACAAATTTTCGTAAAGTTTAGCACCTACATACTTCGTGCACGAAATTTATGCTTTTCATTAAACTATTTAAACTACAGTAAAATTAGCCCAATTACAGAAAGAATGAACCAAACCTTCATTATTATCTCATTTTGCGGTTGCGTGACGTACCTTAAAAAGTAGTTATAAGTTCCGAATTCGGTATAATTTACTTCTAACACAATAACTTGAATCAAAGTCAAATCTGGGCCAATTATAACTTTAATTCCCAATTGGAACATAGATTGCTCCGGCGGGTTGTAGCTACGTCATCAGCAAGCCTCTCACGCACCTATACTCACTCCGCTTTCAAAGGCAGAAAGGAAGGAGGAAGAAGACGTTATCCTCAGTCGCTCTCTCCAGGAACTAATGAATCATGACCAGGTCGATTCCTTGTATAAGTGAAGGGGACGAACAACGAAGAAAACTTTGGTTCTTTCCAAATAATTTATTACTCCAGGGGCTAGAAAAATAGGGTGAAAATTAACAAGGAAATCGAAAGGAAATATGATGAACATATTGAGTATATCCGGAACGTAGCCGGATTTATATTGTTCTGTTTAAATTATCCTTTTGACATATTTACTGCAGATTGTAAACATTGTAATAATGATTTAATGGTTTATTGAGTAACAAGTCACCCCAAGTTTCGATTGACTTGCTTTATTTGCTTGTATATACTCGTATGTTATAAATTAAACATATTTTTGAATTATAGATGTAAAATATTTATTAATAATATATCATTAATCTGGAATAAGCCTTATAAAATGAAATATAACTTGTAGAAGTAATTGGGTGTTATTTACTTTTAAAAAAAGAAAAAAATGCTAGTATTAAAAGAAACGTATATATTAATGAATTACAATGATTTTTTAAGACAATCCGTATTCCTTTTACGGAATATAAAATTATTTGACATAACATGGTCATTCTGAGTAGTGCCAACGTATAGTATGCAAATCAACTACAATTATTTCAAATAATTTTATATTATATTATATATCAGCAGATCAACAGTCACCAATTTAGTTAATTTCGTTCAGTACAATTTAGAAGCATTTCATAATAAGAAACAAGTAGATGTTCTATATACAGATTTTCGCAAAGCCTTTGATTCAGTTATTCATACAATTTTATTACATAAATTAAAAATTCTTGGCTTCTCAAATAAATTATATCTCTTGATTGAATCATATTTAAATAACAGAATACAGTATGTGCATTGTAACGGCTTCACTTCATATAGCTTTACAGCGTTTTCAAGAGTACCCCAAGAGTCAATACTTGGCCCTTTACTTTTTATATTATTTATAAACGATATAACATCTGTCCTAAAATTTTCTGAATGTCTTATGTATGCTGATGACTTTAAATTATTCAGTATTGTTTCTGACACAAATGATTGCCATATGCTTCAGGAGGACCTAAATGCTATATTTAATTGGTCGACTCAAAATCATTTAGTTTCACTAGAAAACATGTGACTATCAATTTCAATTATTTGATGAATGGTGTAAATATAAATCGTGTTACAATAATTAAAGACCTTGGAATTTATCTCGACCCAAAATTATATCTTGTAAATCATATTGAAATATTAATCAGTTCATGTTTAAGATGGTTAGAAACAATGTGATTAAGAGAGGTGGTGTGAGTCAGTTGAGATGGTTTGGGCATGTGGAGAGAATGGCGAGTGAACGGCTTGTTAAGCGTATATATCTTGGTGAAGTTGAGGGTTTTCAATTGCGTGGCCGACCAGTGTGTAAGTGGATGGATGTGATTGGTAGGGCGCTTAAAGAGAGAGCGTTTCCAAGTGTGAAGAGAAGAAGAGCATGTATGAATGCGATTATGAGTGTGGCCGAGGCGAAAGAAGTCTGCTTAGATAGGAATGTGTGGCGAAGGATGATTGTTTCCTAACTATTATTGTGATCCGGATGCGGTTTTTCGCTACCGAAAATCGGTCACTTTAATATGTTTAAGAGTAAGGATTTGTTGTATGATGTTGATGTTATTCTTATTGTTATCGGGTTTGTGCGAACCCACTACGTGGGACACGCGTGATTTTATGTATGTATGTATGTATGTATGTATGTTTAAGATTAGTAGGATTTATATTGCGATCAACTAATGATTGCAAAAATATAACATGCTACAACGTACTTTTTAAATCGCTAATTATGAGTAATTTAGATTATGGCTCTATTATTTGGTCTCCGTCCCAAGCATACTTGGTCAATGTTATTGAAAAGATACAAATTAAATTTTACAAAGTAGTACATTATAGGATTTTCGGTGAAAGACATTGTGGTTCGTCTGCTTTACTTAAATTATTCAATCTTAATACCCTTGCGAACAGACGAACAAAACATCAAATATTATTTATTTATAAAATAATTAATAATCTTATCAATGACATCGACTTAGTCAATGCTCTGAAATTTTATGTAAATAATTGTAATACTCGTTGCAATCATATTTTTGTCAAAAAAATTTCGCGCACAAATTACTATTATAATTCCCCAATTAATACTATGCGCCGTATATGTAATAATGTTAGTTCTGATATTGATTTTTCTGTTATACTTACTGTATTTAAAAATAACCTGACTATTATAATTTAAATGTTAATTTCTAATTTCATGTATCTATTATTTTTTATTTTTTGGAATATTATTCTGTAATAGGGATTCATTGAGTAATAAAGATTATTATTAATATATATATATATATATATATATATATATATATATATATATATTACGTTACATAATACTAGTATTTTCAGGTTGATGACGTGCGTCTCCTGCTTAATGATTTTTATCATACTTTCCGCTTTAGATACACAGATAATATAATAGACATATTTATGTCTTAGATATAACCTTAATGACCACCTTAAATTATTTTTCGTAATACCATACCGTTACTATGATTTAACAGAACTAAACACGTAAGTGAAAAGGCATCTATAACGGACGCCGGACGTTAAGGATTATAATGGACGCACGAATGAAAACAAAAATTAAAAGGTGTCCATAACGGCCGGGTCCGTTATTATAACGGCCGTCGGCCGTTATGGTTTATAACAGGCGCCTGCTATTAAGGATAAAATATTTAAAAAATATCACAGTATCGTGAAGAGCTTTATGGTATTACGAAAAATTTTGAACGACACACGGTCGATATGCGAATAACGGACTCTACTGATTATAAACCTCAGCTGTCGTCACGTCCGTTATTTGCTTTATATCGGCCTAATGACGTTAATAACTATTACAGTTTTATACTTCCAGTAAAATCATTTCTCAAAGATATTATGTAAATTTTATTTGACACTGACATCTGTCAATTAGTAATATTTGAATATTCTAACTGTTTCCATGATGCATCTTTTACCAGTATTAGGTTGCAAGTTATTTCTTTATAATTCTTTATCTCTAAATTCATTGAATATTAAGAAAAAAATATAATTATATCGAACAGAGAATAACATATTCTTTTATTTATAATAACATAAAAGGTCAAAAAATGATATTTAACAGCGTTTTTTCAAGAAAAACTATTGAAATCTTCAAATTAGGGTACTTCCGGTTAACTAATCATAACCAAAATCTAATCAACTCTTCATATGGACGTACGAAAGAGGAATATGAAAGAATTATAATTTTTGAAATTGTAGTATTGGAGTTATCGAAGGAGAAATTTTTGTCACACACATAAATGTACACATATACACTCATACAGACATCATCGTAAAAACAGTAAATTCGTATTGTAGGGACTCTAAAACGTGCTTATTCATTAAAAACTCATCATCGAATTTTTTGACCAAAGACAATACCTTCCTTATCTATAGGTGCGACGGAAGGTAAAAATTAATCTTTACTAGTTACGTCTTGTAAAATTGACAGCTAACTTGTTAAAATTTTACAAGTTAGTAACCACATTAGTAACGTCGTTGACATGTGAAAATTGTGTTTTTTAGTGTCATACATATTAAAAATAAGTGCCAATTGCAACTGTCAGTGGGCGACTGGCTCGCCTACTCGTCTTGCCAGTAATTTCCTTTCAGCAGTAAGAACCGTTTAACCTGGCTTGGAATGTAAAGTACTGTAGCAGTATATTTCTCGTATCTTATGCCTGTTTTACATTTGTAAAAATTTGGCCGAGTTCAATAAATTAAGAAAACAAAATTGTATAATTAATTAAACAATTTCTAGCCATTTATCAATTTTTCATTTTGAAATATAACGGCCGAATTCACCATTCCTTAATCATGTGTTGATTTACAGATTAACGCTGATCCTAAATCAATCCAATTCACCATTAAAAATCAAGCTAATCTACTAATCAAAATCAATGATCAACTGATTCGTCATATTCTATTAATCAAGGACTAATCACATCTTTGAATCCTAATTTTGACGATTATAGCTATGTTAGGATTCTGGCTGTTGTACCCATTTGTAACTTTGCGTCATCCTTCTTCTTTATCTTTATTTAGAACCGCATTGGTTTTATTATTTTTAACTATACTTTTACATGTTTCATTTTCACTATATTTAAAAACACTCCTTTATTGGAATCAGTGTAATTTCTACCTATATCATAAGAAAAATATAACATTATTATAGGAAAATTATAAAATATATTTTATAAATAAATGAAAAACTTACATATCAATACCTTTTTAACGGAAAGTACAATTACCACGAATAAAATTCCATGACAGTTACATTAACTGTCAAAAACTAAAACGAAACTATGAATCAGTTGATCATGATTCCTTGATTCAGAAATCAAGTTGATGAATTAGAACATACGTTGATCTACAGATCAGCTTGATTCCTTAATCAACTGATTATTAATCAACGGATTAATGGTGAATTCGGCCGTAAAAGTCATTTAAATGTAAGTCATATAATTAAATTGTTACATTAGTGTGTTATTAAAGTTACTAGAAAACAAAATAAAATAGTACGAAAAATTGACAAGTGTGATGCAAGTAAGCTTAATTTCTAGAACTTGGCCAAGTTCTTAAAATTGATAAATGTAAAACAGGCTTTAGGAGACTAAGCTTGATCTGTTCTTTTATTTTTATTTTATATTCGCATAAAATTTCTACAAACTATTATTTATATTTTATGGACACTAGGTTCGATGTCAGTATATGATTGCCGCAGTTGACTAATAAACAAAATCTACTGTGTTCAAGTAATTCTGAAACCCGTTATAAACTGCAAATCTTTACCTGAGACTACAGAGTGACAACCCTCAGAATTAAAATACACATAAAAATTGTCAGTGAGATAGGTGGAATTATTATTATTTATATTTTTATTTATATAAACTAAATGCCAAATTTCATTAATTTATCTTATTGAAAAGTAGAGAACTCTTACATAAAACCAAATAAATCAACAAACATCGAAAGCAAATAATTTGTCAATGTAGTCTGTAATTAACAAATCTGATTTGTTACAAATAGTTAATGCGGGCTCTAATTAATAGAAGGATATGGATAAAAAAATTACACTCTTGAACTATTCTCTGAATAATATAATATCAACCTTCGCGTGATTCGAAGTTGTATTTACGTTCATTTTCAAGACAACATTAAAATCAGAAACAATCAATCAATCATGCAACTAATAATAGTGTTCAACATTTCAACCGTCACATTTTGTTAAATCTTGTTCCACATCGCAAAAATATACTTAATGTATGTATACCTACAGTAATTTTAATTTAATAGAAATATGTCGTTCAAGATTTCAATGTGTAGATAATAAAAAAAATATTTGTATCTAATTAAATAACTTGCAATTTTAAGATACAACTTTAAATGTTTTTGTATGTAAAAAAATCTCCTTGATTATAATAAATACTTTCGATTTGCAGGCTAACATTATCCACAAATAGTATTTACTTTAACAAATTGATACTATTCCGAGTGCAGCACATCCATTTGAATTTTAAGCCATTATTAAAACAGGAATTGCAGACAGATCAATTCAATTGATGCTTTTGCGCAATTTGATTGCAATCTGTTCAATAGCATATCAAACTGATTGCTCTGGCTGAAAAAGATCAACTATAGAAAGAGGTTTTGGTAAAATTTGTACCCTTTTAATTCATTTCAAATAAAGTCATGGAAATAAAACCATCAAATAATATTGTGGATACATCCAGTAACAATTTGATTTCATTTTCTTGTGAAAAGTAAAGGATATAAATTTTACCATTGTTTAATATCACCGAATATCATGTATGTTCCTTTCACATTTAATACCTAATATAAGTTCTTCATATTATTTCCACAACTACCAGTATATAATTTGTTATAACTAAACATAGAAAAGTACAGTTTCGTTTCTAGAATACAATATCAAAATACAATAATTGTGTTCTAAACTGGATAATGTGCACCTAAATAAAATATCTACATAAATACATTCAAAAACAATCAAAAAGGATAGCATCACTTTTCCGTTCACAATCTTTTGTAAATGTATTCCAAGAGCAACGGGGCATAGATGTTTGTGACATTACTGTTGAAGGGTTATCATTGACGTTCAGTTCATATTATCAGATGTGATTCAAATTTCTACCTAAGTTAGTGTTTACAAAGGGTAAAAGATATACATCTGTATATTGACTCGATCGCCATTGATTTGGAGTTGTATTCGAGTTTCTGAATACAGAAGGGATAAATCATCGACCAATAAATACAATAGAGTCTCATTACATTAGTCTGTAATAATTAGCTAATCGTTTTTACCTCCTGTCATCAATATGAGTAAGTAACGGAGTTATTAGCGTTGTTAAAAAAATCATGAATGGTTTTTAATGAATAAGTAAGCACGTGTATAAGTGTGTGACGATTTTTTTGGTTCTGATATTACTAATATTTCGGGGTAAGTCTCGGGGTATGAAAATTAAAAAATCTGATGTGGACACCACATGACTTCCTTGTACGATTATTAAACTATACATATTTTTTTTATAAATAAATTACAAAATTAATTTTAACTTCAAAACAGTGAGATATATAGCAATATAGCGACCATAATCTAACCCGGTTCTTTTTAAAGAGAGTTTTGATTACAACAAAGAAATATTTGATTACAACAATGAATATGACTAATTTTACAATAAAAATATAATATTTGTTATTGTACGAATCATAAAATTGCACGTATTTAACGTAATTTGACATGAACATTTTTTTATGTTTTTGTCCTAATTCATAGCAAGCTTTATTACAAAAACAAAAAAGTATATAATTTTAAATTTACATATCTCGCTTATACAAAGGGTTAATTTAATAATACTTGATGTGCTAGACGCAGAAATTAATTCTCTAAAACTTTTATTTGAAGCATTTATTTCTAAAATCAAAATAAAATCATTTTATTCAAGAAAAACTGTTAACAACTTCAAGTAATGTACCACTTCCGGTTAGCCTATTTTAACCAATATCTATTATGTTATTTCGATTGACATAAAAGTCTTGTATACTAAATTTGAAAAGTTTTGGATTATATTTTAAAACAGTTCTTCATCAAAATCTATTATAGGCTTCATGTAAAGTGCCACTTCTGGAAATTGTGTAATAACCAGAAAGGGAGGTGCACAACTAGATGTTATAGGAGTCCTAAATACAAAATTTCAACTTTCGACGGCTTACCGTTTTTGAGTTATGCGAGATACGTACGTACGGACGTCACGACGAAATTAGTCAAAATGGATTCAGGGATGATCAAAATGGATATTTCCGCTGAAATCTGAAAACCGACTTTTTCGCGATTACAATACTTCCTTTACTTACGTACAAGGAAGTAAAAACTAAATAACTCATTAAAATTACAAATATATCAGAAACAAGCGAACGCAAATTGCGCACCCGCCTCTTGGTTCATGATTGGTAAATGTTATGCTCTTGACACCATAGTGTTGGTAAGAGAATTATTACTACTTCAGTACCACAGCAGTGCCCGGGAAAATCAACTTTAAAAATCTTCAGTTTCTTTGTCTCACACAGTGTACTGGGCTCAATAATATAGACGAATGTCTGCGGCCAGAGGGAAGTGTCCTCGAAGATGTCTTTTCAAAATAATGCTTTTTTATTATCTTTAAGCGAATACATTTATAAAACTCGTATCAAAAAAAAAATAATTCTGAGTTATTAAACTTTTACAACCTTCTGTTTCTCGGCCTCATCCTGTATTACTTATTCTAAAAATAACAATTTTTTGTATTCCACGTCCATACATGTACAATATACATTTATGAAGAGTTGATTAGACTTTAGTTGTAATTTCACCAGCCAGAAGCGGCACGTTGCTTGAAGTTCTAAACATTTTTTTTTTAAGAAAATGCAATTAAATATAGTTTTTTTTTTCTTTTCATGTTATAAAAAGTTTAAATTTCTGCAGTATATTTTTTAAATATGATAACTTTTGCGACAAATTAATTTATTTTAAGCCTGATAAGTAAAATTTATAATTATTTTCGAATTAAACACAATACAATTATTATTTTATGTCGTACTGGTTTCTAAAGGAACGTTTTTTGAACGATTTATAAAACAAAAAGTGAAACGTTGAAGTCATAGAACTTTAAAATTTTACCTTCATACTGCATCCTTTATTTATGCGACATTAAATTGTTCTTCGCCTGAGTAGCTTCATCCAAAATATCTAGAGGAATGTATTTTTTATCAATTATAGCGAATAAGAATGTTCATGAAACCAGAAAATATCAATTTCAATCTGTCAATTTGTCAAAATTTTGCTAGGATTTTCGAACAATTGCGACTTAGCCTACTTATACAAAATTCATACTGCTACAAATTGCTGCATATTTCTTTTAATAATTTAATAAGTAGAAACCCGTATGACATAAATTTTTTTATGCACCTCAAACGAAAAGTACCTATAAGGTACTCACAAGTAATTACAGCCTCAGCTGTTTTTCTACAGGTGTCCCAAGTTTAACCCGCCAAACTTGGACCATGAATTGAACACCTATAAATAATAAATTATAGAATTATAATTTTTAATAAACGCAAACAATTAGACGAAATTATTCAGTTATTGCTTAACAAAACGTACGTAATATGCAGAAAACTAAACAAATAGTAACTTTATTTAAATAATAACATAAAATTATCATCTCATTTTATACTTTATATAGCACAGTTCCGTTTGTCCAAGAATTTAGACATAATACAGTACCTTTTTTGTGCTTCTTCTTTAATTACACTTTCATCACGTTTCACGGATTATTTCCTCTTTGTCTCCATTTCATGCAGCATTTTACTATCATCACTCTCGGAATCAGAATCCATTTTCTGTCTTGTGAAATATATACTTCAATTAAACACTATTCACTGAAACATTGAAAACATACATGTATGTGGACCGCAGTTTCTCTGCCCTAACTACCGCAAATTGTACATCACGCGTAGACGCAAAAATTCAAGAAATTAAAAAAATCTTGATTCAAGACATGAATTAGATCGTCAAGAAATGGCCAAGACAAGAAGAATTTTTTTCTTACTTCCAAATTCAAGACTATATTACTTGTTTTGGTGAAACACGTTACTTTGTAATAAAAATTCTTAATGGGGTCATTTCACAAATTTTAAAAGCTTTGCTTAACTAAACGAAAATGTAAAAAAATACTTATCTTTTCTTTTTACTTTTTTTTGTCAATACTCCTTGATTTTTATTACATACATTATAGATAAAAACAATCTACCACTGCATTGATTGCTCAAAATATTAGAAAGAAACTAAAGTATAAACCGAAATTAAATACTAATCATTCATTTTATAAATTACATTTACGAGTATTTATTCAAATGAACTTTTTATTTTATTTATATATATATATATATAATATATATATATATATATAAATAAAATATATATATTCTATAATCGTTCCTACAGAAAGCTGAAAGTTTTAGGTCTTATTTATCAAAGTTTTACAAATCCATCAACATAATCATCATCATGAGTGATTCATGTTGTCATCTGGAATATTCATGCTCACCAATCATTCCTCAAGGGTGGTTAAAATGGTGATACGTGCAGAGCTAATAGTAATAGTGCCTTGGTCAATCCCAAGGGTTTTTATGTTACATAAAATATTTGTTTTAAGTAAACATACTTCATATTCCTTACCAAGAACTTTTTTTTTGCTTCAATATGATCCATTTTTAATGCTGACTATAACACTTGGCAGTATATTTTGTATAAAATAAAATATGTTCGTTTGCATTGGTCTGCATATGACACTTGACGCTAAGTGGTGTTCATATTATTCAAGTTGTTTTCTTAATTTAATTTTTAAATTATGATTCAAAAAGATCACGATTAAACTAATCAAGATTCATGAAATGACAATCACAGCCTGAAGGAACTCGATTAATGTAATACTAGTTTACCACCATTATAAAGCAATTGTAGCGTACTTTTCAAAAATATAAAAAAATAGAATAGTCTATTTGAAATTTTAAAATTGGTATCACATAATCCGGAAATAAATTTGAAGATAATCGTGGTGCTCTAACCATACAAACTTTACAAACCTGTGATTTGACTTTTGACAAGTACGCTCAGCGCTACAGATATACAAGGTGTATTTTATAAAACGGGTCATAGGGGTATGATACAACAGAAAAACAGTTTTTTGCTGCCAGAAGTTTCTATATTTATTTATAGAAAAAATAATTCATGCATATTATAAAGGAAAAAAAAAACGATTTTTTGATACCAAACACGTTACATTTCTGTTTCTTATAAAACCACAAAATAAAATTTAATATTTGCGAAATTAAGAAAAAATCTCATTAACCATGAAACTGACAGTAACAAAATATTGTCATTTTTTACCAACATGAAGAAAACCCAAAATAATAATAATAATTATAACAAATAAAATACAAATAAATGTTTATTAATGAATTGCATTAAGTCAACAATTGTTTTGTTACTGTTAATTGCATGGTTAATCAGATTTTTTCTTAATTTCGCAAATTTTTAAATTTATTTTCTGGCTTTATATGAAACAGAAATGTAACGTGTTTGGTATCAAAAAATTCGTAATATGCAGCAATTCTTTTTTGTATAAATTAATGTAGAAACTTTTGGCAGCTAAAAAACTGTTATAGCCCTGTGATCCGTTTTAAAAATTACATCCTGTATATAAGGTAATCTGCGATTAAAGTTAATTGTGCTACACAGAAATGAGTAATAAGGCGAGATGATAAATTTATTTGTGCTGAAAATAAGTAAATTTTAAATGTTTTTATTTTATAAGAAAAACAGTATTATGGCTAAGTTTAAAGTATCATCCTCCATATACCATCTATAGCTTCAAAAATTCCATTTGCGCATCACATTATTCGGAATACAATGTAGAAACAATATATTTTAAGCGATATATAAAAACATAAACGAGATAAAATTGCATAAAAATTAATAATTTGGAAAAGCTTTCAAACTGATTGAAATAAATAAAAGCCCGGATCAATGCTTTCTATTTTTTTTATTTAAAAAAAATACATAAAACTTTTCAAAATGTAGTTATTTAAAAACATTTCAAAAAATCTGTTGTGGCCAGCACAATACCTCTCGCCACTTCCTTTTTTTGGTTACATAAGTATAGGGCGCGAACGGTAATGTTACATTTTTGGGCTTGACAAGCAAATGTGTGGGCCCGTTTCAGAATGATAATTAGTAATTATGTACATAGATGCCAAATGTTAGAATTTTTCATTAAAAATTTCAAGATTTTCTAAATTTACGTAGTTAATTTATCACCAGGAGTTTAAAGTTTACTTGTATGCCTTAGATATTTAACATTTAATTCTGCTCCACATGGAATTGGAAAATCACTAAATTTAGAATGAGAAATTATGATATTTGACATCTATATACATAATTACTAGCTATCATTCTGACATGGGCCCCCATATCTGCTTGTCAAGGCCAACAAAATCATATGACTGCTCGCTCCCTATTGTATTTAACATTTCTTGTATACCTACACTCTACACCAAAAATTCTACTTACGCATATATCTATTCCATATATATTTAGATTGTTTAATTTTAAATTCATTTTTGATGAAGAAATTTTGTCCTCTTCTAATTTTTCGAAATGTTTCCAATTCTATTAATACATTAAGAAATAATATAATGTATGTACTTCCCAGAAAAAGTCTTCAGTAATGTCTTCGGATTTCTGACACTGACATTATCTGTCAGTTACAAACAAATTAAATTTTCAACTATTTTCCATGGCCATTCTTTCGGCTGTAAAATTTATTATAACAGATTATTTTACATACTATATTTCTTCTATCTCTAAATCTATAGAATATATTGTAAAATATTTAAATGTATCAGAAAGAGAATTTATTTTTCTTTAATATTATCAAGAAAAAATTTCAAAAAATATTATTTAAAAGATTTTATTTCAAGAATCTTCTACTTCCGGTTGTCCAATTGTTACCAAAACCTTTTCAGATCTTCCCATGAATGTCCGATTGGGAAATACGTAGTTAAAAAAATTTAGTCTTATAGTTTTTGAGTAACCGTCCTTCCAACATCCCACACACACACACACATACACACACACATCCACACACACACACACACACACACACACACACAGACATCATCGTAAAAATGATAAAATCGGATTGTAGGGACCTTAAAACGTGCTTATTCAATAAAATCTGGATATGCGATTTTTAGCATGAATGCAATACCTCTCTTAGCGAGAGGTAAAAAAGTACACAATATTCATTTAAAAAAAAATAATAATGTTATTTAACATCATATACATATCCCGGTGAAAATAATTTGTATATTTTTTTATTAATTTCTACAAATACATTATTATTAAATTTAAATTCAAACCTCTGCAACAAAGTTTGATATTACAAACAGAAATTTCTGAGAAATCGAGATAAATACATCTTTTCTCCAGACAAAGATCATTTCCTGAGCTCCTCGCATCGCATGAAAAAGCAATTTAACACTCACTTAAGCGAACAAAGGCTCGCCAATCACTTGCAATCATCGGAACCATTGTGCAATTGTACATCCCTGGTGCATCATTAATCATATCATCGCCAATTCATTTACACACCCTTGGGATTGACCAAGGCACTATTACTATTAGCTCTGCACGTATCACCACTTTAACCACCCTTGAGGAATGATTGGTGAGCATGAATATTCCAGATGACAACATGAATCACTCATGATGATGATTATGTTGATGGATTTGTAAAACTTTGATAAATAAGACCTAAAACTTTCAGCTTTCTGTAGGAACGATTATAGAATATATATATATTTTATTTACTTGTCAAAAGTCAAATCACAGGTTTGTAAAGTTTGTATGGTTAGAGCACCACGATTATCTTCAAATTTATTTCCGGATTATGTGATACCAACTTTAAAATTTCAAATAGACTATTCTATTTTTTTATATTTTTGAAAAGTACGCTACAATTGCTTTATAATGGTGGTAAACTAGTATTACATTAATCGAGTTCCTTCAGGCTGTGATTGTCATTTCATGAATCTTGATTAGTTTAATCGTGATCCTTTTGAATCATAATTTAAAAATTAAATTAAGAAAACAACTTGAATAATATGAACACCACTTAGCGTCAAGTGTCATATGCAGACCAATGCAAACGAACATATTTTATTTTATACAAAATATACTGCCAAGTGTTATAGTCAGCATTAAAAATGGATCATATTGAAGCAAAAAAAAAGTTCTTGGTAAGGAATATGAAGTATGTTTACTTAAAACAAATATTTTATGTAACATATTTTATTTGTTTTCAAAGGTATAGTGGGTCATCACATGCTTTTGTAGGAAAATCATATTTCCTTTCACGTAATAAACCCCACATTGATTAATTTCTATGCTTAAAAAGCAATTGTCGTCAGTAATTTTTAAATTCGCTCTGAAATGAATCCGTGTGATCACTCAAAAAGAACGAGGTAGAAGGGAAAGGGGTAGGTTGTCTAGTGATCACAAAATGAGAAAGTGGGGATAACGAATAGGAAACGAAAAAAATATACTACTCCTTAATCATGATCACATTGATCATTTAGATTACGAATCACAGCCCGAAGGAACACAACTGTTGTATACCGAAAGAATAAAATAGCAGACATTTGAAATACCTATCTCAAAATAAATCAAGATAGTGTAATTTTGTTTTGTTGGATTAGTTGCCCTGGTAACTCTATATTGAATAAAAACACTATCGTCTATAAACAAGACACAATGAAATCCCCCACACTTGTTTTACTTTTTTCATTCAATATATTCATATTTATACGATTTTATTAATTCATAATATTGTATTACTCATTTGCTACCATAGTGGATTATTTGACAATAAAATGGACTGTTGGATCACTTGCGACAAATCATTTTCATTCTTTTTTACAGCTCTTCGTTTTTTTACTACTTTTAGTTTTAATTGCGTTGATTAGACAAACCTCATTCTTTCTATTGGGATAACATGAACCCGAAAACCATTTATTCTAATATCAATTCACACAAAAATATCAACTTAAAAATGTTATATAATTATAAAATGTTATAAATTTTTGCATATAAAATTATCTTAACTACAGTTGAAAATAAATCATGTTACTATTTTAAAATATTAAACTATGTTAACTACAAAAACAGTGAATGTAGATTGGGGTCATAACTTTTATTTTTATGTGAAGTAAATTGCAAACGTAACATTTTTTTTCATCTTAATGTCTAGATATAAAAATAAATTAACATTTTACATCATTCATCTTCATAAAGCGTCACCGTTGCTATTCCATTCCGACCACAATATTTTTAATCTCCATCTGTTACAATTCACACCATGACAGAATAAAATGTTTACGAGCTTTTTAACACGTTAGAAACATCTCTAGTACTAATGTAGCCGACATTAGCATATTTCATAGTGTTATAGGCTTGTGTTTGCTCAAAGTGTTATCCTCAGAATCCATCAGCTTTCAGCTTGGCAGAACGAAATATTACTATAACCTCTGAATATTCTCCTTCGGCTGCGCTGCGTGACAGTGGTGGTGTTTTTTTGCTGCAGTAAAGCCGTTTGCAGTGTATCGTTAAAATAAATTGAGTGGATTAGGAGGACTCCCTATTCCCACGGTCGTTGCTTGGTTACTGAAGCTTTTTGCTATATACAACGATTCTGCGGTACGATGAAGAATTGGTGTTATTATATTTGATAAATGGTTTATTTGTATCGTTTTCCAAACCTATCAGATATGAATGTTTATGTGTGTTTGGTATCTGGTAAAAAATGCAACATGATCAAAACAAAAATAAAAATAGTAGAAATAAGCGTGCGTTCACATCGTATCTCAAACAAATATTTTCTTTATCCATATTTCTAAAATTATAACTCATATAAAAAAAATGTCTAAAAATATTTTTAAGAGAGTTTAGTCGAATGAAAAAGTTCAGTTCATCATACTTTAAAAGAAAAAATCTAATATGGTCAGCACATTGACATCTGCCATTTTTTTTTCATCAAAATTGCCTACCTAATAATTCTCGCAAACGCCTATATGAGTATTATTCATTAAAAATACTTCATAAATAAATAAAATAAATAAATATATCATCGTGGCATATTACCCATTACAGGGTGTGCCAATCCTGTTATGTATACAGATATCAGTAATGATGAAATATTTGTACTGTGCGGGCGCTTACCAGGCGTCACCACATGAGCACTCATTGCTGGGGTAGAGAGTGAATCACAGGGGTCAATTTTGTGCCATTAAAATTCGTACTCATTTTTGGCGTCGGTCGGGATCAAACCCGGGTCCACAAATTCGCGACCAGGACACTTAGCACACTGCCACGAGAGCCCATAAAATATTTCATAAACGTGGGTATTACTTTTTATTTTGGATATCAATTACATATACATTTAATCAGTATTTGAAACTTTGCAAAATAGTATATGGTTTGATAAGTAAAGTGACAGTTTTCTACACTCATGCATTACTTTTACACGTTGAATATGTTACGTTTTCGTGTACTTAATGGAAAAATATATTAAAAATTTGTCTTTGTCAAAAAATATTATTTTTTCTACGAATCTATTAAAAGTATGCTTTTTAATGTTTGTTTTTAGGGTTAAAAATATCATTTTATGACACCATCGGGCCTATTCTATAACTCAGTGAATATTTAACCAATCAAGTAATGTATACAACAAAAAATTGGATTTTTAGTTGTCAAATCAATATCTATTGAATCAAATTTTTATCCATTTGTTAAAAATTAACCACTAAGGTACAGAATAGGGTCCTCATCAGTGTTAAAACTGACAGATCATTGTTATTTTTAACACTAGTGTTAAAAGTGAAATAGTTTTGATAATGACAAATGGAACAACAAATAGACATTTTTGGTATATGTCAAAAAATTATTAAAAATACAAATTTAAATGAAAATATATAAAAACATATAGGTGTCCCATTTGAAATATGAAAGTTAATATCATTTCCGGTTAAACTGGAAGCGCTATCATCGTGCCAAATACCATGATTTGTAAGCCACTAAGGGTATATTCCAAAAATAAAATATAAAAACCGAAACCACGGTTCTGGTAACGGACTGGTTGCAGTCATGTGACTCTTTTTAATGAAACACTTCGGTTTCATTCGGTTCTCAAAATTATAACATAACCTCTAAACCTAGATCATATGATAGTAGCGGCAACTCTAACATATTTCGGACAATGAACGAAAACGTTTTATTTATGGATTTATTACTTTTAACAAGTAGTGATGAAAGCAGTGATGATGAACAAATAAAGCAAATAGTTACACAGTTATTGCCGTCTATAAAAAGCAAGTTAAAAATCATTAATTTTGCGAAATAACTATTATATTATTGAATTACTGTTTGTTTTTGTTAGGGATGAGACCTAGAATAGAAGAATATGTTGAAATAATTACAGTGACGAGGTATTTCGATTACATTTCCGGATGAATAGAAACACTTTTTATTTTTTATTAAATTTCAATGGAGGCAATTTAACATCTCCCGTTTTCTTAAGAGGTCGCCCAAAAAAAGAAGCCGAATTACAGCTTCTACTTGCAATTTGGTATTTAATACAAAAATAATATAAATTCTGTATATTGTATACAAAATAAAATTGTAAAATAAAAATATATTCTTTATATAACGAAAATCAAGTTCCTTAATAAACTAACAATTGCATTAATGTGTACAAACACAAAAAAAATTACCACGTATGACAGAAGTTTTGGGTAAATACGAAAATATAATCCAACATTTATTTATGTTTTAGAAAAGGATAGATATACGTAACCGGCGTAACCGAGCTAAAAGAATGGTTACGCTGGTTGCAACTACTTTAACCGTTACCATGTTTCATTAAGGGTCTCGTCTCCTAAGCAAAATGTTGCGTGATTAGAGGTGTCGCAGTTTTTAGTTTATGACTTACATATTAATTTTGAAAAAATGAAATTGTGCGACATGATTTCTTAAAGAATGGATCTACGCTTACCTGTTGTTAAAAATTTGAAAAAATGTTTACAATCAATATTACAAAACAATGAAAAAACACATTTTACACAATATTCAACATAATATATCTAATTAAATAGATATTTATTAGAAAATATAAGAACGTAGAAGCATAGTTTCACTTTCCTTCTATATGTTTGTTTTTGAAATTTTGTTCTATCTTTAAAACTACGTATGTAATTTACTAATTTCTAAACCAATTTTACGGAATTTTACGGAAGCAGAAATGAGTTGCCCTAGTCATGGCGCGGTGGAGTACGGGTAGAGAGGAATAGAAGAGGGGATGGTTTTCCAACCCTGGATGATGCCAGTGCGGGGTGCGGGGTATATTTTGTATTCGTAGTAAATTGTTACTATAGACTGTATATTTCTATAACCCGATGTTCGGAATTGACGCCGTGGCAAAAAAAAACTAGACTACGATTATCTGCTCCCAGAAAAAAAACAAAGGACAAAATTGAATATATTATCAAAGAAAAAGGTAGTTCGTTTTTTTTTAAATATATTTAGTTCTTTTTTTAGTTAATCGATGCTAAAAACTGATGACGAAAGGAAAAGTTATTACACAATACTGTACTGCAAAATCACTGTCAATTAGAATTTTCTTAAATGTAGTAGCATAGCTGACTGAATTATGAAATTTAAATTGTTTAACTATATATCCATTGAATATAAAATAAAAAATGCAATCAAATCGTATAGATAATATAATATTCTGTAATGTTTATAATAACATTAAATGCCAAGAGCGTTTTTTCAAGAGAAACTGTTAAAATCTTTAAATGAGGGTAGTTACGGTTGACCAATTATAACCAAAATCTAATCAGATCTTCATATGGATGTAAATAAATGGAATACGAAAGAATTATAATTTTTAGAATTGCAGTGTTGGAGTTATCGTCTATGAAATAGTCATCACACACACACACACACACACACACACATACACACACACACACACACACACACACACACACAGACACACGTCATCGTAAAAATGGTAAAATCGTATTCTAGGGAACTTTAAAACGTACTTATTCACTAAAAATTCATCATCGATTTTTTTGACCAAAGACAATACCTTCCTTACCTAAAGGTGACGAGATAAAAATCGATTACGATGAAGGTTTTTGGAAAAGAAACATGGAGCAACATTTAATAGGTCTGTATGGATTGCGTTCTTTCTTGTGCTCATTGATCCCCGTTATACGAGAGGGCTTCCATTTCGAGAAAAACACATTGAGGCATACGTTTCATATTTTTTGCGACTCGTTTATCCATTTAATTTACTTCTTTTCGCCGCCTAAGTAGATAAAGTTGTCTACTTTTTCAATTTCATCGTTTCCTATTTTTAAATGTGTCTTTTTTTTCGAGATTGCTTTATTATTTTTGTTTTAGCTGTAAAATCTCCTCGAAATATTCTCATATATTTTTTTTACCCTGTGTATATTTACTGAATATTATTTTGCCGTTTCTGGAAATTTAGAATCTTTCGCAAGAAAATTTATGTACAGAATTTATACGTAATACACGGGATTGACGGAAGGTATTGTGCTGGCCACATCAGATTTTTTTCTTTGTGTAAGGAAATTGACATTCCTTTAATTTTTTGAGAAATACTAGTATATGTATTTCTTATTTTCTCTTCTGTATTTTTTTTCTGTATATATAGAAATCTTCATTGTCAATGATTTTTTTCTTTCTGAATATGTTTCTTTTTTTTATTACCTAGTAGTATGTAAATGGTTATTGAAATAATTAAGTATATTCCTTTAATTTAATTTGAATATGATTTTTTTATATTAGTTTTCATATTTATTTTTCTATCATATACCGAAGTCTACCAACAGCACCAACCCGAATTCCGAATATGAAAGCAATCCATTTCTCTCCGTCTATTGCTATTCCCGTCTCCTGAGGAAAATGTTGCACGTTTAGAGGTGTCGTAGTTTTTATTTTATGACTTACATATTAATTTTGAAAAAGTGAAAGTGTGCAACATAATTTCTTAAAAAATGCTTACCCGTTGTTAAAAATTTGAAAAAATGTTTATAATTAATATTACAAAACTACGAAATAACACATTTTACACAATATTCAACATAATATATCTAATGAAATAGATATTTATTGGAAAATATAAGAACGCACAAGCATAGTCTTACTTTCCTTCTATACGCTCGTTTTTGAAATTTTGTTCTATCTTTAAAATTACGTATGTAATTTACAAATTTCTAAATCAATTTTACGGAATTTTACGGAAGCTGAAATGAGTTACCATAGTCCAGGCGAGGTGGAGTACGGGTAGAGAGCAATAGAAGAGGGGATGGTTTTCCAACCCTGGACGATGCCAGTGACTACAATTTGTATTTTCTTACAAAAAAATTTCAAAAAGAAGCCCAGGTATATATAGGAAATTGTAAATGAAGAAGAAGAAACAAGAAAAAGAAAAATCTAATGCAAGACGAAGATTATTTGCTCCTCCAAATAAAAGGAGAAAAACTGGACCTAAGGTTGGACCTGATAAAGAGTATGGTCTTCTTGGTGAGGCAGACCTCGATATGTCGGACGGAGAATTTATAGAAAAAAAGACAAAATTCCTACAATCGTTGGAAAAAACTGAAGGAGAAAGGGAAAAATTATTTCAAGATACTGTATTGCAAAATCAAAGCCAAGTATGGCAAACTGAGAGAGTGAAGAGATTGATTGTGTCTAATTTCGGCAAAATATGTAAAATGCGCCGCTCTACCTCTTGCAAAACGATTTTAGAATCAATATGCTGTATATGTCATTTTCTGGAAATGCAGCAACAAAATTTGGAATAGAAAATGAACCCATTGCAAGACAAAAATTTGAAGAAATGAGCAATTTGCAAGTAAAAACCCACAGGATTGTTCATTGATAAGGAATATCCTTTCTTAGGAGCAAGTCCTGATGGTTTGATTGGGGAATCGGGATTAATTGAAATTAAATATCCTTCATCAGCACAAAAAATTTCACCTATTAGGTTAGGGCGTTATTTCGAAAAAAAAAATGAATTTTTGCGTAATACGTGATGATAAATTATATTTAAAATGAAATCATTCATACTACTATCAAGTCCAGGGTCAGTTACGAATTACTGGTAAAAAATATTGCATGTTTGTAATATGGACTCCAAAAGGTATATCAATGGAAAAAATTGATTACGATGAAGACTTTTGGAAAAATAAACATGGAGCAACATTTAATAAAGTTTTATATGGATTGCGTTCTTCCTGAGCTCATTGATCCCCGGTATACAAGAGGGCTTCCATTTCGCAAAAAACAAATTGAGGCATAAGTTTGCATTTTTTGCGGCTCGTTTGCCGATTTAATGTACTTGCTGAATATTATTTTGCCATTTTGCTCTTTATATAAGGAAATTTTTATTTTTCCATCTCTAAAAACTTTTTTTCTATATCTAGAAATCTTCATTGTCAACGATTTTTTTTCTTTCTGAATATGATTTATATATTTTATATAATTACCTAGTATGTAATTGGTTATTGAAATAATTAATAATTAAGTATATTTTTCAATTTAATTTCAATAAAATGATAGTTTTTTTGTTTCTTATATATATTATTATATACCAAAGTCCACCCATCCGAATTCCAAATTCCGAATAAATAGCAATCCATTTCTCCCCATCTATTGCTATTCATTCTTCAATATCCACCCCACTACACCTCAACGTAATGTTGTATTGACCAACGCGTTTCTTCTGGATCCATCAACTCAATACAAATGTTCAACTATAAGTGGGCCGGACTAAACATCTCCGCACCGCGCCACACTTCTCATTCAGATAAACAGATTCCATGTAGAGCCACGCGGAGTCGAGACCCTTAATCCACAATTTACATCTTTTGATATTTTTGGAACACTTTCGGTTAACCATGGTTAAAATTTGTTATTTTTGGAATATACCCTAAGCCTATTTTATTTAATTATCATTTGTCAAATTGTGAATGGGGTAGTTTCGTCTTTTTTGTTTTTTTTATTGGAAGCAAGTATTTTTAAATTTAAATTTTCCGTATTTTTTTTTATTTTGCACAATTTTTGTTTTTAAATGAGAAAGAAATACTGTAAATACCGGACATATCTATTCCCGCCACTGTGACGTTACCCTTGCGGTTTCCGTTGCAACTTAGTTCCAACGTGTTGCTCGAAGATATTTTGCGACGTATGTCTTGCTGGGTAAGAGGAACTTGTTTGTTAGGTTAGATTGCTGTCAAGTTAACATGTATTTTTTCTTATTTATTTTTGTTTGAGCAAGTTTGTAACGACGTTTTGTATTACAGTTGATATATAGGAACAAGATTATGTCCACGGCGTCAGTATCACCATCAACTGTCACTTTGACATTGACATGTCACATCCCATCGCTGTAAAACGACACTAGCGACATTTGCGGCTTTAAATATATAAATGTGACGTCACAGAGAAGAGGTCGATTTGAATTATTAATATTTTAAATAACTTTTTTGAAATATTTGCATAATAAATGGTGAATTTTATTACAGTATATATCTTATTATGAGTCATATATTGTAAACAAATAAGAATTTCATTAAATTTTAACATATGGTAACTACCCCATTGTGCAGTGTCAAGCTAAAGCTGACGTGCAAATTTTGTTTTTACTGATCTAGTAAATTTAAACTGTTCCGCCACAAAAATTACTTTTTTATAAGGCTAGACAGTTTATTTGTCAGACTACTCGAGATCAAACAAACTTGAACTTGCATTTTTTTGTTATTGGTAAGTACATAAATAACTATTATTAAGGTTGTCCTAATTATCGCGGTATTCATGGGGATCCCGAGATCTGTAATAGATATGAAGTTGGTTAATTAGACAAAAGTTGTTGCATTAGGAGACCATTTCTGTGATGTATCGTTGTTAAAAAATACACCGTAAAAAGTTGCTATATGATTTGAAGACACTAAAAGTACAATACAATGGGGACTTATACAATTCAAATATTTTGGTCGCCATCTAGTGTGTAAAAAAGTATTTAATAATTAGTTATGTAGTGAGCAAGATTTAGCTCTAAGTTTGACGTTTATCACGTGATCCATATTTGGTCCCACGTGATCACAACAACCATTGTTTGACAAGAAACATGAACATGTCTGAGACTGAACACGGAAGTTGAAATAATATGATTAATATAAATTGAATATGAATTAGTAATGTATTTACAGGAACCTGTGATAAAAAGGAAGTTTAATTATGTACAAAATAACAATAAAATGACGCAAACCTAAGTTTGTAAAGTGGACAAACATAATCAAATTTATTTTGGAAAAACAAGTACAGCAACTTTAATAAAGCTGTCTACTAATAAAGAGACACAAGTTTATATTAATAAAAACACATATAAAAATTGATAATAAGCAGAACAACTCCACACAAACAGAAATAAAGATTAATAAGGAAAGTAGTACCCAAACAGTCAACAATTATTATGTAAGAAATTTATTTGGTGCTGTAGAGACATCGAGAAATGAAACTAAATTTGTCAATAATTGGAAACTAAATTATAATTTATTAATAATAATAATAATAATAATAATAATAATAATAATAATAATTTATTACCCAACAGAAAATATCCAGTTACAAGGTAAATAACAAATAAATATATAACAGTAACAAGTGATTCACAATAAAGATTAACAATCAATTTCAAAATAAGAAATTCCAGTTGAACGTAATGAATACAGTGTACAACAAAATATATCACATGAGGTACATATTTGGTTGTAGTTATCACAACAAGTGAAAATGGGCGACCTGGGCATTAAATTAGTTTTGGCAATATTAAGCAATGATGCTGTAAAATTTATATATTTCACCGGCTTATCAGTAGAACATTTTAATGTTCTATATCATTTGTTAAATCCCAGTTATGCCAAAGTTGAAATACAGATATTTCCAAAAAAAACGCCAAAGAAAACTAAATTTAATAATTTAACATCCAGAGACAAATTATGTATGACTTTAATAAGATTAAGACGTGGATATACACTAAAAGAAATTTCATTATTTTTTCCGTCTCTCTCAACAGTGGAACTTGTAGTGTTTACATGGATTCAGTTCGTGTTTTTTCAAATTGAAACGATGAAATCGAATTTGTTTTCCCTCCGTGAGAATCAGAAAGATTCGATTCCGCAATGTTTCATTAATAACAATCACTACACATAATAACTTAACCAAACTTTGCTGACTAAATAACAAATTATGGAATCAACGGGGAGGTGCTGAAGAGGGAAAGCATTTGATCGACTCGGCCATGGTATATCACCTCGCTCTTTCTAAAAATTTCTTGTCCCTTTCTAAATTATGTGGAGGGAGGTCTGCTGCCAATCCGCCGCCGATGACGTCAAAATCATAACTCCCCATTAAAATTAAAATAAAATTGTCACGGAATGATATATTACACTATACTCCACACAAGACACTTCATTGTACTATTCGTGTTTGTGTATGTAGTGATAATTTTGCAATAAAAATAACCTGTTGTACTTATGACTGTTCGTGTATTGTGTATTACATGCACATTTATGTATCAACTTGTTTTAATACCGTAATAATTGCTGTCTAACTGACCCAAATAACACAATTAGTGTATTAATTGTTTGAAAACAACTGCAAGCTTCAGTTTTAATCCCCTACAATTGTTATTGTTATTTTTATAATAATTATAAACAATAAAAAGTAAATATATACAGTAAAATTTTTGAAAGATGTCCGATCAAGGTTGTCTACGAATTGTATGAATTCAGATTTTTGTTCCGCCCATCATGACAAATTCAGTAGTGTCGTTTGCTTAGTTTTTATGAGGGTACGTAAGATACTACTGTTATTTTATTATTATAAAAATATATATTACAGGAAAAACATTAAAAATTCAAAAATAAGTCAACTAGTAAGTTTATAAGCAAATGTAAAACCAGATATGTTAAAAATAAGATACTGACACAATGTCAGTGTCAGTGACTCTGACAGAATATAACGTTCTACGTACGGCTATGAATCCAGGTAATGTATCTGTATTAATAAATAAACTTACGTTACAGCGAAAGTATTATCAACAACGAGGATCGTTTATAAATGGAATGTCCTAACTTAGTCGAAAAAATATGATTTTTTTAAAGACAAGCGTGTTATATCCATCCTTATCACACACTCTTACAGCCTTTGCAAAAGAAAGAGATAAATGTATGCCTATTTGTTAATTCGTTCGTGATACAGGTGCCCTTGATCGGACATCTTTCAAAAATTTTACTGTAAATACAAGTGAAATTGTTTTAATATTAATTATAACACGTTTCGTTGTTTACATATGTACAATAATAAACCATTTTCACATCACCGATTAACGATTTAATCTCGATTGCACATAAAACGTGTTAAGTGTGTATGTATATACTTTTAAATTTAATAATTGATTAATAATAAAAACTGAGATAGTTCAATATTTAATCAAATCAGTATTAAATATATTTTATCTATACCTACCTGAAGTTATTTTCTTTTTACGTCTCGCCATTGTAGGTAGGAGCGAGATATAAATTATGGTAAAGCAATTACATTTTTTAGTGAATAAACACGTTATAAAATCATCATTTTAATATTTTTACTCATAGTTTACTTGCAGCAGTATTTTTTCTTAAAAATACATCTAAATTTATATATTTTTTATATTGTTACCTGTAATAAATATTAAAGAATATTAAATTCTCAATTTCCTATCTATTATATTTAAATTCTTTATTTTGTCTTCTATGCATTTATAAACATGTTCATACAAAATAATCTACTCGTATTGTAATAAAAAATCTCACAGCCCAAATTACTCGACGGAAACAACTTGAGAAATTCAAATGTTTGTAATTGACAAATAAATAACAGTGTAATTTATATATCAAGTTCGTAATATAATTTTTCTGGAATTAAAAAAAAAAATAGTAGAATTAGACATTATATTTTAATGGAATTATGAACAAATCTCTTTACAAGAAATGTTACAATACTTATATTAAAATGGAATTGGCTAGTTATTGTACCACAGCAAATTTATTTTCTCAGTGGTTCAATGATTACAAAACAACGACTCTCACAATTAGGTATAAGTACGTTAGGGGTCTCGAATCCATCTAAGGCGTGGATGTTTGTATTTGTCATTGACATCGCACTCTGTTACTAAAATTTAATCCAAAACTCCAACAAGGTTGAAAAAATTGGGCAGTCATTCGAAAGTGTATAAATAGAGCCTCAAACCTAAAAAAGTACAAACCAAAATCCAATATTTATTCATTCTTAGAAGTTATTTGAAAAAATAAAAAACTACAAATTGACATTTTCATCTTATCTGGTGACTTATATGCATATTTTTCTGATAAACAATATCTATATAGTATACGATAAAATAGCCTTCTAATGAGGCAGCAATTATCTCCATGTTATATTGGACATACTGTTTATAAGTACAACGTACAATATCTAATGTAATTTTGCATTTAAAAATGTTATTGTAGTTTATGTGCTGCACAAAGTTACAATTTACAATATTACAAATAATAAATATAATCTAATATACAAGGAGTTAAAAAGAGAGTAAAAAAATTGAGGGTAAATACACTTAGATATGCCGATTCCTAATCAAAAAGGATTTTTGCGAAATGCGAAAAATTATTTATTTTTCATTTAATTCTTTTTTAGTGCGCCGCTGCCAACATGAAATTTTTATTAAAAATAATGAATTATTTTATCACTTAACAAACATAGAATAGGAAGTAAATTAATTCGTAATTATTTCCTATTTAAATAAACATTTCATGTTGGTAGGTGGCGCAGAATAAAGAATTAAATGAAAAATAATTTTCCGAATTTTGGAAAAAAAAATTGATTGAGAATCAGCACATCTATATGTATATACCATCAGTTTTTTTACCCTTTTTTAACACCCTGTATGAAAGTATGAAAAGTGGACATATTTACACCGTTTTAGATATCGACGACAATTTTTGTATAGATGTTCTTTCAGCTTCCGGACGTGTCGTAGTAGAGTTCAAAATTTTGCATAGTTTTTTTTTTAATAATTAATTTTCAAAATATACATAGGACAGGCATTAACATTAGTTTCGATCACTTGGATTTGGGAGTATTCGCAAGCAAACGTTGATCATCGAGTGCGTTGGTCAACATAACCTCTTTCTATTTGTTTTGTTGTATGACGGTTACTCATTTCTATGTTATTAATGGCCGTTTGCACCACTTCGGGTTAACGCTAACCTTTGGTTAAAGTACTGGTTATCTCTCAAAGTGCGTTGCACCGATCAGTAAGTAGTAGTTAATTCGGCAAACTACTGGTTTATTTTAACTACCAGAATATGTTCGGTTTAAACGATAACTTGAAGATAACCTTTAATTTTCAAAATTATTTGACACTTGTGACAGCTCCACGGACATTTATAATTTGTAATTTAAAATGAGTAATAAATTTAACAATGGTTTTGACGATGATGATGAATTACTGGAACTGGATATGTTATACCGAATACCAAGAAAACGAGTATATGAAAGAGCTAACCCTTTTTATGAATTGGACGATCATGAATTTTTTACAAGATTTCGCTTATCAAACCATACAGTAATGAATATCGAGGGGCAGGATTTCAAGCACGAAGAAATGTAATTAATAATTTCTTTGCATATTTAGTATAATTTTAGAATATTATGATTATTTTCTTAATTACAAAACTACAAATTTAATATTTTCAAAAACTTAAAAACAACGTTTTATTCTAAGCCTAACTGTCGTTTACGCATCTTAATATCTAATAATAATAATTGTCTTTTTAATTCATATTCTTCCTCTTCTCGCTTAATTTTGGCTCCATAGTCGTTTTCATCTCTTCTTCTTTTTAATCTTCATTTGGTGATTTGTAAAAATCTAATATACGTATTTTCCCTATTTACTACTAGATTTTTATTTGAAGATCCAGAATTTGTAATATGATCTCTATCAAAAGTATTCTTCAACCCAAAAACAGTTTTTTTCATTTACTAATGATAACGTCAAATCAAAGGCAGGATCTTTCGTTGCAGTATCGGGAGGGGGGGGGGGCAGATCCTGTTTTTCGAATGAAAAGTTTCTGAGCTGTAGCTCTTTTTTCAAATTATTAAAATATTAGTTGTTCTGTAGAGCGATATACATCTAATGACAATTCATTATTTTAAGAATCAAATCAAATAAATGCCAATTTATTAATAACCTGCTACAGATACAGCATTTAAATCTTTTTCTACATTTTGCCAAGCTGTTTCCTATCTTTCCATGTGGCATGATTGGTTTTTTTATTGCAAATAATTGCTTAGTAAACCATTTTTTCGTCATTTGAGTAGTTTGGCTGTCGTGACCTTTTATATGCCATCTAAATACTTAAATAAATTGATTACTTCAAAATGTATGTTATCTTTCAACTTGTTCTTGACTTACTATGCACATTGTATTTATTAGCTTTACAAAACGCTTTACACTTTCGCAAAAAATAGCAAATATGAATAAATGATAGCAAAATGTCAATAAGGAACAAAAAAATATATGAAATGACAAATTTTAAAATATAAATTTAAAAATGTCACACAAATGTCATAATATTGCCGGGTGTTTTTTAGTCATAAAACGAATAGTCCGAAAATCTGAAAGTTATCTTAACTATGACCTAATTTAATGCTGTGCAATGCATTTATTATTTAACTAGTAGTTAAACTAATCTCCAGGTTAACTAACTAATACATTTAACCAGAACCTGTGCAAATGGCCATTAGTGTTCGTCAACCATAAATAGAAAATTATTCGACAACGTAATAATAGTGCATTCGGCAACAACATAATAGTGAACCTTGCAAATGTAATTTTCACAAAGATCCAACTTAATCTTAAGGATCACTATTAAAATTACGAGTAGAATATAAAATGAAATTATTATATTAATAAAATATAATACTGAAAGATGTTGAATATACGGATATCATTGATAATTTATTAAAATAAAATTTGTAGAATAATATCCAAAATGCCTCATCAAATAATTAAAACAATAAAATTCATCCTATCCCAGTGCTACTATGATAGTTCTCTATTTTTATCTGTGCAAATATTTTGAAATTTGGAGCCTCAGCCAATCATTGAAGGTTTTACAGTTTCAGCATCCAATACAGAGTTAACTGTAAGTATACAAACTGCAAATAGACTGTATATTGATGAACAGTTATATAATTTATATAAAAGTTACTATTAACTGTTAGTTTATTAGGAGGCATTTTTAACCTAAATTATTTATTTATTATTAACTGAGTGTTAAATAATTAATCAGAGTTTTCCCTACGTATTTTAACAGCATCAGGTGGGTAGTTAAAAAAACAGTTTAGAAGAACACCAAACATTATAAATACAGAACATTTATAATTTAATAATATCATTACCCCATAATTTTGTTTGTTGCATGTATTTGCAACGGTTACCTATAGCTAGCATGTAATAAAAGTTTAAAAGTTATATTCACTTTGCAGATTATTTAATAGAGAACGAAAAGATAGCAAATAATTACATCTCCTCAAAAAAGGTAAAAGAAAAAACGACAGCCCGAAACCAGAAGCTAAAAGAAAGAAAATCACTGCAATAAATAACTCTGATCTTGGAAGACATGTATTAAAACATGATAATTACAACAATTAATGGCGCAGATTTTTATCTGAGATTACCGTGAAACAGGCTGGTTCAACTTCTTTTATCTGCGGATTCGATCAACAACTTGTTAGCCGGCTATTCTGCACGCTTCGTGTCCCGAACGCCAAATTGCGGCTTATATGAGCCTGGAATTCTATACACAGTGGCTTATAATTGTGTTTGGAGTTAGTTACTGACTCCAATCCTACAGGTAGATTCTTCTGGCATTTTCAAAGCCAACTTGAAGAGTGAAAAAATGTGGGGAGAGCAGATTAGTGTCATTTGTTCAGGTGTACCAATGAAAAATTGGTACTACTGAAGCTATTGGAATTTTTATGGATGAAGAAATTTAAAACTGAAATTGAATGGTTAAATTCGTGAGAATATTTCTTTTCCAAATGACTTCATTCTCCTAAAGGCTATAATTGAGATTTTTGGTAGTACTGCTAATTTGGAATAAACTAAATAAAAACAAATAATAAAATCTATTTGAAGGCAAAATTTTCAGTCGTTAACATACTTGACCCATAGACGTTGTTTATCAGGTACTATATTATATGCTAACACAAAAAAGCTTCAATTCAATTTTACTATGATTGTTGTTTTGCATATTTTTAATAAATATAAAATATGTAACAAATGGGTTATTATTATTTGAAAAAAAATTTTTTTTTGTATTTTTACACTCATAATAATGCAATTAAAAATAATAATATAAACTAGTGATACTGACGCCACAGCAATGGATATAACCATGCGACTAACATTTGTTAATTGACAAAGTGCCATCTTATACCGCGGCAGTGACACAACTTTCGCACCAAAATTTTAATATATTTGCTATTAACAATTGACGGCCGCGCAACTGCTAATGGTTATATGCAGCTGATGGGATTTATGAGTTATAAATTAATGGAGATGATAAAGACGAACACTAACATACAACCCTGATTGGGGTTCGAATTAAGGAATTTTGGAGTGCGAAATCACTATACCATTACCCCTACTCTATCCTAGTAAGCTTTAATATGGGTTCCTTTACCATAATAACAAATTAGAAAATTTACCATTTACATTAAAACTAGACTATAAAACTGTAAGAATATTATATTAAAACATGAATTACAGAAGGCAACGTATTCTAGCACGAGTTACAAATTCACTCACGAGTACGCAGCGGCGAGTGAACGAACGAACAAGACTTTCATTTACATATTTTTTTATAAAAATATTTGACAATTTCCATTAAAAGATATTTTTGGTAGAATTACTAGGTTGGTGACAGTGATTTGTGCTTGTTCTTTTGTCCGTTGCCTAGATATTTAGCGTAGGTAGCTATTGCAGTCATGCCAATCTTAAATAACAAAATAATACCAAAAATCGCTTAAGAATGAAGCTCCTTCTAACCAATATGCGTGCTAGAATGCGACATTCTAATTCCGAAACAGAGAAAAGTTATTAATTTTTTAATTATTCGAGTTTTCAATACCCCTTACATCTACGTGACGGCATTGCATCCCTTCACCTCTCACTCACAAATCTACTCTTTTCCAAATTTTTACTGCTTCCAAACATTCTGCTATCGCTTTTATTTAAATCCGGAATCCATTTTCATAGATATTTATACACCAAGTGAGATAAGATAATGTTTATTCATGAAAAGAAAGTTTATTAAATTCTTGTTTATATAATATTTTATTCAATTTTGACGAAATAACAATAAAAACTATTATAATATTTAATTTAGACAAAATAAAAAACAAATCAATTAGTAGGCTACGCATGACTATCATCGTTGTTGATAGACGTCAAGTCGTTTAAATTATAAACAAGCTTAATTTTCTATCATTTATGTCGTGATAAATAATGAAAATGGTTAATATGTCTGACAGACTTTGGTGAAAGTGTTATTTTCGTTGTTTTAAATGCATTATTTGTTACAGAGTGTTAAAATTCCGTGAGAGTGACTTATTTTTTTTTAATTCACTAGCAAATAAACAGATACTTATAGTTGTTGCTATGGAGTTAATAATGACAGTTTGAAATGTTAAAATTGAATAAAATAAATGAATGTATAAAATGTCGAAACAAATAAAGTAAACCAAATAACACTTGTTTGAATTTATGATGCCACGCCAAGCAGAAACCACGTTGGTTTGTATGGAAATGAAAGGTACTTATGTACTCGTATATTGAATAGGCAGTAACACTGTACAAGTATCAATCACAATTTAGTGTATAATATATGTAGTTTATAATTCATTATTTTATTAAAATGTTCATTATTTAAACACATTTATATATTTGTAAGTAAATTAATTATGTGAACAATCTCCACTGGTGAAGAACAAAATGATATATTAAGAATACATCATAGGATAGGTAAAAGAAATGCGATGTGTTCAATAAAAAACCTAACTCGAAGTAAGCTATGAATAGAGAAACGTATATCTGATCATTATTCAATTCAAAAGTCAAGCTGTCAAAATTGATCTTGAAACGTAATTTTAAGGAGAAAAGATAATAAAAAAATGGTATAGTAGGTATATTGCCATTCGTAGTGATGCACGACGAGGCGAGAGTACTCTCGTATCTCGTCTCGTCTCGCATAATGCAACAAGACTGAGATTGCGGTTAAGAATTCGAAGTGAGATCGATATAACAACTGCGAGAAACGTGAAATTTCGCGAGAGTCTTGCAAGTGTCACGCAGTAAAAAAACGTTGGTAACCTTATAGCTTTGATTCACAAATTTAATCGGAAATGATTTACAAGGGGCCCAGTCAACGTAAATTTGTGCATAGAACACGTAAATGTGAAAATCATATGAATAATCCACTATATTTTTTGACTCTGTCTAAAGTCGATTTCAGGCGCTCCTACGTTCCAGTTAAAGCCACGTTTAATATAATTTTCGCCGTCCCTAAAAAGTTAAGGATGTTATATTAAGCGTCGATGGGAGCCAATACAGAATGAAGCGTAGGGATTAGTTGTCGGCGGATTACCAGTGCAGTGGTTTTTGGATAATTAAATCATACCAAAGTGGTGGCATATATTTAATGATAAAATATACTTTTAGTTTCAAAAAATATATTTTTAATGTTTAATTAGTTTTATTGATTACAGAAATGCATTAACAGATGTTCATATTGAAATAGATTGGGGATCACAATTTAGTGATAAATTAGTTATTTTAGAAGAAAATTAAATTATTTAGTAACTAATCACATTTTCTGTTGACTAAATGAATAAATAATATGTTCGTATTGAAATAATTTGGGAACCAGAATTTCTTCTCTTTATTATGGTTAAAGTTCTACCACTGCAAATACACGGACGACGGTATAACTGGTACTAGTCCGAAAAGTGCTTAGTTTTACAGCGAGAGTGTTGCGATACTCTCGCTCGATAAAGAGACGAGGTACAACAAAATGTGCGAGAACGGTAGCGAGATCGAGATAACAAATTCAAGAACGAGACGAGATCGATATTTTATATTTCTCGTATCGTCTCACATGCATCACTAGCCATTCGCCGTTTTCTAATTTGTTTTCATTTTTAAAATAAGATTCAAAAAGATAAGCTTTGATTTCTTTAAATAAATTTTTTGACAATATCTTGTGTCAAATTGACATTTAATTAAATATTTTTAAATTAACATACGTTTCTTTGTTCATAGCCTGCTCCGAGTTCGATTTTTTTTTAACAAACTGTATGTCGGCTCCGGTGGCTCAATGGTTAGAGCAACGCTCCTTAGTCATGAGTGCGCTCGGGGTTCTGGGTTCGAATCCCACTAAAGCATGGATGTTTGTGATGTGGACCCACTGTGTAATTGGGATTTAATCCTGTTGAGGGGTTTATAAAAAATATATATATTAGATAGAATTGTTGCTGAAACCAGAGCTGTGACCAGTACTCGAAAAAAGTATTTAAGTACTAAATACTAAATACTCTATAAGAAAAGTATTTAAATACTAAGTAAAGTAATACTTTAAGTACTTGTTTACCTACTTACAGTACCAGTACTAAGTAATTTTTTATGAAATCAGTTAAAATATTACAAAAAATGATCGAATTTAGGTACAGTAGAACGCCGATTATCCGAACGCCGATTAACCGAATCGCCAATTATCCGAATCGGTCCTAAGCGTAATATAAAAAATTAAAACAAAGTATGTATGTATGTAATTTTTGTTTTGTTTTGTTGTAACAAGTTGGAACTCGCTGGAGTCCAGATATATTTCAACTGTTATGGTTTTTGCTACTACATATGTTGTACCTCTATTATTGTTGTGAATTTTTATACATACTTTGTATTTTTGTTAAGGCCTGATGGGGTTGCAACTTACTCTGATCGAGATGTTCAATTGAGCGTTATTGTAGAACTGTGTTTGTTAAACATAATAAAGTTTATTCTATGTGTGACAGTTCGTTTTTCTTTATTACCAGTCTATGTCCGATTATCCGAATTTTCGATTATCCGAATCGACCCCGGTCCCAATTAATTCGGATAATCGGCGTTCTACTGTATATCACTTTCATCTAAGAAGACAGTTAAAGTAGCCCATTAATTTTAAAGTACTATACCTATTTAAAAAAGTAGTACCTATGTTTGTGGAATAAGTGAAGAAGTCTGCCCACATGCGTGTAAAAAAGGCTTCACGCACATAAAATGTTTTAAAATAAACTCCATAAGACTCCATTGCATTTAACGCATCGCTATTAAAATTCAGACTTCACATACTGCGATTAATGTTTGTAGCTACTACTTCACGCATTGGAGTAGAAAATTTCTTTATTTAGTTATATAAATTGATGAGCAATTAGAAATATCCTTTAATAATAAGATGTTCAATCATAATATACTGCATTACGTCTTGATTTATCTTTGTTTACTTCAACTATTTAATTAAAACTATAGATAGCGAAAACTTTAGTACTTTTCCATACTTGCTCGTTGCTCAAACCCCAGTTGACAGTAGTGCACAGAACACACATAAATATGTTCTTGCGCATGCGTGAAGTACTTTAATTTAAAGTATTTTAGTTACTTTAAATACTTTTAGATAGAAGTACCAAAAAGTATTTCAAGTACTTTTTATGAAAAAAAAAGTATTTTAAGTACAGTACTAAGAACTAATTTTCAAAAGTATTTTAAGTAAAGTATTATAAATACTGGATGTATTTAAAGTAATACTTCCAGTACTTTTACTTTAAGTAGTTACCAGCTCTGGCTGGAATCTTGCCTGGTTTTATGACAAAATCTGTATATCATTGATTGCTTCATAATGTAAATTTTAATATTTACTATCTCGTTTAACTTCGATACAAGGTTATTGTTTGTAAACATAAATGTTAATATTCATAAAACTACAATGTACTCGAACCGTAATATCGTAAATGTAGAACTTAATAATAAATGCTTGTACATCTGAATAATGACTCTTCTGGAAAACAGAACAATGTGAAATTATGTACAATGCATCAAATGGAAATATCACTACAACCTTGTCATGCAAATGAGTATGTTGCTTCTGAGAATTACTATACATTCACACTCGTATGTGATGCAACAAGACTATAAACATTGTAAATATTTTTGTTATTGAGACGTAGAATTATTTGCATTACAATATGTTGTTCGAAATAGCAAAACAAACACATCAGCATCAATTTTCATATTACACTAGATGAACAAATTTCAAAACAGATTATTATAAATATTCATTAATTTATAGGTATTTATGGTTTGCGAAGAACAAACACAATGCTATTTTAATTAAAATTAATGCCGGAAAAACACGACTTCGTAAAATTAGCATGTGAAATGCAAAAAGATGTGATGTGTAAATATTTTTTAATTCGTGTAAAAGATGGGGTGCATGAATATGAAAACATTAACGAAATGTGTCGCTGTATTTTATGAAAATTAATATTTACATAACTCCTGACAATTGTACACAAAATACACAATCTGGCAATAATTTACATAGTTTTAAAATAATTTATTGTCCAAATAAATAAACAACGTTTTAGTTAGTTCTGTTATATATTTATTACAAACCAACGTTTCGGCAGCGTACACTCTAAGAAATTTTTAACTAATTTTAACTCTAAAAGTGGTTCCAAGAGGTCCAGCAGTTTACATATAATTTTAATAAAGTATCTGTTGGGTTAAAATGTACACTGGAAACTGGTGTAATATTTGATATAAATTTTCTAGTTAAAAATAATAGTGTGTGTGTAAGATTTACACTGAAATTCGTAATTTAACTAAATGTACGACTAAATTACCTTATTTGTTCTATACTAGATGGTGGAAAGTACTGCTTTCATACCACCATTTGGTGCATACATTTGCTCGTATTTGAGTAATTTTAAAAAAATTATGTGTTAAATAAGGTAAATAAGGATATAAATAATATAATAATATAATTTTTGACCGTGTGCCTGAGTGTCTGGTCTCGAATCTGGGGAACCGGGTTCCATTCCGACCGACGTCGAATATTTTTCGAATATTTAAAGGCACAAAATTGACCCCTGTGATGCACTGTCCACGTAGCAATGAGAGTCCGTGAGGTGACGCCTGGTAAACGCCCGCACGGTATAAACATGTCATCATTACCGAAATCTGTGTACAAAGCAGATTGGCACACCCAGCACTGGGTAATATGCCGTGATAATATATTTTTTATAATTTTATTCTAAATCAAAAAATATATAAATAAATATTACACTTGGCTAATGTCTGTGTTGTACAAAAATATGTTTAGGTATAATGTGGAACAATTTAATTCCATGGTTCTTTGTACAAACGAATATTTAAAAATATTAAAGTTATTTCAGACATATTTAATTTTGCAATTTTAATGTAGTCTCAATATATCTAAACCACTGAAATATATCATTGACAGGAATGCGCTTAAGTACTATGACAGTGTAGGCCTTTTGAATACCAGCTGCTGGTGGAATCGACAAGAATCGGGACAATACGTGAGTTGACGAAAATTACTGCCTAGTGCCGAGCATTTAGTGAGTATGGGGCAGGTTTTAACTAAAAATAGTAGGGAGAAGTGTATACGACTACACGGTTATATTCGGCTCTACACGAACATGTGCGAATGGGCCAGCTGTTGCATTCAGTGGGCATTCATATCAGCGTATACTGATAGGTACAGTATGCGAGTACCAGTCTATTGTGATCAAAACGAAAATATATTATTCTCAGTACGTACATAATATTAATATTTATTCATTTATAAGTAGGAGTGTTCATTAAATATTATTTGAAATCGTATCGATGGATAAAATAAATATAGTATTGTCAACAAACATTTCTCTGAAAAGATATTAATTATTGCCTCGTTAACACCATTTTTCAATTAAATTATCATTATTCCATATTGAAATGTTGCTAATTCATTGTATACAAGTATTCTCAATTTATTTGAAAACAAAAGAGAGTTATTCATATTCAGATAAGCATAAAACCCCTCAATTTACTTTACAAATTACAACAATGCAGAATTAAAATTAAAAATCGTCCAATTTTACAGTGACGAATCTTTTCTGTTAAACTAAGTTTTGAACTCGGGGCATTTACAGCTGAGGAAAATGAGGAATGAAAGTATTTGCCCGCTAAAGCGTGAAGCGAAAATGTAAAAAAACAACGAAACATCACAACAGTCGACGGACGTTAGACGTTGTGTTATGAGCAGAGTTGGATTTCATGGGATTTTACGACACAAAAGACATAAAACGAATGTTTCACAAAAAGTTTCAACCAATGAATATTGGAATAGAATCTTTTAGGACCCATTAGATTTTATATTTATTGTATTGTGCAATATTTCTAGTGACACTTTTATGCAGAAAGAACGAATATTGTATTCGTATATCTAACTATAGATATAGTGTACATGTGTTTCCAGAAACATTTTACTTGTTAGGAATATATTTTTCCTATTACTTTTATTATTACTTGCCCAAATTATCTTACATGAACAATAATTATCATATGGTTGGCAATAGTACATTTGTATAAAATCGTCCTATAATGGATTACTTTAGTATCGATTTCTGAACTTTTAATGACGGTTTATGTGGACTTTAGTGACGATTTCACATAAAAACTATTTACCTACGTATGTAACTGTTTTGCTGAAAATAATCAAGGTAGACAATATTATCTCAATTTCAAATTTAAATCGAAATCACCAAGGTACTATGGCGCGTCTTTCAAATAGACACAGAATTTACGTCACACCCAAGAGAGAGATAGCAGATCTCGATCTAAATAACCCCCCCTCCCCCACTCGTTGTTATACATCACTCTCCATAGTACTATTCCTATCATTCTCTTTGCATATATATCATTCAGTGTTATAACCTAATTCTCTATTCTGATTTGTTTTGTTTATGAAAAAATAGTTTAAAACAATAATAGACTTATACCTGATTGAAGACACGTTCATCAACGATTTGTTTAATTAACAGACCATCAAAATGAACAAATTCGAATTTCCTTGTTCTTATGACATTTAAATCATTGAATTGAAAAACTACTCAGGACTGCAGTCAAAGATAAATTTTCATTGTTGTCAAAAAATCGCGTTGCATTTGTTTGTTCTGATGATCCGTTAATTAAACAAAGCGTTGATGAACGTTTCTGCAACCGGGCATAAAACTATAATAATTATCAAATGATGTTTACATAATAGATTAAGGAAAATATCTAGTACAGTCTTCATCTTTGCATTTGTACTGTGAATGGCTGATGACAGTTCTTTGTTTAGAATTTCATAACCGTAGCAACCATTAGTTCTATACTCTGTCGCTAGAGGCGCTCGTGTAAATTGCAATTGTGTAAGTGTATATTACTGGATGCATCATTCTGTATAATAGAACTATATCAAAATAAATGCAATATCTTATTATTCCCGGAATTCAAACAATATGCAAATAATAATATAAAATATTAAACTGAAATTAACTTTTTCTTGTGTTCGTAATAAACAAAATTTTATGCGAAGTCATGCGAAGTGGCACCGAGACGACTGACAAATTAAATTTGAATTGCATGGAGAAAATTAGGTACAGAGACAGAGGTCAGCAGCAGAGAGAAAAAAGTACATTTTAAGGTACATTTACAACCATATTTGAACCCAACATAATTTTACGCTTGCTTAAAGCTAAGCTAAACACTAAACAGAGGTAATGAAATGTAATCACGTACAACCCAAATTCATAGTCGGCACACTTTGACTCGGAAATGCAATTCGTCGCAAAGCTTGCGACCTGCAAGGTTTCACGAAAATAAACTTAAATTTTATTTGTTGTTATTCAAGTTTTCTATTTCTATTATAATTGTCACTAGTTTAATAAAACTACAAATTATAACACGATTTGAAATAGATAAAAAATATTAAATTTGGTAGCAAATTAGTATATCCTAATTTGTATGACAGATGACATGTTGATGTTATCTTTAGTTTCAAATTTTAAAAATACTCAACTAAATACTAAATGGAAATTATTACTTAATTCTCTAACGTTCGGATAATTCCGTTCCGTTTCATGTACATTTAAACAAGAAAATTGCCATTGATACAGGACGATTCGGACGGGAACCGTGCCTTGGGACAATGTTCCATGCGAACTAAGCTTAAGATTTCAGTATGTATCTGCACAACCGTGCAGCTGAACCACAAATATAATAATGAAAAATGAAGTACGGTTGTAACCGTGTGGCTGCAACCGCAGCCGCAAATGTGGCGCCGGATTTGAACTGTTAGAAGATGCACCAAAAGTAAATATTATTAACCAGGTAATAAAGTAAGAAAGTGACATTCGTTATTTTGCTAGTCTGGCGCTAACCCGACTGAACGTAAGCATTTATGTTAAATTACAAGTGGGTTTCAGGCAGAATATTGATAAAGAGTGATTAAATAGTATTTTACATTACAAGCCAAGTAATATGGTTTATACTGCTGAAAGGAGGAGCAGGCGAGCCTGTCACATCCTTGAGGCAGTACTTGGCGAGTATTGTACAATATTTTATTTATTATTTACATACTTGCACATCAAATTTAAATTTATAACCTAAACTTGTTAGATGCATTTTATATTTATTTTTAATATATATGACATTAACAAAACACAATTTTCACATGTCAACAACGATACTAAAGTGGTAACTAATGGTAAAATTTTAACACGTTAGCAACCAATTTTACAAGTTAGTAACTAGTAAATTAATTTTCAAAAGTAGTAGGAGGCATCAATAAATAAAGTTTACAAGTGAGTAACAAATAAAATATTTAATATGAATGTTTTTCAATCATATACGAGTAGGTATATACTTCTCTATCTATATCTATGGCTTGTACACAGACTCTTTCCACCGGACTCAACGAGTCGCAAAGGTATACTACTACCGTACTACCGATTGAACTTCAATCATTGCTACATTTTATTTAAGGTATATAAATGGCCCCCTTATTACATCCGAGTGTGATAAATGCAAGCAGCTGCATTTTTACCTCTCGCTAAGAGAGGTATTGCATTCATGCTAAAAATCGCATATCCAGATTTTATTGAATAAGCACGTTTTAAGGTCCCTACAATCCGATTTTAACATTTTTACGATGATGTCTGTGTGTGTGTGTGTGTGTGTGTGTGTGGATGTGTGTGTGTATGTGTGTGTGTGTGTGGGATGTTGGAAGGACGGTTACTCAAAAACTATAAGACTTTAAATTTTTTTAACTACGTATTTCCCAATCGGACATTCATGGGATGATCTGAAAAGGTTTTGGTAACAATTGGACAACCGGAAATAGAAGATTCTTGAAAAAAAATCTTTTAAATAATATTTTTTGAAATTTTTTCTTGATAATATTAAAGAAAAATAAATTCTCTTTCTGATACATTTAAATATTTTACAATATATTCTATAGATTTAGAGATAGAAGAAATATAGTATGTAAAATAATCTGTTATAATACATTTTACAGCCGAAAGAATGGCCATGGAAAATAGTTGAAAATTTAATTTGTTTGTAACTGACAGATAATGTCAGTGTCAGAAATCCGAAGACATTACTGAAGACTTTTTCTGGGAAGTACATACATTATATTATTTCTTAATGTATTAATAGCATTGGAAACATTTCGAAAAATTAGAAGAGGACAAAATTTCTTCATCAAAAATGAATTTAAAATTAAACAATCTAAATATATATGGAATAGATATATGCGTAAGTAGAATTTTTGGTGTACAGTGTAGGTATACAAGAAATGTTAAATACAATAGGGAGCGAGCAGTCATATGATTTTGTTGGCCTTGACAAGCAGATATGGGGGCCCATGTCAGAATGATAGCTAGTAATTATGTATATAGATGTCAAATATCATAATTTCTCATTCTAAATTTAGTGATTTTCCAATTCCATGTGGAGCAGAATTAAATGTTAAATATCTAAGGCATACAAGTAAACTTTAAACTCCTGGTGATAAATTAACTACGTAAATTTAGAAAATCTTGAAATTTTTAATGAAAAATTCTAACATTTGACATCTATGTACATAATTACTAATTATCATTCTGAAACGGGCCCACACATTTGCTTGTCAAGCCCAAAAATGTAACATTACCGTTCGCGCCCTATACTTATGTAACCAAAAAAAGGAAGTGGCGAGAGGTATTGTGCTGGCCACAACAGATTTTTTTTTAACAAATAACCCCGGTCGACGAGAATCAAACGCACGGAGCATGTGTACTAACCTGCTCGGCCACCAAGCCGACAGGTATTTCTTTTTGTTATTAATATTTACTATTTCTGTTTATTTACTATTCTAAATATAGCATATGATTTTCATTTATTTCTTATTATCATTTCTTAACTGTGGCGGATCAAGTAAACTTCAATATTTATCAAGTTATCCGCCACGTTACTCTAGACCATTGTTGATCAGCTGTTCTGAGGTTACTTGGGAACAGCTGACAACAACAAAGATCACAAACAAAGATTATTATTTTTGTATTCCTCGTTTTGATGTAATGTCAAAATTTCTTAATAAAATTAATTAGATATTTACAACATATTTACATTTTAATTTTCCAAGTGTTTGTTTTACAATTGTAACGATTAGATTATTGAATAAAGATAATATTTTCGTTACAAATTGGTGACCCCGAGAAGGGATCCGCCCTTCTTTTCAATACTCTTTGTTATACTGTACCTTACTAATATCTCCAATATGACTGAACAGGCTTCCTCACAAGGTACTTCTCCAACCTCCAGTCCTGAAGAAAATTATAATAAACAATTAATAGGCTGTCCTGTCATCATACGAGTTCATATCTGCGTGATATGACGTAAGAACGTTCGTTGGAGACGCCGGCGGCGTCAGTAAGTGAACGAGCATCGCGACGCGACGCTCACCCCGTGTGGGTTTCTTTTGACGGAAAATCGCCTCCGGCTGACCTACATAACTCCAAAGTTCCGCTTTAAATTTTTCTACCGAGATGAATTTTCAGCTAAATCTGTGCCAAACTCTCCTATATTTAAGGGTACAAAATACTCACTTTTCTTTCATAGTAGCCAGCGTTGAAAGTAATAAAAAACTTGAAGAGATTTATGAAAGAGTGTGCACTAACTTTTGTTATCAAATTTATGTCGTCAAATATAATAAAAATGTAATAACATAACTAATATGCATATTAAGAATCAGTAGTACCAACACCAACAGAGACCCTTTACTTTTGGCACAATGAAAAACAACTTCGTAAAAATCCAGTGCATAAAGTAAAACCTACTTTGAAAGACATATGGGACAATACTCACAGGAAAATATACGGGACTTAGGGGTACAATGCCTAATATAATTAAATCAGGTACTACTAATATAGGGTATGTAAACAAATATTAAATGCTGGAATACTTAAATAACATATTCAGTTTTTGTCAGTTTAAAATCTATATTGTAAACTAGGCGGAAGAATTTTGTTGAAATTTCTTGCCTAGATTTTATAATTTGTTTGCTGAAAATATTAACCAGCCGAACTAATAAGAGTTTGGTCTCATATGGAAAACAAATCCGACATAATCTACCGGAAGATAGGAGATAAGACTTACACCGTAGTAAAAAGACTTCAAGATTAAGTTAAAGTAAGTTAATGTAAAGAATATTAAGAAATACTAGGTTGTTTCACATGAAGCAAAATTTTACAGTTTTGGTTATATTCATCGATACTTGACATTTACATATATATATATTTACATATGTATATATATATATATATATATATATATATATATATATATATATATATATATATATATATACTATGTAGCTGCAGGCACTACTAACAAAAAAAATCTCTAATGAAAATTATGTTTGTAATCAATTTTAAACTATAAGGAAGTTGGTATCGTTTTACAAATGGTCTGTGTAGTCCAAGGTGTACTGGGCTGCAGAATATAATTTCATGTAAATTTGATGAAAAGTACGAAGGTAGTACTCATTTCATACTTTTACAATTACAATGTTATTCTAGTATAACAACCTTTAATCACAAAAGGCAAAAAATTCTTAGAATTTTTAGACATGTGAACTTGAATAGAATAAATGTTTCTTCGTTTATTTCGGTTGCCATTTAGTGGTACAAGTATTTCCAGTACTTTTTCATAAGAGTACATCATTATGACGCATTAGTTCGTGGGACAATATTTAAGAACAAAAAAATACGTGCATGTTTTTGTAAAAATTCAAAAATTAGTGAAATACCATATTGCTTTCTCTAATAAATATTTCAACAAATACCTAATTTATAATATATGCTTGTAAGAAAAGGCTGAAAATCTGTAGTGATTTGCCATAATTTTACAAATTTTATTACTTTTCTAAAGATTTCGTAAATATGTAATTTACGATATAAACAATATAAATCTTATTAATAATAATTTGCGTATCATAGAGATTAATTTACACATATTGTGTGTTGTGTCGATACGATACCTTTTTGAAGTAAATATAACCAAATTGACACTATAATCTAAAAATACATAAAGAAATGGAGAATCATCTTCATTCATATTCAAATTTTTGTCATTCAAGAAACTGGATATCGATTCGTGAAGTTACTTGATTAAAATACTGCAAAGCATACAAAAATAACTTATATTATAATTTTTTGCGTCACCTTGAATGAATATTGAACCAGAGACTTGTGAAAAATTAATCCAGAATGATTGATGATGTGACATTGCGTGAACATAGTCTCTGACATCACGGCCGTGATTGTACATTTGCTGAAAGAGCATTAATAACCAAAATTTCAGATGAATTAAGGCACTTAATGATGAATTTGAAAATATGCTTTGCTTGTGAAAAAAAAGTTTTTATATCATGATTCATTATTTATGAACAAATCAATTTATTGATTCTGAATTGAGTTGGAAGTTACTTTATGTGGTTTTATAGCTCTTTAATCAGTAATAAACGATAAAGTACAAATAACAACTGTATAATCACGTAAGAATGCGAATAAATTCATTATTATGGGATATGGGGTCCATAGTCACGTGCACTAAGTAAATGGCTGTGGTTGTAACTCTGAAGATCCTATAGTTCGAATCCGTTCGAATTCTAATTATTTAGAATTACTTTTCGCATAATAATAACCTGTATGGTACACTCGCTCACCATACCAATGCTCATAATGTGATATTTGGTAAATGCTCTCTAGTACAGATAATTATAATTGCATTAGTCATTATCCAAACCTAAGAATATAAAGTAAATTGTAACTTCCAAATACGGATAATTGTGATGACATTTATTTATTTATTATGACAATAATAATTATTTTTTTCATTTTACTAAATTATAGCAAAATAATTTGTTATTTATTAATTCGTTTATAAATTCGATTATATTACCTATATGAATGCATACAAATATTTACTACGTACAGATATAACTTTTTGTTTTCTATTCAGTGGTCTGGAAAATAATTCATCATTTTTGAAAATATTATATACCTCATATTTACACACATATTTTATTATGAATAACATTTATTTGATTTACGTACTTTTTACCTCTCGCTAAGAGAGGTAATGGATTCATGCTAAAAATCGCATATCCAGATTTTATTGAATAAGCACGTTTTAAGGTCCATACAATCCGATTTTATCATTTTTACGATTATGTGTGCGTGTGTGCGCGTGTGTGTGTGTGTGTGTGTGCGTGCGTCCGTGCGTGCGTGCGTGCGTGCGTGCGTGCGTGCGTGCGTGCGTGTGTGTGTGTGTGTGTGTGTGTGTGTGTGTGTGTGTGTGTGTGTGTGTGTGTGTGGGATGTTGGAAGGACGGTTACTCAAAAACTATAAGGTCGCTAGTATGAACAGTGATTAAGGGTGATTAACGAGCATGTGATTAGCATTGTTTTATCTCTGTCAATCAGTTATAGATTATTTTAGAGAAAAATACTTCAAATAAAAGTTATAGAAAAATTAATTCTACGCATTTTTTATTTGAACTATTTTTCTCTAAAATAATCCATGAACGATTGATAGAGATAAAACAATGCTAATCAAATGCTCGCTAATCACCCTTAATCACTTGTTCATACTAGCGGCCTAAGACTTTAAATTTGTTTAACTACGTATTTCCCAATCGGACATTCATGGGAAGATCTGAAAAGGTTTTGGTAACAATTGGACAACCGGAAGTAGAAGATTCTTGAAAAAAATCTTCTAAATAATATTTTTTGAAATTTTTTCTTGGTAATATTAAAGAAAATTAAATTCTCTTTCTGATACATTTAAATATATTGTTATATATTCTATAGATTTAGAGATAAAAGAAATATAATATGTAAAATAATCTGTTATAATAAATTTTACAGCCGAAAGAATGGCCATGGAAAATAGTTGAAAATTTAAATTGTTTGTAACTGATAGATAAATGTCAGTGTCAGAAATCCGGAGACATTACTGAACACTTTTTCTGGGAAGTACATACATTATATTATTTCTTAAAGTATTAATAGCTATATATTTAATATTATAGGTATATTACATATATCCTTCAAAAATACTGTCAATCCTGACAATGATTTGGAAACATTTAGAAAAATTAGGAGAGGACAAAATTTCTTCATAAAATGAATTTAAAATTAAACAATCTAAATATAAGGAATAGATATATGCGTAAGTAGAATTTTTGTTGTAGAGTGTAGGTATACAAGAAATGTTAAATACAATAGGGCGCGAGCAGTCATGTGATTTTGTTGGCCTTGTCAAGCAGATATGGGGGCCCATGCCAGAATGATACCTAGTAATTATGTATATAGATGTCAAATATCATATTTTTTCATTCTAAATTTAGTGATTTTCCAATTCCATGTGGAGCAGAATTAAATGTTAAATACCTAAGGAATACGACAAGTAAATTTTAAACTCCTGGTGATAAATTAACTACGTAAATTTAGAAAATCTTGAAATTTTTAATGTAAAATTCTGACATTTGACATCTATGTACATAATTACTAATTATCATTCTGAAATGGGCCCACACATCTGCTTGTCAAGCCCAAAAATGTAACATTACTGTTCGCGCACTATACTTATGTAACCAAAAAAAGGAAGTGGCGAGAGGTATTGTGCTGGCCACAACAGATTTTTCTCAGTGTAGAATATATAATGGACAAATCTAAATTGAAAAAGAAAAAAAAATGTGAAAGATTTGTGGTTCAGCAGTTTGCGATCTTTAATGATAGATATTTTCTTAAGCAGAGATATTTTAAGGAAAATTATACAAAGTGAAAATGTGCGTAGGTATATTTCTACGCTAAAGTTATTTTAATAGAGATTACAACAAATAACTATTATTTATGTAGTCTGTGTCTCTTATAATATTAGATTTAGGGATTCTACGTACAAGTAAATAGTTAATAATTATTGGCAGTCTAACTGGTTTTTCGTATTTTTCAATATGTTTACTATGCTATTCGCATCTTTTTCTTTTGCGATTCAAACTGTCTTTATAGGCATCCGGTCTTTTTATTTGTTATATATTGTGTGATTCAGTGATATTTTATCATACGACAAATGGTCACACGACTTTTTATCAAGTCCTATATCTCACATGATATTTTTTACAAATAATCTTATGCATTTTGATCATTGAGCAAATAATGAAATACTAATTTAATGTTAACCTTACCTAACAGAACCAAATCTAATCAGCTCTATTTTGTAAGGAAGTTGTTGTCTTAGCAACCTTGCTAAAAATTCAACCAATAAAAACAAATGTAAAGCCTATCATTTTCATGTTTTATTCAGTGTTCGCAATTATTATTGGTTATTTGATATAGCAATGTTGATATATAGAAATAACTTTTTTTTTGCAAAATAGGGCAGAATAATGTACCTATACATGTTATAAAATGACAAAACGTTAAAACATGATTTTGTCCATTTTTCATATTCGACACCTTTAGGTAAAGAAGGTACGAGTATTGTCTTTGGTCCAAAAATTCTATGGTGAGTTTTTAGTAAATAAGCACGTTTTAGGGTTCCTAGAATACTATTTTACTATTTTTACGATGATTTTTGTATGTATGTGTGTGCGTGTCTATGTATGTGACCATCGTTACAGATCGAATAACTTCAATATCATAATTCCAAAAAATTTTTTTTTTCATATTCCTTGAGTTTACATCCAAACGAAGAGGAATTATATTTTGGTTATAATTGGTCAACCGAAAATACTCACATTTGCAACTTTTAACAGTTTTTCTTGATAAAACGCAATTAAATAACATTTTTATGACATTTTATGTTATAAATATTAAAGAATATTTTATTTTCTATACGATTTGATTTTATTTTATACTTAAAAAATTATAAAGAAATTAAATTTCATAAAATAGCCAGCTATTCTATAACCATGGAAACGCTACTATATTAAGAAACTTCTGATGACTGATGTCAGTGTCAAGTGCAATTGACATAGTATGTTTTACTAAAAATATAGAATCTTTTGCAAGAAACTTTCTGTATGGAATTTGTACAAAATGCACAGAACTGACGGAAGGTAATGTGCTGGCCACATCAGGTTTTTTTAATATAGTAGTTTTGTTCTTTGGTCAATGACATTTTTTTTATTCCGAAGCCGTGATTATCTGAATATGGGCGTGAACTATGTAAACCTAATCAGTACCTAATCGGTAAAACATAATTTCACAGATACGATAAGAACATATTTTTTATTGGTTAGATGTTTGAGAAATTGTAAATAGAAGGAATAAGAAAAATTCAACATCGACAGGTTAATCCCTCACGCTATCAGTGTCTCACAGTTGAACTTTTCAATGTAAGCTGTAGAAATTGCGCTGAGATTATTTGTACGAGAGCTTAAGAATGTCAAGAAGACGGCAGCTTTCAATTCGCATCTATAAGACGGTATTAATTTAGGAAGTTGATGTTTCCCTAAAACTTTTTAAATAAATCTTGGAGATAATTGTTATTTCGGCTTACAGCAGCAAACTTAAATCCTTAATGATTTTCTGCCTCCTAAAATTAATACTATGTCTAGCGGAAAAGCCTTGTCTTCTGCAAAATATTCGTTCGAGGATAATATTGTTTCCTGGCGGCTTTGATTTTGAAATATGACAAAGATGTTTTCAAGTTATTATATTCATATTTATTTAAAGAGATCTTTCTTATTCATGAAACATAAATACATTTTAGAAATATTTCTGGAAGTCTTTGTAAATTTAAATTTGTCGCAAATTAACAAGGGAATAAGACGTTTTGATTTCATTCATATCATAAAATATTTGTAACTTTCGCGTCCAAAGTTCTAACATTCCAGAAAATTTTACACTTTTGTGTTAAATATTAGTTGGTAGCCTTATTTACACTAAAATAAATGTTATTAACATTAATAGTACTTTTTGTGTAAAAAAAATTAAGAATTCCTTTTCTTAATATATTCTAATCTATTTCTGTTGAGATATACCTATGTACATTTATTATAAATTCATTACTCAACGCAAACAGTTAGGTTATAAGTTATAACACTGTTATTAGCCACTCAGTAATTTGTAACATAATTTTTGCGATTTGTTAAAAATGATGAATCATTGATGTTGTACATAGGAACTATAGTGTCAGTGACATTTATGTCGTCATACTGGTTTAAAAATTTGCAAATATATCCAGACAGAAAAGAATACCTTTTTATTGGAATGTCGAAGATATGCAAGAACTAATTCAGATGAATTATAACACCCTCCTGCGAATTGTATCGCAAAATTAATTCACTTAAGGTAGTTATATCGTGAAACCATTTTAACCAGAATTAATTGCATTTTGAAGTACAGCTCAACTGAAGTATAATTTACCTGTTCTCCAAATTTAAAAATAATTGACCACGCGGTGACTGAAATATTTGCAATTAAATTTGGCCTTTTTAACACGTGAAGAATAAGAAGTAGGAAAATAAACATAATATTTTAAATTATAATTTTTATTTCCAAACCGACATTTGATCAAAAAACTAATATGTTATAGAAAACTAATTAATGGATTTTATATAAAAATTTGAAAATTATTTACCACTCAGATTTAATTTTATTGCCTCTAGAAAATTATAATCTGTAGACATGATAAATAGGTAGAATTACATTTGACAACCATGTACAAGCGTCCCAGATGGAGTATCAGTTAGCAACACCCACTTTGGTATTAGCGAAAAGATGTGTTCTTTGGTTAAAGGAATTTCAGACGTACATTCCTAGGAAATATATTTTAAATGGGTACTTTACGTGAAAAGCATGAAAAGTTTAAACAATATAACACTACTTTTGTTCTTTTAAGAAAGAAATATATATGAATTTGTTTTACAGTTCTGATTTGTAGCTTAGAATTAGTATTATATCTCAAAATATCTTATTATTTTTATACCCGAATGTACCAATAAATGTGGGGAAATTTCAAATTATTTTTCAAGCGATGGGTGCTATTCTTGTGTCAACGTTAAAACTTAAAGGTCATCTTTAGCCCAGTTTAGAGCTGAACTCTAAAAATTGTATTCTAGTGTCAGTTTTTACCGCCGCTAACGCTAGAGGTCACCTCTAAACTTAAAGGTGCTATTGGGTAACTTTAAATCGTTTAAACGCTAACAAGATGGCGGATGAACATGGTGAGTGCGCCGAAATTCAAGATGTTAGAGAGGTTTTAGATGTAAATAGCGGAAGAATTAGAGTTGAACGTGAAAGAACAAATCCTTTTCAACAGTTTGATGATGAAGGATTTAGACGAAGATACAGATTGCGAAAAGAAACTGTCAATTTTAATTGATCTGGTTACGGAAGAACTGGAATCCATTTCACAGCAAGAAAGAGATATTATGGAGTAATATTAACTACAAGCTTTAAATAGCACTTAGATTTTTTTGCGAAAGGGTGCTACCAAGTGGAACTAGGTACGTAAAATTCATAAATTTTATACACTACCTAACCTTAAAATTGAATACGAGTTATTACTTAATACACAGAGTAAAAACGGTACATTTTAAAACTTTTTTTTTTTAATAATACACTACATTTCAGGAGATCTCCATGGCGTAAGTCATGCTACGGTGTCCAGAATCATAGCTAGGGTATCAAGCTCCTTCGAAGCAGTTTTGCACAGATTTGTGAAGTTCCCAGAACGAATGTAAGAGCTGAAGCTGGAATTCTATAGCATTGCTAGTTTTCCTAAGGTCGTTGGATGTGTGGATTGTACCCATGTACGAATTAAAAACCCCGACAAAGAAAACCCAATGAAGCCGCGGATCGTTCCCTTTATTTCCAATACAGCGCCTTTTACAAATTGTACTACAGTTATTTTCTCCTCTTCCTCAATTTTTATTTTCTATTTCTTTTTTTACAATAAATAAAAATTAATTTTAAAATTGTTCATTTTATATTATCTATAATTATTTATTGCCAACCTACAAATTTATTAAAGTATTAATACCTGCATATTAACAAACTAAATACTTGCTGTATTTATGTTTATTTGGTCAAATTATTATTTAATAATATTGTGAATTATATTATACTTCGTAACTTTTAGGTTTTGACAGATAATACAGTGTTGCCAAGTATTGTTTTGCTTAAAGGTCACTGTTAGTTATCGTAGCTCATTTACTGACAGTAGAATAATATCAACTCTAAACACTAAAGCTCACCTTTAGCTAGACACCGTCTCTAAGCTAATTTAACGTTGACACAAGAATAGTACCCATAAGATTTACTAGGCATTATTACTAATAACAATGTAAATATAGAAGCAAATTATTTCCTACCGCCCTGCCTTTAAAATAATCATGATAATAAATAAAATAACTTATTTGAAACAATATTTGAAAAAAATATATATGAATGGAAATAATACGGATATTTTCTAACACAAAAAGTATTGAATAAAATAAAAATCGCATTTCAAAAAACAATATTTATTTAGTTTGAGAAATTAAGAGAAAAATGTTGAATTTTAGACTAAATTATCGATTTTTACTTAAAAGTTCAACAATTTTCTCTAAAACTCTTGTTTTTAGTTGCATGTGGTTCATTTTAACTGATTACATTTTCAGATAAAAATTGTGTACCACCAAATATTAAAATATCTCTGTCCTTGTCTAAGTGCGAAGTTGCCACAGTTATTCTTCAACACTTATAGTTTAGTATGAGTATATTGGAATACGACACTTGTGCATGGGTTAGTGCGAGTGATACAGTTCAAAGAAAAACTTTTCTACGGAAAAATAAAGAATATTTATTTGTTACAGTGTTTGATATTAGCTTTTAACTCTATTTATACAATATGTGTATATAACATAATGTTAGAGAATATAAGTTATTGCAAATATAGACTGCATTAGCTTAATTTTTATTTTGAACATAGAACAAGTTTTTGAATAGGTACACTCGAGTGACAACTACCTTAAGAGGGTTCGCTTGTTTTCTTTTAGTATCACAGGGACGCAAACGTGCGGTGGCGAGTAGCAAGGAGGCGAGCTTGTATCTGGGGTCTCATTGCTTATGATTGTTTACTTGATGATCCAAGACCAGGAAGCCCGAAAACATCAACAGATGAACGAAGTGTAAAACTTGTGACACATGCTCCTAAAGAAGATCATTGTGCGACATGTGATAAACTTTTTGAAACCACAGGGATTCCACCATCGTTAGATTTCTGAATTCTAACAAATTATTTAAACAAGAGAAAAAATTCTGCGCGACGGGTCCCTTAATGTTTGACTGCTCAACAAAAGCAGAAACGCTTGAACATTGTAACCTTACTGAAACAAAGATTCGACGTTGAATGTCAAGCATTCTTGTATCGAATAGTCGCTAATGATGAAACGTGGGTTAAAGATTTTGAGCCGGTGTTGAAATCGCAGTCCGAGTGGAGAGGCCCAATTCCCCATGGCCAAAAAAATTTCGGAGAGCTCAATGAAGAGTCAAACAAATGATGATCTTTGCTTATGTTTACAAATGAATCATCATAACAAACAGAGTTCTATGTGGAAAAGGTGTCACAGCAGTTTATTATCGGGCCTTCATGCAAAACCTGCGCAGAAAATTGCACAAAAACCGGCCTCAGTTGCTCAAGGCTGGGTTACTCATTCTCCATGACAATGCTCGCCCCCACATCGGGAATTTCGTAACAGAAAAATTGCGTGAATACGGTTGGGAAGTGTTATCTCATGCTCCCTACAGTGTAGACGTAAGTCCACCAGACTTTGACCTATTCTCAAAGCTGAAACAGCCTATGCGTGGACATCGTTTTCCTCTCAAGCTGCCGTTACCCAAACCATTCGACAAATGAACAGAGATGGAATAATAAAGCTTCCCTGACGTTGGGACTCGGTCATGGAGAAGCAGGGAGACTATAGCCGTGTTCCTTCGGACTTTGATTCGCAATCTAAATCATCAAAGTGATAATGCTTAAGAAGAAGTATGTTTTTTCGTTTCCTATTCGTTATCCCCACTTTCTCATTCTGTGATCATTAAACAATCTTCCCCTTTCCCTTCTGAATCATCCTTTTTGAGTGATCACACGGTTCATTTCAGAGCAAATTTAAAACTGGCTGACGACAATAGGTTTTCGAGCGTAGAAATTTATATATGTGGGGTTTGTTGCATCAAAGAATATATGTTATATAAAAGATTTGTTTTATGTAAACATACTTCATTTGTTACCAAGAACATTTTTTTTTTTACTTCTATATGATTCGTTTTTAATGTGCTGAATATAACACTTGACAGTAATTTATTTATAAAATAAATTAATTTGCATTGGTCTGCATATGACATTTAACGCTAGATGGTGTTTATATTATTTAAGCTGATTTCTTGATATAATTTTTAAATCGTAATTCAAAAGGATCACGATTAAACTAATCAGCATTCACAAAATCACAATCTCAGCCTGAAGAAACACGACTTATATTGAAGGATTGTAAAGAGATAGTGTAATAAAAATAAACAAATGAATAAACTGACAATTTTGTGTAATATTTATGAAATGACTCTCGTATAAGTGGTTAGTTTCACGCTTGTGGAATATTGTATTTTTACACTTTATATCTATTTCTTTCTTTAAACTATAAAATAATTATTCTATTTCTGAGTATTATTCTTACACTATTTCTTGAATCTGTTTATATTTACAAATATTATTATCTGCTTTAACAATTTTGTTTTTGTTTCAGGTAAATTTACAAATTCTGGTAGAACAACGGTGGAACGGGTGGAACTACATATTACAAAAGTACAAATCTAGTAAGTAATAAAATAATGAAACATAGTATGCTCTTTGAATAATTTGGTATTTAAAGCACATCATTATACTAGTAAAATTGGAAACCACAATATTTACATGAAAAGTTCATGCAATTGCTCCTCTTCGCGCTTGAAGTATTTAAATAAGTTATGCGCCTGTGGAAAGTATAAAGCTTGGAACTTGCATGAATATGAAAATCTACTGTTTCATCTAACTTATAGTCACTCATAAATGCAAATGGAAATACCTATATAAATTTAGAGAAAACTCATAATTTTGAAATAGTATATTATGTAACATGAATTGTAAATGGCATATTACACAGGAGGAAAAAATTGTTCACGAGCTACGTAGTAGCGAGTGCAATAATTTTCCGAGTGTGTAATTGCATTACAATTCAAGTTACATACTATACTTTTTCTACGACCAGTCAGTCTTATTTAAATATTACAATAAACTGAGAAGATGTAGTCACAGCTTAGGTTAGCAGAATGAAATGTCTATAGGCATTGCATTATCATCAATGTTTAACTAAACAAATATCTTAATTGATTTAAATGTTAATTTAAGTATACTGTCAGTTTTTATATAAATTCATGTTCATTTCTAATGACATTACTAACCTTATACCGGTGAAATCTTGAATTTACCAGGAACAACGACCACATTTATGTATCACATTTTAAGAAAAAAAAATATATATTACAAATTAAAAACTTTTATTTAAATTATTTCTTTTCAACAAAGTTAATTGTAAAATTGTTACAATTTTGAATAATAATGTGACCGCCACTATGTGTATCAGAAGTTAAGGGTATGGTAGATGTTGATAGCGTATAATTTTTGATATTTTCATTACTAGTTGCTTTGTTTTGGTGTTCAACTGATTCCATAATTTTGTTAGCTGTTAGAGTTTTATTGGTTACTGAATTATCCACATAACCTTCTGCTGTGGTTGAAGAACGCCACCCCCCGTGTCTTTTTAGTGCCATCAAGTCGCCTCCTGCATCTATGAGGATGGTGGCCGACGTTCTACGAAAACAGTGACCAGTGTACTCACTAGGGTTCGGTAATTTTAAATAATGCGCAATTTGCTTAGGCACACTTCCTAATTTATTTATTCCAACTGATTGTTTAGTGCATTTACCCATTTGGTAATTAAGGAAGAAGTCAGTAATGGTATTATGAATATATTGTTTGCATAATGCATAAAAAGGTCCAGGGACAATAAATGACCTCTGTATTTTTGTTTTCGTATCGGGAATTTTAATCATAAGTACTTTTCCTGTATCTTCGATATCAGAAACTTTTATATTTTTTAGTTCTTGTTTGCGACAAGCGCCACTGATTCCAATAACTAGTGCCACCTAAAATAAAGAAGTTATTAGATTTATAGATATTTATCCATAATATTCTATTACCTTCATAAATAAGTATTGTACATCTGGCGCTTCATGAATAAATTGTTTAATTTGATTTGGCGTCAAAATTTTGGATTTTTTACTTTTAAATCCATCAGACTGTCTTTTCAGATAGGCCTTTAATTTTGGGTAATTTGCTATATTTACATTATTCTTAATACTTAAAACACTTCTAAGCATTGAGTAGATTGCCCATAATGATGACGGCTTGAATTGTTCGGTAATTTTACCAAAATATGCCATGAGGACATTCTCAGAAAATGAATTAACCTTGTTCTCTGTACGCCAATCCATGAACTTTTGATACACGAGTTCGTATCTTTCCTTCGACTTTTGTGGTAAAAGATTTTCGGATGTACTTGCTGCTTGTTGTAATATATCGGGAGGTGTGTTCTGAACTTCACTTGCACTGTCCGAATCTGAATTCATTGTAGAAGTAGAATCACTGTAAATCTTCAATTTTTTGGTTATATTGGACGCACAGTAACTACAGATTCAGAGAATTATAATTATAAAATGATAAAATTTGGTGTTGTATAATACTTTTTTCTACTACCACTACTGTAAGAGGGTCATTACTGAACAGACTACTAACAATGTAAGTTCATGCTTATGAATAGTGTTACGTATTGAAATTTCATTACGTAACACTGTTACGTAATGAACAGCAAATTTAAGTTGGCAGGACTGATTGTCAAACTGTACGAAATAATTAAAATTTGATTAATAAAATTTAAGATTTAAATATAATAGAATGAAATTTATGTGACATCCATATAAATACATATTTTTTTTTGGGTTATTATATTAATATTATATTATGTCAACAATACATATTTCATTTCAATCAAATTTGCAGTAGGGAACTATTTTTCATCGTATATCCCTACGCTTAGCAGTAACCATGGTAACATCGTTGCGCAGTTTCATTTTTGTAAATAAAACCCACCAAACTTTTTGACGTTTCGAACTGCTGCTTTTTTATGTGATTACAAATACATATACTGAGGTAATAATTATAATAATAAACAAAATTAGTTGATGATATTTTTTATAATTTGTAAGTAATGCAATAAAAAAATAATTAATTTATAACTATATCTGAATTTTGCTTCAATTTAGAAATATTAATGAGTGGTCGTAGAAAAAGTATAGTACATAATTCGAGATGTAAAGCAATTACTCACTCGTAAAATTACAAACTCGACGCTATGCGTCTCGTGTGTCAATCATTTTACTCGTACGTAATCTGCTTCTTACATCTCTCATTACGTAATATACTATTAAGTATTAAATGTCGCAAAATTAATACAGTGTTATAGTATTACTATTTTTCGCTAACACGCCACCGTAAAAGTCACAAACAAAAATTTGACGCTCGGATAATTGTAATCATCTGACAGCAAATGTTGCCAACCTTGTATAACTAAATTTTCCCAAAGCTGTTACGTAATATATATATATATATATATATATATATATATATATATATATATATATATATATATATATATATATATACATCTATCCGACATTAAAGCGTCCGTCAATTGATCTTTTACCATCATTGAAGCGTCCACCTTCAATGAAGCGTCCGTATACGGACGCTCTAATGTATCTCTGTTAAAATGGTCATTTTTCAACGTCTTATGCCATCTGTTAGTGTTTGGCAAAAATTGTCCTGGGCGCTTTATTGTAACATATTTGGATAATTTCAATCATAAACCGTATATTGCAGTTCTGCCGTTTCCCACTAGTGTCGCTAGTGTTGAACGGCGTATATCTACGAAAATATATATTTCATACAGTTTTTCGATTAACGGGCGTCCGTACATTTGGCAACATGCTTTAAGTTATACGAATATTTGAAGGTTATATTTTCGTACCTGATGTAATTTTAACTGCATTATTTGTTGCAGAGCGAGTTAAAATTCTGTTAGAGTGACTTAAAAAAAAAATCTCTAGCAAATAAACAGTTACTTATAATTGTTGCTATGGAGTTAATAATGACGGTTTAAAACGTTAAAATTGAATAAAATTATTTATAAATTCTTATTATTGTTTCAAACTCTACATAGGTAAACATTACACTTATATGTATCTGGGTTCCGGGTTTCTACAATTTTTTGTTTTATGGGAAATACAATGGTAAAATTTTGATGATAAGTTTATCCTTACTAATTGTAAATGTTTAGAATTTAAAAGTGCAAGCAATGATCCTAAATTTATTGATATAAAATAATCCTGTCACGAACTAGACCTTAATTGAAATTTCCATCTTCAAGCTGTTTCCAAAATGCCATTATAAATTAAGCAAATAACTGCATTATTTTGTATAGTTCGAGTTGAACCAATTTGTAATTTAATTCTTACATTGATTTTATTATTATTAAAAATAATAAATGAACTTACTACAAATTAAAAAGTTCTTTATTAGTGCAAATAAATTTTTATTTTAAGTTACACCCCATAATTAATATTAATATTTATTTGGGTCTGTCTGATTGTTTAATTTCTCTTGGTACTCTGTTAACAGGTTGAATATGAATATTTTAATTTACCACTATTTTGTGACAAGAACGTATTGGTAACAATAAAATTGTGCTCATTGGATATGTTTTTTAATTCTATGCATCTTTTGTATTTACAATTTTATTCTAAAATTAATAGGGAAGAACTTATTGTCAAATAAATGGTCATTCAACAAAAAACACTGGTCGAAATTAGATAAAGTCTAGGCCGGTTTAAACTAGTGGTTTTATCCACTTTGATTTAAACGAAACACCCTTTCGAACATGTATATTTTTCATTTTTACAATTAATCATATTTGATTAAAAATCGGCAAAATAGGCACTAGTTCATTTCTGATATATTTCACTATTTCTTGGAACATATTATACATTACGTGTATAACAAATTAAATATGAAATCTAAACCCTTGTCTATTTCAACGCGAAGAGTCACGAAAATATTCAATGTACAGTATTAAATTCTACATTTTCAGTTAATTCCATAGTATAACATTCAAATTTAAAAATGTTCATTAAATGTGAATGTAATTTACATCGCCTTAAGTAAACATACCTTTGTAAAAAACTTATCCAATAAATACTCTCCATATTATTACTTTTTTCTGGCTTAAGATTATTTCCTATTACTAATTATAATTATGACTGAATAAGAACCAATAATAATGGAAGAAACTTTCAGACCTCGTTTTTACAATAAAAAGGCTTTATTGGATAAAGTTCTGTAATATTTATTTTCTACATCAATGTCGCCTTCTTCAGAATTTTTACTTATTTTTTTTTTATTCTGAAGAAGGCAACACACTGGTTTCGAGATGTTGATTCAATAAAAATATTACAGAACTAGTACTCAATACAAACATTGTAAAAACTTATGTGTATTTTAGGACATTGACTTTAATCAGAATAATCAGGATGATTCCGTGAAAGATCTCGATTATCAGCCAAGTCCCCCAGATGTTAGTATACAATTTATAATATTACAGAACTATACCCAATTAAAACATTGTAAAAACCTATAATGTTTATTTTAGAACGTTGACTTTAGTCAGAATAATCAGAATGATTCCATGAAAGATCCCAGTTATCAACCAAGTCCGTTTGATGTTAGTATTCGACTTACAATATTACAGAACTATACCCAATAAAACCATTGTAAAAACCTATAACGTTTATTTTAGGACGTTGACTTTATTCATAATGATCAGGATGATTCCATGAAAGATCCCAATTATCAACCAATAAGTCCCTCTGATATTAGTGTTCAACATACAATATTAACAATTTATTTTAATAAATATACAGAATGTCCGTTTTTCGATACGCACCATTGGGATCTCGAGAACCGTAAGAGATACGAAGTCGGTTAAATTAGAGGAAAGTTGCCTCATAACCATCTTAGATGTGTTTTTGTTTTTCCATTAAAATGCACAGGTACCTAGATAGAAGCGAAAATGTAAATTTTACCAATTTCGTTTTTGGCTTATAACTTTTTTGTGCGAATTTATACAAGTTTCTAATTTGCACTTTTTTATGAAGAACTCACAACCGTCTTCAAAATTTTCATAGCTCGTACCGTTTTCGAGAAATTTATACTAACTTTCAATTTTCATGCAGAGCTCAAAGTTGTCTTTATTACTATTGAATAGAGATTTTTTTTCTGTTTCAAATGGTATAAAACATATGTACATTAACATGAAAATTAACTGAGAAATTAAAAAATTATTGATTTTAAAGAATCTTTTGTTCCAAGCAAAGTTTGACAGGAGTTCAATTGTTACAAATTTTATGTGAAAATGCAGTAATTTTTAAATGAAGATATGCGGGACGTGTTAGAAATTTGTTGTCCGCTTACAATTTGATGTATATAAATATTCGTTATTTTTACATATAAAATATCTTAGTTTTATTCCTTGGTAACTAATTTTAAATTAAAATCGTTTTGAAATTGGTACTCAATTTATTCTTATAAAACTTCAACCTCAAAACAAGAAAATTTTCCTTCATTTTTCTTGTTTCTTGATCGGAGTATTTATAAATAAAAACAGAAATCAATTTTTTAAACTTAAAAATAAACAATTTTCTTGTTTCTTGATCGGAGTATTTATAAATAAAAACAGAAATCATTTTTTTAAACTTAAAAATAAACAATGTCTTCCTTAATTCCTGTGTAAAAAGTCCGTATCATTTAAACAAAGCTTTTGGAAGTATTTTGTTTTGAGGTTCTAAATTAATATTTTAAATTGGGCTACTTCGGAAGCACCCTGTACAATCATTTATGTTAATTTTAATAATTGGTAAACGGTAATTATTTAATCGTAAGACATTTAGCAGCACGAATAAATCAAGGTAGCCCTGATTCGAGACCAAATAATGAAGTGAAATCATAAGTACGTGAAGTATCTGTGGCAACATTGCTGGACGCTTTAATATCTATTAATTATATAGAGATGTATATAGCGGACGCTGTATAAGCGAGAAAATGAAATATATTTGTATATTTCGGACGCTCTGATGATACCTATGTAGAAGGACGCTTCAATGATGATTAAATTGAAATTTATTTTATTAAAAGCAAGTAGTAATAAAAATATCAATTATTATAAGTTAATTCTGGAATATACTTGTACGAACATCTATTAAAATACTTTATACAACATTTAAAATAATCGGACGCTCGACAACCGGTTTTCGGAAAGACGCTCGGATGATAGTAAGATGTAAATATATATATATATATATATATATATATATATATATATATATATATATATATATATATATATACAGGGTGAGTCACCGAAATCGCCGTCTTCGATATCTCCCTTGTCGTTAGAAATACAGCATAAGTTTATTAACAGAATTTATTCGTCAACTCAAGGAGAATAACGTAAAATTATTTTCACATATACAGGGTGTTGCATTACGGCTCGGCGAGAATTGTTTGTCTTTTTTTAAATGGAACACCCTATATATTTTTATATATTTTAAATTCTATTTTATTTACCTATACGAACATATAAGTTTTGTTTTTGTTTTCCACGGCGTTGCCAAGTTATTCCGTTTTTTCTCTAAAAAAGACCGAATACCCGCATTGCTTTATAAAGGCTTACTGAAGTTATTTTAATAGTAAGAATTACGAATTTTCTTTTCAGTGTAACTGTAATTATACTCTATGTTCTGACATATTTTTTTTTTAAATGTAATTATTCAGGCTGTTCAATAAAGCGAATCAAATGTGCTCAATTTCAAATGACTATAACTCGTCATTTTCAAATGGAACACCCTATATTTTATTATTCAGTTGTGTGTATTTTTGTATTATCTTCATATGTTATTAAGAGTATCCCATGCCTAAAACCAATAATTTCGGAGATTTTCACCATTTTTCTCTAAATTTATATATTTAACTAAAAATTAAATCTAGTATACCATGGATACTGTTTTTTGAATAAGAAACAATTGCAGTAATGATAGTATTTTCATTAGCCAGGTTGTTATTAATAACAGAGGGATTAAGTAAATTAATTTATTAATATGAGTCTCTCACAAGAAGAACTTACGAATATGGTGTACGCACTTAGAAAAGCGGAAAGAAACCCTCTTTTGTCGTACTGAACATGACAAGTTCTTTCAAACCTTTCCCTTAGTTTTTCAAAAGAACGCGGATTTGGATGTCGTCTTCCCGGAAACCGTTGTGCATAAATTCTTGATGCCAAAAGAGGGTTTGTTGCCGCTTCTTCAAGTGCCCGTGAGGTGACGCCTGGCCTGACCAGCATACACCATAATCGTAAGTTCTTCTTGCGAGAGACTCATATTAATAAATTAATTTAGCTAATCCCTCTATTATTAATTATAACCTGGCTAATGAAAATACTATCATTACTACAATTGTTTCTTATTCAAAAAACAATATCAATGGTATACTAGATTTAATTTTTAGTTAAATATATAAATTTAGAGAAAAATGGTGAAAATCTCCGAAATTATTGGTTTTAGGCATAGGATACCCTTAATAACATATGAAGATAATACAAAAATACACACAACTGAATAATAAAATATAGGGTGTTCCATTTGAAAATGACGAGTTATAGTCATTTGAAATTAAACACATTTGATTCGCTTTATTGAACAGCCTGTATAATTATATTTAAAAAAAAATATGTCAGAACATAGAGTATAATTACAGTTATACTGAAAAGAAATCTTTTAATTCTTACTATTAAAATAACTTCAGTAAGCCTTTATAAAGCAATGCGTGTGTTCGGTCTTTTTTAGAGAAAAAACGGAATAACTTGGCAACGCCGTGGAAAACTAAACCAAATTTCATATGTTCGTATAGGTAAATAAAATAGAATTCAAAATATATAAAAATATATAGGGTGTTCCATTTAAAAAAAGACAAACAATTCTCGCCGAGCCGTAATGCAACATCCTGTATATGTGAAAATAATTTTACGTTATGCTCCTTGAGTAATCGAATAAATTCTGTTAATAAACTTATGCTGTATTTCTAACGACAAGGGAGATATCGAAGACGGCGATTTCGGTGACTCACTCTGTATATATATATTACGTAACACTAGTGACTTTCATTACGTAACACTCTGCGTAATAAGGCTCTTACTTGGTTGGCAGATAGTGTGTAAAAGGTAATTTACTGATATGGGAGTAGAAAAATATGTTTATTATATGTATGTTTATTTAGAAATGAGATTTTTCACATAAAATTATACTGTAAATAATAGTTTATTTACTCGTATGTACGTCAAACTACAGTTATCTAAACTTCTTTATTTTATACCAATTTTCCTTTATTAAGAATAGAATAAAGATTCATTCTGTACATACTTATACCGGAAATTAATGGGAAATGCTTGAAATTAAATTATTTAACTGAAAAAAATATATTTTATTTATGATAATGAATAAATTTCATTTAACAGTTAAAATATTGTTCGTTTTTGACAATTCTTGTATTTTTAAAAAACACATAATTTCCATGTATTTCTATACTATTTTCACTATTTTCAACAAACAGTTAAGAAAACTCATGCAAGTTAACCTTTTTTATTTTTAAACCAATGTAATTCAGTATATATTACAATAATAGGAGGAGTCTAAGGTTAAATTATAAATAAAACTAAAACAATTACCCCTTAACCTTAAAATAATAATAATATAAGCTATGAGCTATATACGTATTTCGAGAACTAAATTCTCATCATCAGTAGAACAAAAACAAAGGTTTAAGCAGAGAAGTTAAGATTACTCAACATGTAAACCATGTCAGAGGTCTAACGACTCTGAGCAAACAAGGGAGAGAACTGGGATTAAATAGGGATAAGAGTCACAGGTGAATGAATACCAATTAAAACTAAGATTTAGCGTCCAATGAAATTTAAGATTTAAATGTCCTATAAAAATTTACTATTGAAAAAGAAACTAATAAACAACTACCATTTCTGGACGTACTGGTTATTCGAAATAAAAATAAACTAGAGTTCGATATTTACAGAAAATCCACTAATACTAACAGATTTATAACTGCTGACTCCAATCATTTCTGGCAACATAAATTAGCATCGTTCAATTTTTTAATAAACAGATTAACAAAATTTCCTTTAAACAAAAAAAGATTTAATATTGAACTAAACTATATTAAAGAAATAGCTAAATATAATGGTTTCCCGGTTAAAACTATAGATAAATTAGTTCATAAATTTAAACATCGCCAATCCGTTTCTAATTTTACAACATTAACACCATTTAATAATAAAAATAATAATAAATACATAACACTACCGTACGATAACGCTTCTAAAAATTTAAATAAAATTTTTCAAAATCAAAATTTAACCGTGACTTACAAATCAAATAATACCATTAAATCTTTATTAGGTAATCCTAAAGATAAATTAGACACTAACAAAAAATCCGGTATATATAAAATTAGCTGTAATGATTGTAATAAAGTTTACATCGGGCAAACTAAAAGACAAATTGAGACTCGGTTTAAAGAACATTTTTATCATCTAAAAAGCGGTAATCCCGAAAAATCTAGCGTGGCTCAACATATGTTCATTAATAATCACAAAATTAACAATTCTAACATTAAACTTTTAAAACATATTAATAATGATAGATATTTAGATGCATACGAGAGCTTAATAATAAATAAATTTAAAAATAACTTGATGAACGCAGATCTCGGTCCCATACCAAATTCTAAATTATTCGATTTAATATAAACTTAAATTTTATAGGACATTTAAATCTTAAATTTCATTGGACGCTAAATCTTAGTTTTAATTGGTATTCATTCACCTGTGACTCTTATCCCTATTTAATCCCAGTTCTCTCCCTTGTTTGTTCAGAGTCGTTAGACCTCTGACATGGTTTACATGTTGAGTAATCTTAACTTCTCTGCTTAAACTTTTGTTTTTGTTCTACTGATGATGAGAACTTAGTTCTCGAAATACGTATATAGCTCATAGCTTATATTATTATTATTTTAAGGTTAAGGGGTAATTGTTTTAGTTTTATTCAGTATATATTATTGTAAATTTTTCTTCTGTAAATGTAGCCCCTGAGGACGACACATGTGGTATCGAAACTAGTCGGGAATGAAATAAAGTTGACTGAATTCCAAAAATATTTTTATTTCTATGTTGTTCATAAACTCATAAATATTTCATCTTCATAACTACTCTTTGCGATATTATAAAAATAGTTCGTTCGATAAACACCGGCTTCATATGATATTAAAAATGCCTATCGTTCACTAAATTCCACTGGTATATTACAACGTATAGTACACTGGTGTATGATAATTTTACAGTTCATATTTTCCTTATATGTATGCATATCACATAAATATGAGTTGCGTTTGAAAAAATCATATTCTAATAATAAAAGACATCAAAATTATCTCCTTCCTTTGGCCTAGTGAATTACCGATGCTTGTGACAGTTTTCATTCTTCAATTTTTTTCTATTTTATTTGGATCTCTGTTCCTTATTCTCCTCTTCCACTCATTTATGTCCAGTACATGTTCTTCACACATTGCTTTCTCTCTCAAGTCTTCTGTGATACAACCCTTCCATTTTCGCTTTGGCCTCCACCTGCATTCCATTTATCTTCCTTCCAACATAGTCTTCATCTCGTTTCATTACATGTTCAAACCATTGTATTTTTCTCTCCTGAACCTTTCTTGATATTGATACCTCCACTAGTCCAACCATTGCTCTTATTCTATCACTCCGAATCATATACATATATATATATATATATATATATATATATATATATATATATATATATATATATATATATATATATATATATATATATATATCATACAGGTGATTCATTGGTTTGTTCTTTTTTAATAACTCGATTATTTTAAATATTATGGAACAAAGTTTCAAACGAATTAACATGTCTATAAATCTACGGTATAGGTTTTTCTACAGGTGTTCCATTTTCACGCAATCGTATGTAACTTTATATATTAAAGTGGAACAGTCTATATATTTATTTAAGTTTGAAAAGGACATGAAATTTGCTAACCAATAGTATAAAAATCTGTTGGGGCCACCATAATACCTTCGTCAATCCTGTGTAATATGTATAAATTCCATACATAAATTTTCATACAAAAGACTCTAAATTTCCAATAAAATTATTTCATAAACAATCTGTACAAATTTCACTTGACACTAACATCTTCTTCTTCTTCTTTAGCTTTTTCCATTTGTTAGGGTTCGCTATTTTTTATTTTCTCGTTCTCATTCAATTCCTTATCTCTCAAGTCTTTCGCAATACAGTCCTTCCATCTTATTTTTGGTTGTCCATGTTTTTTCAACCTTTTATTACTAAGCTATTCATTCTTTATCCAATATAATCTTCATTTCTCCTCATGACATTTTCAAACCAATATAATCATCTCTCTTGTATCTTTCTAGAAACTTGTAACACTAGAGTTATTTTCTTACCTATCATGTTTCCGTGTCTTCCCCAACATCTACTTCAACATCCTCATCTCTGCCACATTAATTTACTTTTTATTTATACAATTCTAAAATTTAATTTCTTTAAAATTCTTTAACTATATATCTATTGAATATTAAGTATAAAATGCAATCAAATCGTATAGAGAATAATATATTTTTTAATTTATAATAACGTTAATCGTTAAATGTCAATAAATCAAATTACCTGTTAAATCTTCAAACGAGGCTACTTCCGGTTCACCAATTATAGCCAAAATCTAATCAGTTGTTTTTCTGGATGTAAACTTGAGGAATACGAAAAACATATAATTTTTGGAATCGTAGTATTGAAGTTATGCGATCCGAAACTTTCGTCTCACACACACAGACACACACACACACACACACACACACACACACACACACACACACACACACACACAAACATACATACAGACATCATCGTAAAAATGGTACAATCGTATTATAGGGACCCTAAAACATGCTTACTCACTAAAAACTCATCATTGAATTTTTTGACCAAAGACAATACCTTCCTTACGGAAGGTAAAAACAATAATATGTTATATTATTAAAAAATTAAATGGGGGAAAGATTAAAATATTACATTTTTATTAAATACAGGAGGCTTTGCAATATTTTTTGAATTAGACATCTGGTAATATTAAATACTCGTAAAAGGTATAATAATGAAATATTGGTATGAAATAGATGAAATATTTATTTAAATTAATTTTCTTCAAATTTGTAACTCGAAATACCTTCATAATATAACCTATAATTTTTATATCTTAAATTTACATATATTGTATGATTTTAATTATCTTCTAAGTAACATAATTTCATTATAACTATTATAATTATATTCATTTTGAAAATTATTTTTGGAACATTTTTGAATCAGATAACAATATAATTTATTTTATCTGTTCATTTTACGCTGTCATTATGTACGTGAAGGATGGAGAACAGTTCTATAAATTAAAGATTACACCTTGTGTGTTATACAATTCAAACAATAAAGTTGATAATCTGAACACAATTATAATACAAGAAACAAAAGATGAGCTAAAGAGCCTACAGCGCTGTACCCATAATCAACTCCTGCCAGTTCATATACCATTCATCTCATTGTGACAGTCATATAAAACATTCCATCATCACAAATACACAATCAGAACGCTGGATTTCTTTTGTAATCCCTATTAAAATTCCAATGGCGCTATAGATAATCCTGAAGCACATTCATGTATTTTCAAAGTCACATGTTTTGTACTGCAGACCAAAGTGTTTCTCAGCGCTTTTGTGTTAGCAACATAATTTTAACTGGATTAATTTCCGTAAAATTATGAGAATAAAATATAAATAAAATGAAAAAAATGATACAACCTGTTTTAGTTTTATTTCTGTTTATTTATTTTAATCCCGACGTTTCGGCAGTATTAACTAATAATACTGTTAATACTGCCGAAACGTCGGGATTAAAATAAATAAAAAGAAATAAAACTAAAAAAGGTTGTATCATTTTAATTGAAATATGAGTTCTGAAAGATTTTTTAATAATTTAAAATGAAAAAATATATCATCACTGCATATTACCCATTTTTGGATGTGCCAATCTGCTTATATACGTAGGCAATCATTGCTGGCGTCGAGAGTGCACCACATCCGTCATTCTTGCGCCATTTAAAATTCGAAATAATTTTGGCGTCGTTTAATACATTATATAGTTGAGGGCTTTAAGCGCTAGTAGTCATTTTTTTACCTGTAAGGTCTAGCATGGCCCTATCTTAGTTTTCTGGAAGCATGCTCAGAATTCTCATGAAGCCAGTTACTTTTCCAGAAGTCAAATTCTCGATTTCATTTGCCGTGAGGTACTCTTTACCTAGATGGTTAAGCTACTTACGGCCACAGCTGGAAATTCACATACAATGTGTTTAGAAATTTCTTCGTCCTCATAGCAGAGTCGATACATGTCATAGTTCTAAGGTCCTTTTTGCTAAAATCTATGTAATAGGTCACTGGCGTTTGTCGACGACGACAGTGAAATCAATATGTTCAACTAACTAATGTCCGCGCCAATATGAGAGTATATCTGACTCCTCTCAGTTTTTAATCTCCTTTATATGGCTTTTCAAGAGTCCACAAAGGGTTATGTAAGATTTTAATTGTAAAAAATGTCAGTTCTCTCGTCCTATACTAAGTAACGTATACATCACAAAATTTACGTTGGTTGTAGCATTATTTTTAATACTTATCGTGGATTAATATTGGTATAGCTCAATTTTATTTCGCAAAGTAAAATATGTATAAATACGAGTATTAATACATATAGTTAAAATAATACTCTCTGCAATAGTAATGCAACTTAAACGATAATTATCTATCAAATTATTACAATTTTTGGGGCCAAGTTCTGTATAATTGCATATACATTGGTATTAACAGTCAAATATATTATACTAGAAATGTGGGACTCAATGAAAAACTATACAGTAACAAAACCTAAAATTTCAGTGAGTACATTTTAAAATATTACTAATTATTATTTTTGTCATACTGGTTTCTAAAGTAACGTTATTTGAACGATTTATAAAACAAAAGTGAAACATTAAAATTCTAAAACTTTAAAATATCAATGTATCAAAGTGACTTTGAAGTACTCACAAGTAAATAACATGCTCATACTTTAACGATTCACTTTACTTCCTAGATACATAAAATATTATTTTACTTTAAAATCGTTAAGTAATATTAGAAGGTATATAATTTCAGAAAAATAAATTCATACTGTAGCTATCGTTTTATCTACTTTTTTGCTGAGAAAATGCATTATCGATTTCGAAAGTTAGAAATGTTTAAAGAATGTGTGAGTGAAACAAGCTAGGTTCGTCTTTTCAAAGTTGTGACACATACTCGGCCAGGGTAAAGAAGATTGGACTATTTGATTTTAGCGAAAATAGATTTAGAAAATATTTACAAATTAATAATGATTGAGGTCTTGCAGCCGTCCACGCCAATGAATACCCGTGAAGTGACGCCTGGCAAACGCCCGCACGGTACAAATATGTCATCATTACCAAAATCTATGTAAAGAGCCGTTATAATATATTTATTTTTATTTTTACAAATTAATAAATAATCCATATTCTTCAGCATGTTCCATATTCCAGTATTCGGTTGCACCAACGTAACTTAAATTTGAAACATTCCTTAAATTGACAATATTGCATTGGAACGAAACATCAAATGAATTATTATGTATTGCTGTCAAATATGTGTATTTTTTACCTCCCGCTGTCCTTGGTAAGGGAGGTATAGGGATTGTGCTAAAAATCCCATATCGAGATTTTGGTAAATGCCCACGTTTTAAGGTCCCTACAATCCAATTTTAACATTTTCACGATGATGTCTGTGTGTATGTGTGAGTGTGTCTGGATCCTCTGTACGCTCTAACTAAAACACTATCGTTCAGAAAATTTTGAAACCTTGTATTTCCACCTTACTGTTATATGGAAAGATTCCATTAGATTTTGGAGTAAATCAGATAACAGAAAATGACACTTTACAAATAAATAAATAAAATAAATATTTCATCACGGCATATTACCCATTGCTGGGTGTGCCAATCAGAAAATGACACTTTACAGGAAGCTCAAAATAGTTTTTTTTAATTTTCTACAAGTTTGCGTTAATACTTTTTGTATATATTTTATTTATATGGAAAGGAATTTAATACAGTTTTCAGCATTAGGAATATAGGTACAATAAGAAAAATATATAATATATCATCACGACATATTACCCATTGCTGGGTGCGTCAATCTGCTTTGTACACGGATGTCGGTAATAATGATGACGTATTTGTGGCGTTTAACAGGCGTCACTTCACACGAATCTGGGGAACCTGGCACAAAATTGACCCCCGTGGTGCACTATCCACGCCAGCAATGAATATAGGTAAGTTGATAAATAAATAAATAAATAAAATAAATATGTCATCACGGCATATTATCCATTGCTGGGTCTGCCAATCTGCTTTGTACACAGATTTCGGTAACGATGATGACATATTTGTACCGTGCGGGCGTTTACCAGGTGTCACCTCACGATCACTTTTTGCTGGCGTAGAGAGTACACCGCAGGGGTCATTTTTGTGCCATTGAAAATTCGAAATATTTGGCGTCAGTCGGCATCGAAACCCGGTATTTAAATTTAATTTAATTTTAAGTATTTACATGAATAAAAATTAAATTAAACGGGAGGTATTGTGTTGGCCACATCAGATTTTTTATTTAGACATGTAGCTTAAAATTTATCTGATCCCAAAAGACTTAATTTTATATTCAATCAAAATTCTTAAAAAAAAAGCACATTAGTGTTTTTGTATGTCAAGATTTCATGGTCTGTTTGTTATAAATTATAGAATTTAACAAGAATATTCGTCACAGTACTGTCAAATTTATTGTTCTCAGTTAATTCACACCAAATTTTTAGTTAATAATTTAACTAAAAATCGAGTTAAATTTTTACATTTATTGTAGACAATGTTAGAAATGATTTAATTGTAAATATAAGCTTCTAATGTTTAAAACCTAATGTTTTTTGCAATGACAAATTTATTTTTTTAATATTAATTTTTATTAAATCATATTTGTAACACCACACCATCACTGCTTTAGGAAGTGATGTTACAGTACGGCTTCCTCTCACGAGACTCCAAACTTTTCCTCCATTCAAACTATCGAAGATGTATGTTATGTAAAGTTCTAAACTTAGTTTTGTGTTATATTGACTTTGTGTATTAATCTGTGAACAATATTTAATTGCAAATTGAATTTCGCTAACTTATATGTGACTTTGTTTCAAGTTCTATCTGTTTAACTAGAGTACATAAAATTTTCCCTAATGAGGTAAATAATACTCTAGCGAAACATTCCTGGCGTTAACCGATAATTGGACCATAAAGACGGTTCATAGATTTTATCAGTAGATTTTATAGATATTTTATAGGAGCTAAATTACAATTATAGAATGTTGATTCTATACTGATACTCATGAGTCTTATCGTGTATCTTTAAAAACATGCCAATTATTGATACATAAAAATTAAGTAATATATTATTTAACAACGTATACATTTCTTAATAGTTGTTTAAGAAATAAAATTGAGATGAAAAAGATAAAACAAGAAAAAATATTAAAGATAAGAGAAGTTCTTTCAAAGAGTGTTACATAAGAAAATAATTTTATGTGGACTTACAAAAATATGACATTTGTTGTAAAATAAATGCCAAATCTTACAGAATTTGACATTTTTTACATGTAGTTATTTACGTTATAAGTCGGGAAAGTATTTTTTTACATGACGAAATTCTAGTACGTATCGTAGGCGAGTACTGGAGCCTGTGAGTCCTGTATAAAAATGTTCCGCACGTGTTACTTACACTATTTTTCCGGCAACCGTTTGAATTAACTAAAAAAGAAGAAATAATCAATTTATATTTTCAATTGACAATTAATATTATTGACATAAACAAATACGTTTGTTTCTCCAAGGCAATGAACAAAAATAATACGTCTTGTAATGTATATACAGGATCAGTCCTGTAACTGATCATTTATATGACGAGTAACTGATTTTTTTTTATTAGATACCTAAATATTATTTCATTTTAATAACAACTGCACACGTATTTCAAACCTATTCTGGAATTACAATAATGGGCCACCATTGCTATCTCGAGAACTATAAGAGCTACAAAGACGGTTAAATAGGCAAACAATTTCTATTTTACAAGACAAATTTAAAGAAAAGAATTTTTTTTTTATCAGTGGTTCACAAAATATGGGACCTAACTTCTATTTTAAATAAGAACATATACTTTTTATTATTACTATTATATAGTAGTTCATTCGTTGGGAAATTTAATTCTAAATTCAGTAATATACTGTTTTTATACACTTATATAACAAGAAGAGAAAAATGCAAATAAAGTTTTATATTAATTTGATTAAAATATGGCTATAATAAGAGTGCCACGATGGAAAAAATAAATACATGGTACTATTTTTACATAGTATCAGAATTTCATGAAAGAAATACGTGAATATTTTGTTTGGATTGACATTTTTGATCAATTACGAACAAAATATTTACTTCTTTCTGTCAGGGCACTCCAATTCTATATAAAAAGATAACATGTATTCATTTTTCCCATTCATGACACTCTGATTATAGCAATATTTTAATCAAATTAATATAAAATTTTATTTTCAAGAAATTCATTGAATTAGGGTATAAAAATATTATATCACTGAATTCCGAATTAAAATCTCTAACGAATAAGCAAATAAAAAATATATGTTCGCATTAAAATAAAAAAGTTAGGTCCTGTATTTTGAGAACCATTCGGCGAAAAAATAATTTTTATTCTATATAACTATAATTCTTTATTGTATAAAAAATTGTCACAACTTATTACAATTTATATTTTACGGGGGTGAGTCAATATTTCGTACATATTTTGTAACTTCAATGTTGTATTCCTTGGATTGATGAAGATCAGATGATTGAAAGGACACCACAAACATCCAAGCTCCTGGTGGAAATCAAACGCACGACCTCAGAGTCCGAGAGGCGAGGGTCGCATCGAGCTCTGCAAACATGCTGCCAATACACGCGATCATTGAGGCGACCTAATTTTTATTTTCTTTAAATTTGCTTTGTGAAAAAGAAATTGTTTGCTCATTTAACCGTCTTTGTAGCTCTATAGTTCTCACATCTGTGAATGATATTTTTATTCTACAAAGTTATTTTTTTAAATCAGCTTTTCTTCCTCCTGATTTTTATTATATTACAAAATATTTTAAAGAATGGGCAAAATTGCAATCATCTCGAAGTTGTTCTGAAGTTTTTATGGATACAAACAAAAAAAACTTCCATAAAAATATAATATTTCTAGATGGAAAATAAAGAAGTTGCGCAAAGTTCATAGTACATACCTACCATATCTAAAATGTGTTCCAAAACTATTATTTTGTTCCCAAAAACTTGCTATTTGCAATATGCGGTTAATGACTAAAGTTTTCATAACATTTTTTTATACTTAATTTAATATTTCTAATATTATTACTAGTAGTATATTTCTCTTCATATGGAATATGAAACTTCTTAACTTTCCTAATTTGAGTGTCAATAAATATACAACACAATCTGGGCTTATCCGATTTTTATTTACTAGTGTAGTTGATAGTTGTTAATCCGTTTGACAACCATATTTACGGGGAACACTGGTTAGATCGTTGCGTCCGAGTGTAAGAGCGTGATTATGTTGGACCTGTGATAAACGATAAGAGCGACGATATTAGCAAAGCAGTGCGAATGAAAGTATAGATTTAAATCAGAGCGCCGAGAAAGAAATGTTTGTATTTCTACGCTCTCATCGAGGCAAGACGCAAGAGATGGACGTGGAAAAATTAATAAATAAATATATCATCACGGCTTATTACCCATTACTGAGTGTGCCAATCTGCTATGTACACAGATTTCAGTAATAATAATGACATATGAGAGTGTTTACTAGGCGTCACCTCATGGTGGAAAATATAATCAAACGTTTTTATTGGCATTCGTATATGTTAAAAAAATTATGGATATTTCCTCAAGTCATTATATCAATGATGGAATTCCCCAAATTCATATAGTTTGGTATTAATAGGATGTGCAGCGTATTGACGTTTTTTACGCAGAAATTTTCGAACATACCATTCAGGATATATTCCAAAAATAACAAATTTTAACCATGGTTAACCGAAAGTGTTCCAAAAATATCAAAAGATATAAATTGTGTATTAATGAAACATGGTAATAGTTAAAGTGGTTGCAACCAGCGTAACCATTCTTTTAGCCCGGTTACGCCGGTTACGTATATCTATCTTTTTCTAAAACATAAATAAATGTTGGGTTTTATTTACGTATTTACCCAAAACTTCTATCACACGTGCTAGTCTTTTTTGTGTTTGTACACATTAATGCAATTGTTAGTTTATTAAGGAACTTGATTTTCGTTATATAAAGAATATATTTTTATTTTAAATACATTTTATATGTATACAATATACAGAATTCATATTATTTTTGTATTAAATACCAAATTGCAAGTAGAAGCTGTAATTCGGCTTCTTTTTTTGGGCGACCTCTTAAGAAAACGGGAGATGTTAAATTGCCTCCATTGAAATTTAATAAAAAATAAAGTGTTTCTATTCAATGTGATCGAAATACCTCGTCACTGTAATTATTTCAACATATTCTTCTATTCTAGGTCTCTTCCCTAACAAAAACAAACAATAATTCAATAATATAATAGTTATTTCGCAAAATTAATGATTTTTAACTTGCTTTTTATAGACGGCAATAACTGTGTAACTATTTGCTTTATTTGTTCATCATCACTACTTGTTAAAAGTAATAAATCCATAAATAAAACGTTTTCGTTCATTGTCCGAAATATTTTAGAGTTGCCGCTACTATCATATGATCTAGGCTTAGAGGTTATGTTATAATTTTGAGATCCGAATGAAACCGAAGTGTTTCATTAAAAATAGTCACGTGACTGCAACCAGTCCGTTACCAGAACCGTGGTTTCGGTTTTTATATTTTATTTTTGGAATATACCCTTAGTAGCATTTGATGATAATAGTAATACATCTAAATTACTCAATTTTAGAAGCAGTTGACCTCAGTTGACATAGAACTATAATATCACAGCTACACTATTAACACATCAACACATCAAGGAAAGACAGATTTTATTCGCTTTTATCTCCGCACTTATCGTCGCTCTTATAGCTTTTATCACAGCTCCAACCCTCATTCAATCGATCATTTTGAAAAACAATTCCAATTTTTTCACAAGTTAACTTTTTGGTTTTTCATTCGCCGAGAGTCAACTCATCTATTCTGTATGAAAACAAGCCAAATCTCATGCATTCAAGCATTCCTAGACAAGGTCTCACCCAGGCCACTAAGGGAAAATTCCTATTCTTGTATTTTTATTAAAAATGCACATTTTTGTCATAAAAGTGGACTTGATCTTTTAAAACATAAGTTTATTTTAAAAATATTCCATCTTTCCAGACAGAAGTTTCGGAGAGCCTGTGTTTTTTTAAAATGAATTCAATTCAATTTATATTAATTTATACTCGAACAAGGGTACATACGACTTAAATAAATCATGCAGTCTCAGAAATTTAATGCGCATGCGCGACTATCCGTGCCATTAAACCAAATATGTGAGTACAAATTAATTAAAATTAAAAGCATAAAATCTAAGATCTCTGTTGTTAAATTTTACAAAACGAGAAGTTTTTTATCTCCAACATTTATCTTAAATATTTAAACAAAATTGTTATATGTTGCAACACAAAACTTCTTCTACAATGTTTAGGTGTGTAATAAAACATGTTCATTAATTATTTTCTCCATTATTCAATGTCCAATGGCTCTACAGTCAAAAAAAAAAGTTTTTATAAACTCACTCAACCTAACTGTAGACTCCTACTCAAACTGACAAAAACAACACTCGTAAACAAATGAATATTAATCACGTATAAATATTCACGCCTGGAAATCAAGAACATATTTGACATATAAAACAAAACATAAGACGATCAAGCTTGTTGAGTAAACGTTCTGGACGTGAAACTGACTGGAGCAGCGTGTCTTTTGTTTTTCTATTTTACAGCGCTGTAAAGTGGAGTAGTTTGATGGTATCAGCCCTCGCAAGAAGGTCTTGTTTCTCTCAGAATTATTTTATGCAAATAATGATGGATGAATCCTGGATGTCACGCATGTATGGTTGATATGTTTTCATAACTATGATGGAGTACTGTATAAACAGTTTAATAAGCGATTGATCATTTGAAATTTTTAAAATGGTTTCAGAATTTTACTTCCATGACAGATTGTGAGAGAAGGTAGAAGGTTATTATATTTTAAAATATAAGTAGGCAGATAAATTAAATGATTGTATACTGGATAAAAAGCAACAAGAAATATTTCATTCTCGCAGATTTACGTCAGTCTGTAAGTGGATTATACAAATACAAAATATTGTATACAAATAATTAGAAATATCATAAATAATACATACACTCCTAAGGAATAATAAATATGTAATATATTTTTTTTTTGTTTGTTTTTCTTTTAATATCTGCATATTATATATTGAATATACTTTTGAAAAACAAAGAAAAGAAAACAAATTTACTATGTAAAACGGTGAGGATAAAAAAATATTCTTTGTTTTTTTAGTGGTAGGTTCTTGGAATAAATGCTTCATACTTTGAAAAATTATTTATTGAAGTGAGTAAAGTGACGACGTTTCGGTTGTGGTTACAATCATTATCAAGTCTAAATAAAAATACAATATAAATATGTATACATTTGGAATTTGTTTTTAAATTAACTTACCCTAAGAAGTTACATAATTTTTTTAAAATTTAGTTACATATTTGTTAAATTTGATTTTACATTTTAGATAACTAATTCAACACTGATCAGGTTGAAGAGTCAAGTCAGGCTAAATATGGAAATACAATGTTCAATACATGATTGTTAACATCAGGTGTGACATCTATCAACCTTTAAAAGAAACCGAATGACAAAAACACTTCGAACCTTGAGCAAGGTGAATGTACACAAACTGCCCAATCTCGAATTTTCTTTGTCTTATGATGACGACGAGGAACTTAGTTAAAGCCCGAAATTCAATTTTATGTATACTTGCAATATTTTTAAATACTTTTTCGACGATATTTTGAAGCTTAAATGAGTCAATAAGTTAATATTTCGTATGTAACCTTATTTTTAATAAATGGCAATAAAAAAATAACAAATAGAGGGGAGAGTGAGGCAAGATGACGAGCTTAAGGAAAAATTCTTGTGGAACAGAAACACAACATTATTGAAGCAAGCTTGTATTAATATTAATTACACATATGTAGGCTATCTATTTTATAAACAAGAAATAAATGGTTATTCAAAATTTTGATAAAAAAAAAAATATTCGTTAAATTTTTATCTTACCTCACCTATGGGGCCAAATAACGAGCCTATTGGGTCAAGGAGACAATTATGCATAATTGCCATATTTTAATAGGTCTTTTCTTTCATAGCCTGTGCATGCTTCATACCAAACGGATTAAGACTAATCACTTTATCCATTCCTCAGATGGAGGACTCGATAAGATACTTCGCAACTAAGGTATAAAATATTTGTCTTTTTGATATAATTAGTATTTCATCTGAAATCGTTTCCTGTAAAACATTCCTTTTTTACCTCTCGCTAAGAGAGGTATTGGATTCATGCTAAAAATCGCATATCCAGATTTTAATGATTAAGCACGTTTTAAGGTCCCTACAATCCCATTTTAATATTTTTACGATAATGTCTCTCTCTCTCTCTCTGTCTGTGTGTGTGTGTTTGTGTGTGTGTGTGTGTGTGTGTGTGTGTGTGTGTGTGTGTGTGTGGATGTATGTATGTGTGTGTATATGTGTGTGGGTCGGTTGGACGAATCCTCAAAAACTATAATACTTAATATTTGTTTAACTACGTATTCGGACATTACGGGGAAGAGCTGAAAAAGTTGGTAATAATTGGACAAGCGGAAGTAGTATTCGTAAATATATTCTTCTAAATATTATTCTTTGAAAATTTTTATACTTGCCGGTATTAAAGAAGAGTAAATTCTCTATCTGATACATATAAATATTTTATTATATCTTTTATAGATTTAGAAATAACGAGATATAAGGTATATAATAATCTGTTGTAATAAATCTCACAACCCAAATAATGTCATGGAAACCAATTGAAAAATAAAAACAATTTTGTAAATGAAGATAAATGCCAGTGTCAAAAATTCAGAGACATTATATTATTTCTTATTGTATTAATAGTTAAATATTTAAAATTATAGGTATATTACATATACCCTTCAAAAATACTGTCAATCCCGACAATGAATAGGCAACATTTCGAAAAATTAGAAGAGGACAAAATTTCTTGATAAAATGAATTTAAAATGAAAAGATCTAAAGATAAAGAATAGACGTAAGCAGAATTTTTGGTGTGTAGAGTGTAGGTGTACAAGAAATATTAAATACAATAGGGCGTGAGCAATCATGTCACTTTGTTGGCCTTGACAAGCAGATATGGGGGCCCGTGTTAGAATGATAGCTAGTAATTATGTACATAGATGTCAAATATCATATTTTTTTATTTTAAATTTAGTGATTTTCCAATTCCATGTGGTTTATTTTCCTCGACAAGTAAATTCCACACTCCTGGTGACAAATTATCTACGTTAATTTCGAAAATCTTGAAATTTTTAATAAAAAATTCTGACATTTGACATCTATGTACATAATTACTAATTGTCATTCTGACACGGGCCCCCATATCTGCTTGTCAAGGCCAACAATGTCACATGACTACTCGCGCCCTATACTTATGTAACCAAAAACGGCAGTGACGAGAGGTATTGTGCTGGCCACAACAGATTTTTTGTAAGCATTTCTTTTTCACTTTTTCTTTGTGTTCAACGTACATACATACATAAATTCAAACTCAAAATATAAATTTGTGTAAAAATAATGAATTAAAATATAATCTGCAAATTAAAGTTTCAATCATTAATTATATTTTTATTCCTCGAAAATCCTTATTTTAACATTGACGAATTTATAACACTGCATGTGAAAAATTATCTTTGCTTCTAGCTGCCTTGGAACTGACATTAGTATCACCATTTTGCGCATGGTACAACTACGTATTTGGTAGACTATTCTCGCTCAATCACTTTTCGCATACCTACTTTTCGTTGTCAAAAAATTTAATTCGTTGTGTTGCCCCGGTTGTTGTTTTGCACTTCTCCCCTACCCCCGCTCCTCTAAAAATCCATTTAATTTGCGAACTTTTTTACCCACCCTCTTACATTACATATTAGCGCAAAATATTTAGTACCAGCAGATAGGTTATTTCTCTTAACTCCACATAATTAAAACTAATAATTATATTATAATATAATATGTAAGGCGAATTTATTCTTTCGTGTTTTGTATAAGAGAAAAAAGAATTTATGACGGTCATATAATTAAATAGAAACCCTTGGCAAGAACGAACTTAAAAGTTAATCTTTTCAATGCACTAACCATCTCAACAAACCATTAGTTTCGAGGCAGATTTATTATATTATACATTTAATCTAATTTACTTTTAAGAGCAGCAAAGCAGTTCTCATATTAACTTCACACAACAAAGCACTCTCATCTTTTCACAAAGAAAAATCTGTTGTAGACACGCATACAACACAATAATGTGCATCTAACTTTTACTTAAACTAACATTAACCTGAATAGTCGCTCACACGGAGTCAGCTTAGTGTGTGTAACGCAGCACTTGGTTTATGTACCGAGCGTAGTCTGTGTAGATTTACCTTCGTCCTCACCACTTTTATTAAACTTCTCTAGTTTATTCTGCTGATTTATATTCTTCATCGTCCTGAAATTGTTCCCGCAAAATGTGAATGAATCACGAATACTATTTTCCTCTGTTTTGTTTTCTTTTATGCTATTTTCGTTCCTTGTTTTGCAAGTTAAGTTGTTTGAACAATATTTTAGAATTGTTATTGTTCCAAACACGCAAAATTTTGACGAATGTTGATTTTATCGCCTGTTGGTTTATCAGAAGACATTTCAAACAATTTAAAATATATTTATAGTTCTGCCAATTTTAGAAACAATACGTGCAGAATTTAAGTTTTATGTGCAGGAATATAATAGAATAAAAACAAGCAAGAAAGTTGGAATAGTACATTTGCACTTATTTTCAACACGAAAGAGTGTTGAAATTGAAATCACAGAAATATTATTAACAGTTTTATTTATACTTACATTAAAATGGTCATAATAAAATTTCACTTTGAGTAATTAAATAATTATTATACATATATGTATTTGTATCATTAATTTGCGCCATGCAATCATTTCCTATAGTTCTTTTTCTTTACCATCCCAACTGATCTTACAGCCGATTTTCGTATCAACTGATTCACTTGTGAGTCATAGAAGTAGAATATTTTTTTTATTTTAAACCTGTTTCTAGGGGGTGAGATGAGATAGGGCGAAATGACTATAACAAATTTATATTATAAATTTTTTAAAATCGGTTGCGGCCAGCACATTACCTTCCGCCAATCCTGTGTATTATGTATCAATTCCATACATAAATTTTCTTGCAAAAGATTCTAAATTTCCAGTAAAATTATTTCATAAATGAACTATGTTTTCTGTTTTACGTGTTGTTCTCATTCATAAAATATAAAATTTAATTTCTTTATAATTCTTTAACTCTATATCTATTGAATATGAATAATAATATAGAGAATAATATATTCTTTAAGTTATAATAACGTTAAATGTCAATAAATCAAATTTAATTGTTAAATCTTCAAATGAGGCTATTTCCGGTTCACCAATTATAACCAAAATCTAATCAGTTGTTCTTCTGGATGTAAACTTTAGGAATACGAAAAAAACTTTAGTCACATACACACAAACAAACATACATATATACAAACAGACATCATCGTAAAAATGGTAAAATCGTATTATAGGGACCCTAAAACATGCTTATTCACTAAAAACTCATCATTAATTTTTTTGACCAAAGACAATACCTTCCTTACCTAAAGGTGACGGAAGGTAAAAAGCTAGTAATAATTCGAAATTGATACACTTTTCTCTTAGCATTGTGTTAAGTACCTAGATACATAAAGTTTTCCATACTAATTAATACTTTATACTGTACTGTATTAAATATTTTTTTCTACTACCGTTTAGAAAATGCCTTTTTTTCAATATTCACGAAAAAGTATTGTTTTTCCGCATTCAGTGTGAAAAAGTATAGACTCATTTTTTATAGTAGCACATATCTTTATTTGTGCTAATTGTAAATATTAATAGGTAGCAACATTTTCAAACCCATTCCAGCCGGTATTAGCAAAACTCTTGTGTACCAGGTGGAAAGAGTATATTTTGCCGTACTTATTGTACAAATAGCTACAGTTACCTACAAATTATGTAAGTGCGTAAATATTTTTTATCCAACATTGACTCAAAATATATTTGTTACTATGATTATTTGAAATAACTAATGTACAACATTACTCACTCAGTGAGAGAATAATTAAGAAGTTACGGAGGAATTATTACCGATTCTTGCGTATTTTTTTTTAATGAAAATAAAAAGCAAGCTTACAAAATTATTTTATTATTAAAATAATTTAACATTATGAAACTTATTTATTTAAATTAATATTAACATTTATGCTAAATGATACGTTATTTACTTTTGCCAAATGACAACTGTCATCTGCGACTGGTTAGCAGTTGCTACCCTCGGAAAGTTCTCAATTTTCACACATTTCAGTGTATTTTTGTTTCAAACAATTCCCAATGTCAGACTCTAATTATTACAGGATTTTTTTCTGAATATAAATATAACAAATACATCACATAGTACCAGGTACCATAACAACCATTCAATGGCTAGTTTATAATTTAATGTAGTATATCAAATGACTTGTCAGTGTCAAACAATAAATAAACGATTTCAGTTTTTTTTTTAAAAAGTATTGGATAAAACGTATTACACTCGTGTAGAATGTATATTATTTGTCCTGCGGCCTCGTGGCTAAACTTTTTCTTTCGTGAATAATGTGCTACATGCCACACTTGTATAATAAATAAATATTAAAAAATCAATTTAACTATAATATAAACAAAATATGTAATTTATTTTAAAGATAAATATATTTTCTGCTTTTACTCTGAAAAGAAAAAAAATGGGTATATCGGTCCGAGTTTCATGTGTTAGTTTAGGTTATGTTGGTATGTTTGCAAAGGTTGCATGCAAAAAATATCCAAATATTGACAAAAATGGTCAATGAAAACTAATAATTCTCATAAAAATACAATTAATATCCTAAAAAATAAAATATTTATAGCCATACTCATATTTATCACATATATTTTGCCCTCTAAAAATATGAAGTCAAAGCTCATGTAGAAGTGGATCAGTTAAAAATACAATCGACTTTTCTATCAGTTATAACTGCATCTTTTTTTATATAGCCCCCCCCCCACTTCTGTAATTCTTGTGTTGAAACATTAACAAAACCCATAAAACTTACAATTTTAAAAGCATGCATTTGTTTCTAAACGTACACCTGTTTAACTTTCATTTCTATAAGTACAATGTAACAAAAACAATTAAAAAAAACTCATTCCCAAATAAAAACTTAAACAAGAAATGGTAGTGAACCAACGGTCTTGCTGCCGATTAAAATTCGAATTTAAATTGAATTAGAAATTATGCTGCCAGCATTATATTATATGTAACGCAGTTTGCAGATTATAAATTTTCTGAAAATATGCGCATATTTCTACACTCGATATTCAACCCGACTTTGCAAAGTTCGGTGAATGATTGGATGGTTACCGCGTATCATGTATAAATTTTAAAATATATTACGTGAGAAGATTACATTTCGGGGAAATATGGTAATATAGTCGCCGTCAAATAAATATGGACTGATGCTCAACTTTTTCCCTTCTTCGCACCCTACCCCTGTGGTGTTCCGCTTCTTCATAGCTTCAACATTGCCACTGAAGCCAAGTATAGCATTAAATTATAGTTTTCATCAGGTCAATCTATGTAGTTTGTCAACTTTTGATTTGGTCACAAATGAGTTTCTATACCCTATTTAAAACTAGGAGGAGTAAATTCAAAAGTCAAATTTACAGCAATAAAAATAAAACTAGATAAAATATTTACAATAAATTCAAAATATTGAACTTCTAGTCTAATTAATATGACAATTTAGTTTCTGTAATAACTCCCTATTTTGAATAAAACAGGTTATGGGATAATAACTAAATATCAAAATAGGAAAAAATATTTGAGGTTTGATGTAAACATAGCTGAGCCGTGGCCATTAAATGTATAGATTGTACTAGAAAAATTATGAATTTACTCCTATTAATGTATAAATGGACTATAGGATGTTATGACATTAATATTTTTTGCTATTTATTAAATTTCCTGGGTATTTACTGTTATGCATATAAAATAGAAAAAAGAACATGCGAACTGTGTGACTTATTTATTTATATAGCCTTCGTTTTACTCTAAAATTTGGCCTTGTACATTTTTATGAAATATTTCATATCAAGTTACTTCTATTTGCCATAAATAAATTTTATAATCTATCATATCTATAATAAATATCAGAAATGTTATTTATTGTAATTCATAATTTACATGACAGATTTTTGCAATGCATTTTATACTATAAATTCGTTGCTACGTGTGAGAATCCATATTTATTTTACCTACAACCGTGCTTAAAGTTCATACTTTACGTACTCTTTATAGTGTAAAGAGTTACTTTTCAAGCACTAGTGCGTGAAAAGTAAATAAGCATTGCTACGCGCCATTCACACTCGGTAAATTTACCTGTCAAGTAGATAATTAATTACGAAAATAATAACATTATTAAGAAATATTAATGTACACTGCGAGTAATAATATTTATTAACAGATTTAATATTAACCTAATTCTTAAGAACATTAATTAACCCAACCTAATTTTTAATATTAATATTAAATGTACAATTTGTAAAATTGTAGAACAGTGATCCTCCTGCTCTGAGATTCTTTCGAATGTTTAAGTTATGTACAGTATTATGAGACAGAGCACTAACAGTATTTGAAAATGCCTGTGCAAACACTCAGTATTATGAGAAACAGCACTAATATTTCGGTTGTAGGAAAAATGTTCCATGCAAAACCTGTGTAAAATAGTGTTTTTTATCTTGTGTAATGTTTCGAATTCGGCTGGGCCTGTGTACTCGACCAAACTACTTTACACACTTGTTACATATACATACAACTATTAATCAATGGAATATGTAACCAAAAAATTTAATTTAACTAAGAGTATATTGTTGAAAATAGTTTTTATACTATAGAAAACTGTAAATCCATTTCACAACACAATTTGATTTAATTAACTTAGAACGCGTTGTGAAATATTTTTTTTTCACGTAGTTCATTATACGAATAGCCTTTATATTCCAAACCACCCCTTTTTTCTTAAATACCTCTTTTTCACTGCTAGTTACCCTTCCATTCACCGCAGCTTAAAGTGAAACATACATAAACTAACCCTTATTCCCATTCATCGTCCGCATTCAGACGACAGACCACATCAGTATCCCATCGACCTTGCGGGCTAACGCTTCTAAATCCGATTCTCTCTGATGCAAGGATTTACACCTTAACGTCGGCGCTCTCATCAGGATGCAAGCTCATTCTTTCCTCGGATTTGCGTTGTCTTCATGATCCAACGCTGGAGATTGAGGGAGATTATTACCCGGATGTTTTGAGGAAAAAAGTGTTAATATGATTGTTCTACTTTTTAAAACGAGGTAGAAAAGTGTATGTTAAGTTTCATTACTGAAATTCATATTCATTTTTTTAACCATTTTAGAATATACAATAATTGTTTATGTTTAACCCTTTCGCGACGACTTTATTTTTAAAAAAATTGCTCTGAAAAGACTATTGGGTCATTTATGTCCCATTGAAAATTGAAAAAATTATTTAGGCTACAAATGCCATTTAAATTACATTGCGAGCAATTTATCCGATGTAGAGTCTGTACATTAACCCTACGAAGATAATGGATCAGAATATAAGTATAAGATATTTTTGTCATTTAGTCATTATAATAAAACCGAAGCCATATTTTTTTTCTCATTTTAATTCCTGTGATATCATTGTACTGCTGTGACATATATGTCCCATGGCAAATTATATACGTGGAAAATAATTATATTCATGCCAAACTATTCCGTAAATTTAGTAACATTAAATTATATAAAAATAATAATAAAAAGTGCAAAATAAAAAGTCGTCTTTTCGGGTATCAAGTTTTTATGGGACATTAGTCGCGAAAGGGTTAAGTCAGAAACATAATGAAACAAAATTTATTTTTCATAAATTATTTAGCACAATATTAAATAAGTATACAATACAATAGGTACAATAAAAAGCTAACAATGCCTGTTACAAATAAAACTTATTAGCTAGTTATGTCATCAACAGAATAGAAACAATGTTTTAGTAAATAGTTATTTACTTAGGAGTAGTTAAGCATCTGTAGTAACGTACAGTGATCAATATTATAATAGAGAGAGTTTCCATAGCGTTTTCCCGAAAGATGTATACGCTAATGGCTAACGCCTTGGTTGCTTAGCAATATCGTATTTGTTACTTGTCGTACGTGAAAATTACAGACGTAATACGTCCGTCAACGGGGAAAAACGGACCCATTTATTGTACGTCTGCTGTTACCTAATAGGTAGGTACAGATTTTAGTGTAAATAGCAGAACCTTTTTGTTTTACGGTCAGAACTGTCATAAAAATTTGATAATTTCCTATTATGTTTCTAATTGGGTTAAATGAAAGTGTTTAAAACTGACAGAACACGATTAACCATTGACGATGATTTGAAAATGTTGAGATGTGGCAGGGATGAATACTACGAAAATTTGTGTAGTTGGAAGATCATTCAAAGTAACCTGAATGGGGGCCACAGGATTTTTTTTATGAGAGCTGTCAGAGAACATGTAGAACACCTTTTAAAGCTATTTATCAAGCATGATATAGTTCTTCTATTAGTTTTGATTTATTTACCAATTACCAAAATACCATATAAATGATTTATTTAAACGACTGACATTAAACTTCAAAATAAACGTACGTCTGATTAACGTTGTGCAAAATCTGAATTTTTGAAAAACCGTTATTTCTACGTCCGTTATTAATGACATAACGTTAGTATTGACGGAATCTTCTCGTACGTTATGCAAGAACTCCGTATTGTTTACACGATTCAATAACTGATATTAAATTCGTTGTACAATCGTATATGACGGAACAGAATTCGTACGTCCATTCTTTATCAAATAAATATTATTAGATCTGCATTATCATCGTCATTGGTATAATACCCGTAATCGAGTCAAGGTAATGGCTATTCGAAGCGGCATGTTGGGATATAAATGGTCCGGGACACCATTCCAGAACTTTTTCCGTTGAGGGAACTTATTATGAAAAACGCGATTAATTTTTCAATTAATGTTATTAGCAAATCATTATTAACACTTTTATTAACAAGAATATTATTTCATACCTATTGAATAGATTATATTATCCGTATATTAATATAATATATACATCATATTTTATCATCTAAACATTTAAATTACGGCATATTATCAATATGTTTGTCACAGCAAAATTATAGTATGTTAATGAACGAATCTCGTAATTGTCATTTTATTTTGTGAAAACTATCTACGATATTATTTATTTCTTTCTAACGTTATTACTATATTTCTTCTCTTCTTATTATTATTTCTTTTAAATTCATAATTATATAAAAATAAAATTCTTAGCATTCGTTTGTGTTCGTTTATTTAGCAAGATTTGACATTTGATATTTTTGAAATTTATAGCCAACAAACCTTAAATGGATGAGCTATTAATGAACTCTTTTGGGTGCTGCAAAAGCTTTGTTACAGGCGCAAAATAAAAAAAATAGCAGCAAAGATTATTATAATCCACATCATATTATACAGAATGTCCCACGACGTGTTACGCTAGCTAGGGGTGCCTGTTTCGACTAAAATATTTTCCCGTGATAACAGGCTATGGCCGGTTTTCAAAGAAGTGGCTGTTTCTAGAAAAAAATCAATAAATGGTGGATAACGCCGGAAAAGGTTGATCATGAGTATAATGTTTTCATTGTTTTATATATGTCAAATTTTCTCTTGAATTTAATGATAAAATAGAAAATATGAAAGTCACGGACTAGTTCCAGTTAAATCGGAAGTGCTACTGCTATGAAAATATGAAATACTTTAGTTAGTAGTTTTTAGTTTAATTAATTGTAAATATTAGTTCTATTACCCATGTTCCACTGTTATACAGGGTGTTTCCTTTAAAACAACCAGCGCTTTTTTGGGCGAACTAATGACTTTAGAGAAAAATGTTATATACAAAAAATTACCAGGAAAAAGGGCTTAATTTATGAGGAATAATAAATAAAAAATTCAACCAGTGGTTCTCAAACGGTAGAATAAAATTATATTTTTTTAAATGGCAACCTATATAAATTTTTTGTCCATCAGATAGAGAATTTTTTTTTGATTTCAACGATATAAATATGATATGGGGTTATATAACAATTATTTCGAGAAAAATGATATTAAAAATCAGAAATAATTTTACAATATTGAATAGGCTATGCAATAAACAAATGCAAATAAATGATACAGGTGACAGATAGTTTTGTTACTTACGTTATTAAGTGTTTGTTTTCGTAATTGTTTAATTACTTACTAATAAAAAATGGCTTTGCAGTTGCAATAGTCGTATTAATAGTTGAAGTAGGCTATGCAATAAACAACTATTAATACGACTATTGCAACTGCAAAGCCATTTTTTATTAGTAAGTAATTAAACAATTACGAAAACAAACACTTAATAACGTAAGTAACAAAACTATCTGTCACCTGTATCATTTGTTTGCATTTGTTTATTGCATAGCCTACTTCAATATTGTAGAATTATTTCTGATTTTTAATATCATTTTTCTCGAAATAATTGTTATACAACCCCATATCATATTTATATCGTTGAAATCAGAAAAAAATTCTCTACCTAATGGACAAAAAATTTATATAGATTTCCATTTAAAAAAATATAATTTTATTCTACCGTTTGAGAACCACTGGTTGAATTTTTTATTTATTATTCCTCATAAATTAAGCCTTTTTTCCTGGTAATTTTTTGTATATAACATTTTTCTCTAAAGTCATTAGTTCGCCCAAAAAAGCGCTGGTTGTTTTAAAGGAAACACCCTGTATAAACTGTACGTACCTATGTAAAAGTACACCAATAGAATAAAATTGCTCCTTTGTTTTATTTCCAAATTTTGCCAGCGAGTTTGCATTCTTATTGAAATATCCCAATAGTCTGTACAATTTTTTGACTATAACTAAATTTCATTTACATAACGATGTGGATGATCAGTATAATATGAAATTCTATGTGATATACATACGATATTGTTATTAATTTTTCTATTTTTTACCCTGTAATTGGTGTACTGGTGGGTAATAAAATTATTATTATTATTAACATATCTAACTATTCCTTATTAAAAGTTAATGAAAATACAAATCAGTAATTTAAAAAAAAATATAATTATATTACTTTTTTTGTTTTTTTTTTCATAGATATTAATTATACCTATCTAATACTGTCGTCGAATATTAGATATAGGTAAGTAATATAAAATTAAATTTACCTACGGTGATTCCTCAAGTCATTCTGAGTAGGTAGTAAATATCATAAATATAAACCTTTTCCTTAATACTCGTAGTTAGGTGCCAAATTATATAAAGTTAAAATTTCATAAATAATAATACATTTTCAAATTAATATAAAGTTTTAAATAAACAAAGTATTGGAAAACAAAACACGATTTGAGCAAAAAAACTTAAAATAACTCAATATAACAAAGATAATTAAACATGACAAAATAACTAGCAGCAAAATTCTAATCTTGGACTATAATAGTATTCGGGATTGTAGTGACTGTACTCGCATTCGCATTACCATTATAGAAGCAATAAATAAAATCATCTGCAAAAGTATTCAGCAGCACTAAAACCATAATACCATTATTGTAAATAAGCATATATTGTATTTTTTCGTATTGTATTGTTTCGGGATTTTCAACCCTTACAGGTTATATCCCTAGAATGGTCTCACACACAACATCTATTTTTTTAATTTTTTACAATTGCCACGAAGTTTTTTACGTAGATGTCATGTGTGTTGTCCACCCGAGCAAGCCCTTGTTACAACCACCAGCCGGTGCTAGATAGCTTAGTAATTGCCAAGTTAATTGTATCCCAACTTGGAAAGGTACCGGGAGTAGATACCGATCAAGATCAGTCGAGAAAAATTCGACCTGACCCGGATTCGAACCTACGATCTTTGAATAAGCATATAGTAAAGATACAATAAAATATGCCAATATTACCAATTAAGAAACATAATATATCAATGTTCTCTTTTTCAAAAGTATCTTGATTAACAAAATTTGAAAATTAACTATTATTTCTCGTACTATTTATAGAACTATGACTCCTGATATTACGGTAATTACTAAGAATATTACCATATATAACAATTTCACTCAAATTGATTTCACGAATATATCTACTTAAAATGTTTCTTATATTCGTTACAAACCAGCCTGTTTGTTATTATTTATTTTGTTCTACGATCAAAATATTTTGTTTTAAATATTTTCGTAAAGTTAACGAAACGACAAATTAATTTTAAAAAAAGTTTTTGAAATTATGTAGAATATATCAGACTTTAGTTTAGGAAAATTCTATCGTATTGTACATATTGTATAGTAGCAATTATTTCGTATTAATCAATAATGAAATACCATATGCATCATGTCTGAATAATAGCATCATAATAATAATTTAATTGATTAGATACATTCAATTTCGCGAAACTAAATCAACAAATTCTGCTCAATATTCAGTTTTCGTAAATGAAAATTATTATTTACTGTTATGTATATTGAATAGAAAGTAATTATCATTTCCTATGCATTAATAATATCATCACATATTGCAAATAAAAATCTGAATAATAGCAATATGCCAATTACAGTAGGTAAGTATAATAACAACAAACATAAACATTATTATTGTTTCGTGGAAATAAATAATGTAATTTATAGTGTTTCCTGAAATTACGTGATCTATTGTGTATATAAATTTCAATTCATATCAACACAACAAATTCAATTATTTGTTATTAAAGATATCTACATGTGAAATTAAAAACAGACATTCATATTCATCAAAATACGATTTGATTAATTCCAATGACAGGAAGGAAGAAATGAAGAGCAGAATTCACAGTGAATCTTTTTCGACAACATTTTTCCTACAACTGATAATTTAGAAAATTACTAAAGTATTATTAGAACTGATGAAATTTTGGGCGCATTCAGCAGATATCTGTGATCACTGAACACCAGACCTAAGGGTCATCGAACAAGGAGGTCTCTGCTGAATGCACTTTTCACACTCAATCTGATTCAGGTGATTCAAACGTCAAATAGTCATAAGCTTAATTTTATTTAAAAGTTTTAATAACTTCTGTCATTATACGACTACAGTGGGACAAAAAAATCTCCTTCGATAACTGCAATACTATAATGCCAAAAATGATATTTTTTTCATATTCCTCTTCTATATGTCCATATGGAGAGTTGATAAGATTTTGGTTATAATTGGTCAACCGGAAGTACTCTTAATTGAAGTTTTTTTTTCTTGAAAAAATTCAGTTAAGTATCATATTTTGACAATTTACGTTATTATAAATATCAACGAATACTTTATACTCTATACGGCTTGATGGATTTTTACCTCTCGCTAAGAGAGGTATTGGATTCATGCTAAAAATCGCATATCCAGATTTTATTGAATAAGCACGATTTAAGGTCCATAGAATCCGATTTTAACATTTTTACAATGATGTCTGTGTGTGTGTGTGTGTGTGTGTGTGGATGTGTGTGTGTGTGTGTGAGAGGTTGTTGGAGACACGATTTCTCAAATTCTACAAGACTAAAGACCTGTTTGACTACGGATTCCTTAATCTAACAGTAATGGGAAGAGTTGAATAGGTTCTGGTAACAATTGGACAACCGGAAGTGGTAGTTTCTAAAAAAAAAAATTCTAAATATTATTTTTTGAAAATTTGTTACTACAAATATTAAAGATAATTAAATTCTCAATCTAACACATTTAATTTTTTTATTATATCTCGTATAGGTTTGGAGATATAGTATATAATAATATAGAATAATCTGTTGTAATAAATCTCGTTGCCAGAAAAACAGTTGCGATATTAAAATTTTTGTATTTGACAAATAAATGCAAAATGTCAGTGTCAGTTCTGGGAGGTATGAGTACATTTAATATATATTATTGTATTATTAATTAAATATTTATTTAAATTGCAGGTATGTCAATATTACATATATCCTTAAGAAATACCGCTAATACCGTCAATGAATTTGAAGTACTCGTATTTTGAACATATTAGAATAGTAGGATAAAATTTCTCATAGAACGAAAGAAGAGAAACAATTTCAATTATTTGTGTGTACAAGAAATGTTAAATTCGTTACTTATAGGGCGCGAGCAGCCATGTGACTTTGCTGGCCTTGGCAAGCAGATATGAGGATCCGTGTCAGAATGACGGCTAGTAGTTATTTACATAGATGTAACAATTGTCATATGTCATAATTTTTCATTCAAAATTTCATAATATTCTGTTTATTTGTCATCCATTAGTATGGAATATACTTGTCGAGGAAAATAATCCACATGGATTTGGAAAATCATAATGTTTCGAATGAAAACTTATGATAATTGACACCTATGTATATTACCAGCTGTCATTCTGACACGGGCCCCCATATCTGCTTGCTAAGGCCAACAAAGTCACATAACTGCTCGCGCCCTATGCAAGATAAAATGAAAATGGCGAGAGGTATTGTGCTGGCCACAACAGATTTTTTTCCTTTATGTTCAATGCATATAAAGTTATAAAGAAATTAAATTTCATAATTCAGCCAACTATGCTATAACCATGGAAACTACTAATATATTCGGATAATTCTAATTGCCAGATGTCAGTGTCAAGTACAATTTACATAGTTTGTTCCTGAAATAATTTTACTGGAAATTTAGAATCTTTAGCAAGAAAATTTAGGAATGGCCACATCACAAATTTTATTCTGGATTGCAGAATTTCAAATTTAAACGATTCCATTTTATTTTAAATTACTATAATTAAGTTACTCTTATATTTAAATTGAAAATTGTCATTATTTAAAATCTAATACATGATAAATGTAAACAAAAACAATATATCATGAATATTTTTTGTTAATTTTTTAATAAAAGAATTTTTTTGGTTAACTAAAATCAATCATAAAGTATGAAGTCATAACAACTTGTTCGATATTGATACATTAGTGGAATATTGGAGTGTTCATGTTTTGGTATACTCACACGTGATAAAGTAAAAAAAAAATCCGAATTCCATGCTGAGAGGATTTATACCCTGTCGAATTCCTGGCGATAACTCATCGACAGGGATCGGAATACATTGTACGGGATGTGAATTTTGCAAACAATGTCGATCGATACTGTTACAGGGTTATTGAAAATTGTGATGAGTTATTTGAGCGTAGTGATGGATGAAGGAAACTAATTTTGCTGTAGATTCCATCTTTTAACATGAATAACATATTTGTGTGTGTATTAAATCCCGGTCTTTGATAAGTCAACGAACAAAGAACAACTCTGTTTTAAATATAAAACAGAAGGAGTTGTAAAGTGTTTTTATTTGCAAATTTCCTATAATTTATTTTCTGTTCTACATTATGCATACTTGACTAAAGTAGAGCAAAAATTTATATGAAAAATTTCCAACTTTGTTTCTGACATTTTTCCCCTTTTACATAGTATCATTGATCATGCTGATGATAACAAAAAATTATATACAAATGAACTTCCATATCTTACATTTACCTTTTTTGTAAAATAAATTTACAAATATTATTCAGGGTGCTTCAATAAAAGTGTAAAATATTTTAAGGGCATATATACTGACCAAATTGAGTAAAAAAACTTAAACAATATACGTCCGTCTTCAGCTGTTTCCGAGAAAAATTAAAAATCGAAGAAAAACTGACAAAGATAGTGATTGAACAAAAGTTTTTCTGTCAGTAAATATACTATACAAAATCTGATGTGACCAACACAATACCTCCCGTTATTTACCTATGGGGTCTCGTTGCCGCGGGCCTGATGTGTGGTTGCGAATCTGGGGAATCCGATTCGATCCCGATCAACGCCAAATAATTTGAATATTAAATGCCATAAAATTAACCCTTGTGGTAAACGCCTGCACAATACATCATCATTACCGAAATGTGTGTACAAATCAGATTAGCACACCCAGCATTGGATAATATGCCGTGATAATATATTTATTTATTTCTTTATTTAAGTACATACCTAAATATTTACTAATGGTACAAAATTATGTATATTAAGTTCCTTTCCATAAAACTATTGATCTATTTACAATTTTCCTTTTAAAACGTTACTATTATTAATTTGAAATGATTATTTTTTTGACAGTGACATTTATCTTTCAGTTACATACATTTGAGCTGAACATGTAAACATGGAGATGTGTTTAAAGCATAAACTCCGAGATATAATTTTTTTATTACTTTATAAATTTATCCACAAAATATACAGAAAAAGTATTAAAGCAAACCTGTAGAAAATGGAATAATCTTTAATTTTTTTCCATATTAGAATAAGGTAGAAATACATGGTTTCAAAACGTTTTGAATGAGAGTATTTGAGTTAGAGCGTAAAGAGGGTCCACACACACACATACATACATACATACATACATACATACATACATACATACATACATACATACATACATACATACACACATACACACAGATATCATCGTGAAAAAGTTAAAATTGGATTCTAGGGACCGAGGTCATTTCTATAGAAAACAAATATATATGCACAATTATACCATCCACATCCAATCATCCTTCTACAAAAATGACAACCTTTCACAGTTTAACTAACAGGTTGATAAATATACCATTAGATGCACATAATTTCAAAAAAGAACTTAAAGTCATAACAAAAATAGAAAATAATGGTTATGACGAACATATGATTACTGATTTAGTACACAAGAAACAAAAAAAGATCCTCCATAAACAAATTTACAACAATCCAATTGAAGATTCTGCTTAGACAAATTAGTTTATTAATTAAATACTTTTAAAACATTAGCAATAATGTATCCATTGAACTTAAAAGTTTAATATAAAAACTGTTTAGTAAATAATAAAATTGTTAATAGAGAACCTTTCCAAAAATCGGGTATCTACAAAATTAATTGTGAAAGTTGTGATTATATATATATATATATATATATATATATATATATATATATATATATATATATATATATATATATATGTGTGTGTGTGTGTGTGTGTGTGTGTGTGTGTAGGACGAACAAGACGTAATTTTTACATAAGATTCAAAGAACATATGTGTTGTTTCAAAAATAAAAAATTAAATTCCAATGTAGCCAAACATTGTTTTGTTACATAACAACCACTCCTGTAATAAAATAAATATGGAAATTTTACCTAGTGAAAAGAAAGCCCAAAGACTAAACTTTAGTTGAAACCTCTTAGATGCACCGCTCCTGGATGTTCTAGTCACTGGTCTTTCCACATAATAAAAAACTCTCCAACAATTATTCATTTTTGCAGTAGTTATAAGTCGGACTCAATCCTGTAATTTTATGCATTTCTCTTAATAAAAGAGGTTATGCGATAATGAATAAATGTCAAAATGAGAAAAATATTTATGTCTTGGTGTTAGTGTTTCATCAAGACAAGAAATCTTGTCTTGATGATCATTTCTTGTCTTGTCTTGATTATCAAGACAAGAAAATAAAAATTTCTTGTCTTGCTCATTTCTTGGCGACTTACTTCTTGTCTTGTTTCAAGATTTCTTGATATTTCTTGATTCTTGACGTTTTAGGGCAATCCCCTTTGTCTATCGCTTTATCCAATCCGAACGCTCAAGTGTAGCGTTGGCGTCTGCCATTGGCTCTTTTTAAATGTTACTATGATTTCGTCGCGTCGCGAAGGGCCGGACCCCGGGGTATTCGGGGGGCAACCTAATTAATTAACAGTCTAATTGCCAGTTTCTCAATATATTGTTATAATGTTTTTTTTTTAATAAAGGCAACAGGCATTGAATAACTTTTTTATTTTATATGATGCATTACGAATACACAAACCAAATTAACATGTACCTATATAGTATGTAGTACAGGGTTATTCTAAATGATGGACCCTTTTTTAAAAATTCGTATTTATTAAAGATTTCGACGGGCGGTGATGGTTCCAGAAGCGGCCAGTAGAGTTCTCGCGGCAATAAGCCGCCATTTTGTGTCACTGTTCAGTTGTGAGTGAGATGGCTACTGTGGAGCACAAGGTTTTCTGCGTTATTGAGTTCGCAAAAAGTGACTCGCAAATTGTAGTGCAGCGGGCATTTCGTGCCAAATTCGGTATTGAACCACCAACTAGAAAAAGCATTAGCCGTTGGTTTAAACAATTTATACAGACTGGAAGTATGTGTAAAGGAAAAAGCACAGGCTGACCGCGTGTGTCTGAGAATGATGCAGTTATCGGTGACCACATTGAACACTTATAATGTATGGAAAAAAACTTTGAAACTTCCTCTTTTCAATGGTATAAAGATTGTTAATTTTGTATTTGTACTTTAATAAATACGAATTTTTAAAAATGGGTCCATCATTTAGAGTAACCCTGTATTATTAAACAAAAATAGTTTCTAATATTTTTTAACTTTAATTTAACGTTGATGTACATGTACAAAAAAAATCATAATAGTATAAACAAAAGATTTCTATATAAAAGTGTTTATATAGAAATTTGATTTCATTCACGAGATATTGGGATATTTTCGAAGATATTTCACTACTTAATTGTAAATATTAGTTTTATTATTTATTTTCTAACATATAAACTTTACGCGCATACGAATAAAATAAGGTCCGCATTCTTATTTACATATTCCAATAGAGCGATAAGTAAGTGCCTGTTTTTAGAGCAAAAAATCAAAAAAAGTTGAATTACGCAGGAAATGGTTGATCATATGAGTAAAATGTTTTTATTATTTTATATATAAAATTGTTTGCTTAATTCAATAGTAAAATGAAAAATATAGTATAATATTCTTTCATATAAAGTAAGTTACGGATTAATTCCAGTTAGACACTGTTTTGAAAGTATATATTTTAGTTGAAACAGACATATCGGAAAACTTAGTTATCAAATTTTGTAAAATATATTGAATAGTTTAAAAAAAAAAGATAGTGTAAACTCCCCATGGGATAGCCTCCGTGAGGTTCTATCATATACAGAATGTTAATGAATATTTACATGCTATAATTTCATAGGGTATGTAAAATAGAGTGACTTTTACTAATAAACTCATATCCGGAAACGAACCGTTTTCGAATTACATGCTCTTAAAGGAGTAATTATTATCTACCTAATTTTAATTGGGTTTGACTTATGACGTCAGTTATTAGTTTACATACCATTGATTTTTTAAAAATAATTTTATTCATTTTTTTATACATATTAATATTTGCTCAAATAATAACGATCAATTTCAATACAAGCATTGCAACGTACCTAACATATTTTGATACATTTGTTAAAAAACGTAGACAGAATAATTATAATTTTTGTTTACAAAACTAATAATTTTTTTTACAAAACTAATAATTGAAGTGACAGGTCACAGCCAACTAAAATAATAGTATATTAAAAAACAAATTTCATAAGACAATTTGTTAACGCACAAGTCTATATTATGAAGACGAGGTATACTTACCTGAAAATTTAGACTTATACCTTCAACTGTCGCTTCTATTTAATTATTTATTTTGAAAATCATAGTCAGCGATACAAAATTTTATATTTTAATTATAAATGCGGATTTACAAAATTGTCAAGAAATCAAGATTTCTTGTCGAGAAATCTTGATTCTTGATGATACATTCTTGTCTTGTCTTGGGACATAAAATATATTTCTTGTCTTGGTCTTGTCTTGATTTCAAGACAAGATCAAGACAAGATCAAGAGTGTTTCTTGATTTTTGTGAAACACTACTTGGTGTATACATGGCTGAGCAGTGGCCAATCAAAGTATAGATTATAATAAAGAAATTTTGAATTTACTCGTCTTAGTTTGAAAGTGGACTATTAAATGTCCAGTAAAAAATAAAAATCCCAATCCGACCCTGACCGTAACTATACTTCAATTCACAAAAGAAAATAGCGAGTAGTATATTGCGTTCGAGAACCGAACGTTTTTACATGCATGAAACAAATAATTTAAATTCGTGAAACCAAACTTTGTCAGTAGGTACTAAATATATTTATCTGTAACAATGTGCAAGACCTTAATATTAAAAATTACAGCAAAACATGGTTAAACATGACTTGATTCTGTAGATTTTATTTGATAACTAACCATTCAAAGCGCAGCTTTATATCCCTGTCTAAAACAACGCTATTTTCTTACATGAAATGAAGTATAATAAATGTACGATGTGAACAATTTTAGTTTCCCATATTGATATTTTATTCACCTGGTAAGTATTATAATTTGTAATGTTTTAAAATAATTTATTTTAATTAAAGTCATAATTTCATATATATTAGCTTCTAGTAAAAAGTGTAAAATTACAAAAAAGGTACAAGAAAATCTATCTCCTAATAATATCACCCCTTATATTCAATACAAATATTTCAAAAAACGTACAGGGATATTTATTATTAGTAATATTCAACTTCGGAAAATAGTAGTATCAAATTATAAAATAATAGAATTTAAATTATGGAGTTTTTTGATGCCTTGAGGTAAGTCAAATACGTATTTATTTCACAATACATATTTTAATTACGGGAGTAAAAAAAAGATAGTTATCTCTATGCAACACGAGTAAAACGTATAATATTTTATCATGATACGAAAGTCAATTCCTATGAGTAAAATAATATGGTTTTTGTTAGAGTTACACTAGTTTTTCTACATTCGAAATTATTTCATTTTGAAAGAAATGACATAACATCACGAAATCATCGTTTGTTTAAAAAAATGTATATATTGTTTGCTTCAAGTAAAAAGTGTATTAGATATAAGAATATTCTCTTTTAAAACCAGTTTAGTTTTTTAAAATAATAACGACAAAAATTACTTGTAGTTACAGGAAAAGAATAATTATTTTAGTTACTAAAATCGCAATAATAAAAATATTAATATGTACGATTAGTGACTAAATAATTGTATATTACAAAAACTTTAGAACTTGTTAACTAAACCTTTATTTGAATCACAGTCTATTTTGATAATGAAACAAATCAAATGATGCATACATAATCGATTATTCATATCGTTTTTCCATTTGTGAAGGCTAATAGGATAAAAAGGAGCTGACTTAACAATCCGAAAATAAACAATAGTAAAAAAGTGGACATTCAGTGATCTTAAAACGAACCGGCACAAAAAAAAACAAAAATAAATAAATAAAGGACAAATAAATTCCACGTTTCGTATTACATCCACGTGCCTTAGTACAATTCACTACCTCCCGCTGCCGAAGAATGAAAGCAGTGAAGAAACGCATAATATCACAACAACCGGTCACGAGCTACGTTTAGCAAACTAAAGCGCGATCTACACGCAAGGTTCTGGACAACGTTTTGAACTGCACAAAGCACAGCCCTGTGCTTTTGTGCGTTATGCCCGGAACACACGGTACTTGTAATGACCATTACCTAAACTCTTATTTGATGTTAATGTTTAGTATAAAAATACGTAGACGTTAGTTGAAACTGCATGCACTCCGAGTTCAGGTTCGGTTCGACTTATTAATGAAAATTAAATTAATATTTTTTAAATGACAATCTTTATATAGAGATAATTTAAAATGCGAGCCGGAATTTATAATACAACGCCAGACAAGAACATGAATGCAACATAGGCATCAACGCAGACGAAGAAAGCGTCGACGATCAGCTTTATTACAATTACGCTTTCGATTCCAACCTAACCGAAATGAACCTGAACTCTGAACCCGAATTTTAATACCCGGTTCGGTTCCAATTCGGGTTCATTTGAAAATATAACTAAGGTTCGGTTCTGGGTTTGCGTACGCTAAAATGTTACGGCTTGTTTCCGATTTGATACGGTTTGGGTTCGGGTTCGATGTTTTGCCCGCAAGGCAACGTAAGCAAGGTTAGACTCAAGATAACATGGAGCCGTACGGTGCAGAAAGAATTTTAAAAAAATGCGGAAAACAGAATGAACTTAAGCAAGAGGCTAATGTAATGACAGAAATGGTTGGAAAATATTTGTGAAGTATTCCACTGAGAAATGACAGGACGAAGAAGAAGACACTCACTTTATGGTATATGAAAACTAAAAATCATATATGAACACAATCTATTTTTGGAGTCGATTGATATCGCAACATTTTTAAGTTTCTATAGCCTACTTATTACTCGTCCACTTGACTACCGTCCAGATAACCATCGCCCAATTGTCGCATACCGCCCTTGAACTGTAACGTTTTGCCGGAACAGTTTTGCCTACACAGGTAAATATACAAAACCTTGCGTGTGGACCGCGCTTATTTTTACTCCCTGCACAGCTGTTGATCGCATGACAGAGATGGCTGATATGAAGCACACATCAAGAGAGCGATACAAAAAGAACGAACGCATTTCCTAATCTTACTCTTTGTGCTTCCGTAAATGCTCCAAGCTATTGTAGAAAGACGGATGACGGATTGTTGTTTCAAGGAAACTCTAGGTTGCGAATAAATGGAACAGGAGCGACAGACGGATGTTTCAATTTAATAATATGACCATCGAGACGTACGAGTATACGAGTCTGAGAGAATCAAATAGATGTGAGCACGTATCGGGAGTCAACATGTATCGGAAATGAGATTTTCAAAAATCTGATTTTCTTACTACAAAAGAATATATGGTTTTTCCTTTACAAGGAAATATGAAAACATGTCAATGTATCCTTATGTTTTGTTTTATAACCTCTTTCTCGTGTGTGAAACAAATAATTACATACATACAGGGTGTAACAGAAATAAGTACATTAAATTTAACCAGCGATAGAACTCGTCGAATGCAACAATATTTATTAATAACTTTTTTCGAAATCTCAATTTTTTAGCATTTTTAACCCTCCCCCTCCCATCCCCCATATAAATTAACGAGTCATTTAGGTATTTTCATAATAATTTGATCTAGTAGCAATAACAATGAAACAATTTTTTTTGGCAAATGGGAGTTGTCAAATTTTTCAAATAAATTTTGACAAATAAATCGATTAATAATTATTATAAAAGTTATAATCAGTAAATATGCTTGCCTTTACGGATAGTGCGTATTTGAGCTGACCTATGCTAAAGCTCAGAGAAACGCTGCCAAAGCCCAGTAAATTTATTCCGAATTGTCATCTTCCAAACTTCGCACCTTTTTACACGTATGTAAATAAAATAAGTTTTGATTCTCAGCCAGGTTTTAGTACTCGAAGAATAGAACTACAACAAAAAATGTCACACCTGACAATTTGTAGGATATTGAAAGAACAACAGTTACATTTCATCGACGCCTTCAGTACAATGACGGTGGCCATTTTGAAAAATTATTATGATTTCATTTAGGCCTGCATCACTTTTAATCATCTTTATGCGTTTTCTTTTTCCGTCAATTGTAAAGCTGTTCTTGGTCGACTATACATGTCCTACAATTTTTGGATTGTTCAATCTGTTGTAACAATAATTTGACGTATGATTTTTTTGTTACTTTGGGTGAGGTATTTTATCTCTTACCTTTCCTGATTTGTGTATAGTTTCACCATCTGGTGTATCTCGGTCAATCTATTCACCAGTTTCTAACATTTCTTTTGTGTTGACAAATTCATCAACCATCAACCTTTCACTGTATTCTGTCGCAGTTACGACAGTAATTTTGAATTCAACCATAGGCGGGTAATGAAATATGTAATAAAACTTTGAAGAATTTTAACTCAATATCTAGAAGGCTTACAAGAAAAAGTTATTAATAAATATTGTTGCACTCGACGAATTCTATCACAGGTTAAATTTAATGTACTTATTTCTGTTACACCCTGGACAGGTATGTAAATCATAATCCTAACAAATTATGTATTAATAATTGGCGTACATATTTTTATACTTATTTTTTATTGAACATTGATTTGATAATTTTTTAATTTCTAATAGATTTTTCATTAACTTTATTAATAAATAAATTATTGTTCGCTTTTCCCTTTTAATTTATTTATATTCTAATAATAAGTATAATTATGCATATAAATAAGTATTTATGTTTTTCTTTAACATCAATAATAATTTTCATATTTGTTAATTTTATGCATTTATTATTCTCTAATTATATATATATAATAAAAAACAATAAATATATAGATATTACATGATACAATAGATAAGTAGGTACAACAAAACTGACAAACGATGTTTACAAATATATTGACTAGATTACAATTATTCAATTTATGCATTTATTATCCCAACTTAATGAAAACTTCGCCCCCAATCAAAAGTTTAAACATATTCTTCTCGTATTTTCAAACAAACATTGTAATTTAATATAAGGTTATCAACGTGAAAGAACAAACATAGATCTATTGTACAGTTACAAAATATTAAAACGGATACTGAAAACATATTAGATCACAAGAGCTTCGAAAATAATTGAAAATACAGCCGTATGATGAGACGTTTTCCGTAGAAACACTTCCGAGACAGTAAATCGAGGGTTATTTTGCGGTAATATATCGATGATACACGCATTAACCATTATAAGAATTAACTGAACTAGAACATTCACTATAAACTATAACATTTTATACATTTATTATTACGAGTATTTTTAGATATTACGACACTTTATTACAAATAACTAATCTTTCAAAAAATTGATGGTTACTGTATGTTGCAAAAATAAAATGTTGATATTAGTTGATATAGTAGGTGTTTATAATTGATAAAAGCGATGATTGTAACAGGAGAGAACACCAACGCGAACTGATCACATAATATTTTGCGGCCCTTCTAAAAGGAGTAAAGGACACACTAATACTACCGTGTTCATTAAAACAAAAATTAGTTCATAATTTTGAAAGTCGGAATTCATTCATTCTGCTAGCATTTCTAGAATTAACAGGAACGGAAACACTAAATTAAATAAGTCAATAGAAATCAGGAAAACCTTTTTGAAAATCAATTAAATAATAATTTACAATCCCTACTCCTCCTTCGAGTATCCCATACATTATTTCCCATCCTCCCACATTCCATGTGTTTCCAGGCACTGCGTAGTGACAGGAGGAATCACGCCCTTTGGACCTTGTTTCGCTCGAGTCAACCTGCCACCCTGTGCGTGCGTGTGTGTGCGTGTGTCGACAGTGGACACTGGTTGTGTGCAGTATGCTGGTCAGCACGCACACGCCAGTTGCTCTTGCTACCCTACAGAGACTACGAGGAGAGATTGATTTACCGCGCAATCCGTAATTTCACAGCCGGCGGCAAGGTTAGGGTGGCTTTGTTTAGGGAAATGTGTACTCATTTGGTTAAACTGGATATTTTTTACTTTACTTGCGCATTTATATTTGTTACGGTTTCGATTTAATATAGAGTCTAAAATAATTGTAAATTTTTGGGGAAATAAAAAAATTGTAAAACAATTTAATTTTTTTTTCTATATAGTGAAAAGAAATAAATAAAAAAATAAATATTAAGTATAGGTTCAATTAAAAAAATGTGTTATATATCGGACATAAAGCGTTATAATAGTTTGCAGCTGAAGCAATAGCAGGGCCAGCAAATCAGATGAGGCTAAAAAACGTTTAAGCCGAGGTGTTATAGGTAACGAAGGTATTGTCTTTGGTCAAAAAATTCGATAGTGAGTTTCTAATGAATAAGCACGTTTTGGGGTCCCTAGTATAAGAATTTACTATTTTTTCGATGATGTCTGTATGTATGTATGTAGGTATATGTGTGTATATGTGTGTGTGTGTGTGTGTGTGCGTGTATGTGTGTTTGTATGTGTGTGTGTGTGTGTGTGTGTGTGTGTGTGTGTACGTGCTTGTGTGTGAGTGGATTTGTATGTGACGATCATTTCGGAATGAAAAGAAAATAAATGTGGCAGAGACGAGGACGTTGAGATAGATGTTGGGGAAGATACGGAAAGATAGGGTAAGGAATGAAAGGATGAGGGAAATGGCTCGAGTGATAAATTTTCTAGAAAGATACAAGAGAGACGATACCATTGGTTTCAACATATCATGAGGAGAGATGAATAATGGAAAGAAGAATGAATAACTTATTAATAGAAGGTAGAGAAATAGAAGAAGACCAAAGATAAGATGGAACGACCGTATTGAGCAAGTCTTGAGAGAAAAGGAACTAAACGAGGACGATACGCAAAACAGAAATGAGTAGAAGAAGAAAATAAAAAATAGCGGCCCCTAACGAATGGGAAAAGCTAAATAAGAAGATGTCAGTGTCAACTGTAATTTGCAGTTTCTTTATGAAATAATTTTACTGGAAATATAGGACTTTTCAAGAAAATTTATGAATGGAATTTGTACATCAAGGTAATGTGCAGGCCACATCAGATTTTTTAATAATATAACATAGCAAATGTCATATACTTTTCATATTTGAATAAATATATAGGTGTTCCATTTGAAAATATAAAATTGCATACCATTGCGTCAAAATGGAGCATCAGTAGAAAAACATACTGCAGATTTATAGACATTTTAATATAAAATAAACCTTACTTCCATAATATTTAAAATACTCGAGTTATTAAAAAAGAACAGATCGATGAATATAAATCAACGAAAATAATTACGCACTACCTAACTAATAATAATTTATGGGAGAACAAAGTCCCATATAGCCGAAATCGAGACCGAAATCGTAGTTCTTCCCGAGATCTCTATGATGTTACTTGCAAATGGATCACATTTTATAAAATAGTAATTGGTATCGGATTATTTAACTAGAGAAAAGATTATTAATATTCACGCACATTTTAAAACTATCAAGTTCATTTCACATCTATATCTCATATCATTTCATGTAGATATCTTCAATTGTAAATAAAATGAAAAGAGTATAAGTATTAAAATGTGCATAATAAATAGTTTGTAAAACAAATGTATACGATTTTAATAAGTACAGTATATTAAATAATAATATATGACGATAAATTTTAAACATTGTTCTTGCCATGAAATTTCTTTTGACAAATATATGAAATGAAATGAACAACCGTAATAAAATTTCTAAAAAAAAGTTTTAATAAATTGCGACAATATTTTTCGCTCTGCCCGCAAAACTATCCAATTTCTTTCGCCAATATAAAAGGAGATCGTGAGGTGACTCCAAAGAAGCAATTTATTGATCCTTATGGCAAATTTATGCAGATCCTCTTATCTACCTTTATTTTACAATTATATGCCAATTTTAGTTAAATGTATTGATGATATGAAAAATTATTTTTTAAATCAAAATCGATAAGTTAACGAAATTAAAGTATTGAATGTACCTATATGCTGTGTGAAATTTGTCACGTGCGAACGTGTAAATTATGTACTGACTGTTTAAACGGACAGTCTTTTGAAGTTTTTCATGTCAATATTTAACCAGTATTTTTATATTGTTCGTCTTTTGCACTTGAATTTAATAAAGTTTAGAATATATTTGTAACTAATGTAAAAGAGAAGTATGCTCTCATTCTCAGTCTATATGTGTATGTGCGGATGTGTGTGTGTATGTGTGTGTGTGTGTGTGTGTGTGTGTGTGTGTGTGTGTGTGTGTATGTGCTAATATATACAAATAATTATTTTTGACAAAAATCAGTAAGTGCAATTCTGGCTTGCAAAAAAAATCGTGTACACCTATTTTTTGCTGTATTGAGTCAATCTGGGTTTTCATTTTGTCAATGTAACTAGTGTTAATTTAGATGTCAAAATTAACAGAAATTCAAATACATAATTGGTTGTTCTTTCATTTTTCTGGAATATATAATTTAATAGTGAGTAAAATAAATACCTACAATCATGAACTTGGTCTACAATAGATCAAATAGTGATGAGTGTGGCAACATTGTCAATTTTTACATAGCTAAAACGTGATAAAAATTTATTGTTTTTCAGGGTGTATGAGATTTTTTTTGCAAACCAGTGTACATGGTATGTTCATAAGACGCGGAGAGATAGTATAAGGAATATGAGGATAAAGGAAGTTGCTCGAGTGATAGAAGTTTCCATAAAGATACAAAAGAAACAGAGGAAGACCTAAGAGAAGATGGAAGGACTGTACCTATTGCGGAAGGGTTGAATAAGGGTGACACGCAAAATATAAATGAAGGGAAGAAGAAAATAAAAAATAGCGACCCTTAACGAATAGGAAAAGCTAAAGAAGAAGCTCGTGTTATAATTTTACTGGAAATACATAATCTTTTCCCAGGAACTATCTATAAACCTTGTATTTCTACCTTATTTTAATATGGAAAGAAGCCATTGGATTTTGGTGTAAATCGGATAACCGAAAATGGCACTATACTTGACGCTCAAAATAGCTTTTCTTTGAAAAATACCTTTAAATGTTATTTTTTCGAGATTTATGTTATTATAAATATTAAAGATTATTAAATTTTTTACAGGTTGGCATTAATATTTTTTCTATATATTTATAAATAAAATTACATATACCTTTGTATGTAAAGAATGATACGAACTATTAACAGCAAGACGCAATAATAAAGAAATACGAAAAAGGTTTGAAAAATGCTTTATATTATGAGCATTTTGTTCTGTATGCTGTACGAATGCGACACATGGACTTTCAAGAAGAAGAAAAAACACTGGGAAAGAGTACTTGAGATATGGTTAAGGCGACGACTGGATATGATTGGATGGAGAGAGTGTCGGAATTAGGAGGTATTGAGAAAGATTGGAGCAGTGAAAATAATTTTGAAAGAAATATCAACAGATATCAAAGAGGGAGGGAAGAGAGGAAATTACGAGAGACTGAAGAGTAAGATGCTGAGACCAGAGTTGGGCAGTAATTAATTACAATTGGTAATTAATTAGTAATTAAATTACTTTTCCCCAAATTGTAATTTGTAATTAATTACATTGTAAAAAAAAGTAATTATACCCAATTACTTTTGAAAATTTGAAAAATAATTACTATTTTGAACCAAGAAGTGAGGGATTCCCCGGGATGCGGGCGTAGCGTAGTTTATCTGCGTTGTGGGTGTAACGACAGGTTACAAGTGCAACTTGTCATGCGCGTTGGGACGTAAGACGTACTTTGGACTTTCACTTAAGTTATAATTTAATCATTTTTCTGAATCCTAATAGTAATAATATACTTTTCAACGAATTTGCAATGTCTTCATATAAATCAGTATAAAGTTTTCACATTTTTTAAGCTATGTAAATAATGTAAAAACTGACATTGTTGTCACTGTCATCATTATTTGATCTATTGTGGAGCAAATTCTTCATTGTGTTTAATTTACCGACTATTATATTATAAATATATTCCAGAAAAATTAAAGAGCAACTAAGTATGTATTTGAATTTCTGTTAATTTTGACATCTTAATTGACACTAGTGACATTGACAAGTTCAAGATCAAGATCGACTTAATACAGCAAAAAATAGGTGTACGCGATTTTTTTGCAAGCCATTGTACCTAGACATATATACAGAATGAATCTGGGAAGATGCCCACATTTTCAATATATTTATTATAAGTAATAGAGAAAAGACACATATAAAAGGTTTATTTTTACTTAAATATACTACTTGATAGATGTAGATATATTTTTTTATAAAATCAGGTTTGCGAGGTACGAATATCAACTTTTATTTTTTAAATAGCAACCTATAATTATTTTATTAAAATATAAACTGCCATTTTTCTCTTTTCAATAATGTAAAAGTTTGTACATCAAAAATATGAAAAGAATCGAGAAAAATGATATAAGGTTTGTTCCAACATACAATCAAATCCAAAAAATGTGTAGTATTAAAGTGGCGTTCTCAATACTGATTGTATATTTATTTTAGGTGGCTATGTGAACATTTAATTTAAATTTTGTGATTAAAAAAAAAAACTCGGTCAACTTGTTACAATTAAATGTCTGTTTATTTTCACATGGCCGCCTAGAATATTTGAATAAAAATAATTTCTGTTATTTTTGAATTCTTATTTTTCTCTATTTTTTTCATACTTTTGATATACAAAATTTTGACTTTTTTTTTTAGTAAAGTAATTGAAAAAGTAATTAAAATGTCAATTACAATGCAAAAGTAATTAGTAATTTGAGTATATTTTGGTTAAAGTAATTGTAATTATATTCAATTACTTTTTGAAAGTAATTTGCCCAGCTCTGGCTGAGACCCGTTCATAACAAAAATTTGCTAATGATAATGATGTAAAGTGGAGATAATAAAATCAATATATATGGGTGAAAATATTCTGAAGATACGTTGAATGTCGATGCTATGAACATCTATGTATCAATACACCGATTATCGATATATTTTTGTAAAAGCAGCTGGTAGTTATTCGGGGTGTTTCGTAAACACATTTTCAATACACCTGTTCTACATGTTTTCAATTCATTGCCTTACAATAGAATAATAATCCAATGGAGTAGGTATTCATGTAGTTGTGATAATACAAGCATCCGTTAATTTGTGGCTTGAATGAAACTACCGGGCCAATCTGGCTGTATTCACGTCCTTCCTCTTGTACCATCTTCACCCTCCTCTTGCCCTGCAAAAACCGCGGCTAGGTTCTCCGCAACACAGGAATTCGTTACACGACCGAAACTCACGATCGGGCCGACTGAATCCAACTCATGATTAAATTACAGGAGGTGTACCTCAACCTCACATCGCAATGGCGGATTATAGAGCAGTTGCAGAGTGTCTACTGTACTATTCAATTATCCCCAGCGACATTCAGTCCGAGTAAATTTAGTTGTGGATTTCAAAACTATGTACCGCCTTGTTTGATTTGTGAAGACTGAATTGCAATCCATATATCTCAAATCGTGCAATTATACGGACAATACGTTAGGAATATAATAGTACAATGTAATTCTGATTGACGCAAGATGCAATATTAATAACCAGAATAACCCGCGGCTTCGAACGAAAGCAAGTTTGAATTTACGGCCAAAAGTTGTTTTTTTTTACCATAGTTTATAAGATTTTATAACGGACGGCCAAACCGCGTAACATATACGCTTTTAATAAAACGACACTATTTTCTAAACAGCAAATGTAAATTACATATTGTAATACGGTAAAGGACATATTTTATCTACAAAAGATACTTGAGCTGAACAAACAATTTATTTCGATAATAATTATGTGAGTTCTTTAAAAAATGTTTCATAAGTTTAGCATTGATTTTTTATTGTAAACTGTTATATAATGCTTATTGTGGGCTCTCTATTAGATATATATATATATATATATATATATATATATATATATATATATATATATATATATATATATATATAAATTACCAGGAAAAAGAGCTTAATTTATGAGGAATAATAAATAAAAAATTCAACCAGTGGTTCTCAAACAGTAGAATAAAATTATATTTTTTTAAATGGCAAGCTATATAAATTTTTTGTCCATTAGATAGAGAATTTTTTTCTGATTTCAACGATATAAATATGATATGGGGTTGTATAACAATTATTTCGAGAAAAATGATATTAAAAATCAGAAATAATTCTACAATATTGAAGTAGGCTATGCAATAAACAAATGCAAACAAATGATACAGGTGACAGATAGTTTTGTTACTTACGTTATTAAGTGTTTGTTTGTTTTCGAGCACAAATTATAATAAAAATTAGTACTCTTAAGTGCAAAAATACCAAAAATACCTAAGGTTGCATAAATTTGTAAATAATTTTCATCATATTGATCTTCTTTTTATGTTAGTACTATTATTTTTTAATATTTCTTCGTTATGTAGTTCATTTATTATTATGAATTTCTTAGTAAAACAAGTTATTTTAGATATAAGAAAATAATATACTATCGTAACCTAGGCAATAGTCGTATTAATAGTTGTTTATTGCATAGCCTACTTCAATATTGTAGAATTATTTCTGATTTTTAATATCATTTTTCTCGAAATAATTGTTATACAACCCCATATCATATTTATATCGTTGAAATCAGAAAATAATTCTCTATCTAATATCTAAATTTATATAGGTTGCCATTTAAAAAAATATAATTTTATTCTACCGTTTGAGAACCACTGGTTGAATTTTGTATTTATTATTCCTCATAAATTAAACCCTTTTTCCTGGTAATTTTTTGTATATAACATTTTTCTCTAAAGTCATTAGTTCGCCCAAAAAAGCGCTGGTTGTTTTAAAGGAAACACCCTATATATATATATATATATATATATATATATATATATATATATATATATATATATATATATATATATATATACATATATGTTACAGTCCATACCCGAATTCTGGTATTGTCCGAAAAATATGCTCAGAACTATTTTTGAACACCTGAAAATGCCCACACTCGAAAAACAGCCACAACGCGTTGTGTATTTATCTAAATATACAAAGATTGGTGTTTTCTTGCAAACAGAACGTAACCTAACCTAACCATTACTAGTATTGTTTAATTCTGATTGAGTATAATATCAGTTGAAGTGTTCAAATTAGGGTTTGGGAATTCTTATATTCTCAAGTGCTCAGAACTATTTCTGAGAAAATTTTCAGACAATGCCCGAATTCGGATATGTCTAGTACAGCTGTAGCATTATTTTGTTTTGGACTTTTTTGTATTTTGTTAATGCTGAATTACAAAGGTTACCTATTAAAATAGTCCTGGAATATTCAAATTATTAAATCAACAATGCCAAAGCATTACTTAAAAAATCTGATGTGGCCAGCACATAACCTCTCGCCGTATACTTTACCTGGCTGTATGCATAAAGCAAAGAATATTTTTATAAATACAAATAATATATTCATATAAATCTATGACGTATAAACTTCTTTATTATTCAATAATAGCATGTCTCAACATAAAGATATTTTACCATAAATTATGTTACAGTAAATTACAAAGTAGAGTTTACTATATATAAATATTAGGCTGGTAACAGCAATTTTCAATTCGAACAACCTTGTTTATTTTCTCTTCATATTCTTCTAGTAAAAACATTAATTTTGGGCGGTCTAAAATGTATATATCTGGATTGTGCATCTATTCTTACATATCTTCTTTTACATTTTATTTTTTCATACATGTTATATCTAAATAACACTAATTCCCTTTAATAAAGTGACGGATAGATTGCACTCCGATTATTCGATGTGTAATTTTGTCAATATTTACAACTTACTTGAGAAGAATTTGATAGCTTTTCCGCAATTCAAAGTTACTCTAGTCTACAGTGCTGGTGTACATTGTCCCATAATGTTTGAAACAAATTTAAGTCCTTCAACCTAGACTTGTCATCTCCATAATAGTCACAGATCAAGAATTAAGGGATTCTCCAAGTACATTTTTCTTTCATAACTCATTATTTCTGACACTGACATTTATCTGTCACAAATAATTTAAATTTTTCATGGCATCCTTTCGGTTGTAAAATTAATTACAAGATTATTTTATATATTATATTCCTTTTATCTCTAAATCTATAAAATATGTATAAAAATATTTAAATGTATCAGAAAGAGAATTTATTTTTCTTTAATATTATCAAGAAAAATTTTCAAAAAATAATATTTAGAAGATTTTTTTTCAAGAATCTTCTACTTCCGGTTGTCCAATTGTTACCAAAACCTTTTCAAATCTTCCCGGGAATGTCCGATTGGGAAATACGTTGTTAAACAAATTTTAAGTCTTATAGTTTTTGAGTAACCGTCCTTCCAACATCCCACACACACACACACACACACACACACATCCACACACACACACACACACACACACAGACATCATCGTAAAAATGTTAAAATCGGATTGTAAGGACCTTAAAACGTGCTTATTCAATAAAATCTGGATATGCGATTTTTAGCATGAATGCAATACCTCTCTTAGCGAGAGGTAAAAATGAATATTTTTAATTTTCTGTCAAAATTTAGTTTAAAAATATACGTTTTTTAAAATAAATTAACATTAACATTTTTCAAAATATTTAGAAGAGTTCTGAACATATACCTGTTACGAATAAAAGTACCTACCTAATGACCACTGATATTGACATTTTAGAAAATCGTACTATTCTTGAAATTGACATACGAGTGTTATAGTTTTTAATAAAATTACGGAATTTAACATTTTATTTTAAATGTTGTATGTGTTAGAACAACGTTATAAATTATTCTTTATAGGTAATCTACACAATTAAATATATTCTAGTTGATACGTAACAAATTTGTATTATTCTAATGAGCATATGAAATATCACGTAGCAAGGTAGTACACGTACATTTTATTGCACAATTTGCATATTACCTAAACATGTATTGAACTCTTTTAAAACTTTTTACCTAACACACTATAATTTTATTATTAAATAAGCCAATATGTACGAGTATATAACTAGTATATAAGTACACGTGCCCAGGATAATTTGAGAACATACATACATACATAAAATCACGCATGTCCCACTTAGTGGGTTAGCACAAACCCGAAAATAATAATAATAATAACAACAACATCAACATCATACAACAAATCCTCACTCACATATTAAAGTGATCGATTTTCGGTAGCGAAATACCGCATCCGGATCACAATAATAGAACTATAAAACTAAACGAAATGGGCTAACTTAGATAAAAGTCACACTATTAGGAAGCCATTTTAGCAATGTATTGTTTATCCAGAAAAAATGGATGTCCCTAGATTTAGACGAAAATGTAAATTTTGCATTTTTTATTTTTAGAGATAACTTCTAATCTTGGAACTTATGAAATAATATTGAATTTTGATTTGAACTTGTTTAGGCACTTTCTATGCATTTTCGAATGGTGTCAAAATTATGATTTTTATATGGACGCCATGTTAGAAAATTACGCTAATAAAAAGAAAATATTATTTGTTATCCAACATTGTATAATTTATTAGTGTTCATTTGTCTCAAATTTACATATGACTGAGTTGAAATGATATTTTTTCATATGCTTCATTTGAATGCATAAAACAGTGTTTCTCAAAGGTGTGCTGAGAAAATCTTTAAAAATGTGCCGCGAAATCTTACAAACATGAAAAATCAGACTGAAAAATTTCGAGAAGGAACTGAGAGGTGCTCTGTCCGAAATAAGGCCTAATATTGTAAAAATAAAAAAACATTGTCAGTCAGAGAGTCAAGAGATTGAGAAACACAGGCCTGAAGTGTTACTATTCAGCCGTAAAGCTCTTAAGTGCGCTAAAGCCCGCCTGAAGGTTATTGTTATTGTTATGTCGTTGCCATGCTGAAATGATCAGTATACTTAATTTGTGCGTCTAAAGAGCTATTATTCAGCCCTAAGTCTATAAAGTAGATTACAGCCCGCATGTTATTGTTTGGTTAAACTATTTACATATTGTTAATTCATATTTGAAATCAGAAAACGTACCTATCATTGTCTACGATGTTTTAATTTATCAAAATGGGGTCTGAGTGCCTGAGTGTGTGGTCGCGAATCTGGAGAACCGTGTTCGATCCTTACTGAAACCTAATATTTCGAATTTTAAATGGCACAAAATTGACCCCTGTGGTGCATTCTCCACGCCAGCAATGAGTGCCCGTTAGGTGACGCCCGCACGGTACAAATATGTCGTCATCATCATTACCGAAATCTGTGTACAAAGTAGATTGGCACACCCAGCAATGGGTAAAATGTCGTGATGATATATTTATTTTATTTATTTATATTTTTTTACAGTTTTGAAAAATATATACACATATTATTGGATGTAACTACCTTCAATGTATTTAGTATTTATGGCCCTCAACATTTTTTTTTTTAATTAAAATGTTATTTTTTAATATTAAATACAATGGGTAGAATTTAGAAGTTTGTTTCAAATTCTGTATTAAGTGCGTGGCAACGTTTCTACATTTTATCGAATAACTAATGAGAGTCGATTGGATTGTAATTTTGATATTTCTGTGAAAGAAATAAAATAGAGATCAACACGTCCACGACCAGAGCTAAATTTTAAAAATTTACTCCTGGACCATGGTAGTTTTTTGTTGAATTTTGGTAAAAGGAAGTTTGATAATATTTTTTCTTTGGATAATGAGTTGCTGGGAAGGAGTTAAAAAAACATGTGCACCAAATTGGTACACGCGGTCTGATTTAAAAAAAAAACTATCAATTAAATTTATCACAGACTATGTGTTATGTGTACCATATTGTGTCACTATTTTTATTATATACACAACCAAAGCACTTAATAATCACATAAAATCAGACAGTATAACAGAACACAGTATAGCTGCTTAAAAAAATAACAAAAACATTCTAAACTAAAATTTAAATTGCCTTAGCGAATGTATCGTTCGCAGTTTTTTGAAGTTAATTTTAGGCACATTTGCAAATTTGAAGTATATATTTCAACAATAAACTAAATAATATACCAATCTTTGACAAAATTATCAATATTGACTTTTATAATAGATACTACTAATATAAAAAAATATATTTTTTCCAACCCAAACCTATTTTATATTTCCCAGGGACCAGGCCTACTGAACACCGTATTTTAATATACTGTAGCTGCGTCCCTGTTACATCATGAAACAGATTAAAGTGAATCCTTGCCGGTACACAATAGAAAATTATTTTTATTGTTCTTCGTTTTGTTTTTTGATGTTTTTAAAATTTTATTGTTTGACTACAAAGTTTTACATTGATTTATAATTTTATTTTACAATTAAAGCATTTTTACATGATATTTATTTGTTTAATTTTATCCTTTGCGACGATCTTTTATATTTGTTACTCATGGATGTTGCTAGAAACCATTAATTTAAGATATTTCTAGCCCTGATGACTACTATTATCTTAGTCTAAATGTTGGCGTGAAATAAAATATTTTCATCAGTAGACTGCTTATCCGCTCATTCTCCTTAGACCCTATCCATTCTACAGGCGACCATCGCTCAATATATGAAATTCACTGTGCCCAAATAGGGTCACGCGGTCTTTGCAGAAAACAGAGTGTTCACCAACATGGTGCACATGGTCGTTAACATGGTCAATTGCTCAAATGAATATACATTATTAGAAACAGAAAGAGAAAACAAAAGGAAAAAGAAAACCCTCAATTTAAAAATTAGTTAAAAATATAAAATACGTCAAATGTAATTTATATATTTCGGAGCTTATTGAGAATAAATTTAGACTGTAAGTTATAAAATAGGTGTCATAGCGGCAATGTTATCGGTTCAGGACCCAAGTTTGTCGGGTTCGCCACTTGGTTAAGGCAAAGATGAACTTATAAGTTTCAAGATACCTGTTTAAACGTGTAATAATAAATAAAATAAAGAACCTGCAAAAAATTCAAACCCCGTTTTATGGTACTGTATGTAATATATGAATATATTTAAATAAAAAAATCGCTCGGGATCCCTATAGTGGCAGAACACACTTTAGAATTGTATCGTAGAAAACAGGCGAATGCGATTTTACTTTTACGAATCTTGGTAGCATGCACTTCAGAATTCTACTCGTATATTCTCTTTTGTTTCAGGATTTTTCGGGTTTTATACTAATAAAATAGAAATTATTATGACAGTTATATAAAATAAATATATAAATTGGCTTTCAATTAAATTGTAACAAAATAATGACGTTAGTTGTTTAATACTTACGCCTTGAATCGTAGGTACGCTTGCAAACGAATATTTTAAGACACGCATACGACTAATTTTTCCCTTCGTGGCGAAAAGCGAAAACAAATGCCTCATTTGATAGAATTCTAAAGTGCGTGCTGTCACTACTATTCTAAACTTTGTATTAAGATTTTTCCACTGCTTTAATTAAATTTGATTTTGGTCAATTTTGACAGTAAATATAATTTCACTTTTCAAGTCCTGCTGTTTCTCTCAGTAATATTATTTTTTATTGGATCTATTTCAATGTAATTTTTTTGTGATACAATTCATAAATGACAACCAGCTTCTTCTTGTTTATATGGCAGATATTACAATGTTGTCTAATCTATTTTGAAACAGCATTGTTTTACCTTGATATACACTAATTCAGTCCACAAAATTTCATTCAATGTATCTAAAGAAAAATTTTAAAATAAAAGATACAAAAAGAGAGTGTAATTACCACATCCACAAATACAGTAATAAAAAAGTCGTAAACCCGATACTGTTATCTCACAATTATTACAAACTAATTGTTATTTTGCTGAACCAATAATTCCTTTCATTGATCATCGAACAAAAAAATAACATCTAATAATAACTTGAGATTACATCTTCCTCAGTACAATGTATTTCATTTCCTATCAACAACAACATATCATCTCCTACAATGAAAACGTCTAATTAATCATATACGACTGCGGCACAACACAACAGACGATTCTAACTTCACTTATCCATTAGGCAACAAAGGATTCACGGGCACCCATCCTGCGCTTGTCTCAAATAACGAAATAACGCGCTGTCAGGAGTCATAAGTAATGCGTTATCGTGAATACGTAGGTATCAATGCGTGCATCCAGAGTCAAAGTGTTAATTGATCAATTAACTTTAATGACAAGACATCTAAAACTTGTTTATATCCCAAGAATAACGCTGTCTAAGTGACATTACTTCACAGAGAGATTTTGATAGGTTAAATGTTATGATTTATTCAACAGATTAATCATAAACATAATGTTATCTTCACGCGATTGCGGCTTGTTATTCCAAAACTATAATCACTTTCAAGAAAGAAAAAATTCTATACTACACAATAATTATTCATAGTATGCATTTAGGCTGTTTACCAACCAGTATACAGACAAACCAAAAATACGTTAATTATTTACGAGTAACAAGGCATGGAAATTTTTCTATAATAATTGTTGGTTTTCTTTTTATGACAAAATATTATAAATAAATATTTTAGAGAATTAAATATTATTTACAGGGTGATACAAAATGAAACTACTAAACTTAAAATTTAAATAAAGTTACTAACACCAGTAGACAAGTTCATTTAAACGAAACAAAAATGCTTCGTTTCGGAGATATTCGCATGAGAAAACATAATTGGCGCGGTTTTTGTTAAAACAATTAAATATGAACCACATGGAGGTAAGAAGAGAAAAGTGAGAGCATGAGGTTATATTGATGGCCAGGGGAATGAAGCCTAGTGGGGACGGACGAACACCTCTGCTGGTTCAACCTAGAGAGGAGATAAACGAAATTGCATTGTTCGTTCTTATGAAAGAAATGTGTTGTACTTATTTATTTATTGAAATTTGATATTTAATTTATATACATTTTACTTATTAAATTTAGTTTATTTCTAATAGTTACTAAGTTATTTGAAAATTAAATATTGACCAAGGTCGTCACAGCATTTAACTTTGTACAATTTTTTGATTTTTTTTTAACAAAAGCACATCTAAGATGACCCCTGAAAGGCAAATAAAAAATCTCATTTAATCGCAGTCGTAACTCTTATAGTTTTCGAGATAGCAGAGGTAAACCCCGTAAAAACTCATTTTTCACTGCCTTATATCTCGTAAACTATTGATAATTGGACTTATGTTAATTGAACATTTTGACTCATTTTGGTCAGTACTATACGCCCTTAAAATATTTTATAATATTTTTGAAACATCCTGTATGTAGAAACTTTTAATGCAGAATATTTCAAATTTATCTACTGATTTTTATTGTCAAATAATGAAATCTTACTTTAAAATAATACGAGTAGTTTTTATTAAATGTACTATTTGATGTGATTCTCTAGATATCCATGATTTAAGCAATGGTTTGTTAAATTTGAAAATATGATCGTATTAATAAAATTTTGTAAAATAATTGTTACTACATCAAGTAAAAAGACGAAAAACAAACTGAACACATAAATTACTGAAACAAAATAGTATTGTTAAAGGTTGACATTTAGGCGCTACCTGGAGTGGGGGAAAAGCTTAATTTTTACAGCAACTTGCTCTCTCCTTATTTATTCCTACCTCCATGTTGTTCAAAGATATAATTCTGAGTAAATTTTATTAAAAATTATTGTGATATCTATATAATGTTGTAAAATTATTATTTTTTAATTGGTTCATATTTCATTGTTATAATTAAAGCTATTGGAACCGGCCCGTTATGCTTTCACTACCTTCTCATATCTGAAACGAAACGTGTGAGCTTTTGCGTATATGAACTTGTCCATTTATTTTTATTTCCTTTATTTAAATTTTTAATTTCGTTATTAAACTTGGAACATATTATATAAATGTTTAATTTTCCACTTTGAGGCCCGGTATTTTCCTCTCTACTAAAACTGTCTATTAACTAACTGTCAGTTTAAAGAAAAAAATAGCGTAGATGTTATATTCGTAGCGTAAGTTGAAATATTACATAGGTAGGCATGTATCAATTTTTCGATGCGATACTTTTCTTATAGTTTAAAAATTTCGTGTCGGCCAGTGGCACTAAAAATGTACACTGCAAGAACTATGCTGTGAATTTTGCTAATTTCAGAATGATTCCCTTTGCATTATAATCAGTACCTACATCAAATAATATATCTCTTATTTTTTCTCAATATTTTGGAACACTACATTGTTCATATTACTTGCGTTCCATCTCAATTTTAATACTTAGAATATCTCCACAACGAGTAAGTAATTATTCGCAGTACGAATTTACGCGTAGCTTATTTATAAAGTACTACAATGTTAAAGTAGGTAAACTGCTTAACAAGGATTGAACATCGTAAGACTAACGGTGAAACGGTGAATCTACTTATTTTATCAAAACCTACTTCAATTAAACGCTGTTGAGAACTGCGTATAATAAACTTTATTAATATTTCCTTTCATATAGTTAAGAAGATTAAATTTAAATATTTCTTTTTTGTTTTAGTATATACCTTTTTTAAATATCCCAATAAAACGTACCTATTTTATTTAGGTAGGTAATAATTAAATAAGATAATTTTAAAATCTGTTTTCGGAAGAAATAAATATATATGTATTATGGAATTATAAACAAATACAAAGTTAATCATACTGGAAAATGAGATTTGCGTGGTGTGTATAATTTTGTGGGTTTGTTGGAAAGAACAAAGAAATGATTTGGCGTGTGAAGATTGTATAATTAATTAAGAAAAATGTTGAAGAATGAGTTAGTTTTATGTTATAACTGCTGTTTTAAAAAAGAAACTTTCCTTATATGGAAAAAAATGGAAGAGCCTTAGATATGAACGCGTTTATGGGTTTGGACGATAAGTAAAGTGAACATATTCGGATTTGGAATGTACGAGTATGACGAAGAATAATGTATGTTTCCATGACTTCCTGTTTGTGGCAACCCACATTGTGGGATATGGCATGATTATACAGGGTGGTGACAGGAACTGCCGAAAGTAGGACTTCAACATATGAAAATGTCGAAAACCTCCCTAAAAATAACGATAGCCATGCAATTGAAACATATTTTTTTTATCTACGACTAATAAACAATATGTATAATGTGGTTTTTACATAATACTTTACAGGATGTTAATGAATATGTGTTATAAATTTATAGGGTATGTAAAGTATAGAAATAGACTAAATTTTACTAATAAACTCATAGCTGGAAGCACCGTTTTCTTGCACAGGCTCATGAAATAGTAATTGCAGACGCATTATAAATGAGCATATTGTTAGCGATAGGTATAGAGGTTATTGTATTTTAAATTTGTTTTACCCTTGATATTTCTTATTATTTCTTATTGCATAATGCTAAGCCACTTTATTTAGGACATCTGTATAAATATGCAAGAAATTGAATTTTCAATATAACATTTGTAATTTTTCGTTTCAATTCCATGGCTATGATATTTTTGGGGTAATTTTCGACATTCTCATACCTAATTTCAGCCATTATAAAGCATATAACTTTGCCTACTGATTCAGAAATAAATTTTATGGTCCAAAACTTTTATTTGAAGATATTTTACCTACAATAATTAGGGAAGCAGAAAATTACCAAAGTATGATTTCATATATTAAGATCCTATGTTCGGGAGTATCGGGCAATACCCTGTACGAATGTATGTAAACTTAGTTATCTGTAAAACGAAGCAATATATTTTATTTCAATGTAGTGATCTATGAATTTGAAAATTTTAAAAGTTAATAAATTTGTGATGTTCTAATATTGCTTTTATAAACCCATTTTGCCCGTTGAAACCTATAAATTTCTCTAAAATTCTTCTATATGTATATTTATACATACAATAGGGCATTAATTAAAAAGTGGGTCATATGTGGGAAATCTGTTTCTCCTGGCGCAAAACCCCATTTAATTTAAAAAATGTTTAAAATAATGTGTAGATAATAAAATTACTAATCAGAATTTATTTTACACTTTTTGAAACTTGTATAATCGAATTTGAAATTTTATAAATGTTGTTCATTTGTAGTGACAGCCATGGAATTTAAACAAAATTACCAAGAAATGGATATCGTTGAACTGTCAAAATTTCGATATTTCATGTTACAAAATAAAAATATATAAAACGTTCATTGATTTAGATGTAGAATATAAAAACAAAATATCTTTACTGACTTAAGTGTAGAATATAATTTTTATTTCAAAATCGAATTTCTGACAGTTCAAACCATATACATTTCTTTATATTTTTTAAATTCCATGGCTATCCCTACAAATGAGCAATATTTATAAAATTTCAATTTGAATTGTAATTTGTTTACTGATTCCGATGTAGATTTTAATTATTTACAACATTTATTTGAAACATTTATGTCTAAAATTAATTGGGAAGTTTTGCGAGAGGAAAAATTGATTTCCCATGTTAAATGCCTATGGCTCACTTTTTAATAAACATCCTGTATATGCTTTCACAATAAATTTATTTCTACATAAGATTGTACGAAACTGTAATTTTGCCTTAATTAGTTAAATTTATAATAGGGATAAATTTCGCCATTCGTTTTTTTGCGCTTATTTATCTTTGAAAATTTATTTCTCAGAAATTTTCACAAATACAGGTAAACTTTATAAAGTTCCTCCTTTTAGTAAACAGCAAATAATGATACAAGTCATTTATAACAAAAACTTTTCTGATACTGTCTTAACATTTTTTGTATTTCATTTTCAATATAAACTTCAAGAAACTGTTTTCATTGAAGATATTGTATTAACTTCTCAGGATATTGAATCAATATAATAACTATATTATGGATCGTAAGAATAAAGTGAAAACTGTTTTGATATAAACAGAATGTAAACAAATATAGTGTGGGTTACAGCAATATCTCATCTTCATAACACAAGAGTTCCAATTAAAATCTCACTAAGGTATGGATTCTTGTCTGTCTTCACTGTTTCAAGTTCAACATTAAAGAAAAAACATTTGCTTTGGTATGTAGTGTCACAAGCCTGGTCTCTATGGAACACGAAATAAAGTTTCAGGAATTCAATTTTTCGAAGTTTAATATAAAAAGAAGAACAAAATATAATTAGTGATTGACTTTCATTACATTTATTTCTACTTTTTGTAACTTGTTAGAAAAACAATTTCATCAAACATTTATTTAAATAAAAAATAAAGTGAAGTTTTCGTCGATGTACTCGTAGATGTAAGATATTACTTAAATTTTAACATTTATTCGTACCCTCATCAAGTGTGTACCGAAACGTCGGTTTTGTAATAATAAATGATAGATTTCGAGTAATTATTGTTAACACCTAATCTGTACCGCACACAGTCGAAATGTATAAAATAATAATAATTATCAACTACGCGCTTCTAAGTAAAAATAACAACTGTAATCTTTACAACTCAATTTAGAAGTGAAATTAGAATAAAATGCAAAAGTATGTTAAGTTGGATATAGGTATATATTTTTACATTGGAATCTTGGAGCAGTATCTATAATTATGTCCCCTACAGCTTCTACAAAAATCTAAAACTTACCGGCAAAAAAACTACATTTTTGTTTTTTTTTTGCTGGTAGGTACCAGTTACCTGATGATGAACATCTAAATGCTTGAAACCGATAATACTTGAAATTTAATATAAATGAGATTTACCTATATTTTCGATAAACATTCAGCTGAAGTTTTATTATGTTAATAAGGTAAAAGCACTGGTAGTTGACACTTTTGAGTTTGAATTATATTAAATAAACAAATTTGACTGTTTTTAATATTGCTTTTTTAATATACTAGTATTGTATAACCATATGTGTCGAAAATGTGTAACATTCGTTAATGCCAAAACCATCTCCTTGAATAAAGCAGTGATTCATTATACAGTGGTAGTTCTTTATATCCGACTTGCTGAATTATTGTGTAAATACTCCAGACTATTACACCAGGATCACTTTGACCCTGCACAATTTTAGTTCGCTAATTGTTTATACACCTTACACTTTACCGAATTGTCACTGCATGTATTATTACTATGTCACTATATCCCAGGTCTACCATATTTGAAACAAAATGTTTAGTTTTTTAAAATGTTTAGTTTTTTCGTACGTTAAGGACAAAAATGTCTAGAAAATATTTGTCAGAAGAAAAAAATAGCCTTTCTTGTTGGTACACTGATGTCGAAACTTCTATAAATATTTTGATATCCATTATTGTAGCTATTATGTTATGTTTACTATTAATCAGTTTATTACGTGAAAATAAAATAATATATATATATATATATACGAGGGTCATTCAATAAGTAAAGAGACAAATTCTATAATTTTAAAACTATTCAATGAATGTGTACAATCTTTTCAGGGGTGTTAGTTGGCAACCTTGGGATATGCTCTGATCAGCTGTTTCATCATTTTATGTCAATATAACCTCAAAATTTTCAGTTCACCATGGCAAGTCCACTAGAAGATTGCACCTTAGAAGAGCAGCGCTCAGTCATTAGATTTTTAGTCGCAGAAGGTGTAAAACCAAGTGAATTTTTTTCTAGAATGTTAATACAGTACGGTAAAAGTTGTATGAACCGTGCGAATTTTTACAAGTGGGTTGATCGGTTTAAAAGTGGCCGAACAAGTGTAGGTGATGAACTCCTTCCGCCGGTAAAGTGATGCTGACCATCTTTTGGGACTCACAGGGTCCAGTCTATTGCGATATCCTTGAAGATCAGCGAACTATCAATAGCCAATACTACTCTGAGATGCTAGAACACAAAGTTAGACCAGCTATCAGGAGCAAACGCCGTGGACTCTTGTCAAAAGGAGTCATTCTTCAGCACGATAACGCCCGCCCTCATACAGCCCAGCTGACCCGTGATAAGCTTCAAGAATTGGGTTGGGAGGTCTTACCTCATCCTGCCTACAGTCCCGACCTCGCCCCATCTGATTTTCACCTGTTTGGACCACTCAAAGACGCCCTACGTGGAAAAAGATTTGCTAACAATGAGGAAGTTATGGAAGCGGTGCAAAAGTGGCTTCGGGGTAAATCGAAAGAATTCTTCGCCAAGGGAATTAGGAAGCTGCAAGAAAGATGGGACAAGTGCATAACAGTGGGGGGTGATTATGTTGAAAAATAGCCTTAATTTTGAAAGATTGAAATAAACCGTTTTTGAGCTATAGCCATTTGTTTCTTTACTTATTGAATGACCCTCGTATATATATATATATATATATATATATATATATATTTCGTATATATTATTTGTTGTTGTCATCAAATTTGTATTAGTGATTTTTAATTATAGGCTCATAATGACCTTGGTGTACCAATATCGTAACTTTGCGAGGGTGTACCAATATAGGGTTAAGAAGATAAGTTAATAGATATGCTGTAATAAATAGTTAATAGTACTTTTTCCAAGTTTTTCTGTTAATAATAGATTTAATAGTAAGTGACATAAGATTATATAAAATATTAATGCTTTTAGGTCATAGTGCAACCGCATGTTCAGTGACAAATACTGATTCATATTTTTGGCATTTTGTATTAGTTGACACCCACTGTAAATAGCTATTACAGGGCACTTTTTTAAATATTTATTATAATATTTCCATTATTTGTATATTTCACATAAATTCGTGTATATTTTCAAGTTAGAAGAGAAATAAAATAAACATAAAATTCTGATGTGGCCAACACAATACCTCCCGTTTAATTTAATTTTTATTCATGTAAATACTTAAAATTGAATTAAATTTAAATACCGGGTTCGATCCCGACCGACGCCAAATATTTCAGATTTTAAATAACACAAAAATGCAATAAGTGCTCTTGAGGTGACACCTGGTAAACGCACGCACGGAACAAATATGTCATCATTGTTACCGAAATCTGTGTACGAAGCAGAGTGGCACACCCAGCAATGGGTAATATGCCGTGATGATATAATTTATTTTATTTATTTATATACTTACCTATATTCATTGCTGGCGTGGAGAGTGAACCACAGGGGCAATTTTGTGCCATTTAAAATTCTAAAATATTTGGCGTCGGTCGGGATCGAACCCGGTTCCCCAGATTCGCGTGAAGTGACGCCTGGTAAACACCCGCAGGGTACAAATATGTCATCATTATTACCGACATTGTGTACAAAGCAGATTGGCTCACCCAGCAATGGGTAATATGCTGTGATGATATAGTATATTTTTTTTTATCTTACCTATATTCCTACATATTTACTTATGCTGGATATTGTATTAAGTTCCTTTCCATATAATTATTGCTCCATTTACTATTTTCTTTTTAAAACGTTACTATTATTATTTAAAATGATTAGTTTGTTGACAGTGACATTAGTTTTTGACAGTGACATATATCATCCATTTGAGATCTGAACTGTGTAACCATGGAGTTGTGTTTAAAGCGTAGGGTTCGGGATTAAAATTATAGATAATGTTATAAATTTATCCATAAAATATATATAAAAAGTATTAACGCAAATCCGTAGAAATTTTTAAAAACTTTAATTTTTATAATAACCTCGAAAAATAACATTTAAAGGTATTTTGAGCTTCCAGTAAAATGCCATTTCTGGTTATCTGATTTACACCAAAATCTAATGGCATTTCTGTATAAGAGTAAGGTGGAATTACAAGGTTTCAAATTTTTTTGAACGATAACATTTGACACACACACACATACACACAAATACACTTGGTCATTTACCAAAATCTCGATATGCGATTTTTAGCACGATCTCTATACCTCCCTTACCAAGAGAAGCGGGAGATAAAAATCACGAAAATGCAAAAAATGAGTCACTGAATTATTGCCACAACCACACGCATACGGCTGTGATAACCAAGTGAAATGTGAATTCCAAAATTCTGTGGCCTCTAATGTGTGAACCATGTACTGGAGTAACTTATTTCATAAAACATTAGATATATGATATATTTTACAAGGTGTCTACTTCTGGCACATTCATGTATCAACTACTAAAAATGTCATAGCTGATAAATGTCAACTACTAATGCATTTCATTGCCTCATTTTGATATTTTTTGTTATATGGTAATTATTTATCATTTTAATTTTTATACGCATATTACTTCCTAAGACATCAATAAATGCGAATAATAGCTTATATTTTGCGAAACACTAAATCATGTTTTTAAACAAAAATATTGCACATTTTCATTTCTTAGTGTCAACTACCGGTGCTTTTACCTTAAAAATAAAATAAATTATTTTATTGTAATAAATTATACAGCAATTGTGCAGTAATACTAAAAATAATTATAATGCCTTCATAATTCATGGTCTGTTCTCACATTCACTCTTCTCTTACCCTAAATTTGTCGCCACACTTGAGTTTAATCCTTGCTATAATCATTTCACATTTCTATTCCATTCTGTTCCACGTCTCCATCAAATAATCCTATCATCATTCTATGTTACGATGACAATCTAAGGCGTTTCCTGTTGGAAGATTCGTTCCACAATCCTTCTCTCCATTCTCCATTCTGCGAGCGATCCACAAATCAGCATCAGGCATCAAGTGTCCGGAATCTTCTCATCCGGCACTTACCCGACTCCAAACCCGAGCCCCCTGCAGGTAAATGTACCGAGAAGGAAACCTCAGCCTCAATACTGCTGCGAGAGTCAAGGGCCGGGAAAATTTAACTCGTGCGGAGTGCGGAGTAGTCCCAAAACTTTTATTGCTCTCATATTCAAAGCTGACTTTTTATACATTTTTTTGAGCTTACAGCCAACTTATATCGATATGTAGGGTGTCCGATTTCTACACCTTATTTGGAAGCCTTTTTAATAGTAGGTGATGCATTTTTTACAGGTTTGACTCGAATACGATGACGTACCTACTGCTTGTTGCACGATAGCCCCACAAATGGCACGGTTATCAATTCAATAATCGCATCAAACTAAATAGTTCGATTTATCATTCTATAATCGATGTACAGCCTGTCTACTCTTACCTGACAGTTGGGTTGAGATGCGCAATGGTTCATAGACTGTGTGGGGAAGGGGGGCAAAATATGGAACAGAGCTCATTTTGTCCTAATTCTGTTGCAATTATAGATCGGAAAGTAAAACCGAAGCATAAACAATGGAAGGATTTAAAAATTCCTCATCTCAGACATAAATAATATTTGTTAAATTTCAGTCTCATGCTTCACCAGTAAGTAGTAAATAGCGTGCTGGTAAGTTTGTAAGTATATGTGTAATGAAACAATATTTATTTTTAACAAAAACTTATATATCGGAGTGTATTTCTCGCGCGTACTATCTATGTACTTTCTCTCTCTGTGCACGATACCAGCGGGGACTGTCACATACAATTAGACGGGCTGAACCCTAAAAAACTTAACTAGTATTGTACGTTTTGAATGATACATAGTCCATGAGTTCGTATCAAGGCTGCGACTGTCCACCAGTATTCACAACGATGATTGTTTCACTGCTTCCAATTCTGCTTCTTTTCCCAGCAACTCCAACAGCTCTTTGTTACAGTTAACTTTCTTGGACTATTCTATTTCTCCTAATATGCTACTATATTCACTATCAAAGTTCGTAATTCTATTCCCAAGCTATTTTACTACACTTGTTTTCTCTTTCTTTCAACTACCTTAACTTAAAACTCCTCTACCATTTTTCTCTCCTAACCACTTCTAACCCCAAACTATTCCCGGGTTTTTGTATATTCTCGCCACCCGATTGTATTCGAACTACACCTTTTCATGAGGCTCAATAGCCCTAAAATAGCAAGCTAGTTAAACAAATACAACAACAAAATACTAATTGTTCTTCTTGAACACATTGTAAATACGTATCTGTTGAGTAGTTTTATTTCAACGTATTAAAATCCGAAAATTCTGAAAGCTCCCCTAATTCGAATACCACTGTGTGTTTTTGTGGTACTACTGTATTCTTATTAGAAGCTAATATTATACAAAAATTGTTAATGTATAAATACAAAATTTGAAACTAAATTGTGATGTAGTTAAACATTATGGGCAGCACTGATTTCTATTTTGTTTATTTATTATATATTTAAATATAAGTTGGCGCTGGTGTGAACGGCCAGCCTCAGTCGAGTATTGGTCTTTGGGGTAAATGTGTGTATTTTTGAATATAAAATAAACGTGTATTCATTGTGAATATATATTTTAAATACACATGCAGGGTGGCGGCAGTTAGTGATTAACATATAGGATTTAACATGGATTATTGTTTTATACAATTTCCTGCTCTCCTGTTTATTTTACGGCAAAAGTGTAGAGTGCAAAGTTGTACAGAATTAAAAGTTTTATACAAAATTGTTTTTACATTTTTACCTCTCGCTAAGAGAGGTATTGGATTCATGCTAAAAATCGCATATCCAGATTTTATTGAACAAGCACGTTTTAAGGTCCCTACAATCCGATTTAAACATTTTTACGATGATGTCTGTGTGTGTGTGTGTGTGTGTGTGTGTGTGTGTGTGTGTGTGTGTGTGTGTGTGTGTGTGTGTGTGTGTGTGGATGTGTGTGTGTGGGATGTTGGAAGGACGGTTACTCAAAAACTATAAGACTTAAAATTTGTTTAACAACGTATTTCCCAATCGGACATTCATGGGAAGATCTGAAAAGGTTTTGGTAACAATTGGACAACCGGAAGTAGAAGATTCTTGAAAAAAAATCTTCTAAATATTATTTTTTGATAATTTTTCGTGGTAATATTAAAGAAAATTAAATTCTCTATCTGATACATTTAAATATTTTATTATATATTCCATAGATTTAGAGATAAAAGAAGTATAATATATAAAATAATCTGTTGTAATAAATTTGCCAGTTGAAAGAATGCCATGAAAAATAGTTGATAATTTAAATTATTTGTAACTGACAGATAAATGTCAGTGTCAGAAATAATGAGTAATGAATTAAAAATGTACTTGGAGAATCCCTTAGTTCTTGATCTGTGACTATTATGGAGATGACAAGTCTAGGTTGAAGGACTTAAATTTGTTTCAAACATTATGGGACAATGTACACCAGTACTGTAGACTAGAGTAACTTTGAATTGCGAAAAAGCTATCAAATTCTTCTCAAGTAAGTTGTAAATATTGACAAAATTACACATCGATATAAGAATAATCGGAGTGCAATCTATCCGTCACTTTATTAAAGGGAATTAGTGTTATTTAGATATAACATGTATGAAAAAATAAAATGTAAAAGAAGATATGTAAGAATAGATGCACAATCCATATATACATTTTAGACCGCCCAAAATTAATGTTTTTACTAGAAGAATATGAAGAGAAAGTAAACAACGTTGTTCGAATTGAAAATTGCAGTTACCAGCCTAATATTTATATATGGTAAACTCTACTTTGTAATTTATTGTAACATAATTTATGGTAAAATATCTTCATGTTGAGACATGCTATTATTGAATAATAAAGAAGTTTATACGTCATAGATTTATATGAATATATTATTTGTATTTATAAAAATATTCTTTGCTTTATGCATACAGCCAGGTAAAATATACGGCGAGAGGTTATGTGCTGGCCACATCAGATTTTTTATTATAGATTTAGTTTATTATTAATTTTAAAAAGTTCCGGTAATTAGTAATAAGAGCCATGAGTTTTTATTTTATTCATATTCTGTTAGTTTTTTTGAAAAAGTAAATTAAATAATAACAGATTGACGTGTTACGTTTTTTAATAATTTCTGAAAACCTAAAAAGAAAAGAAAACAAGTTTCATGGTTATTGCTACGAAATAACAAAAATTTTGAAATTTCTTTATAAAATTGTGGAAAAACTAAAAACAATAAAAAAAAAGTTTTACTCTACAGGTTTTGGCGAAAAATGAATAGGAAAGCAGGAAATTGCATAAAATAAAAATCTCATGTTAAATCCCTATGTTCACCCATAACGTATATGTATATCGATCCTTACCAGCATTGCAGGCTAAACATCACAAATATAAAAACGAAAAAGTAAAATTCAAAATAGTTAATGACATTGGGTTAAATCCTACACTCTGCTTTAACTAAAGAAGCTTATCTAAAAATAACAAAAAATAAAGCGAGACATATGCATTGACACAAATAAGAAAAAGATGCATGCAGTTTCCATAGTTACTCGTAACGACCACTACACTAGTGAAGAGTGCTGAATTCGGCCCACTATCTCATAAATGTCTCCCCGATTAAGTGTAATTAAATGAGTTGAGATATATCTCAAAAAGCCGAATATGGGCTGACTTAAAATTTGTGGATAAGTATTGCGAGATTAAAAACTGCATAACTGACATTTAGCCCTTTTATTATTTTTGTAGTTTATGCACATGTGTATCTATATTAATTATATTGCAATATGCTATTGACTTCAATATTTCGTGAATGTAGTCATAATACTTTTCAATATTTTTAACAATTTTTTGTCTTTTTGTAGCATAAATCGATAACTTTGTAGTGTATGCTTCTTGATATGATAGATTTATATGAATATATTATTTGTATTTATAAAAATAATCTTTGCTTTATGCATACAGCCAGGTAAAATATACGGCGAGAGGTTATGTGCTGGCCACATCAGATTTTTTAACTTGTTATCTATGCATTTAAATCAGGGAAAGACGTTGTTATCGAAGCCTGTCAAAGTTTACTAGATAATAAATGATGCAAGTTTCCTTAATTAAATTATATAACAAAGCAGTAACATTAGCGTCACTTTTTTACTCCATAACGATAACTGTATAATTAGTTTTTAAGTTAGGTGATAATTTTACAGCGAAGAATACTTTGAAAACAATGTGAAAAAGTGAATAGTGAAATAATGCAAACATATTTCATACAAGAAGTTTAGTAATTGAAAATATCGTGTTATTCAATTGTGTAGACATAAATAATCAAAAATATTATTCACAATCTAAACTCGTTCCATTATTTATTTTTTTATATCTATGGATAAATAATATATTAATTATGTATTAGATATAACAAATTGGCCATATACTGGATGCTCAGTTTGCTTTTTGGTCAGATAACCAAATTTCAGCGGCCAGATATTTAAGTCAAAAATTAAATTTACAAGTACAAATTAGCAAAAGTTTTGCTATCCGTTGGTAGTAATTTTCATGTTACAAGTATATTTGTGCGAGGGGGACCCAAAAATAACGAGAATTATTTTCCGGCGGATGGTTGAGCGCTAGTTTCGACTTCTCCCGCTAACTGCTTTCACTAGACAGCCTTTTGAATATGTTTCTCAAGCGTCATCCTTGGGGAAACATCTGAGCGGTTAGTGTGATTTTTTTCGTAAGTATTGTTTGACATGTTTGGCGATTCTGCAAAGTGCGACATTAAAGTTTTGTGTCTTGATAGGGAAATTGTAACGTGCTTCGCGCAATGCGATTTATTACATAACGCACCCTAGTTGTTTCGGTGTGCGGCCGCTAGCCTTTACACAGTGGAGGTGGGAGCGGGTTAAGTTCGGTGATCAACCCCCGAAAGGGGTTGAATGGGCGCCACGTAATTTTTAACGGCAAAATTACGAAAACGAATAAATAGATCGTTACCTACCGTTAATATGAAATATTGTCTGAAAACGGAAGAAAGGCTTGTACAAAATAAAAAGAATACTCCAGAGCTAAGAATAATAATAATACTTTAATGAATGTAAATTTAAAGTTAAGATATGAAAGGTATATATATAAAAAAATGAATAAATAAATATGAACAAAAGGTGACGACGCGGATATATCCGACCCGACAGTACAATTATACGTCGAATGTTGGCCAACCGACAACGCAGGGCAAGTACAGCCAGTTGAATATACGAGGACGAATAGTCCGCGACGTATCGTAGTACAAAGTACAACAGTGCCGAATTCTGTGCCAGGCACAATATAAAAAAAACCAAAAACAACACAAAGTTGCACACTGGATTAAAGCAATCCAATAATAAATATAACACTAATAATAATATAAATGAAAAATCCAAAAATAATATTGCACTCCAAAAGTGAGTGCAAAATAAAAGTGAACGAAGCTAAGGTTAAACCAATTTTCAGGCACTCCAAAAGTTAAATGCACAATAAAAATGAACAAAAATTAAAGTTAACAAGTTTTCCAACGTCTTCAGTGCCTCAAATGAAAGTTGTTAAAAAAATATAAAAGATGTCTGTACGACTTATCTCTAGTGGCGGTAGGTAGCCAGGAATGGTGGTGGGGATGACTGCAGTCAGTCAGCGGAATGCGGACGATGCCAGGCAGCGTCACACCAGCTGGAGATGTCCACCCGTAAGCTAACTGTCCCCCGACGATGCCTTCAGCCCGTGGCGAGATGTTGGAAGATGTTACGAACAAAAGAAGAAAAAGGTCGCGAACCACTAACACTTAAATTGATCCCCACGTGGGAACTCCGCGGGAGGTTGATTCACAAATCACCAAAAACCTCCTAACGAAATACGTAATCCGGCGATTGATCCCCAAATAAGGGTAATATTCCCTACGAATATTTTACACTCGACCGGAATTACTTTAAGTCATTCTGACCCGCAACTCAAATTTTCTTCCACACGTTCGCCCGCTTGAAGTTACTTACGATCAGTCCCCGGATCTTACTTAAGGCAGGGAAAAATAATTTAAATTCCGGAAAGAGAGAAAGAGGGTAACCATAGCCTTGCGCACAACAAATCTACTTAAATAAAACGTGTTACGCTCATAATTTTTAGTATAGGATAGGGGTAATTTAAGGATAGTAGGATGGGATAATAGTTGTATGTTAATGTTTTAAATAAATAAACTAAATTAATACAAAAATAAATCCAACCAATTTAAGTCTATTTATTTACCAGTCAAATTCAAAATTTACCGCCGCTACACTACGTTGTGAACGTAGCGCTCAGCTTATACGATCACCGCAAAGATAAATCTAATTAAGAAATGTCACCAAAAATTAACCTAAAACTGAAACTAGAATAATAAACTGCGAAATAGACTATTTAATTTTGACAAATGAAGCTACCAAATTTAAAGAAACATTAAGTAAGTGAATTTAATAGAACTATGAAGTATAAATAATATCATTACGGCATAAAATATTGTTTTTCAGGTCATGAATGGAAACGAAGGAACGGCAGGTATAAAATTAAGGAAATTGGAACAAAGGACCAAATTAGAACGTAACAAAATCAGCAGCGGAAACTTTCGCAACATGCTTCGGAAAACTTATGGCGAGGAAGCTTCGAGCCAAACACGGATTTACGAATGGTTTTCTCGTTTTAAAAGTGGTTGAATGTCAATTGAAGATAAATTTTGAGCGGGACGTCTTTCGACTTCCAGAACGGCCGAAAGCATTGAAAAACGTGATGCGATCATATCTGATCGTTGTAAATAAAATATTTCATTTAACAAATACAGACCACAATAACAATATAATCAATAATAATGATAAAACTTATTTTAAAATTCCTCTAATAAAAAACTTAGCACACAACATAGCAAAAACTTTAAAAACTGATAATATACGAATAGTTTTCCACAATGTCAAAAAAGTAGGTAACTTGTTCACAAAAATTAAATATAAAGATGACATACAATACAAATCCAATGTAATTTATAAAATAAATTGTTTAGATTGGCCAAACAAAACAATATTTAAAAAATAGAATGAATAATCATAAAAATGATTGTAAAAAATTAGACACTAAGACTGCTTTATCCAAGCATAGCGTTGATTTACAACATCGTTTTGATTTTGACAATGTTTCTATTTTAGATTATGATATTAATTACAAAAAATAAACTTTTTAGAAATGACTCAAATTTATAATAATATAAAAAGCGTAAACATTAGAACTGATACAGAAGATCTGTATAAATGTTATCAATTTGTTTTAAATTTATACAATACATTTAAAATTTCGCGCTAATTTTTAATTTGAATAAGTTTATTCTTGTTTTTATTCTTTAATGACTTTGTATAATCAACGTTAGTCTTGCTTACCTTTCAAAAAAGATGTCCGACATTTTGTTAATTGTTAAATTTATAAATAAAAATTCTGTTATCCATAACCAACTCACAGGTAATTTGAATTTTATTGTATTCTTTGTTTGGAATTGTTTATAATGCTTATGTACAAAATATTTATATGTGTATTTCTTCGATCTAGCACAGATGAAGGTGTAATAAACGCCGAAACGTATGCTTATGAGGAGTTGATTATTTATTTTGATCCTATTCCAACAACCGACGTTCCTGACCAATATAAGTTTATCTGGAAACGACACATCACATATTAATTCGAATATTTTGTATAAGCTTTACCAAGCATTGCTGAGCTGCTGATTTCGCTAACAGGAAACAGAACTTGATATTGATACGTTGCTTTCTAATATCCGTCAATATGAAATCGCTGAATACATCAAAAGAATCACACTGACCGCTCATATGTTTTCTCAAGGATGACAATTGGCCAACTGATCCAAAAGGGTGTTTAATAATGACACCTAGTGTGAGCAGTCCGAACTAACGCCATACTATCCGCTAGAAAATAATTCTGCTTAGTTTTGGACAGCCCCTCGTAGTATCATTCGGAGTGACGAATATTTTCTTCCCCGAAAATTCTGAATTTAAAACAGTAATTTTAATTTTACATGCATAATTCCCGGTTTCACCAACATCAAATAAATCTTCGAATAGCTTATTCATCGAATAAGTGAAAAATATCGCATCAAAATATGACAGCTAGAATAAATACCGTCATTTGTGTTATGGTTTCGATGCAATATTTTACTCTTATTCGACGAATAAGCTATTTGGAGATTTATTTCAAGTCGGTGAAACCGGCCATAAATAATTTATTTCTATTTTGCATATAAAATAACAATTATTACTTTTTTATAAAAAAAAATCATTTCTTCATCATCCGGTGCTCACCAAATAACTCATCATACCGGATAGTAACCGGATACCCGTTGCATCTCTAGAAAAACTAGAACATTTATATCACAGTAATGTATCTAATTTAACTTTATTATTTTTCTGAATCTGTAGTACTGGATGTTCTGTTTCCAAAATAAATTATTTAACGCACAATTGCATTACAATGGGGTCATTTAAAAAAAAATCGTTTTTTTATAAAATCGTGAAATCCGTCTCATTTAATAAATATAGTAATATAAAATAACATGAAATATGCGACTTTTCATTCATAAATTTGCTAATAAACTTTTGCGGCTGTAAAATTCGTGACGTCACGGCTTGTTACTCACACAGAGACATTCCTCTCACACACACACACAACGGTCCAAGTGATATCCGTTTGCTGCTGTAAACAAGCTAACCTAAAATTGTGACAGGTGACAGCAGAGTTAAGAGTAAAGGTACGTAAATAGAATATTTATTAAAATAAATACCGAAAGTTGTATGAACTGACAAGTGATAACTCAAACAATCATAGTTCCAAATTCAACCGGTAGAGAGCTGTTACCGCATCCGACAAGCCGTGACGTATAGCCGTGACATCAGCGTCCAAATATTTGAAATTAAAGACAACTTTTAAAAAATCATATTTCTGATTCTAAAGACTTGTAAAGTGTAAAACATACACGTACATATTTAATTTGACCTATTCTTTCAAGAAAAAAAATAAATTAGAAAATGTGAAATGACCCCATTGTTCTTTACATTTTAGTCACTATGACGGAAACTGAAAAGTGAAAGTAGAGGAAAAGCCCGGCGACTGATAAACGTCAATAATACATTTGCAAATACAATCAACACTCTTATTAAATATATATATATATATATATATATATATATATATATATATATATATATATATATATATATCTATTCCTCTAATGCTTCACTAGCTTTTATTAGAATTGCTCGAGGAATCACATAACCAATTAGTTAGTAATGCAACGCTGCGCCTTGTTGTTTTGGTGTAAAATGTATTTAAAAAATAGTTTAATTTAATGGCAGTAGTATGCAAAAACGTTATACATGCTTCAGGCTGAAAGAAGTTTACGGCCTCAGACGAATAAAAACCCTCCGTTTCGTCTGCAGGCGTAAACCTTTTCTTTCGACCCTCTATACGTAAATAACTATTATCAGTTTGCACATAATATATAATAACATAATTTTAAAAATTGAACATATTTTCAGTTTTCTTATGAAAAAAAAAAACAAACAGAGAAAAAGAAGTTAAAACATATACGTATAATTATTTGTCATATATTAACTATTATAATTTAAAGATAATCATGTCCATTACGTTAACAAGTCAGGGAAACCATAACATTAAATGGAAATACAAAAATTAATATGTCATGTTAGTATGAATCAACATAGGGCAAGTTGGTGCAAGGGAAGTATGGCCCAATGACTTGGGGTGTGGAAATGGAGCGTGTGATAGGATGAAATGTTCCGACGACGTTGCATGGACGTGAAGCACTGCTGCTGCTGGCGATGCACAACGCGGAAGCCGCCGATTACCGGATCAGTTATGACTCCCTCGATCCCAATCCGCCTAGCCTAGACCTACACTCCAACTAGAATAGACCAACTTCACTACTTAAATGTTTAATGATACCACTGCTGCTGTTGCACCAGAGATTTCTGCTAAATTAAGATGCTAGATTATTAAAATTTAAATGATATTTAAGCTTTTTTTTCGTTGAATAATAGCCAGTCATAATACGAGCTATGAAATTAAATTTAAAAAATCTAAATGTAAAGAATAGATATAAGCGAGAATACAGCTCGAAGGAAGACGTTATTTAAATGTTATAAACACAAGATGAAAGTGAAGATGGTCTCCACTCTGCAACGTAAAATACAGAAAAATTGTATCTCATCGAAATAATGAGTAATGAAAGAAAAATGTACTTGGAGAATCTCTTAATTCTTGATCTGTGACTATTATGGAGGTGACAAGTCTAGGTTGAAGGACTTAAATTTGTTTCAAACATTATGGGACAATGTACACCAGCACTGTAGACTAGAGTAACTTTGAACTGCGAAAAAGCTACCAAATTGTTCTCAAGTAAGTTGTAAATATTGACAAAATTACACATCGATATAAGAATAATCGGAGTGCAATCTATCCGTCACTTTATTAAAGGAAATTAGTGTTATTTAGATATAACATGTATGAAAAAATAAAATGTAAAAGAACATATGTAAGAATAGATGCACAATCCAGATATATACATTTTAGACCGCCCAAAATTAATGTTTTTACTAGAAGATTATGAAGAGAAAGTAAACAAGAAGGTTGTTCGAATTGAAAATCGCTGTTACCAGCCTAATATTTATATATGGTAAACTCTACTTTGTAATTTATTGTACATAATTTATGGTAAAATATCTTTATGTTGAGACATGCTATTATTGAATAATAAAGAAGTTTATACGTCATAGATTTATATGAATATATTATTTGTATTTCTAAAAATATTCTTTGCTTTATGCATACAGCCAGGTAAAATATACGGCGAGAGGTTATGTGCTGGCCACATCAGATTTTTTAGTATAGTTTACAATATTAATTAATCTTTTGTCACTTTCTCTTTTAAAAATTCCCCGAAAAATGTTAATTTTCCAGTCAGATGCATACAAGGTTATCTGAAACAAAAATAAAATCGTGTAATGAAATTACACCTTTCATTTTTAATACTCGACTCGTATCGTAGGTTTAAAATTGATCAACTTTTTCTCAATTCTTAAAGAAAAATCTGATGTGGCCAGCACATAACCTCTCGCCGTATATTTTACCTGGCTGTATGCATAAAGCAAAGAATATTTTTATAAATACAAATAATATATTCATATAAATCTATGACGTATAAACTTCTTTATTATTCAATAATAGCATGTCTCAACATGAAGATATTTTACCATAAATTATGTTACAATAAATTACAAAGTAGAGTTTACCATATATAAATATTAGGCTGGTAACTGCTATTTTCAATTCGAACAACGTTGTTTACTTTCTCTTCATATTCTTCTAGTAAAAACATTAATTTTGGGTGGTCTAAAATGTATATATGGATTGTGCATCTATTCTTACATATCTTCTTTTACATTTTATTTTTTCATACATGTTATATCTAAATAACACTAATTCCCTTTAATAAAGTGACGGATAGATTGCACTCCGATTATTCTTATATCGATGTGTAATTTTGTCAATATTTACAACTTACTTGAGAAGAATTTGATAGCTTTTTCGCAATTCAAAGTTACTCTAGTCTACAGTACTGGTGTACATTGTCCCATAATGTTTGAAACAAATTTAAGTCCTTCAACCTAGACTTGTCATCTCCATAATAGTCACAGATCAAGAATTAAGGGATTCTCCAAATACATTTTTCTTTCATTACTCATTATTTCTGACACTGACATTTATCTGTCAGTTACAAATAATTTAAATTATCAACTATTTTTCATGGCATTCTTTCGGCTGTCAAATTTATTACAACAGATTATTTTATATATTATACTTCTTTTATCTCTAAATCTATGGAATATATAATAAAATATTTAAATGTATCAGATAGAGAATTTAATTTTCTTTAATATTACCACGAAAAATTTTCAAAAAATAATATTTAGAAGATTTTTTCTCAAGAATCTTCTACTTCCGGTTGTCCAATTATTACCAAAACCTTTTCAGATATTCCCATGAATGTCCGATTGGGAAATACGTTGTTAAACAAATTTTAAGTCTTATAGTTTTTGAGTAACCGTCCTTCCAACATCCCACACACACACATCCACACACACACACACACACACACACACAGACATCATCGTAAAAATGTTAAAATCGGATTGTAGGGACCTTAAAACGTGCTTATTCAATAAAATCTGGATATGCGATTTTTAGCATGAATCCAATACCTCTCTTAGCGAGAGGTAAAAATATTGTATTCTCGTTATTCAAAGTTTTATTACTTTTCTTTCTTAAACTTTTCTAATCCACATATGGACATATGTGGAAAAGAAAAGCAGACCATAAAGTTGTTTTATTGCACTCATACTTACAAATTGCTCTCGTAAATTGAATTTGTGGAATATATATATATATATATATATATATATATATATATATATATATATATATATATATATATATATATATATATATATATATGTATGTCGGACTTCATAAAATGCACAAGAAATATGTCTTTGAAATGGATTTATCGTAATGTACCTAAATGTGAAGTAGATGTAACATTGTCATCATCAATCATATTAAAAATTCCAGTTTTCTTCTAAAATATTTTGTAAAATGTTAGAATTAATAGTTAGCTACAATAATACAATATACAAGATTTTTTTGGACGTTGAATGTGTTTTAATAGTTATTTGGCTTTAATTTTACATATGAAACTATTTGTTTAAAATTTTAAAAAAATTACATCCAATCGTTCATTTCGAATGGGCCACCATTGCTGTCTCAAACACTATAAGAGCGACAAAAAACATTAAATTGGTAAACAATTTTCATCCAGTTGTTCTTAAAATACATACATATTTATTTATATCGCGAAATAATATAATTCTGAATTCAATACTATCTTTATATATCTTCACATAACGATTATTTTTAAATAATAGTTTATAAAGTTTTATATTAATTTTGTTGAAATATGTCGATAATAAGAGTGCCACAAATAAAATAAAATAAAATAAGTACATATTACTTTTTACGTGGAATTATAATGCCAGAAATAAGTGGATGTGTGTTGACATTTAATAAAAAAGGATGATCAAATAACAACACAAAATATTCACTTCTTTCATATATTCTAATTCTACATTAAAAAGTACCATGTATCGTTTTTCTTTCGTGGCACTCGTATTATCGTCATATGTAATAGTTATTTGTTTAACTAGGCAGTAATATACCAGATGTAGAGCATAGGCTACCGTTTCATTGCCAATTTTAGAATTAATATTAATTTAGAGATTATTTTTAATACCTATTTTGAAAGATCAATTTATGTTATTATACGTTTGTTGATCGGTTGCTATGCGTTTCTTGAGCGTTTGCTATATTTTTACTGTCTAGGCAATAAAAGTGACATTTTACAAACTGTTATTTGCAAAAAAAATTGCACTTTTACTGTCAATCGGAAAAAATAAAATTAATGTAAAATTTCAAATACATTTTTCTTAAAAAATAGATTATGTGAGGGTAGAAAATATTGTATCATTGAATTTGGAATTAAATTCTGTAGAGAATAAGTATATAAAAATATACTTTCGAATTTAATATAAAAAAATCTGTTGTGGCCAGCACAATACTTTCCGTCAATCCTGTGTATAATGTATAAATTCCATAAATAATTTTTCTTGCAAAAGATTCTAAATTTCCAGTAAAATTATTTCATAAAAAAACTATTCAACTTGCACTTGACACTGACATCTTCTTCTTCTTTAGCTTTTCCCATTCGTTAGGGGTCGCTATTTTTGCGTGTCGTTATCATTCAGTTCCTTTTCTCTCAAGTCTTCCGCAATACAGTCCTTCCATCTTATCTTTGGTCTTCCTCTGTTTCTTCAACATCCTATTACTAAACTATTCATTCTTGTTCCAATATAATTCTTCATTTCTCCTCATGACATGTTCAAACCAATGTAATCACCTTTCTTGTATCTTTCTAGAAACTTGTAATACTAGAGTTATTTTCTTACCGTATCTTTCCATGTTTTCCCCAACATCTACTTCAACATTCTCATCTCTGCCACATTAATTTACTTTTTATTGATACTGACATCTGTCAATTTGAATTATATGAATATATTAATATATTAATAGTTTCCATGTTTAGCATAGCTGGCTGAATTATTAAAATTCTTTAACTCTGTATCTATTGAATATGAAGTATAAAATGTAATCAAATCGTATAGAGAATAATATATTCTTTAAGTTATAATAACGCTAAATGTCAATAAATCAAATTTAACTGTTAAATCTTCAAATGAGGGTACTTTCGGTTCACCAATTATAACCAAAATCTAATCACTTGTTCTTCTGGATGTAAACTTGAGGAATACGAAAAAATTATAATTTTTGAAATCGTGGTATTGAAGTTATGGGATCCGGAACTTTTGTCACACACACACAGACACACACACACACACACACACACACACACACACACACACACACACACACACACACACACACACACACACACACACACACACACACACACAGACACACATACATACATACAGACATCATCGTAAAAATGGTAAAATCGTATTATAGGGACCCTAAAACATGCTTATTCACTAAAAACTCATCATTGAATTTTTTGACCAAAGACAATACCTTCCTTACCTAAAGGTAACGGAAGGTAAAAAGTTAAGGCCGGTGTTTTCAGAACCACTTTTTGTTCAGATACTTCTATTTTATTTACGTGTTATCGTAACTATGTTGTTTGTTTATAGCTATTTACTAAATTGTAAAGTAAGTAAAATGTTATTCTGCTTCATGTTCTATTAGCAGATTTGGAAGATTACTCAATTTTTCTAATCCATAAAATAATTCATCATCTTTTACAAACTCTTGTAGCACCACAAAACTCTTAAGTATTTATTTGCGAACATAACCATAAAATTTAAAATCAAATTCTTCCATCTCATAAAAAAATTCTTTGCGAAGTTATTTCCTCCAGTCGTTCATAAAACCATAACATAGCGTCGGAGCATCAATACTAAATCTTCCTTACTACATAGCACCCCAAGAGTGTTGTACGGGAGAAACCTCGACCAAAACACGTAAGTATACTGTTCGTAGATGATAGCAGAATACGAATTTTTAATGCCAATATTGTTGTATACGTTCGTTATTTTTTCACATTTTCTTTTTACCTCTCGCTAAGAGAGGTATTGGAATCATGCTAAAAATCGCATACCCAAATTTTAGTGAATAAGCACGTTTTAAGGTCCCTAGAATTCGATAATAACATTTTTACGACAATGTCTGTGTGGGTGTGCCTGAGTGTCTGGTCGCGAATCTGGGGACCCGGGTTCGATCCCGACCGACGCCAAAAAATTACATCGCATTTTAATGGCACAAAATTGACCCCTGTGGCGCACTCTCCACGCCAGCAATGAGCGCCCGTGAGGTGACGCCTGGTAAGCGCCCACACGGTACAAATATTCCATCATTAATATCTGTGTACGAAGCAGATTGGCACACCCAGCAATGGGTAATATGCCGTGATGAAATATTTATTTTATTTTATTTATTTATATATATATATATATATATATATATATATATATATATATATATATATATATATGTGTGTGTGTGTGGGGGGGGGGTTGTTGGAGATACGATTTCTCAAATTCTATAAGATTAAAAACCTGTGTAACTACGGATGCCTCAATCTAATAGTAATAGGTTCTGGTAACAATTGGATAACCGGAAGTAGTAGTATTTTTACAAAAATCTTCTAAATATTATTTTTTGAAAATTTATGTTATTACAAATATTAAAAAACAAAATTTTCTATCCGACACATTTAATTTTTTTATTATATCTTCTATAGATTTTAAGATATAGAAATATAATCTATAAAATAATCTGTTGTAGTAAATCTCAGCCTGCTCACAGCCCAAACAATTCCATGGTAACTACTTGAGAAATTTAAATGTGTGTAAATGACAGATAAATCTCACTAATGTCAGTGCCAAAAATTCAGAGATAGTACTGCAGGCTTTTTCTGGGAACGATATTTAATATTTCTTATTGTATTATTAATTATATATTGAAAATTTTAGGTATATTACATGAACCCTTCAGAAATACCGCCAATCCCGTTAAGAATTGGAAAAACCTCGAACATTTGGAAGAAATTGAGAAAACTTGCTCATAGAATGAATTTAAAATTATAGAAAATATGTAAATATAAAGATTAGGTGTAATTAGAATTTTTTGTGTGTCCAAGAAATGTTAAATATAATACTTATATATAGTACCACAATGGAAAGGGCGCGTGAGGTATTGTGATGGTCACAATATATTTTTTGTATAGAAGTACTGCTTAAACAAAATAACCTATTTTTCTTAATATACTAAATTTCGTGTTGAAAGTTTCAGATATTATTGTTTTGGTAATGTCCTAATAAAGATAAAATCACATGGCCATGGTCATTTTTTATTATTATTTGTAACTACTAACTACTTACCTTTTACCTTTACTAAAAGTTACATGTGAATAGCCTAACACCCTAACGTAGGCATCGGAAATGTGGTGCCCGCAGGTACACAAGTTTCCAAGGCTCGCCTACGGTTCGCTGCTCACCCAGTAAAGTATCACATTGAGGACATGTTACGTAAATGACTATATTTTTATTAAACCTAAACGTTGATTGGTCGATCTGCAAACTTCTCACTACTGCACCACATTACCATAACGAATGAATATTGGTGTATTTTAATCTGGTAAATCTCCCAACTAAAAAAATTAAGGTAAAGTGCCCTTTGTTATAAGCTAGCCATTCGGGGTGCTCTTTTTATTAAAAAGATTGCAAACCATGCTCTAACGTTTAAGAAAGTATTTTTTTGAACGATGTGGTAAATTTATTTATGTCCTTAATACTGGAACAAATTATTAATATATTAATAATTCTATTACCTTTTAAAAATAAATGATTATATCATCATGGCTTATTCTCCATTTCCATTGTGTCAATCTGCTCCTTATTTGCAAGGTTATTCAACTTTCAAAGCCGTTGTGAAGAGAGCATCACGGCTGCCCCATGATAGAATTCAAAACATTTTATACGGCTGGACCGAGGCCCACGTTCTTTTGACAAACAAGCACGGCCGCATCCTCGGCCCTAGGCCGCATTACAACCATGACCATACCACAATTGATATAAAAATAAATAAATTTTACAATGTTGAAATTATAAATTTATAAAGAATAGAGTTTTAAGAATAATTTTAAAATGAAATCGTAGCCATGGTTCTGTCGTGCTTGCAGATATTTTAATTTATTTTATTTGTCGCCTATCCGGTGCATCTCTTTGTAAGAACATTTGTAGTTTTTGTTCAAGTCATGTATCTAATGCAACTATACTGTGCACATTTCAAGGCGTGCAGCCTTGTTGCAGCCATAGTGCAACCGAGTACAATTCTATCATCTGAATGTAATGTATACCAGTATGGCATAGGTAATTTATTATTATTTATTCATTCATATCACATATTCTGATATTACTAGTATTTCAAATCTTCAATCATACATACATAAATTTCCACGTTTTTCTTCGTAATATATTTTTCGCTGCTGTACAATGTCAACGAATGCGTAACCGCAATTCAGCTTTCAAATTAGCCCAATAACTCATATGTTTCGTAACAGCATTAATTTTCCAGACATGTGCGTAATTCAAGCTCGACCCGAAATCAAGATAAAGATTTTGGTTTGGAATAGAGAAAGACAAATTAGACAAATTATATTTACAGTACCTATTGTTTAATGACTTGTAATTTTCTCTTAAGAATTCAATGTGGAATTTAAATGACTTGAATATTGCTTGTTATCTTGTTAACATATTATTTATATGGAAATATGATATTAGGTATGGGAAAATGAGAAATATAAACAATCTGGATTTATTTAGTGACATTAACATGTATGCATGGCTTCATGTTAAAATTGTTTGAATCATTTCTTGTAATTTATGAAAATAAAATAAACCTGTACTTACCTACACTTTTATCTCTCGCTAAGAGAGGTATTGGATCCAGGCTAAAAATCGCATATCCAGATTTTAATGATTCACTACGTTTTAAGGTCCCTGAATCCGATTTTATTATTTTTACGGTGATGTCTGTCTGTGTCTGTGTGTGTGTGTGTGTGTGTGTGTGTGTGTGTGTGTGTGTGTGTGTGTGTGTATGTGTGTGTGTGTGTGTGTGTGTGTGTGTGTGGATGTATGTGGATGTATGTGTGTATATGTGTGTGTGGGGATGTTGGAAGGACGATTTCTCAAAAACTGTAATACATAATATCTGTTTAACTACGTATTTCTCAATCGGACATTAAAAAAGTTTTGGTAATAATTGGACAACTGAAAGTAGCAGATTCTTAAAAAAAAACTTCTGAATATTATTTTTTGAAATTTTTGTTTTTGCTTAAAGAAGAGTAAATTCTCTATTTGATAAATATAAATATTTTATAAATAAATAAATATTTCATCACGGCATATTACCCATTGCTGGGTGTGCCATTCTGCTTCGTACACAGATATCGGTAATGATGGAATATTTGTACCGTGTGGGCGCTTCCCAGGCGTCACCTCACGGGCAATCATTGCTGGCGTGGAGAGTGCGCCACAGGGGTCAATTTTGTGCCATTAAAATGCGATGTAATTTTTGGCGTCGGTCGGGATCGAACCCGGGTCCTCAGATTCGCGACCAGACACTCAAGCACACGGCCACGAAGACCCCATATTTTATTATATCTTTTATAGATTTAGAGATAAAGAAATATAAGGTATATAATAATCTGTTGTAATAAATCTCACAGCCTAAATAATGTCATGGAAACCAATTGAAAAATTAAAATGTTTGTAACTGTCACTGTCAAAAATTACATTACTGAAGATTTTTTTTCTGGGAAGTACATACATTATATTATTTCTTATTGTATTAATAGTTAAATATTTAAAATTATAGGTATATTACATATACCCTTCAATAATACTGTCAATACCGACAATCAATTGGAAACATTTCGAAAAATTAGAAGGGTATGACAAAATGTCTTCATAGAATGAATTTAAAATTAAAAAATATATAGAATAGATGTAAATAGAATTTTTGATGTAGAGTGTAGGTATACAAGAAATGTTAAATATAATAAGACGTGAGCAGTCATGTGACTTTGTTGGCCTTGACAAGTAGATATGGGGGTCCGTGTCAAAATGATAGCTAGTAATTATGTATATAAATGTCAAATATCATAATTATTCATTCTAAATTTAGTGATTTTTCAATTCCATATGGTTTATTTTCCTCGACAAGTAAATTGCACACCCCTCTGATGACAAATTAACTACTTGAATTTAGAAAATCTTGAATTTTTTAATGAAAAATTCCGACATTTGACATCTATGTACATAATTACTAATTGTCACTCTGACACGGGCCCCCATATCCGCCCGTCAAGGCCAACAATGTTACATGACTGCTCGCGCAGTAAGTATTATTATAATTTATTGATGGTTTTTTGTTTGTACATTGTTTCTTCTTTATTCTTTATTTTATTATCTTGTAGTAATCCTGAGGATGATCATTGTATCATCGAAACGCCTGTTTGAAATCAAATAAACATCTTTAGACTGCGTTCCTACTAAACTATTCTTCCCTCAACCAACTTCCAGTCGATCATCGTTACTCCAACATTTTTTTTATATATATTTCTATATGATAATGTAATATATTTTGTTTCAGGTGAGCAACACACTATATCCTAAGGAAATGACAAGCTCTTATTGTAAGTAATAAAACAACACTTCATTAATTATAGATATTAAAACCGTGACTATGCAATACCAGGATTACTATCTTTTTTTTTAAATGTGAGATTCCAGTCGAGCAATTTCCAGTTTGTCACATGTGACTAAACGTTTATTTAATACCATTAAAATGTCTATGTAATTTCCACCAGGTTTTAAATTACATTCGAATTTTAATTTATATCAATTGGTCTCCACTGTACGAGTATATGAGGCAATCAAATAATTGTGTGAATTAGAGCGCTCCCTTTTAAATTTGTTTTAAATATCAGTTACTGTGCAAATTGTATATTTGGTGTATAATTAAATAATTATGGAATTATTTACAACGTATGTTTTTATTGCAATCAGCATGGTGTGATATTAATTGTTCCCGGAATTAAAATGGCATTTGATATGAGAAAATAGGTCAGGGTCAAATAGAGTCATTTATTAAATTATATTGAATTATATTACCATAATTCACATTAATGATATCTACAAATGATGAAATAATTTGATTTAATGTAAACATTGAACTAACATTTGAACCAAATAAATATATTATTATACGCTAATTTGCCATTTTTATTTCAATATTCGATAATTATTTACAACGTATTAATAAGCAAGTATATGCGTCGTGTTCTATTTTAAATTATATGTAATGAGTTTGTGTTGATTTTGACAAACATGTGTCACATAAATTTTCGGAAAGAACTTGAGAGGACGATATTGCATTTTAAAGAAAGTATATTGAGGCTGCTTCTTTCTGCAATAATTATTAACATAGTTTATACTTTAACATTCATATGAACCGAAAATCATATTAGTTCGTTCGGCACAATATTTTACCTTGATGAAATTTTATTACAAAAAACTCATTACAGTAAAATTTTTGAAAGATGTCCGATCAAGGGCACCTGTATCATGAACGAATTAACAAATAGGCATATATTTATCTCTTTCTTTTGCAAAGGCTGTAAGAGTGTGTGATAAGGATGGATATAACACGCTTGTAGTTCAAAAATTCATATTGTTTCGACTAAGTTAGGACATTCCATTTATAAACGATGCTCGTTGTTGATAATACTTTCGCTGTAACGTAAGTTTATTTATTAATTCAGATACATTACCTGGATTCATAGCCGTACGTATAACGTTATATTCTGTCAGAGTCACTGACACTGACATTGTGTCAGTATCTTATTTTTAACATATTTGGTTTTACATTTGCTTATAAACTTACTAGTTGACTTATTTTTGAATTTTGAATGCTTTTCCTGTAATATATATTTTTATAATAATAAAATAACAGTAGTATCTTACGTACCCTCATAAAAACTAAGCAAACGACACTACTGAATTTGTCATGATGGGCGGAGCAAAAATCTGAATTCATACATTTCGTAGACAACCTTGATCGGACATCTTTCAAAAATTTTACTGTAAATATTTTCCTCTTGCAATATTTATATTATTACCGCAAAATATACAATTTTCAGCTTAAATTAAAAACAAAACTAAAATATTTTCGACAACAATGTTTTAAACTAAATACGAATGTGAATACGTCGGTCACTTATAAATTTTGCACAAAGTAGGCAGTGCATGATTCAATTGTTGAAAAAACAATTAGTACATTGTTAAAATCAACAAAGTACATGACATTTATTGTAAGTGATAAGTTTTTACACTAAAATGGCTCGTGGTAAACCACATAGTCAAGATTTAAGAAAATCCATAATTAATGCCCATATGAACGGCATATCGGCGATCGACAGTACTGTATTATTAATTTATTTAGAGAAAGTGGAAATGTTTGCAAAAAATCTATTCTAGTCATCACAATACCTCTCGCCACTTCCGTTTTTGGTTACATAAATATTATATTTAATATTTATTGTATACCTACACTCTACACGAAAAATTCTACTTAAACATGTTTTTTATATTTAATTTTTTAAATTTTAAATTCATTCTAAGAAGAATTTTTGTCATACTCTTCTAATTTTTTCGAGATGTTTCCAATTCATTATCGGGATTTACAGTATTTTTGAATGGTATACCTATGCAATATACCTATAATTTTAAATATTTAACTATTAATACAATGTAGTAATGTCTCCGGATTTCTGACACTGACATTTATCTGTCAGTTACAAACAATTTAATTTTTCAATTGGTTTCCATGGCATTATTTGGGCTGTGAGATTTATTTCAACAATTATTTTATATATTATATTCTTTTATTTCTAAAACAATTTCAATTTTCAAAAAATAATATTTAGAAGATTTTTTTTAAGAATCTAGTACGTCTGGTTGTCCAATTGCTACGAAAACCTTTTCAACTCTTCCCATTAATGTCTGATTGAAAAATACGTAGTTAAACATATATTAAGTCTTATAATTTTTGGGAAATCGTCCTTCCAACACACACACACACACACATACGCATCATCGTAAAAATGTAAAAATCGGATTGTAGGGACCTTAAAACGTGCTTAATCATTAAAATCTGGATATACGTTTTTTAGCATGAACCCAATACCTCTCTTAGCGATGGGTAAAAAAACTGGTCGTCCACCGCCAACTTCTAATACTGATAATAGAGTTTAATCGCCGGTCAAATATTCAAGATATTACCTTGCAATGACGAGAAATAATTGGAAAACAAATTTCGATATCTATCACTAAAAAAAAAACAAATAGGATACAAGTTTTATAAGGTAATTTTTTGCGAATTCTGTGTTAAAAAGGATTATTAGTACTTCCACTAGACAAAACAAAAAGCTTTGCTTACAAAATTGCAACAGCGTAACAGGTTGAATTGGTCTAAAGTTCACAAAAATTGGAGTCAAGACCAATGGCATAGCGTCCAAATTTGAAGTTTGCCTAATAGAAAACGCGTATGACGTACTTTTTCCGAGACATACCACAATATTGTTTAATTAGTAAAGTTAAATTTATTGCAAGCTTTAAGGTTTGGGGTTATATATCTTATTATAAATTGTATATTTTAGGGTAATAATATATTTTTTGTAGGAATAAAATATTTATTGAGTTTTTTTACCTCTCGCTAAGAGAGGTATTGCATTCATGCTAAAAATCGCATATCCAGATTTTATTGAATAAGCACGTTTTAAGGTCCCTACAATCCGATTTTAACATTTTTACGATGATGTCTGTGTGTGTGTGTGTGTGTGTGTGTGTGTGTGTGTGTGTGTGGGATGTTGGAAGGACGGTTACTCAAAAACTATAAGACTTAAAATTTGTTTAACAACGTATTTCCCAATCGGACATTCATGGGAAGATCTGAAAAGGTTTTGGTAATAATTGGACAACCGGAAGTAGAAGATTCTTGAAAAAAAATCTTCTAAATATTATTTTTTGAAAATTTTTCGTGGTAATATTAAAGAAAATTAAATTCTCTATCTGATACATTTAAATATTTTATTATATATTCCATAGATTTAGAGATAAAAGAAGTATAATATATAAAATAATCTGTTGTAATAAATTTGACAGCCGAAAGAATGCCATGAAAAATAGTTGCTAATTTAAATTATTTGTAACTGACAGATAAATGTCAGTGTCAGAAATAATGAGTAATGAATTAAAAATGTACTTGGAGAATCCCTTAGTTCTTGATCTGTGACTATTATGGAGATGACAAGTCTAGGTTGAAGGACTTAAATTTGTTTCAAACATTATGGGACAATGTACACCAGTACTGTAGACTAGAGTAACTTTGAATTGCGAAAAAGCTATCAAATTCTTCTCAAGTAAGTTGTAAATATTGACAAAATCGGAGTGCAATCTATCCGTCACTTTATTAAAGGGAATTAAGGTTATTTAGATGTAACAAGTATGAAAAAATAAAATGTAAAAGAAGATATATAAGAATAGATGCACAATCCAGATATATACATTTTAGACCGCCCAAAATAATGTTTTTACTAGAAGAATATGAAGAGAAAGTAAACAAAGTTGTTCGAATTGAAAATTGCAGTTACCAGCCTAATATTTATATATGGTAAACTCTACTTTGTAATTTATTGTAACATAATTTATGGTAAAATATCTTCATGTTGAGACATGCTATTATTGAATAATAAAGAAGTTTATACGTCATAGATTTATATGAATATATTATTTGTATTTATAAAAATAATCTTTGCTTTATGCATACAGCCAGGTAAAATATACGGCGAGAGGTTATGTGCTGGCCACATCAGATTTTTGTCTGTGGAATGTCATTAAGGTACATTACTATGCCGGCCGAACTAATATGATTTTGGGGTCGTATTTAGTTCAAGTTTCAAATTTACTTAGCGTTCTTATGTACCCTCGCAAAAACTAAGCAAACCTCATTACTGAATTTGTCATAATGGGCGGAGCAAAAATCTGAATTCATACAATTTGTAGATGACCTTGATCGGACATCTTTCAAAATTTTTACTGTATATTGAAATTATTATTTGTCAGTTTTATCGTTTGTGTTTTGTAATGTACTCAGCCAACTTCGGCTGAAATTGCAAGCTCTACAATTAAAACAATAAAAAATATAAAAAAACTCAAGTTTTCTTTCGAACACTTTTATCTTATATCCAGCAATAGCTGGGCTCAACCCAAAAATACCGCTTTCTACTCCTAATAACATACTATTTTTAGTAAAAAAAAGCTTTTATTATATTGTACTGAAAAGGAAAAAAAAACGCAATGTACAGTTTCAACGGAATTAAAATAGAGTACCTACTCATACTAGTACGAGTATATTGCGATCAAATGGGTTAATTAGCTGAATTAATAATCTTTCCATTTGCGATAACTTGAAATTAATCCTTCGTAAGTATAACACATCTATAATTTTGCTACAAATCCCTTTACTTCTCCTTCAATGTTCTTTAATGCTTAATCTGCTTCAATTTAATTAAGAGTAAAGCCTTTAATGCTTCTGAAGAAATTATAACACTTTACTATTCTAAGTGCTAAATTCCACTTACTATCACATTCAATTGAAATAAAAAATTGCTTTTTACTACGAATGAATCACACATCAACACTTTCATAATGTCCTAAACATTTTATATCTTCCATACCACAAAATGATTACACAAACTGAATCACAACGTAAACAAACATTTGGCCGCAAATGAGCAAAATAGTGAATGTCATCTCCGTTGATGGAGAAAACATTTTTGCGTGAATAGACTCCCACGCTGGTCTGGAGGACGAGGAAGTGAGTTCTAGTTTAGTGTCATTTATGTCATCAGCGCTCACTATTCTGAATTACAGCTGTTGTAATGAATAACGTCGTTTGTCGTTTCGCCCACTACTGTCCCCTTTAATGCACTCTGACTCCAACGAATTTTTTTCATGTTATGGGCATTATGCTTTCATGGGTATGGATTTAATAACGAGAAAGTATCTATTTAATATCCAATGTGCACAATGATTACCCGTATTACAATAAATATAGTTTGTGATTCTCAATAAAATGAAATTATTAATTAAAAATCATTTTTCATTGTTACAATTAGCTGTTAAAAAAAAACTAATCATATTATAATTAAGACGTTGAGAGTATGCAGTGTAATTCTATGAATTTTAATCGGAACAGTACTAAACCTTATTCCAGTTAAGAAGACAGTAACCAGAAGACTGATTTACGCTGCAGAAAACGTAAATTTTAGTTTCAAGATTAGGCGCTAAATTTGAATCTAGTGATATTTAATTATGAATAGATAAATAGAAAAACAGTTATTTTTATAAATTAGTTTTGTTATAACTAAATAAATATTAATATTGCATACAATTCAATTGAAAAAAATCTGATGTGGCCACCACAATTACCTTCTGTCAATCCTGTGTATTATGTACAAATTCTTGCAAAAGATCCTATGTTTCCAGCATAATTATATTATAAACTACGCAAATTGCACTTGACACTGACATCTTCTTTAGCTTTTCCCATTGGTTAGGGGTCGCTATTTTTTATTTTCTTCTTCCACTCATTTTTGGTTTGCGTGAAGTCCTCATTTAGTTCCTTTTCTCTCAAGTCTTCCGCAATACAGTCCTTCCATCTTATCTTTGGACTTCCTCTGTGTCTTCTACCTTCTACTACTAAGCTATTCATTCTTCTTCCAATATATTCTTCATCTTTCCTCATGACATGTTCAAACCAATGTAATCGTCTCTCTTGTATCTTTCTAGAAATTTCTATCACTCGACCCATTTCCCTTATCGTTTAACTCCTTACCCTATCTTTCCGTGTCTTCCTCAACATCTATCTCAACATCGTCATCTCTGCCACATTCATTTTCTTTTCACTGATATTAGCATCTGCCAATTTGAATTATCTGAATATATTATAATTATATTTTTTTCGTATTCGTCGAGTTTAGAGCCATATGCAGACATGATTAGATTTTGGTTATAATTGGTCCACTGGAAATACTCTCATTTGCAATTTTTAACAGTTTTTCTTGAAAAAAATCAGTCAAATATCATCGATGGACCATTAATGTTATTATATTTTAAAGAATATGATACTCTCTATACGATGTGACTACATTTTATTCTTCATATTCAACAGATATACAGTTAAAGAATTATAAAGGCCGTGTGCCTGAGTGTCTGGTCGCGAATCTGGGGACCCGGATTCGACCTCGATTGATGCCAAAAATTACTTCCAATTTTAATGGCACTAAATTGACTCCTGTCGTGCACTCTACACGCCAGCAATGAGTGGCCGTGAGGTGACGCCTGATAAGCGCCCCCACGGTACAAATATTTCATCATTTACCGATATCTGTGTATGAAGCAGATTGGCCCACCCAGCAATGGGTAACATGCCGTGATGAAATATTTATTTTATTTATTTCCACATTAATTTTCTTTGTAATATTTTTTTATTAAAACATACTATGATGCACTTTTTATCAATGTAAGCTGAATTCAGCAGACGAAGTTGCTGAATTCATATTAATATTAATGCAGGGGGAATTTGCTATTTACTACTTGTATGCTGTTTGTGCAGCACCGTAACTTGTTCAACATAATCCTGCACTATACAGATTTTGCCGCACAGAACGAACTGCTTTTAATATTACTCGTATATGTAGATTGTGCACCATTAAGTAAATATAATATCAATCTTGCACTTGCATTCAAAATATGCTCAGGAAATAATAGATGATATTAATATGCTTTTAGATTAGAATATTATTGTAAGTAACAAGCTTACGGCAAAAACGAGAAAAAAAACACGAAAAGTATAACCTCTTGTGATTTTACAATAATCAAACTAATCCGCGCCTTTTCGGGCAAAAACAAATCGTCTTTTCTGTTTTTGGCGAGAACCAAAGATGTCTTAACGTTATTTTTTAAACATCATTTCCTTGCAGAAGTTTTTCATTTTTCATTAAATTCGATAAAATTTAATTTCAAACCACTTTGTTTTTCTATGTACAGAGAAAAATTGTCATAGTTATACAATGAACGGTGAAGAAAGGAGAAAATTTAGATTGTTTCCTGACATTTTAAATTTTTTAAACCTATTTATAGTTTATGTGAAAAATCCCTCATTTGCAAAACTGTTTCAAATAATACATTTTAATACCGTTTATATTACTTCAGTGAAGAACACAACTAATATACGTAATAGAAATTCAGGTTAAATGTTAAATAATGTCAGCTGTCAGACATGAAAAACTGCACAAGAGCGTTCGTTTTAACCTTCACAATTTGCACATTGGTCACGTAACAAATTTCAGCGTACAGTACATACATTTTTGAAGCCTTTCAGCATTTTATTTTGTTTTATTGTAGATAAAGATGTTCTTTTACAAAAATAAATGCATTTTTAAAAAACGTGATCAATTTGAAGTAATGAATCTAATTCTGCCCCGATGCTTGTCTTCTCAAATCTTGTTGCGTAATGATAGTTCAATACTCAATTATGAAACGAGTTTACATTGTTTGAAACTGTCTTGTTTCAACAGTTTAATTTACAGAAGTTTAAGTATAAAGTATTTAATTGTTCTGGTAGACCAACTAACATTGCATTTCTGGTAAAATGCATAATTCATCGCTTTGGCTTTGGCTGTCTCGGCGGACTGCCGTGTCCACCAAAGCCTTTCCGCAGCAGATATCCCGCTTCGCCACATCTCCTTAATTTTTAATGAGAACTTTATTCCACGCGCTACCTTTGTTCTAAACATTTTAAAAATAAAAATTAAATTTTAATGACTGTATTCCTATAATCAAATTTTCCTTTTAAAAAGTTTTGTTTATCGCTTTATATATATTCAAATCAATATTGTGGCGCTTAGAATTTTTATTTATATATTTTTTTTAAATTAAACTATTTGTTCAGTTAAAATGCAATAATTTATCTACTTTTATTCGTATCTTGTATTTTAGAATAATTTTTATTTGTATTTATAAATAAATATAAAAAATGGGTAATAAATAGTGATTATATAATTTGGTATTTTAAGTTGTAGATGCTTTGCGGTGGAGTGTTAATGGAAGAATATTCAATGACAATATTTCATAATTTTGGGAATGAGTAATTTCAAATCAACAAGAAACTTTAGTATTAATAATATCTAGAGTATCTTATTATAAAACTTGACGTTTTTCACTATTAATGTTGATTACTTGAGTCATTAATTCATTAATTTAAATTGTCTACTCTACTTATCGCCGTATTATGGTCTAAACTGTAAGTCTAAATTAATAGAGAATTATACATAAGAGTGGCAACTTTCGTTGCGACTTTGTCCGCCATTTACAGATTTAAGACTTATGGGTCGATTCTGTTCATCTTTCTATAAATTTGTAAATTTATAAATTTGTAGCTTACAGTTGATCTGTAAGTTTACCCTTTACGAATTTACAAATAAGGTAATTCTGTTCGTATGTCTGTAAACAGCTGCGCTATAGATACTATAGTTACAAGGTTATCTCGTAAGAGGCTCTTGCGCTAACTTCATTCCAAACATTTTTATGTCATTCAAATATTATTTTTCTGCTATTACAACAAACAATTATTTTTTATTTGAATATGCCGTCAGGATTATCAATATAAATATTTATTAAAGTATTTTTTTTTAGTAAAGATTATCGTTTACGTATAATACAACATTATAACCTATATTGTAAGATACCAAACTTGAAATATTGATCCAGAAACTATAATTTAGAAGAGTGTATAAAAGTTGTGACATAGTAGTCTGACTTTTGGTAATCCAATTATTGCAGCCAACATAATTTTGAAATGATCCTGTACCTAAAAAGTTGAGAATACCTAGCACCTATAATAATAAAAAGGGGAATATATATCGGGACGGCAAATTAGGGGTTCGGAACGGCAATTCATGCGTCTCAGAATGTGTACTTGAACGGATAAATTTGGGACTCTATTTATCTGAGTTTTATAAGTTACTTTTAACAATCTCAGCCTATGTTAGGTTTGGTAGACAGTAACAGATGAATTAGCTGCTCTTTTACACTTTTTGTCGCTAGAATACATATATTGCTGCATATTTACACTTTTTGCTGTGAAACTACATATTTTGTTGCTCAAATACAAAAATTGCCGTTGTCAATACATAATTTGTCGTCAAAAATGCCTAATTTGCCGTCTCGAAAAATGACACCCTAATAAAAACAATTAATAATTAGATACCTTCAAATGTATTGCAATTGCGTCGCTTCGCAACTGAGGTAAATGTGGTTGCAAAATTGCAATTAAATTGATTACAGTTTTATTTTATCTAGTCTAAACATTTTTTTTAAAATTATTTTCTTGCTCTTCAAAAAGATTTGTCGTATCCCTTAAATTTCTACGAACTAACCTCACATAATTCCTTAAAAGTACATTATTACAAAATAATTACATAATTTTTACTAATTTGAATAATTGCTTCCTTGTTATCATCTTCTTCTAATAATATTCCAATAAATAATAAATTTTGTTGTTGATTCATTATAATAAGGTCAAAGTATGTAAGCTTATGGCTAGTTCATCTGTCCCTGTAAATATTTACGAATCTGTAAGAGTTTACAGAAAAACTGTTAGTTACAGAAGTGATCAGAATCGCAGTTTTGATCGTAGCGTCATACAGGCGTAACGAGAAGCGTTACAGACCTTACAGATATGAGCAGAATCGACCCATTAGAATTTAACCATAATACAGCCATTAATCCCGTTGAGATTTTATTGACATACAGTATGGAACATAAATAGAGCGACTCTGTAGGAACTAATACAATAATACTTCTCCATATTTTAAATATTGAATGTATTTTCGAACTTCTTATGTAATATAAGAAAGTGACATTTTCATGAAACCTTATGGAGTTTATATCAATAATTCAAAAGTATTGCACTAAATGTCACAAATACTTATCTATTTGAGGTGCAACAAAAATAGAGCGAATGTATAAAGATGTTATTATGATATTTACCTTTAAAAAATTAACCAGGATAACAATTTATGAAAGAAACTTAAATTACCCAAAAAATATACAATGTTACATATTTAGTACTTTTATAATTATTTATAGCAGCTTCCATACAGCCGTTATAATTTTAAATAATTGCTTAGAATTATTAATATTAGTCCCTGCAATATTTTTGTCAATGGTTCCCAACGGATTTTCAGTTGTATTAAAGATCCAGGTACTATTTGCTAGTTATAGACACATTATCAAATCGGTTCATTGCTCTTTTTCTATTCATCACCCCTACATAGTTAAAAATGGGATAACCCGGTTTCAAAATATGAATTCGGCATGGAATCCTCTTTCGTAATATGTATTACACAATTTTAGCGAATGTGTGGTTCACGAATAAAACATATTGGAATTCCAAAGAAATTTCTGTAATATATTGTACGTCTTCAAATCTACAAACCACACTTCAGAAATAATCTGCACGATATATGATAGGAACGAAAAATTCATGTCGAAATCAAACCGTGTTGTAATATCTTTGTGTCCGAATACTGGATGAAAAATGAGAAATGTGTCGATATGAAAATATTCAAAATATTTAAAAAAAAATCTTTGGAATTGTAGTGTATTTTATTCACGAGTCACTCATTCGCTAAAATTGTATAATATATGTATAATAAGAAAGAAAATTCCATTCCGAATTCATATTTTAAAACCGCGTTATCCTATTTTTAACCGTGTGAGAGTGGTGAATGAAAAAAGAGTAACGAAAATAGAAATGTTTCTATAACTCATGAACAATATCTGATTCTTAATTACAATGGGGAAGTTTAGTGATTTAAAAAAAAAACTATTAAGAATGTCTTCAAAAGTGATATTATCTATTGTATTTCACTCAAAGATGCCCAAATTTCTCAAAAAAATATTTTTTCTAAAATAATAACGTCACAGAAGTTCTCGAAGAACATATAGTCTACCTTAAGCAGGTGCGGGCTAGGTTCACATGGCAACAGGAAGTTTTAAAAATGGCATCCACTTGTTTTGACGTTTATAAGCAGTGACAGTTCTGTGTTCTGATTATTATAGTTTTGTTCTTCTTCTTGTGTAAACAACTGGTTCTATTTATTTCATTTAGTGTATTATTGTATTCAATATTAAAAATTAAGTATCATATAATAGTTTTGAAAACAAATATAATTCCAATTCGAACTAAAAACTTATAACCTCACTCCGCGAAAACGTACACAAACCCACGTGAACTAGCCAGCAGTGTGTAGTGTAATGCCTCAACATACGTTCAAAAAGTCAGGTCTCACCATCCTTTCTAGGCATGCGCATAAGTAAGTCACTTGTGCCGTCACAAAAGTTCGATGATAAATAATTAATTTTAAATAAATGGGAACATAATTTTAACTTTCAATTACTTTTAAGTTATAATTATTCATATATATACGATTAAAAAATCATTTGGAAAGCATTGACAAAAATATTGCAATGATTAATATTGACAATTCCAAGGTATTATTTAAAATTATATTGGATGCATGGAAATCTACAAACTACATTAACATCTATAATTTACTTAATTAAATGCCACGACGTATGCAAGCTGTTTTAAATAATTATCGTATTCATATAGATAAGTATTTGTGAAATTTAGTACGATATTTTTGAATTACTCATTTAACGTCCATAAGGTTTTATGTCTCCTTTACATTATATAAGAAATTAAAAAATAAATTCAATATTTAAAATATGGGGGAGTATTTTTTATTCGTTCCTAAAGAGTCGTTCTATTTATATCCGATACTATATGTGTACTTTGCAATAAATATTTTCTTGTTTTATGACATATTATGGTTCAGGATGCCGATTTAACAAGTTCTTTACAACTAGTCTTTGGTTGTTCTTCTATATAAAAATATAACATTTTTAGCCGATTACATAAACAATCTAATTTTTTGTCAAAAATAGACACAGGTTGTGTATGAATTATGGGAACCTATTTAATACACGTCTCAACAACAACTTGTTGCTTCTATAAAATGAAAATGCGAAAATATAAAAACTAATTATTTAACTTGTAAAACAATTTAACTGTATCAGCTTGTATTTCAAAAGCCTCCGTTGTTATAACAGATTAAATTGAATTCACTCACATTATATTTCCCAACAAACAAAACAAGCTCACATTGCTGACAATTAACTCATCTCCGCATTTCCCATTCCATCCCACACACTGGAATTATTCCATCAATGTGTTTGATTGATGCCTCTTAATTAAAAGCATTCACTCGGTGTCTTTTATCAATTAGCAACCGCTGTTGACTTGCAGCTCAATGCGGTGGGTTGTTATCGCGGGTCACATTCGCAGCACGAGAGGTCGCCGCAGCCGCGTAATTCCTGCAAGACGGAGGTTGAGGTTAGTGATGCGTGGATAGACGATTTCGTTTCGTTTGAACTCAGATGAAAGGTCAGGTTTGTTGTGGGAGAAGGCTCAAGCTCAAGAGGTTTTTTCAAAGAGCAATACTTATTTAACCGTACAAACCTCGGTACAAACGCAGATAAATTGGGTGCACATTTTCAACACAAGTTCTTTGTCCCGTCACTTGCAGATACCTAAGGTAGAATTTATACTACACTATAAATTGATACTATAAAACCTGTCAATTCTAATTAAGTTGCGAAAGTAAAGTTTGTTAATATTTATTTTCTAGTATTGTGTTTTTGGCGAAAAAAAAACTAATGGAATACCTGCCGTACTTTTGAAAATTTTTTGAATAAAAAAAATTACGGAGTAAAAGATTTTCGTCGGAAGAAGATATTGATGCTACGTTTCACAATTATCTTAAAAGCATTCTAAAAGAAGATTGGTTGGGAGCTTTTAAGAAGTGAAAGGAAAGAATGGTGAAGTTTAATGTTGTTGAACAGACCTTTTGATACTTATACAGGCTGTCTCATTTTTGATGTTTTTTAAAGGTATCTGGGGTAATGATAACGCAAAACCCTTTACACATTTAACTTTTAACACCACAGGAATTTTCGGTCTTCTTTTATTTCTAAGTTACAGGCAAAAACTCGTATTGGTGATCTTTAATAGATTTTTTCATTTGTTGCTTAATAATTTTTAATTTTTTCACCCTAATAAATTCATCTTTTATTAATGTTTAAAACAAAAGAATGTAGACTTGTTATATATCCTTGAAAATCATATTAAATAAGCAAAAAGATGAGATTATATTATCAACATAAGTTCCTATTTAAAAAAATCATAAGTTTATGTTATCTCTCGAGAATTATTAAGTTTTCAAAAACTCTAATTACGCCGTTTTATTCTACCTAAAAAGCTGCTCAAAATTTATTAAAACAATTTTTCTCTAAATAAATAAGATATCAGATATTTTCGGAATGAATGAAAAACTAATTTTTGCCTGTAGCTCAGAAACATACGAAGATCGAAAATTCCTGTGGTGACTACCAAGCTTTTTTCAAAAAGTTGACCCTGGAATGTGCAAACTATTTTTCTCTATAGTTAATATTGCCTGAGATACTTAAAAAACATGGAAAATGAGATACCTGCAAATTTTATAAATTTTAGCCTTAACACATACGCTAAATCTGCTTGAAAGCGTTATGTACAATTCAGTATTTTAATCAGAATTTATATCCCACCAAAACCCAAAGATGAGATAGTTACATTATTTTTAACTTTCCTTCTCATACTATTAATGTCGATTATTAAGTTAATTAAAACTAAACCCATATAAAACCGTTGAATACAGAATTAATCACTCTTCTTCCATAACAAATATATTGACAAGGAAATCAATATAAACACATAGATATATTTACAAGTACTTCGAAATCTAAATAGTATATTTTGATTAGATATAATTACACTATGATTAAAGATATGCCTGTGCCTTTATTATAATCAGAATGTAGCAGTAAATATTATCTAATTTCGCTGTATTTATTGCTGATTCATGGAACTGAATTTTTTTTTTAAATAAAATTTATTATAAGGTTAGTAAATACTATGTTATTATTTATTACGTATATTCTTTGAATTAATAAAAATAAAATTATAGATTCTTGATAATTGTAAAAAAATACTTAAAAAAGAATTATTTATTTGTTTTCCCTTTTTACCTTCCGTCATCTTTAGGTAAGGAAGGTATTGTCTTTGGTCAAAAAATTCAATGATGAGTTTTTACTGAATAAGCACGTTTTAGGGTCCATATAATACGATTTTAACATTTTTACGATGATGTCTGTATGTATGTGTGTCTGTGTGTCTGTGTGTGTGACAAAAGTTCCGGATTCCATAACTTCAATACCACGATTCCAAAATTTATAATTTTTTCGTATTCCTCAAGTTTACATCCAGAAGAACAACTGATTAGATTTTGGTTATAATTGGTCAACCGGAAATAGTCTCATTTGAAGATTTAACAGTTAAATTTGATTTATTGACATTTAACGTTATTATAACTTAAAGAATATATTATTCTCTATACGATTTGATTACAATTTATACTTCATATTCAATAGATACAGAGTTAAAGAATTTTAAAGGAATTAAATTTTATAATTCAGCCAGCTATGCCAAACTTGAGAACTAGTAATATATTCATATAATTCAAATTGACAGATGTCAGTATCAATAAAAAGTAAATTAATGTGGCAGATATGAGGATGTTGAAGTAGATATTGGGGAATACACGGAAAGATACGGTAAGAAAATAACTCTAGTGTTACAAGTTTTTAGAAAGATACAAGAAAGACGATTACATTGGTTTGAACATGTCATGAGGAGAAATGAAGAATTATATTGGAACAAGAATGAATAGTTTAGTAATAGGACGTTAAAGAAACAGAGGAAGACCAAAGATAAGATGGAAGGACTGTATTGCGGAAGATTTGAGAGAAAAGGAACTGAATGAGAACGACATGCAAAAATAGCGACCCCTAACGAATGGGAAAAACTAAAGAAGAAGAAGATGCCAGTGTCAAGTGCAATTTGAATAGTTTGTTTATGAAATAATTTTACTGGAAATTTAGAATCTTTTGTAAGGAAAAATATGGAATTTATACATTATACACGAGAATGACGGAAGGAATTGTGCTGGCCACAACAGATTTTTTATTAAAGAATATTGTTCCATCTTACAATGTCAATCGTGTTGAGCATGTCACTAACAATATCGTACATGAGAGAGAGAGAGAGACATCTGGTTTTGTGAGTTTTAATTTTGTGAATTAAGTTTTATAATTAAAATTTATACTCCTGGGAATAGTTTGATACAGACCATTTACATTCATGTTCGCTATAACAATAAAATTTATAATTTATGAAAAGGAAAATTTTGTAGTAATTAAAACCGGCGAATATTAATTATTAAAATTAGAAATTCTTGATATTTTATTCAATATTATACCATGTTTTTTGTTTCATTATGTAATATATAATAATACTAGCGTAATAAAGTATAAACAAAATAAAAAATATAAAATAACTACGTACATATTTTGTTTACATAAAGTCTGTTAGTTGATACGCTCGTCGTCATTGGAAAGCTTGTGGTTTAAATCACTAGGAGTGAAGGGGAATTGATGACGTAATGTCAAAACTGACATTATTATAATATAACTGTGTTAATTTGTAATTCATCAAAATGCAAAGTTTATTTAGCAATAATAAACTAATTAAATATTTACAATATAAGTTTAATGGATGAAATATATCTCTTTTTTATTGTCTACAAGCAATATTTTGCAATTTTGAAAAAGTTAAAACTATCTCAATCACCACATGAATGACATGGATATTCAAATAATTCAAATATGTGATTATGACATTCGTTACTGTGGTTTTACACTGTTTTTATTGCATTTTTTCACCATTGCTTGGACGGAGATAGCATATTATATTCCTTTGGAACACGTACGATAATGAGATAGCGAATAAAAGTCGAAAATACGAGTATAAGCCATGTGTATACGATAAAGATGCTAGATAAAAAGTACAGTCATTTTTGCAGCAGAAATTGATGATGTATCAACTCGGAGAAACAGAGTGTAAAGTTGACTATACACGAGAATCCGTGACTTGCAAATTTACTCGTAACAAACGAAAACGGGTGTATTCGAATAATATCTGTATCACATTTTTTTATGGATTTATTCATGCATAAAGATTTAAAGAATAAAATTCTAATTTTTTTAGTGTAAATTAACTATTGGGATATTTCATTAAGGATACGAACATAGTGGAAAAGTTTGGAACTTAAAACAAGGGAGCAATTTTATATCATTCGTATGTTTTTACATACGCACGTAGTTTATATAGTGAAAAATAGATAATAGAACTAATATTTACAATTAATTAAACTACTATTATGCAATATGTGCTGTAAAACTGTCCCTAAGAAAATAACAAAACTGTGATCATAACCTAACTACTAACTAAAGTATTTAAAATGAAAAATAATAATTAGTCTACCGCTACAATTACTAAAACAGGATACAAGGCAATATACTTTACCTAAAATAATAATAAACACTGAGAGAAAAGTCAAAATACAAGAAGAATCAAAGAAAAACTATTGACAGCAATGTTGAAGGTTTGAAGTTGATACACAACGCCATCTCTACGTATTGAAATATCCTAATCACATACATACTTTTTGCCAAGTTACTTATAGGGCTATTCTGTAAGCATCGTTATGACATAACGAATCGTTAAAACGTTATATCGTCATGGTAATAACGAAAATCGTTTAATAGGCTTATTCTGTAAACGACCGTTATGACATTATGTATTGTTATACCGTTATTATAATGATATTTCTGTAAACAATAATTTAATTCTACATAACGAAAAAAAGATAACGATATCGTTATATTTTAACGACTGGAAAAATCATTCGTTACATAAACGTTTGTCAATAAGTTTATTTATGTCAATATAAAATTGCTATTATGTTGAATAGTGATCTCAAAAACCAGTCATATTACAGTTTTCTGCAAGGTAATATTAAAATAATTTAATAAGTTTTTATTCGTAGCGCCTAGCGCAAGCTTCCCAATTTGTTTACAGATGGTAGTAATAGCTCTAGCATAGCCTACAATAAGAAAAAGAAAGGCTCCTACAGCTGACAGGTTGACAGCTGACAGGTTGACAGCTGACTCCCACCAGCACTAATCTAACCTAGAAGTTTTGTGAGTTATATTGAATTATTTTAGATATTTCATTTAAAATTATAATTTGATTTTAGGAAATAAAGTTCTTAACTTGATCCCAAGGTTATTAGTTTTTCAAAATGTGTTACAGAATACGGATACAAAGATAGCGATTATTGTTAAGTAGAAATAACGATTTCGTTATGATAACGATTCGTTAAGTAAATATTTTATAGAATAGACCTCTTACTATGCAATTTATTTAACTTTCACTTTATGAAATATTCGTATACTAAATCAATTTTTAGTATGTCTTGAAATTAAGTTTAAGCTGGCACATAAAGCGTATTATTTAAAAGTTTTGACAACCAAAAATTTGTCATTTTATTCTCAAAATACTTTATATATGAAGCACCGCATATTTTTTTACGGGACAAATGATATTTAAAAAAAACTGTTTCCCATGTTAAACTGTTTATGTTATGGATTCTCGTATTTACCCTGCATATTCTGTAATACAAATCACATTCTTAAATATAATACATTCTCTCTTTTTTGTTTATTCCCTTAAGATTATCCCGAATAAGCAAAACAAAGAATTAGCCCCTGTCAACAGATAAGTATCAAAATTTCAAGACATAATGCCGTGCGAACTGTTCATTTTTACACCTCAGCTCAAAAATTCATCCCCTCTATATCCGGTGATAAAATTCCCAGACCACACCCAAATACCAAAAGAAGAAAAAAAGGAAAACTTATTATATCCGACTTAGAATCCCTCGTATAATATTTCAACAAGTTTGAACAGAAAAGTATTTCATATTCAAGAAAGAACACCTTACGGTAGACAGACGACCACCTCAAGTAAAATAAAACGATAGTCGCCCTCTGCCCCCGTTGAGAGGGGCGAGCGACAAGAAACTTGCATTTCATTCCGACAACATTTATCAACCGAATGGGGCAGCAAGACGGAGTGGTATCATCGAACACTTGATTTTCTCATTTCCTAAACGTGCTCTAACCGCTTAATCTTCTACGGATGGGACGGGATGCTGATGGATACGTCAACGAATTGAGAAATGATATTTGATATTTTAAATGTTTGTTTTGGATGTGATTGTCTTTTTTCATTCAGAGATAGTTATGGATGTATAAGCTTTTAAGAATTGTGTTGTTGAGTCATATATTATACATTTTTAGATGAGTTTCTTTCTGTTGAAAGTTTGAACATAATTTGTCTCCTTCTTCCATTATTTAGTTTAACGTATTAGAGATAAAGAGTTAAATTTTAAATAGTTACCGGTACCGGTGAGCACCTTCTAAAATCTTAATTTCATTGACCGAAGTATACCATCGGGATCTTATTTGTTAGGTACGGGGCACAGACGTGTATCATTCGTTCTCGTTGCGTGTATTACTTCGCGCACAGATGATGTCGCATAAATTTTAAAGGCGTTTTACTTCCATTATTTTAATTATTATTAGGTACTTCACAAATTTAAAAAATGTGGGTATTTTATTTTCAGTTTTATATTAATAATATATTAATATTTTCTCTAAATTTAATCAAGTTCACATACTCCATTGGAGCAACTAGGTGCCTTGCCTACGTAGAAAGAGTTTAAAGCAAATGTATAGAAGCTTCCTGGGCAACATATTCCCTCTGAACTACAGAGACTACGGCTGTACTTGGAGTAGCTCATCTCATTAGAAAAGTGCTAACTTAAATAACCTCAAATCTGGAAAAAGCAAAAGGAGTTCAATCTGCTTTGGTTGATGAAAATTCTCAACCGACCTGAAGAGAATCAAAATATATTTAATTTACTAATATATTTTTGTCTCTGAAAAAGAATAGAAATAATATGTAATATGTATATTTTGGCAGGGTTCATCGGAAGCTGTTCTGACACAACCTTTACTATATTAATTTCATTATTTAAACGTCGTTTTTATTACATGCTATTATAAATAGATAAAAAAAGAGCGTGGTTCGACTTTTTAAATAATTAAAAAAAAAACGAGTAGGTATACAGGGTGTTAAAAAAATTGAGGTTATATAGTAATGATTAAAATGTTTAAAAATAGCTTACCAACACAAGTCTGATCTTCAATTGTTTCCAAGTAAAACGAAAAATCAAAGAAGAACTGACAAAGATAGTGACCGAATAAATTTGTAATAGTTAATTGAAAATTAGATATTGGGTAAGGTTTCCATATTTAACTTAGTACAATTTTTTGATATTTTTTTAAACAAAAGTACATCTAAGATGACCTCTGAAAGGTTAACAAAAATTTTCATTTATTCGATATCGTAACTCTTATAGTTTTCGAGATAGCAGAAGTAAATCGGACCTATATTGATTAAGCATTTTTACCCATTTTGGTCAGTGCTATGTGCCCTTATTTTTTTACCCTTTTTTAACACCCTGAATAAATATATCTTTACAGCTTATTATCCATTTCTGCGTTTGCTAATCTGCTTCTATATTTGCAGATTTCGGAAATAACTTTGATAAAAAGAAATTCATTCAGTATTTTAAAATTATCCGTAATATACACACACTGGCAAAATTAGGGAAACGACAAAAAATCTATGTATTTAAAAAAATATGAACCCTGTTTTTCTTATTTGAGTTGGTAATTCTACATCTATAATAAATTACAAATGACGATATAACATTTCAATATAGCCACCTACTAAAGATTGATTATCATTTATCGAGGTGTTAAATATTGCTCGGTCTTTAATTTTATTAAATATGTGTGATTAATTCGTGTTCACTATAGATCAAGGGTTAACAATCATTTCTGGTTTTGTTGTTTCAATTTAGAGTAGAAAAATAAGTTTAAAAAAATGGAAAATTATTATTTTTAGGTAATAATTATAATTAATAATTTATAACCAGTGGAAAATTTAGTTTTTAATTAATCTATGTTTCCCACTGTATATAAATAATTATTATGCTCTACAAATTTTATTTGAAGTATTTTTACCTAAAATAATTAGAGAAGCAGGAAAATACGAAAATATTATTTAAATGTTAAAGTCTTTTGTTCCGGTGTCGCGGTAACTTTAAATTCAAAACTTTGTGACCATAATATGATATCCAACAATGAGAAAAAAAATGAGCATTGCTATTCGAAAAAGCATAAACATAAACGGTGCCAAAAGTGCTGAACAAAATCCAATATAATTTTACTTGGATATTATTTGCAAGTAAGTCAAACCTATAAAATTTAATTTATTTAATGGGGTCTAGTGACCGCATGCTTGAATGTGTGGTCGCCAATATGGGGAAACGGGTTCTATCCGACCAACGCCAAATATTTCGAATTTTAAATGGCATAAAATTGACCTCTGTGGTGCATTCTCCACGCCAGCAATGAATGCCCGTGAAGTGACACCTGGTAAACACCCGCACGGTACGAATATGTCATCATCATTACCGAAATCTTTGTATACAAAGCAGATTGGCACATCCTGTAATGGGTAATATACCGTGATGATATAGTTATTTGTTTTTCTTTATTTTATATTTTCGCCCGCATTTAGTTACCTACGCATTATAACTATATCACTAAATTGGTCTCATAACGAAGGAAAATTTGTGTAACGAACTCATACTTTTTATATACAATCTGTAATTGACTGCTTTTGTTAGTGACTTTTTACTGTCACCATAAGTGTTTTTGTTTTTAATTAATGTCACAATTTAAGTAAATTGAGACCACATACTCCATTGTGAATACCTACATTAAACTACCCCGTCTTAAAGAACACTTTTCACCCTATAAAAATGTACTAAAACTTTAACGAGAATTAGAACATCATAATTAATCTTCCTATCCAAAATCGGGAATATAAAGTTTCAAAAGTTACATTAATAATGTCTTGTGTAGAACTTGATTCACAACGCTCAAGGTTTTTGATTTTTGAAAAAAGAAATAAATTACCTATCAGTAATATATTTTCCGTTAACTATAAAATTCATTAAATTAATTTACAGCTTACGATAGTTCATATCTATACATAATACAAGAATGCAATTAACTTTTTTCCTTCTACATCGGGAAATATATTCTTAAATGAACATTTGTATTTTTAACAGAAATGTTACTGCACTGAAAGTTAGTAAACAAAATAAAATTTGTAATTAAAGATGGAACTTAATGTCTACTGACCGTAAAACAAGATTTACTTCAAAAGAAACAAGAAATAAATCTTTAAACACGGTCTTTTTTGCATCGAGACATTGCATTAAAACAGTAAATTACGTTATGCAAAACATCAATTATTGAAGGTAGTTAGAAACAAATAGACCCGGTTTCATAAAAAAAAATCTGTTGTGGGCCAGCACAATACCTCTCGTCAATCCTGTATATCATGTATAAATTCCATACATAATTTTCCTTGCAAAAGATTCTAAATTTCCAGTAAAATTATTTCATATACAAACTATTCAAATTGCACTTGGCACTGACATCTTCTTTAGCTTTTGCCATTCGTTAGAGGTCGCTATTTTTCCGTGTCATTCTCATTCAATTCTTTTTCTCTTCCGCAATACAGTCTTTCCATCTTATCTTTGGTCTTCCTCTGTTTCTTCAACCTCCTATTACTAAACTATTCATTCTTGTTCCTATATAATTCTTCATTTCTCCTCATGACATGTTCAAACCAATGTAATCGTCTTTCTTGTATCTTACTAGAAACTATCTATTGAATATGAAGTATAAAATGTAATCATATCGTATAGAGAATAATATATTCTTTAAGTTATAATAACGTTAAATGTCAATAAATCAAATTTAACTGTTAAATCTTCAAATAAGGCTACTTCCGGTTCACCAATTATAACCAGAATCTAATCAGTTGTTCTTCTGGATGTAAACTTGAGGAATACGGAAAATTTAAAATTTTTGGAATCATGGTATTGAAGTTATACGATCCGGAACTTTTGTCATACACACACAGACACACACACATACATACATACAGACATCATCGTAAAAATGGTAAAATCGTATTATAGGGACCCTAAAACATGCTTATTCACAAAAAACTCATCATTGAATTTTTTGACCAAAGACAATACCTTCCTTATCTAAAGGTGACGGAAGGTAAAAATGTATGATTAAATTTTACTTCCAAAGCAAATTAAGGCCCGGTTATCTCACCTCTTGATAAAGTGCTAGTTAACTTATCTTCCAAATAAAAGAAAAATATAGCATCATATATTTGACGTATGTAGGTATAATTTTGTCAATTTACGCTGTAATATCGATGCGATATTTTCATTTTATCTGGCAGTTAAGTTAACTGACCTTTATCCAGCGGTGACATTAAATTCATTGCTGTCAAAAAATCGAGCATTTGTTCAATTTTTTAAATTTACTTGGGAAGTAAAATTTAATCGTAGATTAAATCCCAATTCACAATGAGCGTAAGTGTAAGATATAGGTAAGAAAATACATAAACGTAAAGTTGAACCAATGGTTTTCAATGGCCGTGTTCACAATGCCATTGCGTATTTCTTACGTTTATGGACCTACATAAGGGCCACGTAACAAAAAACTTGAAGTTGAAATCAGCTCAACTTTACGTAAAAATAACGTATAATTTAGTATGACACATCTGTCATTATTTTTTTAAATTTTTATCTTTAAATTTTAATATTTGCTATAATTATTTACATATAATATTGTTTTCACTATATTAAGAATTTATACGCCAGAATAGTTGGTAATATATTATTAAATCGAAATGACAGCCAGAACTATTAACGAAAATCAAATCTGTATATTTTAATACTAACCCATGACAAATGTTACTATATTTTATATTTTTAGGTTACGGTCATTGTTAACATACGTAATTTTCTGCGTATTTTTTTTCTTATGCGCTCCGTACCCATACACTTACGCTTATTGTGAATTGGGCCTAATTTTTTTATGAAACCGGGCCTTGTCATACAAAAAGATGACGTCGTAAATAATATATGAGGCAAACAATTCTTTGTTTTCAAGCAACATCATACAAAGTTTTAAATCCTATTTCAAATTCTAAAAGCATGAAAACATCTTTGATACCATTTTAAAATTAGGTCAGATATGACTTTAAATTCAAAAGCTGTCACTGTCACATTAAACTGAAACAAGGAAATTATCCATTTTGTAGTCCAAACAGCATATACCCGTCATGTGAAACCGTAAATAAGCTTAATTACAAAATATAATTAAAAACTCTGAAATGTAATTTATTTTGTATGCAAGTGCAAAGCAGTGACTGATACAACCGCGTTTTTAGAATACATTTGTGTATAATCTCATGATGTCATGAGTTCAGAAATAACTTCGATTTGAGGAAAATGCAATGCACCGTGAAGGCAGAGATAAAGTATAAACAACCATTCATACTGTACTGTAATCACAGATAGGAATCGTGAGTGGAAATGTAGTATGTAGTCTTTATTTATTATGTATTTAATTCATTTCTGATGCTTTAATTCCAGAAATTTTAACTCATGCCTGCTTAGATAATGAATACGCAGAGAATTTTGAGGATAAAAACATACAGAATGTCTCAAAAGTGATTTAAAGTAGTAAAACAAATTCATAATTAAAAATCTGATGTGGCCAACACAATACCTCCCGTTTAATTTAATTTTTATTCATGTAAATACGAGTACTTAAAATTAAATTAAATATAAATACCGGGTTCGATCCCAACCGACGCCAAATACTTCGAATTTTAAATGGCACAAAAATTACCCCTGTGGTACACTCTTCTCGCCAGCAATAAGTGCTCGTTAGGCGACACCTGGTAAACGTAATATGCCGTGATGATATATTTATTTTATTTATTTATATACTCGGGACTGGATCCGGTTCCCCAGATGCGTGTGAAATGACGCCTGGTAAACGCCCGCACGGTACAAATATGTCATCATTATTACCGACATCTGTGTACAAAGCAGATTGGCTCACTCAGCAATGAGTAATATGCCGTGATGATATATTATATATTTTTATTATCTTACTTATATTCTTATATATTTACTTATGCTGGAAATTGTATTAAGGTCCTTTCCATATAATTATTGTTCCATTTATTATTTTCTTTTGTAAAACGTTACTATTATTATTTTTTAAATGGTTAGTTTGTTGACAGTGACATATATCTGTCAGTTACATATACTTGAGACAGCTGTGTAACCATGGAGTTGTGTTTAAGGAGTGGGCTCCGGGATTAAAATTATAAATAATTTTATAATTTTACCTAAAAAAAATATATACAAAAATTATTAACGCAAATCTGCACAAAATTTAAAAAACTTTAATTTTTATAATAACAAACCTCGAAAAAATAACATTTAATGGCATTTTTCGAAAAAAAAACTATTTTGAGCTTCCATTAAAGTGCCATTTTCGGTTATCTAATTTACACCAAAATCTAATGGCATCTTTCCATATAAGAGTAAGGTAGAACTACAAAATTTCAAATTTTTCTGAACGATAATATTTGAGTTAGAGCGTAAAGAGGATCCACACACACACACGCACACACACGCGCACACACACACACACACACACACACACACATACACACACACACACATACACACAGACATCATCGTGAAAATGTTAAAATTGGATTCTAGGGACCTTAAAACGTGGTCATTTACCAAAATATTGATATGCGATTTTTAGCACGATCCCTAACCTCCCTTACCAAGGGTAGCGGGAGGTAAAAATAGAATTTTTTGGGTTGGGTTTACAATAGTTATTTATATATTAAGAACAGAATTAAAAGATTGTAGCACGGGGGAATGTTTAAATGTCGCAGCCGCATTTCTATTTCAATAAATTAAACTATACAATAAAATTTGTAATTACATATTTTTTCCTTTTTTTACTGAGCTACCTCAGAAAATTGTCTACATGAATGTTTCCAATGCGAACATTTGTTTATTTATTTCTTATTTCCCTCTTCTGTAGCTTTTCCTATTAGGGGTCGCTATTTCTTGTTTTTCTTCTTCCACTTCTTCCTTTTCTCTTAAGTCTTCCGCAATAAAGTCCTTTCATCTTTTCTTTGGTCTTCCTCTCTTTCTTTAACCTTCTTCTACTAAGCTGTCCATTCATCCAATATATTTTTCATCTCTCCTCATGACATGTTTGAACCACTGTAATCGTCTCTCTTGTATGTTTGTAAAAACTTCTATCACTCGAGCCATTTCTCTTATCTTATCATTCCGTCTCTTCCTGAACATCCACATCTCTGGCACAATCAATTTCTTTTCATTAGATTTCTTTACATTAATTTAATTGGTCCACGCATTGTATCTAACATAACCTTGTATTTTCAATTTTTAAATGAAAAATTTCCACTGCCATTGCTAGTTGAAGTTTCATTAGCAGGTAGATTAAATTATTGGTACCAATATGATGGTGCACCAGCACATTATGGAATACAACTGGATTGATAGTAGACCAATACCATAAACCCCTTGAATCACTGGATCTGATTCCGTTGCATTTATTTTTCTAGGGTTTTATAAAAAAAAAAGTTTATGGTGAACTTGTTGCGAATCCTGACATCGTAGCTTGTACAGGAAAATATGTTACAGAGCATGCCTGTTTTCATGATAAATTGTGCGAATGTTTGCCTTCAAGTAGGAAGCAACTTTTTGAACATGTTTTGCAACAGCAGTTGTGGAAAATATCTTGTTTTCTAAAATTTATTTTAATAAACTTTTTATATCTCATGGCCGCGTGCCTGAGTGTCTGGTCACGAATCTGCGGAACCGGGTTCGAACCCGACCGACGCCAAATATTTCGAGTTTTAAATGACACAAAATTAACCCCTATGTTGCACTTTCCACGCCAGCAATGAGTCCCCGTGAGGTGACGCCTGGTAAACGCCCGGATGATGCAAATATATAAACATCATTACCGAAATCTATGTACAAAGCAGACTGGCACACTCAGCAATGCCGTGATATATTTCTTTATGTTAATATTTTCTTAAGTAAGTAATTTTTTTTATCAATAATTTAGCAATTTAAGCCAGAATTAAGCAGCTTGTTAGGCTCAGACTATGTGCTATATTAAAAAATAATAATTAAAAAAATAACTTAGTAGCGATTAATCAAAAAAATATCCACTTTTAATTTCTGATTAGTTTTACCCCTGAACCAATTCTTAAAAGTACGGGCTTCATGTTAGAGATACTCTGTTAAATGCCCCCAAATCCAATTTTTCATTTTCATATTTATTTAGTTTTAGGTCAGTATATAGTTTGCAAAAGATAATTATCTAATCACACATAACCTAACCTAATCTAACTGAACCTCAACAATGAAATTTTCAACTGATTCCTATTTCACCAAATCTGTTCCATTAAATATTATTTGTTCTGAAAAATGTAATTTTTATAAAAACAAAATTCTTATTTACTTACGTCATGTGAATGGATCCTTGTGAACACAATTTCCCAAATAAATTGTAAAATCGTATGATCATTTAATTTAAAAAAAAATGTCTATAGCTGCTAGTTTAGAAGTAATTTAAAAACGAGAAATCGGCCAGAGTTACTTTTTCCTCATTATCTATACCTAATGATCTATGCATTCTTCTTTTTGGAAAAATAAAAACATCACTGAATGGCCCCCTAATATAATAACTTTTGTTCCACAATACCGAAATTGTAGGAATTAATTTTCTTGGAATACTCGTAGCGAAACGTGACCCAAAAGGAACACTCTATGTCAATCATTTTGGTTATTATTGCTCATTTTTACCTCTCGCTAAGAGAGAAATAATGCTAAAAATTGCATATCCAGATTTTAATAAATAAACACGTTTTAAGGTCCGTAAAATCCGACGATAACATTTTTACGATGATGACTGTGTGTGTGTGTGTGTGTGTGTGTTAGGTTATTGGAGATACGATTTCGAAAATTCTATAAGATTAAAGACCTGTGTAACTACGGATTCCTCAATCTAACAGTAATGGGAAGAGTTGAATAGATTCTGGTAACAATTAGACAACCGGAAGTAGTAGTAATTTAACAAAAATCTTCTAAATATTATTTTTTGATATTTATGTTATTACAAATATTAAAAAACAAAATTCTCTATCCGACACATTTTAAATTTTTATTATACCTTCTATAGATTTAAAGATATAGATATATAATCTATAAAATAATCTGTTGTAGTAAATCTCACAGCCTGCTCACAGCCCAAACATCTCCATGGTAACTAATTGAGAAATTAAAATGTCTGTAATTGACAGATAAATGTCACTAATGTCAGTGTCAAAAATTCAGAGATAGTACTGAAAGCTTTTTCTGGGAACGATATTTAATATCTGTTATTGTATTATTAATTATATATTTAAAATTATAGGTATTTTACATGAACCCTTCAGAAATAACGCCATTCCCGTTAATGAATTGGAAAAAACTCTAAAATTTAGAAGAAATGGAGAAAACTTACTCATAGAATTGAATTTAAAATTATAGAAAATACGTAAATATAAAAATTTGTGTGTACAAGAAATGTTAAATACAATTTATATATACTAGAATGAAAAGGGCGCGAGAGTTATTGTGATGGCCACAACAGATTTTTTTATACTTATGTTCCAGCATAATATGGCACATTTTGTCTAATTAATCAATCATGTCTCTTGAAATAAAATGTTACCTTGTTTTAGTAAATAATTAAATGTCATTGTCAAGGAATGTACGTCCATGAAATAACTTCTTGAATTATGTCGTATATATTTGCAAGAAATGTATTACATTAGGATACAGTACTTAAATAAAGTAGAAATGGAATTGCGGGAGGAAATGTTCTGTTCACATGCGATCTGTATAGGTACTCGTATCTTGACTGCAAGTAAAAATATAGAAATAAAGCAATATATGAAATCGATTATACATTATTGACTGATTTTATCTTCGTGATTGTCTCTATAACTCTTCTTCGATAACAATCTAAGCAATTTACCTCCATTGGAATTTAATTTGGAACCGCAGCGCGGTAAATGAAAACATAAAAGTTATTAATGTTCAGCCATTAACACTGTAACTGCACTATTTGTGAAACAATAATTTTTCGCGGAAAAGTTATGGATGGCGTTCAAAAAATTCAAATTATCGCAAAAAAGTTGTCCTACATTTTACCTTAACGACTAACAATTTATTTTAGTTTAGGTATACCAGAGGTTATTTCCCGGATTTTTTTTGTTCCCGGGAAGCGAGAAATTGAAAAAAGTTAAATTAAAGAAAAAAATTGTAAAAAAAATGATTTTTTTATTTTTTCAAAATAATTCCATTTCGGCTTGTGACTGTCATCTCCTAATAAATTACTGAATGCCGTTTTAGCAAATAAATTATTCATTAGGTGAATAAATTTTGTTAGCAATAACAATTAGCTAATAGGTTATAATATGTCAAATAAATGTATTTGTAAACTACCTAATAATATTTTGGAGGTGAAACTATGTAAATATTATTTAAAATTCGGATTTCAGAAACAAGTTTTGAAATAAATGTAGATGACCATGTTCCATAAATTTATGACCGTCTGTCATAAATCACTTTATATACCTTGTGTTTCCTTTAAAACAACCAGCGCTTTTTTTGTGCAAACTAATGGCTTTGGATGAAAATGAACGGTAGAACAAAATCATATATTTTTATATGGTACGCTACATAATTTTTTAGTCGATTAGATAATAGTATATTATGTTATTAGAAGTAGAAAGCGGTCTTTTTGTGTTGAACCCAGCTATTGCGGCCGAGGCGCTAGCCGAGGCCAGGCAAGCTGGGTAAAACACAAAAAGGGCATTCTGCTCCGAATAACATATACTATTTTTTCTTCAAGTGTTTCAAAGAAAATTGGGGAATTTCTTATATTTTTCTGGAATTGTTTTAATTATGGAGTTTGCAATTTCAGCCATAGTTGGTTGTGTACATTACAAAACACAAACGATACAACTGTCATATAACAATTTTTCAATATGGCCTGTGTTGCTGTGACGACTGCTGCCGCCAGCGGTGAACTAAGAAGCTAACATTTTTTTACTAGTACAATAATGAACAACATTGTTGTACTAGTAATAAAATGAATATCTTCTATAGTGTGTGTATAGTAGCATAATATGAATATTATTGTACATTTGAAGAAAAAGAAAAATATAGGATCTTTTGCAAGAAAATTTATGTATAGAATTATACATAATACACAGGATTGACGGAAGGTAATGTGCTGGCTACATTAGATGTTTATTACATTACTTCGAATTTTTAATTCCATTGTATTTGAAATAATTATTATACAACCTTATACAATATTTATATCGTTGAAATAAAAAATAGTATATTGTGTTATTAGGAGTAAAAGTAATACTTTGCGTGGCGAGCGTAGAAGTTTGCACAATTGCACGCGAGGCACACAAAGACACTTTTACTCCGAATGACACATTATATTTTTTCTTCAAACGTAGATATTTAAAGAAAAATATTTACTACTGACGTTACATTATACGTTTGCGATTTCAATTACCCTGTAGCTATGGATACTTATTTGTTCACTTTTTGTTATAAACATTGAGGTGAAAATTTTCACGTTTTGACGTTTAAATAAAAACTGTGCAATTTTATATCCTCCTTGTGTGCAATTATATCGGAATTTGAAGAATTATAATGTACGCCCCCTGAAGTTGTTCATTTGGATGGAAATCTAACAGTGTGGCTGAAAGATATGTCCAGGAATCACTGCAAAACAATATAAACTTTTCTTATCACCTTAATTCTAAGTATTCTTATGTTCATTACCGTCCCTGTAATTGTAATCTGTAAGTCTGCTATTCTTTAATATGTTATTTCCTCCAAAGTAAACTCTGTATTTCAATTCATACGTTATTTATTTAAATTTGACAGCTATTGGTGGTATTTAGTAACTTTATTCTTAGGTTACCTAGTATGTTATAGTGACATTAGAGCGATATTACAGGTTTCTTTTATACAAGGTACTTCTTTTTCGTTGATTCTGTATAGTTTCTATGGATACTTATTTATTTTATTTAGCTACTTCTACTCCGGCAGCGTAGAAATTAAACTTCTATCTTGTGAATCAAGTCACAAAAGATGCTACTTGTATGATGTTTGAAGAAAAAAATCTTTCTAAGGACTAAAAAATCATATAGAGTATCATTTAAAAAAATATACACCCGTTGAATTGTCGGTTTGTTACTACATAAAAGCACGGGTGGTTTTAAAGGAAACACGCTTTATAATAAATTTAGACTTACCGAAGATAAGTTTCACATATAATATATAAAGTTAAATGTGCTTGATGTTACATTATCTTGAATTAATATAATACAAATATAGTTTAAGCTCGAAGTTTTGTCAAGAATTAAAGCAAAAAATCAGGATAATATTTAGTAACTAAATATTTTTTTTTGAAATTTTATTCGGTGGTGGAATTGACGTGCCTTAATTAAATAGAAAGGAAGTAAAGTATGATTAACTAATAGCACCTGATATTAACATAAAAGTATTTCATATATTAGCAATAGCATTTTAGAAAGAAGTGATAATCAGGAGAGGAGTCAGTCGAAGGTGGTCGTTTATTTGGAACAAAAATTTGACGACGCCGAGATTACTTTTTTGTTGCTTTCGGGTATCAAAACATCTAAGAACTTGTGCATGGGCAGATTTCATAAGTAAATAAAGTTTAATTGGAAATTGTTTATAAAAGAATACTATTCTATGTGTTCTTCATGCGCATTGCTTTTTTCATATATAAATATGTACTGGATTTTGATTTCCTATTTCGTAACGAGAGAACATATAGTATACATGAGCGAAGTTGTTTTAAAATAAATTACTCAGAAAATTTTTCATATTTTTCCCGGGCAATGGAATCTCAAATTACAGATATTCTCGTGAATTCTCCGGCGGGAAATCCCGGGAATAACCCTCTACTAGAGAGTTTATACATACTAACAGTTTGAATCCTGGATGTAACGGAAAACGGAACTGTAGCTATTTGCAAAATTGTACATTATGACCAAATTTCAAACCAGCACATGATCATTAATAACTCGAAATACTCCCTATAATGTAATTCCGGATTAACCGAAACCTACTGTCAGCTACAGAACATTTTGATAGTTCACAGACCTACAACTTACAACCAAAAGCAATTTTCGTATAGTGTTTAAAACATGCAAATAAACTTAAAAAGTTATTATACTTCACAGGAGGGCAACGAGTTAGCTACATCTAACATAATAACTTCGTGCCAATAACAGCTCATTTATTATTACATAATTTATGTGTAATTTACACATATACTTGTTCAAATTTAAAATTGCTTTCTGTACTTTTATTTCTATTGTAATGTAAGTACCTATATCAAATTTCACACATTTAAAATCGTAATATCAAATATCTGTTTGTGTAGTTAATTCAAATGTGTTGTAAAATAATTATAAATTAATATTTTTTTGAAAGAACAATGTTACGAAGTTGCTTACTTTATAGATATAATAAATTTTAGAAATACTCGTAATCCTCACCTTATGGATATATTAATTTTCTTATGGTCGTTCATGATTTGTATGTATACCTATATATTATTTGTATACGAGTATTACTAATTAAGCCAGAAAATACAATATAATATATATATATATATATATATATATATATATATATATATATATATATATATATTATATTATATTTTCTTTAATTACCTATACGTCATATTATAGGTAGGTATCTATTGTTATGGTGGTAGCTTTGTTAATTTAAGTTTCCTAGTAAAATTAAATTATTTTGTAGTAGTATATAGGTACTTTCCAGTATACCTAATATGTTATTCGCAGATTGTGAAATCGCACAATCACAATAGGGTCCTCCACCGTTGTAACAAATTAGAATATGGATTATTTATTTTAAAACTAAACTTTAAAGCTGTACTCGTATATTAAGCACTAACAAAGTTTAAGAAAGTTATTAGTTTTTAAAATAATCAATTTTTTATATCATTTGCTTATCTCTATATCTACGTGACACATTTACTCTATTCCAAATTATTACTACTTCCAAGCCTTGCCATTTAATAAGTAATATCAATAATGGCAACGTAATGGCCAAAAGTGTTACACGAAAAAAGGTGCTTAGCGATACAGAGCCATCTATCCATAGATACTTGAATTAAAGGCGATAGTTCAGAATTTGGTTTTAAAATAAGATTGTAAGAACATAGAAATTAAGTTTGATATTTGTAGGTACGGGTACGGGTACGGGTGTATATGTATACTACCTAACATATGGGTAATAAAATTTTGAATTGTCGGGGATTAAGCCGCTTGCAGCTTATACAGTATTATTAAAGAATTCTCAAATTATAATCAGATTATGGTTAAACTAAATTTGTAGATTTTATTTTGAAGTTAATTTTCAATAGAAAATATAAATAAAATGCTCTTAAGTTGCAATTTATAGTGATGCAACAGATAGTTATTTTTCAAAAAGTCGGATAACGAATATTCGATCCGAACAGAAAGCCGGATAACGGATTATTAATTGGAATTGATTTTTTTTAGGTCTAAGAAAATATTTCAAATTTAATAACGTTATAAACATTAAACATGTGCAAAGTCATTCAACAAATTTTACTTCCGGTTGCTTGTTTCGGACTTCTAGATTGTACCACCTTATCAATTCAGTAGATTGCGCTCACAGTTTTATACAGTGGAAATTAAAAAATGGCGGTATTCAACTGCTGTCATCTGTCATTTTATTAAAATTTTAGACAAAAAATAATGCCATCGAAACTATATACTTTAATCAGTAGGTATGAAAAATAAAGTATTACCTGTCTGCTTTCCAAATTCGATAAAGATGATAATTAACACTGCACAAAAAAAATTACATAAAATATTAGGTACATGCCTTGTACACTGACACTACTACAATACTGAATTGGTAAGGAGGAAAAGAGTATAAGTACACTAGTTGTGTGACAATCGACATATTAAATTATTAAATATACAACTCATTTTCTAACTCAAAACCTAATATATTACATTAACCCCGGTTTTATAAAGGATAGAACAATTTTACAACATTACTTCCATAGTAAATTTATTTAAATTAACTAATTCGCATAGATTTTATTCATTTTTTGGCATGTAGGACAATACTGTCATTTATTTACTTTGGAAGTTAATTTATCTGTCGTTTATAAAACTGGTCATTTTTATTATTCAAATATTATTTGTAACAAATTGATCAATGCATAGTACGTATTTATTGTATTATAGTTTGAGAGATATTCACATACAGTTTGAGAACATTTAAATTATGTACGTATTAAGGCACTTAACATGTCATTTGCAGGTAGTTATATCTAGACAGCCATTAGTCACTTGACATGAGATCTTATGTGATATATTGACTCTCTTAATCCAGTGAAACACATGATGGCACCCTAGTGAGCTGTTAAACTAAGCCACACAAGATAATTAACTTAGAATCAATTAATCTAGCATAATTCGTAGACAAAAAACCCAGTTGGGTTAGGCTGTTAACCTGACAAACCACTAGCACTAGCTACATCTCCTTCCTCGTGGGCCCATCACGCGCAAATTGGACAGCGTGTCTCGTTTACAAACACGCGTAGCGTGCTCCATACATCACGCCGGACACAACAATGGGCCGTGTGCGCGCCTAGCGCGCGTCTTCCTGTGGCTGTGAGCGCCTTGGGACCGACTCACTTCACTGCCGCTGCCGCACAATTCGTCGTTGCCAAATTTGTTGGAAATTATTTAGGACAATTGTTTGTACTCAACAAAATTTGTAGACATTCAGTATAAGTGTATTGTTCCTTACTTTTTGTTAATATTATCAAAAGAGAAATAATTATTACAATGAAAGTAAAAAGTTTTATATTACTTTACGAATAGAAAGTTTAAATTGTCACATTTAATTATCGGACTAGTGCAAAAATCACGTGATATAAACTCCGTTTTTTTCTTATTAACGTATTAATAACATTAAGTGCTTTAACAGTTAACTAACATTGCCGAAAACTACTCCTGAACAAAATTAATTGTCTTTGTAAATAAGTCCTTCATATGAGCGAAATGACACGTCACCAGTTGCAGATTTTAATGATTAAGCACGTTTTAAGGTTCGTGCAATCCGATTTTAATATTTTTACGATGAAGCGTGTGTGTGTTTGTGTGGATGTATGTGTGTGTATACGTGTGGGAATGTTGGAAGGACGATTTCTCAAAAACTATAATACTTAATAACTGTGTAACTACGTATTTCTCAATCGGACATTACTGGAGAGTGCTGAAAAGATTTTGGTAGTAATTAGACAACCGGAAGTAGCAGATTCTTGAAAAAAATCTTCTAAATATTATCTTTTGCAAATTTTTGTTCTTGCTAGTATTAAAGAAGAATAATTTCTCTATCTGATACATATAAATATTTTAGTATATCTTTTAGTTTCACAGTCCAAATAATGTCATGGAAACCAATTGAAAAATTAAAATGTTTGTAACTGACAGATAAGTGTCAGTGTCAAAAATCCAAAGACATTATTGAATATTTTTTCTGGGATGTACATACATTACATTATTTCTTATTGTATTAATAGTTAAATATATAAAATTATAGGTATATTACATACACCCTTCAAAAATACTGTCAATCCCGACAATGAATTGGAAACATTTCGAAAAATTAGAAGAGTAGGGCAAAATTTCTTCATAGAACGAACTTAAAATTAAAAAATCTAAATATAAAGAAGAGATATAGGTAGAATTTTTGGTTTAGAGTGTAGTTATACAAGAAATGCTAAATACAATAGGGCGCGAGCAGTCATGTGACTTTGTTTGCCTTGACAAGCAGATATGGGGGCCCATGTCAGAATGATAGCTAGTAATTATGGATATAGATGTCAAATATAATTTCTCACTCTAAATTTAGTAATGTTCCAATTCCATATGGTTTATTTTCCTCGACAAGTAAATTCCACACTCCTGGTGACAAATTAACTACGTGAATTTAGAAAATCTTGAAATTTTTAATGAAAAATTCTGACATTTGACATATATGTACATAATTACTAATTGTAGCATGCTGCTCGCACCCTGTATAATACTTATATATACTTATGTACCCAAAAATGGAAGTGGCGAGAGATATTGTGCTGGGCGCAACAGATTTTTTTTTTAATACTTGTAAGCTTTATGGGATTCCAAATAAATTGTTCCAATATACCCTTCAACCACAGCAATTAATTTACAGTCACCGCATGCTTTTTTAGGTTGAGCAAATTGGCACCAGCTTCAGGTAATGTAAAAGTATTCCATATGCTAAAATTTATTTCCGTATTATACAACCGAATTTTCCAAGATTTAAGCGATTTTGTGGAAACCATAATTTGGGTAATTTCTATAGGAATTAATAATAAAGCTAACATTCACAAGCTTATTGAAGGAGAACACGTTTCTAAAGTTACTTTGTTTGAGGCGTTTAGTCCCACAACGCATATTATAAAAAATTTAAATCATAAGAATGCAATTACAGACGATTACTCTCTAAAATCAATTCGTCACAATATGCCTTTACCACTAAACTTGTTATGTAGCTTGTAACATAAACAACTAATTAAGGTGATTAGCGAGCAATTGTGCTTTTGATTAGTTAAAAATGAAAATTGCAAAAGCAATATGCGGATTTCTTCGTGAAACAAATATAATAATAAAAATATTGCAAAGTGCCGTCATTTTTCACAAGTTTACAATTTCTGAGTCAACTTTTCAGTCATCATCAGAAGCCGGCCGTGCTGGCTACAGACACGTTTCACACTATTTGGTGCTTTTCAGTGTGGTGTAACCTGTAGTGTGCGGCAAGGGACCTTAAGGCTTTCGGCGAATCTTGAACATATGCATGTATAATAGTTCCCATGTTCAATATATAGGTACATACCGTTATATAGAAATATTTAGTATATAAATTTAGAGACAAAATAACCCTCACCACAAAATTGGTTTTGGTACATTGGTGTTCAAACATATGTAATCGCAACACGGTAAACAAAAAAAAAACTCTCAGTAAAAGTGTTAAACTCGTATAGAAAAAAAAACACTTTCTACCCTTGTTGCGTAAATTACTGTTATCTCATTTTCATTTTTGATCAATTTAACAACTGCAAACAAAGCATTTAAGCAACCATCAAATTAAAAAAAAATACAGAATAAAAAGTAAATCATGATGTCTTAAAGGTAAGGATCACTAACAAAGACAGAACTAATGCATGGTGATAAGTGCAAGAGTGGAAAATGATTCCCTTGTTTTTCGCTTCCTTTATTTTTTATTTTATCTTTTTACACATTGTTGATGGACATGAACGCAATGGATAAGATCTTAAATTGAAACTAAAATGTTACAAATCCTACGAGTTTAGTTAGTTCTACTTCTACATTATACATTTGTTTCGTTTATGTTAGATTAATAGAGTTGTAAAACTAAGACTGTTCTAGTTCAGCTGACAATGTAATAACAGTAGTTACGCAAATTAAATTGTTCTCGTATAAGGTTATGTGCTATTACAAGGACATGGTGCAATCGGTTTAATTTCTAAAGCCAGTGTGTCACAAAAAACTAATTGAAGTTTTTAATTTCATTAATAATAATAAAATACCTATTGGTTATTTTCTTGATACTGGCTTTCAAAAAATCGCATACACCTATTTTTTGGTGTATTGAGTCGATCTTGAATTTTAAGTAGTCAGTGTCACTAGTATCAAGTAAGATGCCAAAGTTAACAGAAAACGAGAAATACTAACTTGGTGTTCTTTTATTTTTCTGGAATATGTGTATATGTAATTTAATAGTAACTTAAGCCCAAAGAAGAACTGGCTCTACAATAAATAAAATAGTGATATGATAGTGACATCAGTGACAACTCCATTGACAGTTCATTAAAAAATCGTATTTACATAGCATAAAAAATCTAATGTAGCCAACACAATACCTCCCGTTTAATTTAATTAGACGAATTTAAAAAAACTAGTTCGTTATGTGCGACGTATGTTACTGTAAAAACTGTTATATTTATGGTGTCATATTAGATATGGTATTTATGAAAAAATACTATGAATTTTATTTTTTCGAACCTCTCCCAGTAACATAACAAACAAAACTAGTATTAATTTATTTCCCCCTCCATAATTGGGCACCCCCATTACCAAATCTTTGTGCACGCCCATGATTTAGGTGTTACATCGTCACCAACACAAATATCAACGACAGAGGATTATTCTATACAATCATTTGCGGTACTAGTGAGTAAAGATAAATTTTATAAAATAATTAATGTCAAAAGTGTCAAATATTATGTTGATGAAAGACTCCAGGTCAGAATTCATATTAATATCGTAGATAGGTTTGGTGAAAAAGAAGAACTCTGAAGATTTATAAAATAAAACATATTTTATAAATCTTCAGAGTTCTTCTTTTTCACCAAACCTATCTACGATGTCAAATATTACTATACTCGTAAAATAAGTATGGACTTTTTTCGTTCTCCGCACCCTGTCCCCTTGCCCTTGCGGTGTTGCCGTTTCTTCATAGCTTATCATTTTCAACATTTCCCCTAAATTGGCAAAGGGTGTAAAAATCTCCAGTCCATACTCATTTTACACCTATAATACAAAAAAAAATCCCGTGGAATAAAATTAAAATAGATAGATATTGGATAAATACAATTTAAACGAGTAGGTAAGATACATTGAAACTTTATTCGTTATGATGCAAATTAAATTGTAAAAAAAACACCGATTTTATTTGTCCTGTCTGATAAATGAGTAACCACTTTCTCTACTAAAATGTACCAGTAAGAATTATGTTGAAAACAATTGTAGAAAACCCTGCACATTATTCTTTGGCTCAAGGTGAAGTCAAGACGAATGCGTATCAATAAACGAAGGCGCGCATGCGTGAAGACGATTGTCGGTGATCTAGGGGCAATTTAAAACTGAATAAACAATTGAAGATAGAGATACGGGAATATTTATGTGGAAGGCTTTTGTTTGTGTATTTTTTCAGAGGGCACGGTGAATGTATAGAATGCAGGATTATTTCCTTACCTTAACAATAGATCTACATTGTACTCACCAGTAATATATTAAGAAAAATATAACAATAATGCATTTTAGTTTTTAAAATAATCTATATATAACTATGGAATCAATGATATTTTTATATTTCGAGTTTCATATAATTAATAAAAGTAAATCAAACATTTTTTCATAATTATTATTACTGTACTATTCCTACAATTATTCTTTTGAATGAAATATTTTCAAATTTTGAAGTTAAAAAAATTTAAACCATAAAAACCATACATCGTTAACAAAAAAAAATTGCAGAATGGGGTATGCCCATAATGGAATATCAATATATGGCTTATAATACATAAAAATTAACCTCATTATAATAATAAAAATTAAATACTCGTATTATGTCATAATCATATAGTTATTTGCAACTGAATGTTTTAGAGTTGGGATATGGTGAGGTCAGTATGGCAGTATCAGTATGGCTTGATGTTATATCTCTCTGCTATCAACCGCTATGGCCTGACCTATGGCATATCTTTGTCTACCAGCATGTTCGGGCCGTAGCGATGTCACTAATCACTATACCCCTACTACAAATTTTTAATAATATATTTCTCCCAAACCATAAATAATTAATCGATTTAAAAAAATACGGGTATTTTATTTTTGTCTAATATTCATATACAGAGTGGTGATTCTAACACCCGAACATAGGACTTGAAAATATAAAATCATAAAAAGATTATCATTTCAACTGAATAATGAGTTCTGAAAGATTTTTTAATAATTTATGAAATCATACTTCCGTAATTTCCTGCTTCCCTAATCATTTTAGGTAAAAAAGCTTCAAGCTTAATTTGTTTATTGAGTCAGATGTACAATTTTATGCTCTACAACTTTTATTTGAAACTTTTTTACAATATGATTTTAAATGTTAAACGTCTATGATCGGCTGTGTCGGTCATCACCCTGTATGTAAAAACAAAACGTCGTCGAAGCTAAAAATCAAATATGGCTTATATTTTAAAAAATATAACTTTGTACTATATCTAGAATATTAAAAGTCATTTTGAACCATTTTTTTTCTTTTATTGATAGTATAGAAATTCTGTCTATAGGTTATAAGCAGCTGTTTTCTCTTATCCTTCCTTAACCGGACTCACTAAGCCACAATTTTCTTGTCACTGCCATATTGCCGATTAGATTTCAGGTCGGATTTCAACCAGTGTTACATTTTATTTAAGATGTATAAATGGCTTTCTTGTACCACTCTAGTGCGCCCGAAAATAAATAAATGTAGCCATATTACTTTTGTTTCATTCTACCATAGTAAAGTTTAAAAATAGTTATTCGTTTTTAAAACAATCGAATTTTTAATATCATTTTCTGATTTCCATATCTACATCATACATTTAATATTCCAAATTCTCATAACTTACAAAGCTTCTGCTATCGCTTTTTAAGTCAAGGTTTCTCATTTTCGATGTTTTTTTAAGGTATCTCGGGTAATATTAACAATAGAATAAAACCGGTCGCACATTCCAGGATCAACTTTTCTAGAAAAGTTTAGTATTTTTGAGCAATAGGCAAAAACTCGTGTTTTCGCTAATTTCAAAAATGTCTCATATCTTATTTATTATGAATCGAAAACGTGTGGTCGTACCGTGCGCAATTACATCGCATGGGTATGAATCACTTGAAAGTATCATTCGCACACTAAACTGTCAGTCACTGTCACTTATATTTAGCGTATCAGTACTATACTCAGATTATATAAATGAAATTATGTTTTTAAACAATTCCGGGTACGTTTTATAATCTTATGTAATGGCGCCAATTATAAATCTAGAGTCTCCACACACTTCAGTATAATTATAACATCCGAAAAATATGTGCTCTTGCATTGATAGAACGATGCAATTGATCGTTAAAAAATAATTTTAGATGCCTTTTAACGAGTTTTGTATATCAAACTTGTAATAGTTTGCAAATTTTTTAATGCATATTCAATATTACAGAAGACTTGCATATTAACATTGTCATATTTTTGACGTACATATTATAAATTTTGGAAAATAATACCTATATCAAATAATATAATTATAATAAATTATGAATATTGAAATTACAACACTTATGACTTATAACAGCTTGGTTGACAGTGACAGTTAAAAACCAATCAAATGAAGCATTCTTGTGATATATACTACCATTCATTATATATACTAACGTTTACGTTAGTAATCAATAATACTACGTTCGTTTGCTTTCGAGAATCGTATACGTAGGCTTCAACCGAGTTTCGTTTGGTATTCAAGAATACCAGTTATACGTAAAGTACTGTTCGTACACGAAACAAACCACACAAATTTTGTAGCGTGCGGAAAAGTTCGCATGATTTCAAAAATAGGCCCCGGGCATGACCGTGTTTGGGCTAAAAAAGATCAATTTATGTGACTCTAATTATTAATGAAGTCCACTGTTTGTGTACAAAATGAAGTGCTGCAAAAAATTTAACATATCTTTTTTATTCTGAAATTCTGTAGTATTAGTAAATATGATCCTGTGTATATTAAACACAGCAGCAATTTAAAAGTAAAAGTATACTATGAATTGGCGTCAAATTACATTGCCTCTGACGTCCAAGTAATACTAGCCAATGACAACTAGAAAGATAAAAACTAAAAAATATTTAATATTTCTTATTTAATTATAAAAATATTTTAGCTTACAGCAACATGAAATGAAACTTTGATTTTGTACATGGTTTTATGCTCGTATGTTTACTTGAGACAACCATTTCATTTTTCTTTCTTCGTTTTGAGGCACTACTAAAAGTATTTTTGTACTATTATTACTTCTATTTGGGCACACTAGCACAAAACTCTTTTCTACAATACCTTCCGTCAATCCTGTGTATAATGTGTAAATTCCATACATAATTTTTCTTGCAAAAGATTCTAAATTTCCAGTAAAATTATTTCATAAACAAACTATTCAAATTGCACATGACACTGACATCTTCCTCTTTAGCTTTTCCCATTCGTTAGGGGTCGATATTTTTGCGTGTCGTTCTCATTCGGTTCTTTTTCTCTGAAGTCTTCCGCAATACAGTCCTTCCATCCTGTCTTTAGTCTTCCTCTGCTTCTTCAACCTCCCATTACTAAACTACTCATTCTTGTACAAATATAATTATTCATTTCTCTTCATGACATGTTCAAACCAATGTAATCGTCTTTCTTGTATTTTTCTAGAAAATTGTAACACTAGAGTTATTTTATTACCGTATCTTTCCGTGTGTTCCCCAACATCTACTTCAACATCCTCATCTCTGCCACATTAATTTACTTTTTACTCATACTGACATCTGTCAATTTGAATTATATGAATATATTAGCAGTTTCCATGTTTAGCATGGCTGGCTGAATTATAAAATTTAATTTCTTTAAAATTCTTTAACTCTGTATCTATTAAATATAAAGTATAAAATGTAATCAAATCGTATAGAGAATAATATATTCTTTAACTTATAATAATATTAAATGTCAATAAATCAAATTTAACTGTTAAATCTTCAAATATGGCAACTTGCGGTTCACCAATTATAGCCAAAATCTAATCACTTGTTCTTCTGGATGTAAACTTGAGGAATACGAAAAAATTATAATTTTAGGAATCGTGGTATTGAAGTTATGGGATCCGGAACTTTTGTCACACACACACAGGCACACACACAGACACACACACACACACAGACACACATACATACATACAGACATCATCGTAAAAATGGTAAAATCGTATTATAAGGACCCTAAAACATGCTTATTCAGTAAAAACTCATCATTGAATTTTTTGACCAAAGACAATAGCTTCCTTACCTAAAGGTGACGGAAGGTAAAAATCAGTAATATGGATAGATCTAGTAGTTAGTATATAATTGACAGCTGTCACTCGTTCAAATTCTGTCGGCGACAGATGTAAGCCGGGGTGGCTCATTGCTGCGTAGTTTTCTGACGTCATCAGGCGACAGAAAAGGCGGCAATTTAAATATTGTATTTTCTGAGACAAGTTTCGCAAGAATAAAAAGTAACATGAAAGATAATAAAAAATATGGGTAAAATATTTTTACCTTCCGTCACCTTTAGGTAATTTTTTTTCTTATTCTTTCGATTAAAGCAAAGAAAAAAAATCGTGTAAAACCTCGTTATGTCTAATCTATGTCATAGAATATTATAAAAAATATTACCGCATAACGAATAGCAATAAAAACTTTCTAATTTAAGAAAAATAGTGGAGGACCCCATTAACAATGATATACCTTCCGGGGGCACAGGAAGTTGAGATCAGGACTTTTATATAACAAAAAGTGGCATTTAAGTTCGCCCTCATTTCATCACGTACACTGCATAATATGGTTGGTTAATTCAAATAAACCGAATTCGAATCCCACACATTATTAAAATTTAGAACATATAAACCTCCTAATAATATATTCATTTTAATTAATTGAACTCAATTATTTATTTGACATATAATATGTTTAATACTATAGGATTGTTGAAACTACGAGTACATATTGATGAAAATACAGTTATCCGCTGCACAATATAATTGGCTTGTTAACATATAATAAAATTACTCTTCCATAATACATATTTGTAAACCTCATCCGTGAAATACGAACAAAAGGTACTTGTTTTCGGGAAAGATTAAAATTTTAAAAACATTGAGTATGGTTGAATGGCGTAGTAAACACCTGTAATTTATACGAAAGGAAAAAAAAAAGATTCGGGCCGTAAGGCTTACCTACCGCAACGCAGTAATTCGAGCCTACGTTGAAAAATGCTGATGCCGTATAATCAGTGCGCAACCCGAAATTTCTCATCATATAACGTTCCCTCTAATAAAGAAGAGCATTTTTTACTCCTTTCAAGAAAAGAACCAAAGTATTGAGACGTTTACACACGCTTTAAAGTTCTTTGGAAGACTTTAATGGCATAATAGATTAGTTTTTTCCCGCAACTTGCCAGCAAACTTAATCTCTTCATTTGTTACCAGGGAATTTTCTACTTGTCATTTTACAACTTAAATTAAAAAGTGTCTTACAAAGAATTTCTCTCTAGCGTAACGGGAGCTTTTACTTGTTATCATGAGATTTCATTCAAAGTGCAAATATAAAAGTGTTTGTAAATTGTTTTCTTTTTTATTTCGTATACATTTATGTACCGATTTCATCATAATATATGTGAATTAATATGTATCATCAAGCGAGTATTACATCTGCATTTGAAACATAAATAAACAACATGGTATTAATTTATATTTATAATTTTACGTAAATTTAATTTTCAATATTATATTTTAAGCATGCATTACACGATGAAGTTTTTACCTTCAGACACTTTTAGGTATGGAAGGTATTGTCTTTGGTAAAAAAAATCGATAGTGAGTTTCTAAAGAATAAGCACTGTTTGGGGTTCCTAGAATACGAATTTACCAATTTTACGATTACGCCTGTATGTATGTATGTGCGTGTGTGTTTGAGTGTGTGTGTGTATTTGACAATCGTTCCGTATCGCATAACTCCAATACCACGATTCCAAAAATTATAAGTTTTCGTATTCCTCGAGTTTAGATCCATATGCAGACGTCATTATATTTTAGTTTATTGGTCCACCGGAAGTACCCTCAATTGCAACTTTTTAACAGTTTTTCTTGAAAAACGCAGTTAAAAATCATTTATTGACATTTAATGATAATATATTTTAAAGAATAGGTATATTGTTCTCTATACGATATGATTGCATTTTATACTTCATATTCAATGGATATAGAGTTAAAGAATTATAAAGATGTTAAATTTCATAAATCAGCCAGCTGTGCTAACCTAATATATTCAGATAATTCAAATTAATAGATGTCAGTATCAATGGAATGAAAATGAATGTGGCAAAGATGAGGATGTTGAGATAGATGTTGAGGAGGACACGGAAAGATAGGGCAAGGAATGAAAGGTAAGGGAAATGGCTCGAGTGATAAAGTTTCTAGAAAGATATAAGATAGACAATTACAATTGTTTGAACATGTCATGAGGAGAAATGAATAATATATTAGAAGAAGAATGAATAGCTTAGTAATAGAAGGTAGAAGAAACTGAGGAAAACCAAAGATAAGATGGAAGGACTGTATTGCGGAAGATTTGAGAGAAAATAAACTGAATGAGGACGACACGCAAAACAGAAATGAGTAGAAAAAGAAAATAAAAAAGAGGAAGATGTCAGTGTTAAGTGAAATTTGCATAGTTTGTTTATGAAATAATTTTACTAGAAATGTAGGACCTTTTGCAAGAAGATTTATATATGGAATTTGTACATAATACACAGGATTGACGGAAGATAATGTGCTGGCCAGATCAGATTTTTTTTATTTTCAAGTATAAGGGTTTTTATAAAAGTCTATTTAGACGATCAAGTTTTACATGAATTAAAATATCCAAGTGTCAAAAATTAATTTATACCTACATAAATTGTCGTTGAATTTGCATCACTTGAAAATTCCGTACATATCCATCAAGATTCCATTTACTTCTCTATCCATTGTGCCATGTTTTAGTTTAATATCAATAATTTATAACACCACACTTGTACACATCAAAAATATAATCACAAATGACATTTGACAATTACTTGACGGGTAAATCTTATTGTGACTTTTAAGAAAAAGTAGCGCATATCGCAGTGTAGTGATATGTACTGCAGTTTTTCGTTATAAGTTTATTCCAGGCTATGAAAACTCATATGTAAAATGACGGGACTCTGTAGTACTGCCTATGGTTAGTACTTTTGGTCCAACAGATAAATGGTGCTAGATGCACTTAGGACCTACGCGATGTAATTTGAGAAATTATCATATTTCGAATTGATCCATAGAAAGCTGCGAAATTTCAATTTGTTTGGCAACTGTCTCAATGATTTATGTCAAACTTATGTTTTTGACTTAAAATAAATTTTAAAAAAATCTGATGTGGCCAGCACATAACCTCTCGCCGTATATTTTACCTGGCTGTATGCATAAAGCAAAGAATATTTTTATAAATACAAATAATATATTCATATAAATCTATGACGTATAAACTTCTTTATTATTCAATAATAGCATGTCTCAACATGAAGATATTTTACCATAAATTATGTTACAATAAATTACAAAGTAGAGTTTACCATATATAAATATTAGGCTGGTAACTGCAATTTTCAATTCGAACAACGTTGTTTACTTTCTCTTCATATTCTTCTAGTAAAAACATTAATTTTGGGCGGTCTAAAATGTATATATCTGGATTGTGCATCTATTCTTATATATCTTCTTTTACATTTTATTTTTTCATACATGTTATATCTAAATAACACTAATTCCCTTTAATAAAGTGACGGATAGATTGCACTCCGATTATTCTTATATCGATGTGTAATTTTGTCAATATTTACAACTTACTTGAGAAGAATTTGATAGCTTTTTCGCAATTCAAAGTTACTCTAGTCTACAGTACTGGTGTACATTGTCCCATAATGTTTGAAACAAATTTAAGTCCTTCAACCTAGACTTGTCATCTCCATAATAGTCACAGATCAAGAATTAAGGGATTCTCCAAATACATTTTTCTTTCATTACTCATTATTTCTGACACTGACATTTATCTGTCAGTTACAAATAATTTAAATTTGCAACTATTTTTCATGGCATCCTTTCGGTTGTAAAATTAATTACAACATTATTTTATATATTATATTCCTTTTATCTCTAAATCTATAAAATATGTATAAAAATATTTAAATGTATCAGAAAGAGAATTTATTTTTCTGTAATATTATCAAGAAAAATTTTCAAAAAATAATATTTAGAAGATTTTTTTTCAATAATCTTCTACTTCCGGTTGTCCAATTGTTACCAAAACCTTTTCAGATCTTCCCATGAATGTCCGATTGGGAAATACGTTGTTAAACAAATTTTAAGTCTTATAGTTTTTGAGTAACCGTCCTTCCAACATCCCACACACACACATCCACACACACACACACACACACACACAGACATCATCGTAAAAATGTTAAAATCGGATTGTAGGGACCTTAAAACGTGCTTATTCAATAAAATCTGGATATGCGATTTTTAGCATGAATCCAATACCTCTCTTAGCGAGAGGTAAAAATCAGTTGTGGCCAGCACAATACCTTCCGTCAATCGTGTGTATAATTTACCTATAAATTCCATACATAATTTTTCTTGCAAAAGATTCTAAATTTCCAGTAAAATTATTTCATAAACAGACTATTCAAATTGCACTTGACACTGACATCTTCCTCTTTAGCTTTTCCCATTCGTTAGGGGTCGATATTTTTGCGTGTCGTTCTCATTCGGTTCTTTTTCTCTCAAGTCTTCCGCAATACAGTCCTTCCATCTTATCTTTGGTCTTCCTTTGCTTCTTCAACCTCCCATTACTAAACTACTCATTCTTGTTCAAATAAGTATAATTATTCATTTCTTCTCAAGACATGTTCAAACCAATGTAATCGTCTTTCTTGTATCTTTCTAGAAAATTGTAACACTAGAGTTATTTTATTACCGTATCTTTCCGTATGTTCCCCAACATCTACTTCAACATCCTCATCTCTGCCACATTAATTTACTTTTTACTCATACTGACATCTGTCAATTTGAATTATATGAATATATTAGCAGTTTCAATGTTTAGCATAGCTGGCTGAATTATAAAATTTAATTTCTTTAAAGTTCTTTAACTCTGTATCTATTGAATATGAAGTATAAAATGTAATCAAATCGTATAGAGAATAATATATTCTTTAAGTTATAATAATATTAAATGTCAATAAATCAAATTTAACTGTTAAATCTTCAAATGTGGCTACTTCCGGTTCACCAATTATAACCAAAATATAATTACTTGTTCTGCTGGATGTAAACTTGAGGAATGCGAAAGAATATAATTTTTGGAATCGTGGTATTAAAGTTATTGGATCCGGAACTTTTGTCACACACACACAGACACACAATCGTATTATAGGGACCCTAAAACATGCTTATTCAGTAAAAACTCATCACTGAATTTTTTGACCAAAGACAATACCTTCCTTACCTAAAGGTGACGGAAGGTAAAAAATGAGGCAAAATTCTGGAACAGGCCCAAACACCGTCAGAATTGTTGGGAACGATTTCCATGCGTCGATGTTTTCGGGTAGTCGGGCAGTCCATTCCTGACAACAGATCCTGTTTCCCTAACGTGTTTTTACTAACAACGTAATTGATTTTCGGACCAAAACTGATTAGCGTGGGGGTATTTGAAACAGAGTAACAATACGCGCGCTGGGCGGCGGATACAGACCCGTTTTCGCGAATGTAGGCTTATTGCAAAAGCGCGTTGCTAGTTCATCCACATTACGTTTACGATTGAACAGAAACTTCCTATCTACCTGCTTCGCCTGCCTCCATAGACACCACCCCCACCCTTTTACGCCCCATATTCGCTTCACAATGCCATAGTAAAAATAGGGAGTTTACTCTGCCGCACCCTACACATGTTCAACTGTATACTCGCACACATTCTAAAATCGATAGATTTTGGTATAATTCGTATTCTGTGTGACAATCTTGAATATTTTTTACCCTTACCAACGCAGCATGAGAAAAATCTTGTAATATCAAAATTTCATTGAAAGCCAACAATTTATTATGTTAAAGGATACGCAACTCACTACTACATATTTTAGTACCTTTTGCAAAACAGATTCGACCCAAAAAGATATACCTATTAGGGTCACACTACAATTATTGAAAATAAGGGAACCAGGGAGGCCGAAGAAAACAAATTTGGCACTATGATTCTAAACAGTTATTTATCTGTCATTTGAAATTAAGATGCAAAAGTTATTATTAAAACAAAATTCTAAAAAATATAAACCATGTCTTTTTCACAATAAGTCTAGCGGGACTCTCCTATATTCGTAGTTATACCTACGCGGCACACCAATCAAGCATGTACCTATTATTTACTATATCTGCAATATTGATTATTTGAAATATACAATTTTGGATTTAAAAGTGTAAGAACATCAGTTGAAATGACAATTTAATTTATGCAAGCTATTTAGGTCCGTAGCCAGAGTAGGCATTGCCTACTCTAATGGAAAAAAGTTGCTCACTCTGGAGAAAATACCAATGCTTTTTAAGTACCGTTTATTATAATATCTATTGATTTTTTATTTAATTTTATAAAAAAATTGTTTAGTGTTTTTATAAATAAATTACATTATATATTGCTCTAATAGTATAGTAGTAAAAGTTACAGAAGACAAGGTTTTCTAGAACGGGTTACAAATTCACTCACGAACGCGCACCGGCGAGTGGGCGAAAGAACAAGTACTTGATTGCCTTCTGTAACATGTGTCCTATACTATTTTCTTTGTTTAGGTTTTCTGTTATATTATTTCTTAAAAATAATATTTGACAATTTCCATTAAGAGAATTTTTTGGTAGAATTATTCGGTTGGTGGTAAAAAGAAGAAAAAATATACTAGTATTAAATAAACGTATGTATTAATTAATTTAATTATTTTAAGTCAATCCTTATTCCTTTTACGGAATATAAAATTATTTGACACAACATGATCATTCTCAGTAGTGCCAACGTATGCTACGTACAAATAATTTTATATTCCGTAAAAGGGATAACGATTGACTTAGAAATAATTGTAAATATTATTAATATATACATTACTTAATACTAGTACTTTTTTTCTTCCTGTTTTAAAAATAAGTAATACCCAATAATTTTTACAAGTTATATTTAATTTTATAAGGTTTTTCTCAGGTTGATGACGTGAGTCTTCTGCCTAATCATTTTCACTATAGATATTTAGTGTATTTAAGTATGAAGCTCCTTCTTACATGAATATGCGTACTAGAATGTAACATTCTATTTCCGAAATTGAGAACAGTATAATCTCTATCGTATTATTTTATTTAAAAAAAAATTGCCTCCTCTAAAATTTGAGTTGCCCGCCCTAATTTTTAGACCTGGCTACGGGCCTGTAAATTTTCATAACTTTTATAGTTAATTTTGATTTTTTTTAAGTTGATATTTTATCGTTCATAAAGACATAATATTTAGGATTACATATAACATTATTTTTAGTTGTAAATTTGCATTAAAAAAAGTAAATAAAAACACTGGAAAGAAAGCAGGGAAGAGACATGGTAAAATTTTAATACTGAACATAACTTAAAAAAAGGGTTTATAGTCAATATTAAACAGAATTATACATAAAAAATGCAAAATATTACCCCAAAACTCAATAAATTTTGTACACTTTAGTATTTCCTTTTCAGATTACAAGTTCTACAGCCCTAACTTCCTGCGTTTCCATAAATGTACTCTTAAAGGAAAAGCATTTTGAAGATTTATGTTCCAAAATAAACATTAGTTACTTTTTACTTGAGTTTTATGTAACACGTACGCTCGATGTAAACACACTAAAGTGCAAGTTTAAAATCTGTTCAAACTTCTATTGTACAAAATGATGAAGTGCTTCTATGCATATGTATGCATCGTTGACCTTTTATATTCTTTTACTTCCGTAAGATTAGTAAGTTTGTAATGGCTAATTGCACTGTTTAGAGTTAAACTCTTAACTATAGGTTAACAAAAAAGTGCATATCAGAATTTTGACAGTAATATTTAACGACTCATTTGTCATTTCATTTTGATACGATATTGTCAACGTAACCAATAGTTAAAATTTAAATATAAGCTGTGCAACTGGCCATAAGACATTCAAGTAGAAATAATGAATGAAATCCAAAGTATCAAGAATAAGTTTTATTTATAAGCAACTATGAATTAATATATTCACCTACATTTGTATAATTTTATATGAAACATGCGATTTTATCCAAGAAAAATAAGAAATGGTTAATTATGTCGCGAATGTAAAGTATATAAGGCAATTATTTTTTCAAGAACCTCAAATGAATTATTTGCCATTTATAATTAAATAACCTCATGAAACTCCATAATTCAAGTATTATCATTTAACAATCCTTTCTCTTCAAAGGTATTGATTTAAAATTACACATAACTGTGGTAATCAATATAAAAGAGTAATAACATATTGCTAATTTTTTCGCACTGTTTCTTTTTCTATTTCGGTGTGTTTATGAGTTTATAAACACACTGAAAACACGTTTAACTGCGTTCAAAACTGACATGAATCACAACCTGAAATTACTATCAGTCAGCAATGAATATATTAATCCGTGAAGTTACAATTATTGTTAGTGGGAAGCGCTACCAATATAACTACCTAATAAAAAAATCTGTTGTGGCCAGCACAATACCTCTCGCCACTTCCTTTTTTTGGTTACATAAGTATAGGGCGCGAACAGTAATGTTACATTTTTGGGCTTCACAAGCAGATGTGTGGGCCCGTTTCACAATGATAATTAGTAATTATGTACATAGATGTCAAATGTTAGAATTTTTCATTAAAATTTTTAAGATTTTCTAAATTTACGTCAATTTATCACCAGGAGTTTAAAATTTACTTGTATGCCTTAGATATTTAACATTTAATTGGAAAATCACTAAATTTAGAATGAGAAATTTATACATAATTACTAGCTATCGTTCTGACATGGGCCTCCATATCTGCTTGTCAAGGCCAACAAAATCATATGACTGCTCGCTCCCTATTGTATTTAACATTTCTTGTATACTCTACACCAAAAATTCTACTTACGCATATATCTATTCCATATATATTTAGATTGTTTAATTTTAAATTCATTTTTGATGAAGAAATTTTGTCCTCTTCTAATTTTTCGAAATGTTTCCAATTCTATTAATACATTAAGAAATAATATAATGTATGTACTTCCCAGAAAAACTCTTCAGTAATGTCTTCGGATTTCTGACACTGACATTTATCTGTCAGTTACAAAAAAATTAAATTTTCAACTATTTTCCATGGCCATTCTTTCGGCTGTAAAATTTATTATAACAGATTATTTTACATATTATATTTCTTTTATCTCTAAATCTATAGAATATATTATAAAATATTTAAATGTATCAGAAAGAAAATTTATTTTTCTTTAATATTATCAAGAAAAAATTTCAAAAAATATTATTTAGAAGATTTTTTTTCAAGAATCTTCTACTTCCGGTTGTTCAATTGTTACCAAAACCTTTTCAGATCTTCCCATGAATGTCCGATTGGGAAATACGTAGTTAAACAAATTTAAAGTCTTATAGTTTTTGAGTAATCGTCCTTCCAACATCCTACATACACACACACACACACACACACACACACACACACACACGCACGCACATACACACACACACACACACAGACATCATCGTAAAAATGTTAAAATCGGATTGTAGGGACCTTAAAACGTGCTTATTCAATAAAATCTGGATATGCGATTTTTAGCATAAATCCAATACCTCTCTTAGCGAGAGGTAAAAAACTAACTCATATTTTGAGCAAGTTATAAAATTAGAATGATACAACCTTTTTTAGTTTAAATTCTGTATATTTATTTAAATAACGACGTTTCGGCAGTAATAACTACTACCTTCTTCAGGAATGAACAACATATCAACAAATATAAATAAATAAATAAATAATAACAATAGAAAAAAATAGTATAAAAAATATGTTTCTGTTATCGCACTCAGCCGTAAGGTGGTTTTTTTTCTAAACCTGGACTCATACATTAACATAGTGCCTTATGAAACACTTTTAAAGTGTCACTTTATTTAAAGCACGTTTCTTTATAATATTATTATGACAAGGCAACATATAAATAATTATTTTTTGAAGTAGGTATATAATATTTTTGTGGGCATACATAAAATTCAATATTAAATATAATAATATAGCATATTATTATAGATATTCTTTATAATTAAAAAATTTAAGATTGTACGCTTCTGATTTCTATATTTCACATATAACATTGATATCATTATTATAGGTTTATTTTTAACTAATGACTTATATTAATTAATTCAAATGGGAAAACGATAAATAAATAGTTAATTACTATACAATTTTTGTTTAACTATAAATAACTGCTACTCTCATATGCAACTAAACAACAACCAAATTTTCTCATCCTAGTATAGTACGACGAAAGTTGACGTTTAAATTGTTTTATAGATGTGATTTCTTTTCATAAGTTTGTCTTATGATTTGAATTTTAAAGGAAACTGTGAAACTGACCTTTATGTATTCCGTTATAAAAAACTAGAATTGTCCCTAATATCACTGGAATAGTAGGAGTATTTAAATTGACCATAGCAACACGATTCAGGGATGTATTTAAAAAAATTAATACCAAGAATTATGATTCGTTCGTCTCAAGTGCAAGCAACCTTCGTGTCTGTCATATGAAATTAAAAATAATCCTATTTCATAAAATTGCCAAACTGAATAGTTTAAAAGTCAAAATATTTTGTTATAACCAAAATAAACGAAAAATGTTTAAAATATTTTGAATGCACCCATGTTTTATTATTCTGCTATTAGTAGATACCGTAGGCATCCATCTATTTCAAGCAAAATACAGTATTTCTAGAATTTCCTAGTTTAGTATTTTTTTAAATGGGTTGCAAAAATTCTCATACCTGAATATTTCGTAAAATTCTATCCTTCTCTAACGGAATACATTCGCTAGTCGTACCATATATACGTACCTGTACTCGTATACTAACCAGGCCTGTATTGCTAATTCAAAAAGTATCGGACCGGCCATTTTCAAAGAAAAAGTTCCTGATCGCTAAAACTTTCAAATCACTATAAATACCTATAGCATTATTTTAAAAATAGTCTTGACTATTTTTTTTATTGTATAATAATATAAAAGAATAATACTTTTTATTGTAAATTGCAAAAAAAACTTATAGGACCTATGTTGATATGACATTTCTTACTCAAAATAATCTGAAGAATACGCTGTTATTTTTTTACATTAGTCTTGGTACACCCTCTATAGACCACATACGAGTTTTCATATTCACTATGACAAGGATATTCCTTATTATTATTACTCATATTACTCGTTGTCTATTTTCATGTTACATGAACAGCACGAAATGTTTACTTCAAAAATAAAAATTATAATTTATCTCTTTAATGTACACCAGTTTTCGTATATCATCATAAAATGTGACATCGTTAACCATATTTATTATTGTCCTAAAATAAAAATGTTATAAATTAAATAAGAGGATTACTGGCGTTGCCTACAGAAATCATGGACTAAATATAGAACAGAAACGTGAAAAATTTATAACAATAAAAAGATAACAAGAATTCATGACACTCCATTAGGTATATAACTAAGTGAGATACAGAAACATTTGTTTGCATTTACAAATTACAGTGATACAGAAGCTTTGCAGTATTTTTCACAAAATGAGTGCACATTTACTTTTGTCTAAAAATATTTTGTATTTTTGTAAAGTAACAACTCGTTATTACAGTAATTTAATCTTCGTTATGAAGATAACTGATTAAAATTAAAATTTATTTTACGCTGGAGATAATATACAAAGGAATATCGTATAATGCTTTTATTATACACCAAAATAATAATTTCTCTGTTGTCACGTGTACATTACGCGAAACTGTAATTACAAAATACGCTAGTTTTCGGGTCATATACTCAAATTAATTACATCATTCAACGTTGCAGTCAGCAATGCCCCACATTTGTATTTAATGACTATTTGCCAGATGTTATCCAAATTTTATTCTACCCAGAAATTATTCTGTCCATTAAAATACCAACAACAAATGTTGTTTATGTCTACATAATTAGTTCTACAATACAATTTTATAATATCATTTTAACGAGATGGATTTCTTTTTAAATGTGAAACATTTTTTGCTTATTAAAAATGAATAAGCATAGAAAAGAACCATAAATTATATAAATGACTTCAAACCACACCCTTTGAATGATGTATAGAATTCAACCCTTTAAATAGCTGAATTTACCCTGGAGACAAGCAAAAACATCCCTTTCGAGCATGCACTGTGTCGACAGTTTAATTCGTTACGTGATGACTCAATTGCTGCAACTTGAAAGGAAGTCGAGTTAAAATTAAGAAAAAGATCTTTGAAAGGACCGCCAAGTGCTAAATCAATAGTACAATTAATAATACCAATTCCAAGGCAACGCCTTTTTAAAATATGTAGGTGGGTATATTATATGTCAATTTTAGCTTCAAGAATATTATAAGTAAAAGTAATGATATAATTAAGATGATTCGCCCTTGTAAGTCATTGGTTAATTTTTTGCAAGTCGTTTTCACCAATCAATTACGACAATAAATAGCAAATATCGTAAAGTAATATAGCAAATAGTTGTCAAATCCATATCTATTGTATAACAAATTTGACAAGTTGCTAATAATTAACCACTTTGTTACAGGATGGGCCCGATTGGTTAATTATAAAATATTTTGATCTGGTAAATTACTTGACTGGGATGGATGATGAAGGATGACGATATTACTGGATTTCAGTCAAACTTTATTCAAACCCTACTAGTTTCAACTCCACATGAGTCTTCTTCAGGGGCTACGGTTACAAATACAAAAAATTATTCAAATTACAATTGTTTATATATAATAAATCAAAAATAATACTAATTAACTTACATGAGTTTTCTTAAGTGTTAGAACATAGCGAGAAATGTGTGAGAATTAACAAAAAGTATGAAAAAATATAGAAACATGGAAATTATGTTATTTTTAAAAAATAAAAATTGTCAAAACGAACAATATTAACTGTTAAATGATTTTAACAAAGTCAAAAATTAAAAATGTACACTTTTACAAGTGATGTAAAAAAATATAAAAAGATATCGTATTCATGTGTTCACACCCTTAACGGCTAGCTTTCACTAAGTAAGGTTTTGACCTGTACAATGAGATTACTTATTTTACAGTAGTTAAGTCATGTTATTTAATTTTTTTTAAAAAAAATAGGTTTTACCGCCAAAGTTTTTTTTAATATATTTGTAATTGTAAAAAAAAAAATTAAATTTTAATGGTTTTGTTTTAGTCTTGTTTTAAAAATAGGTGTTATTTGTATTTTAGAATATTGTTATAAATTTCCAATGTCAGCCTTTTGTGTAAATTAGTTTCATTGTCCAGAATCTTAGCATTATCAAAATTAAATTTATGATTCATGGATTGGGCATGGAAGGCGCATATGTGTAATTATTTATTTTTGTGTAATTTTTCCTGTGTTCCTCCAGACGTGTATGCATATATCTCTTTGTTTGCCCTGTGTATAGGATAAGGAACATGATTCGAGGCTCCAGTAATAGAAGTTTCTAGAAAGATACAAGATTACAATGGTTTGAACATGTTATGAGGAGAGATGAAGAATATAGTGGCAAAAGAATGACCAGCTTAGTAATAGAATATAGATGAAACCGAGGAAGACCAAAGAAAAGATGGAAGAACTGTATTGCAGAAGACTTGATAGAAAAGGAACTAAATGAGGTCGACACGCAAAACAGAAATGAGGACAAGAAGAAAATAAAAAATAGCGACCCCTAACGAATGGGAAAATGTAAAGAAGAGGACGATGTCAGTGTCAAGTGCAATTTGCATAGTTTGTTTATGAAATAGTTTTACTGGAAATGTAGGATCCTTTGCAAGAAGATTTATGTACGGAATTTGTACATAATACACAGGTTTGACGGAAGATAATGTGCTGGCCACATCAGATTTTTTTTATTTTTAAGTATATGGGTCTTTATAAATGGTCTTACAAGTATATTTACACGGTCAATTTTTACATGAATTAAACTACCCAAGTGTCAAACGTTAATATATACCTGCACAAATTGTCGTTGAATTTACATCACTTGTAGAGTTTCACGGCTTGACTTGATATTCAAGTTACTTGACTTGACTTGAATTCGAATCGAGTATAGCTTTTTAGGCTTTTGTGCGATAGTTTAACCATCTACAGTTATCTTAATAATAATGATTAGGAAATTTTGTCGACATATTCTCGGGTCATTCTAGTATATATTTCAAAACCTCTGCAGAAATTTGAACTTGCAGTAGTGAATCAGCACTGCATATGGCGCGCCACGCCGTACCACACACAGCTAGATTACGATTCTACTGATTCGTGTGTTTTTGTACATAATCGGTTCGTTATCAAGTAGCTTGAATTTGCTTGAAATTGCTTGATCAAGTCACGTAGTAACGATAGAAAATCAAGTCAAGTCAAGTAATGACTTTTTGAAAAGCTTGATTTTCAAATCAAGTCAAGTAATTTACAAAAATATCAAGCTACTTGACTTGATGAAACCCTAATCACTTGAGAAAAAGAACTGAGTGAGGACGACACGCAAACTAGAAATAAGTTGAAGAAGAAAATCAAGAATAGCGACCCCCAACGAATGGGAAAAGCTAAATAAGAAGAAGAAGAAAATGTCAGTACATAATTTGTTTATGAAATAATTTTACTGGAAGTATATAATCTTTTGTAAAAAAAATATGTATCGATTTTATACATAATACGCAGGATTGACGGAAGGTAATGTGCTGGCCATATCAGATTTTTTTTATAATCATTACCGAAACAGTAAACAATACCAAGATTTATTAAATTAAAAATAATTACTTAAGAATCATTTTTTACACGAAAGAGTGAGCAGGAGCTTTTGTCGCTCAGTCCTTTACTTTTTTAACTGTTTAAAAAACGACTATTTTTACAAGTAAATTAATAAAATATAAAGTATCGTTTATCACGAGCACAGACATAATAAATTTAAAAATTGAGAACATGAATATCTTTTATATTTTTCATAACTTTTTACAAATAGAACAGAAGAATCATTAGTTACCATCAAGACCAGATGGATGAAATATCCGTCATTTTCCGCGTTCTTAAGTTAAAACTTCGTCTAATTCCCTTGATTTAACACAAATTTTACTCATATAACTCTCAATCCTCCGCAAGCAAAGCACTGTGGTTATGAGGAGTCCCATCTTATTTGAGTACGCCACGTGCAAACCCAATTACAGTGGCGTTAAAAACACGTGTGCCGTTAAAAACAGAACGAGAGGCGCGTTAAAACCAACCCGTTCACGTTCATGATTGCCGGACGGGAAATTGTGCAAAAGCACGGAGCTATCAGTCAATTGCCAGACGTATGAACTCCCAAAATAGATGCGGATGTGTGAACGTTTGTTGTGGATTTATTTTTAAACTGAAATGAATTTTTGATAGGCTGGTCCACAATGGAGATTAAAATAGAGTTTTTCAGTTGTGTTTGTATTGACTATCTATTGATGGAACTCCTGAAAAGCATTTATTGAAACACGAAATGGGTTGATTTATATACATTTTCCAGAATTTTATCACATTTGTGCATATGAAAATTTTAATATTTAACATTTTAAAAACAATATTTATTTAAATTTTAATACAAAACATCAACGTAAAATATAGACCAATTGGCTTTGTTACTCTGATATATACATGTTTTTATAATATCGTAATATTGTCACATATTGCAAAAAAGAGGTTGAAATGGAAAATATTTTTAAAAATACAAAATCAGTGCTACGGTTTTATTTATTTAGAGTTAAGAAAAATGCTTTGCTTGTATTAAACTCTTTTTTGAAAGGTTGTGCAAAAAATAGGTTAATATGTACGCATTTAGAAAATAAAATGTGAATCTTTTTTACCTCTCGCTAAGAGAGGTATTGCATTCATACTAAAAATCGCATATCCAGATTTTATTGAATAAGCACGTTTTAAGATCCCTACAATCCGATTTTAACATTTTTACGATGATGTCTGTGTGTGGATGTATGTGGGTGTGTGTGTGTATGTGCGTGTGTGTGTGTGTGTGTGTGTGTGTATGTATGTATGTAGGATGTTGGAAGGACGATTACTCAAAAACTATAAGACTTTAAAATTGTTTAACTACGAATTTCCCAATCGGACATTCATGGGAAGATCTGAAAAGGTTTTGGTAACAATTGGACAACCGGAAGTAGAAGATTCTTAAAAAAAATCTTCTAAATAATATTTTTTGAAATTTTTTCTTGGTAATATTAAAGAAAATTAATTTCTCTGCAATGGGTAATATGCCGTGATGAAATATTTTTTTTTTTTATTTTTTATTTATCTGATACATTTAAATAATTTATTATATATTCTATAGATTTAGAGATAAAAGAAATATAGTATATAAAATAATCTGTTATAATAAATTTTACAGCCGAAAGAATGCTATGGAAAATAATTGAAAATTTAAATTTTTTGTAACTGACATTACTGAAGACTTTTTCTGGGAAGTACATACATTATATTATTTCTTAATGTATTAATAGTTAAATATTTAAAATTGTAGGTATATTACATATATCCTTCAAAAATACTATCAATCCTGACAATGAATTGGAAACATTTCGAAAAATTAGAAGTGGACAAAATTTCTTCATAAAATGAATTTAAAATTAAACAATCTCAATATAAGGAATAGATATATGTAAGTAGAATTTTTGTTGTAGAGTTTAGGTATACAAGAAATGTTAAATAAAATAGGGCGCGAGCAGTCATGTGATTTTGTTGACAAGCAGATATGGGGGCCCATGTCAGAATGATAGCTAATAATTATGTATATAGATGTCAAGTATCATAATTTCTCATTCTAAATTTAGTGATTTTCCAATTCCATGTGGTTTATTTTCCTCGACAAGTAAATTCCACACTCCTGGTGACAAATTAACTACGTGTATTTAGTAAATCTTGAAATTCTCAATGAAAAATTGACAATTGACATCCATATACATAATTACTAATTATCATTCTGAAACGGGCCCCCACATCTGCTTGTCAAGGCCAACAATGTAACATGACTGTTCGTGCCCTATACTTATGTACCCAAAAAAGGAAGTGGCGAGAGGTATTGTGCTGGCCACAACAGATTTTTTAATAGTAATATTTATGCAATTGCACAGGTTGTACACCAAAAAGTGAGCCATAAGCGTTTAATATGAGAAATCAGTTTTTCTTTGCGCGAACGTTAAGTAATTATTTTGTGTCAAAAATACTTTAAATAAAAATCTGTATCTAAATCATGTGAAACGATTATCCTAGCTCGAATGGAATAAATCATTTATAAAGTTACTGTTTATGAGATTTTAGTCAAGGCAGCCATGGATTATGACAAAAAATAAACAATTGTGTTGATTTTAACTGTCAATTAGAATTTATAAAGTAATATAAAAATTATATACATAGGTAAATGGCGGGAGGAACTATCACAAAACACAAAAAGGTAAACCATTTTAGATCGCAGAATTTAAATCTCTATAAATTTTATTTGACGTATTTGATAACGTTTGTGCAAAGAAAACTGATTTCCCATGGTAAATGGCTCACTTTTCGACTTACAACCTGTATATAATAATACAAAATATTTTCCGATTTTCTATAAGGTAAAAAACTGCATTTTTTAAAATTAAATAGTATAATGTTAAACTAATTTTACCTGCAAACATTTCAAATTTTATTTCATATAAATTGGCATATCCTTATTACCCAAAATTTTACGATGAAAACTACCTATATAATTGAACTAATATCATAGTTAAAAAATAGTACATTAAAACACAAGTATCATAAGACAATCTGTTAACGTACGAGTCCAAGTTTGGAAAACGAGCCGCTAGGCGAGTTTTACAAAGGACGAGTGCGTCAACAGGCCTTATGATACGTGTTTTTTATACTATTTTTTCTATTGAGGTAATTTTACGATTAAATTTATTTAAATTGCGACGTCAAATTATGACTAGGTATTTTTTTTGTTAGTTATGTTTATGTTGGTAACGCTTCTCGCTAACAATTGAAATTTCATATTTTGTCAACTATTGATTAATTAGTGTATTGCAAGGTGTATTGTATTTATGATTCAAGGTCTGATCCTGGTTGTGAAATTAATATTATATTTCTTTCTAGTCATATCACCTAAAGAAAGTATAAAAATCCATAATTAAAAGTAATATGTTGAAATATTATCAACAACTTACCATTTTGAGGTTACCTGTCATCTGTCAGTTATGAAAGCATGACTACCAACTCTAGAACATGAAAGGCGCCAAAAATAGTACGCTTATAGATCTTCTAAACGTCGTGTTTGCAGTACAAAACAGTGCGTTTATAGAAACATAAGAACACCGAAATAGAAAAAAATATTTACTTTTATGTACAATTGATATAGTTACCATAAACAATCCCTAAATGGCCTACTTTTAGTGCAAAAAATAAATAGTGACGCATTCGTACGGTTAGCGATAAGAAATATTTATCAAAAATTTATTTGGTAAATGAACGACGAAAATATTAAGTAGTATTATTTTGATGCAAATTATGCTTTATAATTTGAAATTCTTTCTGACAGGTATAACGTTATTAGATTACATTTGTTTGTGATTTTTTCACTATTCCATGGCCTGAGTTTCTAGTCGCGAATCTGGGGAACCGGGTTTGATCTCGACCGACGACAAATATTTCGAATGAATACCCGTGCGGTACGCCTAGTAAACGCCCACACGGTACAAATATGTCATCATCATTACCCGAATCTGTATACAAAGCAAATTGGCACATCCAGCAATGGCTGATGATATATTATTATTATTTTAACGTTTATAAAATTTTCATTTCGGTTTGATCGATGACGAAATATACAAAATAATATTTAATTATTGAGTTTGATTGAGTACCTAATACCTACCTAATTTAATTCTCTACAATTTTTATTTGAAATATTATTGTCTTAAACTAATAGACAATTTTTGCGGAAGGAAAAATTGATTTCCCATGATAAAAGCTTCTGTCCTGCTTTCCATGTTACACCCGGTATTATCTATTATTTAACCAGCATAATTACTCGTATTTGAAGCAGATATCATGTTTTCAAACATTTATGACTGAAATTAAAATTTTCCAGGTCGGAATATATGAATATGAAATATGTGATTTCGAAAAATTCATTTACGAACACCAATATATGTAGGTACTCATATTGTCAATATCCACGCATAAATATTTTGTTTTATTGTTTGAGGAGCATTACATTAATCAAAACAATGTTGTATTTATGTACGAATAAGAACGAGTTGAATAGATAACAGCAAGTACAATATGTGCCTTATGCACGTATCTGTTGAATCAGTAAACAGAAATTTATAACCGGCTTACGAAAAGAGGATTACCTCATGAGCTTTTAGAGAAGTTACTAATGAATAATCTATTGTTTATATTTGTTCAAGAGCCTTTGAGGTTCGGCTTGTGATTAATATTCTAATCTAAAGAGACATCGATGGAGATCGAATTTGATATTCCAATATTGGAATTTCCTGGAGTTATCAAACGCATTTCTAGAATGCCGTTACTAAAGGCTAGGAGCTTGTCGGAAAGTGCATTCTTTGCGTCAAGCGATAGAAAGAAGCAGAATGTAGGAGTCGAGCAAAGAAGAGATTTTTCAAATATTTACATTTATACACTTCCAAGCAGTGTCTGTACAAATATTAGAAAAAAATTATATATTTCTCACAACTGAAATGTGCTTGTCAAAGTTAATATTTTCTATAAATCATCAACTATCTTCCGTACTTTTAGTTCAAGTTATGTACGTACAGAACAATCTATATCAATATTAATACATCTTCTTACTTCATGTATCTTTCATTTACCGTAAGATCTATTTTTCAACACCATCATTATTAATTGGATTTATGGATATTGATAGATGTGAATATAACGATAAGATTGGTGTTAATTCAAAAACAAATAGCTTCAATTCAAGTTTCATCTGATAAACAAAATCATAAATATTATTTATCAAAATAAATATATCATTTCTATTACAGTTTGTTTTGATTTTTATCTTTTATACCAGCGTTTCCCAAACTGTGTTCTGCGGAACACTGGTGTTCGTAGGTAGTGAACAAGTGTTCTGTGAAAAATTATCAAGTTTGTTATTGATAATAAAACTATTTGATTTAATAAGTGACACTGATTTAAAACAAAAATAAAAAGAACTGCCATTAAATGATTTTTGGATAAATTTAATAAAAGAGTGCCCTAGCATGTCTAAACGTGCCATTCTTCTTTTGCTTTCTTTTAAAACCACATATTTATGTAAAAGGGATTTTCATATTATGCTGACACCTTATCAGAGTACAGAAACAGACTCAATGTTAGACCTGATGAGAATTCATATGTATTATTTTGCCTAATATCTAAAGAATATGTAAATCAAAGACCCAAAAACATTTAAATCATTAAAACTTTTTTTTCTCCTCTTTTCATGTATTTTGTTTCACTTAAATCAATGTTAACAATTGTAAATAAATATATATTTGTTTTCTAACACATAGATTTAATTATTTATATCTCTCTACCATACAAAAACAACCTATTGTTCCGTTAAAATTTTTGGGTATTGGGAAGTATTCCGATGCAAAAAAAAATGTGGGAAACGATGTTTTATATAATTCATTTTCATCTAGTACTATATGTTAATTTATTGCACTTTGTGCATACAAATCTTTTGAAGCTTGACGAAAACAATTTTTTAAATGTTATTATAGTATATAAATTCTAGTTGCATTTTATTGCTTAACTAAGAAAAAATGTTTATATAAAGTGATTGAAAAAAATAAGAGCAAATATCGATTTTCTTTATTATTAATATTAGAATTGTAGTTTATACTACAAAATTAAATATTAGGAAAATTTATATAAAAAATAATTCAGGCTTGCGATGTAACAGCGGAAGTGTTTGTGCTGCAAATAGCTACATTTGTGATGGACCGGTGTCATGCTTGTCTGTAGGTTCAAGGACAGCATTTTGGGCAAATTTTATAGGAAAATATTGTGATATTTAAGGACAATAAAAATTTAAAATTGATTCATATTTTATTGTGATAACTAAAAATATTTCTACCATACCAATTACGTCTTCTCACACGAATATTTTTGAAGTTATTCATTTGTTTTTAGGTTCTTTATTCATATTTTAAATTTGGTTATTTAATATTAGAACATTCTGTATTATATTAATTGACCATATTTTATATTACAAATGATAGGTTTCTATTTCACCAGTGATTGCAAGCTAGTCCAAAAGTTTGAGAAACGTTGCTAACACACTCGAATACCCTTTGCATCTGGATCGTATAGCTCAATTTAAACTTGCTAGTAATACATTGCTAGTTATTACAACATGAAATTAATGTTGCAAAGTATGTATAACATCTATGAAATTCTGACATTTTCAATTTGATTATGGCCAAAGTTAATATTTACACAATTTACATTATTTTCGCCAGACATTTCTCTTACGACAGTAATATACTTGCTGTCAGTAACAGACTATTTGCAAACTAAATTTCCACTCTTCACAAATTCCTATGTCATCTATGCAGTGATTTTGTATTCATCTTGCACCCCTTACGATTACGTTTGACATATATCCCGTGGAGAACCTCAGATCCTCGTCCTCGTCATCGGTCTGATTCCCTCAGACGCAAATCCGCTAACGCTAATGGTTGTCAAACATCGCACCCAATCACAGTGTCATCTTAGACTGGAGTGACATAGTACAGACAGATCGTTGGAAATATTGTGATTGCCCGTGGAAATATATAAATTGATGTTTGATTTATTGTTATTGTTTATTTTCAATTAGCTGTAGAGTGAATTGGGAATTTGTTCAATTAACAAACAAATGAATACATTATTTACATAATTAAATTTAAAAATCAATGAACATTGAAATGAAATTAATGTCGAAAATAATATATCAAATATTTTATTGCACTTCCAAATTATTGTATATCAATACTTGTTTATTTAAAAAAATTCGTTTTCCCAAACTGTGTTCCGCAGAACACTGGTGTTCCATGGGCATTGAATTCTCGCGTTAGACTAGCAAAATAATTGAACGGTTACTACATGGTTAATAATATTTCCTTCTGGTGCATCTTCTAACAGTTCAAGTAATAATTACATTCCTAAATGAAGTCAATACTATACAGATAGAACAGTCAATTATTTTCTTACTTTAAACAGGGCTTGCACGCTAACAAATAGCGCTAATTTTTGCTAGGTTAGCGCTATCCCGGCTGAACGTGAGCAATAAACGTTCCGTGAAAAATTATCAAATTTATTATAAGTGTATTTATAGCGACCACTAAGACAGCAACCCATAGCACAAGTAATTATAATAGCTATTTGTGTATTAAGAGCGCAAAATAGGACATTGTCGATTGAGAGGTTGTTGCCGTGCTCCTGCGCTCCTTGTCAATCGACAATGTCCATTTGCGCTCGAAACACACACAAGATTTTTTTTACAGTTGCAACAGTGGGGTCCTCCACCCTAACAAAAAATAATAAAATGTACACTTTGTACTTACACTACTACTCAATTAATAAGGATTAATATAAAGAAAAAACGTCTTTTATATTTAATTTTAATTTATCGTTATTTCCTATTCTTCTTGATCTATTCCTTCAATCTAATCTAAACATTTTATACTTTCGTTTTTGTAAATGAATTTATTTATTTTCACAATAGTGCGGCATTTTTTTTTTTTTGTTATGTAATATACCAACAGAGCAGTTATGTCAGATTTTTTTGTAAAGGTGGTAAATGTGTCACTACAGTGCCATTAGTTCAAGACTAAACGTTTCCATCAAAAATGTAGACAAGTGACATTTCTCAACATTGTATAGTTAGAAATTTGGGCAGCGAGTTTTTTTTTACTTTGTCGCGCTAGAGCGGCAAAGTGACATTTTGCGTTGACAAAAGAGAACGCAAATGGCTACTTTCTATGTAGACTGTAGAAAAAAATCTTTTTAATTTATTTAGTGACTCTTAATCTCTGATTTAAAACAAAAATATAAGGAAGGAACTATCTTCAAAACAATTGTAGACAAATATAATAAAATAGTACCCCAGAGTGCCAATACATGCTGTTCTAAATTTTTCTTCTTTTTACAATGACATATTTTATGTTAGACGAGATTTTCATATTATACTGCAACCAAATCAAAATACAGGAACAGGCTCAATGCCTTAATGAGAATTCATATGTCTAATATAAATAGAGATATGTGATACGTCGCTTTTGCACAGGTTCTATAACCTGTGTGGCAAAAATAAACTACTTCAATTACGTATGTTGTCAAAAATCATATACTTTTTACTGCTCAATGCTACTCTTAAGTAAATAACACTATATCCTTTCATATCATCAAATTAATATTTCACTTTTATTTATTTGGTCAGTTGCTTTATTCATTAAAGAGCAGTCAGTGAGTAATATACCTATGAATATTTTGTTCAGGTTAGGTTGTTATAATTAAATTATTTAAATATTTGTTTAAATTAGGTTAAGTTAGTTTAGATTAAGTTAAACTATATAACTGGACCCTGATGAAGCTGTAAGTGGTAGCGAAACGTTAGCTTCAGACTAAATAAAATAATTTTTTGGACTGCAATCCTGTTTATCATCTAAGCAGCTATAATATTTTATGTGATCAATCTGTTTTAACGTCTATGTTTTTGTAAAAGTAACCTGTATTTCATTCATTGTCATGTATGCATTGCTCGTTTTTTTTTTACAGTTAAAGATGTAAATTACAGTGCGATATTATGGTCATTGCGTAGCATTATTGTACACAATGGCATGGTTACAAGTACATATGATTCTTACTAGAGGTGGGCGCGTGAGTAACTTTTTGTAATCACGACCAATTACGCACAACTTTTTTGTTTGATTTACGGTCACGCACACTCACGAATTTATTTTGGCACTCACGCCCGATCACGCCCGGTGGGTCACGTTCGTGTCACGTAATTGTATCTACATTTAAAATATGTGTATCTTTAATGATATAGAAGCTAATTATATATACAATTATGGGTACTAGAAAACTATTTTAGAAAATAACATATTTCGTCCTGTTAATAACAATAAGAATATAACGTAAAATATATATATTAAAACTATATATTTTTTTTAGATAAAATATAGAAGAAATCGTATTGCACACGCCCTATTAAATTGCAATAACGCCCAATCACTCACGATATATTTTTAGGTCCTCACGCTCACGCCCAATCACGAAACAAAATTTAAAATATATTCACAATCACGCGGGTCACGTCGTGACCCATCGTGACCCGACAAAATTCACGACTCGCGCCCACCTCTAATTCTTACTCAATATCTAATTTTAATTATTGGAAAAAAGAAATGAAGAACAAAAGAATTTCAATTAAAAAGTTTGTGGAATTATGTCGTTGCCAATAAAATATTTTTTTAACACTGTTTTAATTACTCGCTTTAAAAGAATGTAACAAATTGTTACATTCGCCCATACTAATAAATTTTCTTCTCTAACAATAATACACCATTTTTACCTCTCGCTAAGAGAGGTATTGGATTCATGCTAAAAATCGCATATCCAGATTTTATTGAATAAGCACGATTTAAGTTCCCTACAATCCGATTTTAACATTTTTACGATGATGTCTGTGTGTGTGTGTGGATGTGTGTGTGTGTGTGTGTGTGTGTGTGTGTATGTATGTGTGTATGTGTGTGGGATGTTGGAAGGACGATTACTCAAAAACTATAAGACTTTATATTTGTTTAACTACGTATTTCCCAATCGGACATTCATGGGAAGATCTGAAAAAGTTTTGGTAACAGTTGGACAACCGGAAGTAGAAGATTCTTGAAAAAAAATTTAGAAAAACTTATAAATTTTAGTGAAAAATTCTGACATTTAACATCTATGTACATAATTACTAATTATTATTCTGAAACGGGCCCCCACATTTGCTTGTCAAGGCTAACAATGTAACATGACTGTTCGCGCCCTATACATAAGTACCCGAAAAAGGAAGTGGCGAGAGGTATTGTGCTGGCCACAACAGATTTTTTACTTTTTACCTCTCGCTAAGAGAGATATTGGATTCATGCTAAAAATCGCATATCCAGATTTTATTGAATAAGCACGTTTTAAGGTCCCTACAATCCGATTTTAACATTTTTACGATGATGTCTGTGTGTGTATGTGGATGTGTGTGTGTGTATGTGTGTGTGTGTGTGTGTGTATATGTGGGATGTTGGAAGGACGATTACTCAAAAACTATAAGACTTTAAATTTGTTTAACTACGTATTTCCCAATCGGACAATCATAGGAAGATCTGAAAAGGTTTTGGTAACAATTGGACAACCGGAAGTAGAAGATTCTTGAAAAAATCTTCTAACTATTATTTTTTTAATTTTTGGTAATATTAAAGAAAATTAAATTCTGTATCTGATACATTTAAATATTTTATTATTTATTTTATACATTTACAGATAAAAGAAATATAATATATAAAATAATTTGTAATTTTACAGCCGAAAGAATGCCATGGAAAATAGTTGAAAATTTAAATTGTTTGTAACTGACAGATAAATGTCAGTGTCAGAAATCCGGAGACATTACTGAAGATTTTTTTCTGGGAAGTACATACATTATATTATTTTGTCGGCACACCGGTGCTTGGTGTGTCAACTATTTTTTACTTAATGATCGATAGGATAGGGGGTTTACACAGAAAACGTCAGTTGTGATGTAGTCTATTTATTTACACGAAAAGAACATAAAAAGCACAGAACATAAGTATGGAATGATTGTCTAATGGGGCGCACGTTGTAGTGTTTGTATCAAAAGTTTGGTCCTCACTGCACTAGGCACACACTCTGGTCCGGGCGTAGCTCAAGGGAACGGGCGTGTTCCTGGTGGGCTTGGCGGATGCTCGCGAGTCGCGGATCGCGAGGGTGGATGCGGCTCCTGTCCACGGTGTAGAGACGGCGTGGGACGGGGGACAGCGGTATCACCTGGTAGGGGCGCTCTGGCGGTGCTGTCGACGGGTGGAACCTCTTCGGCAGCGGCTTCCGCGGCGACGTGGATCGACGTCGTTTGTGGTCCTTGCGCCGTGGTGCAGAATGGGCGCGAGTCGCTCGCGGTGGAGATGGCGGCAACGGCGAGATGGCGCGTGGGAGCTGGCTTTCCTGTCCCGCGAAGCGTAGCGCCTGGCGTTGGGCCCGCCTTCGGTCGCGCTGCCTGGTGTTGCTCCGTCGTGGTTGGAACGTAGTGACGCTTCTCTCCATCCGTCCTCTGTTGCAGCTCTTGTCGTCCTTCTGGGTCACCGAATGGCGTTGGGTCGTACGTCCGGGTAGCGGTCGTCCGTGCAGTTAACGGCCTTACGGTCGTCCACTCTCACTAACTGTCGCTGGAGTAGGTGCTTTCACAGGCCCCGAACTGGTCGTCCGTCTAATGCTAACAACCGAGTCTGAGCGAGTTAGTGCGACACCACACTGACTTGTTGGGCGGTAACGCGGGGCTTTTATACCTGCGGGCCACCCGCTAGGGCGCGAGGAAAGGGTGAGCGCGCCCTTATTGGCCGGCCGAGCTGGCCCCTGATTGGCCGGTCTGTCGCTCACTGTCGGACCTTCTGACGTCACGCCAGCGTCAGTCAGGAGCGTTATGGTTGTGCTAGCTATGGCGGTTTGCTACAGGACCCCCCTCCTAGTGATGTCGTTAGGAGATCACGGCACAAAACGTACAGGTTGGCGAACCGTCCGGCCACTGCGAGTGACCCTGGTGTCATCCTGTGGATCGAGTGCCGGTGACGTGGTTTGCTGGTCGCCCGGTGTCTCTTCTTCCTTTCCTGCTCGTTGTCCCGGTGCGTCGTCCGGGTCGTTAGCCTGGTATGCCGGTTTCAAGCGGTTAATCGACACTACCACTTCCCGCTCGGACCGTAGTATCGTGAAGTGATGTTCTCCTCTTTGAAGTACTGGAAATGGCCCGTCGTATGGACTTTGCAACGGGTTCCGTGGCCCTTCTCGGCGGACGAATACGCGATCCACGGTCCCCAAATCCTTGAAGACGAAAACATTCTCTTGCCTGCGTTCTGCGCTGGAAATGGGCCGTACTGTCAGGAAGTGCCTGCGTAGCTGCTCCAAAAAGGCCCCTTGATCCGTCGCCGGTGGCGGGTCGCTCGCCAATAGTTCTCCTGGTAAACGCAGGGCCTCTCCGTATGTTAATTCCGCTGCTGTGGCCCCCAGGTCCTCCTTCCAAGCGTTTCGGATGCCTAACAACACGGTTGGTAGAGCTCTGGTCCATTGCCCCTCGGCACTGCATTTCAGGGCTACTTTCAGCTGACGATGCAGTCGCTCCACCATTCCGTTGGCCGCGGGATTGTAGGCCACCGTATGAATTCTGCTGAACCCCAACAACCCCTCCAATTGCTTAAAAAGGGCGGATTCAAATTGCCGGCCCTGGTCGGTGGTGACGCGGAGCGGCACTCCGAAACGAGAGATCCAGCCCTCGTAGAACGCCCGGGCCACCGTCTCAGCTTCGATGTTGGGCAGCGGGATAGCTTCCGGCCACCTGGTGAATCGGTCGACGCACGTGAGCATGTAGCGTTGTCCTTCGGATACCGGGAGTGGTACGACCAGGTCGATGTGGATATGTTCAAACCTGGCGGATGGAGGCGTGAAGGTTCCACGGGGCGCGGACACGTGGCGCGTAACCTTGTTCCGCTGGCACGGGAGACACTGCTGCGCCCACCGTCGACAGTCCTTTTTAATTGAAGGCCACACGAACCGCTGTGTCATCAGCTTCGTGGTGGCTTTCGGTCCGGGGTGCGAGAGTCCGTGCAGACGTTTGAATGCTGCCTCACGGTGTTCGAGCGTCAAAAACGGCCTGGCCCTTCGGGAAGACGTATCGCAATACACAGCTGCTCCGGAGCCTGGGATCTCTACACGCTCAAGTCTAATGCCCGAATCGTTCCTAGTGAGGTACGTAGCTAGCTCCTCGTCCTTGGCTTGATCGGCCGCTAGCTGCCGGTAATCTACGGCCTGGGTCACTGCCTCAATTCGTGACAAGGCGTCAGCCACGGCGTTATCCTGCCCCGCGACGTGTTGCAGGTCGGTTGTGAACTCCCCAATGTAGCTGAGGTGACGCATCTGCCGTGGTGTCGCCTTGTCGGGCTTCTGCTTGAATGCGTAGATTAGCGGTTTGTGGTCGGTGTATATGGTGAACACCCTGCCTTCCACGTGGTGCCTGAAGTGTCGTATAGTGGAATATACCGCTAGCAACTCCCGATCATAGGCCGCGTAGCGTCGCTCGACGTCGCTGAGCTTCCGGGAAAAGAAAGCTACGGGCAGCCACGGCCCGGCCGCAGTTCGTTGTTGTAGCACTCCCCCCCAGGGCTATGTCTGAAGCGTCGGTTACCACCGAGAGCTCTGCCTCGGGGTTAGGGTGTGTCAGCCGCGTGACTGTAGCAAGGGCCTCCTTGGTCGTCCTGAAGGCTTGGTCGGCTCCTTCCGTCCATGTTATGGCCTTGTTGCCAGCGCCTTTGCCCTTTAGTAACTCGTTTAAGGGAGCTTGCGTCGTTGCCAACTGCGGTATACACTGCCTGTAGTAATTCACCATTCCCAGGAACCGCCGCAACTGTTTCGCGTTCTCGGGTCTAGGAAATCCTTGAATGACATCCACTTTTTCCGGCAGAGGTTTGATCCCTTGACCGGACACCATGTAGCCCAAAAACTTGACTTCCGCTTTGCCAAAACTGCACTTCGAGGCATTGACCACGATCCCGTGTTCTTGCAACCGCTGGAATAACGCGCGTAAGTGACGTTGATGCTGCTCCTCGTTCTCGGAGGCCACTAAGAGGTCGTCGATGTATACGTACACAAATGGGAGGTCCCTTAGGATTTCGTCCATGAACCTCTGAAATGTTTGTGCTGCGTTTCTGAGGCCGAAAGTCATCGCGGTGAACTCGAAAAGACCGAACGGCGTGGTGATGGCCGTCTTTGGTACGTCCTCTGGCGCGACGGGTATCTGATGGTATGCCCTCACCAAGTCCACGGTGGAGAAGACGGTCTTGCGGTGTAGTTGTTGCGTGAAGTCTTGTATATGCGGGACTGGGTAGCTGTCGGGTATTGTTCGGCTGTTGAGTCTGCGATAGTCGCCGCACGGCCTCCACTCGTTATTTTTTTTCTCCACGAGGTGTAGCGGCGCGGCCCATGCGCTTTTGGATGGTCTTATGACGCCGAGTCGGAGCATCGTTTGGAACTCGTTCCTGGCGATGAGGTATTTGTCCGGTGCTAGCCGACGGGGACGGTAGGCTACCGGAGGGCCCGGAGTTGTATGGATGTGGTGCTGTGTGTTATGCTGTGGTGCCTTGGAGAGTCCACCGGGGTTGGTTAGGCCCGGGAATTGCCGCAGAATTTGGTGGTAACGTCCGTGGCCTTGTATTAGTGTTATCTTGTTTGGCGTACTTCCGGTAACCCGTCGGCCTATGCTGTTCCGCCTGGTTTCTCCGTCCGTCAGACACCGGCGTCGTACGTCCACCATGAGATCATAAAAGGACAGGAAGTCTGCCCCGATAATGGGTTTCTCCACGTCGGCTATGATGAATTTCCAGGGAAGTGGTTTCGGGAGGCCGAGGTCCAGTGTTAAGGCGATGGTTCCGAATGTAGGTATTTTTGTGTTGTTCGCCGCGTATAGACACAAGGTGGTTGGTTCGCAAGTGCGCCGGACGAGGCGTCTTGGGAATATGCAGAAATCGGCTCCTGTGTCGATAAGGTATTCCTGTTTAGTCCCGCGATCCTTGACGAACAACCGTCGTGGTGGAGTCTTGGGGTCGCTAGCGGTGTTTAGCGACCCCCGGTGGCGTTTCCCGCCCGGGGGTAAGCGCATGGCGGCCGGCATCGTCGGGCCGCTGCCCCGTAGGTGGCGTGGTAGAAGCAGATCCCGGCTGCGGGCTCCTGCGCCGGGTTCCTTGGTTGTCGCCAATTTTCGGAGTCTCGACTGTTGGGCCTGCCCGCCTGTGCAGATTGACGGCGGACCTCCGCGGTTAATGCACTGAAGTCGTTCTTTAGCTGCTGCATGGCTTCCTGCCACGCATCCGGAGCTGGGGTGAGCCTGGCCTCGCTGACCTGTTGCTGTGTCTGCGAGCTCACGACGGCGTCGGCTATCAAGCCTAGTTTATCGAGGCCCTCGTGCTTCTGGGTGGCGAGTATGGCCTGTGATGCTGCCGGTAATCGCTGCAGCCAAATGTGTTTCAGCAAGTCTTCGGTCATGATGGCGCCTCCCAAAGCCCGTAGGTCTCGCAAGAACTGAGAGGGCTGTCGGTCCCCCAGTTCTTCCCGCTCCAGTAGCTGCCGAATTTTTTGATCTGTGCTGGTCGCTAGTCGAGAGATGATCGCCTTTTTTATGCTCTGGTATTTGGCGGTCACTGGCGGATCCGCGATAGTATCTCTTACCGCGGCGAATACTTTGGGCTCAAGATTCGCAATCACGTAACTATACCGCGTTTCGTCGCTGCTGATCCCGCTGATGTTGAAGGCGTGCTCCAACTGCAGGAACCACGCTTCGGGGTCGCTTGGCCAAAATGGCGGAACCTTCATTTGCACTCGCTCGACGCGTGTTTCGGCTGTCGTTTGTTCCATGTCGACGCGGTTGACACGGCGCGGCAGCCGCCTATTCCTATCGATCACGTCGGGGTCACCAGTTTTGTCGGCACACCGGTGCTTGGTGTGTCAACTATTTTTTACTTAATGATCGATAGGATAGGGGGTTTACACAGAAAACGTCAGTTGTGATGTAGTCTATTTATTTACACGAAAAGAACATAAAAAGCACAGAACATAAGTATGGAATGATTGTCTAATGGGGCGCACGTTGTAGTGTTTGTATCAAAAGTTTGGTCCTCACTGCACTAGGCACACACTCTGGTCCGGGCGTAGCTCAAGGGAACGGGCGTGTTCCTGGTGGGCTTGGCGGATGCTCGCGAGTCGCGGATCGCGAGGGTGGATGCGGCTCCTGTCCACGGTGTAGAGACGGCGTGGGACGGGGGACAGCGGTATCACCTGGTAGGGGCGCTCTGGCGGTGCTGTCGACGGGTGGAACCTCTTCGGCAGCGGCTTCCGCGGCGACGTGGATCGACGTCGTTTGTGGTCCTTGCGCCGTGGTGCAGAATGGGCGCGAGTCGCTCGCGGTGGAGATGGCGGCAACGGCGAGATGGCGCGTGGGAGCTGGCTTTCCTGTCCCGCGAAGCGTAGCGCCTGGCGTTGAGCCCGCCTTCGGTCGCGCTGCCTGGTGTTGCTCCGTCGTGGTTGGAACGTAGTGACGCTTCTCTCCATCCGTCCTCTGTTGCAGCTCTTGTCGTCCTTCTGGGTCACCGAATGGCGTTGGGTCGTACGTCCGGGTAGCGGTCGTCCGTGCAGTTAACGGCCTTACGGTCGTCCACTCTCACTAACTGTCGCTGGAGTAGGTGCTTTCACAGGCCCCGAACTGGTCGTCCGTCTAATGCTAACAACCGAGTCTGAGCGAGTTAGTGCGACACCACACTGACTTGTTGGGCGGTAACGCGGGGCTTTTATACCTGCGGGCCACCCGCTAGGGCGCGAGGAAAGGGTGAGCGCGCCCTTATTGGCCGGCCGAGCTGGCCCCTGATTGGCCGGTCTGTCGCTCACTGTCGGACCTTCTGACGTCACGCCAGCGTCAGTCAGGAGCGTTATGGTTGTGCTAGCTATGGCGGTTCGCTACAATTTCTTAATGTATTAATTGTTAAATATTTAATATTATAGGTATATTACACATACCCTTCAGAAATACTGTTACTTCCGACAATGAATTGGAAACATCTCGAAAAATTAGAAGAGTAGGACAAAATTTCTTCATAGAATGAATTTAAATTTAAAAAATCTAAATATATGGAATAGATATAACTAGAATTTTTGGTGTAGAGTGTAGGTATACAAGAAATGTTAAATACATTAGGGTGAGCAGTCATGTGACATTGTTGGCCTTGACAAGCAGATATGAAGGCCCTTGTCAGAATGATAGCTAGTAATTATGTATATAGATGTCATATATCATAATTTCTCATTCTAAATTTAGTGATTTTCCAATTTCATGTGGTTTGTTTTCCTCGACAAGTAAATTCCACATTCCTGATGACAAATTAACTACGTGAATTTAGAAAATCTCGAAATTTTTAATGAAAAATTCTGACATTTATGTACATAATTACTAATTATCATTCTAAAACGGGCCCCCACATCTGCTTGTCAAGGTCAACAATGTAACATGACTGTTCGCGCCCTATACTTATGTAACCAAAAAAAAGGAAGTGGCGAGAGGTATTGTGCTGGCCACAACAGATTTTTTTGTTTGAACAACTGTCTTTTTGTTATTAATAATAATGTAATTTTGTCTTCAATGTCACTAGGGTAGAATACTCCTTTCTTTCTAATTTACAGAAACCCTATTTCCAGCGGTAACGACTACAAAAATATAAACAAACTAACATTTATTTATTCATTACTTCTACTTCTCCTTGGAAAAATATTTCCATAATGTCATAATTTAAATTTACCCTTTTGCGATGCGATTATTAAAAAATTGAACGTCGTCAATCAAAGTATAAAGACGAAAAATATTAATCTTTAGCAATTAATTCGATACTCGGTTTTTGAAACAACTTACCACAATATTATTGTTTACTCGGTAACCAAAGACGTATATTCACCAAAAATATCATGTCAAGTTACATTCACAGTTACTTTTTTAAGTACAATGATAATGCGTTAAACATAACTATAATAGTTAGTGCCAATGCTACAAAATTTGATAGTTAACATCTACACTTATACAAGTTACCTGCAGAATTGAAGTGAAGGATTGCCGAAGCGTATTTTTTTGTTTAATTTTATATGACTACATATTGTATTACTAAAATGACACTATATGATGCAGCTATTTGTTTTCTTCCATATTGAAGATTTTCAAATATCTGGAAAATTCATTTTGCCAGCTATCACAAATCTACTTAATACATGACCGTAATGCAAAAAATTTTGGAGTTTGGATGCAAATTTTTGTTGCATGTATTGTGTTTATGCATTATGCGTTAGTATCAAATACTAGCAATGAATATTCCCGAACGTTGCATATATCAAATTTCGTTACGAATAATCTTTTAACCCTTATGAATTTAAAGGTAGCTGTGAATATAGCTTTATGCATTCAAATTTTATGTATAAAGCATTAGCAATAAGTTTTAAATAATTAAAAGAAAAAAAAGATTTATACAAAATGTACTAAAATGGAAAGAGTTGGTTGACTATACGTACATAGGTTTGAATTTAATCAAAAAAAAAAATATTAATTTTAATGTATTGTCATCGCGGAATTATGTTTCTTTGCAATGTTTCAAGGTTTATGGAACTGTGTCTTAATTAAATAAATAAATATATCATCACGGCATATTACCCATTGCTGGGTGTGCCAATCTGCATGTACACAGATATCGGTAATGATGAAATATTTGTATCGTGCGGGCGCTTACCAGGCGTCATCTCACGGGCACTCATTGCTAACGTGGTGAGCGCACCACAGGGGTCAATTTTGTGCCACTAAAATTCGAAGTAATTTTTGGCAGACTCACAGGCACACGGCCACGGGTCATAATTTGATTACAATATTTAACCCTACCAAGCAAATGAATTGAAGTTAATTAATAACATATTAAAGTTAAAACATAAGTTACAGAAGACAACGTATTTTAGAACGAGTTACAAAGTCGCTCACGAGGGCGCAGCGGCGAGTGGACGAACGAACGAGTACTTGAAATGCTGTCTGTAACGTGTGTTTTATAGGTACTATTTTCTCTGTTGAAGCTATCATTTACATTATTTTTACTTTACGTCACCTTTAGGTAAGGAAAGTACTGTCTGGTCAAAAAATTAAATGATGAGTTTTTAGTGAAAAAGCATGTTTTAGGGTCCTTATAATACGATTTTACCATTTTTAAGATGATGTCTGTATGTATGTATCTGTGTGTGTGTGTGTGTGTGTGTGTGTGTGTGTCTGTGTCTGTGTGTGTGTGTGTGTGTGTGTGTGTGTGTGACGAAAGTTTCGGATCGCATAACTTCAATACCACGATTCCAAAAATTCTAATTTTTTTGTATTCCTCAAGTTTACATCCAGAAGAACAAGTGATTAGATTTTGGTTATAATTGGTCAACCGGAAGTAGCCTCATTTGAATATTTTAACAGTTAAATATGATTTATTGACATTTAACATTATTATAACGTAAAGAATACATTATTCTCTATACGATTTGATTGCATTTTATACGTCATATTAAATAGATAAAGTTAAAGAATTATAAAGATATTAAATTTCATAAATCAGCCAGCTATGCTAACCATGGAAACTGCTAATATATTCAGATAATTCAAATTGACAGATGTCAGTATCAATGAAAAGTAAATGAATGTGGCAGAGATGAGGATGTTGAAGTAGATGTTGGGGAAGACACGGGAAGATACAGTAAGGAAATAACTCTAGTGTTACAAGATTGTAGAAAGATGCACGAGAGACGATTACATTGGTTTGAACATGTCATGAGGAGAGATGAAGAATATATTGAAAGAAGAATGAATTGCTTAGTAATAGAAGGTTGAAGAAACAGAGGAAGAACAAAGATAAGATGGAAGGACTGTATTGCGGAAGACTTGAGAGAAAAAGAACTGAATGAGAACGACACGCAAAACAGAAATGAGAGGAAGAAGAAAATAAAAAATAGCGACCCCTAACGAATGGGAAAAGCTAAAGAAGGAGAAGAAGATGTCAGTGTCAAGTGCAATTTGCATAGTTTGTTTGTGAAATAATTTTACTGGAAATTTAGAATCTTTTGCAAGAAAATTTATGTATGGAATTTATACATAATACGCAAGATTGACGGAAGGTATAGTGCTGGCTGCATCAGATTTTTTTATAAAAATATTTGACAATTTCCATGAAAGGATATTTTTGGTTAGGTTTGTGACAGTGATTTATGCTTTCTATTCTGTCCGTTACCTAGATATTTATGTGTCTTTATTGCAATCATGCCAATCTCAAATAACGAAATATCCCCAAAAATCGTTTAAGAATGAAGCTCCTTCTAACATCAATATGCGTGTTAGAAAGTGTCGTTCTAATTCCGAAACAGAGAAAAGCATTTTAGATATATTTACCTCTTGTTTATACGAGTATATTTTATTTTGTAATAATATTTTCTTTATCGACTTGAAACATTGAAAGGAACATTGTGTTTTAAAAATCAAAAGCAGCTACATAATTTAAAGCAAACTATTTCTACAATTTCCTGGAATAAAGTGTGTGGCATAAAAACCATTATATGGTATAATGTCAACATAGAGCATTTGTACGAGTACTACATATGTTGAGTCTTTAATAGTGCAGAGTATGCTATTGCTGCATAATTTTCATTTTAATTTTTCCGTGTCAGTGAACACTGACACAATTTTTCGGTCTGGTGGTGACAAAGCAGCCTTCCTACACTATTTATCTTTCGTTCATTCAAGATATGAACCATTGTTGTGTTACATTCAATACTTTTGTATTATCTAGCTTGTTAATTAATCACATATTTTGAACAATAACACAACTAATTTACTGGTTCTGCTATTTCAATTTAACATGCATTGTTTTAATATACGGAGTAGAAGACAATATAATGCGAGTTATGTATTAAATGATGTCAAATTATTGAATTACTGAATGCTTTTCTCTATTGTTTACGCTTTCTCTGCGTTCTTTAAAATGTTTATTATGATATATTACACCTTGTCAAACATTATTTAAAACTGGTATACCAAATAAATAGAGTGTATGTGTATATAATAGTGTATTGTGTAACAGATGCGCGAAGTTTTTTTTTATATGAAGTAGTATATATATTTATTGTCAGAATTATGTTTTTTTCGTATTCCTCAAGTTTACATCCAGAAGAACAACTGATTAGATTTTGGTTATAATTGGTGAACTGGAAATAGCCTCATTTGAAGATTTAACAGTTAAATTTGATTTATTGACATTTAACGTTATTATAACTTAAAGAATATATTATTCTCTATACGATTTGATTGCATTGTATACTTCATATTCAACAGATATAGAGTTAAAGAATTAAAAAAAAAAATTATAAATCAGCTAGCTATGCTAAACATGGAAACTACTAATATATTCATATAATTCAAATTGACAGATGTCAGTATAAATAAAAAGTAAATTAATGTGGCAGAGATGAGGATCTTGAAGTAGATGTTGGGGAAGACACGGAAAGATAGGGTAAGGAAATAACTCTAGTGTTACAAGTTTCTAGAAAGATACAATCGAGATGATTACATTGGTTTGAAAATGTTATTCTACTACGGAGCCTTTTTTTCTAAAATTTGCTCAAATACTTTTAGAGCTATATTCAACAGAGATATACTACAATCTTTGATGTGTCCCTTTTTAGATACTGGTACAATAATAGCTGTCTCTGGGTATTTTACCTCCATTCCAAATATTGTTGAAAATTTGTAATAATAGATTTCTTACCATTTAATAAATAGAATGTAAGTGTATACCTATAATAGTGTACCCAGGTATCTACAGATGCGTGAAGCTTATTTTTTTTACATGAAGTAGTGCTTCGCGCATGTATTTCACACTATACTTTTCCTACGATCTATTCAGTAAAAAGAAACACTATTCAAAATTTGAAAATATTTTACCTATGCTGCTAAAATTAAATATCAAAAGCAACCACAACACAGTAATCTATTAAAATGTTTCTTCTTCTTCAGCTTTTCCCCATTTGATTAGGGGTCGCTGTTCTTTATTTTCCTTTTCCACTCATTACTGTCAATTGTGTGTGAAATAGTGCGGGAAGTAATATGTACAGTTACGAAATAATGCACCCGTGTACGAAATTTTGTGCGCTGTGTGTAAAATACACGTTTTTATGATTATGTATAATCAATGAAATAATGACATTCCGCATATTGATATTAATACACAAATATGAACTTTTTTGGCAGTTGTAGAAAAATAGCTATTTTTAGTACAAGTGAGCAAAGTATGTCATTTTCTCACGCGTCCAGAAATTGGCCGCACGAGAGAATCGAGTGCGCCAACTGGACAAGTGGGAAAAAGACATGCTCACGTGTGCTAAACATGATTTTTTCCACAATCTTGAAATACAATTTTCCCAAAAAAATAAAACATTGTACTTTGTTTATTAATGAAAAACTCAGAAGTACATTATGTTTACAATTGAATTTAATTAACCAAGAATAAATACAAAAAAAAAATGCAACCAATTATACGCTTGTGTATTTTGCTCACTTGTGAAGAAAGTTATTTACTTTGCTCACTTATGAAGAAAAATATTTACTTTGCTCACTTGTGATTCAATATGCTACTTTGCTCACTATTTTCAGTTGAATAATGAATTTTGCTCACGATTGTGGAAAAAATATTTTCTAGTACATGCACGGTAAAACCTCATCGGTAAGAATGAAAATTTTAGTTCAGTAATTTTGAATTTGATAGGATATAATTATAAATTTCGTAGGATTTCAGTAGATATGGATGAAGATATACATATATACATACATATTATTTAACAGATAAATAAAAACGTTACATTTATTCTATCCTGCAATTATAAAACAAAAGACCTAATTGTAGTGCTTGTCCAGTGACAATAATTATTTCCTTTTTGGATGGGTAAACATCAGGAAGTTAAAATGACCTACGAGTATGACGTTTCCGCTTTTGCTTTTATTTTATATACTCATTCATGTTATAATTTGTTGATTTGTTATGTTAATTTTTTCCATATAGAATTTGAAATGTTCTATAATTATTTGCTTTTTAAAGTTACATTTCCTAACACATTTTAAATTAAAACAGTGTAATGAACAGCGAACAGCATCGCAGTATTTGCAAATTTATGTTAACTTGTTTAATGATCAAATATTGAAATTTGTTTTCATTACATTTTAATTAATTAAATTGCCCAAGCCAATTAGTTTTAATTTGTTATCAATTTGGAAAAAAATGTTATCTTATAATTTAAATATGTAAGTAAAATAGCTATTAGATTAAACACCCGAAGTTAAAATTTAAATAAAGGAAAAATAAGTGGTACTGTGCAAATAGTTAGAATTTTGTGCAAATTTTACATAAAAAATTATTGTGATATTGAATTTTGCAGAATACCAATTTAAAATTGATTCATATTTCATTGTTCTCACGCGAATGCGAATATCTCTGAAACGAAACATTTGTGAGAATTCGTTTACAAGAAATTGTCTACTTGCTTTTAGGTTCTTAATTCAAATTTTAAGTTTGGTTGTTTAATCTTGGAACACCCTACATAAAAAGAGGTAAGTGATATAAATAAAGAATGTCCCCTCTTTAATATTTACAAAATAAATTGTCGGAAAACGAACGATATTTAGACGCATTTAAAAAAATCTATTCATTACTTCTAATAAAGTCACTATTTCTAGTTAATCAATAAATGTTTCCACAAACTACGGTACATGTTGTCATTGCTAAAATCAGCGAATAGAAGCAGATTTGCACATCCAGGAAAGGATAATAAGCCGTGATAAAATATTTTTAGCAATGTTTCATACGTTTTAGTATTTGAAAACTCGTTATAAATAAATAAATACATCATCACTGCATATTACCCATTGCCAGTCAGCTTTATACTTAGATATATATTCATAAAAATCTTGATACACGATTTTTAGCGTGTTTCTTACTAGTATACTAAATTTGTCCATTTCATTGGACTTCAGTTTTAGAGATTTATGAAAGACATGTCACAATAATTTAGAATATTAATAATAATAATAATAATAATAATAAATAACTTTATTGACAAACGTCAAAGGCGAGGTTCAGCCAAGGCTGTTCTACCACCTAACCTATACAGTAGCTCACAAAATTAATCGTACACTTTACTTTTATCAGTAAATTATAAATTAAAATAGGTTTCCAAAAAAAGAAACTCATTTAAAAAATTAATCATATTCCTCTTCGATATTTCCGAGTAAAATAATAGTCATCAAATTAAAAAAAAAACTTTTTGTAATTGTGCTGAAACATATTTTATACAAAAATTGAGACAAAATTATTATTCGTACACCTGTACAGTTACAAAATTATTTAATACATAATACTAAATTTTTATAATTAATGGTGTAACCACTGGCTTTAATTACAGCTTCCAGTAGCTTAAGCATTGATTTTTATTAAATTAGATGTTCCGGAAGGTGGAGTTTTTGTCCATTCTTTAGTCAGATTCGTCTGGAGTTCTTTAATAGTGGAAAATTATTTTTTTGCGGGGTCGTCCACCTAGTATCGATCATACATTCTTAAAGTGTTGAGATCAGGAGACTTGGGAGATGTTTTAAATTGTTTCGGTATGTTGTACAACAGTCGTTACTCCCAGTCGAAGTTTATCCGCAGAAGCTTGAAAATTTTCTTTCAAAATTGATAAAAAATTATGTTTACTCATAGTTTTATTAATAAAATATAAACTCTTTATCCCATGATATTGCATAATCTTTTTTTTTGTCAATGCCATTCGATAAATTGCTAGGAAACTAGCTCTCGTAACAATCTGAAAAATTTTCCGGCAAAAATTTAGCACTTATGATAATATTTATATATGAAAAAATTGTGAACAAAAAGGTAGTAAATATTTATTGAAACTTGAAATAATTTTTATTGAGTTAAAGTAGTCATAGATTCTATTTTCATATAGTAGTAGTACTGTAATAATACATTCTCACAAGTAATATAAATAACAATAAATTACAGTATTACAATATTCCCTACTGATTTTTTAACCCAAGTCGTACACATATGGAACCTTAAATCATTTCAACAGCGTAGCGAATACATTCACTGATGAGTCAGTTTTTTATATCATTTACTCCACTCCATTACACATTACATTAACAGCACAATTCAAACTCAATAAAACTAATGAAATTTTCATGTTGCGTACACATTACCCTGACCTTGTGCCCTACCTAAATAGCAAACAATAATATTATTAGTTGTGCGCCTTGCCAATCGCATCTTCCTTCGTGAAGTGGAATATAAATACGAATACAATCGCATGTATTGTTGTGGAAGCAGCTGGCAAGAGGGTGGCAGCCCTGTATACCCCTAATGAGCAGCACGTGTTAGCAGGGGTACCAATGACCCTGACCCTGCACCGCTGCTAACTTAAGTGCAGTGTGGTTGTTGAAGCACGTGACCGCTATTACGGAATTGGTTGGTGAAAATTAGTTTACCTGGGAAGCAGATGGTGGTGTTGAATAGATTTGTTTATGGGATTTTTCGCTTTGAAAATGCCGAAATATATGAGCCGAATTTTGAATAGGCCTTTGGATAGAAATGTTTATTTGGGTTATAAGGGTACTTTTACCTGATATTTAGTAGTATTTGTGAACATTTTCATTTTATAAACAAAATGAGCTCAAACTTTTTTGATTTTATCTACCTATATTATACATATTGCGTGACTGTATGCGTTAGGTGACCGGTCGTAATTTGGTACACCAGTAGTTCATGTTTTTTTATTAACCAACGATCTCTGCAATATTCTGCAATAACTCCATTTTTAATCCCAATTTTAACTCCATTTTGAATTCATAAAAAAGAATAACCGCTAACCCAGAGTTAAAGCTATTCGCATTTTTATCCTATTTTTAATCCCATGAAATGTCAAATTAACTCCATTGCAAATTCATAAAAAGTATTAAGTAGCCTACTAAGTACGCTTCGTTTGGATTTTGGATTCTCTGATGACTTGCTACAACTCATGTCTTCATATCTGAACAATCGCGAGCTTCGTGTTCGTATTGATGGTATTACCTCTAAACGTTTTTATGCAACATCTGGTGTCCCACAAGGGTCTAATTTAGGGCCATTACTATTTCTTCTCTTTATCAATAGCATCACTGATATTATTCATCACTCCAACGTTCTCTTATATGCAGATGACTTGAAAATTTTCAGAATTATTAATAATGTTAATATTATGCTTTACTAAAAAATTATATTAACAATATTCTTGATTGGTCTTTAGCCTCTAAACTTTTATTTAATTTAGGTAAATGTAAAATTATGACCTACTCTCTAAAGCAAACAACTATACCATTTAATTATCAAATGAATAACACAATGTTGGAGCGAGTAACTATATCCAAAGATCTAGGAATTCTGTTCGATCCTAAACTTAGCTTTATTCCCCATTTTAATGATACTCGAAAAGCATCTTACAGGAATCTTGGCTTCATAAGGTAATTCGTAATACACAATCATTCCATAATTTACGGACCCTCAAATCTTTGTATTATTCATTTGTGCGTAGCAAGCTGGAGTATGGATTACAAATTTGGAATCCTGTATATATCAAACATGTACAAGCTTTGGAGAGTATACAGAAAAAAATTATAAGGTATTGTTGTACTAAATTTCACCATCGCCGTATTGATACGATTTGTAGTTACTCCAATTGTCTAATTGAGTTCAGTGTTATTTCTTTGGAATGCCGTAGAAAAATTCAATCATTTTTATATCTATATAAACTTGTAAATAATCTAATTGATGATGCTCATTCGCTAGCTGACTTAAATTTTAGCGTACCTCGCTTAAACTCTCGGCGCAAGTTAACCTTCACATACAGCACCCCTAGAACTAATTACGAACTTCGATCTCCAATTAGACAGTTGTGTGCTACATTCAATACTCTGTCCATCTACAATAACAATCTTGACATTTTCAATGATGCTCAGTCCGGGTTTGGAAAGAAAATTATGAACTATTTCTTGTCCGATCTTTCGCACTTGCATTAAGTTATTCTTAATATTGTCATTTTTCATTTTGTTTTGTAACTACATTAAGTTATTCTTAATAATGTCACTTTTCATTTTGTTTTACATTGTATTATTCTTGTTTTTGTAAATAATCCTCTGTAATTGGGAACTTTTGTTCCTGTTGAGTGATTAATGATAAAATAAATTTAATTCCAAAGATAACTCTACTAGTTGCATAGAATTAGTAGTTATTCTAATGTATAAACCACGCTTCTAACACTTTAGCCACATGATTTAAATATTGTGCATGTTCTCGCAAAATAGATACAAATTGCAAATAGTAGGTAGAAAAGTATGTGTATGCGATATTTTTGTAATTTATAATATAAAAATCTGTTGTGGCCAGCACAATACCTCTCGCGACTTCCTTTTTTTGGTTATATAAGTATAGGGCGCGAACAGTAATGTTACATTTTTGGGCTTGACAAGCAGATGTGTGGGCCCGTTTCAGAATGATAATTAGTAATTATGTACATAGATGTCAAATGTTAGAATTTTTCATTAAAAATTTCAAGATTTTCTAAATTTACGTAGTTAATTTATCACCGGGAGTTTAAAATTTACTTGTATGCCTTAGATATTTAACATTTAATTCTGCTCCACATGGAATTGGAAAATCACTAAGTTTAGAATGAGAAATTATGATATTTGACATCTATATACATAATTACTAGCTATCATTCTGACATGGGCCCCCATATCTGCTTGTCAAGGCCAACAAAATCATATGACTGCTCGCGCCCTATTGTATTTAACATTTCTTGTATACCTGCACTCTACACCAAAAATTCTACTTACGCATATATCTATTCCATATATATTTAGATTGTTTAATTTTTGATGAAGATATTTTGTCCTCTTCTAATTTTTCGAAATGTTTCCAATTCTATTAATACATTAAGAAATAATATAATGTATGTACTTCCCAGAAAAACTCTTCAGTAATGTCTTCGGATTTCTGACACTGACATTTACCTGTCAATTATAATTTTCAACTATTTTCCATGGCCAATCTTTCGGTTGTAAAATTTATTATAACAGACTATTTTATATATTATATTTCTTTTATCTCTAAATCTATAGAATATATTATATAATATTTAAATGTATCAGATAGAGAATTTAATTTTCTTTAATATTACCAAGAAAAAAAATCAAAAAATATTATTTAGAAGATTTTTTTTCCAGAATCTTCTACTTCCGGTTGTCCAATTGTTACCAAAACCTTTTCAGATCTTCCCATGAATGTCCGATTGGGAAATACGTAGTTAAACAAATTTAAAGTCTTATAGTTTTTGAGTAATCGTCCTTCCAACATCCTACATACATACACACACACATACATCCACACACACACACACACACACACACACACACACACAGACATCATCGTAAAAATGTTAAAATCGGATTGTAGGGACCTTAAAACGTGCTTATTCAATAAAATTTGGATATGCGATTTTTAGCATGAATGCAATACCTCTCTTAGCGAGAGGTAAAAAAGGGAATATATAAGAATAAGATAAAAGTATAAACTGAAAGTATTGTTATAATCAATTCTGGACTATTTTATTTGTTGTAATGTTGTAATCAACTCATGTTAATAGCAAATGATTGAATACTTTTGAAGATAACCTTAATTTTTTTATTTATAGTTGCAGTGTTATAACTATATTTTTTTTTATTTTGGTGAAATTGCTCCATACTCTATCTTTTATTGTGATTGAAGATTAAGAAAATAATGACACATTTTGTTAAGTAAAATAATTTGGTGATAGGTTATTTCCTCAACTAAGGTTTATTTCGGCTTTAGATTTTTTTTCTTGCGTTGTCTTCTGTCCTTTTCCATGATAATCGTCAATAAAAAATCACACACTCTTACAAAACTCAAATATTGTTGAAACGATTCGATACGCGAAGTACAGTGCCAAAAGTTAAGGCGGAAAAATTGTAAGCGGTAACCCCAAATTTAACTCCAATTTGTTCTGTGAATAGTTCGAATACCAAAAATTTTAATCCAGATTAAAAATAAAGTTAGTTAACTCCGTTTTATTTTTATGAAGAAACAGTCAGCTAGCAGCTGACTGTTTCTTCAAATACTATTTGTAATTCAAATATAGCGATATAATTTTTTCAGTCGTTCGTATATGTATTTAATTAGCGACTAATTTTTCAATATATGAGTATATGCACAAAGATCTTGTTTTTATATAATGTAACTGTTCATTTTAACTTTTCGTACCATATTTGTATATTCACTATGCAATAGTATAGAAACAATTACTATATATTATATTATTAAAAAATTAAATAGCAAATGATTAAAATATTACATTTGTATTAAATACAGAAGGCTTTACAGTACTATTTTTAGAATTAGACTTTGTCATACTGGTTTCTAAAGCAACATTTTTTGAACGATTTATAAAACAAAAAGTGATACATTAAAGTCGTATAACTTTAAAATATTTTAAAATTTTACCTTCATATTGAATGCTTTATATATGCAGAATTAAATACTTGTTCTTCACCTCAGCAGCTTTCGAGGAATATATTTTGTATCAATTACAGCAAATAAGAATGTTAATGTAAACAGGAAATTCAATTTCAATCTGTCAGTCTGTCAAAATTTTGCTAGGATTTTCAAACAATTGCGACTTAACTTACTTATACAAAACTCATACTACGACGAATTGCTGCATATTTCTTTTAATAATTCAATAACTAGAAACCAGTATGACAAAATTATGTATGTACTTCAGACGAAAAGTGTCTTTAAGGTAGTAAAAGTAATTACGGCCTTGGCTTCCTGCCACGGCCGTAAACAACTTGCCCGTATCTTATAGATTCACTTTTCGTCCTAGATACATAAAATGCTAGTAAATTTGAAAGACGTAATGTGAAAATAATGTAATGCAAAGCCTACACTATTTACTAAAAATGTAATATTTAAATCATTCGCCATTGTATTTTTTAATAATATAACATATGATTGTTTTTATACAGTTGGATAGAAAATTTCATGTACTTTTCGAATTTGAATAAATACATAGGCTGTTCTATTTGAAAATATAAAGTTACATACCATTCCGTAAAAATGGCATCACCCTGTAGAAAAACCTATATTGCAGATTTATAGACATTTTAATATGAAGCAAACTTCGTTTGAAATTTTTTCCATAATATTTAAAATAATCGAGTTATTAAAAAAGAACAAATCGATGAATAATCTGTAAAGTGGTTTTAATTTTGTAAATATAAAGTAAATGTCAACAGGTTCCCAAATGTTTGTGAGATTAATGAAAATACACGAAATAGGTATTAACTATGTCAATATTTACACAACTGAAGCATATTGGTAAATGGTAATATTAATTTACTAGCAACAAAAGCCTGTTTGGGTAAACTTGTATCGATATCAAAGTTTTGTTTTAATTAGTGTGGTTTATTAGTTTGAACAAAGTTCTTAATATACCGACCGATAGAATACAATGAAATTTGGGAACAATTTTCTGACACGGAGACAAGGTAACAAAGAATTCAACTCTTAAAACAATACTCATTTGCCAATCGAAACTCAATCAATTTATGTAAAAACATTGAACATTATTACTAGCGCACTATTATAATAATAATGATATAAGAAGCGGGCTTTTACGCATAGTCTTATGAGGCTAAGGGCCACTTGTACAATCATTAGATAAACCTCGTATAACGCTATACTAGGTATACAATTGAATATTGTATTTTACAAACCTCGGGTAAACCTCAGATAGAATAAATTAAGAAATAAACATTAGTATATCTTATCCCAAGGATATCGATCGTATAAACCTCGGATAAATTTATCCTTGGTTCCTATGGTTACTACGTAAACACAAACGATGTATTGTTATTCATAAGTTTGATAGATGTCAATAAAGTATTTCATCATCACTGTCAGAATCACAAATATCATTTATATCATCTAACGCCGTGAAAAATACAAATTAGAAGGCAGAAATAATAGCAATATTAACCAAAATGGTCTGACAAGAAGATATTGTGTCAATACCAACCGAAAGTGATTTAACATTATTCCTGGTATAATTATTTAATAGATAAAAATCTGTTGCCGCCAGCACAATACCTCTCGTCATTTTCATTTTATGTTACATAGAGCGCGAACAGGCATGTCACTTTATTGACCTTGGCAAGAAGATATGGGGACCCGTGTGAGAATGACAACTAGTAATTATGTACATAGGTGGCAAGTATCATAGTTTTTTATTCAAAACATCATGATTTTCCAAATCCATGTAGATTATTTCCTCGACAAGTATATTCCATACTATTGATGACAAACAACATATTAGAATATTTGGTATTTGAAATGAAAAAATATGACATATGATATGACAATTGTGACATCTATGTAAATAACTATTAGCCGTCATTCTGACACGGATCACATGACTGCTCCCACCGTAAGTACATTTCTTGTACACACAAATAATTGAAATTGTATCTCGTCTTCCGTTCTATGAGGAATTTTGTTCTACTCGTCTAATATATTAAAAATTCTTCAAATTCATTGAGGGTATTAGTAGTATTTCTTAAGGATATGTAATATTAATACACCTATAATTTTAAATACATATTTAATTAATAATAAGTACAATATATTAAATGTACTCGTACGTCTCAGAAAAATCTTCAAATAATGTTAGTAAAACTGCTAATTTTTGACAAGGATATTTTGCATTTATCTGTCAGTTACAAACATTTAAATATCTCAACTGGTTCCCATGGAGTTGTTTGAGCAACGAGATTTGTTACATCAGATTATTCTATATTATTATATAGTATTTCTCTAAACCTATAGGAGATATAATAAAAAAATTAAAGGTGTCAGACTGCGAATTTAATAAATAAATAAATATATCATCACGGCATATTACCCATTGCTGGGTGTGCCAATCTGCGTTGTACACAGATATCGGTAATGATGAAATATTTGTACCGTGCGGGCGCTTACCAGGCGTCACCTCACGGGCACTCATAGCCGGCGTGGAGAGTGCACCACAGGGGTCAATTTTGTGCCATTAAAATTCGAAGTAATTTTTGGCGTCGGTCGGGATCGAATACGGGTCCCCAGATTCGCGACCAGACATTCTGGCGCTCGGCCACGAGACCCCATTTATTTTCAAAAAAAATAATATCTAGATTTTTTTTAGAAACTACCACTTCCGGTTATCAATTATTACCAAAACCTACTCAGCTCTTCCCATTACTGTTAGATTGAGAAATTCGTTGTTACACAGGTCTATAGTCTTATAGAATTTGAAAAATCGTACCTACAACAACCTGACACACACACACACACACACACACACACACACACACACACACACATACGCCATCATAAAAATTTTATAATCGGATTCTAAGGACCTTAAAACGTGCTCATTCATTAAAACTGGATATGCGATTTTTAGCATAAATCCAATACCTCTCTTAACGAGAGGTAAAAATGCATTGTAAATGACAATCTTGTTTATCGGAGGTATATTTGCTAGGATAATATTATACCTCCAATAGCTATACGATAGTTTATCCATCAATTGTAAAGTGGATCTAAATGTAATTATTAACAAAAATGCATTATAAAAGCAGGTTCGTAATACGGCTCATAATCTTTCTTATGTTAATCATTCCTATATACCTTTTTATAAGTTCTTGTACTCGTAAATTCCTGTAATGTTTTGAATATATGTTCTACTTATTATGCTTATCTATTATTTACATATGTATACACATATTAACCTTGTACCTATGTACATTTATACATTATTTATTCTATTACATGTTAATAATAAATTACCCTGTTCATTTAAAGTAATATGCCTGACACATTCAGCAGAAATTATATCAATTTTAAATATCAGATACATACTATTTAAAAATAAAATATGTATCTATTCAGTTTCAGACATGTTTTGTATGTATATTCAAATGAGTATACTTGTCACTATATTTTCCCACTATTTTTGATCTAATCAGTTAATTGCTTATAAATATCTTTCCTTTTAAGGAACCGATATAAGAACAAACGAACATTTATTTTCTTTTTTTTCCTTCCGAGTAGGTACCTACCTGTAGATAAGGGAAATATTGTTGCAATCAAAAAATTCGTTTACGGATTATTGAAAAATAATAGATGGAATTCAGTGGGTTTAGTTTTGTATTAAGTAAATGGGAAGATGGCAACATTAGAATATATATCACATGTGTCAAATGGCAAATGGAAATCACTTGTAATGTGAAAATATCGAGCTATATATCTCTCCGGCAACAGTTATAAGATAACCACCGGCTAAATGAGGAAGTATTATTATTTATAGGAGTAAATAAAATGATAACCATTATTGTAAAATTACGCTAAAAATATGTCAAATATCATTTGCAAATTTTATATATTTCTGCTTTCAGTTAGTTGATAAGAATTATGAGGCGTTTTATAGACAGAGTGGTTAACTCCGGTAACGTAGTAAACGCATTTTATTGAGCATCCCGGTTACTTGCGGTTACGTCAAACGTGTAACCGCGGTATGTAGTACGGTTACTATAGCCATCCTTTTCTAACTGTCAAAACGCTGTCATTTTGGCAGTTAGGCAATTTCCAGTAAAAGTAAAAAATGGAATCTGTGACATTTTTTGTCAGAATATGTTGTATTACATCAATACGCTTTAAAATAAATATATTACACTATGAACAAGATGTATATTTTACAAAGGTCAAATAATTTATTTGACAGAAACGTCTGTAGTAACCGAGCATTTTTTATTCACACCGGTTACGCTTAGTTAACCATATGTAACTCGGTTACATGAATAAAAAATCTGTTGTGGCCTGCAAAATACCTTTCGTCATTCTCGTGTATAATGTATAAATTCCATAATTTTTCTTACAAAAGATTCTAAATTTCCAGTAAAATTATTTCATAAACAAACTATTCAAATTGCACTTGACACTGGCATCTTCTTCTTCTTTAGCTTTTCCCATTCGTTAGGGATCGCTATTTTTGCATGTCGTTCTCATTCAGTTCCTTTTCTCTCAAATCTTCCGCAATACAGTCCTTCCATCTTATCTTTGGTCTTCCTCTGTTTCTTTAACGTCCTATTACTAAACTATTCATTCTTGATCCAATATAATTCTTCATTTCTCCTCATGACATGTTCAAACCAATGTAATCGTCTTTCTTGTATCTTTCTAAAAACTTGTAACACTAGAGTTATTTTCTTACCGTATCTTTCCGTGTATTCCACAATATCTACTTCAACATCCTCATATCTGCCACATTAATTTACTTTTTATTGATACTGACATCTGTCAATTTGAATTATATGAATATATTACTAGTTCCCAAGTTTGGCATAGCTGGCTGAATTATAGAATTTAATTTCTTTAAAATTCTAAACTCTGTATCTATTGAATATGAAGTATAAATTGTAATCAAATCGTATAGAGAATAATATATTCTTTAAGTTATAATAACGTTAAATGTCAATAAATCAAATTTAACTGTTAAATCTTCAAATGAGACTACTTCCGGTAGACCAATTATAACCAAAATCTAATCAGTTGTTCTTCTGGATGTAAACTTGAGGAATACGAAAAAATTATAATTTTTGGAATCGTGGTATTGAAGTTATGGAATCCGGAACTTTCGTCACTCACAGACAGGCACACACACACACATACATACATACAGACATCATCGTAAAAATGATAAAATTGTATTATAGGGATCCTAAAACATGCTTATTCATTAAAAACTCACCAGAGAATTTTTTGACCAAAGACAATATGTAGTTTCCTTACCTAAAGGTGACGGAAGGTAAAAAAATACTTGAAATAAAAATTGTAGAACATAAAATTTAGCACATAAATATCATTTCTTATGTTTAGTAGCCATGAAATTAAAATAAAAAGACAAACAAATGTGTGATGTTTTAATTGTCAAATATTGTAACTTGTTATCAAGAAAAATGAGTATTTGAAATGCATAAAGCTAAATTGTTATTCTGCTTAAGAATATTACGTTATGATAATTTTATATATTATTACGTTATGCTTATAAATATATTGGAATAAACATACTCATGTGATTACTGTTTTAAGTTTTATATTCAAATTTATTCTTAGCAGCTTTCATTTATAAGTTTGACCTTTTAATTAGTTACACATTTGTTATATTTAATCGTAATTATACGTTTTCATTAATTAATATTTTTTCTTTTATTTGATTTCTTAATCTCTTACTTCTTTTTCTGACACGATTTTTAAAAATGTAATTATTTTTTCTCGCTATCTGACAGAATTTACAAGGTTTGCCAAAATATTTTTGACAGGGGATGCTAATACATATAACCCAATATGTATATCATTTTGCTTTTTATAAAATCATGTATGAGGACATACTTGTGCAACGATTTCTTGTTACGATAACACCAATAATGCAATTATAAAAATTACATTACAATTTAAAGTTTATACATCTATATGAAGATCTGATTAGTTTTTCAATCCAAGTAAACGGGTTTTTATAAATTAAATATTACATCATGTCAATTTTGTATACAAATAAAAAAATAAACCATACACATAATGCATATGAATATAATGTCACAATAAAAGGAAACGACTCGCGAAAACTTCACAGAAAAGTCAGATTTATAAAACGTCTGTATTTCCTATTTTATATTTTAAAAAATCGGTTTTCCAATTTAAAAATGTCGACTGGTAGCAGTGCTATCACTTGACGTCACAAGTTTCGCGCGTCTTATTTTAATAATTATTTTATCTCTCTATTTCACAAAAAACGGAATTTGATATTCAGAATAACATTCTGGCGCCTCGAAAGCGCTATGAAGAGAAGCGGAGGCGTGCCAAATTTGCTGTGGTGAAAGCTGTTAAGAAAAACGGGTTGCGTTTCGTCCCGACCATACTTACTTGGATTCGTCAGTAAGGCTGTAAGACATGCCCTGTCTTAGACGCTGGAAGTTGACGCTGGAAGTTGCGACGGCCGGGAATCGAACCCGAGACCGTATGATGAGGAGACGCGCTGACAACTGGACCGTTGGAGACCTGTGTAGGGTAGGCCGAGTGGAGCGCTCTCAAACGTAGCCAGGCTGAATTCCGACCGCCACAACATTTTTTTACATTTTTTTTTAATTATTGATAAGGGCTACTTTCTCGGAAGAACTTAACAATGTTCTTCAAAAATACATTTAAATCAGTATTTCTTACACTTTATTTTTATCATTATATTATGGAAATTCGCTGCGAATTGCGTTTATGTGATGGATTATGGTTCTAACGAACGACCCGGGTACGAACCTAGCCGGAGTCAACTTGAAATTTGTATCCAATCGCACAAAATTTCACGCCTGTGGTGCATTTTCCATGACATTTTTGACTACTTGGAAAGTTTCTCTTACTGTGCAGGTATATTGTTTTTAAGTAAATCTAAAAATAAAAACAGATTGACATCCATCTATAATAACTCAAGATGTTGTATTATTATTCAGACATTTTGTTATCAAGTAATTGGGAACTCATTTTTCATGTTTTGAAAATTAGTACATTTTAATTAAAATAATGTTAATTTTATATATAGTTTTCAACATCGATGTCATATACAATGATTTTGAGTAAATTAGCTAAAACCATCGTCAGCTGCATTCATTTATTGACTTAAAATATTACTGTTACAAATTCGACGTAACCTATACTATACCATCATCCGAATTATTTGTTGTTGTTGTTGTTGTTGTTTTGTTGTGTATGCATTTATTAAATAAAATATTTTCTAATTCTATGCTAATGTAATATATTTTGTTTCAGGTAAACAATAACAAGATACAATGGGGAATGACAAGCTCTTATTGTAAGTAACAAAACAACACTTAATTATAGAGATTTCAAAATTGTTAGTACAAACAATAAATAATATACATATATTTCTTTCTGTATATGTTTTGATTGCACCTTTTTTTTTTCGATGAATTAAGAATAGGATATTACATGTAGCTACTAACATACCTAGGATTGTTATGAGTATCCAATAACTGTCTTAGTTTTTAAGACATCTAAAGCCTTAGAAAATGAAGACTATTAATAAATATTATTTTTTTAAATTATTTTATTAACACTGCTTTAAGAATGCTATGCAATTATTTTGACATGTCATTATGACAAATATTCTATTTATGTGCTTTATTTTTCATTTATATTATTTTAAAATAAAATAAACTGTGTTATGAACGACACACGTAACATTATTTGTATGTATTAATAAATAACTTTATATTTTCGTTTCATTTTATTTTCATTTTTTACTGTTGGTGACATGTCTATGGTAATATTATTGTACAGCAGATACAGTTATTTCTTAGTTACCAGCCTACTGTTGTATATGTTAACAAAGGCTTAATAACCGGTAAAAATATAATCATATTATTTTAAATTTTTACCTCTCGCCACTATAGGTAAGGTTAAGCTCTCTAGACGATGATATCTCTGACTTTGTGTAAATGTGAATGTGTGCGGATTTCATCAGGACGATTTCTTAAATACTATAAAAGCAGTAAATAGTTTTTCTTAAAAAATACATCTAAATATTATTTTTTGACAATTTGTACCATAAGGTTAACAATCAAAAAATAGTGGCAACGGTAGAAGTAATGGTAAGACTAATGGCAGAGGTAAAAGTTTAACACTACGTTACTTACTCAAAGAAAATAGTTGAGGCACAGTTGAGGTATTTAAATGTTTGATATAATTGACAAATATATGTCAAAAAATATAATGAAGTTTACATAGCACTTACATTTCTTTGTAAGAAACATTACACTAATGAAACTGGAATACGCGGAAGATAATGTGCTGACCATACATCAAATTTTTGAGATTGGACCTACCTAACTAATTTGACAGAATGAGACTATGTAATTAAATCAATGTAATGTGTATTTTTCCATGTAAATACAATAAAATAATAGCCTTGTCTTCACCTTTACAATTCAAATGAACACATAGCACCAGCATAATTTTGTCTAATGTATGCTTGTACCTTCATTCATTAGGAATAATTACATACCAATTAGATCAAGTGACAATTCCCGTATTTGCTTTATTATGTCATGTGCGTCAATAGTGTGAAATAGGATTTCTAGGAAGGCAGTGACATTTTACGAAGGAACTAGGTTACAGCGGTGTTTGTTTGCCAATAATACTAACATTTTTAGTTCTATTTGCTTTGACTTATTTATAGTGAAATATCTATCATAATAATGTTGTTATTGTCGGTGTTGTTATAGTACTACTTACAGAAAATATATGCTCATAAATATTGAATGCAAATAAATTAATACAACTACGCATACGCTATTTAGCATTGTCATATTTTATGATTTCTAAGTATTATTAAAATGAAATTATACCTATGTATATAGAATATGTCCAATTTATATATTGAATTATATTCATTGTATGTAGTTAATTTATATTATTAATAATCTTAACGGTATCAAAATATTATTAATAAACTGTAATAAATCAATATGGATTTGTAATAATAGTGTTAGAATTTAAGCTTACAGCAATACTTATTTCTCATTTCTTGTGCGCAAAATTAAAGCGACACATTTCAAAATCTGAATAATTTATCATACTTTTAATGCAATAAATATATCGTACTACCTCATGTATGTTCCGCAAAAAAGTGGTGCTAAAATGTAAATGAATATTTTATATAATATGTTACCATAATTTGTTCATACTAAAATTACTTCCATTAAAAATTCATGTAACCTACATTAGCTGTATTTGAATAAATAATAACTGTAACATTATTGTATTTTTTTTTTTCTATTTTGTACATATTATTATTTATAATAGTCCTTATATCAAGTCCGCAAACTGTAATTTTTGTAAGATATTATATCAAAGTAAAAACTACATTAGAATAGGGAAGTATGATTATATGAAATTTAAATATTTTGATAACTAAAAGTATTTCATATTTATAAGTAGCCCAATAGTACATATAAAAGTCAGATTTATTTTATCTTGTAATTTAAAATCAAAATTAAAAGTATCACACGTTTGAAGCGATAGCCATGTTAAAATCCGGTTATGATGTATACGGCCCTGGTTATTTTTCAAGATAGACAGACGCAAGGTGGCCATAGTTCACATGTACCTCTTTAAAGTTTAGAAGTAAAAATGACAGGTTTACACACTGGTAAAAAAATTTTCGAATTAAAGAAATTGTGGAAAGCATGTTAATGATTCATAGTAAAATAAGATGTTGAATACAGTAAACTGATATTTTGAATGACAAATGACAGATGTCAACATGATATTTATATTAAGCGCTTCAATTATATTTTGTCTCTTTCTATGCTATAGAAACATCTCTCTTTAATGGCTACCGTTTGTCATGCTACATTCACACGCATTTTCTAGGGCCGCGTATACCTATTCCTGTAGCCTATTTATTTTATAACTTTATTTTCGAAGTAAATGATACTTTATAGTAGTGTTGCCACAAGACGAGACGAGACGAGACTCGAAGTCGGTCTTGACTTGGTCTTGTGTAAGTCTCGACTACCTTGGTCTTGTCTTGGTCTTGTCGAGACGAGACTTACAGTCAGTCTCGTCTTGTCTCGAGTCTCGACAAGACTCTCGACTCTGCGTCAATCAACAACTTTTGTTATAATTGCATATAATAACGCAAGAAAATCAGTACAATAGCGATTAAAAAATTCCAAAAATTATTTGAGATATTTATTTTTGAAGTTTTCTACAAATATCGCCAATTTGATCTCTTCAGACAATAAATATGAAAATGTGTACATACTGAGTTACAATATTTATTTACATTTACGCATTTCAAGTAGGTATATGAATTAAATAATGTTTTTCAATTTTATAATTAGTATGTATGATTCTTGTCGTCAAGTAAGTATGGACTGAAGATTTCTGCACTGCTGTCAATTCAATATGACAATGTTGAAAATGCTAAGTTATGAAGAAGTGGCAATACCGCAGGGCAAGGGACAGGTTCCGGAGAAGGGAAAAAGTTGAGCATCAGTCCATATTTATTTAACGGCGACTATAGTAATCGATAATTTAATAAATCGTGTATGTAAAGGCTTACTTTTATGGCAATTTACCAATCTATACAAGTAACAATCTACATAGATCGTGATACATTTTATTATTTTAAAACTTATTGATCAACAAATATTTTAATATCTATGAAGTATAGAATATCCATTTTTTACTTTTTCAAAAATATTGGAAAATAAAAATATATGAACCAACAATTAGGTATTTCTGTGTTTTAAAATATACATACATGTGTACAGGATGTTAAAAAAGGGTAATTTTTAAAGAGTATAAATACATATATATATATATATATATATATATATATATATATATATATATATATATATATATATATTATTATTATATATTATTATTATTATTATTATTATTAATAGTGTAAATAGTTACGTAGGTATTTTGTTGTAAATAAAACACGAGTCGCTTCCGCATTTTCCCTTCCTAAAAGTTCATTGTCATAGTCACATACAACATCCCTTGCAGACGCTTGACCTTGGTAATAATTCCAGGCCCCAAAATTTCACTTTTCCGAGAATTCCTATACCCCGACAATGAGTTTTCTCCAGCTTTGTATGAGTCAATTCTCTCCGATTTAACTGTTTAATCGTTTAGGATTTTTTTACAACATACTAAAATCTATGCAATTAATGCACATTTATTTCATTATTTCTGTACAGTCCATACGATGTAACTTGGCGAACCAAAAGAATGTAATTCAGTTCACTATTCCTAAGTTGCGTTTTGTCAAATATTTACTTTTACTTCGATGCCACACAGCTTCAGAAGTGAAATAGTGATTTTACAATGTTTTATTGCCTTACACAAAGCAAATTTCACCCTAATATACTCAAACTCGGGGTGTCAGGTACTTTTCAACCCAAGAAGTTATATTCATACATAAGTGTTGGTGCATTTTTTTTTCAATAGCAATAGAAATTTTTGTTTCTTAACTTAATTTAAAAAATAATTAATTATAATATGATTTATATAATAAATAATTCATTCCAATATTTGTAATATATTTTTTTTTATATAATTTTTTATTTTTTTTGTAATATTCGTAATTTCATTGAACTTTATTCTTCTTCGGTACGCCTATGGATTTTATAACTTCCACATTACCGCAGTGATAATGTGAATTGCCCCAACTCGCCAAGTTACATCGTACGGACTGTACATATAGATCATAAATAGTAGTATTATGCTCCTTTTGCAATATTTACTATTTTTGAAAGTTTAAGCTATGGTTCAAACCCAGTGCATGAATTTCTAATAAAGTATCCAAATTTTTATATTCACATAAATTAATATTTCAGGAACACAACGAAAATACATAATTATAAAATTTTAAAAATGAATATCTCTTCTTTTTATGAATTTCCAAACAATATTTACAGCAGAACTTTTCGAATATATATTTCAAAAATTACCTACGAACTGAAGTCGAGAGTCTTGTCGAGACTTCAAGACTTTCTCGACAAGACTCGATGCTAGTCTCGTCTCGTCTCGACTTTTCAGTCGAGACCAAAATGATGGTCTTGTCTCGACAAGACCAAGACGAGACGAGACAAGACCAAGACTGGTCTTGGTCTTGCGGCAACACTAAACTTTATAGAAACGTATTTCTTATTTTTCATGTAAATTAATTAAAAAAAATAAATTTGGAAATATCTGATTTTTGACGCAAAATGTGAAATAAGTAATGATACAAGCAAAATTATGTAATATAACATATTTACATTGTATATGTACATTATATATATACATACATAAATTTAATTTAAAAAACATATTCTTTTAAACATTATCGAAAAAAAAAACATTAAAAAAAACTCAAAATATTTAGGTAAATATCTTGAAAACAGAGTGTTATGTAAGTTGAAATATGCCGGGAAGTTCATAATTTTGTCATTTATGACAGGTGTGACATTTTTTCCAGAGAACACATTGATTTTTATTTTTTTACAAAATTGGTCAGTGATTGGTCAATTTTAAAGATGGGGTCAGTTCTACCATGGGTTAAGCGTTGTACACTTACTACATAGAAGATAATAAATGTAGGTACCTACGTTAAATATACTGTGCTATCTACCAATATTTAATCCTGTGCGGTTTGCATAATTAATACAATTTTAAATTCACACCAAAAATAATATTTATTTTAACAGATAAACATGAAATGTACAAATATGTAATAATATTGTATAGGCAATGAAAAATTTAATTAAAACTGAAAATAACATTTTCAATTTTTGTGATTTATTTGAACTAGCATAGAGGCTGATTCAGGATTAGTATAAAAAACTTTAACAGTTTGTTGAGAGATCATTTTGAGAGAAACATGTATTCCCTGATCTCTAATTTGAACACAGTTGTAAACAGAATTAAGAAGTTTGGTATTACACATTATATAAGAACAATATTTTATAAATTCTTCATATGTTTCGTAACACTTCTTGATTGGTTCTTGAGGGGTGGTGCAGGTAAAGATAATGGAAACTTTTATTCTTAGGTTTTAATGGTTTTATTTTTGACTTCATTTGAAAGTTTTTTAATTAAAGAAAACAGTACTCTTATAAAATGCCCCGTTTTCAAAATGACTAATTTTACATTCATATTTCAGGGCTAGTGTAACAAAATTTAATACCTTATTCCTTAAGTTATTTTGAGCAAAAATTGTCATATAAATATAAGTTCTATTTCTTTTAGTTCCAAATATAAAATCAAAATTTTATTAATAATTAATTTTGGTTCTCTCTACAGCTTGTGATACCTGACAAATACCCTGAACGATGCAGCTAAATCTTCTTTACTGATATTTAATATACGGGACGTGTTTTTCAAATAAAAATAAAACAACTAGAATTTTCGTAGCAATTTTATTTTTAAATGAAAGCCTGTACTTTAATCTACTTTTCTACATAATTTCCACCAATATTGAGGCATTTATCGTATCGTACAACCAGCTTTTGAATACTATCCTCGTAGAAATCTGCCGCCTGATTAGACAACCATTGCAACACGGTCGCTTTGACATCTTCATCGTCGTCGTGGCGCTAACCACCCAGATGGTTCTTCAAATACAGGAATATGTTTTCTCCATACACTTCTCTGATCTGACGATGAATTTCAGCCACTTTCACGCCTTTAGCACTAAGAAAACGAATCACAGCGCGTATTTCACAGTCGGCGGGATTCTCAATCGGAAGACACATTTCAAATACTCACAAAAGACTCATAAACACGCCACGCCGAATGACTCTGTAGTGACATCTGTGGCTTGCCAACAGAGTGTGTTACACAGTGCGCATATGCCAAACAGTGTTGCCAACCCAAAAGAAACAAATTATCGTACAATAGGTTCAAAATTATCGTATTTGCCACAAAATTATCGTACACATGTATATGAAATATACAGAATGGTGGGATTTTAATTTTATGCAATTTCCTGTTCTCCTGTTCATTTTTCGGAAAAAAACTGTAGAGTACAAAGTTTTACAGAGTTGCATACGAAACTTTTTACATGTTTTATTGTGTTTGGTTTCTTCACAATTTTAAAAAAGAAATTTAAAAAGTTCCTTCAATTAGTAGCAAAGGCCCATGACTTATGATATAAAAAACATTATTATTTTATTAATCTCATTTTTTTTTAAGAAGTAAAGGAACGGGTCTTTACCATAAAGAAATATTACGGTGGTTATAATTATAAAAGTACGCAACACCTTATAAAATGTACACAATTCCCAAATATCTACGTCTACACCATGGGGGATCACAGCGAAGCGTGTCTTGCCTTGCGTCCCAAGCACGAGTCCTAAGTAAACAAGTTGCCATGGTAATGAACTATGAATTCACGAAACTGTACGAAGCTCCGAGTTGATACACGACATACTCGTACATAAAACGAAAAAACTACGCGGCAAAATACAAGAAGAAAATATTAAAATTTGGTTTTGTTTAACATAAAAATAAAATTTGTGGATGGCAAAATTATCGTACAATTGCGTACGATAATGAAGTGACTATCGTACATCGTACAAATGACCAAAATATCGTACATGTACGATAATTATCGTACGGTTGGCAACACTGATGCCAAATGCCGACCGCGGCGCTGCAGCGGCGGAACTTCAAAACGGTACTTACTTTAAAAACACGCCTCGTATATACAAAAAATAAATTAGTGGCTGGTTTAAAAATATAGACTATCACCCCTATTTTGTAAGAAAGTTGCTATGACTTACACAACGTTGCTAAAAATAGAAACAAATGTAAAGTCAGCATTTTCAAATTTTATTCAGTATTCGCAATTAGTATTGGTTAATTGGTATAGCAATGTTAGACAACAACTATTTTATAAAATAGGGGTGTATATAGAACTTAATAAAGAAAATAATAGAAACCCATCAAACATGATTAATTGTCCCGCAATGATAGTCACAAAGCTCAAAAACTAGGAACTAGATAGTATTATTGTAGGTACATCCTGGTGTAATTTCTGTAATTTGATTACTATCTATTGTAACTAGAGTGAATGGTTCGTAAATATTTAATCAAACATATAACCTATGAGACATAAAGCCTGGTTTTATCGGGTTTGTACCACCGCACATTGTGATACCTGAATTGTATTATTAGGTACCTACAGTAAAATTTTTGAACGATGTCCGATCAAGGTCATCTGTATCACGAACGAATTAACAAATAGGCATACATTTATTTCTTTCCTTTGCAAAGGCTATAAGAGTGTGCGATAAGGATGGATATAACACGTTTGTCTTTCATAAATTCATATTGCTTCGACTAAGTTAGGACATTCCACTTTAAAACAATGCTCGTTGTTGATAATACTTTCGCTGTAACGTAAGTTTATTTATTATTTCAGATACATTACCTGGATTCATAGCCGTACGTATAACGTTATGTTTTGTCAAAGTCACTGACACTGACATTGTGTCATTATCTTATTTTTAACATATTTGGTTTTACATTTGCTTATAAACTTACCAGTTGACTTATTTTTGAATTTTGAATGCTTTTACTGTAATATATATTTTTATAATAATAAAATAACAGTAGTATCTTACGTACCCTCATAAAAACTAAGCAAACGACACTACTGAATTTGTCAGAATGGGCGGAGCAAAAATCTGAATTCATACAATTCGTAGACGACCTTGATCGGACATCTTTTAAAATTTTTACTGTATGTTACACCTGACAAAAATGAATACTACGTATATGCTTTCATCTTTCATTTTAATTAAATACAATTTAGTGTTAGGTCCTTCCCAAACTAATGCCAAACTGGCATTCAGTAACTCCCAACAGTAACACCGTAAAAGCATCTATGACTTTTGAACTTTTAGTACAGGGCACCTAAATAGCATTCATAGCTAACCATCATCTGTCTTCGGTGTCCGTCCGTCTGTCATGAGCATGCCGCTGTGGAGCGCTTGCTCTTTCGGTACAATCTGCAAACATGTATCATGTATTTTGTTCGAGTCAGATGTTTCAGCTTTGCTCTCTGAGCTTGTATCATCAATAACATGTCTAGTTCTCGAATTGTGAGCTCGACTTGTCTGTCTCGTCTCATACACTCACATCCAGAACTGGATTGCGTAAACCTTGATGAATTGCAAGTTGTATTTCTATTGTAGATTACGTTGTCTGAGATTGTTGACTGATATTTTCATTATACTCGTGGCTCGTACGTAGTTAAATGGTGTCAGTAAATTTTTAGAAAGAGGATTTATGGGGACAGTGGAACACATTTTGTAAAGTACATAGTACATATGTGAAATAAAACGATACTGACAATGAATTATTTTCTCACTACATGTCTATGACATGACAAAGTGATATAGTAATCTAGGTACTGGATACAATGCTAAAACCATTTGACACATAAAAATGTAAACTGAAAGTAAATAACAAAAAAAAAGAATATAACACTTTTCTTTTCCATATTAGAATTTAATGATTCTTTTTAAACAACTTTATAGACAAATATTTCAATTGTCAGAGACTTACATAATGGCTCACGTGACCCTTAGTCTGTATAGCCAACCCATGGGGTGTGACTGTCATTTTGCGTTGGCGGGAATTTGAATGTAAATATTCTGTGGATGTATTCATCAAACTGACGTTTAAAAAGTTAAGTTGTTTTTTGTATTCGCCTGAAGTTTTGTTGTGTTTTATGCTTCGCTGTATTTTTTTTTTAACTCTTTTAAGGTGTTTTCTTTATTGTTCTTTTAATTTTTAATGCTTCTTTGAACTTATTTAATATTTATGTTTGTGTTTAATTATAATATCTATATTTTGTTAGATTGATTTTTAAGTAAACCATGCCCCGTGTGGTAGAACTTTGTTGTGTTGTAGGATGTGTAGCATCCAATAGAAGAATTATTCAATTTTCCATATACCTTCTGCAGCAGATACACGAAATACAAAGTGTAAATGTTTATTAATAATATAAACTAATGTTTTTTTAACCTAGGTCATATAGATTTAACCAAGAACAAGCAAACACCTACTACATGGGGCATGGTTTATTTAAAATTTCAATATAACAAAACACAAGTGGTGCAATAAAACACAAACAATAAACAATTAAATAAGTTTAGAGCAGCAGTAAAAATTAAAAGAACAATAAACAAAACACAATAAAGGGTGTATTGTATAACTTGTCATGATAATTTTAACACCCTGTTTAAATTTTTCACCAATAACAACAGGCAATAAATAAAAAAAAATGACAATTAGTAAATTTGTTTCTATTGGCTACAAATTTTAACAGGTTGTTAAAATTAACATGGTACGATACAGAATACATACCTAAAAGGGTCAAAAAATGTAGCAAAACGAAAAAACACAACAAAACTTCTAGTGAATACAAAAAAAAACCTAAATTTTTAAACATCATTTTGAAGGTTACACCATGGTTACACCAACAGAACAGAACACTACATTCAAATTTCTGCCAAAGCAATAATCAGGGTTGCTATACATGTTCTCGTCTGGGGAGGACAGTCCTCCTTTGCCCAATATTTTTTTTTCATTTCCGATGAAAATGTCCTCCCTAACACAAAACTTAATATTTAATTATGTTTTTCAATAACATATATCTACTAGCCTACTATTTCGAATAGTTTTGATGTTTTAAACTACGCCGCAATCATATTCGGGAGAGAACGATGGCATGCGCAAGGGATGCCACGATACTCGATTCTGACGATACGATACCGATATTTATTGAAAAATTTCGGCCGTACTACCTATACCGATGCGAACAAATAAATTTTAGAAGAAGGTAAAAATAAAAGAAGGCAAATGTGAATATACACATATTTATTTGTGCAATCAAAATTACTTTTGACTAAACACAAATTTTGCCTATACCTTTCGGAGAGTTAGTAAATAAAATTAACATTTAAAAGATTTTTATTTAAAAAATATATTATCCACAAATTGTTAGGAGACAAGCGATTTCGCAAGTCTCTCTAAGTGAGACCTGCCGAAAGTCAACGGGTCTCCTTCTCGCAATATTAGGGGCTATCAGATATATCTCTCTACTTTTTTTGTGGAAATCAGGGTCAGATGCTCGAGGGATGATCGAATGAAACGAAATGCTGGAGCAAATAAAAATCGCCAATCCTGATATATCGGCTAAAAGACAATATCGCCAAAATATCGGTATCCGTTGCATCCCTGAATTTTAGTAGGCACAGCACTCTGTGCTAGACGCTTGATTGGATACTACGATGCAAGACTCGATTAAGCCATTAAGCGCACAATTATTTTATTTATAAATTACATGCGAGAATCGACTACTTGATCGGTAGGTAGGTAATATAATAATTGTTTATTGTAACTTTGTGTTCATAATTTTTTGTGATTATGTCCTCCATTCCAATTTTTATAAGGTGGGAACCCTAGTAATAATAGTTCATTACAACCTAGTTAATAAAATCTAAATTTGAAATATAACATAATAACTGTGAAAATAAACCTATACAGGGTGATTCAGGACTAATGTTACAAACTTTAACATCTTATTCTCGAGATCATTTTAAGCAAAAAATGCTATATGAACATAGGTCCTATCACTTCTAGTTACCAAAATACAAGAGGTGAAAGTTTTATAAAAAAGCTCAAAATTTTCAAATTTTTGTAATCAAGATACTTCTGAAAAAGAACAGTTTTATAGAAAAGTCAAACTTTATTTGTCATAATTATTTTTATTTTATTAAAATAAACGTGTATTGCTAAAAAAGTATGGAAAGAAAGAAATAATTAGGACAAAAAAAAACACAAGATGACGCAATTAAACAGACCGATAAACAAATTTTAAATACAGAACAATATAACAATACTTAGAATAGGTACCAAACACAATATAAAATAAGACAACAAATTAGAAATATTTTATAGTAAATGCTCAAAATGAGCGCCTTGAGCTCGTATGCATGTTTCACAGTGGCGAATCATGGAATAATAGACACGATCAATTACATTACGATCGTTACGAATGGCAGCAGATACATTCATTATTAACTGTTCACGCGTGTTTCTTTCTATCCTATGAACTTCTTCTTTTAATAATCTCCATAGATAATAAATAAATAAATAAGGTACGACTTTTCAATAAAACTCTTGTTTTCCAAAATATCTTGAATACAAAAATTTGAAATTTTTGAGCTTTTTTTTTAAACTTGAACCTCTTGTATTTTGGTAACTAGAAGAGATAGGACCTATGTTCATATAGCATTTTTTGTTTAAAATAACCTCAGGAATAAGCTGTTAAAGTTTGTAACATTAGTCCTGAATCAACCTGTATATCGACAACCCAATATACGGGACCGATAACTACCATTTTCAAAGAATTTAGTTTTGTGAAGGGTTTAGTTTTATAAATAATAAAATAATATGACTATTATTTTGTAATACATAATAACAATAAGTGAATCTTACAAATGTAATCATTTAAAATAAATAAATATACCATAATGGCTTCTTACATATGTACCAATTGTTTTGAGGAAGGAGAGAACTAAAACGTAATATGTGCATCTTTGTTAAAATAGGCAGTACATTAATTTTTAATTATTCGAAGGTTGTTTCACATGGTTTTTCACTAGGAATATTGACAAAGGAAACATATGGGACTATTTTCAGCATATGTTTCGTGTTATATTTCAAGAATTATTAAGTTTTGAAAAAAATCTAATACCACGTTATTCTACTTACTTAAAAAAACTGTATAAAAATTATCTCTATACTTTTTCTGTGTCTCTCATAATAAGAGAAACACGAAGTATTTTCAAAATAACCGAAAATCATGTTTTACCTAGGAGCTCAAAAACAAAAGACGCTTGAAAATTCCTGTGGTGACTATTAAAATAGTCTCAAACAATTGACGTATATCAATATTCTATAGCGTACATAATGTAACGTTTATTTATTTGAGTGAAGTGTAAAAATCAGAGAAATATTATTAATTAAAATAAAAGTTTATTAAACAATAAATAATTAAGATAAAGATAATAAAAATAACTAACACTATGATTAAACAATTATAAACACTAATTTAAGACTAAAAATAATATTAGGTACTTAAACACAAAGATTATTTATTTAAACAATATTTATTTAACTATCTTCATTTATATAACTATATTTATTTCTGTTTATAACCTGTGAACTGTTTATTTATATCACCAGCTGTACATTTCTCGATGTTTGTCTATGACAGAATGTCCCGGCTGGCTTCCCTGACGGTATTTATATATCGCGTCCTTTCTCTGGAACATTCGACGCGATAATAACATCGAATACAAAGGATTAGATGACCGTATGTAATTAAACAAGTCGAGACGTGTTTGTTTACTACGCCGATAGCTCGCCCAATTACGTTATCGCCCAGCGCGGCGGCCGTTCTAGCAGCGGCGGCGGTCCTGGAGTCAGTGGGGCATGCTACAGTAATAAAAAAGATTTTCATATAAGAAACTCGAATTTAGCTTCTACATGTGTACATCCTCATAAATAAAATCGTGAGTTCAACGGTATAGTATTTTTTTAAAGATGTCCGATCAAGGTCATCTACGAATAGTACGAATAAAGATTTTAGCTCCACCCATTCTGTCAAATTCAGTAGTGTCGTTTACTTAGTTTTTATGAAGATACATAAGATATTATTATTTTAAAAATATATGTTACAGTAAAAGCATACAAAATTCAAAACTAAATCAACTGATACGCTTATTAGCTAATGTAAAATCAAATATGTAAATGAGTGAAAAATAAGATACTAACACAGTATTTATTTGTACATTATTTATATTATTGGATTCCTATTACCTATTATGATCCAATCAAGATACCAAGTGACTATGGCACTAATTATTGAACACAGACAGTCATTCTATTGATCAAAAGAGAATAATTTCGGAAACCAGCCAATAGAATGACTTGTCTCTGTTCAAGAATTAGTTCCAAATTCTCTCGCTATCGTGAATGGAGTATAGTTACATTTCTTTTACAGGAGTATAGGAATCGGGCGGTACATAAAATGTTTACAGATTTTAATTAATAAAAGCTTGCTCGGCAAAATACAAAATAAAATTCGCAATTTACGGTATATATCAAAGGGACATAGATATTATCTTCTATTTGTTTGACAGATCTAATAATTTTATTCTAGATACTAAATAATATTACATAATTTTTAATAAAATAACCAAACATAGAATTAAATTTACGTTTTATGTCCATGATACTGCTGTATAATTCTATTGACATCTCCAGGAAATAAAAATAATATGAAATATGTATTGTCTGGTCGTACGTGTGCAATAATATTGTATTGTCGTTAGAGTAATTACAATTATAAATATGCATCCCAATACTACACAAAGATATTCATATTCACATTGACTTTAATTTAACGTCCACGAAACAACCATTAATTTAACTCTATATACAAGATACAGCAATGCGCAAAAACATCAGACACCTATTGATCAAGCAATCTATCGAATGATGCATTAATCAAAATAAAATTGATTTGAACAACAGTAGCAGACCCACCGTGTGGTCGCAAATGTAACTGATGTGAAAAACATCTGGTTCCATCACAGGAGGCATTGGAAGAGAAAAAACAGACGTGAATGAAAAAACATTTAGGCATCGAGATGACTTGACAGAAAATAAAACAGCAATAATGTTGTTTAGCAGATGTGTTAACGGCGAAGATGTTTTATGGCTTCTGTTATTGACATCAATATTTTTTTTAATTGACAACTAACATGTGTGCTTTACGGTTGAAGTGACATTATAAATATTATTTGATGCGTTTTCAGAAAGGTCAATATTGTAATATTGTATTTGTGTTTACATTATGCGAATGCTTGAGCTTGGAGCTTTTAAGTGATGGAATTTTACTTGTATAGTTAAGCAAACGTACGGGTATATGTGCACTTTACTATTTTCAGAGAGCTGTAATAACAATGTTAGAAGGCCATTTTTGTAATGTGTTTGTTTATTTTTCTGAAGCTCTTGAAATAATAACATGCGATTTAATAACGCAAAATTAAGAATAATAATAGTATCATAACGCTGCATGCACATGCCCGTAAAAACAATAGTTATTTACATAATCAGTTATGAGAAAAATGATATTTTTTGATGAATATAATACCCAAAACGAGTGAAACGAGTTTTGCAAATTATTACTGAGTTTACATGAAGTTTTTAAAACTGTTTTCAAACGTTCTTAGTTTTGAAAACACCATGTATACAGTTTTAAAACGATTTTGAATTATCTCAAACCAAAATTCATGGGTTTGACTTGAAAACTAGTTTCAAAACTACTCTTGTAAACTCTTAAAATTAAGTTTCGATATTGCACATGTATACATCGCATAAAATTTCTGCCGCTTTATTTTACTAACCTATACAAATGAACTGAGAGTTATGTAGTTTTAGAGTGGTACGAATTAAATAAATATGAAATAATGCCCAAACGAAGTACATATTTGGAGTGAAGATAATCTGTCACTGTCACTTACATCACCCAAAATCGCATGCGCCGAAACCGTTTTCAAATTAACCTGTATACTTGTTTAGAAAATTGCATGTAAACAGTTTCGCGTAATTTTGACTGAAAACTGAAACCATTTTCAAAACTGCATGAAACGTAATATACAGGTGTCTATTTTATCTATTCCCGCCTTAAAATTCATGAATAGGAATCCATGTTACATTTCATAAATGACTTGGTTTTTAAAATTTTGTTTTGCTCTTATACCCACTGTGATTATCCGATTTAAAGTACTAATATTTACCAAGTGGCATATGAATGTATTCTTTTTTGCCTACTTTTAAAATTTCGGGTACCTGTATGTGGGTCAAACAAAATGACATTTTCATACGTATGTATGTACAAAATTTTATCTAATTCCGCTAAAATAATTTAGAAACACAGATATCTAGGTTTTATTACGACAGCGCAATATACATATTTCATAATCAATTTACCAAAGCATTGCCGTGAAAATAAATATTTTTTTTAAATTTATTTTTCGTTTGTAATAAAGTACCCAAAAGAGTACGCTAATAGCTCATTCGAGTGCTGTAATAGATTAATACAATCGCGGAGAAGGAATAAATAAGGAGGGAACATGTATCAGTAAAAGTGAAGCCTTACACTGTTTTTTCTAAAATTAATATTGTATTTCCTATGTTTAGAAAAAAATAGACACCCGGTATGTACTAATTTACATATATATTTGCATTAATTGGTTCGTTATAAGTGCAAGAAATTTATAATTTAGATCTAGAATTACGATATTTAATTTAAATGTAAATGTGAAATATTAGTGACCTTTTTCGGCATGGAATTGTTATTACCAAATTGAGAAATGAATTATAATTTAGTTTGTCTAATAGCATCTAATCACAGCTAAAAATCCTGTCATTAAGTAAGAAATTTTATTTATCTAAATTATGGGTAATTTCATAGATGATTTACTGTAATATTATTTTAGTATTTTCAAGACAATGTCTTTGACGATGTTTTTCCGATTATTTGTATAATGTAACATCATGGCCTCAACAATTTTGCAAAGTAAATATATTTATAAAATAAAAATAAAAAATCTGTTGTAGCCAGCACAATACCTTCCGTCAATCCTGTGTATTATGTATAAATTCCATACATAAATTTTCTTGCAAAAAATTCTAAATTTCCAGTAAAATTATTTCATAAACAAACTATGCAAATTGCAATTGACACTAACATCTTCTTCTTTAGCTTTTCCCATTCGTTAGGGGTCGCTATTTTTTATTTGTTCTTCCACTCATTTCTGTTTTACGTGTAGTTGTCATTCAGTTCCTTTTCTCTCAAGTCTGCCGCAATACAGTCCTTCCATCTTATCTTTGGTCTTCCTCTGTTTCTTCAAACTTCTATTATTAAGCTATTCATTCTTCATCCAATATATTCTTCATTTCTCTTCATGACATTTTCAAACCAGTGTAATCATCTCGCTTGTATCTTTCTAGAAACTTGTTACACTAGAGTTATTTCCTTACCTATCTTTCCGTGTCTTCCCCAACATCTACTTCAACATCCTCATCTTTGCCACATTAATTTACTTTTTATTTATACTGACATCTGTCAATTTGAATTATATGAATATATTAGTAGTTTTCATATTTAGCATAGCTGGCTGATTTATAAAATTTAATTTCTTTAAAATTCTTTAACTCTATATCTATTGAATATGAAGTATAAAATGCAATCAAATATATTCTTTAAGTTATAATAACGTTAAATGTCAATAAATCCAATTTAACTGTTAAATCTTCAAATGAGGTTACTTCCGGTTCACCAATTATAACCAAAATCTAATCAGTTGTTCTTCTGCATGTAAACTTGAGGAATACGAAAAAAATATATTTTTTGGTATCGTGGTATTAAAGTTATGCGATCCGAAACTTTCGTCACACACACACAGACACACACACACACACACACACACACACACACACACACACACACACACACACACACACACACACACACACACATACATATAGACATCATCGTAAAAATGGTAAAATCGTATTATAGGGATCCTAAAACATGCTTATTCACTAAAAACTCATCATTGAATTTTTTGACCAAAGACAATACCTTCCTTACCTAAAGGTGACGGAAGGTAAAAATTATGTAAGCGTACATTTATATTACATAGATATGTATACATGTATTTAGGGTTGAAACATCAAAGAAATAAATATTTTAAAATTCACCACCTAATTTACTTCAATATAGTAAATTCCATTGGTTGGAAAAAGAATCTAATTTGCTGTGATAAATCAGAAAAAGGAAAACTAATAGTGCCGGGTCTGCAGGATTTGAGCGGCTCGTTAGTTCCAGTCAGCACTGTAGGCCTGCTTGGGGTAGTAAATTCCTGCTCCTGCCAAGGACAACTGCCGCCCTGCTGCCCTGATTCGCACACTACCACCAGGAAATGCTCCTGCTGCCGGATCTAACAATACATTTATACGCCGGTTGCCCTCGCCGCAATACAAAACGGCTCATAAAAGGAAATATAAAAATTCTGACCTTTCGTTCTCACAATCACCGAAATGGGCTCAAAGGTATTGATCTGAAAAATCGACAAGAATTATGTGACAGTAATAATCCTGTCAGGATTATGTCTTCTTTCACAATATATTGATCTGAATACATTATAATAAAGCTTCTTCAATCAAAGTAGAAATTCTTATAGTAGTACTTTCTCTATTATGTATTTTGTGAACAGAACAAAATGTGAAAATTTAATTTAAAAGTTAATTTGTTACTTTATAACCCATTGTTATATTTTGTTTATTTTCATGTAACCACCTACATTATTTGAATAAAACTAATTTCTGATATTTATCAATTATTTTATTTTTCTCGATTTTTTTCATATATTTGATATACAAACTTATAATAAAAAATCTGATATGACAAGCACATTATCTTACGTCAGTTTTATGTATTTTATATAAATTCCATATAGAAAGTTTCTAGCAAAAGATTCTATATTTCCAGTAAAATTATAACACAAACATGCTATCAATTGCACTTGACACTGACATAATGTCAATTGCACTTGATACTTACATCTGTCAATCAAAATTTTCTTAATACAGAAGCTAGCTGTTTCCATGGTTATAGCATAGCTGGCTGTTTATGAAATTTAATTTCTTTATAATTTTTTAACTCTGTATCCATTGAATGTGAAACATAAATTGAAATGAAATCGTATGGAGAATGAAGTTATATTTATTATATAATTAATTTTAATAATGCGTTCAGTAAAAGCTCCATCTTCATTTTGTAGAGAAACAACTTAACCAACTTTTTCAATGATAAATAATTAATTTAATTTATATTTAATCGAATTTGAACTTTGACCGTCAGAATAACAATTGTTCATTTCAAACTTTCATTAATACATAATGGTGAAATAACCATGAGGCGAACTCGATATCGCAACATTAATTTACCTGTTTATGATCTAGCATGCATGCACTTTAGTAATGCTAAACAAATACCAGAAACTAGTGACTAGAACATTATTCTTTATTTATGGAAAAAAGTAGAAAACATATCCTTTACATTGAGTTTAGTGTTTTATAATTTAGTATATTGCAGACAAGAAAATTTTAAATTTACAGTATAACTGGATACAACTTGTAGATCTCTACTCGTCGTGTAAAGTTAAAATAGAAAATTTAATATGAACTAGTTTCAATAAGTTACTATAAAAATAAGTAAAAATACGAATAAATTGATTTATAATTTACAAAGTTTAAATCACGTTTGGTTTTCAGTACGAAAAGTTAAAGTAATAACATTTTCTAGGCAAGGTGTTGAAATTTGGAATGTAATTTATTTATCTACCCATAATAGAGACTTATTTTAATTTAATGAGCCGTGCGCAATTTAAATTAAATTTATAATAATAAAAAGTAGTGAAAATGTTACTAGAGCATGATATAATAAAATTAATTTAAATTGATATATGATATTATTAACCCAAATGCAATTTGCCATGACAAAAAAAAAACATCTAAATTGAATCTGTGCGTTCAGAGTTCAAATTAATCTCAATGGATAATTCAGCAACCGTTGCACAATAACAAATTGCCTCTCCTTTTGTCGTATAAATTCTCATATAAATAACATTGAACGAGCTGCAAACATATAACCCACATACCAGATATAATCTATTTACTGGCGTTGCAATTTTCTACGGAATTTGTTTACAGCGGCGTTGTCATGGAGACGTTAGATCGATAAACATTTTAACTAAGATGAAAGCTTTGTTGATGAAAGACTCGCCGGTGATGGTGATGCTCTTTTGTAAATAAACAAAATGTATACGTGTTATACATTATACTGGCTGTGATGCAATTTATGTAACATGCAAAGTGGCAGAGTGTGCTTCAGACTTACTTAAATTTATTACGTTAGTTTCACACTTGAGTAATTTATATTCATCCTTATTAATTTTGTAATTAAAAGTGCTTCACTCCTTCACAGGTTTTGTAAAATTGTTACGCAGTTTCTGCGTCCATTTAATTTATATGAAGTTTATGACACTACATAAACGAAACAAGTAAAACATTTTATGTACATATATGGCGTATCGCGTATCGCGTGTATAATCTTACAAAAACAAACAAATATTTAATAGAAACAACTTTGATGTTTTATATTTAAATGTACTAACTCGTACATTGATTATTTGATTCGAAATGAGGTTGCACATTGATTTTAATATTTATAAACATATTCCTTACTTTTATACGAACTTTTATTATCATGTAAATGGTATGCACATATTTTATAGAATATCACATTATCACGTTTTTTTATTTTTTATTTTTCGTTTCAATATATAAAATAATTATTTCTACTTATTTATTTATGAAAATTATTAGTCTTATTGTACTGAATTCATTTTGGAAATTTAGAATTATTTAAGTGAATATATTTAGAATATTTAATACTGCTTATATATTTAATGGCAGATCAACATCCAAATGTTGATATTATCATATACAATATCATAAGTGGTAAGATTTTACCGAAAAAAATTTGAGATTGTTACGAGAGCTAGTTGCTTAGCAATTTATCGAGTGGCATTGACAAAAAAAAAAATCACGAGCTGTCAAGCTAGTGATTTTTCATCAATGTCATGAGATAAATTTGCAACAGGCTTGAGTAAAGCAATCGGAAAAATTTGCCAGGATAAAATATAACCACGAATGGTATTCGGATGACTATTTTGACAAAAATCTTTAAATTTTTATTGTGTTTTTAGGTGTTATATTTAAGATCGCTTTTTCAATGTGAACAAATTCCTGTCTGAATTGACTTATTTTTAATAAAAACTGAAAAGACTGAAAATATATGCACTTTGACAGGTATATAAACAATATGTGTCTAGGTATTCTTAAAACGTCAAAAAAATTCGTTTATCAAACCTCACTTACAAAAATACAGCATCTTATTGGCTCGAAGGATGCGAAAATTTCTTTGGTACGATGTTTTGTGGCAATAAAACTTGGTAACTAGGTAGAATCCTCAATTTGGATTGGTTTATAAATTTATGAATGAAAAAATCATTAAAAATATACCACAGAAACTCAACCTGTTTATGTAATTCAGGTTGGTGGAACTGGTGACCGGAACTCCCGAACTTAGGATTTTAAGATATTAAATCATACTTACGTAATTTCCTGCTTCCTTGATTATGTTAGATCAAAAAAGTTTAAATGTTGTACAGCATAATATCTGCATCTGAATTAATAAGCAAAATTAATATTTCTGTTCATATGAACAATTACCCATTAATTTAAAAGGATTATTACACATAACCTAATAAAAATCAACTAATCTAACTTGACAGATAAATCGTTAAACATTTGTTAATTTTTATTTCAATTCAATAGCTCGCTATTTTTATGGTGATTTTCTACATTTTCATACCTAATTTCGAGCATTTAACAGCATGCAAAATTAATTTTACTTATTGATTCCGCTGCAGAATTTTAAGCTATACAATTTTTACTTGAAGCTTTTTTATCTTAAATTATTAAGGAAACAGCCGCTTATGTAACTATAAGTTTACATGTTTATGCCTATGTTATCAAGAAGCATTATGCAAAATTTGCACGATTTTATTTTCTTGATGAATTATATTTTCACCATTAATCGTTTGTAATACACACACTAATTATTTTTTTAAAGATTAATTACTTGTGTATCAGTGGCGTATTAATAACAATAACAATTATTTATATATTTATATTCATAAGATTATGGCATTAAACGGTAGGCACACACCTAGAACCCTAGTTGGAGAAGCTATCGAGATCGAAGGGCCTTATTTATTCTTGCTTGAAATATAAGAGGATGTAAGTGCCTGTTTATCCTTAATACTCCTCTATTCTGTACGCATTTCATTATTATTTATTTATGTATTCCAGAATTGAATGTGTAGTTAACATACAATTTAATTATTTCATTCTCACGACAATGATCTCTGCACTAATAAAATAAATAATAACAATCATTTTCATATATTACATGTACGAGGAGAGATTTTTATGTCTTTTATGATGACATGTAAGAAAATTTGTGGACGCAGTGGCGGGATTTGGGAGGGGCAAGTGTGGACAGTTGCCCCCCATAATATTTGGACAACCAGGGGTTGATTTCTTTGTTTGTTATTTCCTAATTTCATTAAACGTTTAACAATTCCATACTTGAAATTGAAAACCAAAATATTGCACTTTGATTCATAAAATGTCAGAAAAGAACAACTTTACACTCTTATTATAATAAAAATTAAAATTATTAAAAATCTTTTAGAACTTATTATTCAATTAAAAGGATACAACCTTTTTAGTTTTAGTTCTGTTTATTGTTATAAAAAACCGACGTTTCGACAGCATAAACTGCTGCCTTTTTCAGAGAATAAACAACAAATATGTAAATAAATAATAACAAAAACATTAGCAACAGGTAATCATGGTGAAGAAGGCAGCAGTTCATGCTGTCGAAACGTCAGTTTTTATAATAAACAGAAGTAAAACTAAAAAGGTTGTATCATTTTAATTAAAAATTATTTTATTTATTCTGAAGTCCGATTTTGCCCCGCTCCCAAATTTCTGAAATCCCATTACTGATTGGACGTAAACTTGTTGCTTATGATGTCTGTGTTACAGTAAAATTACATAATGGGATGATGTGCATATTGCCCAGCAAACGTAGATATTCGCTTACAATTGTTTTCGCGTGCAATTCAACTAAATAATTTTCCAAAAGTGACTTTTGTGCGTTAGGTGAAGTTATTGTCATTGTGTTTGGTTGAAGTGCAAGTGAAAGTAGTTTTGGGCAAGTCTCTTCATTTACCGACAGGAAATGTGCACATCATCCCACTATGTACTTTTACTGTACCGTCCCTACGTCAAACCAAATCTACAATTTTTTTTTCATTTTCTTGATTCTACAAGCCTTCCATTCCTTGGATCATCCTTATCTCATCATGGAAATCGTTTACGCCAAAATTTCCTCGTAAAATATGATGGCGCTTTTTCCCCATTACGCCAGTTTTCCTTTCATGAATAATTTTTAGTACATTGTCCTCTTTTATCAGAAACTTTGCGAGTCTATCATTCATTTGGTTCAATTTGTTGTATCAAACGTCAAACCAAACCTCTGTAGAAACTGCACATCTCTTAAATTTGATATGATAAATTGTGATTGTCACTTGTCATTCATGCAGATAGGTAAAAATCCCCTCTTGTATACCGCAAAAGTAAAATAATTAAAAAAAAAAGTTCTTTGTCTCTTTTTAATTTCAATACTTTAAGATTGTCTATTGTGTATTCGTATTGTAATTATTTGTAAAATGCTCTAAATCCAATTTATTAGACTATGTTATTTTTTAGAGATTATTTTGTGTTCGTTATTTTATTTCTATGATTATTTGTACTTCACGTGCCAGCGGTACTGGGTAAGGTATGGAAGTTTGTGTGCGTCCCTTACATCATCTCATCTCCATTAATACGATATATACTACGGGAATGATATATAAATACTTGTAAAAATTAACTCACCCCCATTAAATTGTAATAAGATGTAAAACTTTGGATACAATAAAGAATTATATTATATTATTATATTAAAATTGATAACTCCACTAACGATCCACTAACAATACATCTTAATCTATCAAGATCGTTACCCACACTACCAAGCCCAAAAACAAAACAAAACTTTGTAGATCACAAGCTTATAAGAACAATTTAAAAATATATAATTGTTTCCAGGACAAACGTTGATTATAAACAATTTTTTTAATGCGAAACAATGTCAGTTGTCACATGCATAGACCACCACTCCTCTTGATAGTCAATAAAGATAAGTTGAGTGCAGCATAAAATGAAATCTTGAGAGAATGGAGGGAAAAAGACAAATAAGTATAATGGTGGTATGAGAGCACAATGGCTCACGTCATCTACGATTAGAGGTAGAATTGATAGCGAACGCGGAAGTGACGAGTGAGTGGTTTACGATGCGAGTTTCCTGTTGCGCGGGTGGCCCGGTCCCGCCCAGGTATACCTCGTGATTTACCGAACGACTTCGAGGTTTCCTTTTTGTAAACATAAATCATTACGCTACTAGGAAGAAACGATACTACGACTATTTCATTATAAATCCATTAATATGCGGGAAAAAAATCTTGATAGCTTCTTCTGCGCTACCACGTACATATTTCTTATTTGTATTGAATATTAATCGAACAAATATGAATATTCATATTTTTTTACACTTTACGTAGAATTTAATTCTCGGTCATTACACCAAACCTTACATGCTATATAAATGCAAATACGAAGATCACGAAAGATTTATTGACAATAAGATACTTAATTCATATTTTTTTAAATTTTATTTTAATTATGTTCCAAGTAAAATAATACCACCATTCCTTCCTTCCCTCCCAACCAATATTTTTCTTTTGAATGTTTTCAAACTAATTTCTGGAATACTTAAAACTAATAATGGCAAAAAATTGACCCCTGTGGTGTACTCTTCACGCCAGCAATGAGTGCCCGTGTGATGACGCCTGGTAAGCGCCCACACGGTATAAATATTTCATTACCCATATCTGTGTACCAAGCAGATTGGCGCACCCAGCAATGGGTAATATGCCGTGATGACTTATTTATTTAAAAACTGCCAAAGTTGTCAAATTAATTCCTGGTAACTTAAAAAGTACTAAAGCTGTCAATCTAATTACTGGAGGACTTAAAAACTATAAAAATAATTTTCTACTGACTAAAAAATTGTCAAAATTGTCAAATTATAGATCATAATTCGAAAATGCTATTATAATCATGACTTTTTACCCATCTCGATGTGCCAATCTTCTTTTTATTTGCAGAAACAACATTTTTATTCAATATGAGTATATCTTTCTTGATATCTTACAGTTCGGAAGTTATTTAAAAAAAAAATATATTGATTTTTTTGTGACGTAAAGTTATTAACTATTAAGTTCTATGTTCTCTGAAAACTAGGAAAAGTAGTTTATAAGTTTAATTTTTCTGGAACTGGCAGCAGACAATTTTCTGTAAATAATTAAAGATTTTAATTAATTTGTCAAAAACATTCCCACTTTCAAATATTTAATCATTATGTGTTTGTATATCATGAAATTAAAAATTAAAATGTTTAATTGAATTTTAAATGAAAATCTAGCTTCCGATATTTTTTATTAAATTAAAATCCCATTGCACATATCGTAAGTACTTTAGTGTAATTATTAAAATAAAAACAAATTAAAATTTGATTTACGCATGTGTAAATAATTTTATTTTCTGTAGTGATATCCACAAAAGTGGAATTCCAACCCTATTTTCCGAAAAAGAATAGTGGGTCATTTATGTAGATAATTTTTCATTTTTATAAATGAATGATAACCAGTATTGAAGATAAACTGCATAAATTAAGTTCGGTAGTGCTAGATTAGGTTCCCTTCACTATTAATGTATTTTGATCATAACATTTTACACCTTTTTACTAAATTACGCACACTTATAATAACATATTCGTACACAAAGTATAGTAAAGAAAAAGTAAATATTGTTAAATTAATTCATATACATTATTTACATATTTCTAAATGTGGCATTTTGTTTTAAGTTATAATAACTTATTTTGAGTGGAGAATTATTTTAAACTCAAAACCACCTGGAATGGCAACGATTGTCTTCCGCTGGAGAAGTAACGGAGTATTTTGCAGATCTGGACAAAGAATTTTCCAAAGTCACATTAGTATCACCAAATAACATGGTGCAAATATGTCATCATGATTACCGAAATCTGTGTATTAACGCAGATTGGCACAACCAGCAATAGGTAGAATGCCGTGATGATATACTTTACCTTCCGTCACCTTTAGATATGGAAGGTATTAGCCCATATTCCGAGCGCACTTATATAATAAAGCGCTTTTATGAAGCACACAATATAATGTAAAAGCGCGCTCCATAAAATTATAACAGTGCATCCGTACTACGGACCAATATCTTTGATCAAAAAAATCGATAAGGAGTTTCTAATGAATAAGCACGTTTTGGGATCCCTACAATACGAATTTGTTATTTTTAGAATGATGTCTGTATTTATATGTGTGCGTGTGTGTGTATGTATGTGATTGTGTCTGTATGTGACGTTCGTTTCGGATCGCATAACTCCAATACCACGATTCCAAAAATTATATTTTTTTCGTATTCCTCGAGTTTAGATCCATATGCACACGTGATTAGATTTTCCAGACTCACACGGTATAAATGACCAGCACAATACCTTCCGTCAATCTTATGTATTATGTATAAATTCCATACATAAATTTTCTTGCAAAAGATTCTTAATTTCCAGTAAAATTATTTCATAAACAAACTATGCAAATTGCACTTGACATTGACATCTTCTTCTTCTTTAGCTTTTCCCATTCGTTAGGGGTCGCTATTTTTTATTTTCTTCTTCCACTCATTTCTGTTTTGCGTATCGTTCTCATTCAGTTTCTTTTCTCTCAAGTCTTCCGCAATACAGTCCTTCAATCTTATCTTTAGTCTTCCTCTGTTTCTTCAACGTCATTTAACTAAGCTATTCATTCTTCTTCCAATATATTCTTCATCTCTCCTCATGACATGTTCAAACCAATGAACCAATGTAATCGTCTCTCTTTTATCTTTCTAGAAAATTCTTACACTAGAGTTATTTACCTTATTCTGTCATTTCTTATCGTATCTTTATGTGTCTTCCCCAACATCTATCTCAACATCCTCATCTCAGCCACATTCATTTACTTTTCATTGATACTGACATCTGTCAATTTGAATTATCTGAATATATTAGCAGTTTCCATGGTTAGCATAGCTGGCGGATTTATGATATTTAATATCTTTATAATTCTTTAATTCTGTATATGTTGAATATGAAGTATAAAATGCAATCAAATCGTATAAAGAATAATAAATTCTTTAAGTTATAATTACCTTAAATGTCAATGAATGATATTTAACTGTTAAAATCTTCAAATGAGAGTACTTCCGGTTGACCAATTATAACCAAAATCTAATCACTTCTTCTTCTGGATGTAAGCTTGAGGAATTCGAAAAAATTACAATTTTTGGAATCGTTGTATTGAAGTTATGCAGTCCGAAACTTTCGTCACACACACGCAGACACACAAACACATACACACACAGGCACACACAGATACACATACATACATACATACAGACATCATCGTTAAAATGGTGAAATCGTATTATATGGACTCTAAAATGTGCTTATTCACTAAAAACTCATCATTGAATTTTTTGACGAAAGACGATACCTTCCTTACCTACAGGTGACAGAAGGTAAAAATTAATATATTTTATTTTAATGAAGTAGACAATGTTGTATTTGAAATAATAACACTATTCTGGACTTCCATTGTCTTTATTCACCTGAAGACGATTGCAGATACTTCGCAATTGAAACGTTATGTGTTTTTATTACTTTTTTGTTAAAATAAAGACAATGGAAGTCCAGAATAGTGTTATTATTTCATATTTTATTTTACTCTTATTGTTAATATTTTAAATATAAGTACGTACCTCATTTAGTTTGATACCTACCTAAAACGAAATTTTACGTTAATCTAATTCCGAGGTAATATTTTACTTTCATTTGTTTCGTAGGTACTTCTTAAAATTAATTTTTAATATTAAAAATTTCTCTAGACAAAGTTCTAATAATAAGCAAAATAAAAGCACTGATGTAATTAAATTTGAAACTTGACACGGCAATATAATATTTCAAACAAGAATATTTTCTAAAAGTTGAGTTCTTGTTATGGTACCTGAACATGATTTCGTCTTGTCTTCGTGTCGTGATCATTTCGTATAATTGACTGATAATTCGTGCCATTATATTTCGTATAAGTTATGTTTATGGCGGTGCCTTTGTTATATTATTAATGAACAGAAATTGTTGGAATTAAGATATTTTTCATGATGAGACTTAAAAGGAGAAGCATTGACATGGAAATTTATTTGCAGACTGAAAGGATAATGATATTTAATGATAATAATTTAATTGTAGCCATAAATATTAGACAGTGAAATGACAATGAAAGATAGGAACTACTAGAAACAGTTATTATTGTCTTAAATTTAGTTAATCATGATAGTTTAGAGTTTAGACTCCCATGTTGCAATTCATTTCTACACCACTATTACTAAAATAATTATGTAATCTGTAGTAAGAGATTCTTTCATTTTTGCCATTTTTCATAAAACTTGTATGTAATTACAATTATACAGGTTTGTGCGAGCAGACAGTTTGTGGTATCATGGCAGTGGAACTGCGAATGCGTCGAATTCGGATTAGTTTCAAATCAGTTTCAAATCTTGACTGCTTAAACCCGTTATTTAGGAAACAACTTGTTCAAAGAGCGAATAATTAAATTTGACATTTGATAACAGATATTTTATTATAAAAAAACTGCGTATATACAGTGGGCAGAGGTATTGGAACAAGTCTGAACAATTGGTCAACTTTTTCAATATTATTTATATTAATATACAGGGGAAGTACATTTAATATTTGTTATTGTATTATTAATTAAATATGTACTTATTTAAAATTATTGGTATATTCATATTAAATGGTACAAAGTGACCTCTGTGGTGCACTCCCACGCCAGCAATGAGTACCCGTAAGGTGACGCCTGGTAAGCGCCCGCACCGTACAAATATTTCATCATTACCAAAATCTGTGTACAAAGCAGATTGGCACACCCAGCGCTGGGTAATATGCCGTGATAATATATTTATTTATTTAATATTAGATATATCCTATATCCTTAAGAAATACCGCTAATACGAATACCTTCAATGAATTTAAAGAATATTGAACATATAGAAGAGTAGGACAAAATTCCCCATAACGAAACAATACTCGTAGATACAATTATTTGAATTATTTGTATATACAAGAAATGTTAAATTGGTTACTTATGTAACATAAAATGGAAATGGCGAGAGGTATTATACTAGCCACAACGGATTTTTTTTTTACAATTGAAAATATTTAGTAAATAATAATAATAATTTTAACAAAATGGCGACAATGTAGTATTTTATAAATAAATCCAGATTTTCCTTATAAAACTTTTAAATTTTTAAAACTTCTAGTAAATTATGAAATAAAAAATTGAAAAAATCTGATCTGTGTATTATGTACAAATTCCATACATAAATTTTCTTACAAAAGATCCTATATTTCCAGTAAAATTATTTCATAAACAAACCATACAAATTGCACTTGACACTGACATCTTCTACTTCTTCATTAGCTTTTCTCATTCGTTAGGGGTCGTTGTTTTTTATTTTCTTCTTTTACTCATTTCTGTTTTGCTTGTCATCTTCATTCAGTTCCTTTTCTCTCAAGTCTTCCATAATACAGTCCTTCCATCTTATCTTTGGTCTTCCTTAGTTTCTTCTATCTTCTACTACTAAACTATTCATTCTTCTTCCAATATATTCTTCATCTTTCCTCATGACATGTTCAAACCATTGATATCGTCTCGCTTGTATCATTCTAGAAACTTTATCACTCGAATCATTTCCCTTACCTTCCATTCCTTACTCAATCTTTCCATGTCTTCCGCAACATCTATCTTAATATCTTAGTCTCTACCACATTCATTTTCTTTTCATTGAAACTGACATCTGTCAGTTTAAATTATCTGAATATATTAGCAGTTTCCATGGTTACCATAGCTGGCTGATTTATGAAATTTAATATCTTTATAATTCTTTAACTCTATATCTACTAAATACTACATATAATATGCAATCAAATCGTATAGAGAATAATATATTCTTTAAAATTTGTAAACATTAAAATAAAAATAAATAAATATATCATCACGGCATATTACCCATTGCTGAGTGTGCCAATCTGCTTTGTACACAGATATCGGTACTGATTAAATGTCAATAAATAATATTTAACTAGGTTTTTTTCCGGTGGACCAATTATAATCAATATCTAATCACGTCTGCATATGAATCTAATCTCGAGGAATACGAAAAAGTTGTAAATTTTGGAATCGTGATAATGGAGTTATGCGATCCGTAACGATCGTCACTAATAATAAATAGCTGTCAAATTTAAATAAATAACCTATGAATTGAAATATAAACAGAGTTTACTTTTGAGGAAATAACATATTAAAGAATAGTAAACTTACAAATTACAATTACAGGGACGGTAATGAACATAAGAATACTTAGAATTAAAGTTATAAGAAAAGTTTATATTGTTTTCCAATGATTCCTGGACATATCCTTCAGCCGCACTTTTAGATTTCCATCCAATTGAACAACTTCAGGGGGCGTACATTATAATACTCAAATTCAGTCATAATTGCACACAAGGAGGATATGAAACTGCACAGTTTTTATTTAAACGTTCGAACGTGAAAACTTTCACTTCAATGTTTATAACAAAAAGTGAACAACTAAGTATCCATAGCTACAGAGCAATTGAAATCGCAAACGTAATTTATATAAAATGTAACGTCAGTAGTAGATATTTTTCTTTAAATATCTACGTTTGAAGAAAAAATATAATGTGTCATTCGGAGTAAAATTGTCTTTGTATGCCTCGCATGCAATTGTCCAACTCGCTTCGGTCGTCGTGCAAACTTCCACGCTCGCCACAGAAAGTATCACTCTTACTCCTAATAACACTATACTATTCGCATGCATTATAATTATTTTCAATCTTATTATATTTATAATAATTTAATATATTTAAATATATTTTTTGTATTATCTTTTAAGAATAGATACTAACCTGGAAAATAAAATTACCCACAAGATCCAAACATACTTGACTAATGAATTCGTATTACACACGTCTCGGATTAGTAAAATTTGGGATTGTCGACTGTTGGAACGCAAATTTACTTATGCACATACTCCTGACAATCCGTAATAGTTTCTAACTGCTGCTCGAACAAAGCTTATATTATCACCTAATAATGCGTTCAATAAACATATCGCTATTGATACAACGCATGTATCCAATTCACAATATAACTATTAAAACAATATCAAGTTTAATGTAATTTTCTTCAAAAATTTGTAGAAATATATCAATAGAGAAAAACAAATACAATTCATCATAAATTTTGATTTTTTAATGTCAGTCTGACAAATAGTATGTATCCTGAATAAGTCCACCACCTTTTGAAGATGCGCAACATAATATTGAGTGAAACGTTAGGTTATACTTTGCCTATTGGGTCACGGCTCAGCAACCCGGAAAACAATCATCATTTTACAGAATTTTTATATGGACGTCATAGTACGAGTAGATAACATCATTGAAGAAAGAATAATTATAATTATTATTTTTGCTTTTAATTTAATTAATGTTATATATTACTTGTTTACAATAAAAGTACATGGACAACATAAAAAGCAGAAAAATCTAATCTTTAATAATATTGCTATCTATATGACGGGTATCCAAAAATAACGATAATTATTTTCTGGCGGGTAATAGCGTTCTAGTTTCTACTTCTCCCGTTAGGTTTAGGTTTAGGTTAGGTTTTGGATCTGTTAGCCCAGCGTCATCCTTGGAGGAACATCTGAGCGGTTAGTGTGATTTTTTTCATATGCGCTTTTTGACCTGGTTGGCGATTTTCAAATGGCGGACATTAAAAAGCAACATGTTCACATCAAGTTCTATTTTCTATTACTGAAGAACATAAAAAAAATCCAGATCAATTTCTGACTATTCTTTCAATTCTTAGCACATACTCAAATGGCAGGCTCTCTGGTCGTCGGAAAGCACAAATGAAACGAATTTCGCTGCACCACGTTTCATCTTCAATTTTTCAGTTAAAATTCGTTGGCATAAACTCATGGTTGTTTCAGTGAGTTCCTCCTATTCATCGATTGTTCTATGACGATCAGTGCATTCAGACGTTCAAGGGTCATTTTCAATTGATATTCAACCACTTTTAAAATGAAAAAAAAAACACCCATAAAGCCTCGCTTGGCTCAAAGCATTCCTCCCCGTAAGCTCCCTAAGCATTGTGAGAGTTTCCGCTGCTGATTTCCGTAACAGGAAACACAACTTATCTACCATTGCAAAATTGCCGATCACGCAACAGTGCTTACGAGAAAAATCATACTGATCGCTCAAATGTTTTCCCAATGCTGACGCTTAGGCAACAGATCCAGTAAAGAAAATAATTACGGTTATTTTTGGGTACCCCCTCGTATTCTATGCATATAAAAATTCTTAATTTGATGGCATAACTCAAAATGAAACAGTGATAAAATTTAAGCCCTTGGACAGAGAATAAGAAACTGTCCTAATGTGCAAACTAAAATTCAGTATTGTTTCATACATTTTTACCAACACCTAGTGACCTACGTAATTTTCCGAAACAACAAAACATGATTAAAATAGCAACTTTTCTCGTTTCTCTCATAACGTGGTTGTGGTTGCCATAAATTGTAAGAAACCGAAACTATAAAAAATCCAGGAATTTGAATGTAATTACAGTATTTGCACTGGAAAATCATTCGAATCTTACCGTTTTTTTATAAATCTTTTCAATTTTCTCAAATATGGTTATGTCAATACCGAAAGTTATGAAATGATATTACAAGTATGATTTATTTTAAACGTTAACGTTTAACTAAGTGTAAAGAAATATTGGATATGGAAAGTTTCAGCATGCTAGATTTAAATTTTCATTTTTATATATGTGCGTAATTATCTTGGCTTTGCCGAGTGTGGTAATTTGTTTTTAGACGACCAGTTCAGAAAATAATAAATATCGCGACAGTAGTCTAGGTGAAAATATCGTAAACTAGCATGATATATCGTACTAATTGAAGAAAACAGTAGGTATTGTCATTTGAAATAAAATTCTTGAACATTCCTGTTTTTTTTTTGTAGTCGTCTAAAAAATAGTGTTTATAACTCGCTCGAGATAAATTTAGTGTTGCTCGTGTATTGACTCATTCGGTTGCTCCTCGTTCGTCAAACTTCACACTCGGATGATATTTCTCACTTTCGATACTCATTATGAAATAACTATTCTGTACCGTACAAAGAACTACCAGACGTCACCTCACGGGCTCTTAAAGTTGCCGTAGAGAGAGCACTTTAGTGCGATTTAAAAATGAAAATCATTTTTAAATTTACTGCGATCGCATTCGAACCAGACTCCGTCAGGTCGACAACCGAATACATTAACTCCCTTAGCCACAATTTCCTATATCAAATAAAATAAATAAATAAATATAGCATCACGGCGTATTATCTATTGCTGGGTGTGCCAATCTGCTTTATACACAGATTTCAGTAAACTCATTGCTGGCGTGGAGGGTTCAACACACGGATCAATTTTGTGCCATTTAAAATTCGAAATATTTTTCGTTGGTCGGGATCGAACCCGGTTCCCCAAATTCGAGACCAGACACTCAGAGACGCAGCCACGAGACCGCCTATATTTTATTTATATATTTTCTTTAGTATTTTAGATATGGTGGAAATGATTAGGCAGAGGACTCACGTCATAAACCTGAAAAAAACCTTATAAAAAGAAATATAACTTGTAGTAATTATTAGTTATTTATTTTTTTAAAAAGAAGAAAAAATATACTAGTATTAAAGAAACGTATATATTAATTAATTTACAATTATTTCTAAGTCAATCCTTATTCCGTTTACGGAATACAAAATTATTTGACATAACATGATCATTCTCAGTAGCGCCAACGTATGGTACGAAAATAAACTACAATTATTTCAAATAATTTCATATTCCGTAAAAGGAATAACGATTGACTTGGAAAATATACTTAATACTAGTACTTTTTTCTTCTTCTTTTAAAAATAAATAACACCGAATAATTTCCACAAATTATATTTCATTTTTTAAGGTTTTTTCAGGTCGATGACGTGAGTCCTCCGCTTAATCATTTTCACTATAAAGTAGGTACTCGTATAAGCAAATTAATGTAAGTTTTTCTTTTTTAGCCCGATGGCGCTGGTACACATGGCCCAAATCACGCGTTTCGCTGCAAAGTGTTCAAAAAGCCTCGACCATGTCACCTGTGTCATCAACCCATCCTACACCAGGGCTCCTGCTGCAGAGGTAATATTGTTTATGTTTCTAAGTTTTTAATACATCATCGTCAGTATAAGCTGTAAAAATACTAAAATATCAACCATTTGCGCAACATTTTGGCAAGTTATACGTATAAGTTGTACATATTTATATTCTACTAATAGCATTGCAATATTCCCTTTCTCGCCTTGATTTACAATTTTAATCAAAGATTGTTCAATTATTGTACTAATGCGTCATATAACAAATATCTGCAGTACCAACAGATTTTATTAGGATAGTATTTATTACCTAGCATTCACAATAAATATTAGCTAGTTCTTTTCCAAAACTATGTGATAATATCTAAAGTTAACATATATATATAGAATAGAATAGAATAGAATAGAATAGAATATATTTTATTTGTTAAAAGCATGAAAGCTTATACAAATGAGTGGTAGTGGTAACATTTAATTACAAATATTATATATTTATAGTTTATAGTGTTATATTATGTATATGATCTTAAGTCTAATGAAAGTATTTAAGAATGATCAAAGTATTAATATTAACCTCTATGTATCATTTACATTTATTCTCCGAATGCAAAAGCACGTAATTTAGTTGCATTTAACATATAAAAGTATATTTTCTTAATTACGTTAATGTCTTTACCAGAGAATAACATTTGAAGGTAGTTGTCTTTGTTAATATTCTGTAGATTTCGGAAGTATTGTTGTCTCACTGGGGATAGTATTGGGCAGGTTGCTATGAAGTGGTACAGGTCATCTTCTTCGTGAGTGTTGCATATTGGGCAGATATTTGATGTACTAAATTTCTGTTCACTTCCATTAAAGTACAGTACAGTTTCACTTGTGTTCGCCACTCTAATTTGAGAGAACAATCTTATCATTTTATAATTTAGATTGTATATCGTGTTTCGCGTTTTATTGTTAATTTGTAAGTTTTTATACTCGATTGAATATGTGGAATTGTTTATTCTGTCCGTATCTATATTATACAGGTAACACCTGTAAGACTGTATGATGTAGTCCATATTTCTTTTTAGATTGCCCGCACTTTGGTTTGACCACGTATTTTGTAAATTTAATTTATTTAATGTATTTCTTAATACACCGCACCAGTTATATTTAATTAATTGTTCGTTTACGTCAAGTGTTTTAATTTTATTATAACACATTTTCGGGTATTGCGAGTCATTCATTTTTAGAAGTTGTAACAACCAATTAAGTGTTTGTTTTAGTATTTTCACAGCCAGATTATATTCGCCTGTTTCCCTGCGTATTATGTAGTTAGGTGTTGTCTTTGACCAGTTGAATAATTTCTTGAAGAAGTTTGCCTGTACTTTTTCAATTTCCTCTTCGTGTTGTAGTCCCCAGATTTCACTAGCGTATAATGCTGTTGGTATAGTAATGGTATTGTATAATTTTAGACGTGTTTCCCAATTGTCTGTTCTCGATATGATCATAATTCTTCTGATGTTTGCTGAGGCGGCATTTGCTTTGCTTATTCTTTCTTTGCAAGTCTTGTTATGTAATCCTGAAGAAACAAAATTCATTCCCAGGTATGTATATTCTTTTACAATTTCGATGTTTTCTCCTTGACATATGTATTTTATAGTTTGTCTTGGTGTCCTGCCTCTGTGGAATAGTAAAATTTTTGTTTTGTTTGTATTTATTTTTAGGTCATTGTTTTGTGCGTAACGTTCGAGGGTATTTAGTTTCTGTTGTACTTCTACTTGTGAGTTTGCTAGTATGACTATATCGTCAGCATATAATAGTGTTAATATATCACTTGTGTGGTTCAAAGGTATTCCAAAGTGTCCATTTTCTCTCAAGCATTTTTCGAAGTCATTTAGGTATAGTGCGAATAATATTGGGCTCAAAGAGTCTCCCTGAAGTACTCCTTTGTTTATTTCAATTTTGTTTGACTGTTGGGTTTTTACGCTGATCTGAATAGTCGCTTGCGAATAAATGTTCTGTATAATTCTTATGAGTTTTGTACTGATTCCAGATTGATACAATTTTGTCCATAGTTTTTCTTGGTTTATGCTATCAAAAGCCTTTGACATGTCAACAAATATGGCATACATTTTTTTTTTGTTGTGTATACAAAGTTGTGCCAGGCAGTTCAAGGTAAATATGTGGTGTATGACAGACCGGTTTTTCCTGAACCCAGCTTGGTTTTCAGCGAGTATTTTCATGTGGTCTACCCAGTTTGAGATTCTGTTTGATAATATACTTGTGTAGACTTTTATTATCGTATTCAAAAGTGCTATGCCTCGGTAGTTTTCTGGGTTTAGTTTATCACCTTTTTTGTGCAGCATTGTCATTTTTGCATTAGCAAGTGATAGTGGGATTTCTTCATTATTGAACCATGTGTTTATCATATTAGTTATATAGTTAATTCCTTTTTCTGGGAGGTATTTCAGAAATTCATTTGTTATTCCATCTGGTCCTGGACTTTTGTTATTTTTCAATGTGTTTAGTACTCTTTTTATTTCTAACTTTGTAATCTTTGCATCTTGATAGTGGTGATAAGTGCCCCAGAATTTTGTTGTCGGTATTCTAGTACATGTGAACATATTTTTGTAGTGTTTAGTGAGTTCAGAGATGTCTATTTCGATATTGTTTCTGTCTCTGTTGTTTAGTTGTTTTACTGTTTTCCAGAAAGTTGTTGGGTTTTTTATGTCATGTATGTTGTTTTTTAATTTTTGATTGTATTGGTTTTTACTTTGTTTTATAGCGTTTTTATATTCTTTTTTTATTCTTGTGTATTCTGTTAAATTGTGTTCCGTGTATCCTTTTTTAACGCATATGCGGAGAGCTTTTCTAAGTTCTGTTTTTAGTGTTTTACACTCTGTATTATACCATTGTTTTTGGCGATTCGTATTTTTTTTTTCATTTATTGCCTTTGTCATGTTTAGTGTTTGTGCTGCCTTCCATATAGTATTTATCAGTAAGTCGTAAGTTGTTTCGTGTATATTAATTAATTCATTAACTTTTTGTTTATATTTTTCTTGTAGTTCTTCATTCCATTTCAGCTTGATTATTGTGTTGCTGGCCGTATGTGGTTGTGCGACATCATTTTTGAAATGAGGAAATTTTATTTGTATGGGGAAATGATCTGAGATGTGTATGTTCTTTAGAACTTCAATATCTTGGATTTCATTTAGAGCTGTGTCATTTGCCCAAACAAAGTCTATGGTACTTTTGTTTGTTCCGCTTATGTACGTGAATTCAGCTATTTTATCGTTCTCTGATCTTCCATTAAGCACGAAAAATCCCTCTGACTCTAAAGTTTCTATTAGTTGTCTACCCTTACTATTTATTATTGTGTCTTTGTTTTGGCGAATATGGTTGAAGTTTGTGTTATAGAATGTAATTTTTTCACTCTGATTTAGATTCCCTATTCTTGAGTTGAAGTCTCCTGTTAGAATGAGGCTGTTATTTGTGTAGTGCTCATTTAGTTCTTTTAGCACGTTTTGTAATTGTTCTATTAATATGTTAAATTCGTATTGTTGAGATAGGTAACAAAATATGAGGATGAAACTTTCCTTGGTATTTTTATGTTTGAAGTTTGTGCAAATCCAGTGTGACGTAGTTTCAATTATGTTTGCTTGCAGGTTTTTTTTGTAAAAAATTAATAGGCCACCACTCGCTCGTCCCCTGCTTGCTGATTTTGTAGCTTTATGTTCTATGTACTGATAGTTATTTAAATCTCGTGGAATGATTTTTAGATTATTTTGCAGCCATGTTTCGCATAAACATATTATGTCATTGTTTATAAGTGTGTTCTTTTCTTCCATTTCTAAGTTAAAGAAGTTACTGAACCCTTGTATATTCCACGAGATAATACTTTTATATGTTGGTATTTTTCCTGTTACTTTTGTCCTGTCTTCAGTTCGCCTATTAAGTTATATATATATATATATATATATATATATATATATATATATATATATATATATATATATATATTATAATTTTGTAGCTTTATGTTCTATGTACTGATAGTTATTTAAATCTCGTGGAATGATTTTTAGATTATTTTGCAGCCATGTTTCGCATAAACATATTATGTCATTGTTTATAAGTGTGTTCTTTTCTTCCATTTCTAAGTTAAAGAAGTTACTGAACCCTTGTATATTCCACGAGATAATACTTTTATATGTTGGTATTTTTCCTGTTACTTTTGTCCTGTCTTCAGTTCGCCTATTAAGTTATATATATATATATATATATATATATATATATATATATATATATATATATATATATTATAATTTTGTAGCTTTATGTTCTATGTACTGATAGTTATTTAAATCTCGTGGAATGATTTTTAGATTATTTTGCAGCCATGTTTCGCATAAACATATTATGTCATTGTTTATAAGTGTGTTCTTTTCTTCCATTTCTAAGTTAAAGAAGTTACTGAACCCTTGTATATTCCACGAGATAATACTTTTATATGTTGGTATTTTTCCTGTTACTTTTGTCCTGTCTTCAGTTCGCCTATTAAGTTATATATATATATATATATATATATATATATATATATATATATATATATATATATATATATATATATATATATATATGTAAAAGAAAAGCAGGGATTATCGTTTATTTAATAATTATTTAAATTTATTCCGCAACATCTAAATGCATCTATTTCATCTTCTTTCTTATATTGTAGAATAACTTAAAAGTATAAACATTCCTGTCATATTTTGTTTATTTATTTGGAATTTTTCCTTTTCGTGAATTTAAGATTTATTATTATATAAATTATATTTAGAAGTAGATAACATCACGCTTTACGTCAATTTCATACCATTTCTGTACTTTATAATAGTAGGATTGCATGTTAAAGATAATTTCAATTTTCAATTATTATTTTCACTTTAATGATGATGTTTATAGTATATACACCTTCTGCATCCACAGGTTAATGAGGTAATGGTTAAAATCTTATATAATTTTAACTAAATAGTTCTGTGAGCAATTAAGTTCTAAGTTTGTCTACATTAAACATTACTAGGTACATTCATTTACTCATATAATTTGAGATTCAAGAAATATTTTAAAGCTAAAGACATACTCGTATAGGTACCTACACCATAACCAACAAATATATAGGTATTATTCCTACTACAATTTATCAACTTTTTAAATAAGTTTTATGTTTCTATTAGAAGGAAATATCTTATATACATATTTTGGAGAATTAATTAATGTTCATCCAAAATTTATAGGCATAGGCCTGTCGAACGAAACGACAGTTTTAAAGTAACAAAGTTATGATTTACATAAATTGTGTGCACTGAGTACGTATGATAGGGCGTCAAATAATTATTATGTGGCAATGTGGCATCTTTGAAGATATAATAATTTTTAAAATATCATGCATGTATTTTGTAACTTAGTATATATTGAACAAAATATAGTACAACTTACTGGAACAATTTAAATTAAAGCAGAAAATTGTCTTAAAATTGTACTATATTAGCAATGGTATAAAATTACGGTTGTTATACTATAAAATTATAACTTAGGACATTAGTACTTAAAATTTAGTATAATCTCGGACATTTACACCTTTAAAAAAGTTGGACGCAACTTATATTTTGTTTTTTTTACAGGTAACTAAATAAATAATTAAAATATTTTAATATACTTACATTTATTATTAGTCTAGGAAATTTACGGTTTTACCTCAAAGAAATTGCAACAATAGCTTTTTTACGGAATCCTGTCCAGAAAAATGGACTGAACAACATTTCCGGGAATCTTAGCATGGGAACCTCTCGCCAATTGGGAAAAATGGCGACATATTTAGATTTTTGACCATTGTCTCGAAAACTCTTGCCTATATCAAAATTTTACAAGAATACAAAATTAAAGCTCAATAGTTTTTATATAAAAACATTTCACATAAAAAATATTTAACCAAAATAATTTATGAAACAAGTTTAAATTTCTCAAAAAAAAGAAACAATATTACGTATTTAATACTTAGTCTAACAGGTTTTCCTATTTATAACAGTAGGTATACAGGAGGGTTTCTGGCTCACTTTGCGTCGGATGGCATGTGTTCATCGACATTGACCATGGGGGTAGTTTTTTAGCTGTGGGGGGTAGTTCTTGAGGAAAGAATTTGTGTGTTGAGGGCAGTTTTTTGGCAACCCTTATGTGTTTTGAAGAGACAAAGAGACAGAGAGGGGCATAGAAGAACGACACCCCGCTGGTGGTGGGGTTGTTCTTGAGAAAGAATTTGTGTGTTGAGGGTAGTTCTTTGGCAACCCTTATGTGTTTTGAAGAGACAGAGAGAGAGACCGAGAGACAGAGAGACAGACAGAGAGACATACAAGAACAACACCCCACTGCTGGATGGTGTGATATTGTTGCAGACTTGTTTTAACCTGTTTTTTTGTTATCAACATGGACAGCAGGATGTATGCTGATATGAATTGTCGGTGATAATTTTTTTCCAAGAATTTTTACAGGAAATGGCGTGTGATATGGTATCTGCATCCGTTTCCTGTGATAATGTTTTGTAAACAAGTACAGGATGTTTGCTGATATGAATTGTCGGTGATAAAAATTATTCCAAGAATTTTTGCAGGAAGTTGGTGTGTGATATTGTTGCAGACTTGTTTTAACCTGTTTTTTGTTATCAACACGGACAGCTGCAGGATGTATGGCTGATATGAATTGTCGGTGATAATTTTTTTCCAAGAATTTTTTACAGGAAATGGTGTGTGTGTGTGATATGGTATCTGCATCCGTTTCCTGTGATAAACTGGATGGCCTGTGTCCATCCACATGTACCATGGAGCTGGTTCTTCAGCAACCCCTTTATGTTTAAGGGGTAGTTCTTCAGATGGTTCTTTAGCAACCCCTTGGAGGTGATTTTTAAGTTACAGGTAGTTTTACGAGGGAAAAGGAGAAGAATACATAAGGTTTTTTTAAATGAAAGTTGCTGAATTATTGTAAAACATTTATTTCAAAAACAAAATACATTTACATGTTACTAACAATATTTGTTAATGGATTATAGTTAATTATTTTATCGTGTATAATTAAACAGTATGCAGTTGTATTTTCGGGCACGTTTTCATTTGTTTCAAATTCCAGTCTTATATCAACATTACCCGATTTCAATGTCTCACTTTGATGCGAGCAATCTATAACCGCTAGAGGTGCTGTATTTATAAATTCATTAGGTGTAAATATTGGCTCACATGGTCGCTCATAGTAAGACAACTGAAATTGGGTGTACATTTCATATAACATAGCCCAATGGTTATTTTTAATATTCAAATTTAAATTATCATATGGGTACATATCAGAATTTAAATACAACTTGATATTACTCAAATTACAGTGATCAAATTTACTCATGTCCTTATTAAGCTTATTTTTTCGATTTGTTTGAAATCCCACGATGACAAAACGCGGCGTTTCCAACTGTGATGTAGTTTTGATTGGCCAGGAATGACGTTGTGTTTTCTGCAGGAGTGGATATTCATGAAGTTCCCAGCTACGGAATGCTATCTCCAAATTAATGCTGTTCTCTATATACTTCATAAGCATCAGTCGTTCAGTATCAGCAACCGATATATGTGGAATCTTCCAGTAAACTTTACTTAATTCAATTTTCATATTTTCATTGGTGGCGCTGTTTTCAATTGCATTGAGGTCAGTGCTGCTTCGTATGAGAACTAATTCATGTTGTAAATTTAGGACAATTTTTTTAAAATCTTCGCAAAATCCCAAAAGCATATTGAGGGGGATGCATACGTTGAAATTACCATGACTATCAATTATATGTTTTGTATCACCCAAAGGTAACCAACCAGCATTTTGTAAACGTTTACTCTCATTTGCATTGTAAGAGACATAACTCTTCATAGTTGAAGTTATTCCGGGATTTCGAACTCTATCTATTACTATTCCCCCAATTTCATATCGAATTTCACTAAATAAGAAGGCAAATGCATTGTTAACCAATTTAGCTGTGGTCGACACTTTATTATCATGCGTGAGAAGTTTACCCTCAATATAAAGTAAACTATTCCATGGTAGAGTGTACAAGTCTTGTTGCTGTATTGGAATGCGAATTTCATCATTATTGTTTAATGTTCCGGAGGCATAAGGCTGATGCGTGTGCTTTTCCGCATGACTGATTGAATCATCAAATAAGGCCTTTTCTGACACGTTTAATATATTAGCATTCATTTTGGTGAATGTAAAGAATTTTTTTTTTTGATTTTTTATACTGAACTCCAATCCAAATAATTAATGATTTTATCCGCTTTCTCCGTTTATCCAGATTGAACTTTATACCCAAGTGATTTTAGAAACTGATAATTGATGGGTGTTAACCCTTCAACAGACTTCTTACGAATGATGTAATTACAGTTTCGTGCAGTATTTATATACATACGAGCAGTATGATTAAAATTAATCCCCATTTTGTTTTTTAAGATGTAGTCTTACCGTGACGACTTCACCTCTGAAATTAACTAATTTGTCGTTTTGATCTACTATTTTAAGGGTTAACGAAGTTATGACTCGTGTGTTGATTGGTAAATAGATTATTTGATTTGGAGCCTCTATAATTTTGAATCCTGGCGGGACGCGCGGGAAAAATTCATGAATTATATGCACATTTTTACTATTTGAATAAGAATTTGTAGTAATGCTACACTCAATACATATTGCATTTACTTTAATTATAGAAACAGGGTTATCTGATTCATGTGATTTATTAGCTTCTAATTTACGTGGTTTAAACCCAAGAATATCACCTATTGATTCGTTTGATGTAAAATTTATTTCCTTATTGCTTTTAACTTCACACTTAAGAGTATTATTATTTGCTACAATATTTAATTCAGTGCCCGTATCTAACTTTTTTTGTAAGAATTTATTTATATCATCTATTTCGTAAGAACCTTCTGGAATAGTAATTACATCACTACCAATATAAAATTTATTATTTTGATTATCAATATTTGGTATTGCATTATATACTCCAAAATTTATTAACCCGAGTAAATATTCCGAACCATCATCGAGTATAATCGGTGGGTGAAAAATTTGAGTTATAACTGAATTAGTACTGAAAAGAGTAAATGTGTATGACATGACGGCTCAATTAGTACTGAAGCGTATTCAGACTTATTCATATAGAAATGCTAAACACAAGTGACCGCATTTTACACTGTTATTAGGTTGGTACCTACTGTAATTGTAGTGTATTGAGCATCTATTTCCAAAATAACTAACTAGTTCTTTTGGTGGCGCTAAGTTTCCATAACTGTCAAAATATATAACTAAATTATTATATTTTTTATAAGCAACCCAGTGTGTACCCGGCCCGTCAATATTATCCAAATTAACAATGGCGCATTCGTTACGATTTACATGTTTGGGTAAACTATTACGCATGAAAACTCCTTTAAAAAATGGAATTTTCAGTTCTTTTGCATATTTTCGAAGATCAATATTAGTTAATGCCCTTAATGGCAATTCTACTGGGAGTTTTTTAAATACAGTCCTAGTCCTTTCCGATATGGCTTGAGGTAGAGGCCCTTTCCCATGGCGATGGATTCCATCATCTTATTATGACGCTGAGCTTCTTTCAATTGCTCGGTAGCAGCTTTTGCGTCGTGGACAGCCTTGGCGATACCTGCAGCACCACCGCCAAGTGCGCCTAGAGCGCTCAATCCGGCGAAAATTGGAATTAATGGAAGGAATCCTCCGGTTTTCGGTACAGGTATAACTCTTGGATTTTTAATTTTTCGCTTTATTCTCTTAACCGTTCGTAAAGCGATTCTTGCAGATTTATTTAAATCAGAACCACTACTATTTGTCTTTATTGCTTTCCGCGCGCGGTTGACTACGTTGCGGAACGATAAACTTCCGTCAGATTTCTTCTTCACTCTCATCATGACTATTTAAGGAGCACACTTCTTACCTCTTACGCAGTCAGTGACGAACTGTGGTAGTGTAAAGTTCACACGCGTATTTATAATAAAATGCAGACTGTAAAGCAAATCCATAACCTTGAGGTTAAAAATTATGATTTTAATAATGCTAGAAGTGAGCCGCGCCATAGTGCATTGTTACCGGATATAGTACGATGTATTATAGCAGGCCCTTCCGGGTGTGGTAAAACAAATGTTATGATTGCTCTTCTAGAGCATGAAAATGGCCTATGTTTTTCGAATGTCTATATATATTCAAAATCATTATTCCAACCTAAATATCAGTATTTAAACATGTTACTAGAACCCATTGAAGGAATAGGTTACTTTGCATATAATGAAAACGTGGATATTGAGAAGCCGTGCAATGCGCAATGCAATTCTGTGTTTATATTTGATGATGTAGCATGTGATAAACAGGATGTAATTAGAGAATATTTTTGCATGGGTCGCCATAAAGCTATAAATTGTTTTTATTTATGTCAGACTTATACCAGAATCCCCAAACATCTTATACGGGATAATGTTAACCTATTAATATTATTTAAACAAGATGATATGAATTTAAAGCATGTATATGCTGATCACGTGAATACAGATATGCCATATGAAAAGTTTAAGGACCTTTGTTCTTTTTGTTGGAGTAATAAATACGGGTTTGTGGTTATTAACAAAGAAAGTGACTTAAATACGGGGCGTTACCGTACAGGCTTTGATAAATATATTATAATAAATAACAATGCCGGGAGCTGAGAGGCTTCAGTTGCTGGTTAGCTCTAATACAGTAAACATCTGGAACACGTTAAATAAACAGATTGAATTTAAGTCATATCTGTTTTTGAGTTGTTTATACAGCTATCAGATCTGTTTTTTTATCTGGTTATGAGCTGACTAACAGGTTTTGAACCTGTTTGATTATCATACAGATCTATTTTTTACCTGTTTCTACTAGTAACAGTTTTGTAAATTTAAACACCTGTTTCGCCTATTGTTTTAGCTAATAGCTGTTTAAAGCTGGTTTATTGGTTTTAATATTATTGTACACAAATTAAAAAATGAATGAAAGATTAACAAAAGATATAATTAATACTCGTAATATTATTAAGCAGAAGCTTAAAAACCTTAGGCTTGGTTCATTACGTAGAAAAATTGAATTAGAATCGCAGTATAAGCCAATAATTAAATCTTTAAAAGATATTGCAGTTCATTTACCAATGGCCAATATAAAAGAAGAAGTTAAAAGTGAACCGAAAGGAGAAGTAGAGGATGAAGAAATATCTGAAAAAAATGAAACTTTATTAGGCCCTAAATTTCTAGAAACAAGTGTAGTGGCAGAATCAATAAATGAGGATGGTGATAACGATGACGTATTTATTGAAAATCAATCATCCATGATTGAAGGCCATCCATCAATAACTAGAGACGATATTTTGAATTTGACTCAGGAACCCTCATTCAGGGAGTATTTAGACCAGTATGAGCCATTACCTCGACAATACGTTGAAGAAATGGTAACAGATGACAAAGATTCATTTGATTTTAAATATGGCGTGCGTCATGATGTGAATACTGATAAATTTTTTATAGGTGATTCCGAGTTAAAAATTGTGGGTAAAGATATAGTTATACAAGAGCTAAAGTATGTTGGCACACCGGGTTTATATGAGCTATTATTTAAAAAACAACCATTGGGTTATACTGAGACCGATCGTAAAAATTATGCTGATATTGTAAAAAGAACGAACGCTGCCCGACGAAATTATAGCGACAGCGAACAGTTTTCAGGAACAAGATCTCAGAAATATACTTCTATTATTGCCCCAATGTTAGATCCTCAGAAAAAAGTTGTTTCAGCTGTTAAAAAAGCAAGTTTAATTTATAAAAGACCAAGTTCCACGTCGGGTGGAAGTCCAGCTTTAAAAAATATACGGTTGATATCTAAAAAAACAAGTTCCAAGTCAGGTGGGAGTTATTTAAAAAAATTAACTAAAAATCCTGTGGAGTATGTGTACTGGGATAATGTAAATGAATTGGTTGATCGACTGCGTCTTTTAATTGCATCACGTGATGCTGGTCACACAGGTCACGATAATGAAATTATATCAATAATCGAGGAGTTAAAAGAAGCGGGTATTATAAAATAGCATCATTCTAATAATGACTCTTGACAAGTTCGGTCGTCACATTGAGCATCATAAGGTTAAAAAACATATAAAAGATATAACAGTAAATTTGGAGCTTCATCGTAAAATAAATAAAGTTGAGAATTTTATCTCATCTGAATTATTAAAAATAAAGCAAAATTTGAAATTTATTGCCCATATTAATTTACATTTACAATTTAAAAATAATATATACTCTACAAATAACTCAGATTCTTATATTTTTCCTTACAGTGGTAAAATTTTAGAAGTCAGATTAAGTAATGATAATGGAGTTTTGAACTATAGTTTAAATAAATCGAAACCCATATTTGCTTTAACGAATAAAAACATTGTTAAAGGGGATGAATTACAAATATATTCTGGCCCATTAAGTGTTAATTTTCAACAATTATATATGGAAATTTTACTTGAAACTTCAGTGTACTATGTCGAAAATTAAGCGTGAAATTGTAGAAGAATTACATAGACCTGCTCGCGTGAACTTTCACAGAAGGCGTGTAATTACAAAAGGAATAGATGACTTATTCCAGGCTGATTTGGTTGAAATGATTCCCTACGCTAGAATAAATAAAGGTTATCGCTACATTTTAGTTGTAATTGATGTATTTTCCAAATTTTTGTGGACCAAGCCTGTTAAAAATAAAACAGGTTCTGAAATTTCAGCAGCTATGAAAAGTATAATGCTTAGTAGTAATCGAATTCCTCAAAATTTACAAACTGATCTGGGAAAAGAATTTTATAATCAAAATTTTCAAAATTTAATAAATAAATATAATATTAATCATTATTCAAGCTATAGTACTAAAAAAGCATCGGTCGTTGAGCGTGTTAATCGCACTTTAAAATTAATGATGTGGAAAGAATTTAGTTTACAAGGTACATACAAGTGGTTGAGTTTATTACCAAAACTTACGGAAAAGTATAACAATACAAAACACAGAACTATTAATATGAAACCTATAGAAGTTAGTAAAAAGAATGAAAAATTACTTCTTGACAGTGTTTACAGTAATATTAAAATGGTTGGGAAAGCAAAATTTAATGTAGGTGACTTTGTGCGAATAAGCAAATATAGAGGGGCTTTTGTGAAAGGTTATACTCCCAATTGGTCTAATGAAATATTTACTATACATTTGGTTCAATTAACAAATCCAATTACTTATATTCTTAAAGATCAGTCTGGACAAGTTATAAAAGGAGGATTTTATGAATATGAAATGCAGAAAGTAAAGTATCCTGATGTATATCTTGTTGAAAAAGTTTTAAAAAAGAAGGGTGATATGGTTTATGTTAAATGGCTTGGATTCGATAATAAATATAATAGTTGGATAAGTAAAACTAATGTTGAATGATAATTCAAAGAGGGAGGGGCTTATATTCACCTATCAAGTAAAAGTATATATCACTAATGAATATAACTCTTTTATAAGATTTCATACAGTCATTTGATTTCTGAACGTAATACAGTATAAATATGTCTGTTTTCATAGCGGATTTGCAGGGATTCCAAATATTTGATTTCGCTGATAATATTACTTTTATTTGTAAAGAAATTTCTGTTTTAAATATTGATACGAATTCATATGACTTTAAATTATTTTTACCTCCTTATTCTTTCTCTGATTTGAATACTAGAAGTCAAAAAAATGTACGGTGGCTATCGAATAAATATCATCATTTAGAATGGAATTCGAGCGATATAAATTACACTCTTTTAAAGAATATTGTTTGTGACATGTTCACTGGTGCTTACAAAATTTATGTTAAAGGACATGAGAAAATAAAATGGTTGAATGATATCTTAGGTTTGCATAAATTAAAAATTATTAATATTGAATGTTTCGGTTGTCCTTCATTAAAAGAATTACATGAATCTTCTAAATTAAATTTATGTAATTATTCGCAATACTGTGCATTAAGCCATGTATACTTATTGAAAGATTGGTACAACCAGCGTTTTAATTTATTGACATCATTTAAAAAGTTTAATGATTGTGGAATTTTGCACTTTATGTTAGAAGAAGAAATAAGCAGTTTACCAATGGAATTTATTATGACATTCGCTGGAACCCAGATTGACAGTCAGTGGAGCAAATTTCCCAAGGCATGGCGGGATGACAAGGAATTCCAGAATTATAGACACTGCACTGATCATCCTCTAATTGCTGATGACAACATTGGTGACCAAGTCGGGAATGTTTACCCCATTAAAAAATATTGTATTGAATGTAATAAATAATTTTGGAAAATTAGCACCATTATTATATTTATATTTGTAAAAAAAATTATATTTTTTTATAGAAATAATACATTTGAAAATGAATGTAACCGACCATCCACATTTCAAAAAAAAATATCAACGTAGAAGACTTGTCACGAGTTGGATTTTATTATACAACAATAAATAACAAAGTACTTTGTCCATTTTGTAATAATTATTTTACATAATTATAAAAAAGGAGATATTCCAGTTTTTGAACATTTTCGTTGGTCGCCCATATGCCCATTTATTCTTGGGAAAAAACTGCTAATATTCCAATTAATGAAATTAATATTATAATTAATATTGTTAAACTTTTAAATAAAATAGAAAACATGTTAAATGTGTAGTCAAAGTAAGCAAAATAATATAAGTATTTTAATATATATATGTATATAAAAAATTTAAATAAAACATATTGTATAAAACATGTTAAATATTTTTTATTTCTTTAAAACTCAATATACCATATCCAATATAAATAAATCCAAAATCCACAAATAATATTAAAGGTTAAATAAAAACAATGTATCTAACACTATTTTATTTTATTATAAATATTCTACATTAACAATACTTTCCATTAATATTTAGAATAGTACATAATTATTTCTCTTATTGCTAAGTCGTGCACATTAACATCATTAAATAAATTATAAATGCTATTAATAATATTCCAATCATATTTAACAGATTTGTTATATTTTAATTATAATAATAAAAATTTAAAGATTGGAGGTAAGTAATTGTACGATTTATTAAATCAGAAAGTTCAAATAAATAACTAATACATAAATTGCCCAAATTTAGTGATCCATACTTTGATTTCAATACTATTAATATAAATGAATCTACTGTGTCAAATATTATTTCAATATTATGAAACAGATATGATTGAATATTACTGTTATAAATGAAATAGAAAACTATTGCATATTGACATAAAAGAAATTTAAACCATTCTTTGGGTGCAAAGAAAAATGTCAAAACTCTTATCAATCTCTAATCGTTACCAACAATTGTAAGTTTTAATAATTAAACTAAAAAAGTAATACAGTTATGCAACTAGTATTAAATTGCTGCATATAGTTTATTTAATTATTTTCTTTTTTCTTCTTCTTCTTGCAAACAGATTTTTTTTAGTCTTCTTTTTCTTCTTCTTGCGAATAGGAATTCTTTCGTTCTCTTCTTCTTCTTGCGTAAACAAGACTAAAATAAGGAAAAATAGTATAGGGAAAAAAATGTGAAAAAAAGTATAAGGAAAAAATGTTAAAACCCTTATCTCTGACGTCAATCTTAGTTCATTATCTGTTCCATTACACCTACTTTCCACACAACGCAATTTTAATATAACACTTGGATGCAGCTTAAATTGTAATGGAACTTCTTTCCATATATCTTCTATATTAATATCTTTTATATTTAATATATCAATTAAATCTTCTTCTGAAATTTGACGACAGATGTATAGGTGCATATTTTTCAATTATATGAATTACATTTTTACAGTCCACTTTACTATTTTTTATTAAAATTTGGTAAGAGTCATAGTTTCCTTTTGATAATTTTTTTAAATTAAAAGCAACTGATAACAAATTACGCGCAACAATTTTTTCTGCATTTTTAAAAATTGAATTATAAACTTTTACCTTTCACGTTTAACCGTAAGTTTAACTTTTAATTTTGGGTTCAGATTATCACTCTTTGTTACTGAATCACTGAAATTGATTGTTTCACATAACGTACTTAGCTATGTAGTATAGCCAATGTATACACTACATGAATCAAAAACTAAACTAAACTAAAATAATTGCTCTGCTTCTCTGTGCTGCATGGTACATATTTATCTCATTGCTATCAGTTACCAAGTCTTGAGGTTAAATTATATTTTGCAAAAACAAAATACGTCACTAGACATAAGTTCACTGTATAAGGTTAAATTATATCTGAAAATAAATTTTATCAACCAACATTCGCTCGTTAAATCCGTTTCTAAAAGCTGATCAGCGGCTGCTATAGCTGTTATCAAGCCGCCGCCTGGCCGCCGCCGTAACCAAATCGCCGCCTGGCTGCCGCCATGATATCGTCACACCTCAACCACGCCACCGATACACCTATAGTTCTCCAAAAATATAATCACCGTTATCAAACATACCTGTAAAACAATACAAACATATGTGTAAAACAATAAAAAATATATCTAAAACAATACTACACCTAGCTTCCCAAATATAATCACCGTTATCACGTTGGTAACAACTTACCTGGAAATATAATCACCGGTAGCACATAGGTAACAACTTACCTGTAAAACATACCTGTAAAACAATACAAAGATACGTGTAACACCTTTAAGGGGTTACTAAAACTACCTGTAACTTAAAAATCACCTCCAAGGGGTTGCTAAAGAACCATCTGAAGAACTACCCCTTAAACATAAAGGGGTTGCTGAAGAACCAGCTCCATGGTACATGTGGATGGACACAGGCCATCCAGTTTATCACAGGAAACGGATGCAGATACCATATCACACACACACACCATTTCCTGTAAAAAATTCTTGGAAAAAAATTATCACCGACAATTCATATCAGCCATACATCCTGCAGCTGTCCGTGTTGATAACAAAAAACAGGTTAAAACAAGTCTGCAACAATATCACACACCAACTTCCTGCAAAAATTCTTGGAATAATTTTTATCACCGACAATTCATATCAGCAAACATCCTGTACTTGTTTACAAAACATTATCACAGGAAACGGATGCAGATACCATATCACACGCCATTTCCTGTAAAAATTCTTGGAAAAAAATTATCACCGACAATTCATATCAGCATACATCCTGCTGTCCATGTTGATAACAAAAAAACAGGTTAAAACAAGTCTGCAACAATATCACACCATCCAGCAGTGGGATGTTGTTCTTGTATGTCTCTCTGTCTGTCTCTCTGTCTCTCGGTCTCTCTCTCTGTCTCTTCAAAACACATAAGGGTTGCCAAAGAACTACCCTCAACACACAAATTCTTTCTCAAGAACAACCCCACCACCAGCGGGGTGTCGTTCTTCTATGCCCCTCTCTGTCTCTTTGTCTCTTCAAAACACATAAGGGTTGCCAAAAAACTGCCCTCAACACACAAATTCTTTCCTCAAGAACTACCCCCCACAGCTAAAAAACTACCCCCATGGTCAATGTCGATGAACACATGCCATCCGACGCAAAGTGAGCCAGAAACCCTCCTGTATACCTACTTATAACAATTAAAATTTGTCGTGGGATCGAAAGACGTAAATTATCGATGAATTTTAAATAATTTTTGTCAGCGCTTTCCTATAAATTTTCATTTTTTCATTCACCACTCTGATTCTGTTAGAGATAGGATAACGCGGTTTTGTATTCAGCATAAAATTCTCTTTCATACCATGTATTATACGATTTTTCCGATGAGCGGTTCGCGAGTTACTAACAACTTAAACTTACATGAAATTCCTCTAAAATTTTACACATCCGTATATCAGCTCAGTTTGCATTTATTTATCCAAAATTTCTACACCATTAAAGTTAAAGAATATTACGTATGTATTTAACCCATGCCAAAGTGGTTCATGATAAAATTAGAAATGAGCCGATTTTTAGATATTTAAAATTATAGAGGAATTGCATTTGTGTTAAGTTGTTAGTAACTCGCGAAACGCTCATCGGCAAATATCGTATAGTACATTCAAAATTTTAAACCACGTTATTCTATCTTTAACAGAATCAGAGTGCTGGATGAAAAAATGAGAATTTGAACTGTTATAAATAGTTAAACCTATACTATAGGCTAAGTATTATTTTTTTGAGAAACTAGAATATCTTTCATAAATTATTATTTTGGTTAAATATTTTTAACGTAACTCTTTGACAGTTCATCCTGTAATAAATATAAGAATCTTTTTTTGTATAAAAAAAATATTGAGCTTTAAATTTGTATTAATGCAAAATTTTGATATAGGCAATTGTTTTCGAAAAAATGGTCAAAACCCTGAATATAGCGCCATTTTTCCCAAATAGCGGGCTTAGATTTCCAAAAACTTTTAATATGCTGTTCAGTGCATTTTTCTGGACAAGATTCCGTAAAAAAAAACTTTTGTTGCAATTTCTAGGAGGTTGGGTATATTTTTTCAGTATATTTTCCTGGACTATATGATTAATAGCCGTATTCTGTACAAAACTGTTTTACAGACCAGTATATTTGTAAATAATAAACAAAATCGCAACGAAAACTAGCACTCTTATTTAAAGTTTTATATTAACCAATAAAAATAGATGTTTTTGACAGTTTTTTTTACAGATTTACAGATCTGTAAGACTTACAGTTTTATACATAATAAGGCCATAAATTTATCCGGAAACATTTACGCGATAAATTGAAAATCTAAAAAATTCAGGACACTATTAAAAATCCCCCCCGGGCGCGCCTAAATACCTTAAAAAAACATGTCCGGGAAAACCCGAACGCACGGCAATCCTAATAAAATAGAATATTTTGACATAATTCGTCTATTCATTACACATAGTTTGTGTTCATGTAATATTAATGATATGGTAGAAATTCATATACGAGAATTTTTCCTTTCCCAGCTTGTACCACTGCTTCCATTTGGAGCCTGGTTTACTTTCAACGAATAATATTTACTGCGAATAGTGCTCCTCCAACTCTTTAAGCGCAATTTCTGTATACGAGTATCTATCTAATATTATAAAATTAATGAAAATGGTTTACAGAAATCACACATACAGTTTTAAAAATAGTATTTTCTTCCACACAATAGTATCTTCGTTGATCTTTTTTCAATTAAACAGATCACATCTAACACATTTATACAACAATAAGCAAAAAATCAAAATAAACTTGTAATTTTTTTTATTTTCGCAAATTGTCAAAATTGAATCTTACCAAAAATGTCAAACTAGTCGCTAGGCTAGAGGCGCTAAAACTCAACATGTGCACACATATTGCGTACACTGCCTATAGGCACCGTGCTAGAGCTAGAGCCGATTATTCACCTAGCGGATAATTCATGCATTTTTGTTGGGGCTTGGCTTATCTCATCGTGAGGTATATATATATATATATATATTGTTGTGTGATGTAAACCAAAAAGTACGTCTATTGCGGAATAACTAAGACCTGTCTTTATTTTAATAAGAAATATTAATAGTTGATTTTATGATTTTTCTTAATATGTTTTAGGAAAGCAAGGTCAATAAATAGTCAAACACCTACTTATCAACTCCATTTAACCCTTTTGCTTCATCATCGTTTTTTAATGAAAAGAAACCATGAAAAGCTTAACAGTTTTTGAACCATGAAATGAATCAACACCACATTTTTATCAAATATATACAGGTGCCCATTTTATCTGTTCCCGCCTTAAGTTTAAGTATAGGCAACACAAAATACATTTCTCTGGCCACTTCGCGTAAATTAGTACTTTCGAATAATCACAGTAGGTAAGAACAAAAAAATAAATTATTGTGCCTCCGTCCGGCATAAGTAGTATTACATAACTCCAAATCGTCCGGAAACACTTATTTATAATGTCTAGGACGACAAAAGAAGTTGGCATTACTGTTCTGATATGTCAATTTATAGGACTATTTTATATTAAATTATTTATTATTAATTGACGCACAAATACATATATTGCTACATCCTATCACGCAGTAATTATTTTAATTTTTTTAGTACTTATTTTTCTTATATATTAATTGAAATTATCACTGTACGAGTACTGCATTGTAAACACAAATTAAATGCAAAATAAGATATAAGAACCAATAAGAGCGCCCCAGCAAAAATTATATATTTTCCCACCAGATTGAGCTAGTAGTCGTTGCGCACGGTGCTAATAGTACAAAATATCTAAATAAAAAAAATCTGTTGTGGCCAGCACAATACCTCTCGCCATTTTCATTTTATGTTGCATAGGGCGCGAGCAGCTATGTAACTTTGGTGGCCGTGGCCAGCAGATATGGGGGCCCGTGTCAGAATGAGAGCTAGTAATATACATAGGTCTCCAGTATCATAAGTTTTCATCCGAAACATTATGATTTTCCAAATCCATGTGGATTATTTTCCTCGACAATGGATGACAAATAAACATCAGAATATTTTGAAATTTTGAATGAAAAATTATGACATATGACAATTGTGACATATATGTAAATAACTACTAGCCGTCATTCTGACACGGATCCTCATATCTGCTTGCTAAGGCCAAAAAAGTCACATGACTGCTCGCGCCCTATACGTAACGAATTTAACATTTCTTGTACACACACAAATAATTGAAATTGTTTCTCTTCGTTCGTTCTATGAGAAATTTTATCCTACTATTCTAATATGTTAAAAATTCTTCAAATTCATTGACGGTATTAGCAGTATTTCATAAGGATATATGTAATATTAACATACCTGTAATTTAAATACATATTAAATTAATAATACAATAATATATATTAAATGTACTCATACCTCCCAGAAAAATCTGACACTGACATTTTGCATTTATTTGTCAATTACAAAAATTTGAATATCGCAACTGTTTTTCGGGCAACGAGATTTATTACAACAGATTATTTTATATTATTTGTTAGGTCATAGGCTTTATTTATATTTTGTATAGTGTTAGGTCATAGACTTTATTTACATGTTTTTTTGTATAGGTACGTAATGGTTTAGAAATTAAGAAGTGTATATGATATTAGTGAGGTATTATTATATCACCCGAAAACATAAAAGGAATTGTAGGATAGTAAAGAGGGGTTAGTTCGTTGTTGAATTGACTGGTGAAAGGTTGGAATTGCGAATAAAGTATTATTGAGTGCATCATTGTGTTTCTTTGTGCATTCTTAGTTTCCCAAACCCTAACATATTATATACTATATCTCCAAACCTATACGAGATATAATAAAAAAATTAAATGTGTCATATTGAGAATTTAATTATTTTTAATATTTGTAGTAACAAATTTTCAAAAAATAATATTTAGAATTTTTCTTTTTAGAAACTACCACTTCCGGTTGTCCAATTGTTACCAGAACCTATTCAACTCTTCCCATTACTGTTAGATTGAGGAATCCGTAGTTATACAGGTCTTTATAGTCTTATAGAATTTGAGAAATCGTGTCTCCAACAACCTCACACACACACACACACACACACACACACAGGCATCATTGTAAAAATGTTAAAATCGGATTGTAGGGACCTTAAAACGTGCTTATTCAATAAAATCTGGATATGCGATTTTTAGCATGAATCCAATACCTCTCTTAGCGAGAGGTAAAAATAACAAATACAAATTTTCCTTTCATTTCGAATCTAAAGTGAACGATAATTATAATGTTCTTCACTTATGTAAACAGCTAATTCATAATATAATATATAGAAGTGTCCCGAAAGACACCCAGGGAAATCAAAATCGTTTTTTATTTATATAATTTTTTACCTCTCGCTAAGAGAGGTATTGGATTCATGCTAAAAATCGCATATCCAGATTTTATTGAATAAGCACGTTTTAAGGTCCCTATAATCCGATTTTAACATTTTTACGATGATGTCTGTGTGTGTGTGTGTGTGTGTGTGTGTGTGTGTGGATGTGTGTGTGTGGGATGTTGGAAGGACGGTTACTCAAAAACTATAAGACTTAAAATTTGTTTAACAACGTATTTCCCAATCGGACATTCATGGGAAGATCTGAAAAGGTTTTGGTAACAATTAGACAACCGGAAGTAGAAGATTATTGAAAAAAAATCTTCTAAATATTATTTTTTGAAAATTTTTCTTGATAATATTAAAGAAAAATAAATTCTCTTTCTGATACATTTAAATATTTTTATACATATTTTATAGATTTAGAGATAAAAGGAATATAATAAATAAAATAATCTGTTGTAATAAATTTGACAGCCGAAAGAATGCCATGAAAAATAGTTGATAATTTAAATTATTCCTAACTGACAGATAAATGTCAGTGTCAGAAATAATGAGTAATGAAAGAAAAATGTATTTGGAGAATCCCTTAATTCTTGATCTGTGACTGTTATGGAGATGACAAGTCTAGGTTGAAGGACTTAAATTTGTTTCAAACATTATGGGACAATGTACACCAGTACTGTAGACTAGAGTAACTTTGAATTGCGAAAAAGCTATCAAATTCTTCTCAAGTAAGTTGTAAATATTGACAAAATTACACATCGATATAAGAATAATCGGAGTGCAATCTATCCGTCACTTTATTAAAGGGAATTAAGGTTATTTAGATATAACAAGTATGAAAAAATAAAATGTAAAAGAAGATATATAAGAATAGATGCACAATCCATATATACATTTTAGACCGCCCAAAATTAATGTTTTTACTAGAAGAATATGAAGAGAAAGTAAACAAAGTTGTTCGAATTGAAAATTGCAGTTACCAGCCTAATATTTATATATGGTAAACTCTACTTTGTAATTTATTGTAACATAATTTATGGTAAAATATCTTCATGTTGAGACATGCTATTATTGAATAATAAAGAAGTTTATACGTCATAGATTTATATGAATATATTATTTGTATTTATAAAAATATTCTTTGCTTTATGCATACAGCCAGGTAAAATATACGGCGAGAGGTTATGTGCTGGCCACATCAGATTTTTTTATATTATGAACTTTTACGTTTCATTTTCTATTTAGTTGGACTATAGACTATTTCATTAATTAAAAAGAAATCGTTATTCTGATAATGGCGTAAATATTGCAAAATAATGTAATTATCATCAATTTTTTCATGGCGGTAAGATTTCACCTAATGAATGGTACTACTCAATACTCATAAGAAAGTAGAGTATAATCTAAGGAAGGTATTTTTTACCATACATTGAATTTAGTTTTCATTCCACGTATATTTTCAGCGTATCTTTTTACGTTGACCCCGCATGGTGTTGACCTGTCGAAATGTTCTGTTCCACAAACTTCTCATGACATAGATGTAATATAACCGTTGTCTTCTTCATGTTTTATTGCTTTTGTTTGTTGTCTGAAATACGGATGTTGTAAACATTTCCAAAGTTTGGCGGTTAACGTTCCTTTGTTTGAGATTGCTTAGTCTCGTAAATTTGTTTGATTTTTGTTACCTAAGTATGAACAAATAAATATGTCATCATAAATTGTTCATACACTTTGAACAACTTTATCAATTTTTAAACTCTTTATTAAAGTATATCTCTAAAAATATCAATTTGTCGGTATTCTCAGTAAGAATCTCTTATGTAGGGTAAGTAGTTACGGATGAATTTCGTCTTTGTGTGCCCTTATTCCATTTGGGCTTAGGATAGAAGTCATTAAGATTTTCGGCTTTTTGGTTTCCATTACAATAAAGCAACAAGTGGAATATTTTAAAATATACCCTGGCCTATGCAGACCATAGTTGTCAATATAAAAATATAGAGAGTAATCGTGCAAGATCAGTATTACCTTCCATAGTTGAATTCACCTAATAAGAATATTCTAACCATTCCGTTGTACAAACAAAATATACAGAATTCTTCATGTAAGAATGGCATTGAGCAATAACATTTAGTTTATAGGTAGTTCAGAAGTATTTCATTTGCTCTATAATCAGTGCTTACATCTACTAGGAAAATATATTATTTTGCATCAAAAAATATATACGCAGGCAAGACCATTATTTTAGTACAATTAGATAGTGTTTTTTTTTACATTATTGATAAATCATGTAAATCAACACGAATCACAAAAATGCTAAAATACAAGCCAATGTATACGAACTACGTTGACAATTCTAAATTATTTCCTGAACAGGGTTATGATATGACAGTCTATAACTTGTGTTGCATTACGTATATCGTCAAGGATCATACACTTTTTACTGCGAAATACCTACGTGAAGAATACTTATCTCTGTACGCGTATTCAAAATCTTTTAAGACTTACAGGTGCCTGTTTCTCACTTTTATATTATATTAAGTAAACATGGCGCATCAACTTCTTTACACCAAGTCAGTAATTTTAAAGTTCTACGCTTAACTATAACGGAAAATGTAAATTGGGAAATGCACTTAAACATTATTTGTAGTAATTTGTCTAAAATATGTTATATTATTAAAAGATTAAGTAATATTTGTCATATAGATATTATTAAATCATATTACTTTGCAAAATTTATGTCAATATGTATGTATGGTATAATATTTTGGGGTACGTCATCATCTTTTATAAGATTATTTAGAATTCAGAAACGTGCCATACGATTCATATTCAAATTAGATTATAATCAATCATGTAAAGATACATTCATAAAAAATCTGATGTGGCCAGCACATAACCTCTCGCCGTATATTTTACCTGGCTGTATGCATAAAGCAAAGATTATTTTTATAAATACAAATAATATATTCATATAAATCTATGACGTATAAACTTCTTTATTATTCAATAATAGCATGTCTCAACATGAAGATATTTTACCATAAATTATGTTACAATAAATTACAAAGTAGAGTTTACCATATATAAATATTAGGCTGGTAACAGCAATTTTCAATTCGAACAACTTTGTTTACTTTCTCTTCATATTCTTCTAGTAAAAACATTAATTTTGGGCGGTCTAAAATGTATATATCTGGATTGTGCATCTATTCTTATATATCTTCTTTTACATTTTATTTTTTCATACTTGTTATATCTAAATAACCTTAATTCCCTTTAATAAAGTGACGGATAGATTGCACTCCGATTTTGTCAATATTTACAACTTACTTGAGAAGAATTTGATAGCTTTTTCGCAATTCAAAGTTACTCTAGTCTACAGTACTGGTGTACATTGTCCCATAATGTTTGAAACAAATTTAAGTCCTTCAACCTAGACTTGTCATCTCCATAATAGTCACAGATCAAGAACTAAGGGATTCTCCAAGTACATTTTTAATTCATTACTCATTATTTCTGACACTGACATTTATCTGTCAGTTACAAATAATTTAAATTATCAACTATTTTTCATGGCATTCTTTCGGCTGTCAAATTTATTACAACAGATTATTTTATATATTATACTTCTTTTATCTCTAAATCTATGGAATATATAATAAAATATTTAAATGTATCAGATAGAGAATTTAATTTTCTTTAATATTACCACGAAAAATTTTCAAAAAATAATATTTAGAAGATTTTTTTTCAAGAATCTTCTACTTCCGGTTGTCCAATTATTACCAAAATCTTTTCAGATCTTCCCATGAATGTCCGATTGGGAAATACGTTGTTAAACAAATTTTAAGTCTTATAGTTTTTGAGTAACCGTCCTTCCAACATCCCACACACACACACACATCCACACACACACACACACACACACACACACACACACACAGAAATCATCCTAAAAATGTTAAAATCGGATTGTAGGGACCTTAAAACGTGCTTATTCAATAAAATCTGGATATGCGATTTTTAGCATGAATCCAATACCTCTCTTAGCGAGAGGTAAAAATAATTTACTCACATTGCCATCTTTGTGTATATATCACATTTTAATTTTTGTAAAAGAAAATCTATGCAGCTATATCAAAAGATCTGATGTACATAAATACGTAACCAGAAATAATCATCTGCTTCAAATTCCACAATACCGCACTGCTTTCTTCGAGGAGGATCCATATTACTGGGGTATCCGATTATACAATCAACTGTCTGAAGAAATTAAGCGTTCTGAGACTCTTTCTGTGTACAAATCAAAATTGAAAAAAAAAACTTATTGAAAAATGTTATTACGATGTACACGATTATTTCGATGATCCTTGTTAGTTGTTGTTAATATTATATATGTAATTGCACAAATGACATGTCTTATATCATGTATATGATCTATTGGATTAATAAATTATTATTATTATTATTATTATTATTATTATTATTATTATTCTTATTATTCTTATTATTATTATTATTATTATTATTTATTATTATTATTATTATTATTATTATTATTATTATTATTATTATTATTATTATTATTATTTTAAAATCTCGGAATCTATAAGAGATACGAAGGGCCATAATACATAAATAGTAGACTATTTTAAAGATGTATTTGTTTTTCTAAAAAAATACATGGGTGACTGGATAAATACAAAAATTCCAATTTTGCTAATTTTTATTTATACAAATAACTTTGAAACAATCGCAGCTGGAGTAGCGATGCTATACGATTTAAAAACAATAATTATACTTTTCTGTTATCCGTTGCGTCGACTGACAATTTAGAGAAATATAAGTTTATTTCTGACAGATAAATTAATTAAGTTGTACGTTAACAATTTACAGAGAAAATTATAAAATTTAAATGAAGATCTATTTTGTAAACTAAAATTTCAAAAGATAGACTTAAAGACTGAACCCTCGGCCATACCTATTAACATACTTAGGCTTGCTATGAGTATCATAACTGCCAGAGATGTGGCCAGCACATTACCTTCCGTCTATCCTGTGTATTATGTACAAATTCCATACATTAATTTTCTTGAAAAAGATCCTATATTTCCAGTAAAATTATTTCATAAACAAACTATGCAAATTGCACTTGACACTGATATCTTCTTCTTCTTCTTTAGCTTTTCTCATTCGTTAGAAGTCGCTGTTTTTATTTTCTTCTTCCACTCATTTCTGTTTTGCGAGTCGTCCTCATTCAGTTCCTTTTCTCTCAAGTCTTCCACAACACAGTCCTTCCATCTTATCTTTGGTCTTCCCCAGTTTCTTCCATCTTCTATTACTAAGCTATTCATTCTTCTTCCAATATATTCTTCATATTTCCTCATGACATGTTCAAACCAATGTCATCGTCTCTCTTGTATCTTTCTAGAAACTTTATACTCGAGCCGTTTCCCTTACCTTTCACTCCTTACCCTATCTTTCCGTGTCCTCCCCAACATCTATCACAATATCCTAGTCTCTACCACATTCATTTTCTTTTCATTGATACTGACATCTGTCAATTTGAATTATCTGAATATATTAGCAGTTTCCATGTTAGCATAGCTGGCTGATTTATGAAATTTAATATCTTCTTTAACTCCATATCTATTAAATACGAAGTATAATATGCAATCAAATCGTAAAGAGAATAATATATTAGATATTTAAAATTGATAATCATTAAATGTCAATAAATAAATGATATTTAACTGCGTTTTTTCAACGAAAACTATTAATAGTTGCAATTGAGGGTACTTCCGGTGGACCAATTATAACCAAAATCTAATCATGTCTGCATATTGATCTAAACTCGAGGAATACGAAAAAAATATAAATTTTGGAATCGTGGTATTCGAGTTATGCGATCCAAACGATCATAACATACACTCACACACGCACATATATACATACCAGACATCATCATAAAATTAGCAAATTCGTATTCTAGGGACCCCAAAACGTGCTTATTCATTAGAAACTCACTATCGAAGATAATACCTTCCTTACCTAAAGGTGACGGAAGGTAAAAAGACAACTTTTTGTCAATATTAGCTGGATTTTCAAAAATAAATTAGATTAGCTGCGGATTTTCGTGCAGATATTGTTATTTAACTGTAGTTTATATTAATTATTAATTTTGTGCCGCCTTTGTTTGAGGATATCAAATGTATTATTGTTTTTGACAATTTTTTATATTATACGTTAACTTACTCAATATTATAGAAAACCCAGATAAATATTCTCGTATATTTTTCTTTCAAATTTTATGAAGCATGCGAACTAAATAACGAAACACTGCATAAATTATTGGGTTCAAGCGAACGAAAATTCATATGAATAACAATAATATAAATATAATATAAAATGTTTTATTGGATAAATTTATGTCAGGTGCAAACTTATACTTTTGCAAATTACTTTGTCGCGTGCACTGGACCCTATGCACCCTACAAGTCGCGCACGGTTAGGTAGCACAATTATTATTAAAACGATTTAGAAAAATATAAGTGTATTTCTGATATAAATGAAGTTGTATGTAAAAATTTACAGGGATAATTATAAAATATAAATGTATATTAATTTTGTAAACTAAGATTTCAAAAGATAGACTAAACCCTGAAACTGTTGGACTGTGAATGAATTCGCATGGCCACCACGATCATCTTCATTCCTCGATTAAGGAAATAACTGCATACTCGGCAATATAACTTAATAGCTAATATTAATATAAAACGTCAATTTGAACGTGGCCAGTTACGATAACAAATCTTACACAACAATTAAATTGATCCATGGTTTCACTTCCCGATACTTACACTGGCTCGCAAAAAATCGCGTATACATATTTTTGCTGTATTGAGTTGATCTTGATTTTTAGCTTGTCAGTGTCACTAATGTCAATTAAGATGTCAAAATTAACAGAAATTCGAATAGATACTTGGTTGTGAACAATAGATCAAATAGTGTTGACAGTGACAACATTGTCAGTTTTTATATTATTTACATAGCTAAAATATGATAATAATTTGGTTACTTCATTTTTAAGGTGTACACGATTTTTTTGCAAGCCAGTGAACGAATATACGGTAAAAACTTGTAAAGACGGTTGCTGGTCGTGAATTTTGCTAGGTCAATTATAACAATTCATGCATGTTTGGTTGTAATTAGATTAGATTTTTAGTTTCGTGGTAATTAAGAAAAAGTTACTCATGCGTCCACGTCTAATATATGATTTAGTACTAAATCTAAAATACGAGCACATTCAACACATTTCAACAATAATTCTGATTTTGCTACAATTATGATCTTTAAAAGAGTTCTGTAATCATTTTAAAGTCGTATAGGTTTTCTATTTCTGTTTTGAATTGAACTTTAAAATAACCGAAACTTTTTGCGAAAATTTTAGAAATTTATAAAACTTTTCCTGTTACAGTATTCGTTTAATTTTCCATATATGCTATCTAATTTTTCATGGATGTTGTAAGTACTATAAATTTGTCTATTGGATATTATAGTGATAATATTAGAGTTAATATGCTTTTCATTGATAATTCACCATTTTAAACATGGCGAATGGTCGCATAATACTAATGTTTGTCAAATGTACAAACAGTAACAATAATCGTGTTTGTAGAGTTGTTCAAATATTGAGTCGGTATTGTTATTACTACCATTAACTCAATATTAAATACTGACAGTATTATTGGCCGTGTAGGGTCTGCTTATTAATTCGGCACACCATCATGTCTACAAACAGAACATTCTGGATGAATCTATAACTTTGTTTACATGTTCAGTTTTGCTGCAAATATAAATTTTGAAATTAATTACGATGAAAGCGTTACGCATGTGCTGAATATTTCATGTGAATTACCAATTTTCGCGAATGCAACATAATTTTGTATGTGTAATATTTAGCCGTAAAAAATAATAACCCGTATTCAGCATGCGTACTTAAATTTAAGTTCGTTTCCTTAAACTATTTAAGTATGCTGTCATCAATTTTGTGTATTCAGCGTCTGTACTTATGCTAAGTATCCTTTGTTATTTCTTAAATATGCAATTGTTTAACCACAAAATGGCAGAATTTGTATGTCAGAATGTCGCTGATATAAGAGATTTTTTTCAAATAAATAAATTACTTCAACGTAATTTTTAAAAGAAAATAAATTCCTTGGAAGATTTTAAGAATGTAGAATTCAAAAATAAATAAATATAATATACTAGCCGTTATAAAAATCTTGATAGTTCTAAGTTCTAAGATATGATAAATAATTGTAACGTTTTTATTTATTTGACATAGTAATATATACAGTACTACATAATATTTAACATTTCAATTCATAACAATAATAACAATTATATAACACGCACACAATGTTCCATTTCACTATAGTAAAAGTGATTAGGCAGAAGTCTTACGTCATCAATCTAAAAAAAAACAAAATTAAACATAACTTCTAGAAATTATTGGGTGTTATTTATTTTTTAAGAAAGTAGAAAAAAAAGTACGTGTTAAGTAATATATATATATATATTAATGATATTTACAATTATTTTTAAGTCAATTTTAAGGAATATAAAGTTATTTGAAATAATTGCAATTTATTTTCGCACCATACGTTGGCATGTTGTGTCCAATAATTTTATATTCCATAAAGGAATAAGGATTAATTTAGAAATAATTGTGAATTCATTAATATATGTTTCTTTAATACTAATATATTTTTTCCTTTTTTTTTAATAATTAACTAATAATTTGTACAAGTTATATTTCTTTTTATATGGTTTTTTTTCAGGTTGATGACGTGAGTCTTCTTTTTAATCATTTTCACCATATCACCAAATTTAACCGAATAAAAATAGAATTTTAATTTTATAATTTATATAATTTTTAAAAGTAATGTTACGACTCATTTTCAGTCAAATTTATAGGACCAATGTACGCAATTATTCAGTCTATTTTGCCCAACAGGTTCTGTTGTGATATCGTCTTTCTGTATTTTGCTATTTTTTTTCAAATTATGTAACATTGGCCACCGTTTAACACGTCATAGCGCTGGCAGCGCTGAGTGCCGAAGTTCGCCAGACGCAATGAATGGATGAATGCGATTGGTCCTGCAATTGTTTTGTAATATGTTTAACCTTAAAATATATTTATTTGAATATACTTTGGTTCACTATTAAAGCCGTGATATATTAATTTTTTGTATATTTAGATTTTGATCTTTTAGATTTAATTATTGAATATTTTTCTCAACCAAACATTACAATCATCAATTTCTTCTCGTAATAAAATTTTTCTTGTTTTATTTTTTTATTACCTGACCTATAAAAATAATAACGGTAATAGTGATCAAATCAAATATTTTATGAAAGGAACGTACTTTTCTATATGTAATTAACTTCTATAATATTATTTTATCTTTAGAAATTGTTTAAATCAATTTTGTATGGAACGTTTGTCATAAGTCAACTAGAAATGCACTGTTGCCACATGTAATTATATATTTTACTGACCATAACAAAGTATCGCTTAGGAACAGTTATTGAATATGAAAATTTTTAAGATCATCCATAGCTGTAAGTCCGATGTCCGATGTTAGCTAAGAACATCTTAAGTACATCATTAAGAACGCATGCTAAATACGGGCCAATATGTTTATATCAAAATTGCAATTAAATTAATACGATATTTAGAACAGAGAAATTAATAGGTACGAATTTTTTTACCTCTCGCTAAGAGAGGTATTGGATTCATGCTAAAAATCGCATATCAAGATTTTATTGAATAAGCACGTTTTAAGGTCTATAGAATCCGATTTTAACATTTTTACAATGATGCCTGTGTGTGTGTGTGTGTGTGGGTGTGTGTGTGTGAGGTTGTTGGAGACACGTTTTCTCAAATTCTATAAGACTAAAGACCTGTTTGACTACGGATTCTTCAATCTAACATTAATGGGAAGAGTTGAATAGGTTTTGGTACCAATTGGAAAACCGGAAGTAGTAGTATCTTAAAAAAATAATTCTAAATATTATTTTTTTGCATTTTTTTATTATTAGCATTAAAGAACATAAAATTCTATATTCGATACATTTTAAAATTTTATTATATCTCCTATAGGTTTGGAGATATAGTATATAATAATATAAAATAATCTGTTGTAATAAATTTCAGAGCCTAAACAACACTATAGTAACCATCAGATGTTTGTTTAATGACAGAAAAATGTCATTGTCAAAAACCAACAGTAGTTCATAAACCTGTTTGGGCGGTATTGGCAGCTCAATTCTAAAATTGTCTATTTCAACTAAACACATGGCAGTGAATAAGAACCGATTCAGAATTTGCCATAGTACCAATATGGTTTTATATAGATTTCAGCTGAAAATAAATCTTACATATTCTTTTTTGGCAACATAGCAGTAAAACGTCAAATTACGCTTTTACGTTAAATGAAGAAGTTTAACTGACATTATTGAAGAATTTTTCTGAGATATTGGTAAGTTTACTATTTCTTGTTGTATAACAATAATAACAATTAAATATTTAAAATTTTAGCTATATACATATACCCATCTGAAATCCCGTCAAGAAATTGAAAGAAATTCGAACATTTAGAAGTATAGGAGAAAACTAAACATAAAGAAAAGACATGAGAAATTTATAGGGCGCGAGCAGTCATGTGACTTTGTTGAACTGGACAAGCAAATATGGGAGCCCGAGTTAGAATGACAGCTGGTAATTATGTACATACATGTCAAATGTCAATAATCCATCCAAAATTTCATGATATTCCAATTCCATGTGGTTTTTTTTCCTCGACAAGTAAATTCCATATTCCTGGTGACAAATTAACCACGTGAAAAATTACGACATTTGACATTTATGTAAATAATTTCTAACTGTCATTTTGACAAGGGCGTCCTTATCTGCTTGTCTAAGTCAAGTATTTAGAAAATCTTGAATTTTTTGATGAAAAAATCTAACATTTCACATTTATGTACAAAATTACTAATTGTCATTTTGACAGAACCCCCATATCTGCTTGTCAAGGCCAACAATGTCACATGACTGCTCGCGCCCTATATTTATGTAACCAAAAACGGAAGTGGCGAGAGGTATTGTGCTGGCCACAACAGATTTTTTTGTTAAAATTAATAGCTGTTCATCGTTTTCAGTTTGATACTCGTTAAAATTAGTACATACTCTTCATTTTCTTTTACATTAACTATCTCGAGAAATATAGGAGCTAGAAACAAGGTTAATAATTTCTATTTTACATAACTAAGGTAACGAACAGAAAAATAGATTTTTTCGGCCAGTATTTCTCAAAATATGGGACTCAACTTTTTTAAAATTAGAACATATGTTTTTTATTCGCTAGAAAATTTAATTCTGAATTCAACGATATAATGTATGCACGTAACGACTTTTTAGAGAAAAATGCATATACTTTTATATTAAATTTTAATATGGCTATAATAAGAGTGCCACGAATGGAAAAAATGTATACGTGTTACTTTTTTCCGTAGAATTAGATTATTGACAGAAATAAGTGAATATTTTGCTTCGTTAATCGATCATACTTCTTTGTCAAATATCAACACACAAAAAAATACTCACTTATTTATTTCATTTCAATCTAATTCTACATAAAAATAATACCATGCATTCATTTTTTCCATTCCTGGTCCTCTTATTATAGTCATATTTAAAAAAAAATAATATAAAATTTAAGTATATATTCCAAAATAATATGTTGAGTGTATCAACACAATATATTCTGATAATACGGAACACATGAGTGATATCCGTTATGATTATATAATGAATAAATTTGATGACAAAAATAAAATAAAAATTTTGACGATGTTTTGATGTTTGTTGATAAACAAAACAACGTGTACACTGGTGGTTACTGTGACGACATTACATTTGGGACCCCAGCGAAATACAAAAGCGATTATCCATAGATCGTAAATATACTACTATAGATGGGAAACTGCCTTGTTACACTTCGGGTCGGAGAAGAGGATGTCTAAATAAAGTCATGCATATAGGTAACTCGGCACGCAGATTTAGGGTACTCGCAATATTCATAAAGTAATATTATTTTAGATTTATTTAAAGTAAATCAATTTAAAATACGTGAATACAATATAAATATTTATTTTAAAAAAAGATTGTTAATTTATTTACAATCTGTAATTTTTTCTATTTGTCCTCCATATTATTAGAATAATATATTTTTACGCAACACTTGATTCCATGTAAATCAATATCTATATCAACTAATACTTCATAATCATTAAACACAAATCAAAATTAATTAAATTTCATTATAGAATAGTAATTTATAGTGGGATTCTGGGCATTATCTTAAAAATCTGTAACTTTTAAGATCTATAGCTTAAGACAAATCTATAACTTGAACGCTTATAGATTTTCATAAATCCGTATTCTGAGCGAGCGTCTATAACCTTGAGTTTCTATAACACTCCCTTAAGATATCTTAAAATCAAGTTTGCCACTCATTGGAAAATAAAACATGTATCATGGTTTAATATTTATAAAATAGGAGTAATAGTTTATTTATAACTACTTTAGTTAACGTTATTTACATTTGAAAATGAATTATTACTATAAAATAAACAAAAAATACAAGTTTTCCAAATCCTTAATTGCATATGCGCAGCATTTATTTTTCTGAGGTTAACTTTACTGATTGAATGTTACTGTAAGAAATTGACAGAAGATTTACGTCAAACTTGTTTACAGTCACGCATGGTCACATAGCAGTCAGTTTAAAATGAATTAAGAATTCAAAATGTTTGATAGGTAATTGTAATTATATTATAAATAAAAATATAAAATTATGTTACAGGAAAAGAAAACTTGCTAATTGTTGGCTGGCTCATAGACACCCTAGTGTTATTTCTAACACTGCTTTGGTATGAACCAGATGCACAAAAATGTAATGTAGCAAAAGTATCTTGCTATGAAATGATATTCGAGATGTGCGGTCAACATAATGGAGCTGCAAAGTCTGAATTATATTTCTCACACATTCCCTTGTAAGATGAAACATTTGTTTAAAATGTTTGGCAATTAAAATGTATTAATTTCCTCCCTTATATTTTTTCTTATGATGTATGTTATTACTAAAAATGTAACAATAATTAACCTCAAATATTAACAAATGTATAAATATTTTAATTAAATAATTTAATTAATACTTAAAGTTCATACTCCTCTTCTGATAATAAATGTGCAAAATATAAAATTTGCAAATTGTTATTCATTTTCAAACCAAATTGTACTTCTATTTGTTTCTCTGACAAGTTATAGCGAACTGTGCAGTGACCGTAAGTTTTTAAGATATCTTAAGAGATTTAAGATAATCCTATAAGCTATAGATGCGCTCAGAATACCACTCTAACGTTTAAGATCTATAAGTCCTTAAGATAACTCTTATAGAAGTTATGAAAACGCTCAGAATACCACCATTAACTTCACTGAATTTTAAAAAATTGAGACATAAGCACTAGTGACAACTACAGTAACAGCTAATTACCGATATAATGGCTAACTGTAATAATTCATATCATTCAAGGACTACTAACACCATCCCGTAGGCGGAAGACAAATTATGAATGCCTTCCCATAGTTATCCATAAGACTTTCTGCTGCCTGCGATTACCTATAGGGCGCGAGCAAACACGTGACTCGAGCAACCTTGAAGTTCTTGAAATCAACTAATTTGTGCACTTGTCACTTTGACAAAGACAATCTCAGTTTGACAAGCACAATATTTTGACTTATTTTGATTTTGAACTGCTAAAAAGATATTATTTTTAATTTCATGTGTTTTACTGGAAACAAAATAAATCAAAACATTGTTCTGGTTAAAGTGGCATTGTTCAATTGTTCTTGTCAAAGTGACAAGCGCACACAAAGCAGCTGATTTCAAGCATTTCAAGGTTGCTCGAATCACGTGTCTGCACGTCGCCAAGGGTATATTCGCTTATCAGTACATAGTAACTAAATAAAATTCTTAAATTCTATTGGCTGATATAATTATGAATTATATTCATAATCGATTTTTGCATAATTTCTATACATGAGGGAGATAAAAAAATAATCACTAATTAACAGTGAATGTACTAATTTGCGTGTATGGATTAATTTTATTACATAATTATGAGAACTATTAATTTTGTTGTCAATTTCACATGGTCAATAAAATAAACAATTTATGTTTAAAAATATATTTAAATTAAAATATTATTTAGGTAATATTTGAAATTATTATATAAATTATACCAATTTTGTATTAATTGATAGTTATTTACAATTTACTGGGAAATAATAATACTTTCCTCGCGACATATATTATTATATAATATTATATGCGTGAGAAACATATTTTATTAATATGTCATAACTTCCATGCGGTTAAATTAATTTGATGCAATCTATACCCGCAGTTGATTCGTCTAATATGATAAACATTGAATGTTAGAAGATGTCAGCAGAGATTTCTACGTCTGCATCTGTATGATTATCACGCAGACCTAATTTCATTTTGAATTAATGTCCCGAGTCAGATAATGCGCTCTGAATGCAATATACGATAAAATTAGATGCGGCTGATAGTCGGATGCATCTGCCCATATGCCCATCAACATCCAATGAAACTAGACGGGGCCTTTGCTCCTCTCATCTGACTTATGGCCAATTATAAATTGATTAATAATCCCGATTAATTTTAATTGATTCGGTAATTATGCTCCACAATAAGCCGTCAACAAAATGAAATTTTACGTCCAGCTTCTATCATTTCCATTATGATTTATTCTGACAGTTCTTTATTTCTTTACAATATATTTGGACAATGTGGAACAGGAATTGCGTTCTTTATAATCTTATAAAATAATTACCATTTTTGAATATGTATGTAGGTTGAATTATATTTTTAAAATGTTCAATAATATCATAGAAACTCATATCCTTTTATCATTAATTACCAAAGTTTCTTGAAACTAATTTCCTGACAAATAATATTCTCGTTATTTAGGTTCTAATTAAATTTTACTTTTTGTATTGAGTCAGTTTTCTTTTGAAATTTATGTGATTTTTATAATATGGACCGTCTTTAAACTGCTTTTGTTATCATGTCTCACCTGAAGAATTAACAACTAAATAGCATGCTATTATCTACAGATTCCTTTTAAAAGACGCGAAAATGTTAAATTCACTCATATTGTAACATTTTTATGATAAAAATAAATAGGCAGGAGACACATATCATTATCCTGAAAAAAACCTTATCAAATGAAATATAACGTAGAAATTATTAGGTGTTAGTTATTTTTGAAATAAGAAGAATATGAAAATACTAGAATTAAGTAAAATATATTAATGATATTTACAATTATTACTAAATCAATCTTTATTGCTTTTACGGAATATAAAATTATTTGAAATAATTGTAGTCGATTTTCGTACCATACGTTGGCACTACTGAGAATGACCATGTTATGTCAAATTATTTTATATTCCGTAAAAGGAATAAAGATTGACTTAAAAATAATTGTAAATTTATATTCGTTTCTTAATGCTAGTATTTTTACCACGTTTTAGGATCTCTGTAATACGATTTTTCCATATTTACGAAGATGTCTGTATGTATGTATGTATGTATGTATGAATGTATGATTGTGTGTGTGTGTGTGTGTGTGTGTGTATGTATGTGTGTTTGACGATCCTTTCGGATCGCATAACTCCAGTACCACAATCACAAATCTTATAATTTTTTCGTATTCGTTAAATTTATGTCCAAAAGAAGATGTGATTAGATTTTGGTTATAAATGGTCAACCGGAAGTACCCTCATTTGAAGGTTTATCAGTTTTTCTTAAAAAGACGCTGTTAAATATCATTTTTTGACATTTAATGTTATTATAAATATTAAAGAATAATCTATTATCTATACGATTTAATTGCATTTTATATGTACTTCATATTCAATGGATATATAGTTAAAGAATTATAACAGAATAAAATTTCATAAATCAGACAGATATGCTATAACCATGGAAACAGCTACTATATTAAGCAAATTCTAATTGGCAGATGTCAGTGTTAATGAAAGGAAAATGAATGTGTCCGAGAGATGAGAATGTTAAGATGCATGTTGGGGGAAAACACGGTGAGATACGATACGGAATGAGGGGATAAGGGAATTGGCTCGAGTGATAGAAGTTTCTAGAAAGATACAACAGAGACGATTACATTGATTTGAACATGTCATGAGGAGAGATGAAGAATATATTGGAAGAAGAATGAACATCTTAGTAGTAGAAACACAGGAAGATCAAAGATAAGATTGAAAGGCTGCTATGCGAAGGATTTGAAAGAAAATGAACAGAATGAGGGCAACAAGCAAAATAGAAATAAATGGATGAAGAAATTCAAGAATAGCGACACCCTAACAAGTGGGAAAATCTAAAGAAGAAGAAGATGTCAGTGTCAAGTGCATTTTACATAGTTTGTTTATGAAATAATTTTACTGGAATATAGAATCTTTTGCAAGAAAATTTATATATGGACTTTGTACATAATACAATGAATTGACGGAAGGTAATATACAGATTCACTGATTTTATAATATATATGTATGTGTACATTTACTAATAAAAATTAATAGTATTCTTAGAAATACCAGTAATATATAAAATATCTAATCAACTAATCACTGTCAAACTACTGGTTTGACAGAAAATTTGATATAATGTACTCGTGAGTCTGTCTTGATAAAATTAGTCAATCATCGCAGCAGAAATAAGCCTTATCTTCCGACTTACTTTATTCTTACAGTGAAACAAGCTATAAACTATAAAATGAATTAAAAAAAAACAGAAAATTTTCATTATAAATTTAATTACTAAACCTTCAGTCTCAACAATACCATTCAAAACAATGGGACCTTCCACTATGTCGCTAATAATTGGCGTCACATACGAGTAAATTTATCTACTTCAACACTTACAAAAATATATAAATATGTTTCATATAATTGGAAATATGCATACATAATAATTATTTTAATAAAATAATTAATAAAGAACAACGAATATTATAGTTCAAGTTTTGATTGCCACTGATTTTGCTGCGTATATCATTCACCATATTTTTTATTTCCATACCAACTTAACTAAAAAAATATTATTTTTCTCGTTTACTTTCGATGTTTTATTATGTTCAATATTCATTTAATTCGTCAATAATTTATAAAAAGAAGTTGTCATAATAACTAACGTCAAAATGTAAAATTTATTTATCTTTCATTATGAATAAGACTATTACAATTTATGTAGAAGCATGGATAGATTATATTGAATTTACTCCTATAAATAAAAACTGGGACTACGTATATATATATATATATATATATATATATATATATATATATATATATATATATATATATATATATATATATATATATATGAAATATTATTTATATACGTAGGCCTTTAATTTCGGTCAAAATATGAACAATTATACCCTTTGCAACTTTTTATTTTGTTCAATAAGTGCACGAGTAGGTATGTGTCAGCGATCTAAAATGAAACTGGAATAGAAATGTACATATAAGCATATTTCAATACTGGAAGCTGGAACGAATCTCAGATAGAAATCTCTGATTTACATTATACTAGAACTGACTAGATATTTATTGAATGAAAATCTATCACGAATCTAGGCCAAAAATGTATAATATATTTCAAGCTTTAAGTTGCGCTTCAGCACGTGAGAAATTTTATCCATGTATCTGACTAATATGACAAAATCGAATAAAGGATTGTACTCTTAACCAAGCCATAGAATATTGAACGTCATCATTTTACCACGACACCCCGTGCAGGGTGAATGTATTAAGTAAGCTATGAATTTAATAATTGTTATATTTTTGCTGTTGTCAATATAAAAACTAAAACTTGGACCTCAAAACATCAATGATAAAAAAAATTCAGCATCGCCTTACAAACGAATATAAAGTGCCGTAAAGATGTGCAAATCAAAAACCAGTATTATTAAATATTGTGAATATATTCGCAATAATAAAAAATCTGATATGGCCAGCACAATACCTCCCACCATTTAAATTTTGTTAACTTAAATACATACCTATATATTAAAAAACTGTACAAAGTACAATTGCGACACTTGGTGAATAATATTTAAATTACACTTAACAAGTTTCACAAGATTTCAGTATCTGAATTAACCTCTAGGTCATTTATGGCCCACTCAACAAGAACCACAGACGCGTTTCGCTCTTATTGGAGCTCTTCAGTGTGGTGTCCGGATGCCTCTTGCGAGGCACTGAGACCGGTTGAGCGGACGGACGATAAACATCCCACAAAGATATCAAGCCTGCAGAGGTAACTAACCATCTATCGAGAAAACCACGAGCTTGGCTAGCAGAATAATAATAAAAAACTGTACAAAGTACAATTGCGACACTTGGTGAACTGCTGGTTTTTTATTTTATTTTTATCATCCGTCCGCTCAACCGGTCTCAGTGCCTCCCAAGAGGCATCAGTACACCACACTGAAGAGCTCCAATAAGAGCTAAACGAGTCTGTGGTTCTGGTTGAATGAGCCAGTCTCTGGTAAATGACCGAGAGGTTGATTCAGAGACTGAAATTTTGTGAAACTTGCCAAGTGTAATTTAAATATTACATACCTATATATTTACTAATGCTAGCTACTCGGCTACTGCATTAAGTTCCTTTACAAGATGTAGTAATATAACTAGTGTTACAATTTATTATGCATTATCCGTATTTTATTCTCCAGAATCTTATCATAATTTTATTTTGTGATTGTGACTTTAATTTCTTTTCAATTACAAACATACGAAAATTAATTTATTAATGAGATATTTTATAAATTCATATTGTAATATTTCTTTTTAAAATAATACCTTTATTACTTTGAAATGATTAATTTATTTGACAGTGACATTTATCTGTCCATAAATTTGAGATTTGAATTGTGTAACCAAGGAGATATGTTTATCTTTAAAGCATATACTCCAGGATTTAAAAAATAATTATTTTACAAATTTATTCATAAAATATGTAGAAACTTTGATACTCTTTAATTTTTATAATAACACAAATCGCGAAAAAAATTAATTTAAATGTATTTTTCGAAGAAAAATTGTTTTGATCTTGTTAAATTTACAGTTTCACCTATATCTAGTGACATACATTTTTTCTCAAATAACAAAACATAATTAAAATTCAACCGTCTTCGTATCACTTAATATCTCGAGATCCCCATGGTGGACAAGTTATCTTGGACACTCTGTATTATGCATGCAAAAAATATTCAATATAGGTACCCGCCCTTTCGTTAATAATTTTGATAACAAATATTTGCAAAATTATTGAACGTCTAAGTAACTTTAGTCGGAATTATAAATATTTGTTATACATAATAATCTGTTTTACTCGTATGTTAAACGCTTCATAATACTGAATTATATGGCTTTCAGTTTAACTAATAATTATATTACACTGTTCATGCATGAAATGAAATTATATGTTCATTTATGTATATATTTTGATAGACAGTATACAGTATTACTTACATAGGAACTTGAACTATGCTGCATAAATTATAATATAATTATTGTTTACTCATAACTAATTAAGATGTTTCTGTTCCAGTGTGCAAGTACGTGTGCCACAGCGTTTGTGAGAGCAAGGTAAGACAAGACACCCCCTGTCATCTTACAACATCTTACTTATTATTTCAAATGCAAATAAGAGTCAAATCGCATGCCGTTTGCATAATTCTTCGCTAATTCTCACGCCTGTAGCCAAGTGTTCTGTGAGCCTCCAGTAAACAAACTGATCCTCTGTAGATAATGCAATACTAACGGTAGCAATCGCGGCTTGTTGTTACTGTACTATTCTGCAACATAAAACAACAAACGCATTCCTACGTGAATCTGATCCTGAAAATAAATAAGTAACAAATTTACAAGATCACACACAATACCGGTTTGGTATGAATCTGATCCGGAAAATAAATCAGTATCAAATTTACAAGATCACACAAAATACCGCTTTGGTATTAAATATTAAGTTTTACAAATATAGCAAATGAAATTAAATGTACCTAGTTATTATTGGATATATTTCTAATTAGTATATTAAGGCAAAACTGCGTAATAGTAATAAGGGTACCCGAGATTTTATAAATTATGGAACTACTTTAAGCAATACATATTATAAAATCGATGTAATTTTTTTGAGCAAATTTTGTTTTTGAAAGAAATTATAAGAAACTACAAGCATGCATTCTCTGCTACTGGACATGAAAACACTTTTTCATATTCTAATAGCCATGACAAAAATTATCAAGTTAAATATAGTGCATTTCATTTCATTTTCCTGACTTCTTAACTTATCTAATTTGGTAATACAAGATTGTATAATAAAATAACCACATTATAGCACAGTTAAGTATGTACTTATGCAAGATGAGTCTGAGAAGACGCCCCACCCCTTTAATTTTTTTATTATAAATAATAGAAAAATATGGCTCATATAAAAGTTTTATTATTTCAAATATACTATTTGATGGCAGATGTAGATAATTTTTGTCAGGTTAACAAGATACTACTTTCATTTTTTAAATAGCAACCTATAATTATTTTACTGAAATATATACAGCCATTTGTCTTTTCAACGATGTATATTTTTTATTACTGCATTAGAAAAAAATCTGTTGTGGCCAGCACAATACCTTCCGTCAATCCTGTGTATTATGTACAAATTCCATACATAAATTTTCTTCTAAAAGATTCTAATTTTTTGGTATTTTATGATTCCCTTTCTCGGCAACTGAATTCCATTCTCCTGATAACAAACAAACCACATGAAATAAGAAAATCATGAAATTTTGAATGAAAAATTATGACACTTGTCAGTTATGGACATAATTAATTGCTGTCATTTTGATACGGGTTCCCATATCTGCTTGCCAAAGGCACGCGCCCTATACATATTTTTTTTTTGCAAAAGATGCTATATTTCTAGTAAAGTTATTTCATAAACAAACTATGCAAATTGCACTTGACACTGACATCTACTTCTTCTTCTTTAGTTTTTCCCATTCGTTAGGGGGTCGCTATTTTTTATTTTCTTCTTCCACTCATTCTTGTTTTGCGTGTCTTCCTCATTCAGTTCCTTTTCTCTCAAGTCTTCTGCAATACAATTTTTTCATCTTATATTTGGTCTTCCTATGTTTCTTCCACCTTCTATTAATATATTCATCGCTTCTCATGACATGTTCAAACCAATGTAATCGTCTTTCTTATATCCAGAAACTTCTAACACTAGAGTTACTTCCCTTATTCTGTCATTGATTTACATTTTATTGATACTGACATCTGTCAATTTGAATTAGCAGTTTCCATGGTTAAGTTAGCATAGCTGGCTGAATTATGAAATTTATATGAATTTTTTTATCTTTATTTTTTTTTAATCCTATATCTGTTAAATATGAAATATAAAATGCAATCAAATCGTATAGACAATAATATATTCTTTAAGTTATAATAACATTTAACTGAGTTTTTCAAGAAAAACTGTTAAAATCTTCAAATGAGGGTACTTCCGGTTGACCAATTATAACCAAAATCTAATCAAGTCTGCATATGGTTGTAAGGAAGAGGAATACGCAAGAATTGTAATTTTTGGAATTCTAGTATTGGAGATATCGTGCAGGAAAAAACGGTCACATACACACACACACACATACACACATACACACACACACACACACGCACATACGAACACACACACACACATACAGACATCATCGTAAAAATAGTAAAATCGTATTGTAAAGACCCTAAAACGTGCTTATTCAATGGAAACTCACCACCGATTTTTTTGACCAAAGACAATACCTTCCTTACCTATAGGTGACGGAAGGTAAAAATTGAGAAAAATAAAATGAGAAATATGGGTGGCTATGTGAAAATAAACAAAATATAAATATGTTAAACAGTTAAATTAATATCAACAAAGTATACATTTGCTTGTTACTTATTTATTATTATTTAGTTATTTACGCATTTATTTATTTGTTACTTATTTTCACATACCTAGCCACCCAGAATATTTAAATAAATAAATATATCATCACGGCATATTACCCATCTGGTTTGATTAAAATTATTTCTCATTATATCTCAATTATCTTATTTTCCTCAAATTTGGCGGTTTATATTTTAGTAATATAATTATAGGTTGCTACTTAAAAAATAAAAGATGATATTTGTATCTTTTAAACCTGACTTTATAAAAAAATATTTACATCTGCTATCATTCCAGACTCATCCTATACATGTATAAGAATGCGGGTAATTTATCGGTCTATTCTTTTTTAGTAACTCGATTATTTTAAATGTTATGGAAAAAAGTTTTAAACGAGATTTATTTTAATTTAAAACCCATAAATGTGCAGTATAGATTTATCTACAGTGTATTCCATTTTACGTGATAGTACGTAACTTTATATTTTTAAATGGAACACCCTATATATTTATTGAAATTTGAAAAGTACATGAAATTTGCAATCCAATAGTAAAAAACAATCATATGTTATATTATTAAAAAATACAATGGCGAATACTACATTTTTATTAAAGGGCTTATAAAAGGCTTTGCAATACTATTTTTTTAATTAGACATCTAATAATATTAAATAACAGGTGTAAATGAAATATTGGAATGAAATAGATGAAATGCTTAATTGAATAATTTTCTTTAAATTTGAAAGGTCTAATGTAATAATAATGATATGGAAAGCCTTCTGTATCTTACAAAAATGTAATATTTTAATCATTCGCCATAGTATTTTTTAATAATAAAACATGATTGTTTTTATACTACCAGATAGCATGTACTTTTCAAATTTGAATAAATATAAGTATGGGTTGTTTCATAGAAAAGCCTATACTGCAGATTTATAGAGATTTTAATTTAAAATAAACTTCGTTTGGAACTTTTTTCCATAATATTTAAAATAATCGGAAAAAGAATAGACCGATGAATTAGCCTGTATACTTCTGCATAATTGTTTATTTTTTAGACCAAATAATCCTCATAGAAATAAAAATGAAAACACGGTCATTGTTCTCAACTCACAAAATTCTCGGAAGGTTGTACATTCACATTTGATTTTAGACGCAGCGACGCAGCTTATACAGCAAATGGTAATGATAATATTTATATATTAAATATAAAGTTTATAATTTTATAATAAAATAATAATAAAAATAGGTACTTATAGTTTGAATATATTACCTTCTTTCTTACATTGTCTTACACTACAGTTTCGTTGTCTTCTAGTCCAGTATTATTGTCCCAATTCATGCAAAACCCAAGTATAATCTTATTATACGTAGATGAATATTTAACTGTTCAACAATATGATTAGGTTAGGTTAAGTTAGATGAATAGTTGTTATTTTACTAGAGTTGTTTAAGTTCGACTTGTATTATATATTTATTGGAAACCAAGATAGTGAAGTTAAAGAGTAAGAAAAATGAGCTAAAATGCATTATATTAATACTGCCTAACTATAGCCAGGAATATTTAGTTATTTGCTTTGAAACATAATATACTGAACGATGTTTGTTTAGATCCAAGCTCATTATTTGCCATTCAACAGTCTTTTAAAAATTATCATTTCTGCTTAATATTCTGTACGCTTCATACGAATTACAGATCGGTAGTTTTGAGATCTTTGGTAATTTAGTATTATAGAATTATTTTGTTGCTGCTATCTTTCACTTACCAGCTTTTTAATTAAACATTAATATTAAATTTATATTCAGCTTAGAAATTAATTATTATAAGTGTTTAATAATTTATATACACATTATACGAAGATTAATTAATTTTGTGCAGAAAGTATTAATATTTATACTGTAATGTGCTTGATCTAAATTAAAAACTCACATTAAACAAGTGTTACTTAATAAGTAATACAATATACGTGGCTAAATGCGTTAAGTCACCGGTTGTAGTTCAGACGTCCCCGGTTCGAATTCTACGACGTCAAACGTCAAAAAATGACAAATTTCAATGTTTCATTTCACCCTTATGCTTAAGTTTAAAGAACGATTTTTTAAAAAATATTTGTTTGAATACAAACTATGTTCTGCTTTAAAATCATATTTTGATATTTTTTTGTGATATTATTTATTATTAAATAGTGATATATACGAGTATATAACATATTTTAAAACAAGGCTTGTTCCACCAGAACCATCCTACGAATATATTGTTATTACTGAAATCTGTGAATAAAAACAGGTAATAAGCGATTTTTTTTTGGTCCTCGTAGACTGATAAAAAATTTAATTAAAATATGTATAAGTAAATGTGTGACTGATATAGAGGTAAAATTACGTATTTAGAATGGTGATATGTGCACATAGAAAGAATGGTAAAATCGTTTAATATTTCATTATTTAGTCTTGATCTAAATAGTCTAACGTCTAACCATACATAACTTATCCCTGTGGTTCCCAAAATTGGCAGGTCAATAGAATGTTGGTGCATCATACATAGCGCCAAGGAAGAAGCATAAGGGGCGGTACAAACTAGGATAATATCGACATCTGTAGTCTAGCGGCTGAAATACTAATCTTTCCGGAAATACAAAATTGATCGTTTATGACTAAATTACAAAATATATTACAATATGTCTATTAAAGAAACAAATATAAGTAGAAGAACTCTGGAGATATGTAACTATATGTATATGTGGAAATAACCAATAGTTCATATTAGAACATATGGCTAAATTTGTTTATGTTTTTGTGAGAAAGATAAACACATAAACGAATAGAATTTGTCTATAATACAATTTATTTGTTATTTCACAATAAATTATATTACAATAAAATGAATAATGGTTGTTGGGATTTCATATGGAATAAAATTATTAATATACAATAAATGAACATAATCACCGGCAATTATCAATACATAAAATTAAACGTTTCCTATTCTAGTATTTATTTGTAAAACAAACGTCGTGATAAATAGCTGTAGTAACAATAAGCAATAATACAATAATTTAAAAAAATCAAATTCTCTCACGCGTGTAGCACAGTGTTGTCCTAGTCGGCAGTAAACAAATTCTGATCCCCTTTAGATAGGACTGGTATGAAAGTCAGCACTTGCAGTAGCCACGTACTACAGTAATTATTCGTGACACATGTTGTATGAGATAAGTGCGATGTAGAATAAGTGTTGATGGAATGAATGCTAATTGTTTGTGTTTTATTGTTACGGTACCGGAGTGTTTTTATTGGAAGCCTGCGTGTTTAGCTATATTTAATCTGTGATTGTATGTTATTTTCATGTACTGTAACTGTTACAAATTGATAATTGATTTAAAAAATTATTCTGTCAGTTGCATGTTATTTGATTAACATTTGTAACCCGCACATAGAGAAACGAGTAATTGATAAGTAATAGCTGTAATTTGATTTATTAAATACTGTATAATCAGCAGTGTATTTATTGCACGAAATAAATACTATAATAATTAGGCTGTTTACGCTTTATTCGGTTATAGTTTTAACGACCCAGGCTCGAATCCGGACGCAGTATAATCAGAACAAAAATTGAATATTATCTCCAATTATCAAAACACACAAAAGTGAAACTTATGGTTCATTATCCGAGCAAAACAAAATATGTCGCCATTAAATAAATATTTGAATAAAAATCGACTTATACAATCAATAATGAATGAGTAACAAATCATGATGCCCTCATATTTATTTATGATTGAAAATTTTTCTAAACATAAATATTTCTCTTGTTATAGTGCATAATATATATTCCATAATAATTATTTTTGGGGTGATTTTCGACATTTTCATATCTAATTTCTGCCGTTACAAGGCACACAAAATTAATTTTGTTTATTGATTTTATTCCCACCAACTTTTATTTGAAGCTTTCTTACCTAAAATAATTAGGCAAGCAGGAAATTACGAAAATCAGATTTTACATGTTAAAGTTCTATGTTCGGCTGTGCCGATCACCACCCTGTATATATCGACGTAAATTTCAGAAATATTTATGTTACATGTTACAAGATAACATAAGTAGCAGTCATATTTTAAATAGCGCTGTTATTAAAATGTAAACATAATAACATAATTATTATTATATTCTCAATGTAAATTGAAATATCGTAACTAAATAATATTTTAAGCTACTTGCAAATATTACAAAATATTTTTTTAAATATTTTTTGTTAGGATCAACTGGTTTAAATATACAACATAAAAATAATAAAAGTTTGTTTATAAAATGTACTAAATATAATATATAATATAGTGCGATACTTATATCAGATTGATTATTTTAAGTTTCAATCAACATTGTCCTTTGGTCTATAAATATTGTAATACATAATATACCGGAAGTCTACTTTCTTATGGACCATAGGAAATACAACAGTAAAATTTTTATATATGGCTGTAATTTCTGCCTTATTAAATTTAGAACAAAAGTGAAAATAAAATTTATTATATACACATACCGGATGGCGCTCGAAATCCGCATTGCGCGTTGCTTCCCAAATTATTTTAGAAAAATCTGTTGTGGCCAGCACAATACCTTCGGTCAATCCTGAGTATTATGTATAAATTCCAAACATAAATTTTCTTGCAAAAGATTCTAAATTTCCAGTAAAATTATTTCAAAACTATGTAAATTGCACTTGACACTTACATCTTCTTCTTCTTCTTTAGCTTTTCCCATTCGTTACAGGTCGCTATGTCTTATTTTCTTCTTCCACTCATTTTTGTTTTGTGTGTCGTTCTCATTCAGTTCCTTTTCACTCAAGTCTTCCGCAATACAGTGCTTTCATCTTATCTTTGGTCTTTTTCTGTTTCTTCAACCTTCTATTACTAAGCTATTCATTCTTCTTCCAATATATTCTTCATTTCTCCTTATGACATGTTCAAACCAATGTAATCATCTCTCTTGTATCTTTCTAAAAACTTGTAAAACTAGAGTTATTTTTTTACCTATTTTTGCGTGTCTTCCCCAACATCTACTTCAACATCCTCATCTCTGCCACATTCATTTACTTTTTATTGATATTGACATCTGTCAATTTGAATTATCTGGATGTATTAGTAATTTTCATTGTTAGCATAGCTGGCTGATTTATGAAATTTAATATATTTATAATTCTTTAACTCTATATCTATTGAATATGAAATATAAAATGCAATCAAATCGTATAGAGAATAATATATTCTTTGTTATAATAACGGTAAATGTCAATAAATCATATTTAACTATTAAAATCTTTAAATGAGGCTACTTCCGTATCACCAATTATAACCAAAATCTAATCACTTGTTCTTCTGGATGTACACTTGAGGAATACGAAAAAAATATAATTTTTGGAATCGTGGTATTGAAGTTATGCGATCCGAAACTGTCGTCTCACACACACACACACACATACATACATAAAGACATCATCGTAAAAATGGTAAAATTGTATTATAGGGATCCTAAAACATGCTTATTCATTAAAAACTCATCATTGAATTTTTTGACCAAAGACAATACTTTTCTTACCTAAAGGTCACCATCCGTCACGGAAGGTAAAAAAATATTTGAAATAAAAATTCTTGAACATAAAATTTAGCACATAAATATCATTTCTTATATTTAGTAACACTAGAAAATAAACATGAAAATTTCGAAAATTTCAGTTTAATAGTGCTAGCCATGAAATTAAAACAAAAAGACAAACAAATGTGTCATGTTTTAATTGTCAAATATTGTAACTTTTTGTCAAGAAAAATGAGTATTTGAAATGCATAAAACTAAATTGTTATTCTGCTTAAGAATATTACGTTATGATAATTTTATTTAAGAATAAAAAAGTAAAGTAAATTTTATGACAGATTAAAAGTCAGATACTTGTTCAAATTTTTGTTGTAATTCCATGGCTATCGCTATTTGAAGGTGATTTTCGACATTTTCATATGAGAATTTTATGATCTACAACTTATATTTGAAGTATTTTTTGCTAAAATAATTTGAGAAGCATCGCGCAATGCGGATTTCGAGCGCCACGCGGTATATGTGTATAATAAATTTTATTTTCACTTTTGTTCTAAAATTAATAAGGCAGAAATTACAGCCATATATAAAAATTTTACTATTGTATTTCCTATGGTCCATAAGAAAGTAGACTTCCGGTATATTATGTATTACAATATTTAAAGACCAAAGGACAATGTTGATTGAAACTTAAAATAATCAATCTGATATAGGTATCGCACTATATTATATACTATATTTAGTACATTTTATAAATAACCATTTAACCTATGTAACGGATTTCGAACGCCACCCGGTATGCCGTTGGCGAAAGAGAGGCAAAATAAAAATTATAATTTGTAGCTATTTACAAATTGCCATGACCAATAGTGGTAATAGTACAAAATATTAAACAGTTGCATTGATTGACTTTGGCAGATGACATCTGTCATAAAGTTTTAATAATTATTGATTTCATTAAATTATTAATCAGTAATCATGGATATATTTAGCATCGCAGAAAAAACCCAGTGGAGTAATATCAAACATTAAATATCAATTAATAAACTTTTATCTGTCAAAGTCAAAGAATACGACTATTTGAATTGTATTTTTTGTCTTGCAGGCTCTCTGTAAAAAGCTTAAAGACAGACATTTTATTTTACATTTATCTCACGACAAGAACCTATTATAGCAATAAATTCTGAACATTTTATATATTGACACTTTTATTCAAAAATTAATAGGGCAGATATTACAGCCATATGAAAATTGTAACATTGTATTTGCTACGGTCCATTAAAAATGTAGACGCGGTATGTAATTAAAATTGCAGTTTCCCATTTCATCGATATCTGGGGTAAAAATTGAATACAACTAGAGAAAAAATGAAACATACCTTTTATTTTTATACTTGTACCAGTGTATTTATCTATATCTATAACATCGAGATAAAAATGGAAAGTGCAGAAAAAATTGATTCAGATTCATGTATTACACATACAAGTATATTTAATTTACGTTACTTGGAACAAATATTATGTAAACAGTGTGATTTATTTAGGTTGCAATGTGGAAAACTTTGTTATTTTTAATTTGATTTTACTCTTCGAACTACTAACAATGCACAGATATAATTTCCTCCATATTATGTATAAATAGAAGATATAAAAAATTAAGAATACTTCTACAAACAACGATTTTTGCTAACACGTAACTTTTTTATTTTCTATTAGTTCATACCAGAATGAAAGTGGAACGGTATATTTTTATGTTTCACATTTACCCCAGTTGACCGTACATTATATGAACGTAACTACTACTATGGTCATATACTACTGAACGATGGAGTGATAAAGGTGAGATAAAAAGATCATATTTTACCCGTAAACTACACTTCAGAACCTGTTCGTGACATCCATAATGTACCTACACTATATTCACAACAAAAGCACATTATCGTATTAAATTTATTAAAACTTTGGATAGTTTATAAATTATTATATTAACAAGTTACGCACCTACTAACAAGTATAAAATCATAATTTTAATTTTTTATTTTACAAATTTTATTACCTGCTTGTATATTTTCGTGTTATCTGTAATATAGTTTAAATTTCTAACAGCTTGGTTCTCGTTACACTTGTATTGAAAACAATATTGTTTCGTATACAATATTGAAAACAATGTAGTTTAAGATAGTGTATGAAATTCGTATTCTCGTTGATTGTATTATAATGTATACAAGTATGATGTTAGTTAATTTCTCTATTTAACATTTATTTACTTGATTTTTTGACAGAAGTGACATTTTCTAAACCCAAAAGAATTATTATGTTTGTTATTAATGGTGTTGTGGAAGAAAAAAAATAGTACGGAAGACTCAAGTACAACAAAAACCGGGAGAATAAAGCCAACTTTAAATTCGTATATATTATAGGTATGACAAGCAATGGTTTTAAATTTAGATTCTTCTTTAAACGCGTTATTTAGAGACGAAGAGAACTGGAGAAAAATATACAAAAATAACAACAGTTAATATCGTATTATTACAATTTAATCAAATTAACTAGGGCTCTATCTATCATAAAATTCTAGTAATAATAGCAAAACTACCAAGATTCCCATTTTCTGAATCTGCTGAAAAATTCATTTACGTTTGTGTTTCTGTTGATCTTCGTCATTAAGTACAATAGTACATTTGTTACCAGAAGTAAGCATCTACTAACTGATATGAAAAATCAAGCACAATATCTAAACTATTTAATTTATAAATGTACACATATAAGCACATTGGCTATACAGGTGTGTCACAGCTACACAAGCTACCTCAAATAATTTCTGTATTTTTAAAGATACAATAAAATACTTTAAGACAATCTTATAGAAGACCAAGGGGAACATCCAATTAGGAAAAAAAAATGTAAACTAGTGGTGCTCAAGTTACAATACAAAATTATATTTTTCTAAATCGGATGATGTATATTTTTCAGGCCCATTGGATAATTTTTTTTTCTGAATTCAACCATGTAATCGTTTTATGTCCTTACATAACGAAAATATTGAGAAAAATTCAATTAAAATTTAAATAAATTTGGTTTTTATAGTTATTTTTCTAGGCTATGTATTAAAAACAATTGATCTTAAATTAAAATGAAACAATATTTGTTAATAGCTTTATAAAAACAGTGTTCTACTTGATTTGAATCTTAAATAATTCAAATTGCCAAATAGCAGTTTTTGTTTCATACATAGCCCCCTGAAAAATGAATATAAAAATCAAATCTATGTTCAATTCAATTGAATTTTTCTCGATATTTTTGTTATGTAAGGATATAAAATAATTACATGATTGAATTCAGAAAAAAATACTCTATCGAATGAGCCAAAAAATATATACTATCCCATAATCCCATTTAAAAAAATATAACTTCGTATTTTAACTTGAGAACCACTGGTTTAAAAAAATATTTTCTTCTCTAATCGGATGTCCCCCTTGGTGTTCTATAAGATTGTCTTATAGAATTTTATTGTATCTTTAATAATACAGAAATTATTTGAGATAGCTCGTTTAGCTGTTACACCCTGTCTCTCTAACGTATCTTATATGTATATATACTTTTCGAAGTCAATAATAACAAATTGTAATAAATATTGTGTTTATCATTATTCACAATTTAAATAGTATTTTAAAAATTATTGTAACAAGTAGCTCAGTTTCTTGTCCAGATTACAATATTTTAAAACAATTATTGTTTTCCATACAATAAAATCATCTGAATACCAAAGTTTACAATAAATTTTTATATTTCAATGTATTGGTTTCTATACATTTTATTTCAGAATCAATGTTATCGTGAATTTCAAAATTACAATTTATTGTAGGCCAAACAATAATTGTTTTGATTACAATATTGTTTTCTAAACAAGTGTCACGAGAATCAGGCCGTAATGTTTATAATTTTACTAAATTTAAATAAATACATTATAATCTTTTTTAAATCATTAGATATTTTCATTAAGCAAGTCTTTTAACTTAATTGCCAGTTAAAAGAAAAACAAATCTTCGATATTATTATTATAGCAAAGTTTTAATTTTTTTTACATATGTATGTCAATTTTTCGATAACACATTGTTATCACTCGTATAATAGACATTTTCACCATAGATTATACCCGACCCGAATCTTAAACTCATAAGCAAACTCTAAACGGTCAAGGATACCAATAATAATATTGACAGTACTATCAATTCTGTCTGTCATATTTTGAAATATTCGAATATTTATCTTCTATTCATTAATTTATTTCTTACATAATAATATTATTTTACCATTGTGCGTATTTTTTGATATGGGCGGTGGTACTGATCGTGTAAAAGCAGCTTTATAAATTCAGTTAGCACAGACGCAAACCTTCGCGATCAATGCTTTCTGTAACAGCGCTCGCTGTAGTTGTAGCATTCACCACGTAGCGGCACTACGACCCAACATCTCAACATCGTACTAAACAAGCGCAATAACACACAGGTAACCAAATTTAATACTTGTGTGTTTTTTACATCGTAAATTAGCGTGTATTCTCTAATAGTACTGTTTTACAGGTAAGAACTAATTCAAATAAGATGTTGACATAGAAAACTACATAATTTGATGTAGAGTTCCCGTCGTGAGAATATATGCCTGTATCGAATACACGTATTACATATAAATATTACCCATCTTTATTTGAAGTAGAAGGAAGAGTAGTAATTCAAAAATGAAGTACAGTGAAATTAAAATTAACAGTAGATACAATAATTTTCTTAAATCTAGTACCTACTTCTTTATTTTTATTCTTTTTGCATACGTATATGTTAAGGGTAATATGATAAATTGGTGATTATGCATAATCACTGACTATTATGATTAATCTACAATACTTACTGTTAAAAAAATATGTATGAAGATGTCGAAAATCACCCCAAAAAGAGCTATAGTCATGGAATTGAAACAAAAAATTAACAAATGAAAACGATTTAATCTGTCAAGCTAGGTTAATTTATTTTAATTATTATTTGTAATTTCTGTTCAAGTGAACAAATATCAATTTAAATTAACAGATAATTGTTAACTTGAACAGAAATTAGAAATAATACCTAATAAAAATAAATTACCCTAACATGACAGATAGACATTTGTTATTTATTTTGTCTCAATTCCATGGCTATTGCTATTTTTGAGGTGATTTTTCGACATTTTCTGCCGTTACAAGGCACACAAAATTAATTTTGTTTTGTGATTCAAATGCTCTACAGCTTTTATTTGAAGCTAAAATAATTAGGGAAGCTGGAAATTAGGAAAGTCCGATTTTATATGGTAAAGTCCTATGTTCGGCTGTGCCGGTTACCAGCCTGTATACGTTATTTTGTGCTTACTCTGCGTTTTATATAAATAAAATAAATATATTATCACTGCATATTACCCATTGCTGGGTGTGCCAATCTGCTTTGTACACAGATGTCGGTAATGATGAAATATTTGTACCGTGTGGGTGCTTACCAGGCATCACCTCATGGGCACTCAATGCTGGCGTGGAGATTGCACCACAAGGGTCAATTTTGTGCCATTTAAAATTCGAAAAATATTTGGCGTCAGTCGGGATCGAACCCGGGTCCTCATATTCGCGACCAGACACTCAGTAACAAATTAGAAATAGATTGAAGCTATACTCGTATGCACATAAAGTATGTAGGAATAACTGTTAATTTGCACATACTGATGAATGAATAATAATTCATTCTTTGCAAACGTATTAAACTAACTTCCCTAGTCCAGTCAATGAGGACCAAAAAAGTCTTTTGGCTTACAAAAGTTCGGGTAGAAACGATATTAACATATGTTGTTTAGGTCGAAACGGAATCAAAAATTCAAGTTTTCGACTTTGGGGAGGATCGGCGCGAGCCGCCTTCTGCCTTCTTGGATCAAAGGTGCAAAAATTGTTTTTTTTTTGGATTTTTGGCCATTTTCTCGAAAACAGTAGCGCGTATCAATTTTTTTTATACAAAAAAGGTTCTTCCATTTTTTACCAAGGATGAACTCTTAAAGGATTATGTCTCGGGTTATGTTAAAAAATATTCAACCAGAATAATAATTTATGAAAAATTACTCAAAATATACAAAATATTAGGTATTTAATACTTAGTCTAATAGGTTTAACCTAGTTTACATTCGTCCTGGCATAGAAAGAAGTGAATTGAATAAGTCATATTGTTTATCTTTAATCGTGTCGTAATTTTAGATGAAAAAATGAAAACTAAGCCGATTTGCAGATGGTTAATATTTTAGACGGATTTCATATAACTTTAAGTTACAAAAATCGTGTTTTACATGATATGATAGAGAATTTCATGCTGAATTCAAATCAACTGCGTTATCGTATTTTTAATCTGATCAGAATGGTGGATGAATTTGTAGGGAAGCGTTTAAAATTTTTATTTATAAAAACATCGAGAATTCACTTCTTTCTATTCCAGGACGAATGTAAACTGTTATAAATATTAAAATATATTAGACTAAGTATTAAATACCTAATATTATTTTTATTTTTTGAGTAATTTTTGTTTCATAAATTGTTATTCTAGTTAACTATTTTTTAATATAACTCTTTAAGAGTTCAACATAGTCAAAAAATGTATGAATCCCTTTTTGTACAAAAAAAAATACGAGTTCTAATATAGTATTCTTGTAAAATTTTCATACGGGCTACTGTTTTCAATAAAATAGCTAAAAACTAAAATAAACTCATTTTTGCACCTTTGATCCCAGATTGCGACTCGCGCCGATCCTTCCCCATGGTCGAAAACTTGATTTTTTCATCTCCGTCCCGACCTAAACAACATATGTTAAAATCGTTTTTACCCCACCTTTTGTAGGGTAAAAGCATTTAATAAGTAATCTTTTGCTGCCGCAATTTGGACGTCGCGTCGGGTATGTGATGCAACAAATCTAATTTCCATATTCATACAGTACATAACAATATTCGATAATACTTCATTTAGTGTTTGTACTTTTTCAAATTTCATATTTAAATTTGTCTTAACAGACCTCTTTAAAACCTGGTACAGTCAACTCTCTCTAATTCAAACTCTCTAATTTGAATTTTTCTCTAAATCGAATTATTTTTTACCTCTCGCTAAGAGAGGTATTGCATTCATGCTAAAAATCGCATATCCAGATTTTATTGAATAAGCACGTTTTAAGGTCCCTACAATCCGATTTTATCATTTTTACGATGATGTCTGTGTGTGTGTGTGTGTGTGTGTGTGTGGATGTGTGTGTGTATGTGTGTGTGTGTGTGGGATGTTGGAAGGACGGTTACTCAAAAACTATAAGACTTTAAATTTTTTTAACTACGTATTTCCCAATCGGACATTCATGGGAAGATCTGAAAAGGTTTTGGTAACAATTGGACAACCGGAAGTAGAAGATTCTTGAAAAAAAATCTTTTAAATAATATTTTTTGAAATTTTTTCTTGATAATATTAAAGAAAAATAAATTCTCTTTCTGATACATTTAAATATTTTACAATATATTCTATAGATTTAGAGATAGAAGAAATATAGTATGTAAAATAATCTGTTATAATAAATTTTACAGCCGAAAGAATGGCCATGGAAAATAGTTGAAAATTTAATTTGTTTGTAACTGACAGATAATGTCAGTGTCAGAAATCCGAAGACATTACTGAAGACTTTTTCTGGGAAGTACATACATTATATTATTTCTTAATGTATTAATAGAATTGGAAACATTTCGAAAAATTAGAAGAGGACAAAATTTCTTCATCAAAAATGAATTTAAAATTAAACAATCTAAATATATATGGAATAGATATATGCGTAAGTAGAATTTTTGGTGTAGAGTGTAGGTATACAAGAAATGTTAAATACAATAGGGAGCGAGCAGTCATATGATTTTGTTGGCCTTGACAAGCAGATATGGGGGCCCATGTCAGAATGATAGCTAGTAATTATGTATATAGATGTCAAATATCATAATTTCTCATTCTAAATTTAGTGATTTTCCAATTCCATGTGGAGCAGAATTAAATGTTAAATATCTTAGGCATACAAGTAAACTTTAAACTCCTGGTGATAAATTAACTACGTAAATTTAGAAAATCTTGAAATTTTTAATGAAAAATTCTAACATTTGACATCTATGTACATAATTACTAATTATCATTCTGAAACGGGCCCACACATTTGCTTGTCAAGCCCAAAAATGTAACATTACCGTTCGCGCCCTATACTTATGTAACCAAAAAAAGGAAGTGGCGAGAGGTATTGTGCTGGCCACAACAGATTTTTTTAGGTTAGTAATGGTTGACCGAACGTCAAATTTTACGTCAGAAAATCAATAAGTTTTGTCATCAATTGTTTTCAGTGGGTGCGTTCAGTTAACTTAATCCTAGATGACACAAGCGGTTTTTTATGTTATTTGAGGAATTTTATTCTTTCAAATTCATTTTAAAGGTATGCTACGTGAATATATACCTAGCTAGTAAGTGTCAAAAGCATGATTTTTAATTCTGTCTACCTTTTTGCTACAACTTAGCGTTAGCAATATATGCTGTGTTCCATGTGGTGAACGCACCCAATAAATCGTTTATTAATAAAAATCATGCATTAATGAATAATTTTCTATACATTAAGATAGCCTATTAATAAACGGTCGACGGAAAAATCTATAAATGGTCAACTAGATCTTATTCATTCAAATTTATGGATTTTATAGTGGCCGGCATTTCCTAATCCTTTCTTTTAGTTATCTATACCGATGTAAGAACCTTTTCTCGTCATTGTATTCATTCTAATGAACCTCTCAGATACAGGTCATTATATGGGTGAATACGTATGTATTTATTATATATTTTCTTCACTCATTCACATATGATATCTAGTCTGTCGGCAATTGGACTGAATATTGAATTATGAATAACAAAGCATGTAGGAGAAATGAAAATGGAATTTTCTTGAAAATTAAAATTTCCCTTATTCCATGATTTTATAAGAATGCATTAAACTTTAAGATTAAAATAAGCCGAAACGGATATGTACTTCTATATAAATTTAATCAAAGGTTTCTATATATGGTATCGGGTGGGGAAGATGTATCTGCATTTTGCATATGTTCTTAAGAGAAAAATATTATATATCACTTTTCAGAATATTTGCTAACAATTTTCCTAAATAGTTACGAGCCCAACCCCAAATGTATTCGTACCCTCTGAAATAAATATATTGACAGCAATAAAAAATAAATTTTTAGATTACAATAGTTAAGACTATATTTGAGCATTTTTTATTTTATGTATTAATAAAGTATACTAGATTTAAATACAATGTTATTAACTAAATTTCTCATTTAAACACCAATCTACGGGCAAATATATGACAAAAGACAAGTCCCAAAATTTTACGTTCCAACAGTAAAAAATACAATATTTATGTTAGTATTATCTATAAAACTGAGGGTAAAAATAACTGACAACATACTTAATTAATTGTCATTTTAAATTTTATTATTTTAATAAAAATTATTTGCAAATTATTAACGACGAAAACATTTGTCACATGCAGACAATGGTTTTTTTGCAAATAATTATTAAACCCAAGAAATTTTATTATAAGCAATGTATTCAAGTTCTATACACTCTATTAATACACCATATCAAAATTTGTTTAATTGGAGTAATAATGTAGTACTTTAATAAATAAATATCACTTTACAAATAATTTTACTAAAAAAATAATATTTAATATAGTAATTAATTGAATATATTGTCAGTTTCCTTTACCTTCAGTTTTATAAATAATACTAACATAAATTTTGTATTATTTACTGTTCTAACCATAACCCATAGATTATTGTTAGATAATTTTTGGTAAACATTGTATTTAAATCCAGTACACTTTATTAATACATAAAACAAAAAATTGCCCAAATATGGTCTTAAATAAATAAATAAATATATCATCACGGCATGTTACCCATTGCTGGGTGTGCCAATCTGCTTCATACACAGATATCGGTCTTAACTATTGTAATCTAAAAATTTTTTTCTTCTTGCTGTTAATATATTTTTTTCAGAGGGTACGAATAGATTTGGGGTTGGGCTCGTATAAGTAACCTGTAACTAGGTATTTTATAAATTACATTTTCTTTCCAAAATAGTAGATTTGTTCTTGATAATATAATGAATCATAATACAAAATCAAGTCAAACCGATTTAAATATAAATATTGCAAAACACAATTAAACAAATGAAAATCGCAATTACAGATTATAATAATCTTACAGTTTATTTAAATTTTCTATTAATAAATTTAGTTAGTTCATAATATTTTTATAATTTGGAGAAAAAACTACATAAATTGCAAGCGATGTATTCTCCGACCACCGACAATGTAAAACTTTATTACCCATAATAAATATCTAATTCAATAGAAAGTATATAACCTTACAAACAAATATCAAACTTAATTTCCATGTTCTTACACCTTATTTTAAAACCGAAATACAGTATTCTGAAATACCGACTTTAATTTATATATCTATGGATAGATGGCTCTGTATCGCTAAGCATCTTTTTTGGCGCAACACTTTTTATGCTTAGGTTGCCATTATTGGTATTACTTATTAAATGGTAAAAGCCTCTATTGACTGGACTAATATAAAAACAATGTATTACGTAATAAGTTTGGAAAATAATATTTTCTGATTGAGGAGCAATTTGTAGGACCACTTCAGTAATATGTCTTCTCGGATGTGGCGTCTATATTATTTTGTCAGCAATTTATAGAAAATTGTACAATTTAGGTGAGATATTATTTTTATCATATTTGATTTAATTTAATTGATAAAAATATATTATATCTTAATTATAAGTGAAAATATGAAATTAACCAGAAAGCATTTTCGTCTATATTTAGCTAAAAAAAATAATTATAAAAGCTATACCATATATTCACTTAATTTGACAAGTGCGACTTCTGACTATATTTTGGACTTAAAAATTTATAGAGTAGATGGTTTTCGTCCGAAGAAGAGATTGATGCTGTAATTCATGAGTCATGAATCATGACATGATTATATTGAAAGCATTTAGCATTCCAAAAGAAATTTGGTTGATGGGAGCTTTGAAGAAGTGGAAGGAAAGGATTGTAAAGTGTATTACTATTGAAGGAAACTAATTTGAACATAAGTATTTAAAATAAAATTCTAAAAATTATAACTCTGTATTCTTCGTATTTTATCTAGATTTTGAGCTGCTAGGAAATGTTGATACTATATAGAGCCAGCATATACGAGTATTATGCATTTGGAAAAAATGCATGTTTTGCAAAGCTAAATTTATTATTTAACCCAAAAAAGGGCAATTGGAAATCAGCGCAAATATATTGAAATTTGTCAAGTATAAGTGGTACCTACAACTGTATTACATGTATAAAACATTTCAAGTTTTTGTTTCAGTTTGCCTAGTTCGTGTTAGTTTTTGCAGTACGATAAAAAGGATTAATTTACATTTTACACATCCTAGACACTCGGGTTATTCCAAATTAAATTATTAAAACGGATTCATCGTCAGTATAATTAGTAAACATCGAACACTATCATTTATGCGTGAATTACTGACATTAATATTCATTAAAAGAGTTTGGAGTGTGTGTCTTATATTAAATTCCAAATAAGGTTATTGTATTATTTTTACTTTTTAAATAGGTTCTAATAATAAAGAATGTGTTATATAACATTTACTTTAAATAATTATTAGGTAAATAATTTTAATTTTATTATTTAATAAAGCAGTATACAGATTTGAGCATGAACGCGAATGAGGCAAATCGCGACAGCATGATGCAGTAAAGTGTGAACACTTCCAAGGCGCGCCAAACTATTCGTCGAACAGCCTCGGGATGATCCGTTTATTTGTTTATTACATACATTAAAATGACAAATCATTCTGGGCGTGCTCAATTCAACGTATTTTGTTATAGTTTAGTTTAAAATCAATCTTTTCTATTTCGAATCGTATCTCTGATATAATTTAAAAGGAATATAAAGTCTTGTTCTGACATTCTAGCAAAATTCTTAAGTTTGTCATTACTTTCACCGGTTAAAAGACTATTTAATAAAAAAAAATATTGTTTACATTATGTAATCTAGGTTTGTTTTTAAATATAAACATTACAAAATAATAAAACTCGCACTCGCAGAACCCACATACATTATGTCAGACATTTTCGTTGCTGTTTTCACTGACGGAGTGGCAAACATGGCGAATACGCGGAACAGTGCCTCATGCGTCACGCAAAAATGTTGTCACCGGGGTGGGGGTAGAGGTGTGGATGTGCATGTAAGTGTGAGTGTGTGTGACATTACTGAAGGCTTCTTTAGGAAGGACATTTAATATTTCTCATTGTATTTTTAATTAAATATTTAAAATTTCATATACCCTTCAGATGTACCACGCCAATCCCGTTAATGAATTGGAAGAATCTCTAACATTTAGGAGAGTAGGAAAAAACTTTCTCATAGTTATAGAATGAATTTAATATTATAAAAAATATCTACCCGTAAATATTAATAAGAATGGATGTATGTATTTTTTGTGTGTACAAGAAATGTTAAATACAATAATTATACCGGCTGGTAACTGGCACAGCCGAACATAGGACTTTAACATATAAAATCAGACTGTCCTAATTTCCTGCTTCCCTAATTATTATAGGTAAAAAAAGCTTCAAATAAAAGTTGTAGGACATAATTCTACATTTGAATCCATAAATAAAATTAATTTTGTGTGCCTTGTAACGATAGACACTGATATGAAAATGCCGAAAATCACCCCAAAAATAGCTATAGCTATATTGAAGCAAAAAATTAACAAATATTAACGATTTATCTGACCAGCTAGGTTAATTTATTTTTATTATGTGTAATTTCTGTTCAAGTGAACAAGTATCAATTTAAATTAACAGATAATTGTTAATTGGAACGGAAATCAGTAACAATACCTAGTAAAGATAAATTATAGATAAATCGTTAGACATTTATTATTTATTTTGTCTCATTTCCATTTATTACTATTTTTGAGGTGATTTTCGACACTTTCATACCAAATTTCTGCCGTTACAAGGCATACAAAATTAATTTTGCCTATTGATTCATATGCAGAATTTTATGCTCTGTAAATTTTATTTGAAGATTTTTTACCTAAAATAATTAGGAAAGCAGGAAATTAGAAGTCTGATTTTACATGTTAAAGTCCTTGGTTCGGCTGTGCCGGTCACCACCCTGTTTAAGCTACAATGGAAATGGCGGGAGGTATTATGTTGGACAAAACAGATTTTTATTAATTATTTAAAAAGCGTCATGATAATGACATTACTATGCGACAAGTCCAGTAATAATAATAATTTTTGGCGAACGTTTTGATATCATCAAGTTGAAAAATATGACAAATATCAAAGTATTCCCCTATCAAATAAATGTATATAAAAAAAATCTGTTGTGGCCAGCACAATACCTCTCGCCACTTCCTTTTTTTTGGTTACATAAGTATAGTGCGCGAACAGTAATGTTACATTTTTGGGCTTCACAAGCAGATGTGTGGGCCCGTTTCAGAATGATAATTAGAAATTATGTACATAGATGTCAAATGTCAGAATTTTACATTAAAAATTTCAAGATTTTCTAAATTTATGTAGTTAATTTATCACCAGGAGTTTAAAATTTACTTGTCGTATGCCTTAGATATTTAACATTTAATTCTGCTCCACATGGAATTGAAAAATCACTAAATTTAGAATGAGAAAATATGATATTTGACATCTATATACATAATTACTAGCTATCATTCTGACATGGGCCCCCATATCTGCTTGACAAAGCCAACAAAATCACATGACTGCTCGCGCCCTATTGTATTTAACATTTCTTGTATACCTACACTCTACACCAAAGATTCTACTTTACGCATATATCTATTCCTTATATTTAGATTGTTTAATTTTAAATTAATTTTATGAAGAAATTTTGTCCTCTTCTAATTTTTCGAAATGTTTCCAATTCATTGTCAGGATTGACAGTATTTTTGAAGGATATATGTAATATACCTATAATATTAAATGTTTAGCTATTAATACTTAAAATAAAAAAATAAATAAATATTTCATCACGGCATATTACCCATTGCTGGGTATGCCAATCTGCTTTGTACAGATATACTTGAAGAAATAATATAATGTATGTACTTCCCAGAAAAAGTCTTCAGTAATGTCTCCGGATTTCTGACACTGACATTTATCTGTCAGTTACAAACAATTTAAATTTTCAACTATTTTCCATGGCCATTCTTTCGGCTGTAAAATTTATTATAACAGATTATTTTACATATTGTATTTCTTTTATCTCTAAATCTATAGAATATATAATAAAATATTTAAATGTATCAGATAGAGAATTTAATTTTCTTTAATATTACCAAGAAAAAATTTCAAAAAATATTATTTAGAAGATTTTTTTTCAAGAATCTTCTACTTCCGGTTGTCCAATTGTTACCAAAACCTTTTCAGATCTTCCCATGAATGTCCGATTGGGAAATACGTAGTTAAACAAATTTAAATATAGTTTTTGAGTAACCGTCCTTCCAACATCCCACACACACACATACATACACACACACACACACACACACACACACACACACACATCCACACACACACAGACATCATCGTAAAAATGTTAAAATCGGATTGTGTGGACCTTAAAACGTGCTTATTCAATAAAATCTGGATATGCAATTTTTAGCATGAATCCATTACCTCTCTTAGCGAGAGGTAAAAATAATAAACTTTCTTATTACAACAATGCAAGTATTGTTGTAATTAATTTAAGAAAATACAATAATATATTCCATCAAGAGTTATAACTTATATTTTTATTTCCTTATTGTTGATTTATCTCAACGCTCGATCACGGTATATCAAATCAATTACTGCATTAAATTAACTTAAATCAAACAGTACTGTATCTCGTTACGTCGATAGCAATAAGTGAATCTGCAACGATTACGATACTTGGAAGAGCCACGACGCGACAGTCATGCTGTCTGACCGCGCCTCTTGTGGTGAAACACCGCAACTAGTCACGCCAGTGGCGACGCAGCAAAAATTCTACTATGGAAAGATAATGGTATCAGATGAAATGGTTTGCTATTTGATGAATGAATACAGTGAATAATTAAAAAAATAGTGTAATACGATAGAGATAAGATAAAGAATGCGTAGCAGCGTTATAGTTATTAATAAGTTTATAGTAAAATGATCTAAAAATAGTATTATTCATTTATTTTTCAGTGACAGATAATTTAGATTATAAATATATCCGTGTGCCTGAGTGTCTGGTCGCGAATCTGGGGACCCGGGTTCGATCCCGACCAACGCCAAAAATTACATCGCATTTTAATGGCACAAAATTGACCCCTATGGTGCACTCTCCACGCCAGCAATGAGTACCCGTGAGGTGACGCCTGGTAAGCGCCCGCACGGTACAAATATTCCATCATTACCGGTATCTGCTTCATACAAGCAGATTGGCACACCTAGCAATGGGTAATATGCCGTGATGAAATATTTATTTTTATTTATTTAATACATATAATGAAAAACAGAAGTAGTATATAACTTTAATTATTATGTTTAGATTTTATTCACATTATTTATTTGTTATTGTTTCGCACCGAAAGATTCTAGTATATAATTATTAACTATTTCAATTATGCAAGTAAAAACAAAAATCAAATATTATGGCTATTAATCAATAGTATACATAAGTTTTAAATACCCCATACATAATTTATGGAACAAGTTCAGAAAAAGACTCTATGTATTGTAGTATTCACTAAAGACCCATTCTACATGAGTTGCGTACACTATTATTTCTAAGACCATATATTAATTATGAAAAATATATTAAAATTAATTTTTATAAACCGGAATACCTATAGTGGCGTGCAAAAGTATTGAGCTAAACTTATTTTATCTCTTATAAAAGAACATAATTTTTACCTTCCGTCACCCCTAGGTAAGGAAGGTATTGTCTAGTCAAAAAATTCGGTGGTGAGTTTTCAATGAATTAGCATGTTTTAGGGTCTCTACAATACGATTTTACTCTTTTTACGATGTATGTGTGTGCGTGTGTGTGTGCGTGTGTATTACGTATCCCCCTTCCTAACATCCATATGTAGACTTGATTAGATTGTGGTTATAATTGGACAACTGGAAGTACCCTGAAGATATTAACAGTTTTTCTTGAAAAAAAAACACTGTTAAATATTATGCACACATTTAATGTTATAAATATTAAAGAATATTCTATTATCTATACGAATTGATTGCATTTTATATTTCATATTCAATGGATATAGAGTTAAAGAATTATAAAGAAATTAAATTTTATAAATCAGCCAGCTATACTATAACCATGGAAACAGCTACTATATTAAAAAACTTCTAACTGACAGATGTCAGTGTCAATGAAAAGAAAATGAATGTGGCAGAGATCAGGATGTTGAGATAGATTTTGGGGAAGAAACGGAAAGATACGGTAAGGAATGAAATAATAAGGGAAATAGCTCGAGTAGGTATTAAAAGTTTCTAGAAAGATGCAAGAGAGACGATTACATTGGTTTAAACAAGTTATGAGAAGAGATAAAGAATATATTGGAGGAAGAATGAATTGCTTAGTAAAAGAAGGTGGAAGAAACAGAGGAATATCAAAGATAAGATAAAAGGACTGTATTGCGCAAGAATTCAGAGGAAAGCAACCGAATGAGGACGATCCGCAAAACAGAAATGATTGGAAAAACAAAATAAAAAATAATGAATGGGAAAAGCTAAAAAAGAAGATGTTAGTGTCAAGTGGCATTTGCATGGTTTGTTTATGAAATAATTTTACTGCAAATTTAGAAATTTATGTATGGAATTTGTACATAATATACACAGGATTGACGGAAGGTATTGTGCTGACCATATCAGATTTGTATTAATTTAACACATTACACTACTTTCAGGAATGTTAATTACATTAATTAGTATAGTTAACATATTTAAAATTTATTTTCATTGAATTCTATAGTACAACCGAACAAAAATATCGAGCCAAGTTGTTTTCAAAGTTTACATACTTTGTTTATTTACATTTGTCATCAAATTCCCAGTTTGATGTTAATTTAAGTTATTGTCTAATGAATTGTAAAATACTGCCATTTTCAGTTACGAAAATTCGTAATAAAAACCTTTCTTTCTCCAGAAGGAAAGGTTTGTTAATGATCCATAAAAATACAGCAAATGGAATTATTACCATACATAAAGTAGACAAAAACATTAGCTAGCAAGCCAAGATGAGATAGACCCCGTAAACCAACAGATAAAATAATTAATTTAAAATCTATAACAGATCCAAGAAATCTACTGTGGATATTTCGAAAGAATTTCGAATAGAAAACCTTATCAATGTCAGGCGGAGCACTGTGTATCGACATCTTAAAGAAGTAACACGTATTGAGCGTGTCAGTGTTAAAAAAAACCTTTAGTTAGTAGAAGAAATAAAAAAGGCGACACAAAATTTTGCAAAACATCAACAATGGAATGTAGGCAACTAGTAAAAAGTGCTATTTTCGGATGAATTCATTTTTTTTATGGAAATGATAGTACGAAGTATTTTGGCGAACAAAAAGTACAAAATACAATTCTACGTACCACATACCTACAGTTAGGCGTGGCAGAAGAAATGTGATTTTATGTCTGGTCGCGAATCCTGGTTTCGATCCCGCAACGCAAAAAATTAGTTCGAATTTTAATGGCACAAAATTTACCCCTGTGGTGCACTCTCCACGCCAGCAATTAGTGCCCGTGTGGTGACGCCTGGTAAGCGCCCACACGGTACAAATATTTCATCATTACCGATATCTGTGTACAAAGCAGATTGGCACACCCATTAATGGGTAATATGCCGTGATGATATATTTAGTTTATCTATGTTATGCATGTTCACATGACGGTATAGTTCCATTACATTCTATGGATTTTCTAATGTATAGATATATTTTAGCAAAGTACTTCCTTATACCGGAAGAATATGTCGCGGGGATATGTTTTTTAACAATACAATAATCCTAAACATACGTAGTAAAATAAGTTTTAGGTCAACAAAAGTCTGAATTTTTGGCTAACCCCCCGGATTTAAATTCAATAAAACATTTATGTCAGAAGTTAAAACTACTGGTTGGAAAAGAAAAAGAACTATTTAGAAAATGAATGGCAAAATGAACCCACAAGACAGTATTAAGAATTTAATGAAATCATTGTCTCGATAATGTTCTGCAGTGATTGTATTGAAAGTAATGATGATAAACTATTAAATCTGGAGTATAAAACCACAAATCAAAGAAGATTGACCCGACTTTTTAGAAATTTTGTAATACGTATGTATATCTTTGGCGCAATATTTTTGTACAACACAATAAGTTGTTTTCTTACTGCATAATTTATTTACACATTTTCTGGTTTATAATATGAAAATAAAATAATGCTTACAAAAAAATATTTAAAAACCATTATATTTCAAGAGTTGCAACTACAAGAATGGATTCCCAAAATTAAAGGTAAATTGTATATGCGTTTTAGTTTTTATCAAATCTTTAAATGGCAATACCTATTTCAAAACTATGAATTTTGAAATGTTCCCTTTATAGCAATCAGTAAGCCGAAGATTTCTTAAAAGGAAATGATTGGTGAATGAAAAGACCATGCCTTAGATAGGACTCGAACTCATAATTCTTAGGTCGCGGTATGGCATCACTATCATCCACACTATTGGCTTCTAGTAATGAACAAATGAAAACATTAAATGATAATGACAAATAAAAATCTAACTATAATATAAAGATGTCCCAATAAGAACGCTATATTTAAATTTATCACCACTTTTTTTCTATTTAGTTGATATATCTGAAGCATTGACATGTATAATCTGTTAATGTTCCTATTATTAAAGATGCATACTGTACGGACATTAATTTAATAATTTATAATAAATTTAATTTTTTGTGTTGTAATTTTAAATATTATCTAAGATTTTTTTATATTTTATGACCTTTGTATATAATAATAGTGAATGTATATTTTCATTTATTAGGTATACTTGCATACCTATTGCAATGAATAATAATTAATGAACCATTTGTGGAATATTCTTTTAAATAAAAACATTACAATTGATTTCTCGGTAGGTACCTATTATAACTGCATTCTCCACCACTGCGAATCTTAGAAGAGAGACGTATACGTTCCATTCCTTTCATCATCACGTCTAAAAATGGTCAAATACCGCGGACCGGAGAAACAAGTAAAATACTATCCGGCCATTTTGATCTCATCCGACGAGATATGCGAGAGTATTCCTTACTCGCTAACATCCGCGTTGACAGGGCAGTGCAGTTATGAAAAACACCGTTAAGGCCTTAACCTATGTATTTCATTTTCAAATGTTCCGTCTCTAACAGTGTCACCGAGGAAAGCAGCAACAGCCGCATCGCATGACAAACGGCTAATTAAATCGACTAAAATGGATGTGAAATATTTTTATGTTGACATTTTTCAACACACTTAAGTTCTAACATACTTTGTTTACAAGGAAAGTAACTACAAGGAGGATGTAATTGTGACAAGTCATTGTCAATGTCATTGTTATTAAAATTTATTATTGCTGAATGGAATTATAGCCAATACATGTCGTATCAATATCAACGATGTATAAATTAGACACAATTGTACATCACTTGAAACAACTACTATTAAATATAAATTTGCTTATTGTCATTTAACAAATTTATCTAATATTCAATAGTTTTACAGCAAGAGGTTCGGAAATAATCGAACATACAGTTCAAAGTACGATATGTGTTTTCAGGTAATACATCGAGTCCGCAAAACTCTATATTCAAATGATTTTTGAAGCTATTAATACTATATGAGGTCTGTCGGGAAAGTATCCGACATTATGCTACAACTGAAAATAGGGTTATTCTTGGTCAATGTTGACTATGTCCCCTTAAAAGTACTCTCCTTGGGAACCACAACCTTCTTCCAACGGTCCTGCCACTTTTGGAAACACCTCTTGAAGTTGGCTTTCTGAATAGCAAAAAGATGCTTCAAATCTTCTTCCATTTAATGGATTTTTCAATTTGGGACACAAATGAAAATCACACGGAGCCAGGTCAGGACTGTGGGGAGGCTGTTGAAGTTGTACGATGCCATGTTTGACCAAGAGTAGATGGATTAGATGTGATGAATGGACAGGTGCATTGTTGTAGTGGAGCTTCCAGAAATCGGGCCGGTTCCTTCTCACTGCATCACGTAATCGTTTCAAAACTTGCAGCTAGTATTCTTTATTCACTGTCTGACCTCTTGGAGTGTTCATGGTAAACAATACCTTCTTGTTCAAAGAAAACCGTGAGCATTGCTTTAACGTTGCTACGGCTTGGCGCACTTTCTTGGCTCGTTGCTCTTTAGGTGTCTTGCAATGCGAAGATTGGGCTTTTGTCTCTGGATCATAGCAGTAGACCCACGATTCATCGCCGATAATTATTTTTTAAACATTTCTGGACTGTTTGTAATGAATTCCAAGTTGTCCTAAGCGACTTGCACTCAACAATCTTTTTGATATTCCGTCAACAGCCGTGGAATGAATTTCGTAACCATATGATTCATCCCCAAATCTTGAGTTAAAATCTTAGAAACAAAAGTTTTCGTTATTCCAAGGTCTTCTTCTAACTCCAGCACAGTTAAACTACGGTCGTTGCAGGCCTTCCAGAACGAGGATCACTATCCACTAACGTTCGGCTATCTTTAAATCTTCGAAACCACTCTTTAATCTGTGTATTGCTCATACATTCGTTATCGTAAACTTTACGAATCATACCGATTGCTTCAGAAGAGAAACGGCCTAGTTTTTGGCAAAACTTAATAGAAATTCTTTGCTCGACATGTTCGGTCATTTTGAAATGCGACACCGTTTTTGACAATATCGTACAATGAATTTGTACAAAAATATACGAAATGTCAAAAACATTACTTGTTTATTTATATCCATGAATGAGATGATTACATAATATTCATTTATTTGCAACCGAAATACGCCAAGAATCGTGTTCCGCAAAACACAATTTAGCAACGCAAATAACCTATGTTATACAGTGTAACTATGAAAAATTGAGCTATCTGATTGATCTATTTTCCGATGATTGTATAGTCATACAATATTTTGATTGAAAGATAAATTGTATTGTAGTTACAAAATATTAAAAAATTGAACTATACATATATATGGTTTATTTACAAATATATTATGTTGTAAAAGTAAAAAATACTCACAAGCGTCTGACATTCAGTTTATCAGTGATGGTTGTTAATATTATTGAATCTCCAATGACAGGTGAAGGGGCGTGCTTGTATTAAATTTAATCAAAATAAAAAAAAAACTAGGGAATATATGCCCTTCTGTTTATCCCTTGATTAAAAAATAATAATTACAACAAAAATTTGCTTAATCGTCTAGTTTACTTATATATATATATATATATATATATATATATATATATATATATATATATATATATATATATATATTTATATATTTCTGGTTTTTATAGAACATGAAAAACGGTAGAAGACACGTATATTATCTTTCTCCTTAAATTACAGTAATTCCAAGATATAAACGATCAACGGAAAAATATATTATGCTACCATGTACTTGCTGAAAAGTTATAAGAACCGCTATACAGGCTGTGTAGCCTTGCTCCGCTGAAATGGAAATAAAATTGTCACTGAAACATATGAAATACGTATTACATATTCCAAAACGGAAAACAAGTAACACAGTTTCTTTTTATTGTATAGTTTTAAAAATAGAATAATTCTAGAATATATTTTACGCATTCGAAAAAGAAAAGACGTATGAAATGCATTAATTGCTGAATCTGATAAAAACAAAAAGTGAATATTACTCGTATGAATTCATTACTAAGGAAATGAAGTTACGTGCTTCGTAGCAGATATATAAATAACGTTTAAATAATTTTAATCTAAATCTAAGATGGCGGCTGGAGCCATCAATTCCACCATGTCAGTTCATAACCTAGAACGGTAGAACGCGGTATTATTACAATCCTTCTACACTTTATGCATCAAGATTACAATTGTACATTGGTCTATACATCAAATGGTAATAAGTGTAATTTCGCCGACCAATTTTTAAATGTTGAACAAAAGTCACTAAGGTCTGCAATCAAACAGAAATCACTACAGCGTTTAATGGCTGCTGGCTATATTCAGACACTCCGTATGTTGAACTAGTTTAATTACGAATCGTTTATTTGCTCACAGAACAACTTAAGCTATTTTAAATTGTCCACTGGCAATAGCGAGATGTAAAATATAAACTATTATACATATAGTTTGCTATACATTCTACGAAGTTCAATACACTAATTAAATTTTTCTTTTAATTTTCTTCCTAAGTAGTAAAACTAATTTGTTTACTTATCTACTTCCTATTACATACTATTCTACTGGATGTTACATTCAAAGTAAATAGGGCAAATAGTAAACAATAACCAGAGATTACTAAATAATAAAATAATAGCAATAGGTACCAAAATGTGATATGTGGTTTTATATGTCAAAAATCAGTATTAATTAAGTATTAATTACATTCATTATGTATTGTAATATGTATGAAATACAAGATTATAGATATGTGAATTATTTTTATATTGAGTATTTCAATCTTTTATAAAAATTCCTACATTTGTGTATATGTAGGTATCAGAGTGTCCGGATTTCGATGGCATTATTGGAATCTCAATTTCGGTTAGATGGGACATGTGGTGCACCTTTGGGGGGCATCTTAGATGTCTTTCAAACAACTCTTAAGCAGTGTATAATCTATACAAAAGTTTCAAAATAAAAAAGTTGGATATTTTTATTGATCATCCAGTGACGGACGATAATATTATTTTTATTGGTAATTTTTCCAGATATAACACAAACTTACATTTTTCTAAATAGAACCCATATTTGTTTTTTACTTTAAAAAAATACTTATTTTTTTCTCTTTCAATTGATATAAAGATTATTGTGTTTTAAATAGTTATTTTATTTAAATGTATTGTGACGTACGCCCCCGAGAGAAGAATATACAACGCCGCCACTGAACAAGAGCGATCACGCGATCCCTGGTGCCGCAGCGGCTGGACTCTTAATTGCGCCGTGACCTCGTTCCTTTGTGTGCCGGTCATTATCGCGTGGAAGGCTTCGAGTGGCTTCTAGATTGTTATGCGGTGTATAAATAGCGTCGGGAGAGCAGCGGGAGCTCAGTCTCATATATACCAGTAAACAGATATGAACTCGGTGATATAAATAAACAGTTTAACAGTTGTTAACATAAATAAATGTAGTTATATAAATAAGTGTTGTGATATAAATGTTAGTTAAATAAATAATCGTAGTGTTTAAGCATTTAATAATATTCTTAGTGTTTATAATTATTTAATCATAGTGTTAGTTGTTTTATTATCTTTTAATAATCATAGTGTTAGTTGTTTTATTATCTTTTAATATTTAATCATTATTTAATTATCGTTTTGAAATCGTATTCCTGTAGTCTTTCAATCCATCTAGCCACCTGACCTTCAGGATTCTTGAATTGTAGCAGCCATTTTAATGCAGCATGATCAGTCCTAATCAAAAATCGTCTTCCGTACAAATATTTGTAGAAATGTTCCACGGATTTCACGACTGCCAAGAGTTCTTTTCTAGTCACACAGTAATTCCTTTCTGGTTTTGACAAGGTCTTACTAAAGTAGGCAATAACTTTCTCATGCCCATCTTGTATCTGGGAAAGAACGCCACCAATTCCAACGTTGCTGGCATCTGTGTCTAGAATGAATTCTCCTTCAGGTAAAGGATAACTCAAGACGGGTGCGCTTGTCAAAGCATGTTTTAGTTCTTTAAATGCAACTGTACAGTCCATTTCCCAGATAAATCTTCTTCCTTCTTCAGTAAGCCTTGTCAGTGGCTTGGCTATGTTGGCAAATCCAGGTACATATCGCCGATAATAGGTACACAAACCAAGGAAACTTCTGAGTTCGTGTTTGTCCCTAGGTGCTGGCCAGTCTCTCACAGCCTTTATCTTCTCCTGGTCGACTGCAATACCCTTACCGGAAACCACGTGTCCCAGGTAATGAACTTCTCTTCGAAACAGGTGACACTTCTTCGGGCTAAGTTTCAGGTTAGCCTTCCTCAATCTCTGGAAAACCTCTTCCAAATTCTTCATGTGGTCCTCGAATGTCTTACCAACCACAATAATATCGTCGAGGTACACTAAACAGGTTTTCCAAGATAGCCCAGCCAATACTGTTTCCATGAGTCGTTCAAACGTTGCAGGAGCATTGCAGAGCCCGAACGGCATTACGGTGAATTGCCAAAGTCCTGTACCAATGGTGAAGGCTGTCTTCTCTTTGTCTTTTGGATCCAAATCCACTTGCCAGTATCCGCTCTTTAGGTCCAAAGTGGAGAAAATCTTTGAGCCAGCTAAGGTGTCTAATGTGTCGTCTATTCGAGGTAGCGGGTAGCTGTCCTTCTTCGTCACGTTGTTAAGTTGACGATAATCGACGCAAAATCGTGTAGAGCCATCCTTCTTCTTCACTAACACCACTGGTGAAGCCCATGGACTGCTTGAAGGTTCAATCACACCTTCCATTTTCATGTCCTCGATTATTCTTTCCGCTTCCTCACGCTTTGCCAGTGGTAGTCTTCTTGCTGGTTGACGGATGGGTCTTGCGTCTCCGGTGTCTATTTTATGATGAACTACATTAGTTCTTCCGTTGGCTTTTTTGTCATATTGGAACACATCTTGAAACCTCCCAATTAAATCCTTCGCCTTGGTTCTCTGGTCGGCGGTCAATTCTTCGAACGATGTTAATTGATTGATTAACGTGTCCGAAACTTTCTGAGATGTGTTCCCTGTGGCCTTTACAGTTCGAATAATCGAGGATACTGCAGAGCATTCTCCTACAATTGTTCCTCTCTTTAGGACAACAGGATAAAAATTTACGTTCATTATTCGAACAGGTATTACCCGGCTGGCTTTGACGAGTGATTTTCCGACAACAACTCCAGTGCCAGTTTTGGCATCATCATTCTTGGGCTCCAGCATAACGATACTTCCCTCACAGAAACTACCATCTAAATGTGCTTCCAGGATAGTTTCACTTCGTTCTGGGAGGGTAACGTCTTCTGCCATTAGTACGCGCACAGCTTTATCATCTCGTGGATTTAATACGAGTTCTTCTTCATTGACCATCATCACGCCCTTCTTCAGGTCAAGTTTAAAGCCATGCTTTGTCATTGCGTCCATTCCGAGTATTAATTCATCTTCAACTTCAGCTACTAGCGCACGATGTTTAAAGGAGGTGTTTCCAATAGAGATGGTGACATCTACTTCTCCTAATGCGATAGCTTGTTCTCCCGTTGCTGTGCGTAACCGCCACTTGGTTGGTTGAAGATGTGTCTTGCCAGTTTTCCTTATGCAGTCGGGCCTAATTATAGTTTTTGTCGCACCCGTATCCAGTAGCATTTTCATTGGCCTTCCGTTAATAGAGCCATCCACATAGATGCTATTGGCTTTATGATGAAGAGATGCGACATAACTGATGGATTGTGGAGCTACTAGATTACGGGTCGACACTTGCTCCTTCGCATCAACCCGATTTAGTTTTCCGACTCCTTTTCTTCCTTTGCAGATTCCGTCTTCTTTTGTATTTTTCTGCAAAGTCTCTGCGGATGGCCCAGTTTACCGCAGTTCCAACAGCGGAGTTTCTTTCTGCCAGCAAACATTTCATTTTCAATTCGCCGTAACCTCTCATCTAAATCTTCTGTTGTTTCATTACTCTCAGCATCAATATTTCGCACTCGCAATTGGTTACGTGAAGCTTGTTTGGCAGCTTCATGCTCCAATGCATATGAGAGCGCATCAATTAAAGTTTTAGGACGGGCCAATCGCAGTGCTTGTTGAGTTTCGCTGTCTCGAACTCCGTAGATAAATGATTGAGTGGCCAAGCACTCCAAAACGCTGTCAGGAGCCGTAGGATGTGCGAGATGAACCAAACGAGCTACGTCAACTTCAAATTCTTGAAGGCTTTCCTTTGAACTCTGATACCGGTTCCTCAGTTGCGTCTGGTACACCTGCTCCAGATGCGCATTTCCATACCGCATATCCAATCGCTTGACTAGCTGGTCGTAGTCTTCTTGTTCGTCTTCTTTCAGCGTTTGCAGGATGTCGATAGCTTCTCCGCGCAACGAGACAGTCAACGCAGTAGCCTTCTCCTCGGATGTCCAATTATTCGCTTTTGCGGCCGCTTCAAATTGTTTTAAATAATTTGGCCACGAAGACTTCCCATCAAATTCTGGTGTCTTTATGTGCAATTTTGAAGTAGTTTCAGATTTTACTACTTTTCTTCCTTCTATTAGACTTGGCTCAGCCACACCAGAATTCGAGATTGACGACGATGTAATTTTAGTGAATTTTTGTTGTATTTCTTCAATCTTCTTGTCATACTCATCTTTTAAGGTCTTGAGGCCTTCTTCAGTATTTTCCATTAATTTTTGTTCTAAATTTCTGGAATTTTCTTCTAATTTCTCTTGTAATTTTTCTTCTAAACTTCTAGAGTTTTCTTCTAATTTTTCTTCTAAACTTCTAGAATTTGCTTCTAATTTTTGTTCCAATGTTCCTGTCAATTCCTCTTTTAATGTTCTAGAAATTTCTTCAGCTTTTCTAGAACTTTCTATTAATTTTTCTTCTAATGTTTCGGTCAATTCTTCTTTTAGTGTTCTAGAATTTTCATCTGCTTTTCTAGAACTTTCTATTAATTTTTCTTCTAATGTTCTAGAACTTTCTTCTGATTTTCTAGAACTTTCTATTATAAGTTTCTCAATGTCGGATAGAGATAGGTTACATGAAATTTCGAATAAGTAATCTTCAATATTTTCACCAGCATCGATTAATGCTTGCCGCAGACGAGATTGTAGAACGCCTTTCAGTCCTGTCGTATCTAATTCTCGTTCTTCCAGTTCTTTCTTGAGATCACTTACTTTTAATTCACCTAATTTTACTTGTTTAGTCGTCATTTTATTTATTTTATTTACACTTCACAGTTATGAACAACCCCACACCTGACACCAATTGTAACGTTTTTATTTATATGGGTGAAGTGTAAAACATAGACAAGCCACTGACAAGGCTTACTGAAGAAGGAAGAAGATTTATCTGGGAAATGGACTGTACAGTTGCATTTAAAGAACTAAAACATGCTTTGACAAGCGCACCCGTCTTGAGTTATCCTTTACCTGAAGGAGAATTCATTCTAGACACAGATGCCAGCAACGTTGGAATTGGTGGCGTTCTTTCCCAGATACAAGATGGGCATGAGAAAGTTATTGCCTACTTTAGTAAGACCTTGTCAAAACCAGAAAGGAATTACTGTGTGACTAGAAAAGAACTCTTGGCAGTCGTGAAATCCGTGGAACATTTCTACAAATATTTGTACGGAAGACGATTTTTGATTAGGACTGATCATGCTGCATTAAAATGGCTGCTACAATTCAAGAATCCTGAAGGTCAGGTGGCTAGATGGATTGAAAGACTACAGGAATACGATTTCAAAATCGATCATAGGGCGGGTACCAGCCATCGTAATGCCGACGCATTGTCCAGAAGGCCATGCCAAGATGAGTGCAAGCATTGTAGTCGACTGGAAGAGAAACATTTTACTGTCGCCAGGACAACAGTAGTCGACGATAATTGGCAGCCCGATGGACTACGCGAAGACCAAGAGAATGACCCGACGTTGAAAATACTGCTGGAGTGGAAAGCAGAAGAGAGAAAACCAAGATGGGAAGAAGTTGCACCACACTCGCAGAGTGTAAAATCATACTGGGCGCAATGGGACTCGATGATGATTGAAGATGGCCTGTTAAAGCGTTTGGTGGAAAATACCGATGGAACTGAGAAGAGAACTCAGTTGGTTATTCCTAAGAATAGAATTCCAGACGTGCTGAAAGAAATCCATGACGGATCTGGAGGTGGCCATTTTGGAGTCAACAAAACATTAGAAAGATTGCGCCAGCGATTTTACTGGGTTAACTGCAAGGAAGACGTTAAAGACTGGTGCAAGAAATGTGTAGTTTGCGCTGGAAGCAACGGCCCTCATAGACGACGGAAAGCTCCAATGCGTCAATACAACGTTGGCAGTCCATTTGAGCGCATTGCGATTGACGTGGCCGGACCATTTCCAGAAAGCGAAGACAGAAATAAATACATCGTGGTTGTCATGGACTACTTCACCAAATGGGTTGAGGCCTATCCATTACCCAACCAGGAAGCTACTACGGTCGCCGAAACCTTAGTCAAGGAGTGTATATGCCGATTCGGAGTTCCACGTGAACTTCACTCCGACCAGGGGAGAAATTTTGAGTCTGCCGTTTTCCAAAATATCTGTAAGATATTAGGGATTAATAAAACGAGGACAACTGCATTACATCCGCAGTCCGATGGCATGGTTGAACGCATGAACAGAACGATCAACCGATATTTGTCGAAGGTAGTCTCCAACCACCAAAGAGACTGGGACCGACATCTTCATCTGTTCTTAATGGCTTATCGTTCATCCGTGCATGAAACCACAGGGCAAAGTCCTGCGAACATCTTATTTGGGCGTGAGTTGCGCCTGCCATGTGACTTGGTGTTCGGCAGTAAACCTGGGGAAGATCTGGCCGGGGAAGATTACGTAACGGACTTACGGAGAAGAATGAACGACATTCATGAACAAGTCCGCATAAACACTCAAGCTGCCAGCGACCGAATGAAGGACCAGTATGACATCAAGGCAGAAAAAGGTGGATACCAACCCGGGGATTTAGTGTGGCTTTACAATCCTCAAAGGCGCCGAGGTTTATCACCAAAGCTACAAAGAAATTGGGAAGGTCCATATGAGGTCGTTAAGAGAATAAACGACGTGATATACAGAATTAGAAAAACACCTACCGGAAAGCCGAGAGTAGTACACTTTAATCGGCTAGCCCCGTTCGCCGGTGACAACAATGAAGACCAGCATGGAGCAACGGTTCGTCGGATCATACCTCAGGAACCGACTTTTGAAGACTTCATGGAACAGTATTCCTTTGGTCACAAGGCGCGGTATGGCGTGACGACAGAAGAATATAGAGATCTGTTCACCGTGTCCTCAGATTATTCCCTCGGCCACTGCGTATCGGAAGACTTAAAGATGTCACGCGGCATAGCGTCAGTCTTTAAGACAAAATTTGGACGACTACAAGAACTGGCCAACCAAGGTCCATCCGTCGGGAAGACGCTACGACTGAGGGATAACAATACAGAACAGCAGCGGTATATCTACTACCTGGTCACAAAACCACGCTCGTACCAAAAGCCGTCATATCGCAACCTATGGAGCTCGCTGTGTGACTTGAAGGATCATCTGCTAGAAAATGACATTTTGAAGTTGGCAGTACCGAAGTTAGGCTGTGGACTAGATGGCTTGGATTGGAGAGTTATTAGGAACATGTTAGAGATCCTCTTCCGATATACCGGTATCGAAATTCTAGTCTGCAGCTTTAACCCTAACAGACAGAAAGGAGAACTCCAGCGGACCATCGACTGTCACTTCTTCAAGACTTCAAAGTGTACCAAGGGCAATGCATGTAGATTTCGTCATCAAGAACTGTTCCGGGACGAAACAGTCTTAAGGAGGGGGCAGTGTGACGTACGCCCCCGAGAGAAGAATATACAACGCCGCCACTGAACAAGAGCGATCACGCGATCCCTGGTGCCGCAGCGGCTGGACTCTTAATTGCGCCGTGACCTCGTTCCTTTGTGTGCCGGTCATTATCGCGTGGAAGGCTTCGAGTGGCTTCTAGATTGTTATGCGGTGTATAAATAGCGTCGGGAGAGCAGCGGGAGCTCAGTCTCATATATACCAGTAAACAGATATGAACTCGGTGATATAAATAAACAGTTTAACAGTTGTTAACATAAATAAATGTAGTTATATAAATAAGTGTTGTGATATAAATGTTAGTTAAATAAATAATCGTAGTGTTTAAGCATTTAATAATATTCTTAGTGTTTATAATTATTTAATCATAGTGTTAGTTGTTTTATTATCTTTTAATAATCATAGTGTTAGTTGTTTTATTATCTTTTAATATTTAATCATTATTTAATTATCGTTTAATAAACGTATTCTTTTAGTTAATAATAATTGTCTATGTTTTACACTTCACCCATATAAATAAAAACGTTACAGTATTGTTTTATTGCGACTAAAAAATTTTTGGTCGTTTGCTTCAAAAATATTTTTTTTATATTAGATACCTGATGAGAATATACGTTAAATTAAAAAATATAGAATCAAAATTAAATTATGGAGTAAGATAGATATAGTACCTATATGTTACTTAAGTAAAATAAATTACTATTTTGAAAAATTAATGAAATTCTTGGCAAAAAATAAGAAATTTGGAAACTCTCTTTCTTTTCAGAATCATTCATTTCCCCCATTTCCTACAAAAATAACTTTACCATTTTCACGATCATGACTGTCTTTGATTGTTTATGTGTGCAGTGTGCGTGTGTTTGCTGATGTTGACGACACGATTTCACAAGGACTATAAAAAGACTAAAATTTGTGATAATTCATATTCCTCACTTTTATATTAATGAGAAGGGCTTAGTTTTTAATAACAATTACCGAAAGTAGCATATGAATACATACATCTATATATAGAATTTTTTAAAATTATACACCCTTTTAGTTTATGTTCTGAATTTTTATTTAATACCAAAAATTTCGGTAGCATACACTGCTGCCTTCTTCAGGGAAAATACATAAATAAATAATAACAAAAACAATAGCAACAAGTAACGAACATAATATATTAAATATAATATAATATTAATATAATTTTAATTGTATAACAATATAAGATGGTACATTTTATTCTGTATGTATTTCATTTTTGAATTCCAGAAGAATAACAATATTTATATTGTACGTCCGGTTGCAGAAATGTTCAGCAACGCTTTGTTTAATTAACGGACCATCAAAATGAACAAATTCGAATCAGTTTCCTTGTTCTTATGACATTTAAAACATTGCTGTAAAAAATCGCGCTGCATTTGTTCGTTAATTAAACAAAGCGTTGATGAACGTTTCTGCAACCGGGCATAGAATTATATTCACATTTAATACACTGAAAATATTTGCATAGCACTAAACTCAGAACTTAATTAAAAATTTAAAAGCGGTAACATTTCATTTTAATTTCTGAGCATAATTAATGTTCTGTGTATAAAAAAATGTTAATTCTACTTTATTTTTAACAAATTAACTGTACTATTCAAATAATTATTTAAGAATTTATTAATAATGTATTGCATAAAAAGCTCATTTTATACGTATTTGTTTACATACTGTTTTTTATTTATTTATTTATTTAAACTACATTTTAATATATAATTAAGTTTTAGATAGTTGTTAAGTGTTCTTTGTGACCATGACGCGTCAATAGTTTTTCTCGCGACGAGACTTACAAGATTGCATTTGTTGAAAACAGATTATTAACTATCTGGAAAGAATGTAATTAAATCTAATTAAATTAAATGAGGGATAATTATCTGTTTCATTTGTCTATAAACCAGCTACTATCTTACGATCCTTTTTTATTGTTCTTTATTTAGCTACATATTCAGCAATTAAAATATTCAAAAGCAATCAATTTTACGAACCAATTTTATTATGTGCATTTTGCGAACGAATAGTTAAACATTTATTAACTTCTAATAAATTCTGCAAAAGTTTATTGCGCACAAATGAGAGTATTTGAAACAGGGATGGGCTAACGTTAACGAATTACGTTATTTCATAATTTTATAAAAAAATTAATTCGTTACATAAAGTTATAAATAACAATAAAAAAACAAAATAACGTTATGTAATGTTATTTTTGTTTCGTTATTATAACGTTGCAATAACCATTTATTATAAATTAAAATTAAAAACAATGTTTTAAAAAAAATTACGCAGATCTTATTCTAGAAATGAAGTGTTCAACATTTGAATTTGACCACTACCACTAGTGACATCTATTCGTTATAAAACTCGAAATAAATTATCAAGAAAATATACTTACAACCAGCAAAATTCGTGTAATAAATGTAAACTTGGATAACGTTATCGTGAATCGTTATGGTTACACGTTACATAATGTTATTTTGTAATTATAACATTATTAAAAAATCTGATGTGGCCAGCACAATACCTTCCGTCAATCCTGTGTATTATGTATAAATTCCATACATAAATTTTCTTGCAAAAGATTATAAATTTTTGGTATTATGTGATTCCCTTCCTCGGCAACTGAATTCCATACTCCTGATAACAAACAAACCACATGAAATAAGAAAATTATGAAATTTTGATTGAAAAATTATAACACTTGTCAGTTATGGACATAATTAATTTCTGTCATTTTGACATGGGTCAAAGTCATGTTACTGCACGCGCCCCATACATAAATTTTCTTGCAAAAGATCCTATATTTCCTGTAAAGTTATTTCATTAACAAACTATGCAAATTGCACTAGACACTGACATCTTCTTCTTTAGTTTTTCCCATTCGTTAGGGGGTCGCTATTTTTTATTTTCTTCTTCCACTCATTTTTGTTTTCCGTGTCGTCCTCATTCAGTTCCTTTTCTCTCAAGTCTTCTGCAATACAGTCTTTTTATCTTATATTTGGTCTTCCTATGTTTCTTCCACCTTCTATTAATATATTCATCTCTCCTCATGATATGTTCAAACCAATATGTAATCGTCTCTCTTATATCTAGAAACTTCTAACACTAGAGTTACTTCCCTTATTCTTTCATTGATTTCATTTTATTGATACTGACATCTGTCAATTTGAATTACCTGAATGTATTAGCAGTTTCCATGGTTAAGTTCTTCTTTAACTCTATATCTGTTGAATATCAAGTATAAAATGCAATCAAATCTTATAGACAATAATATATTCTTTAAGTTATAATAACATTTAACTAATTTTTTCAAGAAAAACTGTTAATATCTTCAAATGAGGGTACTTCCGGTTGACCAATTATAACCAAAATCTAAACAGGTCTGCATATGGTTGTAAGGAAGAGGAATACGCAAGAATTGTAATTTTTGGAATTCTAGTATTGGAGATATCGTGCCCGAAAACGCGGTCCCACACACACACATACACACACACGCACATACACACACACACACGCACACACGAACACACACACACACACATACAAACATCATCGGAAAAATAGTAAAATCGTATTGTAAAGACCCTAAAACGTGCTTATTCAATGAAAACTCACCACCGAATTTTTTGACCAAAGACAATACCTTCCTTACCTAGAGGTGACGGAAGGTAAAAATGTATATTAAATGAAACGTTATTTTAACTTTATCGGGTATCGTTACGTTACGTTTTCCATATTGGATTTCAAATACCATTTTAAGTATCTAAAAGGAAACAATGTTAAGATAAAAGATAAAATAAAAAATACATAATTTCTTTGAAACTTTCCGGCATTTCTCCAACATTTTTTCCTTAAAAGTCTTGGAATTAACGTAGCCAAAATAGAATAGGAATACTTTAAACAAACTTAACTCCAAGTCAAGTTAACTTCCAACTTCAAATATTTATCTTATGAACTTAATTTCATTCAAAAATAGAAAAATCAATCTTTTGTCAGAACTGTAGGTTTTATTCAAAACAGAAACAATGAAATATTCACGGTAGTGAAACAAGCTTCTGAATCCAATTAATCGCGAACTAAGTTTCGTATTGCGGTAACGTTCGAGGCAACATAAATTCGTAACACTTAGCGCACTATTAGCCAATCTCGTAAGTTTGAATCAGGCCACAGGATCAATAAATTAAAGGAAGAAAAAGGAGCCATGTAGGATGGCTGATAAATAGGCCAGTAGGACACAGCTATGTGTCTTTGCTCACCTGGCTGTGTGCAGTATGGTTGAAATGTGATCTTAGTTTGTTGTATTTGCCAGACGGAAATCCTGTCTGGAATATAAATGCGACATGTAGGTGAAATTATTTTGTGAAATGTTTTACGTAGCAATAGTTTATACAGGATTATACCTAGACATGAAGCTGCATTTAAGCCATATGTGACTAAGAGTTGCATAAATTTTTGTTGCATATTTCAGGCTAATTTTATGAACGTGTGTAATTACTGTGACCATATACAACGCCACTATTAACTATAATAGTATTCCATTAATATATTAAACAGGGCATGAAACCGGTTAAAAAAAACCGGTTTAGAAACATGTAACCGATATTTTGTATAAAAAATTGCGAACGTTATTGTTATTTTTAAAGCTATAAATAACGGTAACCTTTAACCAAAATTTTTTAAACCGGTTTTAGTAAACAATAACCTTTATTTAGTTCTGCAAAAAAAAAAATCCTTATTCCTTTCGTTCTCTTTTTTATCAGTTGCACAAGAATACTTTTAATTTTATACTTGCCAATTGAAAGATACAGTCGGTAGTAACTTCGATTTCTTCGTTTGTTGGCAGCTTAGAACTGCCAACAACAAAGACAACCGAACACAGTATTCCAGTGAGCCAGTGCTATGGACCTTTTACTTCAAACAGAGAGAGAGAGAGAGAGAGAGACAAAAATGCCATATATGTAGTGCGCAATAGGTTGTTTGCGCATTAGGGAGGCCAGATGGGCCAGATACATTTCAAATAAAATTTCAAATAGCGGAAAATAAAAAGTTAACTATATTAAATAAATTTACATAAAGCGTTTGTGATAAATATTTTAAAACAAGAGGAATAGGAAAAGGGAATAAAAGACGCGGTTTTATGTTCTACAAGAAAAGTTGAAATATGTGGAAGCTTTGAATATATAATACCCTCGATAATACCAATAGTAGGTATTATATATTCAAAGGTGGAAGTAAACAGTATCATTAACAATTAATGTATGATCACTTCGAATATGGCAGAACGAATGAAGCTTTACAAGTAACTATTATAAGCTTAAAATATACGAGTATACAATATTTTTAGAAAATTTATAATAATTTAAACCAAACAATAAATTCTTTAATAGTTGGTTAAAGTATATAATTTTTCTAACATTGAAAAAGGTATTCAGTAAAATATGATTAGTTAACTATTAATATTTACATTTTAATGCAAATTTTCGAAAGATATTGGTAAGTTAATGACTATTTTACATTTAAAAAAAATATTATATATTATCTGCAGGTGTTATATTATTATTAATAATAATATAGATAATAAAAAGAAGCTGTCAACAAATGATTTATTTGAAATTTTAGTATTTAAAATAATATTGTTTTAATTCAAATACGAGAATCCTATTTAATTTATCACTTTAAATACTACAAAGAAACTATTACTAAACCTCGCATTTGTTAAATATTAGAGGTTTTTATTTCTCTCAGTGTATATATTTAGAGTACGGATTGTGAATATAATATTTGTGTGAAATTAAATAACAGTTACTTTTACTTTTTACTAGGAAATTGGAAGTATTTCAATTTTTACCTCCCGCTCCCCTTTGTAAGAGGGTATAGGGATCGTGATAAAAATCGCATATAGAGATTTTGGTAAATAACCACGTTTCAACGTCCCTAGAATCCAATTTTAATATTTTCACGATGATATTTGTGGATGTGTATACAATACAGAATAATTCATTTGACATTTCATTTCTATGCAATATTATTAATAAACGCTTAAAATTTAAGATTCGTTGGTCCAACCGAGTATATAACTGCGAATGTAAGCTATATTCACCGTATAACCATAATAAGTCCTGATATGTTTAATTTTCAATTAAGTGTCAAAATATTTAAAATGAATCATTATGATGAATGTTCTAGTATAATTATTCGAGAAATAAGTAATCAATGCGGATACTACACCAGCTTCAAAATAAAAATAATAGAAAATAATACTGACTCCTGAATCGACGTATTGCTGCAAAACACCCCTCGGCCTACCATCTTGGACGCGTTTGTATGGAAATTCGACTCATCAATTGGCAGAATTTTCGACTATTTTCGAAGCTCTTGTGTTATAACAATTCAATATATCAATGAGAAAAAAATACTGCACGGAGTGCACGGGACTAAATCTAAAATAGTATATTCTACAACATGTAATGGAATGGCCCATATCTCACACGAGTAAAAAGTTTGTAGTTCGAGCCGAAGGATTACGTTATTCCAAACATGTTGTAGACTATATTTTCTCCAACAAGATTTTAGAAATTATACAGAAATTGTTGATTGATTATACACAATATATTCATATATCATCAGATTTTTTTTTTTGGCGTATATTCCATAGCTATATCTTCATTAGCACTTGAAATTTTTCTCTATTAAATGTTATTTAGTTAATTTTCTAATATATTATTATTTGATAAACTTACTGCTTTAAAGATTTCCAAAAACCTGTATAAGTTAACAGAAAACTGCAAAACTGTTCAAAACTTCAAAACGTCAAACCGAACCAATATAATTGATATACTGCATGCACTAATATGAGTCTAAATAGATTCTCATTTGTCGAAAGCCGTGCAGAATTATTCCAAGCGGCGTATGGAATATTCCAGACGGTTTATTGGAATGACATTGATTCCAACGTAATTTTCAGTTGTGGAATGTAGTTCCCAAAGTAGTGTTGGAAAATTGGTTAGGCAAGTAAAATCTTTGAGAATAATGTGAATTACTACGAGATTTGATCAAAATATAACAAGAATTTATAATTGTTTTAAAATGTAGTAATTTATCAATATTAATATTGTCCCCCCTCAAAGTATTCCTCATTGGATATAATGTACTTATACCAACGTTGTTTCTAATCTGCAAAACACTGCTGATGTAGCCTTCAGCTCTTTCAGCAATTTTGTCTTTATTTCTTCTGTAGTCGCAAAACGTTCTCTTTTCTCTTTATGTTTAGGAACAGGAAAAACTTTAAGGCGCAGCAAAAACAGAGTAAAACAGTAGTGTCCTCCATGGTGACAGGATGATAAATTTCTCTGTTCTCTGATTTTACTAGGATTATTAATAGATGAGATCTTGTGGACGCGTGCCTGAGTGTCTGGTCGCGAATCTGGGGAACCGGGTTCAATCCCGACCGACGCCATATATTTCGAATTTTAAATGCCACAGAATTGATCCCTATGGTGCACTCTCCACGACAACAATGAATGTCCGTGAGGTGACGCCTGCTAAACGCCCGCACGGTACAAATATGTCATATCGTTACAGAAATCTGTGTACAAAGCAGATTGGCACACCTAGCAATGGGTAATATGCCGTGATGATATATTTATTTATATTAATAGATCTGGGATCTGTTACAATGTAAAACCAAAATATATGTACAATTTTGGTTTATATTTAAACTTTAATTATGCTGATGATGGGCTAATTTTAAGCTCGAGTAACGTTGACTTGTGTAATAAAAAACGTGGAATATTAAAACCTAACAATTTTTTTTTCTCTTAAAATGCTATAGGTTGACTAACATTCCACATTTTCTACAGCTTCACGACCCTGTTCGATACGCTTGTTCCACTCCAAAACACTTGTATTTTCATTACAACCAAAAAGCCTTTTACAAAATTTCTAAAACGTTAAGTAGTTACTGCAATTTATTCCATTTAAAAACAAAAATAATCGAGCACATCAAAATTGGTCCCTCCTATTTTAAATTAATAATTACTTTCAATCGGATACGTACCTACAGCGTTTTAAATTCGAGAATTAACGGAACATTTTGATGAAATCCCATGTAATGTCAAGTAGAGCAGCTGAATTTTATCAACTTATTTTAATATTTGGATATTGATATTAGAATATACAGAGTGCCCCAGTTCCCAAATAACATGCCGAACATGCTGGTCTCGAGAACTATAAGAGTTACAGAGTCGGTTAATTTAGATAAAAGTTATCTCATTAAAGGACTATTTTAAAAATGTATCGTTAATTGGAAAACCGCATACGGTACTAGCACTAGATAGAGATATATGTAAATTTTGCAGTTTTTTATTTCTGCTAATCTTCGAAGTATGAAATAACTCTGGATTTTAATTTGTACTTTTTAGGGCACTTTTTTATTCTCTTTCGAATGATGATGGTCAGTTTTTTATGAAGACAAAATTATAATTTTTACGAGAGCGTCATAATAGAAAAGTTACACCATTTGAAAAGTTTTTTTTTCTTTCTATGTAAGTATAATTTACATATGTTCATTTATTTCAGGCAGCAAAAATACAACAATAATTGGGGTGATCAGACGTCCGGATAACACTGGACATGTCCGGCTGTTTGACAAAAATATTAATGTCCGGCTTTTTCACGAATTAAAGCAAAAAATATATAATAATAATATATGTTAGTTTTCCATTTTTAAGTTTGAGTTAAATATTTTTTTCGTTTTCAGGTTTCAAATATACCGGTGTCTACTGTTTTTCCGGGCAATGCCATATGAAACACAATGCTAACTTTTCCATACGAGTATGACTGTAATTTCTGCCCTATTTATTTTAGAATAAAAGAAAATACAAAAAATGTTAAGAACTAAAAACTGCATCTAATAAGTCCAAAATTATTGTTTACATGCGTTTTGTTCGCGAGAGAGAGAGGCAAATAAAAGTGATTGCCATGATAAATAGAACAAAAAATTTAAACAGTTGTAATATTTGAGTTTGATAGATGACATATGTAATAAATTAATTAATTTTTAATTAATTAATTGTTTTTTGTGAAATGGTAAATGATAACCTATTGAAAATAATATATTGAAAGACAAGTATTACAATGATCCTTATTGTAATACGAGTATAGTTTGCGTAATCGAGCCGTAGGCAAGTTACGCAAAGTATGAGTATTACAAATTACGTGGTTTTCATACTATTTTTTTCTATTTCGCATTAATTTACTTTTATTTTAAAATTACCTATTATTGAAAGAAATATTAAAATATCAATGTTGGTAAACAATGACAGTTTCAATAAACATTTGAAATTTAATTTATTTTGACATTCTGACAACAGTTATTTGGAAGTTAGGTTATAGTTAAAATTTATATTTATTATGTTATGAACCTACAAATAAATATTTTGTACTAATTTAAAACAGTTCTTTACTGTTTGATGTAATTAGTTTAATATAAAAGATCTAATTGGAATATTTTTTCAAGAGTAATTAAAGGTTATGACATAAAATGAAATATATGTATTTCACACAGACTAGGTTACCAACTTCAAAAATAAAATAGGTACCACTGTTTTTGGCAAAAACAGTTGTATAAAAATACACTTTGTGAACGCGAAATAGGAAAATAATGTAATAAAATCAATCATTTAAATATTATGATAGATATCATCTGTCAACTAAAACAATAAAAATTGCATAATATTTTTGTTCTAAAAAATTACAACTTTTATTCTACACCTTTTTCGAGAACGAAACGCATGTAACCTATAATTAGTTGCAGTTTTTAATTCTGAACATTTTTTGTTCTTAACAATAAATGGGCAGCCATATAAAAAATTTACCATTGTATTTTCTATGGTCCGGAGAAAAGTAGTCACCCGGTATGTATGTTTTTTTTTTAATTTTATCATCATTTTTTTTACCAAAAATCATCCTGTGTCCAAGGTCGCCGTTACGCACAGGCCGAGCAAGTCCCTACCTGTATCGTCAAATTACCAGACGGCAAAATGATGTATTTTATTTATTTTACTACTTTCCATTTTTATTGAATTTTAATTATACGTTATCACGGCACTTGGCACACCCTTAATAATAATAAAATGATCCATAAAATATTTATATGAAGAAGAGGCGCTTTTTGAATAAGACGCCTGAATATCTTATATCCTGGAAATGTCTCTCAGACACGGTGCGAACATAAAAAGCAAACATAATGGTCTTCAGAGACAAATTTTGAATATAAATCCAGGAGCTTTTTTGTTCCCTGCTCTTGTCATTCCTTAAATATAGTTTTAAATGATGCACCATAATCAATTATTGAGATAGTTATTTTTACTACAGTTCAGGCAATATACGTATAATTTCTTCTGTGCGTCTCTATATAGATGGTCAAAATTACTAAAACATATAATCTGGTGCTACATTGAAGCCCTGTCTGTACTACTAGATGGGAAAGCAGAATTAATACCATTAGGCCACTTCAATATCAAATTGCAGATATATACGATAAGCTTATTGATCTTGTTAAAGATGAGTCGTTACGAGCTGGTGCTCATGGCAAAAAGCAAATGATGAAGCTAAAACATTAATTCAAAAATTAAAAAATTATAAATTCAATTGTAATTTATTCGAAGTTGGCTAAGCTGGAATGGCCAAAAATAGACTGAATAAATATTTTGTCACATCGAAATTTTAAGTTTGTTTTTTGCGTATTTTAATAAGAAACAATTTTAAATATTTTAGTAAGAGCGCAAATAATTGCCTGTGGCGCCGAAATCTCTGTGTCCTTTTGTGATGTAGACCTCTGGTCTCCCTACAATAAGTAATTATGTATACCTAACAAACTATAAAAATAGTGGTATTTTGAAGTTAAAAAAAAGATTTGATTTTTACCTCTCGCTAAGAGAGGTATTGGATTCATGCTAAAAATCGCATATCCAGATTTTATTGAATAAGCACGTTTTAAGGTCCCTACAATCCGATTTTAACATTTTTACGATGATGTCTGTGTGTGTGTGTGTGTGTGTGTGTGTGTGTGGATGTGTGTGTGTGGGATGTTGGAAGGACGGTTACTCAAAAACTATAAGACTTAAAATTTGTTTAACAACGTATTTCCCAATCGGACATTCATGGGAAGATCTGAAAAGGTTTTGGTAACAATTGGACAACCGGAAGTAGAAGATTCTTGAAAAAAAATCTTCTAAATATTATTTTTTGAAAATTTTTCTTGATAATATTAAAGAAAAATAAATTCTCTTTCTGATACATTTAAATATTTTTATACATATTTTATAGATTTAGAGATAAAAGGAATATAATATATAAAATAATGTTGTAATTAATTTTACAACCGAAAGGATGCCATGAAAAATAGTTGCAAATTTAAATTATTTGTAACTGACAGATAAATGTCAGTGTCAGAAATAATGAGTAATGAAAGAAAAATGTATTTGGAGAATCCCTTAATTCTTGATCTGTGACTATTATGGAGATGACAAGTCTAGGTTGAAGGACTTAAATTTGTTTCAAACATTATGGGACAATGTACACCAGTACTGTAGACTAGAGTAACTTTGAATTGCGAAAAAACTATCAAATTCTTCTCAAGTAAGTTGTAAATATTGACAAAATTACACATCGATATTAGAATAATCGGAGTGCAATCTATCCGTCACTTTATTAAAAGGAATTAGTGTTATTTAGATATAACAAGTATGAAAAAATAAAATGTAAAAGAAGATATTATATAAGAATAGATGCACAATCCAGATATATACATTTTAGACCGCCCAAAATTAATGTTTTTACTAGAAGAATATGAAGAGAAAGTAAACAAAGTTGTTCGAATTGAAAATTGCTGTTACCAGCCTAATATTTATATATGGTAAACTCTACTTTGTAATTTATTGTAACATAATTTATGGTAAATATCTTTATGTTGAGACATGCTATTATTGAATAATAAAGAAGTTTATACGTCATAGATTTATATGAATAAATTATTTGTATTTATAAAAATAATCTTTGCTTTATGCATACAGCCAGGTAAAATATACGGCGAGAGGTTATGTGCTGGCCACATCAGATTTTTTTAATTTCAAAATATCACTATTTTTATTGTTATTGAAAAATTCTGCACTTGGAATCTGTGCAATATTCTACCTGCTACCACATAATGAGTTAGCTAAGGATGTTGACCAATCTACTTTAGTATCTCAGTTCATTTCTTTGTGATTTTTTAACATCTGAAATGTCAGATTGTGACAAGTAACCAGACTACTACTACTAAACGTACGAATCAATTGCAAAGGATATTTGTTGATGATTTGCTAACAGCGATATTTTAATTTGCATACATGAAATATTTTTTATTTTGTTAACGATAACCTTGTCAAAGGCGGATCTACAAAATATTCTGGGGCTGGGAGGTTCGGGACGACTTAATAATTTATTCGAAGTTAACTAAGAAAACATGTGCGCAACAATTAAAAAAAAACTATAGAAAATGTGCCTCTACAATTAATACTAAAATTATTACTGAGTAAGAACAATAATTCCATCACAAAAAATAATGTTAATATTTTTAATTATACTAAAATACTTTTCTAAACTTATGAAATATTAACTTAATAGCCAACGAATACGTAATATTTGTATAGAACTAGGATAGAAGATTTGTTTTTATGTATTTTTATTAATATATACTTATACTAACGAAACCTAACTACAACAATAACTATATTTGATCACAACAATCATTTTACTATTTTTTACGTCTCGCTAAGAGATTCTTGATAAAAATCGCATATCCAGATTTTAGTGTGTGTATGTCTGTGAGGATGTTGAAGGTACGATTTCTTAAATTCTATAAGACTAAAGACCTGTGTAACTACGAATTCTTCAATCTAACAGTAATATTGGAAGAGTTGAACAGCTTCTGGTAACAATTACATAACCAGAAGTAGTAGTATTTTAACAAAAAAATTCTAAATATTATTCTTTGAAAATTTATGTTATTACAAATATTAAAAAATCTGATGTGGCCAGCACAATACTTTCCGTCAATCCTGTGTATTAGGTACAAACTCCATACATAAATTTTCTTGCAAAAGATTCTAAATTTCCAGTAATATTATTTCATGCAAAAGACACGTGACACTGACATCTTCTTCTTTAGCTTTTCCCTTTCGTTAGGGGTCGCTATTTTTTATTTTCTTCTTCCATTCATTTCTGTTTTGCGGGTCATCCTCATTCAAAATTTCATTTTTTGGTATTTTATGATTCCTTTTCTCGGCAACTGAATTCTACACCCCTGATAATAAATAAACCAAATGAAATAAGAAAATTATGAAATTTTGAATGAAGAATTATGACATTTGTCAGTTATGGACGTAATTAATAGCTGTCATTTTGACGCGGCTCCACATATCTGCTTGGCAAAGTCGGCAAAGTCAAGTCACTGCACGCGCCCTACACATATTTTTTTTGCAAAAGATCTTATATTTCTAGTTAAATTATTTTATAAACAAACTATGCGAATTGCACTTGACACTATCTTCTTCTTCTTTAGTTTCTCTCATTCGTTAGGGGGTCGCTATTTTTTTTTCTTCTTCCACTAATTTTTGTTTTGTATGTTGCCCTCATTCCGTTCCTTTTCTCTCTTTTCATCTTATATTTGGTCTTCCTATGTTTCTTCCACCTTCTGTTATAAGCTATTCATTCTTCCAATATACTCATCTCTCCTCATGACATGTAATCGTGTCTTAAATCTTTCTAGAAACGCTCAACACTAGAGTTATTTCCCTTATTCTTTCATTCACTTACTTTTTATTGATACTGACATCTGTCAATTTAAATTACCTGAATATATTAGCAGTTTCCATGGTTAGCATATCTGGCTGATATAAAATTTATTATCTTTGTAAGTCTTTAACTCTATATCTGTTGAATATGAAATATAAAATGCAATCAAATCGTATAGAGAATAAAATATTCTTTAAGTTATAATAAAATTTAACTGAGTTTTTCAAGAAAAACTGTTCAAATGAGGACACTTCCGGTTGACCAATTATAACCAAAATCTAATCAAGTCTGCATATGGTTGTAAGGAAGAGGAATACGCAAAAATTGTAATTTTTGGAATTCTAGTATTGGAGATATCGTGCACGAAACCGCGGTCACATACACACACACACACACACACACACACACACACACACACACACACACACACATACACACATACACACAAACACACACACACACACGAACACACATACAGACATCATCGTAAAAATAGTAAAATCATATTGTAAAGACCCTAAAACGTGCTTATTCAATGAAAACTCACCACCGAATTTTTTGACCAAAGACAATACCTTCCTTACCTAGAGGTGACGGAAGGTAAAAACAAAATTTTCTATCCGACACATTTAATTTTTTTATTATGGCTTCTATAGATTTAAAGATATAGATATATAATCTATAAAATAAGCTGTTGTAGTAAATCTCACAACCCAAAAATCTCCACGGTAACCAGTTGAGAAATTAAAATGTAATTGACAGAAAAATGTCGCTAATGTCAGTGTCAAAAATGCAGAGATAGTACTGAAGGCTTTTTCTGGGAACGATATTTAATATTTCTTATTGTATTATTAATTATATATTTAAAATTATATTAAATACACCCTTCAGAAATACTGTCAATCCCGTCAATGAATTGGAAGAACCTCGAACATTTAGAAGAGTAGGAAAAAACTTGCGCATATAATGAATTTAAAATTATAGAAAATTACTAAATATAAAGATTAGATGTAAATAGGATTTTTTTTGTGTGTACAAGCAATCTTAAATAGATTACTAATATATCCCACGACGGAAAGGGCAAGAGGTATTATGAAGGCCACAACAGAATACTCGTACGCAAATATACTACTTTACAATGTATGTATTCAAAATCACTTCTATTCTACTATAGAGCTGAAATCCTGTTGCACAAACCTGAACTAATTAAATTGCGGAACTACAAATGCATAGACTTAGAAAATGCCCGTATAATTAGACATGTTTCGGCGTAATCTTTACATCTTCTCAGTATCAGTGCAATAGAATCAGATCCAGAACGAATGATGATATAATTCACACATATGGTATGATGGTATGGAATGGAACTGATTAATATTATATAAGAATCTAATTAAACAACAATAATAGTAATTAATATAAGCAAGTATTTGAGTTTATGTGGTTCAAATAAACTTGAGACAATGAAGAGGTTTTCCAATTCCAATGCAACGCTTTTTTAAATATTGTATATTAAATATCAATTTTAGCCTTAAGTAAGTATGTTGTGATGCTACCAAAATATTGTTCAATTACAAGGTATGTGTTTTATTAAAATTCTGCTGTGACCAGCACAATACTTCTTCTCAGTTCCATTTTATTTTACATAAGTTTCGTATGTATAAATATATGTACATAACATTTCTTCCACAGAAATATATTGTAGTAGGGGCGACGATATGTATTTTAACAATTTTTTTATATACAGGGTGGTGTTAAAAAACAGTACAAGACTTTGAGCGTATATGTATTTTGATGTACTAATTTAGACCCTCCATTCCTATTTTTTTATTATTTTAAATGAAAGTTCGTTTAATTTTGAAGCAATTGATACCTAGTATTTAAAAGCCTTAATTATTTTGATTTTTAATGTGAATATGACGTTACGGCGACACCTATTGCAAGAGAAAGATAGCAATACTGTCACGTCATGGTGACACTACAAAAAAATCAAATATCTATCTTATCATTCTAAAAAATCCTTTCTCAATCAAAAATATTTTTTTCAAAATTCCGTCGTGCCACTGGACGACTAAACTTTGCGCAAAGAAGTTCTACTTATCAATCAAATATAACAAAGGAATCTACAAAAATGATGACTTTTCTGAGAAAATTGTTTTTTTTTGTTACTGTAGTAAATTGAATACTATCTATTTGAATACCAAGAAAAATAACCATAAAGCGTATATTAATACTTTATGAACTTGTATATCGCAAAACCGTTTATTTTTATTTTTTAAAATATGTAGCAATAAAACAGTAAGATAAGAGTAGCAAAATTATGTACCTTTACAAACAATATACATATTCTTGTATACATAGGTAGGCACATATATATATATATATATATATATATATATATATATATATATATATATATATATATATATATTTGGAAAAAGTTTAAATAATTTAACTAAAGACTTTGAAGCAAGGAGGGGGTATCTGTGATATTTGGTCAAAATGCAAAACGAGTATATAAATTTTCTTATAGTCTGTTTTAAGAGGAAATGTTACCCCTATATGAAGCGAAAATTCAAATAAATTGTTCTTGTACTAGAACTATTATAGTTATTAACGTCATTAGGCCGATATGAAGCAAATAACGGACGCGGCTGAAGTTTGTATACCGAGGCAATAGCCGAGATTTATAATCAGCCGAATCCATTATTTGCTTCGTATCGGCCGTGTGGGGTTCAAAATTTTTCGTAATACCATAAAGCTCTTCACGATATTGTGATTTTTTTTTAGAAATACTTCATCTTAAATTGCAGGCACGGACGCCGGCCGTTATAGACACCTTTTCACTTGTTTTTCGTTCGTACGACCTTTATAATCCTTAACGGCCGGCATCCGTTATAGACACCTTTTCACTTGTTTTTCGTTCGTACGACCTTTATAATCCTTAACGGCCGGCATCCGTTATAGATCCCTTATCACTTACGTATTTAGTTCTGTTAAATCATAGTAACGGTATGGTATTACGAAAATATTTTAAAAAATTTAAGACGTGCATACTTCTGACTGATTTATTATTCTTTTCTTTAGCCGCACTAAATCTAGTATTATTTTTTTTGTGTTCTTCTACAGTGTATATGTAACTTCAAAATTCACTATCTATAGTTTGACTATAGTATGTCTTGCTCATAAAATAGTGTTTGAATACCAATGAATTAGGAGTCCAAGCGAATTTACGCTTGTATTTATAATAAATGAAATAAACACTTTTTGTTGCTTTCCTGCAAAATGTGTAAAAAAAATCTGATGTGGACACCACACGACTTCCTTGTACGATTATTAAACTATACATATTTTTTTAATAAATAAATTTCAAAATATTAATTTTAAATTCAAAACAGTAAGATATATAGCGACCATAAAGGGAGTTTTTAAAGAGAGTTTTGATTACAACAAAGAAATATTTGATTACAACAATGAATATGACTAATTTCACAATAAAAATATAATATTTGTTATTGTACGAATCATAAAATTGCACGTATTTAACGTAATTTGACATGAACATTTTTTTTATGTTTTTGTCCTAAGCTTTATTACAAAAACAAAAAAGTATATAATTTTTAAATTTACATATCTCGCTTATACAAAGGGCTAATTTAATAATACTTAATGTGCTAGACGTAGAAATTAATTCTCTAAAACTTTTATTTGGAGCATTTATTTCTAAAATCAAAATAAAATCATTTTATTCAAGAAAAACTGTTAACAACTTCAAGTAATGTACCACTTCCGGTTAGTGTATTTTAACCAAAATCTATTATGTTAATTCGATTGACATTAAAGTCTTGTATTCCAAATTTGAAAAGTTTTGGATTATATTTTAAAACAGTTTTTCATTAAAATCTATTATAGGCTTCATGTAAAGTGCCACTTCTGGAAATTGTGTAATAACCAGAAAGGGAGGTGCACAACTAGATGTTATAGGAGTCCTAAATACAAAATTTCAACTTTCTACGGCTTACCGTTTTTGAGTTATGCGAGATACGTACGGACGTACGTACGTACAGACGTCACGACGAAATTAGTCAAAATGGATTCAGGGATGATCAAAATGGATATTTCCGCTGAAATCTGAAAACCGAAATTTTTCGCGAGTACAATACTTCCTTTACTTACGTACAAGGAAGTAAAAACAGATACCTTCTTGTTGCAGCACTGACTTCAATTGTATTTTTTTTTTCAGACTTTATGTTTAAGAAAAATGAACAAGAAATATTATGTTTCCTATGTAAATGCATTAAAAAACGTTTATTTTCAAATACCCATCTTTTAATCAGTACAAAATAATTTGTCCGCTGGCATTTGAAAAGAAATTAAACCCTTTGGGTTCGCGATTCTTCTATTATACTAATACCTTTTCTTATTTATTAAATTGAAAGGAGAGTTTGTTAAACTCTCAGCACACTATTCACAATCTAGACTTGAGTGGTAATATCACAAATTAGCCGGGTTGAATTAAGCGCTATAAATAGCTCGGAACGATCGCACTGCGATGGTGATGCTACCGACACATCAATCGACCGGACAATTCGGAAAATTCACTGGTGAGTTTTTAATAAATAAACACGTTTTGAGGTCCCTAGAATACAAATTTACTATTTTTACGATGATGTCTGTATGTGTGTGTGTGTGTGTCTGTGTGTCTGTGTGTCTGTGTGTCTGTGTGTCTGTGTGTCTGTGTGTCTGTGTGTCTGTGTGTCTGTGTGTCTGTGTGTCTGTGTGTCTGTGCCTGTGCCTGTGCCTGTGCCTGTGCTTGTGCCTGTGTGTGTGTGTGTGTGTGTGTGTGTGTGTGTGTGTGTGTTTAGCCATTTCCCTTATTCTATCTTTCCGTGTCTTCCCCAATATCTATCTCAACATCCTCATCTCTGTCACATTCATTTTCTTTTCATTTATACTGACATCCATCAATTCGAATTATCTGAATATATTAGCAGTTTACATGGTTAGCATAGCTGGCTGATTTATGAATTTTAATATCTTTATAATTCTTTAACTCCTATATTTATTGAATATAAAGTATAAAATGCAATGACATCGTATAGAGAATAACATATTCTTTAAAATATAATAACATAAAATGTCAATAAATGATATTTAACTGCTTTTTTCAAGAAGAATTGTCAAAAGTTGCAAATGAGAGTACTTCCGAGATCCAATTATATCCAAAATCAAAATCTAATCATGTCTGAATTTGGATTTAAACTCGAGGAATATGAAAAAATTATAATTTTTGAAATCGTGGTATTGGAGTTAATGCGATCCGAAACGATTGTCACATACATACACACACACACGCACGCGCGCGCACACACACACACACACACACACACACACACACACCGATATCATCGTAAAAATAGTTAATTCGTATTCTAGGGACCCCAAAACGTGCTTATTCATTAGAAACTCACTATCTAAATATTTGACCAAAGACAATAACTTCCTTACCTAAAGGTGACTGACGGTAAAAAGGTCATTGTGACCCGAAACAGTATATATCTTTAACTTTATTTCATTTACAATATGAAGTTATAGTAGTGAACTTGATTCATGTTTTCAGATTGCAGCAATAGAATCTGACTCGAGCGCATCGTCATAATTGAATTTCATCTCATACTACGACCTCAACTGCAAACGAAAAATTCTTGTCTAAGAGGTTTATCAACTCATTGAAAGTTGTAAGTTAGAACTTGCAGGCTTCTTTCAGAGTTTGTAGATTGCAATTTGAACTATGAAAATGTGTGAAAGTTTTCAAAAAAAGTTGGAAAACTTTTTACATCCCATCGTTGTGAGAAAATACGAATAGGTATTTTTTATACTGAAATTTATATTCGTAATTTTGCTTTCAAATAGCCAAGATCCATTTTATACTTACTTGTACGAATCAAAAGCCTAACAGGCCTATTCTACTAAAAAAATATGTATCGTTACAGCTCTTCACCAGGCGACATGTAGTTATAACGATTTTTTCCAAAACCCTATTCAGCTAATATGTTTATCGTTACGAATCGTTATTTTATATCGTTTATAAAAAAGTTCATATGACTCGTTAAAGTAGTAAAGTTGGATATATTTCAAAATTAAAACTAAAAATCTGGTGTGGACACCACACGACTTCCTTGTACGATTATTAAACTATACATATTTTTTTAATAAATTACAAAATATTAATTTTAACTTCAAAACAGTAAGATATATAGCGACCATAAAGGGAGTTGTTAAAGAAAGTTTTGATTACAACAAAAAAATATTTGATTACAACAATGAATATAACTAATTTCACAATAAAAATATAATATTTGTTATTGTACGAATCATAAAATTGTACGTATTTAACGTAATTTGACATGAACATTTTTTTTATTTTTTTGTCCTAATCCATAGCAAGCTTTATTACAAAAAAATAATTTTTAAATTTACATATCTCGCTTATTTAAAGGGCAAATTTAATAATACTTGATGTGCTAGACGCAGAAATTAATTCTCTAAAACTTTTATTTGAAGCATTTATTTGTAAAATCAAAATAAAATCATTTTATTCAAGAAAAACTGTTAACAACTTCAAGTAATGTACCACTTCCGGTTAGCCTATTTTAACCAAAATCTATTATGTTATTTCGATTGACATAAAAGTCTTGTATACCAAATTTGAAAAGTTTTGGATTATATTTTAAAAGAGTTTTTCATTAAAATCTATTATAGGCTTCATGTAAAGTACCACTTCTGGAAATTGTGTAATAACCATAAAGGGAGGTGCACAACTAGATGTTATAGGAGTCCTAAATACAAAATTTCAACTTTCTACGGCTTACCGTTTTTGAGTTATGCGAGATACGTACGTACGTACGTACGTACAGACGTCACGACGAAATTAGTCAAAATGGATTCAGGGATGATCAAAATGGATATTTCCGCTGAAATCTGAAAACCGAAATTTTTCGCGATTACAATACTTCCTTTACACAAGGAAGTAAAAATGGCTGAAGGAAATATTTTATTCTGCAAAGGTGTGCATTTATTCACTTCTTTACAATTTTATTAATTATAATTTTTAATTTAGAAGTAGATATTCGGAATATGGACAGGGAATTTTAATAAAAGGATAAGTTTTCTTCTTTTAAGGAATAGAAAACTTGTTTTATTCATATTCCGGCTATCCTCGGGACTATCTATTTCTAAATTTCAACTAGTGGACCCTATTATCAATACATAATTTTTAATATTAAACATATTTCAATTAGTTACAAAAAAAAATATTTAAAAATTTAGATTTCAATAAATAATTAAATATAAATTGACTGTTGTATAATATAGGTATTGATCTATTCGTGTATTTATTATTTTGTGAATATACAGGGTGGAAACGAACTTAATGTCATAAATTTAAGGGTGGGTAGTATGATATGTGTAGATTACGAAATAGAAAGAATTTTTTAAAAATTCGCATATTTAAGGGTAGATTTCATGAAACTAACATTTTTGGTACCACTGGACCACTGGCAACGCATTTGCATTATTTTATCTATTACACAATTATTTTCGTTAAAAATGCTATTTAATTTAATTATTAAGAATAATATCTTATACAACTAATTTTGAATGTAAATATTTTTGAGAACCATATTTTTAATGAAATATGAATTAAAACAGCAGTAAAAAAAAGTTTCCTTAAGAAAAGTCGAATTTTCGTTTTTCGAATTTTGAAAAAATTCTTCCAGTTTCGTAATCTACACATGTCATACTACTCACCCTTAAATTTATGACATTAAGTTTGTTTCTACCCTGTATATGCAGTTTAATAAATTAAATATCTATGTAGGGAAGTAAGATTATATGTATTATCGTACTCTGCGTAATATTTTAAATTCGTTTACTATACCAGAAGAAAATTTTATCGTTTATTTAAAAAGATCCATGTAGAGATTTGTTCATACAAATATGTTCAAATATGAGGATTTCATTAAGATGTGATGGTTTGCCGAAAATTTCTACATTACCTACTTATAAATTATTATTTGTATTACATTTCATGTAAATCCAGTTCAATATTTGAATATAATGAATGAATGTATCAAATTTAAATTGATAAACAAATGTAAATCTATTCTGTCGAAATATACATGAAGTTGGACAGTATCGTTATAATCGTGATAACGATAATCTAGAACGATATGATAAGTAGAATAAGTCTTTGGCATTTGTTGTTATTAACGTCATTCAACCAATTTCGTTATCGCATGGTAACGATATCCTTATATGTGTTTTTAGTAGAATAGGCCTGTTTTAATCACATTACTTTTCTCAGATACATTCTTATTATAAACACTTTGGTGTTTGGCTAATTACCGATACAAACTTGTTGCTTTGAATATTTAAGAACTCAAAAAACGATGTTTGACTGTGTTTTGCGATGGAGATGGAAACGGAAAGAAACAATACAATACTAATAATAATATTACTTTATTGCCCCACGGGATTCAGCCTTAGCCCGCGTACACATTGGCGAAAGCGCCAAGGGGCGAGCGGCAAGCGGTGAGTGATTTTTCAATATATTTTCAAAAATAGCTAGTGTGTACATTACATTAGATCAACTTGAATTGCAAGTGGTAGCGTTCAAATTTGATTTGTTATTACAAGCATTTAAGAAGCCCAAAATGTGCTCTGGCAAAAAATATATTTAAGAATTTTTAATATTAGAGTATAGAATACCTTACCGGTCATCGCTCGCTAATGTGTACGCGGCTTTAAGCTATTTTTCCACCTAATCGTAAGGGGGAACAAGGTAAGTATATTCACCTGGTGTAGAATTAAAATATATAATACAGGTAATAGAATATATTTTGAAAATGGTAATTGCCGTTTCCCATAATAATTAGACCAAAAGTGTAACTACAAAAAATGTTTAAAATTAAAAACTGCATACAATGAGTACTAACTTTTGTTGCTCAAATGATTTTATGTCCAAATAAGAAACAAATGATAATAAACACTTCAAACTTAGGAAGGTTATCTAAGATATGTAATTCAACTAGATTTCAAACTGTCATCCATATAAGAATAATGGGAATACTCTAGGAAGAGTAATGATAACATCTTTACAGTATTTAAATAATGTGGTAGAATCCCACGTTAAAAAAGTCACTCTACATAGATTTCCACTTGAAAAAAGTTGGGGAGTCCAATGGATGTTTAACAAGTGTACTCCAGGTGGTGTAGTGGGCAACATAACCACCTCACGACGTAAAGGTCCCGGGTTCGAATCCCGGGTAAGATATGGATGTTTGTGTGTGTCCCTTTTTGATCACCTCATCCACATCTCTGCGATATATAGAACTACAAGGATAGAAAATATACAGCAAAAATGACTCACCCTCATATACAGGTGATTCATCTATGTGTTCTTTTTTAATAACTTGATTATTTTAAATATTACGGAAAAAAATTCAAACAAAGTTTATTTTATATTAAAATGTCTATAAATCTGCAACATAGGTTTTTCTATAGGTGTTCCATTTTTATACAACGGTATGTAACTTTATATTTTCAAATAGAACAGCCTATAGGTTTATGCAAATTTGAAAATTTGCTATTCAAATGTGTAAAAACTATTATATGTTATATTATAAAAAAATGCAATGGCGAATGATTTTAATATTATATTTTTATTAAATATAGTAGGCTTTGCATTACATTATTTTACATTACGCCTTTCAAATTTAAAGAAAATTAATTAATTAAATATTTCATATTTTAATCCGATATTTCATTATTACACCTGTTATTTATATTATCATTATGTGTAATTCAAAAGATAGAATTGCAAAGCCTCCTGTATTTAATAAAAATGTAATATTTTAATCATTAACCATTGTATTTTTTGATAATACAACGTATGATTGTTTTTATACTATTGGATAGCAAGTACTTTTCAAATTTGAATAAATATATAGAGTGCCCCATTTAAAAATATAAAGTTATACACCATTGCGTGAAAATGGAATACCTATAGAAAAATTTATTTTACAGATTTATAGCCATTTTAATCTAAAATAAACTTCGTTACAAACTTTTTCCCATACTATTTAAAATAGTCGAGTAAATAAAAAAGAACAGACCGATGAATCTCCCTGTATATCAATTGTAGAAAGTGTAAACCCTTTATATACAATAAAGAATTATTATATTTATGTTTGATGTGATTGTTGACTAGTGTGCCCACAAATATCACGATTAATGATAAGGTGGGCCTGGAGTATCCAGGATTTAGTTTTAATTTTGTGTTGTGAACAGCTCTGTTAAGAGGAATCTGAATTTCAGTAAAAAGCAAATGAAAAATGGCTTCCATAAAAAAATAACAGATTGAACAAATTTTTGGACTTAAAAGAAAAAGTACAGTGTAGGAAGTTTTCGCTTGACCAGCACAATACCTTCCGTCAATCCTGTGTATTATGTATAAATTCCATACATAAATTTTCTTGCAAAAGATTCCAAATTTCCAGTAAAATTATTTCATAAACAAACTACGTAAATTGTACTTGACACTAACATCTTCTTCTTCTTCTATAGCTTTTCCCATTCGTTGGGAGTCGCTATGTTTTATTTTCTTCTTCCACTCATTTCTGTTTTGCGTGTCGTCCTCATTTAGTTCCTTTTCTCTCAAGTCTTCCGCAATACAGTCCTTCCATCTTATCTTTGGTCTTCCTCTGCTTCTATTACTAAGCTATTCATTCTTCCAATATATTCTTCATCTCTTCTCATGACAGGTTCAAACCAATGTAATCGTCTCTTTTGTATCTTTCTAGAAACTCGAGCCATTTCCATTATTCTTTCATTCCTTATCCTATCTTTCCGTGTCTTCCCCAATATCTATCTCAACATACTCATCTCTAACACATTCATTTTCTTTTCATTGACACTGCCATTTGTCATTTTCAATTATCTGAATATATTAGCAGTCTCCATGGTTATAGCGTAGGTGGCTGATTTATAATATTTAATTTCTTTATAATCCTTTAACTCTATGTTCATTGAATATGATATATAAAATGCAATCAATTCGTATAGATAAAAATATTTTTTAATAACATTAAATGTCAAAAATAATATTTAACAGCGGTTTTTCAAGAAAAACTGTTAAAATCATCAAATGAGAGTAATTCCGGTTGGCCAATTATAATCAAAATTTAATCAAGTCTGCATTTGGATGCAAGGAAGAGGAATACGAAAAAATTGTAATTTTTGGAATTCTTGTATTGGAGATATCGCGGCCGAAATTAAAGTCACACACACACGAACACACACACACACACACACACACACACACACACACAAACACACACATACAGACATCAGCATAAAAATAGTAAAATCGTATTGTAGGGACCTTAAAACGTGCTTAATCAATTGAAAACTCACCACCGATTTTTTAGACCAGACAATAGGTACCTTCCTTACCTATACCTAGAGGTGACGGAGGGCAAAAAAGGACAATGCAATATAGCCTCAACACTAGCTAAAGAATAATGCGCTATATCTTTAGAAAACAAAGAAACTAACTTAGACTTTGTTGCACATTTAAATGTAGTGCTTTCAGTCAAACATACTTTATAACCTGTGTTTAACCTCACAAAAGTTAAGCAAACTTTAAATCACATGTTACAGGCCAATCCTTGCCGTAACAAATAACTCATTCTTCCAATTTACAATTACACCTGGCAATATTTAAAACCAGTCAAAATAAAACCTTATCTTTACGATCCACGATAAACCGCCTTATCTAACACAAACCCACAGGTATGTACAGTCGGTGCCTGTCGTGTCGCACGACTATAACCCTTTTCACACCTGAGTTTACGGCGGGATTGTTGGAATTAGGGTTAGTGCGAGTGTACCAGCCGTTGTGGATGTGGAGTTACGAGTGCAGAGAACACGGCTCGGCACAGCCAGTGCACCGCACGGCCGCCTGCGATTTGCGAGCTTCACTCGCCCGTTCGAAGACGCAGCAGGTAGACGTTGCGCCAACAAACAGTGGTGCCAACCGTCGGGATTTTAGTGGATTTTTAGTGAATCTGAGATCTTGAGTGATGTAGTGAAAACGTGAAGTTGGTAGTGTGCCGGCTTGAAGTTTTCAAGTGTTATGGAACGGGTAATTATTTTTCTGCAAACCTTATCATTACAGATCATTTGAGTACATTTTATTACATATTTAAAACTTGTACCTTTTTATTATGAGTAAATATTTTACACCTCCATAATTAACTGAGAGTAAAGTTAGCTAATGTTTCTGCGAAAGCGAAACAAACATTTTTGTTAATTTAATAACAATTTTATAATTTCGTTCATATGACTTAGCATGCAGAAATTCTAAAAGACTAAGAATCTTTTTGTTTCAAGAGTTATAACTTCGTATTATTACTTTTAAAATGTGAATTTGAACATGATGTTATCAACATCTCACTTGCTCTTGTTTACATAAGAAAAGGATGACTTGTGATTGTTAAATGATAACTTCGTTATATACACGTGATTTCTACGGTCATTGCTTTAAAAATAATATACAATGAAACTGAATTACTAATAGCTGAAATATGTACCAAATTACAAATGTAATAATCTTGTATTATTTTTAACTGAGGGGGTCAAACAGTCAAACTAAAAATGACGTAAGTCACATTTTTTTAAAAACTGGCCAAAATGCAGAAACATATAGTCATTTCACGAATAGGAAAGTTTGACCAAACGAGCCGTAGGCGAGTTCTTCAAATCCTATGAGTGAAATAAGACACTTTCTACTCTAGTTGCATATATTTTTTTACATCTACAATAAGTGTGAAAAAAATGACAGCGTTTCGTTTTTTCACCCATTTACGTTAAAAAGTGCATTTTTTCACACTTTTATTTTGTTAAAAAAAGACATACTTTATAAATCTATTTTAATGAATAAAGTGTACTTTTTTAAGGGACGTAAAATATATAAAAATTAGCCACGACCTATACATTCTCATTATAATAATTAAAAATCAAACATTATTAGGTTTGTAATAATACAGTGTTATTTGCAATTGAAGAAGAGATTTGGTGAGGTCAGTATGGGCTAAGTCTATATATTATTTCTATCGCTATCATCAACCTCTACCATGCACAGGCCACAGAGATGTTACTACACTCCTTTTCCAACTTTTTTTCTCGTAAACTATATACAAATAATTAATCGATTTAAAAAAAAATACGGGTATTTTTTTGTCTAGAATCATATACATGTGTAAAAATCAAAATTAAGTCACAAACCACATTATAACTTCTGGTCGCAAAGGAGAAAAAATAGCATAATTTGAATAGCCAACACAAACAGTTTATATCTCTACATTTTTACCTGCCGTCAATTTTGGGTAAGGAAGGTATTGTCTGGTCAATTTTTAATGAATAAGCACGTTTTAGGGTCCCTAGAATACGATTTTACTATTTTTACGATGTCTGTGTATGTGTGCGCGCGCGGCGATTTTTTAAGATCCGATACCTATCTCCAATCCTACAATTGAAAAAATTACATTTTTTTCGTATTCCTCTTCCTTACATCCATATGCAGACGTGATTTTATCAATTTGCTTGACAAAATGCAGTTAAATATCATTTTTTCACATTTAATGTTATTGTAAATATTAAAGAATATTTTATTATGTATATGATTTGATTGCATTTTATGCTTCATCTTCAATGGATATAGAGTTAAAAATTATAAAGAAATTAAATTTCGTAAAGCATCCAGCTATGCTATAACTATATGGAAACAGCTAGATACTATTAAGAAAATTATGATTGACAGATGCCAGTATCAAGTGCAATGACAGATATCAATGTCAAGTGCAATTGATAGTATGTTTGTGTTATAATTTTACTGGAAGTACAGAATCTTTTACAAGATACTTTCGGTATGGAATTTGTATAAAATACATAAAACTGACGGAAGGTAATGTGCTGATCACATCAGATTTTTTTTAAAATATAAGATTTTTGATATACGATTAATTGCACTAAAAACTTTCATTATTATTTTTTTGCAGAGTTAAAGTAATTTCTTATTGTTATATTATATCTGTAATAATGTTACATTGGGCATTCCAAAATATAGTATAAATTTTCTAATAAAATCTTGGATCTCGAAATAAATGAAGAGTGACATACATCACTTTCAGTTTGACCCCCGTATTTATATAATTTGAAATGTAATCCAGGTCATTTGATAGCTTTCAAGAACCCTGAATGCTTTTATATTATGGAATTAAGATAGGCCCATACAAATTTTCAGAATCTTTTAGGGTTATTATCATAAAAACCTAACAAAACAATATATCACTTTTTATTCACAAATATTTGTGATTTCAAACAACACATTTCTTTAGATTTTGTTCGTTGCACTTCTGGTACATTTCAAAATTTTCATTAGCCATAGATTCGAATTGACCTGTGGATCTTATTATAATAATAAAATTATTCCGTAAATATAATTCATTTATAAAGTTTAAAAGTAATTAAACTTTTTTCTCTTATACGAAAACCAAAACCATAGACCATGTTTGAATATGGACCTTTCTACTCCAAAATATACTAGGTAGGTACATTCCATTCGTTCAGTTTAGAGTTGAGAGCAAGTGGTTGTAATGTTTAGATACTTGTGCTTTTCGTCACATATGTCGTTATATCTTCTTGGATAAACTCCTCTATAATAGTGCTATATCGACAAATGAAAAGCTTTAACTAGATTTTTGAAATAATAATACTAGCATCACAAATTTTCCATTGGCATAATAAATGGAAGGAGTGCTATGCAGTTGGAAAGAGTGATCCATATTGGTTAATCGTAGCTGACAGCTGACTACAGGGTTATCTATATTCGAGCCTATGTTAGAAGAAAAAAAATATCAATCTCATTACTGATGAAATCATGTTCAGAAAGCGTTCTTTGATCGCGAAATGATTATGCTTTTGACATAAAGAAGTGATCAAAAGCGTATCAAAGCTTAGTGTTTTGTGATTATATACGGAAGGCATCATGACAAGAATCACAAAACAAACACCATTTACAGTTGAAGTAGGCAAAGGACCAAAGTTTATTTTAAATAAAAGTTTTTTTAGGAATCTGTTCTTTATCTTTATTTCTTCAAAACTCAATTTGATATTTTTATTTTCAGTTACTGTGACAAATTTGCAATGAACGTTATATCTATAGCAGATTTCCTTAATTTTAAGAAGTACTTAAACAAAAAAATCTGATGTGGCCAACACCTTCCAGTTTAATTTAATTTTTATTCATGTAAATACTTAAAATTAAATTAAATTTAAATACCAGGTTCGATGCTAAATATTTCGAATTTTAAATGGCACAAAAATGGCCCCTGCGTTACCCTCTCCACGCCAGCTATGAGTGCTCGTGAGGTGACGCCTAGTAAACGCTCGCACGGTACAAATATGTCATCATTGTTATCGAAATATGTGTACAAAGCAGATTGGCACACCCAGCAATGGGTAATATGCCGTGATGATATATTTATTTTATTTATTTATATACTTACCTATATTCCTACATATTTACTTATACTGGTACTGTTATTAAGTTCCTTTCCATATAATTATTGTTCTATTTACTATTTTCTTTTTAAAACATTACTATTGTTATTTCAAAGGCTTAATTTGTTGACAGTGACATATATCTGTCAGTTACAGTTGAGATCTAATCTGTGTAACCATAGAGTGGCGGTTAAAGCGTAGGCTCCGGGATTAAAATTATAGATAGTTTTATAAATTTATCCATAAAATATACAGAAAAAAGTATTAATGCAAAACTGTAGAAAATTTAATAATCTATACCTCCCTTACCAAGGGTAGCGGGAGGTAAAAGCAACACCTAATTTTGAGGACACTAATTATTAAAATCTCATTTGATATTTTATTTCTATTCTATGTTGTGTACCTACCTACTTAAACCTTACGCAATATTTAAAAAGTTAAAATTAAGAAGTGGTAGGTGAAATCATCGACAATAACTAAAAATACAAACCATCAAAATTATTATATTACAATAAAAAAAAAAAATTACCTGCGTTATTGACTGAGATTTTGTCGTCAATAAACCAACAAAGTCATCTGCCATGTTATAACTTTCGTATTCATCTTTAAATATTAAAATATGCTTCTAAAACAGTGTAACCTATATCTACACCCTAAAAATGTTTCTCCTCCACTAAGTTACGTCTTGTTTAGAGCGTCGTAGAATGCTTTACATTGTAAAGCATTCTACGACTTGTAAAGTTTACAAGTATGCTGTTTAGAGTAACTAAAATATTGTGGTAAAAACTACCTTACTTTGTGGTACGTATTTACAGATAACTAAAAATTAAGTAATTTTCACCAGAAATTTTTGTTCACAATTAAATTGTTACTTTTATCACAATAATTGTGATATATTTCTCACATCTAGCATGTAAATTATAATAATATATTGTATTTTTTGACATTATGAGTGAACTACAAAATTTTAGTAATGAATGTTTGTCATTAAAATTATTATAATAAAGTCACAACAAATTTGTTTTTAATTATATATACTTTTTTTTTCGTGAAGGCTTACACGTTCTCCAGATTTGACATTTCTCGACATTTTTGTGAGGAGCAATAAATCAAATAGTTTACGCAGAATCTATTAATAAATTACCTCAGAAGCAGAAGAAAAATAATTGAGGCCTACGAAGTTATAACACTGGTTCAGTGTTGTTCTCTCACTGAATAATATACACTGGTCACATGTTCTTTACAAGTTCAAGGATCGTCATTTTGAGAAAATTTTGTAAGAAATTATTGTGCTATTGAATTTTGTACAATAAAATTTTAATATTAATTAATAAAAACTATTGATGAAAATAATTGTTGTCAATATCTCGTAGGTCATGTCATACCATACCATTGGTATTCAAATATATAAATTTTTATATGTGGTAGATTCCTTATTTTCTTTACCATAAATCTGGTTACTGCAATATTGGATAAAAGAAAATTCTGTCTTTTTATTTACTTACTAAGATTATAAAATATTTCTAACTTATAGGTTATTAAATATCTTTACCTATATATTGTAATGTAAATAATAATAACACGTACTACTAATAAGGTTATAAAATAGCAATACATACGAATAATATATGGATTATTTTTAAACAAAAGCCATAAAACTTAAAATTCATTGCTTATAAACAAACAATAACATTTGTTATCAAAAATGAAATCATATGACTTTATGACTAAGAACTAAAAAAGGATTTAATGTATGGTTTAAAACAAAAAATATTTTACATACGTATTATGTATTATCTTTCTTAAAGACATATGTGTGTTATCACGTTGAAAAACTGTAAGACCGGGATATTTCTTGAGGAAGCGTAATGTATTTAGAGAGTCCTCAACCGAAATCTGTGTAACAAAGCGCACACGTTCTAAAGCGATAAGTATAATCCCCGAGAATTTTTTTATCATATCATATAAGAAGAAAATTAATCTTTTACTTAGAAATCCCACCTTTGAAAACGCCATCAGTACATTCATATTTTTCCTTATCTTCTGCCTACGAGCAACGAACGCCAACGTAGAATGGAGAGCGTTAGAATTTAATATTTGAGAGTGTACGCAATTTCAAGGCGTTCCTCATATAATTCTGAATTGACCTTATAATCCTTTTCATCTCTTATCACACTTTTCTTTTTATGGAAAAATGTATATTCTATATAGAATTTTGAAAAGCACGATCACATTTATTTACAGTGCGATATTCAAAGATGTATAATGCAAGAAATATGAGATAAAAGTTATTTATTTGTACCTAATTCAAAGAAAGAAATATTATTTGTATGTACGAGTATGCGTGATTTATGCATTCATATAGAATTAATACGTAAAGTGTATTGAATTGAAATGTTTCATTTTTTCTGTGAAAAAACAGACCGTGATTACTTGTTGATTTATTAATTTTATGACCGGACTACCTATATCCAATGTCATTTGCATTCATCAAATGATACTACAACTCATCCATCTCTGTCTATGAAGTTGAAGTGGAAACTCATATTTTGCATATTTCGAATCAACAGAAAAAGTATTTATAATTTTTCTTTAATATTGCTTCGGAAATGACATGAAATAAACGCTCACGATACACGGTATATATTATACTCATATAAGGGAGACTTTATTTTTTTAAGAGCATTTTATTAAAATGGAAATGATTAATACACCCCAAATAAAATAAAGAAACAATCACCTTTTTGTACTACCAATTAATTTCTTTGTTATAATGATACATATAATCATATTTTCTTTGTTGTACTTTAGCTTTTTACCTTCCGTCAACTTTAGGTAAGGAAGGTATTGTCTTTGGTCAAAAAATTCAATGATGAGTTTTTAGTGAATAAGCACGTTTTTAGGTCGATATAATACGATTTCATCATTTTTACGATGATGCATGTATGCGTGCCTGTGTGTGTGTCTGTGTGTGTGTGTGTGTGAGTGTGTGTGTGTGTGTGTGTGTGTGTGTGTGTGTGTGTGTGTGTGACGAAAGCTTCGAATCGCATAACTTCAAAAATTTCAATAATTATAATTTTTTCGTATTCCTCAAGCTTACATCCAGAAGAAGAGGTGATTAGATTTTGGTTATAATTGGTCAACCGGAAGTACCCTCATTTGAAGATTTTAACAGTTAAATATTATTTACGTTATTCTCTATATGATGTGATTGCATTTTATACTTCATATTCAATAGATATAGAGTTAAAAAATTATAAAGATATTAAATTTCATAAATCAGCCAGCTATGCTAACCATGGAAACTGCTAATATGTTCAAATAATTCAAATTGAGAGATGTCAGTACCAATGAAAAGTAAATGAATGTGGCAGACATGAGGATGTTGATATCGATGTTGGGGAAGACACGGAAAGATACGGTAAGGAATGTAAGAATAAGGGAAAGAGTAAGAAGTTTCTAGAAAGATACAAGAGAGATGATTACATTGATTTGAACATGTAATGAGGAGAGATGAAGAATATATTGGAAGAAGAATGAATAGCTTAGTAATAGAAAGTTAAAGAAACAGAGGAAGACCAAATATAAGATGGGAAGACTGTATTGCAGAAGACAGAAGAGAGAAAAGGAACTAAATGAGAACGCTACGCAAAAGAGAAATGAGTGGAAGAAGAAAATAAAAAAATAGCGACAACTAACGAATGGGAAAAGCTAAAGAAGAAGATATCAGTGTGAAGTGCAATATGCATAGTTTGTTTATGAAATCATTTTACTGGAAATTTAGAATCTTTTGCAAGATAATTTATGTATGGAATTTATACCTAATACACAGGATTGACGGAAGGTATTGTGTTGGCCACATAAGATTTTTACCTCCCGCTACCCTTGGTAAGGGAGGTATAGGGATCGTGCTAAAAATCGCATATGGAGATTTTGGTAAATGACCACATTTTAAGGTCCCTACAATCGAATTTTAACATTTTCACGATGATGTCTGTGTGTATATGTGTGTGTGGATCCTGTTTACGCTCTAACTCAAATACTATCATTCAGAAAGTTTTAAAACCATGTATTTCTACCTTGTTCTAATATGAAAATATCTGATTATATTTTGGTGGCAATCGTATAACCGGAAATGGCAGTTTACTTGAAGCTCAATATAGTTTTTCTTTAAAAAATACCTTTAAATGTATTTTTTTCTCAATTTGTTATTATAAACATTAAAGATTATTCCATTTTCTACAAGTTTGCTTTAATACTTTTTCTATATATTGTATGGATAAATTTATAAAGTAATATAATAAAAATTATATACATAGATAAATGGCTGGAGGTACTGTGTTGGTCACATCAGATTTTTTACCTCTGGCTAAGAGAGGTATTGGATTCATGCTAAAACTCGCATATCCAGATTTTACTGAAAAAGCATGATTTAAGTAACATTTTTACAATGATGTCTGTGTGTGTGTGTGTGTGTGAGGTTGTTGAAGACACGATTTCTCAAATTCTATAAGACCAAAGTCCTGTTTGACTACGGATTCCTCAATCTAACAGTAATGGGAAGAGTTGAATAGGTTCGGGTAACAATTGGACAACCGGAAGTGGTAGTTTCTAAAAAAAAAATTCTAAATATTATTTTTTGAAAATTTGTTATTACAAATATTAAAGATAATTAAATTCTCAATCTCACACATTTAAATTTTTTATTATATCTCATATAGGTTTGGAGATATAGTATATAATAATATAGAATAATGTAATAAATCTCGTTGCCCGAAAACAGTTGCGATATTTAAATTTTTGTAATTGACAAATAAATGCAAAATGTCAGTGTCAGATTTTTCTGGGAGATATGAGTACATTTAATATATATTATTGTATTATTAATTAATTATGTATTTAAATTACAGGTATGTTAATATTCCATATATCCTTAAGAAATACCGCTAATACCGTCAATGAATTTGAAGAATTTTGAATATATTAGAATAATAAGACAAAATTAGAGAAACAATTTCAATTATTTGTGTGTACTTATACGGCGCGAGCAGTCATGTGGCTTTGTTGGCCTTGGCAAGCAGATATGAGAATCCGTGTCAGAATGACGGCTAGGATTTATTTACATAGATGTCACAATTGTCATATGTCATAATTTTTCATTCAAAATTTCAAAATATTCTGATGTTTATTTCTCATTCATTAGTATGGAATATACTTGTCGAGGAAAATAATCCACATGTATTTGGAAAATCATAATGTTTCGAATGTAAACTTATGGTACTTGACACCTATGTATATTACTAGTTCTCATTCTGACACGGGCCCCCACATCTGCTTGTCAAGGCCAACAAAGTCACATAACTGCTCGCGCCCTATGGCACATAAAATGAAAATGGCGAGAGGTATTGTGCTGGCCACAACAGATTTTTATTATTGTAATCAAGCATATTTTTTCTTATAATTAAGAGGTCTTCATTTACTAAGTAACAAGCAGCTCTGATACACTTATATGTAAATTAAAATTTAGTCAAATCTACATGCTAATACTGTTTTGATAAAACAATATACTTACGTATATTTTACTTAAGGTATAAGTTATTTTACTTTTGTAATATACATATTTAATATCAGCACATTAGATTAGAATGTGACAATATAAACTGCTCAAAAAAAATCGGGGTTAACTTTTTCTTTGACGATAACTTTTTCTTTGACGATAACTTTTTTTTAAACACAGGATTCATACGAAAATAATTAATTTATAGATTCATCAAACCTTTATTTTACCAAAAATATTAATTAATTATACATTTTTTTCAAAAACCTGTAGTTCAGAGAGAAACTATATTGCTCTGTCTATAATAATGGGTAACGGAGGCTGCCATTATGGTAGCCTTCGTACATTGGTTAATAGAGACCACCAGTATGACAGTTGTGTACAGCATAAACCCTGCATAGTTTACGCGCTGGGTGAGCTACAGCCAGTTTAGGCGCAAAAAACAATTAATGGAAAACTGAAGTAGTTAAAATAAGAATAAAAAAAATCTGGTGTGGGGCCAGCACATTAGCTTCCTTTAATCCTGTGTATTACGTACAAATTCCATACATAATTTTTCTTGCAAAAGTTCCTATATTTCCAGTAAAATTATAAACTATGCAAATTGCACTTGACACTGACATATTCTCCTTTAGCTTTTCCCAGTGGTTAGGGGTCACTATTTTTTTTATTTTCTTCTTCCACTCATTTCTGTTTTGCGTGTCCTTCTCATTCAGTTCCTTTTCTCTCAAATCCTTCCATCTTATCTTTGATCTTCCTCTGTTTCGTTACCTTCCATTACTAAGCTATTTATTTTTTCCAATATATTTTTCCCTTCTCCTCATGATATGTTCAAAGCAATGACAGTAATCGTCGCTCTTGTATAATCTAGAAACTTCCATCACTCGAGCCATTTTCCTTATCCTTTAATTCCTTACCCTATATTTCCGTGTCTTCCCCAACATCTATATCAACATGCTCATCTCTGCCACATTCATTTTCTTTTCAATGATACTGACATCTGTCAATTTGAATTATCTGAATATATTAGTAATTTTCATAGTTAGCATAGCTGGCTGCTTTGTTAAATTTAATATCTTTATAATTCTTTAACTCTATATCTATTGAATATGAAGTATAGAATGCATTCACATCATATAGAGAATAACATATTATTTAAAATTTATAATGACGTTAAATGCCAATAAATGATATTTAACTGATTTTTTTAAAGAAAAACTGTTAAAAGTTGCAAATGAGGATGCTTCCGGTGGATCAATTCTGTCTGCATAAGGATCTAAACTCGAGGAATACGAAAAAATCATAATTTTTGGAATCGTGGTATTGCAGTTATGAGATCCGAAACGATCGTCACAGACAAATACACACACAGACGCACACACATACAGACAGACATCATCGTAAAAATAGTAAATTCGTATTTTAGAGACCCTAAAACGTGCTTATTTATTAGAAACTCAGTATCGAATTTTTTGACCAAAGACAATACCTACCTGAAACTTTTTAAATTTTTTTCTGAATTTATTTCTAGATTTATAAGATTTTATTCTTCCTTAATTGTGTTTCTGATAAATTGAAACTACGTAGCTGTGGAGACGCTGCGCATATACTGAATTAGACCAACGAGTCATATTTGTTTGTGCTCTTTTAAATTTTTATTTTTTCAATCAGATCTCTAAACTTGAAATGTCGAAAAATATATTAGTCTTTCCAATACGTGTTATATTATTTGTGTATGAGGTGACTGAAATATTAGATTATTATTTTACTATTCTAACTCTAGAAACAAATAAAGCTTCCTATTTGATTTAAAATAGAAGGGGCTTCCAAAAATTAAGAATGAAATATTTATATAACGATTTTTTTAATTTAATTTATTCAAATAACTTGATAGCAAGAAATTGATTGACAGTAGCTTGGTTAGTCAATGGTTCATAGTTCATATCATAGGCAAATATTTGACGTTTATTGCTTATACTCTTATACCTATGATTACCAAGATAATTAGAGTGAAATTTTGTGCATGTAGTACAGAAAAGTTTCAATTTCTAATAATAATTGCCAACTGGTTAAATTTGTATCCGTGGCTGTAAATATTACAGAACAGTTTTAAAGATTGTCGACTTGCAATATATATATATATATATATATATATATATATATATATATATATATATATATATATATATATATATATATATATATATACATATATATTTAAACAAATTTCAAAAACAGGTGAATGCGTAATTTGAAATACGATTAAGAATAATAATTAGATTGTTAAATTATATTAATAATAATAATAATAATTATCTAAGTAAAAATTCTCACCAAACCGTGTCTTAAAGTATATTACTTAATAGTTTGTAAGTACAAATAAAAACTTATTGCAATGTCACAATAAACATGTAAACCGCATATCCCGACTATACGTATTTGCGTTGAGTTCATTTCAAATTTATTCGTATATTTGTTCTGACAAATATTATTTTGTCATAAAATGAAAATACAATATAAACTTGACAAAACGATTTATATGACAGGTTTTGTCTATAAATTGTATAGATATAGATACTATAAAATTCACATATAAATGGGGTCTCGAGGCTGTGTGCCTGAGTGTTTGATCGCGAATCTGGGGACCCGGGTTCGATCCCGAACAACGCCAAAAATTTCTACGAATTTTAATGACATTAAATCGACCCCAGTGGCGCACTCTCTACGCCAGCATTGAGTGAGGTGACGCTCGGTAAGCGCACGAACAGTATACAAATATTTCATTATCGATATCTGTGTACAAAGCAGATTGGCACACCCAGCAATGGATAATATGTCGTGATGATACGAGTATATTTATTTATTTAAGTTCACATATTCTTTCATGGCATCCAAAAAATTTCCAGTGGAAATATTTTTATATGAAAACATGGTTTTATTACAGATATTTCTATTTAATGTTTATGTAAAAAGTAATAACTTATTTAACTTAAAATTTAACTGCCCATGACTACAAGGAACAAAATGTTTATCACTAATTTATGAGTTATAAAACCTTTAAAATTTATGTGCTGATAAATTTTAGCAGTGTACCAAAATTAAATTCGCACAAATATTCTTCACTTTCGTTTTCTTTTATTTTCACTAATTTGTATAAATCCATGCGAGTGTTTTTTGCCATAAAGTCGATCAGATCTGTATAGAGGCGCGCCGAAGCCGAAATGAATGATCCAGTTAGCCTTGAAAGCCAAGCAAGCTCGAACCTGGTCCCCTGTGTTCCGCATCACGGTACACTGTTAGCAGGATTGTGTGGGTTCACTTCACTACTACGAGTTTCATGTTGTAAGGTTAAGTTACAATACAAGAGGATTGGGTTACTGAATAGCTACCTGAAATCCGGTGCTTTCATTCGAGAAGAAAGAAAAAGTCATTCGAATCGATTAAGTTTACTGACGCTCTGTTTTTTGCACTGTTTTTTTTTTTTTGTTTTAACTAAATGTGAATGTGGAAAGGGTATATGCATTTAATGGCAATTCTAATTTATGACAATGGAGTAATAAATAACTAAAAGCAGAGGTAAACATGGATTTGAATAAATAACATCGTGTTTATGGTTCTAAATATACCATATTATTTATTACATAAGCTAACGTTTTATTTTACAATAATGTGCTGATACAATGTAACATTGATTGAGACTTAAATATATTATAGTTATGATCTAGCAATCATGTTATACGAGTAGTCAAGAATCGAGTAAGCATAATCTATTTTTGCATGTTCAATAAGTATGCAAAAAGTAGGTTGTTAGGACAGACGAATGTAGCAAGAAAATAAATAAAAGTGTTTTTAAAATTCTCCAAAATCAATATTAATTCAATTCATTATTATAATTTATTTTACACAAGTTTATTATATATATATATATATATATATATATATATATATATATATATATATATATATATATATATATATATATAGAAAATGAAATGGTCACAGGTATGCAGTCAGGATGATGGTAAATTTTGAATAAAACTTGTAAGTTAATATCAAGCTTTCGGAATTATTTTATATCTTCCTCAGGATAACTACAATGGTTAACTATGATTGTAATATTACATGTTAAGAGCATTGTGTACTCTTATACTAAAATATGTAGTGAAAATTCAAATAAATTGTTCCTGTACTAGAACTATTAACATTTAAAAAAATTCAACATTAGACAAACATACTTCTGATATGAACCTGCTTTTAAAAAAATCTGTTGTGGCCAGCACAATACCTTCCGTCATTCTCGTGTATAATGTATAAATTCCATAATTTTTCTTACAAAAGATTCTAAATTTCCCGTAAAATTATTTCATAAACAAACTTTTCAAATTGCACTTGACACTGGCATCTTCTTCATCTTTAGCTTTTCCCATTCGTTAGGGGTCGCTATTTTTGCATGTCGTTCTCATTCAGTTCCTTTTCTCTCAAATCTTCCGCAATACAGTCCTTCCATCTTATCTTTGGTCTTCCTCTGTTCCTTTAACGTCCTATTATTAAACTATTCATTCTTGTTCCAATATAATTCTTCCTTTCTCCTCATGACATGTTCAAACCAATGTAATCGTCTTTCTTGTATCTTTCTAAAAACTTGTAATACTAGAGTTATTTTCTTACCATATTTTTCCGTCTATTCCCCAATATCTACTTCAACATCCTCATATCTGCTACATTAATTTACTTTTTATTTATACTGACATCTGTCAATTTGAATTATATGAATTTGATACTAGTTCCCAAGTTTGGCATAGCTGGCTGAATTATAAAATTTAATTTCTTTAAAATTCTTTAACTCTGTATGTATTGAATATGAAGTATAAATTGTAATCAAATCGTATAGAGAATAATATATTCTTTAAGTTATAATAACGTTAAATGTCAATAAATCAAATTTAACTGTTAAATCTTCAAATGAGACTACTTCCGGTTGACCAATTATAACCAAAATCTAATCAGATGTTCTTCTGGATGTAAACTTGAGGAATACGAGAAAATTATAATTTTTGGAATCGTGGTATTGAAATTTTGTTACACACACACAGACACACATACATACAGACATCATCGTAAAAATGGTAAAATCGTATTATATGGACCCTAAAACGTGCTTATTCAGTAAAAACTCATCATTGAATTTTTTGACCAAAGACAATACCTTCCTTATCTAAAGGTGACGGAAGGTAAAAAAGTATTATTGAAATCTATCAGTATTTGACTTTGATTTTAACGGGAAAACAAGAAATGCTACTGAATTTTGAGTTTCCCATTAAATTCAAAGTCCAGTATTAATAGATTTCGATATTTTTTTTTTTAAATGCAGGTTCATATAACAAGTATGTTTGTCTAATATTGAATTTTTTAAAATGTTAATAGTTCTAGTACAGGAACAATTTATTTGAATTTTCACTACATATTTTAGTATAGAAGTACACAATGCTCTTAAAATGTGCTATGAAGTACTTAGTACTTGTTGAGGTTAATTAATAAACAACAGGCATGAGAACAAACAAAGAATGTTTTTTGTAGGTAATTCGAAACATATTTAAAGTAGACATAAAATTTTGAAGAATTATATAAAAAGTTTGTTATATATATCCTATACTCTACAAATATTTCATTAATTTCAAATAATAATACTAATTAGTTTCACATTGCTCGAAACGACACTGTGCTTTTTCAAATTCGCTCCGGTACACCGATATACACAAGTAAAGCGGTGAGCGTGTAGTATAGAGAAAACAACGCCGATACACCGATACACACAAGTAAAGTGGCGAGTGTGGAGCGCCGAGTTGAGGTGGCTGGACGGAGAGAGCAGACGAGTCACGAAGCCGGCCGATGGCACATGCGACGCGTCATAGGTAGTGATGCCGTGGGATCTCGCGTTTTCGAGATCTCGTCTCGAAAATCGAGAAATTTCGAGACGAGAGTATCATAAGTCTCGTCTCGAAATATCGAGACGAGACGAGAGTAATGCCCTCGAGATTTGCTCGAGACGAGAGTAGGTATTCGAGATCTCGATTGCACGATTTTTTTTTAATATGTATATAATTAAAGATATACAATAAGAAAAATAATTATCAATACAAATATTTTAATTGCCTGTTTATTATTTATTTTTTCATTTTAAATTTATAGGGTTTTAGTATAAAGAATAGGAACAAAAGTGTTCCCTGTGGTGTACTCTTCACGCTAGTATTAAATGCCCTTGCTGCGAGTAATATTTGTTCAGTATTTTTTTACTTACCTGTTAAATGCCAGACTTAGTAAAAATAAAGGTGTAATCAGTAGTATCTACTTACTCCTTTATTACGCCGAAGTTGATGCTAATTTATTTTCCTAATAGATGAAAGTATAGAAAATTTATAAGATGTAAAGGTAATATTTTATGAATTTATTTTATATGTATTTATAGACAAATAATAGATAATTACAGCGTCACTGCTTGCTACCTTCAACACGCTCTGACCAGCCAACTTATGGAACACCCATACAGCTAATTATAAATTCGAGAAATTCGAGACTCTTGAGTCGAGATCGAGACTAGAGGATGAAAAATATGGCGAGACGAGACGAAAACAAATCTCGTCTCGAAAATTCGAGACGAGACGAGAGTGAACTGTTTCTCGCCGTTTCTCGTCTCGCGGCATCACTAGTCATAGGACCCATTCTTACCCCAGTATAGGCGCGCCATTAGAAGTTTCACATCAAAAATGCAAATTTATGTTGTTACTCGAATTACATTAAAGGAAGAAGAATAATCTCATTGAATTCTTTATATATTTATCAACAAAAATATTTGAAACAAAAAAGTTGTAAACAAAATTTGAAATCATCAAATTTACGTTTTTTGATTCAACTTGAAAACAAGTGAAAATATTTAAAATGCCTTTATCTACACCATTGATTTTATCTTTAAAAGTAAACAGTTTAGCCCACATCAATTTTCTGTAGCGTGCATACTAAGACAGTTTTTTTTTTAAATAAGGAAGTTGAATTTGATCCATCTGCACATATATAGGTAACCCTACAACTGGATATTTTTGTCGTTACAGTCTCTATTTATACTTCCCGCCATTGGTTTTTGATTCTTGTCGATACCTCTCCAGTGTCGTGTCACGCACGTCGAGTATTTATTCGTGGTGTACTTGCCGTTCAAATTATACTCTTTGTCTCTAACATAACCTTCTTCACAATATAATCATGTTATTGGAAATATTTACTGCACGAATATATAAATTCAACAAATTTTTATTGTGAAATATATCATTAAAAATCAAAATTAATTAATTTCTTTTATGACTCCTAAAGGAAAAGAATATTACATAATATGAAAATAGATATTGTGAAGGCAAAACGATTTACAAAATAGTAGTATATATTTATATATTGATAATTTATATGTAAATTTAATTAATGTACACATTAAAATTTAGCAGATAAAAACTACATAAATTAATAATGTAATCGTTCGATGAATACGAAATTAGAAGTATAATTAATCAAAAATTTATTTCAACTCACTATCATCTAATTATATCAATTAAAAAGTAATAAATCCGTGCGAAAGGAAACACTAGATGTTCATTTCACAAACTGCCGAAACCTAATCACTTAAAAAACTACTCTCGAAGAACTTTCAATTGATCATACTAAATTAAGATTGATAAAAAAGGGTAGAAAAACGTCTATTTGTTAGTTCGGGAAGAAGTAAACGTAAAGATTAAGAAATTACAGAGACAAATCGTCAGAGAAAAACTAAGTGAAGACTTCTGACAATAAATTAATCGAAGTGACGAGAAAGAAGGTTACCACCCACCTTATATTTATATGACACGTTTAAAACCACGTACTTTAGTAATAAATTCTATTCAATTCAATACGTAGTAAAATTCAATATGAAAAGGAAATTGCAAAAGTGTGAGGTAGTTTACTGCATTTAATATTATATGTTTAATGTCATTATTAAAGGTTAGAGTTATATGTTTATGTAAAATGGATAATTTATTATTTTCATAAGTTTGAATATATTAATTTATGGCAGAATAATATACCTACATGTAAAAGTAATAATACATTTACGAGTATTACGTATTAAATTCGGAAAATATGCAATATGCATCTATTTCTGGAACAAAATAGTCTTAACAATGATACAATTTATTATATAATGTGATGTATCCGTGATTTTCATGTATCAAAAATCAAAACCTACAAAATTACCGATAATCGCCAATATTTTTTATAATAAATTTATGCCTGTGCCATCTGTTATCATCACCTGTCAAAATAAAACATACCTTAAATACAAATTAATACAGACTACAGGAATTTATGAGTATCTGGATCAATTTTTTACTTGGATAGAAACAGCTGCTATTAATGGCAACGTTTATGCAAATAAATTTAATAACTAAACTAATGAAACTAAATTAAACAGTTGACTATTTTCAACTTCTTAGTATAATTTTATAATTATTTAGTTATACGAACGCGTCAATACATACCTAACTTATGAAAATGTATGACGACAAAATTTCTGCAGAGAAGAGCGACGAAATTGGACTGGTTCAACAATTTGAAAATCTGTCAATAAATCAACCTTTTAGTTTATGTTCTGTTTATTTTATTTTAAACCAACGTTTTGATACTTTGGTGGCATAATTTAATGGCATAATTTAATTTTATAATTTACGTGCTGCATAAATCCAGCACTGATAATTGTGTTTGTTACAAAAATATTGTACAAACTTCATTTTTTTTCCGTGCTTCAAAAGAGCGCTCAAGTCATGTAGGTATGTGTCACGGGCTCACACGTGACCCTTAGTCTGTAGCCAATCCATGTTTGGGGTGAGACTGTCACTTTGCGTAGGCGGCAATTTAAAACGTTAGGTTGTTTTTTGTAGTCGCTTGAATTTTTTTTAGTTTTTTTTTTGTTTTGCTGCATTTTTTGACTCTTAGTATATTTTGTTTATTGTTTTTTTTTTTAATTTTTACTACTGCTTTAATATTTATTGATTTTATGTTTTATTATAGTGTTTGTGTTGTGATAGATTAACTTTTTAAGTAAATCTTGCCCCGTATAGTACGAATTTGTTGTGTTGTGGGATGTGTAGCATCCAATAAGGAGAAATTGTCACTTTTCCGAATAACTTCTTTGAGAGACATACTAAGTACATAGTGTAAATGTCTGTTAATAGTATAAACTAATGTTTTTTTTAACTTAGATCGTATAGATTTAATCAAGAACGAACAAACTCCTACTACATGGGGCATGGTTTGTCAGTCAGTCTAACAAAACACAAATACTATAAGTACAACACAAACAATAAATATTAAATAAGTTCAAAGCAGCAGTAAAAATTAAAAGAACAATAAACAAAACACGCTAAAGGGTGTATTCTGTATTTGTTATGATAATTTTAACATCATGTTTAAATTTTTCATTGGTAACAATAGTAGACACTGAATAAAATACTTAAATGGCAAATAATAAATTTGTTTCTGTTGGCTACAAATTTTAGTAGGCTGTTAAAATGAACATGGTACGATATAGAATACATACCTAAAAATGCAGCAAAACACAACAAAACTTCAACAGAATATTTACATTAAAATTGCCGCCAACGCAATGAGAGTCTCACCCCAAACATGGACTGACTAGACTAAGGATCACGTGTGAGCCCGTGACCTATATTTTCCTGAACTTCAAAATAACTACCTTTAGTTTGTTGCGTATACTTTCGGAAGTGGAATAATAGGTACCAAATAAATAAATAAATAACTTCAGCTTATTACCAATTTGTGGGTATGCCAATCTGCTTCTATTCACAGATTTCGATAATGATATTTACCACAAGAGTCCTTTATGTGCTATTTGAAAATTGGAAATAATTTTGATATTTGGCAACGGTCAGAAGCCTGATCGCCCAAATTACTATCACATTTAAAAAAAAAAAATTATAATGAATGTTTATACAATATTTTTCATAGTAATAAAATAATAATAATAATTATTATTATTATTATTATTTGTTGTTATTTTCGTAACGTGACGTTGGAGTACATACAAGACGTCATTCATAGCCAATAGGAAAACATCACCTACGCTATTTATATAAATATAAGTAGGAAATAGTTTGTCACATGTTAAACTGTATGTACTCTGGCGTCACATTCTGTTTCAAATCACTTAATTTTTTCACATATTTCAGTAATTAATTGTAAAATATCCAATGAATATTTCGTGATATTTTCAAATTTGAGGCTCTTCAAAGAATAATATTTTTAAAAATTCTTGCAACAGCCCTATTACGGGTGTATTCTGAACAACTCCGTTAATTTTAAACGGACCGTTAAAATGAAACGGACCGTTTATTACAGTTTGCTATTCTAAAGGGCTGGTCCGTTATTTATAATAACGGAAATCCGTTAACTACCTCCGTTAAAACTCTCAATCTGAACGGGTGCTGCATACAGCCGTTAAGTATAAACGGATGCTTTATTATTTTTAATTTTGAGAAAATGGCATTATTAGTTATAGCTGACGTTTTGTTAGCCAATGAATATGAAGAAAATGAACGAATGTAAGTGCCTAGATTCAAATAAAAATATAGAGTAGGTACATTTAACTTATAAAAAATTATTATTAGAATAAATTTATGCCGTCATCACAGACTACTACGAGATTCTAGTGTTTCATTCAATATGCCTGAACAACATTTTTTAAATTGATTCAACTTAACAAAGAAGCACCCAGATATTTTACTGAAATAATAGAACCTTATATATTGCTGCCTGTTAAAGCATGGGCAGTTCCTAATGTTTAGAAAGTTCTCCTTTGTCTCCACTTTTTTGGAGACGGCATCATCTAGATACGTAAAAATATCTCCCGAGATATCTCCATTCTCTTCTAGGTAATTAATAACAAATTCAAATTGCTTCTTTGACGTTTTTTGTCGTTTATTTACCATATTTATTTGATAATATTCTATTTTGTAACTATCAATTTCCAGTTTGACAGATAACACAAAATGATGTGAGTAATCAGTATTGTAAATATAATGAAATAAAAAAGATATATAAAAAATGTTAAATTATGTTATATTAAGTTATAGAATTACCTTGCTTTATAAATAAGTATATAATAGTTATATTACATTTTCTTGTAAGTTTTTATAACAATATATTGAAATAAACTTGTCATTGCTTCGATAGTTATTACATTATTGGCACCACTCTTCAAAAATACGTACTTCCTGCGTAATACTTTTAAAAAAAGTTTTATCGTAAGCTGTACACATTTTATTGAATCATTTGTTTACACTCGTTTTAAGAGATTTGTTGGACTCCGGATTAGTACAGAAAATAGAATAAATCCCTGTCATAAAGTATTATTTTGTATTAATAAATTGTCTGATGAATATCTATTTTCCAGTCAGTTTTTTCCACCTTGGTATTACTGACATTAGCAATATGGAATAAAAAATAAAACTGTTCCCCTCTCTGCAATGAAGACTTGCTTTAATTATCAAAATGCGAATTTTTTATTTACTTTTAGCACGATAATAAAAAAATAAAGTTGTTATGAAAGAGGAACTCTTGTATACTGTAGCTGAGTGCATTGAATACCAGACCGAATTTAATTTTGGTCGAAATAGAAAAAAAATATTTCGAATTATTTATCTCACGAAACTGACTTCTATTGTTTACTTTCCACGTCAGTTTTGAGTGTGCAGGAAATGACATATGATTAAACGCCTTTTTTCTGTACAAATAAATATATGTTATTACCGCAGATAAAAGCAAATTAGCGCACCCATCAGTAGCTAATAAACAATGATGATGTATTTATTTATAATATCAAAATGTTATATTTATTCATTCAATGACAGCAAGAATATATTTATGAAAGTATACAACAGCTTCTGTTATTAATATGGTTAAAAGAATTAAAATGAAAAAAATTGTTTAAGCTGTTTTAAAAAACATTAATTTTTCATTTTAATACGTAGTATTTACTTATATGTAAATGGCGCTAATACATATATCAAGATTGTCCCAGATAATGCGGAAATAAAGCCTACTATTTATTAAGGGATTATCCGATTAAAATGCAATTTAATTGTATAACACATACCAGTAAATTTTGTTATCTTATTATAGTAATTTATATAGACTCCTTACTCTTTTCATGCTTTTAACATGTTAATTTCATATAATTTCTCATTCTCTATGGGTAATTATAAATTACATAGACAATTATGTTTGTATTATTGACTGTACATATTTGCATTTAAAATTTTGCTGTTTGCAAATCTCGATTAAATCAAAAATATTAAATCTATACACGTAGGTATTTATTTATAATCAATAACGAAAGAGATAATATGCTAATTTATTTCATATAATATATCAATATTTGACACTTTTAATATTCCAGCATTAATTTTACAGATCACGTTGTACAAGCCTGAAATTGCATGCAGAACTTTGTAATAAATAATTCAATTATAACAACCACGCCAGTATGTTTTGAAAAATTCCATTATAGTAAAAATCGAAAATGAATACATCATGGAATAAATATGGTATAAATTGAACGATTACCACACGAGGCAAGAATATTTGCACATTAAATTCTTGATTTAAAATTCAAATTCGTTTGGTAGACGTCTACTTGTCTTTCTGCAATATATTTACATTATTCATAGAGTTAACAAGGTCGACCACCAAATTTTGTTGTTGCCCTCTCTTCCATTGCCTGGGGCTTCCCACTCCAATTAAACACTATATCATTTAATAAAGCTCTGTCCTGTCCTGCCTTATGGCTATTTTATATTGTTTTTATATAGTCAGGGACGTATTGCTAATAATTATAATTTGAGAGGGGCATGATCCTCCTTCTTCTTTTACTTGCTTTTTAGTAGGTACATACAGGGTGATTGAAAAATAGAGACAAATAGCTATTTTTTTTATTATTAATTGTAGACCTTCGGTTTAAATAACAAAATTGCGCGCGAAGTTTATGGTGAATTTTTATCGAAGAAATAAGTTACAAAAACAGAAGAGAAAAATTTGGATAATTACCCTGGTAAGCCATGATATCAGGGTAGGGTGTAAATAAAAATTGATCATAACATAATAACAATGGCAAAAATTTGAATGATAAGGAATAACTTTTTTACAATAAACAATTATCAAAACTGTTTCCACAGCCTACCTAATATCCTGGCTTACCAGTTTAATTATTCATAATTTTCTCATACATTTTTGTAGCTTATTTCTTGGATAAAAATCCACTTCAAACATATCGTAGAATGCGTAATTTTATGTAGATTCCAAATATATAAAAACATATGTGTCCCATTTGAAATATGAAAGTTAATGTCACTTCCGGTTAAACCGTAAACGCTACCATCATTACACGTACCATGATTTGTTAGCCCCTAAGGCTAGTATACAAATATGTAAAGAAAATTGAATAATTTTAAATAATAAAGTTATTTTGAATGGCCCGTTTTTCAGTGTCACCTGTATGCTAAGTTTACATACATAGTTTTGAATCCATTATCAAAACGATTTTAGTTTTGAAAACGCCAATTATACAGTGTCAAAACAATTTAGAGTTTTCTCAAATCAAAACTAAAATTCGTGGGATATATTAATTTAATTTTTCTTTATTGCCTTTTAAACAGTTCAATAAGAATAAGAGAATAAAAAGAGCTCTGGCATTGGTTATGCCGTTACTTGAAGTGGCTGAAAAGCTATATCAAAAGAAGAAAATACATCATGATAAATTTATCTCTCGAGTAGCTGATCAAAGACAAAACGGCTGTCCTCGAGAAACTTCTACACATGTCGACAAACTAAGTCGAAAATCCACTGCTGATGTGCGGAAAACATCTCAAGGAATATCTCATGGATTATCTATACGACGCGATGAAAAGCTTTCTAATGTGAATCACAGCACTGTCGAGTGAGACTTTTTGGCATGAAAGAAAAAACCATCATTGATTTCCAAATAAAATCTACAATCTGATTAAATTTGCAAAGATGGTCGATATCTGACAGGTAAAGATACTTTTCTGGTAAATCCAAATTAAAATTATTCTAATGGTAGGCAACATACTTTTCCTATTTTCGCAAAGTGAATTTCGTACAACAGTTTTTATCAAAAACAATGTTACAATGAAATTTTTTGTAGAAATGTTTTCGAGGATTTTTAAAATTGTTAAGTTGGTAACTTAGACTAATGCTCGGTTTCACCAACATCAAATAAATCTTCGAATAACTTATTTGTTGAATAAGTGAACAGTATTGCATCAAAATATGACAGCTAGAATAAGTATCGCCATTTGTGTTGTGGTTTAGATGCGATATTTTTCTCGTATTCGACGAATAAGTTATTTGGAGATTTATTTCAAGTTGGTGAACCCGGCCATAAGTGTCAAATAAATATCTTTCATTTTCGTTGTCATTACCTGGCATTATTCACGGAAAATTCCTGAAATTAAATTTTTTATAGTAAAATATTTACATCAAACAATAAAGCACTCTTATAAATTTTAACTGTAACCTAACTTGTACGTAACTGTTGTTAAAATGTCAAATGTCATAATAAATTAAATTTCAAATGTTTAATGAAACTGTCAGTGTTACCAACCTTGGTATTTTAATATTTCTTTCAATAATAATTTTAAAATAAAAGTAAATTAATGCGAAATAGGAAAACTAGTATGAAAACACATATTACAATGTCCATTTGTAATAGTTTTATCACGGCTCGATTACGCAAACTGTACTCGTATTACAATAAGGTTCTTTGTAATACTTGTCTTTCAATATTTTGAATTGAAATGACGTATATTGCATTAATTGTAAAAAAGCACATGCTAACTTATTACAGCCACTATGACTCTTTTTTTTAATTCTCTATGGAACATAGTACATTATTGTTTCCATTTTACTTTAAGATAATAAAAAAAATTGCTATCCTATTATTTCTACAAGGAATTTACTGCTCAGTTCTGAGTTCTAACAGTTATTATTACTACATATTAGCCTGTTAACGACCCCAGTAGACACACCGACTAGTAACGTTTCATCACTAGATCCTCTATCTCTCTATCGTAACCTCAAATAGGAGAATTTTCGCATAACGACAAAATACGTAGCGTGAAAATTTACGTACGAATGCGCATTGAAACCAAAATAAGTTTTAACATTCACGCTCACTCTAATATTCATCGCAAGTTTATCTCGAAAAAAATTAACTTAACGTAGAGTATCCTAACATTACCTACCCTTAACTAACCTAACTTATCATAACATAACCTAATTTATCTTATAAATATCCCTGATATTATGTTTCTTGCGGTGAAATTTCACTGCGACGAATATTTTTATGATGAATTTTCTACGAAGTCACTCAGCTACACTGACAAAAAGATTTCTTTTTGTATGTGTATATATATAAGGCTTGCAGGAAATTTCTCTTTTTTAACCAAACAGTCAGACTGACTGTCTGGTATGTCTCGGAAAAATGCGCAATACGCGTTTTCTACAGTCTCCCAGACAAACTTCAAATTTTAACTCATCACTTCATATGACGCAATGTTATTGTTCTTGAGTCCAATTTTTGTGGTCCTTACCCCATTTCAACCTATTACGCTGTTTTTTTTTGTCTAGTGAAACGTACAAAATACTAATATTTTATTTAACAGAGAAATCGTAAAAAAATACCATATAATTTTTTTATCCTATTTGTTTAATATTTCTTGTAGTGATAGATACCGAAGTTTGTTTTCTGATCATTTCCTGCCATTGTACGATAATATCTCGAGCATTTCAACGGCGATTTTGTTTCACAATGTCCCTTAAAGCTCGATGATCAGTAATACATAGAACTTGACGGTGGACGACCAATTTTTTCTTTCCACAAAATTTCAATTTTCTCTAAACATATTAGTAATACCTTGCACTTATCACAGAATCGAAACTTTTCGTGCTGAAATGCCGTTCATATGGGCATTAATTATGGATTTTCTTAAATCTTAACTATATGTTTGAACTGATGATCGACTGGTTTCAGAATGGAAGAATGGGAAATAATCGGACACGCAGTCTTATAAATTATTTATTTCCTGGCCGACGTTTCGACTGTACAACAGTCTTCTTCAGGACTCTAAAAGGTATTCTTGAATCAATACAAACATGAAGATTACAAACATTTTACAAGTACAATTATTAACATTTTAGTGTAAAAATTTATCACTTACAATAAATGTCAAACAATGTATCAATTGTTTTGTCAATAGTTGAATCATGCACCGCCTACTTCGTGCAAAATTTATAAGTGGCCGAACAATTCTGACTTGTACGTTATAGTTAATTTAATTTAGTTTAGAACTTAATGGTTATCGAAACTATTTTCTTTTTGTTGTTAATTTAAGCTGAAATCCTATATTTTCTGTAATAATGTAATTTTTGTAAGAATAAAATATTTATTGGGTTTTTTTTTGTAATAAAATGAAATATCATTAAGGTAAAATATTGTACCGGTCGAACTAATATGATTTTGGGCTCGTATATCACGGTATTTCTTTGGTATTATTTATTTGTGATCCATAATAGGATTCATTGGGACAAGGACTATTGATTAAATAAAAGAATAAAAAAATAGTTCCTTATGCAAAGATTCAATAGATGTTAAAAAAATTTCGTTATATTATCAAGTGATTGCAAATTTCAGAAGTGAATGTAATATAATTAAATTCAATTTAAACTTCGTACTCATCAATTCTTCAATTACACTTGAGAACATGAGAGCAGAATTGAAAATTACTATAAATTATCAACTTTACATGGACAAGACCTTTATCTCTAATTAAATCTGTACCATTCTACATGAGCAGATACTACGCCAAGTACAGGTCTCGATCTCGCCATTGTCTGTGATTGTAAATTGGTAATTTACCTACAAAGTTTCTTAGATACCTCGAATGTTCATAAGCAAAAGTAATCGTATGTGTGAAACTTTTTGAAGTTTAGAGTAAGCATCTAAAAGTATGGACAACATAAACGAAAGTTTGAAAGAATCTGAAATAAAAAGCTGAATATTATATCTTCTAGTTTATTTAAATTTAGAAGTCAACTTTATCTTTTTATAAAAATATCTACTTATAGACAGAATCTAAAACTTAGAACTTGATATTTTTTTTCTGCAATTTGTCTTATTTGAGCAAGAAAACGTTTTATTTCATCTAATTTATTTGATATGCAAATATTTGAAGGCAAACAAACGTGCAGTTTATTCAACAAGATAAATTCTAAGAAATTCAGTGACATTTCGTTTCCCATAGTGCACAGGTTGGCATTTAATATGATAAAGTTGGTAATACTAGGTATTACTAAGATAGAATTACATTACTTATTTCTTGCTTCATTGTCTATTTATTCGTATTATCATTTGAGTTGCTTTGTCTTCTTCAACTGCTATCAGATTTGACCTCCTACGAATGTTTAATTTTTTTCTAATAAACAATCATAAATACTTACTGGTATTAAGAATATAAAGATGCTTTGTAAAGTTATATTATTTGTCATGTATAACTTGTTTTATATTCCTTTGTTATTAAATTTACATACCAAATTACATTTATACTATACAGGTACCGTTACTTTTACCTTATTTGTCAAAAAAATGTATAAATAAATCTTATCACTGTTTTTACCTTCCGTCACCTATAGGTAAGGAAGGTATTGTCTTTGGTCAAAAAATTCGGTGTTGAGTTTTCAATGAATAAGCACATTTTAGGGTCTTTACAATACGATTTTACTATTTTTACGATGATGTCTGTATGCGTGTGTGTGTGTGTGCGCGCGCGCGCGTTTTTGTGTGTGTGTGTGTATGTTACCGCAGTTTTGGCCGCGATATCTTCAATACTAGAATTCCAAAAATTACAATTCTTACGTATTCCTCTTCCTTACAACCATATGCAGACTTGATTAGATTTTGGTTATAATTGGTCAACCGGAAGTACCCTCATTTGAAGATTTTAACAGTTTTTCTTGAATAAACTTAGTTAAATATCATTTAACTTAAAGAATATATTATTCTCTATACGATTTGATTGCATATTATATTTCATTTTCAACAGATATAGAGTTAAAGAATTATAGAGATAATAAATTTCATAAATCAGCCAGCTATGCTAACTTAACCATGAAAACTGCTAATATATTCAAATAATTCAAATTGACAGATGTCAGTATCAATAAAAAATAAATAAATGAATGAATAAGAGAAATAACTCTAATGTTAGAAATTTCTAGAAAGATATAAGAGAGACGATTACGTTGGTTTGAACATGTCATGAGGAAGAATATATTGGAAGAAGAATGAATAGCTTAGTAATAGAAAGTGGAAGAAACATAGGAAGACCAAATATAATATGGAAGGACTGTATTGCGGAAGATTGAGAGAAAAGGAACTGAATGAGGACGACACATAAAATAAAAATGAGTGGAGGAGGAAAATAAAAAATAGCGACCCCTAACGAATAGGAAATCTAAAGAAGATGTCAGTGTCAAATTCAATTTGCATAGTTTGTTTATGAAATATTGGATCTTTTGCAAGAAAATTTATATAAAGGGCGCGTGCAGTGACGTGACTTTGCTGGCTTTGGCAAGCAGATATGGGGACCCGTGTCAAAATGACAGCAATTAATTACGTCCATAACTGACAAATGTCATAATTTTTCATTCAAAATTTCATGATTTTCATGATGACTATGCTTCATATACACACTTAACGCAACAAACTGAATTAAATAGTCATTAAAATACCATCCTAGGCTCTTATAACCCAAAAAAATGCATGTTGCAGAATTCCACATTAAAACGTCGCCCAACATAGATTTCCAGACTGGACGTTAAAATTTTTTTGATGCTTTATGTGCGTAATTGTTGACTAGTGTGTCTTTATAGTCTCGTCGTGTCCAGTTGCAACTTCGGCTGTTAGTGTTTTGCAGGGTAAGCCCTGGCAATCCTGGCTTATTCATGATTTCGTTTCAATTTGTGAAAAGCTATATTAAGAGAAATTTTAATCTGAATTTGAATATACGAATAAGATATAGGCGTATCTGACATATTTTTAATTTATTTCAAACAATTTGTTTTTTTAAGTAATATTAATTAATTCTTAGGTGATATTAATTAAGAATCATATGTTGAAATTCATTTACATACAAATATAATTGCTTTTGATTTTCACATGCAAATACTGGTGAAAAATAAACTTATAATTTGCTGCATCTGTGCTAAACGTTCTATATAGTTTCTAGTACAAGCGCTTGTGGTTCATTAGTGTATAGATGAAGTTCTATTTAAATCTTGAAACTGATGTGCGCAAATATTAACAATATGCGTTCAACACAGTTAAAATCACAGGTAGCGTGAGGAAGCTTTTGTCTATTAACCACACCTTTCAAATACAGTACTAATTATCTTGATATACAAGAAAATTGGATCTGATGAAAAGATTGCATAACATAGTATATAATTTTCCGTTTGTCATTTGTAACACGGTATTTGTAAGAAAATAGGTTACAATAATAACATGAACCAGGGTTTTGATACACTTTACCTAAAGTAACATTAAAAAGACAATAATTATTACGTTATGTAGAATTAGTTAAAATTTCACACGATATACAATATAACTTATTGTTATCCATTACTATAATGAAATTATCTAGATTTCTCTAACCATATTAATATTCATAAAAACCAAAAATGAAAAAATCTACAACTATACATCAACCTGTTATACTTCTAATTATAGCTATATAACATATAACCAAGCTTTTCTTGTACAGAATTGAATTATATAGTTGCTTTCTACACATTTACAAGTTTGTTGTATATAAGAGATATTTATATTGTGACCACGCTAAAATTTGCATTTCCATATTTTTGTTGGTGAAGATGTTTGGAAATTCAGCACTCTTCTTTAACTTAAAGTAGAATATTTAAGACAAACAAGCTATTTCCATAGTTACTGGAAACAATCAGTGGGTATTTAAATCTGCCGAGCACTGAGCAATCTGATCACGTGACAGATTCATCTGCATTTCCGATCTGTAGCTTGAATATCCGAACGGATGGAGCGTTTAGCTGTCATTTTGACACTTATTAATTTGCGCCAGAATAAAAACGGAAAATAATAAAGAACTGTTAACATGTGTACTGTGTGCGAGTTATGAATGGTTTTTTGATTATACTGATTAAAAAGGTAGAAATGATTATGGACAACTTAAAGCTGAAAATTATGTAGAAAAATGTTTCCTAAAATGACTAATTTCAAACATTTTTGATTGATATACGAAAACGACAACATTCATTCATAGAATAGACACTGTTTACATTGCCGGCGACAGACATTTTAAATTTGCGCGTAAATACGCATGCGCCAGACAGCTGCTCAACATGCTCCATGGTTAGAGAATGAGCGAACAGATCAGACTCTATGCGTTCTGTAAGCTAATAACTGAACGTAGAGCTGAGCCAAAAAATCGCTCAGATGTAATTACCGAACGGCATCGAGCGCTTAGACCGCTAAGAGCGTAAAACCCAACGCAGCCATTATAGACCAAAGAAGGGTGCTAGTCTATTAATGTTTTGATTTGTTCAACTTTTAATAAATTTTTCTGTTGTGTGAGTGGCTGAAAAATTATCAAATGTATAATCTCGCGAAATAAACGAACACAAACGATTGTTAAGAATTTAATTTTTATATAATTTTGAATTTAAAATAAGAATAAGAAGAAGAGGAAAAATAGAATAGTAAAGTGAGAAAGTAATAAAAAATGTTGCAGGTTGGTGTTACAAAACAAAGGTTATAAAATTGTGTTGTTGAACGTCAATTGAATTTTCAATTATCACATTAGTACAACCAACACCAACTGACACAAAGTCCCTAAATTTTGAAACTACAATTATTATTTGAAAAGCTTAAATGGCGCAAAATAGAAAAAACATATTATTATAAAGAACTCATTTCATAATTGTCGATTATTTTGTTCCTTCTCACAAAATAAAATCACAATAATTATGACATTCGTTCTTTAATATAGGTATTATTTAACGTATATACATATACAGTGTTTTAAGTTATTATTTTTTCTTTGTATCTCGGATAATGATAAAGCAAAACTGTGTGCATATTGTAGGGTCATTTTTTTGAGACAATTTAATAGTCACGACAGAAAATTTGTATTGTTTTTGATCTTCAGACTAAAAATAGATTTTCGCTTGCTTTGAAAATATTTCACATCTTGCTTATTATAAGCTATAGAACCTATGCCGAAATTATTATTATTATTAGTATTATTATTTATAAGCTTTTCAAATATTTATAGGTCTGTCTATCGAATATTACCCGAGATAACCTAAAAAAGAAAAAAAACTTTGAAAATGAGAAAGCCTGTACATATACGTAAACAGAAGTAATATAAAAATGTAAATTGAAATCACAATTGTAAGATTATATAAATCTTATCCTTTGTACATATTTCTGGAACTTTTATTCTCAGTTATAATCCACATTCCCACTTATTCAAAGCAGAACAATAAAATACGGCGTTTACCACAAAGAGATAAAAAAAAAACAACTGAAGCATTTAAAATATCCAGTTACAGTTTTTGAAGTAGCGTGAGCAGGAAGGACAGAAGAGTTTATTTACGCATGCCCCACGCAAAACGCAAGGTAACATTAACGTAACACAAAGTAATGATCACTCACGGTACGGTGTCCGTTAAGCAACGCTCTTAAAATTCTGACGAGTGGGTTACATATGTGTAAACATGATCCGCCAGTCCAGTTTCTAGTATCAGTGGGTGAAAATCTCGCGTTACAGCTCTGCATTTAGTCGTGATTTGGTTATCTGACTAATGGAATTTTTGATTGAGATAAATTGTGTATTGCTTATTAGTGGTTAATACAGTGTTACATGTTTAAAATGTTTGTGCAAACTTTAAATTTAGTACGAAGTTTAAACTACATGACCTTGTTAGATATTTTGCATGTTGTATAAACAAACAAACATCAGATTAGGATGTAGCACAGATGCCTATAACCTCAAGTATTAAAATTTTGTGACATATATAAAGAAAAAAGAATTGTTTTGATTAAAGCAATTTTGCAATTTCGTAACTATGTACATTAATATTTTTCTATTAATATATTATTAGTCGCTCAAATAGATTTCATCTATTGGTACCTTACTATGTACTTATATTCCTTCAAAATAAGAATGTCCAACTATTGAAATAGTATATTACATCCGAGGTGGGATATGTTCATTACAGCCGAAGGCTTATGTATACAATACAGCGCGAGGCTGTGATGTAACTCCCACCGAAATATTTATATTAATATACTCGTATTCACAATCATGCTCTTTTAAAATCAATAATTTTCAAAATAAATGAGTTATAACCTTTCAATTTTAATATTTTTGACAGCACTATTAAAATTTGTTTAGCCTACTTTATAGGGATCTATGACAATAGATGTTGCTAGGGCAACCCCTACATAAATCTTTCCAACCAGTGGGGTGGAAACGAAATCTGCTATTTTCCACTCAAGAGATTGTCATTATAGTTAGGAGCGACGTATTTACCAACTTCTAAAAGGTTAGGAATCGACATATTACCTACTATAATGATTGTGAATAAAATATTTTGATATATTTATTTTGTATTAATATAGGCGTATATTACTTCTTACTTAAATATTTAAAAGACTATGCTTATTACGATTTTTGCACCATTGTCGCACAAAATTTAAAAAATAAGATTGGAATATTATTTTGACATACATATTAAAAAAATTAGTTGTCATTTTTAAAGTAAGCTTTGTTCGTTGTGTTTTACTTACCGCCCCCGCTTCCTGATCGGTAAGTGATAAAGTGATACACATCACTTACCGATTATTAATTTGTAAATAAAACCTATTTCCTTAGAAACTTTATCAGTAAACATTAAAAAAACCCGATCGTGCAAAAAAAATAATTTTGTATTTATTTCGTAAATGGTTCCTAATATAAAAAATGTGATGTGACCAACACAATACCTCCCGCCATTTATTTTTTATTAATTTAAATACATACCTATGGGGTCTCGTTGTCGCGTGCCTGATGTTTGGTTGCGAATCTGGGGAACCCGATTCGATCCCGAGTAATGCAAAATATTTCGAATTTTAAATGGCACAAAATTGTCCCCTGTGTTGCACTCTCCACGCCAGCAATGAGGCGACGCTTGGTAAATGCCCGCACGATATAAATATGTCACTATCATTACCGAAATCTGTGTACAAAGCAGAGTAGCACACCCAGCAATGGGTAATATGCTGTGATAATATATTTATTTATATTTAAATACATACTTGCATATTTACTAATGCTAGAAATTATGTATATTAAATTCCTTTCCATATAACTGTTGTTCTCTTTACAACTTTCGTTTTAAAACGACATTATTATTAATTTTAAATTATGTATATTAAGTTCCTTTCCATATAACTATTGTTCTATTTACAATTTTCTTTTTAAAGCGTTACTGTTATTAATATGAAATCATTATTTCTTCGACAGTGACATTTATCTGCCGGTAACAAACATTTGAATTGAAATGTGTAACCATGGAGTTGTGCTCGGAGTTGTGTATATAGCATAAATTCCAAGATATAATTTTTATAGTACTTTCTTTATAAATTTACCATAAAATATATAGAAAAAGTATTAATGCAAACCTGTAGAAAATGGAATAATCTTTAATTTTCATAATAACAAACTGCGAAAAAATAACATTTAAAGGTATTTTTTGAAGAAAAACTATTTTGAGCTTCAAGTAAACTGCCATTTCCGATTATTGGATTCTTTCCATATTAGAATAAGGTAGAAATACATGGTTTAAAAAGTTTCTAAATGATATTATTTGAGTTAGAGTGCCCAGAAGATCCACACTACACACACACACACACACACACAGACATCATCATGAAAATGTTAAAATTGGATTCTAGGTACCTTATAACGTGGTCATTTACCAAAATCTCGATATGCGATTTTTAGCACGATCCCTATACCTCCCTTACCAAGGGTAGCAGGAGGTAAAGAAATGTTTCCAACAAAAAAAAAATGTTTTTAGAATACACATCCAATGATATCACACATAACCTAGGTTCCCTTTTAAATTTTGAAATTGAGTGTAAGTTACGCCTACTTCCGGTAAATTCCGAAAGTCGACCATTAAATTCTACAGATAAGATTTTGTTATGCTAATTTTTTTTTCTAAATCTCTAGGACGTCGTAGTTCAGAAAGAAAATCCTGGGACGGGTGGTCTGAAACACCCTGTATACTTATTTTGGATGTCTTATAGGTGGATATAACTTAATCAACTAATGTTCAAAGAAGTCCTCTTTCCCGTTCCAATAACAAATGTCGCTTAGGTTTGAAGGTATTTATATCAGAACTTTTCTTACAATATGAGCTGTTCCGAATATAACCGTTCTCTGTAGTTCAGAAGGAATTATTATTATTATTGAATAATAACATTTGACATATTTTTTAGTTAAAACATGGCTTGTGTTACCAACCGATTAGTTTAGGTTAGATCAGGTTAAATTAGCTTATGTTTTACGAAGATCAAACAAATTTTCATAAATATTAAACCCAGTTTTATAAGGATCATTAATTATACTGACCGGTATTGTGAAATTTTAAATAATGTAGCGTGCGCGGTGCGACGCCACTGAGTATGGCAAGCCCGCGATCGACGCCGGCAGACGGATCAAGACCAATCGAGAGCGTAATTACTGAACGTGCAGGTATATAAACACACTTTGCGATAAGCTTAATTACTCGTGTTCGCCTGACGTTTACTCATGTCATTGATCTCGAACGTTACTAGAAATAGGCTACGCGACTCTGTACGAGACAGTTTAGTTAGTTGAAGTCAGGTAGTTGAGTATAGTGTGAAATGAATGGTAATATAAATATGAGTCAAGTCTAGTCTACAAGTTAGTCTACAAGTTAGCCTACAAGGTAGTCTACAATGAGTTTAGGCAATTCGACAATGAGTAGTGAAATAAATAGCTAGTGATATAAATATAGTGAAATAGATAGTTAGTGATATAAATAAATAGTGAAATAAATATCGTGTGAATAAATAATCTTAGTGTTTAAATATTTAATAACATTCTTAGTTTTTAATTAAAGTTTATATTTGTTTACGTCATCATCATTACCCAAATCTGTGTACAAAGCAAAATGGCACACCCAGCAATGGATAATATGCCATGATGATATTTTTTTTAAATTTTGTTTATTCATAGTGTTCGTTATTTTTATTTCCTTATTTATTTATCGTTTAATAAACTTTTATTTTAATTAATAATATATCTCTCATTTTTATACTTCACCCAATTAAATAAATGTTACAAAAAGTAAGAAACGTCCATCACTTGCGTACATGAAACGATGAAACTAACATTGCTGCCATTATCTACATAGTTCTTATATCGGAAAACTGCACTTCAAACATATCAATGAATTCGTAATTTGACGTAGACTTCAATTGTATAAAAATATGTGTCCCATATGGAATTTGAAAGTTAATGTCACTTCTGGTTAAACTGCAAGCGCTACCACCATGCGAAATACCATAATTTGTGAGTCCCTCGGCCTAGTTTACAAATATATCAAGAAAATTATAAAATAATTATAAATAAAAAAGTTATTTTGAGTGGTCCGTTTTTCAGTTTCATCCTGTATAAAATTAATTGTAAATTTTATTTTTAAAAATTACGTGAAATATAAATTTACAAATTTTGTAATATAAAAGTTTATGCAAGAATAACGATTTGTCGTATTTGGTACTTAATGATAAAAAAAACCGTCCATCTTAATTTTATATTGAAATATATTATTCATCTTAATTCTTCTTGTTTGGGGATTTGTACAACGTCAACGTCTTCTAATATTTTACTGAATATATGAGTATTTTATATTATATAATTACCATTAACATTTTACAAAGAATGATAAATAGTATAAATTTATTATCATTGCCAAATAACCTTTCATCTACCAAGACAAAACAAAACAACAACCATAACAAAACATCACGCTTAATCTAGCTAATATAATTCTCAATTTCGCTTTCAGCCAAATAAAAACCTCGTCTATGTTTTGTAGAGTGCCTCTTATTTCTTTTTCCGAGAATACTTTAACGTGATTGAATTAAATACACATTCTTTAGCACATTTGCACATCGGTAGAGGCACCCATACATAACCGTGAGCGTGTGTTGGTGAATCATGCTTGTTAACTGTAGTATCGACTGTGAGCCGGGACGGAATGTCACGCGAACATTTTTCGCTGAGAACCTAACGTAAATATTGCTGCGATCGCGGTTTTGTGATGTGTAAATAAATGTAAATAATTGTGATTTATACGGTGCGGAAGTCACATTTGATTTTGTGATGTGATTGTGTGGAGTAAAATTAGTTTAATGGCTGGTTGTAAATGCGGTGTATACATTGTGTCATAATTTCGGTATTTCAATTTGTGGGATGAGTTAATATTTGCATTTTTATCTCAAAAAGGATGTTTGCAATTTGTGGTTATCAAATAATATTTTCAGGTTATGTGTAATAGATCCCAATAAAAATAAATATGTTTATTTTTATGAATGAAGTCATTATGAATGTTACACTTCAAGATTTTTTAAAATTAATTATGTATAATATAACGCCCAGATTTCCTCCTTATAGCTATTAGCCTAAAAATACATATTCTTATTTGTAACCTAGATTTGTTACACATTCTCTAAATAAATGACTGAATATTAACAAACATTTATTTAATTGTAATAATAATAATAATAATTAATTATATTTTATTTAATAATTTCTGTTTATGAATATTTCCATTGCAAGATATGTAATTAACTCTCATATTTATTTAAAAAATAATTATAAAACATGCTATTAAACTTGACTGATTATTGCTTTGAAATGCAATTATTATTTTTCCTTTTTTATTAGTAATAATTGACATACATAGTTTATTTATTTTTAAAGTTTTTTATGTTTTATGTTTATTGCAATTTATTGTTATGAGTTATAAATAATTTTAATATTTTTAAAATAAATACTACGTTTTAAGTTTTTTCCGGTATTTTTCCATATATTTTTAACTAAATTAGGTTAAGACAATTCTCCGTATTAAAACTGACCTAATTCTAACAATTAATATTGCATATTACTACATTAGTATTTTAAATTCTTATAATTACTTTTAATTGGTTCGAAATTTATACTCAACGAATGATTTTGACGTAACAATGTAACTTACACTTTTTATCAGTTTAACTGTTGAATGTTTGAATGAGTCAGCAATATTGCCAACTTTTTTATTGCTTTTTGCAAAATAACATTTTGTGAAATATTAAATTCATTAGTTATTAAAATCAGCATTATAATTAAATTACAATCGGTTATTGTTAAGTATTTATTTTAGAATGTTACGTCATGTTTGAATATAAACACAAAATTTATGCGAATATATTAAGAAAAACTTTTACTTATACAAATAGAATTTTATTTGCATGAAATGAAATGTCCTAGAAATTAATTACTATTTGGTTTGTATATGTACAGGGTGTACTCAAAAATCGGAACATAGGAGTTTAAGATGAGATTTTAAATAAGTGTCGAAATTGGCTCCCTGTAACTGTAACTTTTAGAGCAGAGCTACGACAATAAAAATTAGTTTAAAATAAAATTTTACATTAAAAAAGTTTGTAGTGGATGTAGCAGCACAGATGCAGCATATAGCATGAGATATTTCAGAAATAAAATGTTACAATATCGTCAAATATGAGACGGCCATGGAAATAAAACACAATATCAATGTGACAGTTTAATAAAGTATCATTGCTTAATTATTACAGTTATTATTTTCATACAATAAAGTTCATAATCTGGTTTAAGTACAGAAGAATAATTATTCTGATACTTCTTTGATATCACTCCACTCGTAATCTTATACATACAGGGTGTTAAAAAAATGGTACAAAACATTGAGGATATATACATTTCGATGTGCTAATTCTCAATCAAAATTATTTTTTTCAAAATTGGGAAAATTATTTCTTATTTTTCATTTAATTCTTTTTTAGTTTGAAAAAAGCTGCTCTACAGTTTCCAGATAAATTCTGTTGAATGCAAGAGTAGCAGGTCTCATTCAGACAGCCTTGCAAACTCGCTTGTCTCCACACTATTTGCGAATGCTATATTTTTAAATAAAACTATTTTAAATGTTAATTTTTCTTACTAACTGTCCGAAAGGTATGAGCAAAATTTGTGTTTCTTTGTCCAAAGTAATATTGGTTTCACAAGTAAATATGCAATATTCACCTTTCTAGTTTATTTTTACTTCTTAAATGTATTTGTTCATATTGAATCGCCGATATTTTTCAACAATATCAGTATCGAATGGCAGAACCTACTATCTTTGCATAACATGTTTGGATTGAAAAGAAACAATATGTAGTTTGAAAATAACAATTTTCATTGTGGTTCAAGATAATATTTAGAAGTACCATATTATAAAAATTATAAATCTACTTACTTATGTAACTTGTTTTTACTCTTTAGCACGTATTTTTTATGTGGGATGTGTTTTGATAATTTTATATTTCCAAATCTATTCTTTGTTCGCGGAACACTTGGATTCTGCGGAACAAAATTTGGGAACCGCTAATCTAGAAGATACAGGAGAGCCAATTTCCGCACTAAAATCCATTGTTAAACTTCTGTGTTCCGGTTTTCGGTGCACCGCTGTACGTAAGTTAAGTATGTATATGTAATATTATACATAGCAATAAACTTGAACATAACCTTTGGCTTCTACCATAACTAATTAAAATTTCACATTATTTTACTACTAGTAGTTACACAAATAATATTCCTAAGAAATACGAGCACGTAACAGGAAGTTCAAATTAACTTCCTTTTGCAGCGTAAATACACCATAAATTCTGCAAACAGAACAAATTCAAACACTTAAAGCAAACATTTTTTTCCGAGATAAAAATTGACGATATCACTGATATCCGTAGTTCAAGGTCACGGGGCATACGTGCTCCATAGCCTCCTGAGCAACATAACCGTACGTCGCCTACGTTGGGCTGAGAACCAGCTTTACATGATTAAATATCAATCGTTGATCTATAAATATTCAGAACGACAAAGGCTGTGAAAGAGCCGCGTGCGAATCTTAGTGAAGTTTCGTTAAATTATATTTTAAATCATGTGTTTTCGTAAGTTTATCACTTGTAACCAAACCTAAATTTATTGGCCATATAAATTTTAATTGAAAATTTTATAGTGCACGGTAGAATAATATTAAATAGTTTCATTACTCAAAAACATAAATATGGAATATTAAATTGAAAACATTTTGGCCCGTATCGTTTCTAGATTTTAGATTTGGCATTGAATGAAAACCATAATAATACAGTGTTATTGGATGTGTAATTTCTTCAATATAATAATTTTAAAGAAAAAATAGGTATTTAGCTATTTTAATTGAGATTTATCGAGCGAGTTTACACAGTAGAATATAACGTAACATAGTCGAACAAAATATATCACAATAGTATATTTTCTAATAAGGTGTGAAGTTTGCAATGCGAGCCGTAGGCAAATGGCGCAACCACAGGAGTGTAAAAAGTGCTTCACGCATGTGTTGAAGACTATACTTTTTATACGATTGAGTAAAAAAAAGTATTCAAAATTCGATAATACATCATTTTCCTGCTCTCTCAAACATATGAAAAAACAATCACAGCAATCTGTAAAAATTTGTATCCGTACCAAGCAGTATAAGAACTCTTATTGGCGTAATACACTGAATAAAATGTATATTAAAAATAATATATTTAAAACCAAAATTTTAATCAAAAATATTTTTTTTCTATAGCTGATAAAGTGTGCTTTTATCTACTCAAATTAGTAGATAAAGTAGCACTTTAGCCCCACGGGTAGATAAAGTGGCATTTTAACAGCACATGCTTTAATTCTTATTTATTTACATTTAAAATTCATAATAACCCACACAGGTACATACTGGGATTTTAAAATTGTGTTTATTTATAGTTGATATTTTTTATTTCTTTCCTTTAATATCTGCTATAGAAAATATAAAATTTTATACACGACGATAAAATTAAATGATGTACTCGCAAAATCGCTCATGAATTAAATTTTCCGCACGCCGATAAAATATAATTTTACCGTCTTGAATAAAAATAACTATTATTTAACTGTATTATCGGAATTTTTACCGAAATTATATAGAAATATTAACTGTTAATATGTAGTATGTATTATTAACTAATATATTTTAAAAATAAATATGTGTATATTTATCCTTACAATAAATACGAGTATATTAAAAACTATTAAGTTAGTATCTATGTGTACTTGGTTCTGTGTTTTGCAGAGTGTTAAAAAAGGGTAAAAAAATGAGTGTATATACATTTCGATGTACTGATTCTCAATGAAAAAGATTTTTTTTCAAAATTCGGAAAATTATTTCTTATTTTCCATTTTATTCCTTTTTAGTGCACCACTGCCAACATGAATTTTTTATTAAAAATAATGAATTATTTAATCACGAACAAGGAAATAATTACGAATTAATTTATTTCCTATTCATCGTCTGTTACTTGATTAGATAATTCATTATTTTTTAATAAAAGCTTCATGTTAGCAGTGGCCTAGTAAAAAAGAATTAAATGAAAAATAAGAAATAATCCAACTGTGCGAAGCTACTTTACGCATGGGAATAAAAAAAGACATTTCTTTTCCTTAATGTGGTATAAGTGGTAGCCCTGCATGGTTGTTTCGAGCGTCGGAATATGCTCCCGAATGATTCCCTCTAAACATGAGATTTGTTTACCTAACACATACGCAAAATTAGTAGCGTGCTTTTTAGTAATGACCAGAATACTAAAAAAACGAAACAGAACGTTAGAAACAAAATATCATCATTTCTTATATTATTTAAATTATGTTATATTAAAGATCTATAAAATTTACATGAAATTGTGTGTACAATCTATATTTTCATTATATTATGCTATGCTATGGAAACTATTATTCCAGTTTTACTTTGGATGTATAATACACTAATAAAATCTCATAACATGTAATATTCTGTTGAAAAATCATACACTCCTATAGAAAGTGTTTGCTCTTGGTCATCCATTTTATGTATTATTGTTTTCTTTTGAAGTTATTACTCCAAGAAATAATTAATTACATAACTTGAACGTGACTAAATTATTGAGGTCATCAGCTCTCATGAATGAATATTCATTTTCTACTATTCTTTTATCATCGCTGAGTATTTGTATTCCAAATCATTTCTTCTTCAAAATGCTTTCTATTTTGACTAGTTCGTGGCTTGTGGAGACTACAATTATTACAGAACCTTTAGAAAATTTATTTAAAGATGATGATTCAGTAGCAATAGTCTGTATGGTATTTGGTATATATCTCAACTACTCTTCGAACAAATCTCAATTTTAGTGCACCAGAAATTTCAAATTTGGCTCAGCGATCCATAGTGTTTTTTATCAATCCTTTCTATCTAGATCATTTTTGTTCAAAACTTGGCGAATTAAATTTTTATATTTTGTTTACTTGTGGCAAAAATATTTTTCTAGTTACAATCGAATATGAAGATTAATGTCTTAAGGTGTTCTTTATAATGAAAACGCTTTTAGTCAACTAAAGATAGACTAAACGGAGTACCTTGCGTTCTCTCAAGTTCTAAGGTAGGGCCACCGTAACACATTAGACAATTCAGGTATTGCCTAGAAGCCTTAAATTTAGGAGAACGAAAAAAAATGGAAGTTTGTCCTCCTATTTGTCGGTTGTGAATACACATCTCAGCTAATTCTAATATTTTTATTTTTGCACCACATACGATTAGTAATAGTTTTTTTGTGGAAGTAGTCATTTTCATAATATTTATAGTCAAATTTTCTTTATTGTGATTAAATATTTTTACCTCCAACCAACCTACATCATAGGTAAGGGAGGTAATGTTTTCGGTCCAAAAATTCGATAGTGAGTTTTCAGTGAATAAGCACGAATTAGGGTCCCCACAACTTTTTTTACTATTTTTACAATGATGTGCGTGTGTGACAGTTTTTTTCTTCCACGATAACTTATATCATACTTCCAAAAATTTCTATTCTCCGTGTTTAAGCTTTCTCCATTCATATAAAGAGTTGATTAGATTTTAGGTAAATTGGATAACCAAAAGTGGTACTTTACTTGAAGCCCATAACAGTTTTTAATGAAAACTATATTAAAATATCATCCAGAACTTTTAAATTTTAATATTTAAGAATTTTATATCAATGAGAACAACTTATTAAATTTTGGCTAAAAGAGTGATACTTTACTTGGAACTCTGAACAGATTTTCGTGAAAAATTATATTACAGTAAATATAATCCAAAACTTTTCAAATTTGGTATTTAAGACTTTTATATTAATGAGATCAACATACTAGATTTTTCCTAAAATTGATAAACCGGAAGTGGTACTTTACTTGAAGCTCTGAACAGATTTCCTTGAAAAAATGTATTAAAATATAACCCAAAACTTCTCAAATTTGGTATTTAAAAATCGTATATGATTGAAAATAACATATTAGATTTGGCTATATATGATAAATCGGACGTGGTACTTAACTTAGAGCTCTTAACAGATTTTCGAGGAAAAACATAAAATATAATTCAAAATTTCGTATTACAAAGTTTTTTATTTATTGAAACAACAAATTAGATTTTGTTTACAAACAATCAACCGGAAGTGATATTTTACTTAGAGCTCATTGGTATATTAAACATGGAATTGGCGGGTGGTCATGTGCTGGCCACATTTTTTTATTGTAATCAAAAATCTTTCATATTTTCTCTCTATAGCTACATAGATCTGTGTGCCTTTATGTTTATAACATTATTAATTTTAAAATAAAATATTGTAAAAGGTGTGGAGATATTTTCCAAAACATTTAAATTTTAACTGAGTGCGACTATGCCGCATTCGCGTAAAGGCGTCGTCCCTACCTTTTATGATGGATTTACATCTCCACAAGCTAGTGATACTAAGAAGTCATCGAAGTTTATCATTTTACCGACATACGGGTCGTCAGAATTTCAAAAAGAGAGATAAAAATGCAAATTACGTGAATACATTTGAAAGATAGTGTTTTGTAAATAAAAATTAAATTGATAACATAAAAATAGGGCTATCACAACTGATAACAAAAGTATATTCTTTCGGTATTATTTTTCGTACTTGTTAGAAAGATATGTTTTGGATGCAAGTACCAACTATAAACCCACATAGACTATTCTCACCGCAATACGGGCCAAAATGTTTAAATCTAAATCAAGTGATGACTAGTCTATAAGTTTATTTTTGCTTTTAAAAACTGCGCGTTCTCACTGATATCTAATTTTTATCTTGAAAAGTATTAGTCTATATCTTATCCGGACCTAATCGCGAGTGCAGAGTGTAATAATAGTCGTAGTGCACGGTGTTGTGCTAGAAATGCTAGACTGCTAGAGTGAGATGAGAACACTGGAGAAGTTGAAATCTATTGCCGGAAGCAGTAGAGAAACGAATGAAGATAAGTTATTGGCTCAGGTAATTGATTTTAGGAAGTGATTAGTAATTTCTAGACGCGTTGGTTTGGTCAGTGCTAGAATTGGGTAACACTAACAATTGGATTGTGCCGAATAATTGAATGGAGTGTGGATGAAGATGTTAGCTAACTAATTCAAACAATTTGAATTTGTAGTGATTTACAGTGTTGTCGGTATGGTCTGTATATAAGTTGACATATACATACTAAAATTATTGTACGGATATTTAATATAAAACGAAATTTATGTTAGTATTTTCTTATGTCTTCGTCAGAATTCTGACCAATGCAATTGAATAGAATTAATAGAAAACATAAAACAATGTATTGAACAATTCAGACAAAATTAATAATAAATAGTCCTTAGTTCAAATTTTACCTATAAGATTTCATTTACTTCGGCCGGTTTAGATTTTCAACAAACATATTATAAAACCTACTCAAATGGTGAGAAATTTCTTTTGAGTATATAGATTTTAAACTTATAAAAACTGAATATGTTATTCAAGTACTCCGCCATATTAGGCATTGTATCTAAGAGCCCTGTACATTCTTCTGTTAGAGTATTGTCCCATATGTCTTGCAAGGTATATTTTACAGTAAACATTGGATTTTATGAAGTATTTCATATTGTGCCAGCCAAAAATAAAGGGTCTCGGTAAAAGATGACTCTTTAAATGTCGGTCGAACTATTATTACCCGTCATTTGGCCTACAATTTTTTTAAGTTTCAATTCTATATCTAAAGTAGTCAAAAGTATTTCTCACCATTTGTGCAGGATTTACAATTTGTTGAAAATGTAAGCCGGCTGAACTATGTAAATAATATATACCTACTGGCTTTTAGTAAAAAAATGTATTATTTTTATTAAAATAAGTGAACAAGAATAAATATTTTCTGTAATGTATAATTCTGATATATGTCAATACATACATACCAAAATCTCTGTAGGTAGGTAGTAGTACCTTATCATCTAATCTTAGCTGGGGAATGTTTTTTATACATTATTACATATTATCTTTATAATATAAATAAACTATTATTTGAACTTATCAGTTTTTTGTACGGTTTATATTATAATTCAAATATTTCATGTTTCTTTCATTTTATATTAATTTGAGGGCTGCATTTTTTTCGAATTTATTTAATTTTGTATTAACTGTTTTTATAAAACGTATTCTGGTTATAATTTTTCAAGATATAGTATTTTTTTTACAAAATGTGTTGATACAATATATTTATTTAGAGTTAATTTGAAAATATATAATATTGTAATTGTAATAAAGTTAGGACAAATTATGAATAATAAAATCTCCAATCTGGCCAGTGTGCACGGAGGAAAATGTATACTTATTATAACAATAAATGTATATACTATAACAATAACTTATCGTACGTATGGTGACAGCATTTTGAGTATCTAAGCCAACAATATAAATATTATTAAAATATAGCAATACAATATGTGTAGATCAACAATAATTTTGATTACCAAAATAGTTATACTGTCAAGTTATAAAGGGTTTTCCAATAAGAGGTGTTATTTTGAATAGCCCGCTATTTCGGTAGATGTCGCTTTTGAAGCTGTCATTTTTTGACATTTGACAAGTAGAAACTGCGCCATTAATAAAAATGGAACGATACACGCTTCAACAACGCATTGAAATTATTAAAATTCACTATAAAAATGGTGAAAATTTGGCAGAGACGGTTCGTAAAACTCGACAATTTTTGGATCGTCGTGAAGCACCTTGTCGGACCGCAATACAGAAATTGGTGGAAAAATTCGAGCTGTTGGGACAAGTTAGTGATGTGAAGAATAAAACCCGTGCACGTCGCTCAAGAACAGCCGAGAATATTGCTGCTGTAGCCGAAAGTGTTGAAGAAAACCCAGGTTTGTCCATTCCTCGTCGTTCTTTGGAATTAGGCATTCCACAAACGTCATTACACCGTATTTTGCATAAAGATTTGGGTCTTAAGGCTTATAAAGTCCAGTTAACACAAGAACTCAAGCCGGCCGATCATCAACAACGTCGTGTCTTTGCTGATTAGGTCGTTGAAATGCATGAAAATGATCCGGAATTCCATCGAAAAATCATCTTGAGTAATGAGGCCCATTTCCACCTCGGTGGCTTCGTCAACAAACAAAATTGTCGCATCTGGGGCTCAGAAAACCCAAGAGTTATTGTTGAAAAGCCTCTCTATCCTCAACGTGTGACTGTTTGATGCGGTTTATGGTCCGGCGGAGTCATTGGACCTTACTTTTTCGAAAATGAGGCTGGAGCAACATTTACGGTGAATGGATTGCGCTATCGAGAGATGATTAACGATTTTTTATGGCCGGAATTGGATGGTATTGATCTGGACAACGTTTACTTTCAACAAGACGGCGCTACGTGCCACACAAGCAACGAAACCATTGATCTTTTACGGGAAAAGTTTCCGGACCGTGTTATCTCTCGAAGAGGTGATCACAAATGGCCACCGAGATCTTGTGATTTAACACCTTGCGACTTCTTTCTTTGGGGCCACGTAAAAGAGAAGGTCTACGCCAACTGCTCAGGGTCGACTCAAGACCTCAAAGATGGAATTCGTGAGGCTATCGAGGACATAGGACAGCCATTTGGTTATGGAAAATTTCATGAAAAGGATATTGTCCTGTCAGCGTGGTCGTAGTGGTCATTTGCCTGATGTTATTTTCCACTATTAACGGCATACCTTCCTCTTTATAATGAAATAAACATCCGATCATTTATATTAAAAAATGTCATTTTTCTTTGAATATCAAAATAACACCTCTTATTAGAAAACCCTGATCTGATATACGTAAGATCCCGTTTCAGCAATATTTACATATTTATTTTAACAAGAAGGATATTAACACTAGCATTTCAAAATGCTTGTTACACGTATTTGATATATACACTTTAGCAATAAAATATTAGCTAAAACTAATATCATTGATTGTTACATTTAGGCCTCTCGTGGATTTGTCGACTAGATCATTCGCGATCAATCATAGAATGCGAAATAGCATAGTTAAATTTATTTACAGGCTTAAAATAAATAAAAACAGAAAGTAGTAATTTATTTACGGCCTGTAATAAATTTAATCCAATTTACCTTTATTTCCTATGCAAACTATGATGGTCATGAACAATCTAGACGCCAATTGCATATGACAAGCCTAAAATGTAGCAATCGACGATAATGAATTTAACTATATTTTATTGAGAATAGAAATGTTTATATCAAAACCATGTAGAATATAATCAAATAATCAACACCAGTATTCAAAGTACAAAAATATTATATTTGTCAATGTCTAATTACATTTAATCACAGATAGAGAATACAAGAACAAAAAAATAGAAACTATGCTTAAATTTAAAATAAATGATAATAAATATAATTTCAGGTTGAACTATTATATTACTTACTTTCCATTTATTGTTTGCGACAAATGTTCATTTACGGTAATATTACAAATCTTTTGCCTGTTATCATTTGTTAAGGATAATTTGCTATTAAGTGTTGTTTGGCCAGTAAGTGTGCGTTTTCATATATTTTCTAAACCTTAAAATTAATGTGAATAATTAGAATATTTTTCAACAAATCATGTTTTAGTAAGTCTGGAAAAACACTATTTTCCTTCAATGATTCTTTGAATTTTCCTAAAATAAAAAATAAAAATTTTAATTGGATCTAACATTAGTAGCTAATTTCTTATTACTTTTCGTAGCTTACAGTTGTGCCGGTTGTACTTGCAGCTGTGCCTGTTCTACTACTTGCAGTTGAAGTTGTGTAGGTTGGGGTTGTGATGACTCCGTTAAATCAGCATAATATATCGGTATATCTAAATTTACATTGTCATCAGCTACGTAAATTTCACTGTTTGTACTGGATTCTGAATTAAAAGTAGTAGTACTAGTACTACTTGTATCTGCGTTGTTTTCATTATTGACACCAACCTACAACACGATAATTCATTACGAATTTGATAATCACGTCAAAAAGCAAAGAAGGATTAATTTATCTTTAACCACTTACATATGTGCTAGATATTAAGTTTTTATGTTTTTGTTGAAACAGAAGTCTTTCTCCAATTTTGGGAAATAATTTTTTTATTGTGTATATTACCAGCAATTTAAATGCTTCTTCATTTATTTGTTCCTCTAAAACATAAAATATATACATTACTAATATACACTGCGAAAATATTGTTATTATAACAAAATGTAGGAAAAAGTACACATGGAATAAATTTACCTTGAAATAAATCTACATAGGTCTCGAAGTCCTACTCCATAAGTATAATTTTTACATAATCATCTGCCATTTTATAACACTTATTATTTTAATAACTATACTCTAATTAATACAAATATCTACACAAAACTAAGCGAAACGAAAAACTTACGACAAACGTGAAGACGCGAAGAATCTGGTGTACACTCGTTGAGATATGCGTTCTGCGTTGTCGACGATCCCATAACAATACAGATATTCGTCTCAGCAATACTAGATATTTGTCTTTATTATATTATATTGCTCTAACAAATATCAATATATTTGTAATTTTTACAATAATACTTAGCTACTTAGATTTATCATATTTTCTTGTTACATTTAGCAAAACACAATTGCTACTAATTCTAGCAATCTGTATATAGAATACATCATTATACATGGATATAATAATAATAATACGATGTCGTTGCACCAATAGCAATATTAATATTGCAACACTATCTACAAAATTTAACGCAAGTTTTTAGTTGTACGTATCTAGATTGTTGTTGGAAGTATAATTTTTCACAATAAGTTTTCAACAATCTATTTTTCTCCGTGTGCAATATTTTTCATAAAATCACTTGTAAGATAGATGTATTCGCTGATTCATTCAATGTATTTAGACGAGAATTGATAAATTACTTTAGATCTATAGTCATTTAACTTTTAATAATTATATTTCACTTTTACCATTATAGCTGTTAAAATTACAACTTTTTCTTCATAGTTATTTGTATTATTTTGTATTGTGTACTTTTTGCATGGCTTTTATGTATTTAAATTATTGTATAATCATCCTGTAATTGGAACTTATAGTTCTATTGGATTGTTTAAATAAATAAATAAATAAATAAATAAATAAATAAATAAATAAATAAATAAATAAATAAATAAATAAATAAATAAATAAATAAATAAATAAATAAATAAATAAATAAATAAATAAATAAATAAATAAATAAATAAATAAATAAATAAATAAATAAATAAATAAATAAATAAATAAATAAATAAATAAATAAATAAATAAATAAATAAATAAATAAATAAATAAATAAATAAATAAATAAATAAATAAATAAATAAATAAATAAATAAATAAATAAATAAATAAATAAATAAATAAATAAATAAATAAATAAATAAATAAATAAATAAATGACTAATACCACTACGTGTCTACACTAAAAAATTCGAATTTTACTAAACTAATTCTGTAAAACAATATGCGTTGCTGAAGCAAAGAGTTAATAGGCGCCAAATTGCGCAGATTCCTAACCTGAAATTTTCTGTTTTGTTTTTTATTCTTGCATGTTATATTTCAATAATTATTTTATATTCATTATATTGCCGATAGGAGATTACATAGCATAGGCACATCGTGGAAAAATTCATTTTACTCAATTTGAAGGCTTTCAGGATTCACATTTAATTCGTCCTATTCTTCATCAACAAATAAAATGGCATGGCATTTATTATAGAATATTTTATATTGTGCACTATATTTTTCTTTTATACCTTTATCTTTTGATTATCTTTTAATTGTCTCATTAGACTTTCTATATTTGATTAAATTATTTTTGTAAATTATAATGGATATCAACAACTATTTGGAATTAATTTCATATTCTTTTAAGAACTAACGTTGGTAATTTTATATTTCCTTAATCTCTATTATAATAAAAACAGTGAAGGTAAAATGCATCATAACCATGCGATATCAACAAATAACTAATGTTTCATTCATGAAACACATGTAATCTATCAAATAAATTATTATAAACACTTATGTTGCTGTTCTGTATGTATTTAGCAAATAACATGTTTAGTGGTATTAATGTTATAGATAATATTTTCCATAAATGAAATTATGAATCTCCATTTCTAACTATACATTTCCTTAATTTTTTTGTAATATGTACTTCTTATGATATGTGAGAAATTGTGTATCTTCGTAGTGTAGTTCTACAATGTAGTTCAACTAAATTGATGGAAAAGTACAAATGTTGCAAATTGTCAATAACATGTGTGTTTATCAAACTGGATGACGTTAGTTGTTTCTTGACAAAAAATACTTGAATATTTTGTATTGGAATAAAAAACATATTTTTTGTTCGAGTATGCAAATGAGTTTGACAAATCGTAATAATGTAAAAAATTAAATTAACTGAGTGGGCCTAGTAATACTACCTACTTAATTATTATTAGAACTAGAAATAAACCTTTTTCATAAGTAAATACCTTTAAGTGATACAATTGTCAAATACTTTCTCCGAGTGGAATAAATTGGTTATATTCTAGAAAAAAAGATCTAAACATAAGAATAAAATGTAAGAAAATTGTATGTAAATGATTTCCGAAATACTTTTTCGTTATTCACCTGTTAGCATTCTAACACCTATATTTGAATAATAGATCAATTGTAGTCAATATATAAGCTATTTTTAATACTCAAAATTTATATTTTAAAAATGTCTTGTATTCTCATAAAGGTATTTTAAGTAATTCATATGGTGTTGAATATTTATTATTCTTTTACAAATTTTTGCTTTATAATAGTATTGTTTTACGCTACTTTTGAAATACCATTTGTCTCAATGACATGGTATAATATCATCACAGCTTATTTATCCAAGTCTGGGTGTGCTAATCTGCTTTTATTTGCATATTTAGGTAATTTTAAATCTGCCGTGGATAGAGCTCCACAGCAGTCAGCAGTCACTTTTATACTACCATTTGAAATTTGGTAGTAATTCGGTCGGGGTCGGATTCCAGAGACAATATTATGTAATGGAACTGGTTATAAATTGCATTTTGTAATCAATTTACATAAATAATATTGTTTGTATTATTTACAATAAATAGAATTAAATTTCGTATAATGTTAACCGCCACCTAGACACTCTATATTATTGTAACAATATTCGATAATATTGATACTCTCACTCCCTACAGATACAGTTCAATAAATAAACTGGTTTAATTCTATAGTAATTCAGTTAGCTTTTTCATTATTCGCAATCATTTTTAAAAAAAATCTTTTTATCTTCCATCGTCAAATCGTGGTTTATATAAATGCGGTAGGTACTGTCATACTGTACCCCAATACCTTAAACTTTGGATGGTGTACAATATAGTAACTATAGTGAAAGGTTTTTATATAAAAAAATCTGATGTGGCCAGCACAAAACCTCTCGCCGTATATTTTACCTGGCTGTATGCATAAAGCAAAGAATATTTTTAGAAATACAAGTAATATATTCATGTAAGTCTATGACGTATAAACTTCTTTATTATTCAATAAGAGCATGTCTCAACAAAAAAAATTTCACATATATTTACAAAATCTATAGGATATTTTACCATAAACTATGTACAATAAATTACAAAATAGAGTTTACCATATATAAATTTTAGGCTGGTAACAGGAATTTTCAATTCGAACAACGTTCTTGTTTACTTTCTCTTCATATTCTTCTAGTAAAAACATTAATTATGGGCGGTCTAAAATGTATATTTCTGGATTGTGCATCTATTCTTACATATCTTCTTTAACATTTTATTTTTTCATACATGTTGTATCTAAATAATACATTAATTCCCTTTAATAAAGTGATGGATAGATTGCACTCCGATTATTCTTATAACGATGTGTAAGTTGTCAATACCCACAACTTACTTGAGAATAATATGATAGGTTTTTCGCAGTGCAATGTTACTCTAGTCTACAGTGTTGGTGTACATTGTCCCATAATGATTGAAACAAATTTAAGTTCTTTAACCTATACTTGTCACCTCCATAATAGTCACAGATCAAGAATTAAGAGATTCTCCAAGTACATTTTTCTTTCATTACTCATTATTTCGATGAGATACATTTTTTCTGTATTTTACGTTGGAGAGCGGAGACCATCTTCACTTTCATCTTGTATTTATAACATTTAAATATCGTCTTCCTTCGAGCTGTATTCTCGCTTATATCTATTCGTCATATTTAGATTTTTTAAATTTAAATTCATTCTATGAAGAATTTTTGTCCTACTCTTCTAATTTTTCGAGATGATTCCAATTCATTGTTGGCATTTACACTATTTCTGAAGGGTATGTGTAATATACCTATAATTTTAAATATTTAACTATTAATACAATAAGAAATAATATAATGTACGTACTTCCCAGAAAAATCTTCAGTAATGTCTCCAGATTTCTGTAAAATGTATTACCACAGATTATTTTATATATTATATTTTTTTTATCTCTAAATCTATAGAATATATAATAAAATATTTAAATGCATCAAATAGAGAATTAAATTTTCTTTAGTATTACCAAGAAAAATTTTCAAAAAATAATATTTAGAAGATTTTTTTTCAAGAATCTTCTACTTCCGGTTGTCCAATTGTTACCAATACCTTTTCAGATCTTCCCATGAATGTCCGATTGGGAAATACGTAGTGCAACAAATATGAAGTCTTATAGTTTTTGAGTAACCGTCCTTCCAACATCCCACACACATACATATACACACACACACATCCACACACACACACAGACATCATCGTAAAAATGTTAAAATCGGATATTGTAGGGACCTTAAAACGTGCTTATTCAATAAAATATGGATATGCGATTCTTAGCATGAATCCAATACCTCTCTTAGCGAGAAGTAAAAAGTATTAGGTACCCAATGAACCGGTTTCACATTTTTAAAAAATATTTTAAATGAAAGTTTATGCAATATTTTTCATGGTATTAAAAATAATAAGTTGCTATTTTCGTAAATAATTATTAAATAAAAAGATTGACGCAAAAAATAGTCATGCAAAACAACCCCCCTTTCCTGTGACGTCAAAGTACGTATAATCATTCAATATGTCATTCATAACCAATAAAAAAACAATTTGGTCATGAAGGCTCATTTTCTCGTGACAATCGTGTGGCAGTGTCACATTCTCTACTGAACGTAGTGGAAACTAAAATTGTTGTATTGTTATGACAGTATTTAATTTGTTTTGCTTTTTGTAAAGGCTAACATGGAGGAAGATATAACGATATTTTTGAATGAATTTGAGAAAAACCCATGTATATAGGATAAAAAACATGTCAATTTGAAAAACAGATTAGTGAGAAGTAAAGCCGAAAAGAACCTAATAGATAAAAACGCCATTTTTTTACTAATTTTATTCCTTTCAAAATTTATTATTTCACTAATAACACGGATGCATGCTCGAATTACTTCAGTAGACGCCATGTTGATGATAAACAAAAATTTCATGTCACTATCTGCATGAAAACATCTGCATAAAAATGTCACATCACATTGTCATGACATTAAAATCCATGACTTTTATGTCCATTTGCACCGCTTATAGTTAAAGTCTTAACTATAATTAATTTTGACAGTAATATTTAACAACTCATTTGACATTTCGTTCCGATACGATATTGTCAATTTAATCAAAAGTTAAAATTTAACTATAAGCGGTGAAACCGGCCATTAATGTCACGTAAAAATGAGGCTTAACCAACGAAATTTATATAGTTAAAAGTAGGCCATAGTTTGTCACATGTTAAGCTGTATACACTTTGACGTCACAAACTGTTTCAGATCACGTGACTCATCAAAATATTACACAAATTTCAACAATTAATTGTAAAATATCTAATAAATATTTCGTGAAATTTTCAAAATTGAAGCTATTTAAAGAACAATATTTTTATAAATGTAGTACTTCGAAAGTATATAAAAATTGTTGCAACCGCCCTATACGCCACTTTGTAGTTTTTCGTGTTTTAGGTATCTAGTTTTATTTGGACCTTTTCTGTGACAAAGTGGTTAATTTTTAGCAATTGCTTAATATTCTTATGGATTTAACGACTGAAAATCCATTTTGTACCAAAATAATTGATTGATGAAAGTTGTTAACGGCTTGTTAACTATTAATCACTCATCTACAGAAAAGGCTCAATGAATATTAATGCAATTATTTATAGCAAAATGAAAATCATAAGAAATATATAAAAAAAATACTGACTACATTTATTTTAATTTATAACAATCTGTACATAAAAATATTAGACCTGTATTTTGTATAAAATTCTAATACGCCAGAAAAAAATGACTAAAGTTTCAAAAAAATGAGGTCTGAGTAAATCGACGGCGCATGTGATATCATTGACACCGAGAATATACGGTTCTGGAGCTGAACAGCCATTAGCCAATAGCATTTGCCTATGTCCAACACGTCACAAACATGGCTGATACTGAATTCTGTGCACTCGATTTAAATGTATTAAAGTTTAATTTTATATTATGCACGTCAATATTACTTATACATGCTGCACATTGATATCCAATAAGTATTTTTTTAAAAACTGTAGTAATTAAGTAATATAAATACGATTTACAATAAGCATGGCAATATGTGAATACATACAAAATACTATACTCAAAGTGGCGAATTTGCTTGCAACTGATCCATAAATTACACAGTAAGATTTAACACTGAACCCACATGCAAAAGTATAACATGAAAATTGCGTTACATAGTAAACATATACACAGGTATAACTAGAAATATCGAGAATTTATGCGAGAGTTAAATGGTGATGGCAGGTAGTTACTCTTTGAAAATAATACGAGTAGTAGATCTTTCAGCCTGTTTTACGTTTTTGTGGCATATCTGACAAGAAAACGAACGAAATGAGTTTAAAACTGTTTATAACCATTTTTCTAGCTTACTGACATGTTATTCTAGCGCCATCGGTCCTATTTCTTATTAGTAATATTTGTAGATATACAAATACTTCAAATATTATGCAAAAAGATTTTGATTGACAAAAATACATATATTGCACAAACTTTCAATATACTCTTAGGATGATTAGTAGCAAATAATGTACAAAATTATTGAACTCCTAAGGGATACATATAGCAGATATTATTTTTTTGCTACAACTTAGCTTATGAAATAATATTTGAAAATACAGGGGTATACAGAAGTTCAAAAAATATGGGGCAATATTTGGGGAATGTATCAATCAAACCGAAATAAGAAAAAAATCCTAATTTACACATGTTCGGAAACAAACCGTTTTGGATTTAAACACTTTTTGTTAGATTTTTAGTTTTAGTAATGTTTAATTTAAAATTACAATAACTATTCGAAATGCTCCACCATAATATTTCGTCAGTCGAATAGTCATTATTATTTAATTTACTTCTTACAAAAAAAAAATATTTTGACGTGAATAAAATAATATTGTTTTTTATAATGTCATAAGTCATGGCCATTGCTACTAATTGACGGAACTTTTTAAATTTATTTTTAAAATTGGGAAGAAACCAAACACGTAAAAAATATTTAAAAACAGTTTTGTATGTAACTTTTAATTCTGTAAAACTTTATTCTACTGTTTTTGCCGTAAAATGAGTAGGAGAGCGGGAAATTGCATAAAATTAAAATCTCATGTTAAATCGTTATGTTCACCCCTAACCGCCATCTCTCTGTATATAGTTTTATGACTCAGTTTTTTTTGTATTTTCTACAGTCTACGGCTTCTGGGCTTCTTCCCGTTCAAGCGCAATAGTAGAACAGTATAGCGATCTGACGCTTTCGCTTGCCAGAGTCGGCCCTTTTAATCTTTTGAAACCCGTGATTTCTTTGCGTATCTCGCCCACTCGACATGTATTGTAATAATGACGAAACTTTGTACAATAAATAAATATAAAATACAAAAATAGCTATTTATAATATAATGCCATTTTATTTTGTGATATGAAATTTTGGCACGTAAAGTGAATCTTCAAAACAGTAAATCAACTTGAAAACGTTTATAGTACAATAATTTGTATACGAACACTGTATTATAGTTAAATTTTTTTAATAATTTTAATACAATGCCATCTTGCGGCTTTAACAGAAGGTGGCAGTTCACCTTCCAGGGTCTTCATACGGCAAGAGTTATAACTACGTGCGCATACACCAGCGGGCGGTCGAAGTCAATTTTTTTGGTAACAAAATACCAGAGTGCACCTATTAGTTGAAACCAAGCGAAAGCGTCCTGCCGCTATACTGTGGTAGGTGTGTCTCCCCTTCGCATTTCGCTTCTCTTCTCGCTCACTGAATATAGTATTATTATATTATAACCTTATAATCTTCAAAGATTCATTGTAATAGAACATATACATCATTAACAGGCGTTGAATAAACAAGGCTCTTTAAATGGTCCAAAAACAAAAACCTAACGGATTCAAGTTTTGCGATCACAATTAATTATGAGTGTTGCTAATAAAACGTGATTAAACAAATTAATAACATGGCTTAGCATGGGTCACACGTGACCCTTAGTTTGTAGCTAATCCATGTTTTGGGTGTGACTGTCACTTTGCGTTGGCGGCAATTTGAATGTTATTGTTCTGTAACTGTTAAATTGACGTTTAAAAAGTTAGGTTGTTTTTTTGTATTCGCTTGAAGTTTTGTTTTTTTGTCGTTTTACTGCATTTTTTGACTCTTTTACTGCGTTTTTTATTGTTATTTTAATTTTTACTGCTGCTTTGAACTTTTTAATATTCATTGTGTTTGTATTTTATTTATTAATATTTTGTTAGATTAAATTTTAAGTAAACCATGCCCCGGGTAGTAGGTGTTTGTTGTTTTGGGATGTGTAGCATCCAAGAAGCAGAAGTCACTTTATGTCTATTAAAAGTATAAACGAATGTTTTTAATCTAGGTCGTATGGATCCCACAACAAACTCCTACTACACGGGTTTACTTAAAAATCAATCTAACAAAACACAAATACAATGCAACATAAAAACAATACATATTAAATAAGTTCAGAGCAGCAGTAAAATTAAAATAGCAATAAAAAGTCCACTAAAAAGGAGTCAAAAAATGCAGCAAAACAAAAAAAATTTGATGTGGCCAGCACAATACCTTCCGTCAATCCTGTGTATTATATACAAATTCCATACATAAATTTTCTTCCAAAAGATTCTAAATTTCCAGTAAAATTATTTCATGCAAATGGCACTTGACGCTGACATCTTCTTCTTTAGCTTTTCCCATTCGCTAGGGGTCTTTATTTTTTATTTTCTTCTTCCATTCATTTCTGTTTTGCGGGTCATCCTCATTCGGTTGGTTTCTCTCAAGTCTTCCGCAATACAGTCTTTCCATCTTATCTTTGGTCTTCCTCTATTTCATCTACTTTCTATTACTAAGCTATTCATTCTTCTTCTAATATATTCTTTATCTGTCCTCATGACATGTTTAAACCAATTTAATCGTCTCTCTTGTATCTTTCTAGAAACTTCTAATACTCGAGTTATTTCCCTTATTCATTCACTCCTTACCGTATATTTCCGTGTCTTCCCGAACATCTATCTCAACATCCTCATCTCTACCACAGTCATTTTCTTTTCAGATAGAATTTTCTTAATATAGTAGCTGTTTCCATGATCATAGCATAGCCGGCTGATTTATAAAATTTAATTTCTTTATAATTCTTTAACTCTATATCCACTGAATATGACATATAAAATGCAATCAATTCATATAGATAACAGAATATTCTTTAATATTTAAATGGCACTAAATTGACCCCTGTGGTGCACTCTCGACGCCAACAATGAGTGCCCGTGAGGTGACGCTTAATAAACGCCCGCACGGTACAAATATGTCATCATCATTACCGACATCTGTGTACGAAGCAGATTGGCACACCCAGTAATGTGTATGCCGTGATGATAAATTTATTTATTTTTATTTTACATAAAATGTGTAATTAATATTTCAAAGTTGTTTATAAAATAATTTTACTGGATATATAGGATCTTTTGCAAGAAAATTTATGTATAGAGCACGAGCAATCACGTGACTTTCTGACCTTGGCAAGCAGATATGGGGGCCCGTATCAGAATGACAGCTATTAATTATGTCTATAACTGACAAATGTCATAATTATTCATTCAAAATTTCATTTTTTGGTATTTTATGATTCCTTTTCTCGGCAACAGAATTCCACACTCCTGATAATAAATAAACCACATAAAATAAGAAAATCATGAAATTTTGAATGAAAAATTATGACATTTGTCAGTTATGGACGTAATTAATAGCTGTCATTTTGATACGGGTCCCCATATCTACTTGCCAAAGTCAGCAAAGTCACGTCACTGCACGCGCCCTATACAAAAAAATCTGTTGTGGCCAGCACAATACCTCTCGCCACTTCCTTTTTTTGGTTACATAAGTATAGGGCGCGAACGGTAATGTTACATTTTTGGGCTTGACAAGCAAATGTGTGGGCCCGTTTCAGAATGATAATTAGTAATTATGTACATAGATGTCAAATGTTAGAATTTTTCATTAAAAATTTCAAGATTTTCTAAATTTACGTAGTTAATTTATCACCAGGAGTTTAAAGTTTACTTGTATGCCTTAGATATTTAACATTTAATTCTGCTCCACATGGAATTGGAAAATCACTAAATTTAGAATGAGAAATTATGATATTTGACATCTATATACATAATTACTAGCTATCATTCTGACATGGGCCCCCATATCTGCTTGTCAAGGCCAACAAAATCATATGACTGCTCGCTCCCTATTGTATTTAACATTTCTTGTATACCTACACTCTACACCAAAAATTCTACTTACGCATATATCTATTCCATATATATTTAGATTGTTTAATTTTAAATTCATTTTTGATGAAGAAATTTTGTCCTCTTCTAATTTTTCGAAATGTTTCCAATTCTATTAATACATTAAGAAATAATATAATGTATGTACTTCCCAGAAAAAGTCTTCAGTAATGTCTTCGGATTTCTGACACTGACATTATCTGTCAGTTACAAACAAATTAAATTTTCAACTATTTTCCATGGCCATTCTTTCGGCTGTAAAATTTATTATAACAGATTATTTTACATACTATATTTCTTCTATCTCTAAATCTATAGAATATATTGTAAAATATTTAAATGTATCAGAAAGAGAATTTATTTTTCTTTAATATTATCAAGAAAAAATTTCAAAAAATATTATTTAAAAGATTTTTTTTCAAGAATCTTCTACTTCCGGTTGTCCAATTGTTACCAAAACCTTTTCAGATCTTCCCATGAATGTCCGATTGGGAAATACGTAGTTAAAAAAATTTAAAGTCTTATAGTTTTTGAGTAACCGTCCTTCCAACATCCCACACACACACACACATACACACACACATCCACACACACACACACACACACACAGAGACATCATCGTAAAAATGATAAAATCGGATTGTAGGGACCTTAAAACGTGCTTATTCAATAAAATCTGGATATGCGATTTTTAGCATGAATGCAATACCTCTCTTAGCGAGAGGTAAAAATTCTTACAAAAGATCCTATATATCCAGTAAAATTATTTCATGAACAAACTATGGAAAATGCACTTGACACTGATATCTTCTTCTTCTTTAGTTTTTCCCATTCGTTAGAGGGTCACTATTTTTTATTTTCTTCTTCCACTCATTTTTGTTTTGCGTGTCGTCCTCATTCAGTTCTTTTTCTCTCAAGTCTTCCGTAATACAGTTCTTTCATCTTATATTTGGTCTTTCTATGTTTCTTCCACCTTCTATTACTAAGCTATTCATTAATCTTCCAATATATTCTTCTCTCCTCATGACATGTTCAAACCAATGTAATCGTCTCACTTATACCTTTCTATAAATTTCCAACACTAGAGTTATTTCCCTTATTCTTTCATTCATTTACTTTTTATTGATACTAACATCTGTCAATTTGAATTACCTGAATATATTAACAGTTTCCATGGTTAAGTTAGCATAGCTGGCTGATTTATGATATTTAATATCTTTATAATTCTTTATCTCTATATCTGTTGAATATGAAATGTAAAATGCAATCAAAGCGTATAGAGAATAATATATTCATTAAGTTATAATAATATTTAACTGAGTTTTTCCAGAAAAACTGTTAAAGTCTTCAAATGAGGATACTTCCGGTTGACCAATTATAACCAAAATCTAATTAAATGGTTGTAAAGAAGAGGAATACGCAAGAATTGTAATTTTTGGAATTCTATTATTGGAGATATCGCGGCCGAAACTGCGGCCACACACACACGCACGCACACACACACACACATGCATATAGACATCACCGTAAAAATAGTAAAATTTATTGTAAAGTCCCTAAAACGTGCTTATTCAATGAAAACTCACCACCAATTTTTTTGACCAAAGGCAATAACTTCCTTACCTAGAGGTGACGGAAGGTAAACACAACAAAACTTCAAGCGAATACAAAAATACAACCTAACTTTTTAAACGTGAGTTTGATGGTTACACCCACAGAACACTAACATTCAAATTGCCGCCAACACAAACATGGATAGGCTACAAACTAAGGGTCACGTGTGAGCCTGTAACCCATAGTGCACAAGAACCTACAAAAAGAGTATTTATATCCAAAATAATTTGTTTCTGGATACAAGTATAGTTAGTAGGATTTTTTTGTTGTCTTGGTATGAATCGTACATTCCTGAGACATTGCACCCTATTTTTCGAATATTCTGCGTACATGTCTATACGAATTAAAGATGTGTATGTAGGTATATATACATATGAAATATTATTATACACTGAAATATATACGAGTGTGTTATATTTCAGTGTTTCATATAGATTAATAAAAAAATAAAATTTAATAATATATGACGAGAAAATAAATTGTACCAAACGACAAAAAAACCTGTAATCATTCATGAAAGAATTATAACTTCCTCAATTTTTATTTTGCATTCAAAACTATAATCTTATCGCAATATGTAATTAAAACTATAGTGAACGTGTAGATACAATTTCTAATAGGAGTATGTGGGTATTACCGGGTATTATCTACTTTCATCACAGTCATTATATGAAGCCGCAATCATATAGACAAGACTTTTTGCTGCATATGCAATCACCGCATTATGCTAACCACAAACATATGATGCTATTGTCTTTATTCAAGCGTAGTACGCACATTTTCATAATTTAAAGCTTCACTGACTGTACGAAATAAGAAATTAACATAAATTTGTCACACTATTCGTAGAAATATATTTCGAAACCAATGTTATAAAAGTATACAGGATACAGGCTGGAACATTTACCATATTACTAGCTTCATCTGAAGATGTCAGATAACGGTTAAATGAGGAAACTATTATTTTTTTTGACACCATGAAGTACCGCTACTTTCGATATGCACTTTTTCGGATTTTTAAATTTGATTCTGTTTTTACAATAAGTTTTATTTTTGTTTATAGAATTAAATTTAAACATGTGTACAGCTCGCCCAGCATTTGAGCTGCGTGCGATAGCACGGTCACAAGCGATAGATAATCATAGAATTCTAGGTAAATGATCATTTGTACAGTTCGTGTAACAAGTTGAATAAAGGGTATAATATAATAAAATTTGGACGGTACAATATAATTTCCCTTTCACTTTGGCACTGCGCATGCAACCTTGAAATGCGTTGCTCGATTTACCGAGCTGTAAATAACTTATTTTTATATTTGAATTTCGATTATTAAAATTTATATTTGTCGGTTGAAATATTGATACACTTTGAAATAATGCTACTTGAAGATATGGACAATATGAGCCATTGTAATATAATGCAATTAGTTATAAAAATTACAATTCATATTTTTTATTAATCTCGAAAAAAATTTTGATACACTTAAAAAAATATATTTTTGTTATAATTCCTGTATAATGATGTTCATTTTTAAATTTTGCACTATTAATTTGTTCAGAAAAAAATACTAACAAAAAAATTAGCAATAGTGAACACAATAAAAGTTTTTCTTTAACTGGAATATTTTTTTTCTAATATTGCATAAAAAATAAAACATATCATCACGGCATATTACGCATTGCTGAGTGTGCGAATATGCCAATCTGTTTTGTACACAGGTATTGGTAATGACATATTCTTACCGTGCGGGCTTTTACCAGGCGTCACTTAACGTAGGCGTGGAGAGTGGAGGTCACTTTTGTGCCATTTAAATTTCGAAATAATTTTGGCGGCGGACGGGATTGAACCCGGATTATCAGATTCGCAACCAGACACTGCGATACACGGCCCCGAGATCCATAATTAATTAATTACATGTATATTTACATTTGAAATAATAATCTCGCGCACTTAAAAAAATAAAATACATAATTAAACTGGTATGTCAAATGGGGTATTCCACTATAGTAAAATTTACAACTAAAACTATTTTAATATTATAGATTACTCTATAAAAAAAAAAAAAAAAAAAATGTTCATAATTATTTTATTTAATATATATATTTTCCTAAATATAGTTTAGCGCTTAAAGCGTATGACGTAGAATTTCCTGGTGACAACTCTCAAAACCTATTAACCCGACTATAATGATCGCTGTATGTGATTTTTCTTGTTTTGTCATATATTACCTTTTAAATACACGTGAAAATAAAACAATAAACAATTAATAATACTAATATGAACATCAAACATCAATAAAATAAGATATGAATAAGAATTTTATTATTTGTACTATCACATTTCAGCAGTTGATAGCGCTGTTATCACTCTGATATGTCATTAGGAAAACACACGTCATTCCAGTAAAATTCAAATATTTAAATAAATTTCGAAATATATTACCTTCCTTAAATTAAATAAAAAAATCTGATGTGGCCAGCACATAACCTCTCGCCGTATATTTTACCTGGCTGTATGCATAAAGCAAAGAATATTTTTATAAATACAAATAATATATTCATATAAATCTATGACGTATAAACTTCTTTATTATTCAATAATAGCATGTCTCAACATGAAGATATTTTACCATAAATTATGTTACAATAAATTACAAAGTAGAGTACTATATATAAATATTAGGCTGGTAACAGCAATTTTCAATTCGAACAACGTTGTTTACTTTCTCTTCATATTCTTCTAGTAAAAACATTAATTTTGGGCGGTCTAAAATGTATATATGGCTTGTGCATCTATTCTTACACATCTTCTTTTACATTTTATTTTTTCATACATGTTATATCTAAATAACACTAATTCCCTTTAGTAAAGTGACGGATAGATTGCACTCCGATTATTCTTATATCGATGTGTAATTTTGTCAATATTTACAACTTACTTGAGAAGAATTTGATAGCTTTTTCGCAATTCAAAGTTACTCTAGTCTATATTACTGGTGTACATTGTCCCATAATGTTTGAAACAAATTTAAGTCCTTCAACCTAGACTTGTCATCTCCATAATAGTCACAGATCAAGAACTAAGGGATTCTCCAAGTACATTTTTCTTTCATTACTCATTATTTCTGACACTGACATTTATCTGTCAGTTACAAATAATTTAAATTATCAACTATTTTTCATGGCATTCTTTCGGCTGTCAAATTTATTACAACAGATTATTTTATATATTATACTTCTTTTATCTCTAAATCTATGGAATATATAATAAAATATTTAAATGTATCAGATAGAGAATTTAATTTTCTTTAATATTACCACGAAAAAATTTCAAAAAATAATATGTAGAAGATTTTTTTTCAAGAATCTTCTACTTCCGGTTGTCCAATTATTACCAAAACCTTTTCAGATCTTCCCATGAATGTCCGATTGGGAAATACGTTGTTAAACAAATTTTAAGTCTTATAGTTTTTGAGTAACCGTCCTTCCAACATCCCACACACACACACACACACACACACACACACACACACACACACACACACACACACAGACATCATCGTAAAAATGTTAAAATCGGATTGTAGGGACCTTAAAACGTGCTTATTCAATAAAATCTGGATATGCGATTTTTAGCATGAATGCAATACCTCTCTTAGCGAGAGGTAAAAAACACCTCAGAATTTCACATTTGTATTTCATGAAAGCAGTACTTGCAGAAATAAAAAACGTAGTGGAATACCCCATTGATAACATGATTATTTATATTGTACATTAATCAATAATCAAATTATTGTATTATAGAATGAACATGATTATTTAATACATTCAATTTTCGTTCATATCCGACTGTCTGTTACTTCATTCATTAAAATCATATGAACGTGTTATACTGTCATCCAAGAAAGTATGTCAGTATTACTTTGAATACCTACATTCATGCATTTTCTTTGTTCTATTAAAATATAGTTAGATGCTTTATTTATTTATATATATATATATATATATATATATATATATATATATATATATATATATATATACATTTTGCCGATAAAAATTTATAAATTTGAAGATCACAGTAGAAAATAAAAGTAATTAACGAAGTAAACTGGAAATAAGAATCATAATATTGAATACATTGGGATAGTTTTCGCGCTTGTTCGGTGAAAGGTCTGCTAATAGTGTTAATCGATTTATTTGTTTGTATGTAATTTTGTGTTAATTGTTATTTACTACAACATTGTATATTTATTTGTTACTAATATTCGTAAAAGTGTTAATTAAAACAATTATCATTACAAAAATATCTCTAAAGGTGACCAGTAATTTATCTCTGAAATAGACTTTTCTTCTACAATGTAAAATATGCATTTTCAATATTATACTTCACAGAAAAAGCATCATTTAATTTTTCAGCAAGACCGCTATTAACTAACTTTTTATTAAAACAGAAAATGGAACTATTAACCGAGGGAGTGTGCGAGTGTGTAATGCTGTTAATTAAATAAATTAGGTATAATCAAATGTAACATTTTTTCTTAGTTGTTTTTACACAAAGGTATAATTTTTTTAAATCTTAAGACTTCAAAAGACAATGGGTAACACGAAATTTTTAAACGTTTCAAAAATATTCTTAAATGCGTAATTATAATAGGGTATCACTATTTTTTTATGTTATTCTTATAAGAAAAAGTAATAAACACCTATTTTTACATAAGTATAATAATGGATATATATATATATATATATATATATATATATATATATATATATATATATATATATATATATATATATATATATATATATATAATAGAGCAGGAAATACCACAATTCAAGTTCATTACTCTTTCGCTGAATTAGCAACGTTTCATAATAATAATGTCAAATAATGATGTCATTCTGCGGCGCTAGTACACTGGCCGTTTCAAAATTTAATTTAAAATCTCAACCATAATTTTCATTGCTGAATACATTTTATTGTAATTAGTGCATGTAAGTTTTCATTAATATAAAATTATAAAATTTGATTTATGTGAAATACCCCATCATGTAAAATATAAAATGTCGATAACAAAATCATTTTATTTGAAATTAATAAAGCTTATATATATATACTCGATCATTTTGTATACCGTCAGTGGCGGCTCGTGACATTTGTCGGAGAGGAGACTTACCTCAGGGAAAGGGGGGAGGAAGTGTTGAAATTGTTATGAAAATACTTTTAAAAATTAAAAGTAACCTATTGTACGTTACATGTACATTGTACTGCAATACCTATAACTCTGTGCCTCACGCCGTAGCCGCCACCGCAGCTGCCTATCATTTAGCAGCAGCGATTACGAATCATGCCGATCTATCACGAAGGATACGGGAAGGTAGCCTCCTATGTTAACTTATACGCTGGTATAAATGTGGCTTAATACACGTATCATGTATACAGCACGAGTGTGGAGCGTGCCTTTAAGAACTATGTTTTTAACGTGCAGAGGAACTTAGCCTCCGTTGTATGCACAGCAGACTAAAAAAAAAAATAGGCGTAACATAATTAATAATAAAAATTGAAAGAAGAATAATCATGAGAAAATGTTTTGAAAAAGCATGGAGATCTATAACTTCAGTACCCATATATTTTTGTCTGAAAATAATAATTAAAGTATTTGGAAGGAAAGGCGGCCATCGTTACGTCTACGTTAAACGTATAGATATCATAAAATAAAATATTATAATACAATATGTGCGAGAAAGTAGCAATATTTAAAAAAAAATCTGATGTGGCCAGCACATAACCTCTCGCCGTATATTTTACCTGGCTATATGCATAAAGCAAAGAATATTTTTATAAATACAAATAATATATTCATATAAATCTATGACGTATAAACTTCTTTATTATTCAATAATAGCATGTCTCAACATGAAGATATTTTACCATAAATTATGTTACAATAAATTACAAAGTAGAGTTTACCATATATAAATATTAGGCTGGTAACTGCAATTTTCAATTCGAACAACGTTGTTTACTTTCTCTTCATATTCTTCTAGTAAAAACATTAATTTTGGGCGGTCTAAAATGTATATATGGATTGTGCATCTATTCTTACATATCTTCTTTTACATTTTATTTTTTCATACATGTTATATCTAAATAACACTAATTCCCTTTAATAAAGTGACGGATAGATTGCACTCCGATTATTCTTATATCGATGTGTAATTTTGTCAATATTTACAACTTACTTGAGAAGAATTTGATAGCTTTTTCGCAATTCAAAGTTACTCTAGTCTATAGTACTGGTGTACATTGTCCCATAATGTTTGAAACAAATTTAAGTCCTTCAACCTAGACTTGTCATCTCCATAATAGTCACAGATCAAGAACTAACGGATTCTCCAAGTACATTTTTCTTTCATTACTCATTATTTCTGACACTGACATTTATCTGTCAGTTACAAATAATTTAAATTATCAACTATTTTTCATGGCATTCTTTCGGCTGTCAAATTTATTACAACAGATTATTTTATATATTATACTTCTTTTATCTCTAAATCTATGGAATATATAATAAAATATTTAAATGTATCAGATAGAGAATTTAATTTCCTTTAATATTACCACGAAAAATTTTCAAAAAATAATATTTAGAAGATTTTTTTTCAAGAATCTTCTACTTCCGGTTGTCCAATTGTTACCAAAACCTTTTCAGATCTTCCCATGAATGTCCGATTGGGAAATACGTTGTTAAACAAATTTTAAGTCTTATAGTTTTTGAGTAACCGTCCTTCCAACATCCCACACACACACATCCACACACACACACACACACACACACACACACACACAGACATCATCGTAAAAATGTTAAAATCGGATTGTAGGGACCTTAAAACGTGCTTATTCAATAAAATCTGGATATGCGATTTTTAGCATGAATCCAATACCTCTCTTAGCGAGAGGTAAAAAAATTAAATATATATATATATATATATATATATATATATATATATATATATATATATATATGTACTTTCGAGGAGCTATCCAAGATATCTGAGAATTAATTTTTGGCGGGTAATAGAGCGCTATTTCCGACTTCTCCCGCCGGGTGTCTTTAGCAGGCACCCGGCACCCTTTTGGAACTGTTGCCCTTCGGGAAACATGTGGGAAGTCAGTATGAGTTTTTTCGTAAGCGCTCTTTGACGTGTTTAGTGAAAAACAACGTGTTAACATCAAGTTCTGTTTCCTGTTAAGAAAATCAGTAGCAATGCTTGGAAGAGCTTACAAAAATTCCAGATCGATTTCTGACTTCTCTTTCAAAAACCTGGAACACACTCGAATTGTTAGCTTTCTGGTCGTTGGACGTGCTGTCAAACAAATTTCATTTTCAATTTTTTAGTCAAAATTAATTGGCACAAACAATATAAGATGTTTCAGTGAGTTCCTCCAACACATCGATTGTACTAACGTACTCCGATCAGACAATCGCATATATTTTTTTAATGCTGGAAGGACGTAGGACGTTCAGTTCGATATTCATCTTTAATCTTTAACGACTATTTTTAACACGAGATAACTTCTCGTAAACCCTTGCATGGTTCAAATCTTCCTCCCCGTAAGGCAATGCGTCAATGGCAGCTGCTAATTTTCTCTAACAAAACTTTACTGTCTGCCACTGAAAAATCGTTGCACACGTCAAACAGCATTTACCAAAAAGAAAATCACTGATCGGTCAAATGTTTCCGCAAGGATGTCAACAGATCCAAAAGGGTGCCTAGTGAAGACACCTGTTGGGAGAAGCCGGAACCAGCGCTCAACCAACCCTCCAGAAAATAATTCTCGGTTTTTTTAGGTAGCACCTCGTATGTACGAATAAAGTATTATAAGTAGTAAAACTTGTGTTTTGTTATGTAGTTATCACTTAGGAGCGGCGAATTATATATTTGCACGCTGGCGGTAGTACCCCTAGGAACGGCCCTGTCGAAATCATAATGCGAAAATTTTTACATCTACGGAACATTAAAATGTGAGAAACAGTTTGTAATTCTTGTCACGTATTAAGTATAAATTTAAAATCAAACGAAAACAAAGTTTTACTACTTTATAATTGATAATAAACTGCGATTTACATACTACACTTTGAACATTCTGATTTATCAGTTTCGTAACGCATTTGGCTATTTTGCTGACGATTGACAAATTATCTTTAGGGAACAAACATCAAAAGAACCGACGTAAATAACATGTCCGCAACATATTAATTTATTCATATCTTTTATTCCTCATAAAAGTGAGTGTAAAAGGGTCGTAAAGACTAAATATTTCCTGTCAATAAATCATAGTATCCCTAAGCAGATAAATATTATGCACGAACCGATACATCATGCTTAAAGAGCCTTGGAATATATGATTATATTAAATTGTGCGTTAATACGAAAATTATAATTTAACTTGTTGGTAGTTTATATGAATTATAGCGTTCTTTTGCTAACAATGTGAAATTTATATACTTGTAACTAGACATTCTAATATCCAACTATTACTCGATAAATAATATCCCGTCGGGATAACGTTCTGCACTTTTTAAGGCGAGAACCGCCTGGGAAGTGCAATGCAAGAACCGATCGGAGGATGCATATGGTACGGACCTTTCTTCCCAAGGTACTTACATCTTTTGCATTTCTCTCAAGCCGGGAAAATTGAAAACTATAAATTTTGAGTCGGACTAAATTTTTATTTTACATAAAATGTGAATCGTTCGTCCAAAATATCTTTAGTTTTTAACTAATGTTATATAAATATATATATGAACATATAAATATAAAAAAATCCTGAAAATTGTAATATTTCGACTATAAATATTAAAATTGAATTATTATTATTATTATCCAATTAACGTCAACAGTAGACACCGAACCATGTTGTTTGACCAGTACCATACACTGTAAAGTTTTGACGTAGCTACAGCTACCTTTTTGGGTTTAAACTATATGCAACCCCAAAGTTGAACAATTCTTCCTTTTTAAAAGGTCGATGCAGCAATCTCTGTCTAGGGCAGGAAAACCTGTTATACTCCCGTCAAGTAGACACTATGCCGCCCTTCATAGAGTGGGATGCAAATACCTACAGTGGTTTATAAAAATGCTGTAAAGTGATTTGGAATTGCCATAACACTAGTTACTTTTAAATACCTATATGGTTGTTAAAAATCCTTTATAGCGATTTATATGAAACCCTACACGAGAACATTTAAAATCCTTGACAAATATTGCCAGTTTCTTTCGATCTTTTTTACCTCTCGCTAAGAGAGGTATTGCATTCATGCTAAAAATCGCATATCCAGATTTTATTGAATAAGCACGTTTTAAGGTCCTTACAATCCGATTTTAACATTTTTACGATGATGTCTGTGTGTGTGTGTGTGTGTGTGTGTGTGGATGTGTGTGTGTGTGTGTGTGTGTGTGTGGGATGTTGGAAGGACGGTTACTCAAAAACTATAAGACTTAAAATTTGTTTAACAACGTATTTCCCAATCGGACATTCCCGGGAAGATCTGAAAAGGTTTTGGTAACAATTGGACAACCGGAAGTAGAAGATTCTTGAAAAAAAATCTTCTAAATATTATTTTTTGAAAATTTTTCTTGATAATATTAAAGAAAAATAAATTCTCTTTCTGATACATTTAAATATTTTTATACATATTTTATAGATTTAGAGATAAAAGGAATATAATATATAAAATAATGTTGTAATTAATTTTACAACCGAAAGAATGCCATGGATTTAAATTGTCAAAAAATGTCAGTGTCAGAAATCCGGAGACATTACTGAAGATTTTTTCTGGGAAGTATATACATTATATTATTTCTTATTGCATTAATAGTTTAATATTTAATATTATAGGTATATTACACATACCCTTCATATATGCTGTTACTTCCGACAATGAATTGGAAACATCACGAAAAATTTCTTCATAGAATGAATTTAAATTTAAAAAATCTAAATATATGGAATAGATATAAGTAGAATTTTTGGTGTAGAGTGTAAGTATACAAGAAATGTTAAATACATTAAGGCGCGAGTAGTTATGTGACTTTTTGGCCTTGACAAGCAGATATGGGCGCCAATGTCAGAATTATAGCTAGTAATTATGTATATAGATGTCATATATCATAATTTCTCATTCTAAATTTAGTGATTTTCCAATTTCATGTGATTTATTTTCCTCGACAAGTCAATTCCACACTCCTGGTGACAAATTAACTACGTGAATTTAGAAAATCCTGAAATTTTTAATGAAAAATTCTGACATTTATGTACATAATTACTAATTATCATTCTGAAACGGGCCCCCACATCTGCTTGTCAAGACCAACAATGTAACATGACTGTTCGCGCCCTATACTTAACCAAAAAAAGGAAGTGGCGAGAGGTATTGTGCTGGCCACAACAGATTTTTAAAGTTGCGAATAAAACAATTATTTATTAAAGATCCATTCAAAACTATTGCTTGTTTTTTAATGTTTATCAAATTGTCACCTTACGTATCGCGGAATTGAAAAATATATACCTATATAAAATAATATTAATTGACAATTTGATCAATGTACAGCATCGAACATTTTATTATGGAGTATTATTTTAGCCACTGTTTACCTATGATTCCTTTGAAATTTCACATTGACGTTACATGTTATTAATGTCTAGTCCATATTTTTGATGATAGGTAATGTATCTCAAATTGAACGCAGAATATACAGCTCGAATCTACCCTAAAGGTCTAAACATGTTACAAAGGTAGAAGCACCTATACCTAACATAATTACAGTGCAATACAGATGCTTGCAAGTGACTTGAATCTGTCCTACCAAAATTTCCTACCTTGTTCTTACCATCTTTCGACCCTCCTATCTTAAATCAACCCAAAGGAAGGTTCAGCAACTCATTTGGAGATTTATCTTCCCTGTTTCTACCCCAAAACTTTACCAAGTACTACTATCTATAAATTGCGCCCAGGCACTCTTTGATCCTGGGAGGAAAGTTCAGGTCTATACTTGCAAGGTGTTTCATTTCGACTTGAAAATAATGCTAGATGCCTGTGAGACAGTTCTTTTTTCTGAAACACTTGTATTTCTTAATCCTTGTTGAAGGAGATGACGAAAACATGAATACCGAGGAATTCAAACTAGGGACTGTTCGGTATACAAAATGGCAACGTGACCACCTGCGCTATCTTTGTCGGTATCGGTTAAACACATTGTGACGTAAATAGAAGTTTTAAGGATTGCATATCTGATGTTATAATCCTACAGTTTCTAAATGCTACGTCCACAAATGTCAGGCCTCCCTCGTGTCACAAGTGTTAAAATTATCTCCACCACTAGCGATGTAGAGTTCAGTTAGTCTAATGAATCTGTCTTAATAAGACGCTAAACACAAGTACCTATATCGCCCACTAAACTATAAATGGTTCTACAATCAATTCTGAAATCAAATACCGCTTATTTCAGAAACAACCTTATGAGTCGATTCCGTTCATAAGTCTGTAAATTTGTAGCTTAGAGTTGATCGGTAAATGCGAAGTTTACAAATTTACAGATACGCTTATTCTGTCCTGATATCTCTAACGAGCTTGGTTACAGACCTTAAAAACTTAAGTTATCTATGTCGCTTGTAGCTTTCTTCATATAAAACATAGTAACGTAAAAAAAAAATCAATTTGATAAGTTTATGAAATTCAGAAATTATATTTCAATATTTTTAAATTATATACATTTAAAATATGTTGTCATTAATTTTGAAATTTGTAATTATTTATATCTAATGTAAGAAAAAAAAATATTATGGAAAATGTTCCTTAAATACCAGGAAAACGGCATGGAGAAAGAGAGAGTACCTCCTCGGAACACCAGTGTTGATCTGCCAATCAACATGAGAAATGTATATAAATTTATAGGAAATTGTTCATTTCCTTTAATTAAAATTATCCTCATGATATTTATATAAACAACAAATTTTCCGATATTTATTGATATAATATATATATATATATATATATATATATATATATATATATTTAAACCAGCGCTTTTTTGTGCGAACTAATGACTTTAGAGAAAAATGTTTTATATAAAAATTGATCAAGAATGAGGGGGCTAATTTATCAGTAATAACAAACTTAAAATTCATCAAGTTGTTCTCAAACGGTAGAACAAAATTATATTTTTTTAAGTGGTGCCCTATACAATTTTTTAGTCCATTAGATAGAGATTTTTTTTTCAGATTTCAAAGATATAAATATTGTATAGAGTTGTATGACAATTATTTCGAGAAAAATGGTATTAAAAATTAAAAATAATATTACAATATTGCAATAGGCTATGCTATACACAGATACGTGTGTTACCTAGGTTATACTAGTAGTAAAGCCATTTTTTATTACATTACTTTTAATTTTGAATACGATTTTTCTCGAAATAATTGTTATTCAACCTTATACGATATTTATATAGTTGAAATCAGAAAAAAATATCTATATAATGGGCTAAAAATTTATATAGAGTAGGTACCATTTAAAAACATATCTTTGTTCTACCGTTAGAGAACCGCTGCTTAAATATTCAGTTTGTTATTACTGACAAATTAGTCTCTTGTTCTTGACCATTTTTGTATAAACATTTTTCGACGACTTCAGTTGATTTTTCATACACAACTTGTCAGCAATTGCAATGTTGATAAACCGCTATTTCCATCTATAATCGTTTATTGCAACCTAACTAGAAGTGCGTGGCTTTTGCCAAATTTGATAATGAAGTATAAATTTTAAAAATCAACTGGCCCGAGACAGTTGATTTTTCAAATTTATGTACCCTTAACAATTAATGATTTGCTGGCCCTCTTTAATTTTTTTTCCTTTATGAAATAGTACAAAATTTTTGTCTTAAAAGCTGGTCAGCAATAATGAAAAATTTTAGAACTTAAAGAAGTTTGACTTGACTTATAGCCCGTTAATTATTGCAGCCAATAGAACTCTGGTACGATCCAGTGCAAAAAATGAGGGTAGCTATAGAACCTAAACAGAATAGGTAAAATTCAATATTGAAATCAAAAATATTTAGTGTACTTTTACCCATAAAAATTGACTTATGTTGTTGATTCATTATGTATCAAAAATGATCTGTACGCTTATTGCCAAGGTTTCTATTATCGCAAGAATTTACAAATTTACAGATATTCTGTAAACTACAGACGTGATCAGAATTGCAATTTTGATAGTAAATTGTTACAGGCCTTACAAATATGCTTACAGATCTGACAGATCTGTAAATCTGTAAATAATGAACAAAATTACAACGAAAGCGGCCACTCTGATGTATAATTTTATATTAATCATCAAGAATGGATGTGTTTTTGTCACTTTATTACAATCAGATTTGTAAGACTATTGAACAGAATCGATCCACTCTTTTTAGACATTTTGAGAACTGCATATTTTTATATAAAGTCAAAAATTCTGTATCTTTTGGTGTTGAAACTTAAAACCATATAAGTTTAAGAAAAAAATTGAAAACATTTCAGTGGGTTGAAAAACTCTTATAAGTTATTCTATGAAGATATTATAAACAATTTGGTTATTTTTGCGAAAGGTTAGCCTTAATACTTCTATATATTTTAGGGATAAATAATTTTTTAAGACTTTATAAATCGTTAAAATATAATATATATATATATATATATATATATATATATATATATATATATATATATATATATATAGAACTAAATAAAAATATTTGTTATTATTCTTTATTTTGCAAATAAGAAGTTTTTTAATATTCCTCGAAAATATTAAAAGTGACAGGTTGTTTCTAAAATAAGCGATTCAAATGGTTATTATTATTACATATTTAAATTTTTTTTAGCCAAAGCATATGCAAATTGTAAATTTTTCTAAACATACTTACTTGACGCTAGGGAATGCAATACCGGAATACCGGGATTCCAAATACCGGGATACCGTACAAAAATTCACTCTTTATCAATACCGGTATTAAACATAAAAATACCGGTTTTTTGGTATTTTTTAAAATGAAAAACGGTACAAATTATCGATTTTACCTACGTACTATTAGTTATTAGGTACTTAAATCAATAAAATTATTTTATTGATCATCTTTCTGTGTTTCATCTGATTCTTTAAAAGATAAATTGCAACAAGCAATAAATAAAAAGTTATCAGCTAATTCTAATATTAAGAAAAAGAAGCAAAGTCTAAAATAAAAAATCAGGAAGGAAATTACATTTTTTGAGAAGGAAGACATTAAGGGCGTAAATTTACAACTTGCATATGATTATTTACGAACAATAGGTCCAACAAGTGTAGAGTCCGAACGTACATTTTCAGCTGCTCTTCAAATATGCAGAAAAATTAAATCAAGATGAAATGACGAAATACCCGATCATATTTGTTTGTTAAAAGCATATTTCAAAATTACGAAAAAGTAAAATATTATATGAATTATTCTAGAAATGTTTTTATTTTTGTTATTTAGAGAAAAAAAATGTTACCCTTAATCGTACATTACAAAAATAAAATGACTATTTTTGATTACGTTTGTCGTTTACTTAATTATATACCATACCCTATTGTAAACAAATTAAATTTTGTTCCATTTTCAATAATTTTAACAATACCGGTATTAATACCGGTTTTCCGGTTTTTTTATATGAAAATACCGAAAAACCGGTACTCATTTTGTCGATCGGTATTGCGTTCCCTACTTGACGCACAAAACTGATTTCAGGACACGAATTTGTTTGTATTTTGTTTTTTAAACAAGTAATCAGTGAAATATTTTGATTTGGCATAATCGCAAGACTAAACATAAACAATTTGATTAATGCAAGCTTTTTTGTGAAAATTGTTTGTCCATGTGAAAAACAAAATTTTAAAATGAGGAAGTAATATCTGTGAAGAAGTGTGCTGCTGTTCACAAATTGTCGTAATGATAAAATTTAAATTAAAAAATAATTTTCTTTAAATATTTATAAGGCGGTTAATAAAAAACTCGTTAAGATATAAGAAAATAATTATATATTATCACTTTAATCTTTTAATTCAATCGTCAATCACTCTAATCCAACAAATTAAATACCATTTTCCATTATAACATCATTATCAAAATTAAATTTCCTTTTCCAATATCCCTGATATACTTTTAAGTAAATCTTTTATATTCTCCATTATCGTTTTCCTCCATTCGTGTCATCCTGGGTGATTTCAAGATCAGTAGGTAGGAACTAATGGCAAAATAAAGGAAAACAAAAGTATAAACAGTCATAAAAACCAAAACACTAGCGCTTCCTTTGCTAATGTGATGCGACCGCACCCGAATGGCATTATTAGCACCCGCGTCAAACCGACCGGAAATAAAATATGACTTGACAGTTTTGTCAGCCATAACGACCAGGGTGATAGGTGGCTGTCAGTCAGATGGGCATTTGTTTCTTATTCCGAAGCTGACTTGACTGTTTCGGTAATGCACGTAATGATGTTGAATAAAAGAAAGGGATTTGGGGGTACTCCAAGGATAAATAAATCCTAACCTAGATCACAACTGTACTGTATATTTTCCACAAAAGCTTTCTCTATTCCTGATCTCCCACACACATACATACATGAATTGAATATACATGTCTCGTATTATTATGCTATTTGTATAAGTTGAAAGGACTTATTGCAATTTTAATATATATATATATATATATATATATTATTGTATTCTAATATTGATTTACTTCAATATGTATCTGTTTCTGAGAATGTTTTGTGTAATTTATGTATTTGTCATTTTCTTATTTAAATTGTTTATTACTAAGATCGAGGATAATGAAATTTTCTATTCGGAAAAAACTCGCACTATAGTGCCTATATAATTTTAAATTTGTAAAGGTTTTATTAATGAATTTGCCAATTAAGTTAGGTAAAACGATGCCACTTCCTGATCCATTGGTCCTAGATTCTAGTTTTGAGTAGCATGTAGTATTTTCATCTTTTCATTTATTTAATATTTATCTTTGATCGGCTACATAATTATGAAGCAATAATGCAACTGTACATAAATACATATAAAGTAGAAGGTACACAACTGACCCTTGTAAAGTATCACTGCAAATTAGCAATATTATTAAACAGTATATTAATTATAAAAACATAGACCATAGAAGCAAGCAAAGACGTTTATACCGTAAATCAGTTTTTCCTTGTGCAATATTTCCTAATTAATTTTAAGGAAAAAATGTTTCAAATAATACTTGTTTCTACACCTAAATAAACAGATTTTATTTTGTACGTTTCGTAAACTGTAAAATCAAACTTTATTTTTTTTAAATATTGCGTATGTGTAGTGTTACAAAGAAATTCATATCGTTTGAACTGCCTGAAATACGATTTTGAAATAAAATTCTGCACCTAAATAACTGAACTGATTTTATTTTTAGATTCTACACCTAAATCAGTGAAAAGATTTTATTTTCCATGTTTTGTAACATGTAAAATTCAATGAAACACACGTGACATAACCAGATGGTATTTTAAGTTGTATCACAATGTCACACATAGGAAATGCAATACCGGAATCCCGAAAAGTGGGCTAGTATTCAGGACCGGTATTAAACATAAAAATACTGGTTTCTTCGGTATATTTTTTAATGAAAAACAAGATACAATTTAATGGACTATGACTATACTTTGTATTATTAGTTATTGAGTACTTAAATCCTTAACATTACTTTCTTGAAGAGTTGGCATTGGCAAGCTTATTTCGGTGAAACTGGACGGAAACTGCAATGAGCATGAAAAATGAAGGCGTACATGACAAGTATATCAGCATCAGCTTGTCGATCGCTGAGCCGTAGTCATCCGTATATTTTTTATATATCTTGAATTTGAATATATATATATATATATATATATATATATATATATATATATATATATATATATATATATATATATATATATATATATATATATATTTGCCGACCGAGGTGGAGTAACGGTAGAGCCAATGCTACATATTCCAAGGATCCTGGATTCGAATCCCGGATAAGGCATGGTTGTTGTATGTATCTTTCATCATTTCATCGTCATCAACGACCAATACAACGTGGAAAAATTATAAAGAAACATTAAAAAAAAACTATATATGTATATACGAATGTATTACAAAGTGTGTAACAATAAATAAAATAAAAAAAATTATTTAGCTTATGTGTATGTACATCAACATCATTAATGGTACCTGTCACAGTTGGTTAATATTTGACATTATGTTAAGGATAATTACATATTATATACATATTTTAACATTTCAAATAAATTTAATGGGTTTTTGTCAGTTATAAAATGAATAGTATTTTTTAGGTGTTTTTACCTCTCGCTAAGAGAGGTATTGCATTCATGCTAAAAATCGCATATCCAGATTTTATTGAATAAGCACGTTTTAAGGTCCCTACAATCCGATTTTATCATTTTTACGATGATGTCTGTGTGTGTGTGGATGTGTGTGTGTATGTGTGTGTGTGTGTGTGGGATGTTGGAAGGACGGTTACTCAAAAACTATAAGACTTTTTTTTTAACTACGTATTTCCCAATCGGACATTCATGGGAAGATCTGAAAAGGTTTTGGTAACAATTGGACAACCGGAAGTAGAAGATTCTTGAAAAAAAATCTTTTAAATAATATTTTTTGAAATTTTTTCTTGATAATATTAAAGAAAAATAAATTCTCTTTCTGATACATTTAAATATTTTACAATATATTCTATAGATTTAGAGATAGAAGAAATATAGTATGTAAAATAATCTGTTATAATAAATTTTACAGCCGAAAGAATGGCCATGGAAAATAGTTGAAAATTTAATTTGTTTGTAACTGACAGATAATGTCAGTGTCAGAAATCCGAAGACATTACTGAAGACTTTTTCTGGGAAGTACATACATTATATTATTTCTTAATGTATTAATAGAATTGGAAACATTTCGAAAAATTAGAAGAGGACAAAATTTCTTCATCAAAAATGAATTTAAAATTAAACAATCTAAATATATATGGAATAGATATATGCGTAAGTAGAATTTTTGGTGTAGAGTGTAGGTATACAAGAAATGTTAAATACAATAGGGAGCGAGCAGTCATATGATTTTGTTGGCCTTGACAAGCAGATATGGGGGCCCATGTCAGAATGATAGCTAGTAATTATGTATATAGATGTCAAATATCATAATTTCTTATTCTAAATTTAGTGATTTTCCAATTCCATGTGGAGCAGAATTAAATGTTAAATATCTAAGGCATACAAGTAAACTTTAAACTCCTGGTGATAAATTAACTACGTAAATTTAGAAAATCTTGAAATTTTTAATGAAAAATTCTAACATTTGACATCTATGTACATAATTACTAATTATCATTCTGAAACGGGCCCACACATTTGCTTGTCAAGCCCAAAAATGTAACATTACCGTTCGCGATACTTATGTAACCAAAAAAAGGAAGTGGCGAGAGGTATTGTGCTGGCCACAACAGATTTTTGTGTATTGTTTTCCAGTGTCTTACTTAGTGTACATGGGATGATGTGTTCTTTGGATGACATATATGGGGCAGTGTATGATGATATGTTTCACTGAAAGCCGGGTATTGCAATTTTCACAACTAAGTGGTTCGGTCTTCTCAAGTATGTGTTGGTGGATGAGGGGTGTGTGTCCTATTCGGAGTCTCGTAATTTGTCCATTTTGAGGTGTCCGGTTTTCATTGTTCTCATCTTATTGTTTGTTGTGTTTTAGAAAATATATTTCAATTTTCTTACCTTTTATACTTATATTTTATATTTCGTGATTATGGTACTGTACAGTAATACACAACAAAGACATTACAATTACAAAAATAACGGTAATTTACGTAACAAGTGATACTTTGCAAGCCGTAGGCGAGCTTTAGAAGCCTATGGGCCCAGTAACGACACTTTCAGGTCATGTTGGGTACAACATTTCTTTCGGGGTCTTGAAGAAAAGAATAAATAAAAATTTATAGCTATTACTTCATTTTTTGTATTACATATAATATAAGAAATAAATAAATAAACAATGGAAACATTAATGTAGAAATCGGAAAGTTACTTTTCGATCCCTTATAGACAATATCGTAGAAAAGAAGGATTTTCCGATCTAAAAAGTGATCAGAAACAGCTCATTTTCAGACGATTGCGAAAAAAATGATTATTTTTGTTTGTGTTTGACTCTTAAATTTGTTCCATTTTCAATCATTTTAATTTTTAATAATACTGGTATTAATATCGGTATTCCGCTTGTTAAAATAAAATACCGAGAAACCGGTACTCTATATTTCGACCGGTATTGCATTCCCTACTCAGAAAGTATATTACGGCAGCCGGTACTAAAAAACCAAATAGATTAAATAAGCTCTTCTTCTAGAAATCATCCTATTTTCTGTGTACGAGTATTTCCATTTTTGTTTTTTTAAAATAAAGGTTAAAAAAACATTTCCAATTACTTATACTTAATGGTACAATAAGCGAAAACAAAAGTAGTGATTTACTAATGACATGAAGTATGCAAGTAATAAAAAGTTTTACGTTGTTAGGAAGGAACTATTTGGGTTAAAGATTGTACTCGGGCTTCATTGTAACCTACAAATTCTAATTATATCCTTGTCGATATTTCAAAGGTTCTCTGATATTTTAATTACTCACCGTTTATAACCATTTTTCCTTTAATTTTATAATTAATTATGTCATTTTATTTCAAAACAGAAAATACCTTTTTTCATTGCTTTAAACAACATTTTATGAAATATTACAGTGGAAAATATTGTCTAATTGTTTTATCTCTGTATGTTGTATGAATTATTTTAAATTTTTCTCTTTTTTTGCAATAAAAGTTTTCAGCCAAACGGAATCGTTGCAAATAACCTCCACCATTTCAAGACATCATTATCCTGATCGGTTCCCGATAAACCACCTCCAAGGCCAAAAAAGTTCACTTACGTAAATTTTATACATCATATTTATACGTAGCTCTGTTTTATAATAGTTATCATATTTAGCACTTTTCGAGGCTTTTATTTCGATTGTTGTTCGTTCAAATTGCGAATTAACTATACGAGTATACTCGTAAAAATCAAACTCATAAGTTATTTAATTTTATAATTACCAATTGTTTTCAAGAAAATATGTGTATGTACGTGTTATGCTATAGTGAAAATGATTAAGCAGAGGACTTACGTCATCGACCTGAAAAAAACCTTATAAAATGAAATATAACTTGTGGAAATAATTGGGTGTTATTTATTTTTAAAAGAAGAAGAAAAAAAGTACTAGTATTAAGATTAAGTAATGTATATATTAATGATATTTACAATTATTTCCAAATCAATCGTTATTCCTTTTACGGAATATAAAATTATTTGAAATAATTGTAGTTTATTTTCGCACCCTACGTTGGCACTACTGACAATGATCATGTTGTGTCAAATAATTTTATATTCCGTAAAAGGAATAAGGATTGACTTAGAAATAATTGTAAATTAATTAATATATACGTTTCTTTAATACTAGTATATATCTTTTTTTTAAATAATTATTACTACAAGTTATATTTCTTTTTATAAGATTTTTTTCAGGTTGATGACGTGAGTCCTCTGCCTAATCATTTCCACCATAACAGCCATCGCAATATGTTTTAAAAAGTACACCCGCTGCGGTTTTTTATTACAAAAATAATGTAGATGAATTAGAAAATAAACAATAAATAACGCGAAATGGCAAATAATTTGCGAAATGTTGTTTTGGTTCAACGCTCGAAGGTGAAAAATTAAAACAGCATCAACAAATAAATTTTTCAACAACTGTTATAAAATGTTGAGGAATATATCTCTATTTCATCATTTATGTATCCATAACAACGTGTATTTTTCGCATTATTTCACGCACTAGAGTGCAAAAAGGGCGAGCAATAACTGCGTTTTAAATGGAAAGAATGTTTTTAATAATAATAAATGTATTTTGTTGATATTACCTAATTTTATATAAAAAATAAATAAATATGAGCCCAACGGCCGGATTACATTTTACAAACAAATTATAAAACCTTCGCGAATGGTGAGAAATTTCTACAAATTTCTCTTGATAGTTTAAAATAGAGATTTTAACCTTACAAAATCTGAATATGTAATCTACCATTTAATATTGGATTTCATTGCCTAATAATAATATTAGACAATATTCACAAGCCCTGCATATTCTTCTTTTAGAGCATTGTCGTACATGTCCTGCAAGGTAGAATTTACTATATGCACTGAATTTTTACGAAGTTTTTTTTCATATTATACAAAAAGTAAAAGGTTTCGGTAGAAGATGACCCTTTAAATGCCGGTCGAACTAATATCAGCCGTCACTTGGCCCATATTTTTTGTAAGTTTCAAATCTATTTAAAGTAATCGAAAGATTTTTTTAGAAATTTTTCTCCGTTTATGTAGGTTTTTTAATTTATTGAAAATTAAAGCCGGCGGAACTATTAAGAGGCTGAGTTCATATTTTGTTAAAATTGTATAAAAATTTAAATTCATTAGGTGCGTTCAATATGCCCAGCAAAACAAGCAACCGGAAGTAAAATTTGTTAAACGACTTTACTAGCCTAGCATTTGCTTGATTTGCTCGCAAGCAATCCAAGCGCTAAATTTCGCTTGTCTTGCTAACTTATCAAATATAATGGCGGGAAATACAAATTATACGTACATGAAGTTACCTTGTACTGTTTCTATATCATTTTATGGTGTTTTTATATCAACCACATGTCAAAAAAGCTTTCAAAGTTTTGTGATGAATGTTTATAACATTATTAAATTTTAAGTATTTTCTTAGACCTAAAAAAATCTTCAAAATTAATTCCACTATCTGCAAGTAATTGTACCTATATACAAATCATTTTGTATAACTTTCCAGACCAATAAAAGAGATACGAGAGATACACATGTTATATTTGACAAATGTATAACTTTCTCGATGACAGTTGTCAATGACAGTTCGTCGTATAGCGAGCAAATCGTTCAGTGTACTAATTAACAAATCTCGTTTGCTTACCTAGCATTTATTTGATTTGCTCACTTCATTGAACGCACCTAATGTGTCAATATTTTTGGGAAAGTTCAAATGTTATCTGTCATTTTGACAAGATGTTAAAGGAGAAAAAGTTTTACTAAGAAGCTAATATTTTGAAATAACAGTTTTTAGATGGTAAAACGTGTGTTTCTTTTTTTAAATATATACATACCTCGGGCCCAGGCCCTCGGAAAGTACACTGTTAACCCCAGGCTTTATTGACAATGTCAATTTAAAAATAATTAATTAAATGTCAATTTGACACGAGATATTGTCAAAAATGTTATATAAAGAAATCAAAGGTTTTCTTCTTAAATCTTATTTTAGAAATAGAAACAAATTAGAAATCGGCGAATGCCAGTGTATCCTTGAATTATGAAGGGTGATTAAACTTTGAGTTTGTATTTGTATAAATATTTTATTTATTCTATGTATCTTATCGATTTCGCTAAGACTAGCATCCTCAGAGCCTACAGCGTCAGAAAAATTTTAAAGGAGCCTTGGCATGTCGTCTGCTTAATGTCGAAGAAAAATTTGTTATATTCTATTGATGTTCATATTTATGTTAATTTGCAGAAAAATATGTCTTCTCAAAGCCAGAGAAATGGAACTCCTTTAAAATTTCTCTGACGCTGTAGGCTCTGAGAATGCTAGTCTTAGCGAAATCGATAAGATACATAGAATAAATAAAATATTTATACAAACTCAAATTTTAATTACTCTTCATACATCATGAAAATGAACTTTGATCTAGTCATTCATCAATAATAATGTATCCTTCTTTATTTCATTTTCTCCTTAAAATTACATTTCGAGATCAGTTTTGACAACTTGACGTTTGAATTAAATAATGATCAGTTATACGTTTCTCTGTTCATTGCCTACTCCGCGTTGAGTTTTTTATTGAACACACTGTACTATATCAACGTGTTTTCAGTGCTTTTATAGTCATAAAGACAACGTAATAGAAAACAAATATGTGCACCTCTTAAAATAAAATTCATGCACTTAATACGCAAATTATTACATGTTTGAATAGTAATTAAATTAGTTATACGTAAAATATAATAATTATTGAAATGTAAATCTTAAGAAATAAATGTTTTTCTATCTTTCGAGCGTATTTATTATTGCGCTGTCATCCATCCCAATTATTCCCACTGTGAAACGAAGCCTGCCTTGACATATTAGCATAAGCATACATAAAAAAATAGAAAAATCTCTTTTCCTTCCACCATCATCAGGTGGTATTAATCCTGTAATAAATTCCTAAGCATCTACCCTCTATAACCGTAGCCACATCCGTAACAAATCGCCTGTATATGCCTGCACACACGTCCCATGCACGTGCGTGTGTGCGTGCGTGCATGTCGTGAGCCCGCGCACTGCCGGCAGGTCAACCGCGACCTTTGTCTATCGGCGAAGTGCAAAATCGCCCCACGAACACTTGCTATTTCGTGGGAATAAAGACTTGCAACAAGTACTATGCAGCTTGCATGATGCCAGATTGTTAGTCAGGAAATTTGTACTAAATTAGAAACATTTATACCTTTCAGGTGACATCTAATAAAGGTTTAAATCTTAAAATGTTAGATTCAGCATGAAATTCTCCTTCATATCATGTATTACACAATTTTTGATTTGATGAGTAATTCTCTAGTTACTAACAACTTAAACTTACATGAAATTCCTCTATAATTTTAAATATCTGTATATCGAAATCTGTTTTCATCTGAAATTTCGACACGATTAAAGATAAATAATATTACGTATTAATACGTGGCGAAATATCAGATGAAAAAATAAATTCTAAACCTATTTGCAGATATTAAAATTTTTCAGGAATTTCATGTAAGTTTAATTTGTTATTAACTCGCGAATCGCTCATCGAATCAAAAATCGTGTAATACATGACATGAAGGAGAATTTCATGCTGAATTCAAAATTATAAACCGCGTTATCTTTAATCGAGGCAGAGTGGTAGATGAATTTGTTGGAAGCGTAGACAAGAATTATTTAAAAATAATCGATAAAATACTTATTTCAATGCCACGATGAATGTAAACTGTTATAAATAGCATAACTTATTAGACTAAGTATACACTATTTCTATTCGTCGACCAGGGAGGGGTTAGCTCGCCCTTTCCCACCTCCTAGCCCACTGTGGAATTTAAAATATTTTTCATATTTTGTTATCAGTCTTCGACTCGTAAACATCCCTTCTAAGCATTTGTTACGGTGTACATATTTAGTGTTTGTTGATTAAAGTGGTTATAATAATTCATAAATCAATTATTTCGCCAATACCCGCAGTCATTAACATTCAACCCAAATGGTTAACACTAAGTATTAAATACTTAAAATTGTTTATTTTTTAATCTAATTTAAATTTATTTCGTAAATTGTTACTCTGGTTATATATTTTTTAACATAACTCTTTGACAGGTCATCCTAGGTAAAAATGTAAGACCGCTTTTTGTACAAAAAATTACAAGCTGTAATTTTGCATTCTTGTAAAATTTTAATACGGGACACTGTTTTTGAGAAAATGGCTAAAAACACTTTTCCTGTGCCTCGCGCTGACTCTCCCGAAGATCGAAAACTTGAATTTTTCATCTGTGTCCCGACCTAAACAACATATATCGACGGTTAAGATGTGATGCCACGTATCTACATTTTTCAGGTAACATGAGTTATGTACATCAAAATGTGCGCGTTTCTAGTGATCCCTCGTACTTACATTTCTGACGTGGTTCGAGCAAACGTTAGAAATGTACATATACGAGGGATCACCAGAAACGCGCAGAATTTTTTTCTGCACATTTTGATGTGCATAACTCATGTTACCTGAAAAATGTAGATACGTGGTATCACATCTTAACCGTCGATATTAAAATCAGAACTACCCCACCTTTTGCATGGTAAAATTCGCTACTGACTGGACTAGGCGTTACGAGAAATCACCTGCCGCGTTACGAGTTCTCAAAGCTACATATTATACTAAAAAAATCTAACATTTTAAGAATTAAACCTTTATCAGATATCACCTGAAAGGTCGAATTTTACATCCTGACCTAAACAATACATATTAAAATCAGCACTATCCCACGTTTTGTGAGGCAAAGGTCTTTTTTGATCTTCATTGACTGGACTCAACCGTACAGATATGTCATCATTAACAATAAAGTTGATTGGTATACCCAGAAATTAAAATAAAAAGGCTTAACACACATATTATAAAGCAATTAATATGAAATAATTGTTTGATTGTAGATTCTATGAAGAAAATTGAATAACATACTTAATTAAAAATGAAGTTAATTACAAATACTATTTATTCTTTACAAAGTGTAGTTCAATTACGGAGGCTCGGTATTTCATGTCTTGTTAAACTGTCTATTAAGTGTTAACTGAAGAAAAATGTAACATTAGCATCCATATTACAGCGAAAGTTGTAAAAAATACTCATGCGGTATTTTTTCGATACAATATTTTTATTTTAACCGCTAGTTTAATCAGAAATGAAAGTTCGAGCATTATTAATCAGATATTTATGTATTTAACGATGTAATTAAATTATGAACTATTTAATTAATTTAACATCTATTACTTTTTCAAGATTTTATAATTTTCGTAGTACCTATTGATGAAGGTCAAATGAGTGACATATATATTCAAATATACATTAAAATAATTTATTGCTATAAAAATTAAACAGATAAAAAGTAAATCCACACAAATCCTCTGTTAAATGATCATGTAGAATTGTCAAAAAACTTGGACGTATATAAAGCTCACCAAAAGTACGTAGTTAAATTTTTAACAAAATAGTTTACAATTATAAAGTGATTTAAATCAGTAGTTTTAGTTAAACTACTACCAGTTACATTTGAAAGACTGCGTCAATAATAAATTAAATTACCTAATTTAAATTAGTACGTATTTGTAGTTCATAGGCCTTTAACATGGGAAATCAATTTTCCGTGCGCATTGCTCCCCTAATTATTTTAGACAAAAAGTTTCAAATGGATGATGTAAAGCAAAAAATTCTACACCAGAATCAATAAAAAAAATCATTTTGGCTACTTCATAACTGCAGAAATAAAATTTGAAAATTCACGGAATTACAATTTAATAGTATTAGCCATGGAATTAGCAAGAGACGAACAAAAGCGTAACGTTTTATACGTCAAATTATTAGTATTTATTTTGACAATCATTATTGTGACACTGACGTAATAAAACTTTACGCTTTTGTTCGTTTCTTGTTTCTAATTCCATGGCTAATACTATTAAATTGTAATTTCGTGAATTTTCAAATTTTACTTCTGCAGTTATGAAGTAGCCAAAACGAATATTTTTTTATATTGACTTCCGTCTTAGATAAAATGATGCAAATAATCAACCGCATAACACTAAACAAAAAACTGGATTTAAAGCATTAAAGTGCACCATATTCTGAATTATTTATACGAAAAAATTAAGACTGAGAAAAAGAAGTAATTAATGCAATCTCTTGAAAAACACTGTGCAACCCACTTGTTTGGAAAGACTGACCTATTTTTTAATTTAATCTCTTTAATATCGTCAAGATAAAAGAAGTAAACATTTTTTAAAAACACCTTTGATCTGACAATTCATTAATAACAAAATTACAATCAAATACAATTCTTAAATCAATTTATCCAGCATCTGTTTTCTTAAACAAAGGCAGAAATTCTTAACAAACTAAAAATGATTGCAGGAAGCAGCCGAAAGATTTACCGACACAAGTTGGCGAATTCACCGCCAGTGGCGCGAGGATCCCAGTTCTAAACCAATAGCAGTAACAGACGCAAAACCAGATACTAAAATAACCGAAATTTCCACAAATCCCGATCGAAAATCTTCCGAAAGTTCGAGTTCCGAGAAAAAAGGTTGCGATTATGCGATTATTGAGCCTGTACGTAATGGTACCAAACCTAAAGAAGATGTTAAAATGGTAAGAAAAGAATGGAAAATGTTTCATGCCATGCACTCAACTAATTGCTCAAAGTGTTTAGACAGAAACATGTGCTTAAACTAACAAATGATATGCACTGTTGTCAATTTTATGTGCCACTAACAAATAGTTGAATTAGAATAGACATTAAAAATATTAATGAAGAATATTTTGACAAATACTTCTTTTGATCTACAGTGATAAATAATTTTGAAAATTGTTAATTATTTTGAAAACTTTTGCGTGCAATAAATTATATTTATTGATTTTATTTCAAAGCCATAAAAATACAATTACATCTCGTAAAGAAAACGTAAGAAAATTCTTTCTTCAATTAATTTTCAGTAGCGATTTACATATATATTGAACGATATTTAATTTTGCGTGTAAATTGCTGGTAGCAAAAAATTTCCGCCTTGTAATTTTGCTGCTATTACAAAATATTCCGTATTCCCATTAATCATGCAGAAATGAAGGTCTTAAAGTTACATAGTAAATATAATTTGCAAATATCTATTTTAAATTCTATTATGGTAACAGTTATACGCCACACCTCTTGGATGTTATAATATTCCCATTTAAAGTAGAGCAACATTTTTCACTTTCATAACTAAGATTTAATTATTATCATTAAAGAAATTATGTAGACATCGATATTTCACCAAGGTCTGTAATAAGAAGGCTTATATAACTGAAACTATTTATTAAAATAAATATTCTTTACCTTATACAAAGGTACCTGGACAAGTCGAAACGTAATAGTAATTAATTGTAATATGTTCTTGTAAAATGGAGGAAAAGACTCTGTTAACATCTAAAATTGATATAAAGGGAAAGTATGCGCAGGACCAGCTTCAACTTAACGCGCGCAAGCTTTATCGATGTCGTGTAGTTAAGAATAGAATGAAGTTTTAAATTCTTAAATTAATAATAAGTTAAATTATTAAAAAAAAATTCAGAACTCATATTTCAATAAGAATAATACAACCTTTTTTAGTTTAAATTCTGTATATATTTTTTTATTTATTTGTATTTGTTGATTTGTTCATTCCTGAAGAAGGCAATAGTGTATATTGCCGAAATGTCGTAATTTAAATAAATATATACAGAATTTAAACTAAAAAAGGTTGTATTATTCTTAATAATAATTTATGTATTTGATTAATATATCTTCGTTTCTTTAATTCGAATACACAAGTTCAAAAGTATAATGAAATTTTTATGTATAAAATAAAAATGTTTATTCTGAATCAGGTTGGTAATATGTGCATTTTTAACTTTCAAAACAGTTTTAAGAAGTGAGTCATTTTTGACTTCACTTTCGAGCTAGCTTGATTTTTCCGACTGGCTAAAGCTAAGTTCACATAGAACGGTGTCACCGGCACGGTTTCAACGGATCTCATTCTGTTTGGTGGCATCTTCCGGGCGTCACCCCTATTGCCATCATCGACGGTACAAGGTCAAAAAAAGGATTGGATTCTATTTTTGCCGGCATAGCCGCCAAGTTGGAACGGCAAAAGTTAACGCATGTGCACTTTTGAAGCTATGCAGGTTTACTATACTAGTATTTATGAAGAAAATCAGCTGGCAATTCATTGTTTAAAATTAGAATGAATATTGAAAAAATTGCTGTGGTTTCACTATTATGCAAAACAAGAAAATAAAAACAGAGAATAGGAAATAAAAGGAAGCGATGACGTTGGTGGGTTCTAATCCAAGTTTAACCCCAATGTCTACAACTTTTATTTTCTAATTGCACGTGTCTGTAATCTTTGTGTCCAATTTCATAAGCAAGGATGTTTTATTACTTCACTAATAATTAATTCGTTTATATTAGTTTGTTTTACTGTTTCCAGATTGTTAGTTTAGAAAATAAATCTAGTGACATTTCATTTTTACAAATTACTAATGGCAGTCTGACGAATTCCCGAACGTTCGGGCTATTCCATTCCATCTCATGTAAATTAAAATCAGAAAATTGCCGTTGATACTGGACGGTTGGGACGGGAACCGTGCGGTGACAACGTTCCATGTAAACTATGCTTTAATGTTACTTTCTAATATTCATACTAGACCTGCGCACTGTGTGTTCAATAAAATAATACCAACATAAACATACGAATAACAATCAAAACATTTTTTTAAAATAACAAAGTATATTATTTTAAAGTGATTTAAATATATTTTCGTTGGAAAAATAGCTGAAAGCATTATGCCAATACGAAAATAGTTGGCTAAAACATAAAAGTAACTAATGAGATATTCGTGTCCATTTTAGCTATCCGATTATCAAAATAAAGCAGATTAACACAGCCTGCATTAAATAATAAAACTTGGTGATACATAGGTATTTATTTATTTTATTCTTGTCGACATCATTAGTGTACGGATGATAATCTATTGCAGAATTAAATATCTCTTTCTATCTTTGCTAACGAGACACAAATACTCAACTATTTGGTATATATCAATACATACTTGAATTTATGAATGAGATACTCAGCAGTCATACATCTATTTTGCAGTACGTATCATATAAAAAATATTTCAGATCAGTGATGAGGGAATGGAAATTGAAAGATCATCGCCGAATCTGTGTCAAATAGAGAATCCTGTTAATTCCGATACAGAATCAGTCTGTTCATGTTCATGTGAAGATGCAATGGCTCAGGGTACTAATTTGTGTGACAGCAACTTGCATGTGGGAGTTATTACATTTGAGGGAGATGAGTACACTATTCTTTCTAACCACAAACGTATGAAATGGACATACAGAGAAACAGACGTATAAATTGGACAACCATACCAAGTCGATGAAATGAAAAATAAAAATATATATGTTGCATAAAATAATGTAATTAAATCTTTATAAATGTTTAAAAAATATAATCTAAATAAAATATGTACTCTTCTGAGTTCTCAATAATTTTTTTTTTCATTTATGAGTTCTGAAAAATACTTATTTCATAAGTAAGGTTTGTTCCAACATACAATCAAATCAGTACGGAACTGTTCAACGTAGTATTAAAATTAAACGTTATTTTAATACTGCACATGTGTCGGACAGTTTCGTACTGATTAGATTGTATACTGAACAAACCTATTATTGAGAAGTTTGAATCGAACAAGTTATATTTATTGAATTTTCCAGTTTATGGCGCCATATCGTTTGATTCTATTCGCGTCACATCACAATATGAGTTTTTGCCAAAAAAGAAGCAAAGCACGACAAATATAACGGTGAAGTTCGTAATTCCATAAGAGCCAAATTATTTTCCCTCTGTATTTGAATTTTTGTAAGAAGTTTGAGTTTTTTTCAACAAAGTAATGAAAAGTTGAAAAATATACGTAATTCATCATTTCCTCTTCCATTTTTATAATTTTCATGGCGTAAATACATAATTACTATAGAAACCAAGAAAGTCCAGATTTTTTTTTATAAATGATGGATCTATAAAATAAAATTTCAAACTAAACATATTAGGTGGTAACATGAGCAAGAAAATATTTTAAAATGACAAAATTAATTTTATACATCTTTTATTTGAAGTGTTTATCTCTAAAATAATCCATAAACGATTGACAGGGATAAAACTTTGCAACTCAACTCCTCGCTATTACACTTAATCACTTGTTCATGTTACCATCCCTTGTTTTTATGCTTATTATATGTACGGATTGGAAATTGTCACAATCATACAATGAGAAATGAGAAGTTTTTTTTTTCTATCACGAAAATTTGAATTTTTGTTCTTGTTCGGGTTTTGCAAATAAAATTTAATGATTTATGTATATTTACATTTTATATCAACAAGCAGATCTTCTGGGAACATTAGTTATGCCGGGTTTGAAAATATCAAAATATTTACAGATTTATGTATTTTTATTTTAATAAGGAAAGTAGAAACAAAAAATCAATCCCTTGAATAAAATAAATAAAATAATACTTTTCTAAATAATAGTTAATAAAAGCCGATTAAAGCTAATCTAAGAAATTTAATATAATCCATTTTGTGTTTATTGTTCTGGAATATATATAAATATAAATATATCCTTCGAACCCTGTATATATGCTAAATATAAATTGCTAAATACTGTAATTCTAATAGGCCATAATAATTATGAGCTGTAGATATTCAAATGAAACAGATTGCAAGTTCTGACTGAATATTTCTTTCCCGTGGGCCAAGGTGAATAATGGATTTTTATTAGCCCAGTCTATTACATCGTCAATGGTCCGAACCGTAATATTTTACCTTTACCGTATTTTAGTTGGGTAAAGATATCCTCTAAAGAGAAAGGGTTGGATTTCGGCCAGGAAATTCATTAAATTATTTTTTGATATTGTCAATAATGTAACTATTTTCCAAAAATATAATTGAAGAGGAATGATGGATTGAAAAATTAAAAGATTTTTTCATTCATTTTTTCGATCCCCATAACAGTCTACAGCTTCATTAATTACCAGTAAAGGTCATTGATATTACCGGGAATGTCTTTTTAAGTAATAGTTATAAAAAATCGATAGAAAAACTAAAATAATGCTTTATGAATAAAAATTTGATAATTTACTCGTTTCGTTGTTACCTTTACATCGTTTCAGCACCCAATTTTTAAATTATAGTGGGAATGTAAGAATGAATACGGTTGGATGTGATTGTCAATAATCCTGCGTGAAAAGAATATCCACCTTTTCACCAAATCATATGTGTTATTCAAGTAAATATTTTTCCAAAATAACTCGATATTATTCTTGTAGATAAGGCCGACATTTGTGGAAATAAATTCCCGATCATATTTCAGTCCTGATAACCAATTCCCGAGATTAAGCAACGATTTTTCCTCGATCCTCCCTTAAATGTTACAGCAGTGCTACGCGTATAGGCTGACCTATGACCTACATTAGCTCCTCCCTGCGAGAGAGACGGAGCATCATTTAACCTAATTTATTAAGCCGTTCTATCGCCCGAGACTGACCTAGCAAACATTGCATCTTCGTAGCCTTGCTAATGGGAAGAGAAGAGTTCCGCGTCCGCCATCTTGAAATTCATGTTACATTTTAACACGTCTAGAGGAGTGCTGGCTAATTACTTGTTAACACCTAACACAAGTTGCTTGCTTTTATTTTACTCCACTGGTAATTACTTCATTATAATGATTTTGAAGGAAACTTCGCATACATTATGTATATTGCTATTTTCATTAATCATTCCCTGTGCCAACATTAATAAGAATATATTCTATCGAAACTATTCCTTTACGAGGGCTGATTATGTTTAGTTAAGAATTATTCATAAAAATGGAACGATATTGCTCTAGTTAGATCATTTTAATATTTTTCTAAGTCCTGTTCTTTTTACCTCTCGCTAAGAGAGGTATTGCATTCATGCTAAAAATCGCATATCCAGATTTTATTGAATAAGCACGTTTTAAGGTCCCTACAATCCGATTTTATCATTTTTACGATGATGTCTGTGTGTGTGTGTGTGTGTGTGTGTGTGTGTGTGTGTGTGTGTGTGTGTGTGTGTGTGTGTGTGTGTGTGGATGTGTGTGTGTATGTGTGTGTGTGTGTGGGATGTTGGAAGGACGGTTACTCAAAAACTATAAGACTTTAAATTTTTTTAATTACGTTTTCCCAATCGGACATTCATGGGAAGATCTGAAAAGGTTTTGGTAACAATTGGACAACCGGAAGTAGAAGATTCTTGAAAAAAAATCTTTTAAATAATATTTTTTGAAATTTTTTCTTAATAATATTAAAGAAAAATAAATTCTCTTTCTGATACATTTAAATATTTTACAATATATTCTATAGATTTAGAGATAGAAGAAATATAGTATGTAAAATAATCTGTTATAATAAATTTTACAGCCGAAAGAATGGCCATGGAAAATAGTTGAAAATTTAATTTCTTTGTAACTGACAGATAATGTCAGTGTCAGAAATCCGAAGACATTACTGAAGACTTTTTCTGGGAAGTACATACATTATATTATTTCTTAATGTATTAATAGAATTGGAAACATTTCGAAAAATTAGAAGAGGACAAAATTTCTTCATCAAAAATGAATTTAAAATTAAACAATCTAAATATATATGGAATAGATATATGCGTAAGTAGAATTTTTGGTGTAGAGTGTAGGCACGGTAGAAGATACATACAGGTATTGTAACCCAGCCGATTGCAAGCGGCGATGAGCGTCGCCCGTCCGTAGACAATTGTGCGAGAGAGAAGGATAGTGAAAGACAGAAGAAGGTGTCTATGCATTCCGTTCGCTTACTGTTGCTATCGAGTTTTCCTATATTATTTTCACGATTTCAATTTCTTGTTTATTATTGGTGTTAACAGTAGCATATATAATAAACTAATAAAAATGGGTAAGAGGTACCCAATTGTAAATACCACGAAAAGATAAAATATTAACATCGAAAGACTATATTTGTGAAAAGCATTTTCAACCTTAGTATATTATTAAGGAAGTAACAACTAAAACGTATTCAGTAAGCATAATTCATATACGTATTTTCAAAATCTGTCTTAAATATTTATACAATTTTTTAAGTATTCACTAGCATACCCAAGGTTATCGCAGGATATTCCCGAATTGCCCAAAATATTTGTCAAAAGACATAAAACAGCGGCGTTCACTATATCGACATGCTTTAATTGACAAAAAAGAGAAATAATTGAACCAGAAACAAGTTAGTTTAATTTAAATTTAAAGTAACATTATTTTATTGTCCAAAAATTTCATTGGCTTGTGATGTAGTAAATAATAATATGGATCTAGAGACAATTGTAGATCAACTTGCTTCTGTACCTAATTTACTTGATTTACAGATAAAATAATTTCTATTTCTGAAATGACTGCTTTAAAATTTGGTGAAACAGTTATAAAAAGAAAAATTGTATTAACTCCAGATACGATGAACATTTATATATTTGATCACTTAATAATTTATGGTAAAACTGAAAACCCCTCTAACATAGAAGAAATACAAGATATTGTAAATAAATTACATAATACCGCCGTTTTCTACGGTGGAATTGATATAGCTGAAAGTCCTACAAATTTCAGTCCAATTAAATGTCAGAGATCACTGCCTATAAGTGTGGAGACACGTTAGTTGTCCATATTTATTGGAAGATTGTATTTCTGAAAGTAGCAACAATAAATCTAATTGTACATTTTGTAAGAAATCTAAAAAAGCAACCGTAAATTTCAAAAACAAACTTAAAATAAATACAGTTTCTAAGAATCGGTTAGTGCGCAGACGATTAGACAGTATGAGACAAGTGCAGAAAAGGATAAAAATTAAGAATAAAATAATTGATGAACTAAAAGCTGCACGACAAAAAATCAAACAGTTAAATGATTAAGACATATTAAATAAAATTGATCAACTTGAAAATATGTCTACAGCATAAAAATTATTATTAAAATAATATAATATATAATAATATATATAATTATATAAGTATTAATGAATTATTTTTATTCAGTTAACGCGGTAGCGCACGGCATGATAGACACCTTTTTCTGTCTCTCTCGCACACAACTGCCTGCGTTCTGGCGATACACTTGACCGCTACGTCGGAATACTTCTCTTTATTATGTACTGTGAGTGTAGGTATACAAGAAATGTTAAATACAATAGGGAGCGAGCAGTCATATGATTTTGTTGGCCTTGACAAGCAGATATGGGGGCCCATGTCAGAATGATAGCTAGTAATTATGTATATAGATGTCAAATATCATAATTTCTCATTCTAAATTTAGTGATTTTCCAATTCCATGTGGAGCAGAATTAAATGTTAAATATCTAAGGCATACAAGTAAACTTTAAACTCCTGGTGATAAATTAACTACGTAAATTTAGAAAATCTTGAAATTTTTAATGAAAAATTCTAACATTTGACATCTATGTACATAATTACTAATTATCATTCTGAAACGGGCCCACACATTTGCTTGTCAAGCCCAAAAATGTAACATTACCGTTCGCGCCCTATACTTATGTAACCAAAAAAAGGAAGTGGCGAGAGGTATTGTGCTGGCGACAACAGATTTTTTACAAATTATAGCGTTAACAACATCCTTATGATAATTTATTATTATTTACGTAATTTCATTTATTGGAGTTTCCGGTTTATGGCGTCATATCATTAGATTCCGGTCGCGTCACATTTGTAATTCTACAAGAACTAAATTATTAATTTCCCTCTGTATTTAAAAATTGCCGCAGTTGTACAACAAATAGTTTGAAATGAGAAATTTTTGGTTTTCTGAAAATTTGAACTTCTGCACATGATCGGTTTTCTCAATTAAATGCTGAAGAGCTACATAGGTATTGTAATACATATGTTATTTTCGATTGTTCATTAATGTTACATATTTTTTAATAAATAAATTCCTGAATTAAAATGCCTCCTATTTAATTTTTTCATATACAAAATATGTAATTTTATAAATATATTAAAAAAATTGCGTATACTTTTATTCCAACGTGAATTTAGAATTACTCATATTTAGAAATTTTAAATTAGAAAACATGTATACCAATATTTATGTATTTTGCTATATTGCATACCTAACTATTATAAAAACAGATGTAAATACATAAATCAAAGAAGGTTTATAGTAAATTACAGATAAAATTCTACATACGTGGGATGAAAATATGTTGGTACCTGGTTATGTAAATTAAAATAGATTAGGGGAAATGATTCATACCCATGTGAAATATATTTGTTTTGCAAGTAAAATCATTAGAAAACAAGGAAATGACTATTTTGACTAACAGTGTATGAGTATAATATAAAATAATATAATATTTGAACATATAGTACCTAAGTTAATTATTAGGTTCGATTGCGTAAGTGAAGTTATAGTTCAGATAAGGATTACTTATATATAGCTATAGAATTCATAATAAAATGTTTTTACATCTACATATTCAACTGTTTTTAAACAATTTTTATTATAACATTCAGAACCGTTGAATGTTTTTAAATACGAAGAAATATTTTGAGAAAAAATCACGGACTACACCGGGATTTGAAGCCAGGACCTTCATATTACCAGAACGATGCTCTACCAATTGAGCTATGAAATGAATAGAGAATCGTACCGGCAATATGAAGGTCCTGGTTTCAAATCCTGGTGAAGTCCATGAATTTTTCACAAATATTTCTTCGTATTTATTACATTTTTTAATTACCTTCCGTCACCTATAGGTAAGGAAGGTATTGTCTTTGGTCAAAAAATTCGGTGGTGAGTTTTCATTGAATAAGCACGTTTTAGGGTCTTTACAATACGATTTTACTATTTTTACGATGATGTCTGTATGTGTGTGTGTGTGGACCGCCTTCCGTGCACGATATCTCCAATACTAGAATTCCAAAAATTACAATTCTTGCGTAAACCTCTTCCTTACAACCATATGCAGACTTGATTAGATTTTGGTTATAATTGGTCAACCGGAAGTACCCTCATTTGAAGATTTTAACAGTTTTTCTTGAAAAAATCAGTTAAATGTTATTATAACTTAAAGAATATATTATTATCTATACGATTTGATTGCATTTTATATTTGATATTCAACAGATATAGAGTTAAAGAAGATTAACGATAATAAATAAAGCTATGCTAACTTAACCATGGAAACTGCTAATATATTCAGGTAATTCAAATTGACAGATGTCAGTATCAATAAAATGTAAATCAATAAAAGAATAAGGGAAGTAACTCTAGTGTTAGAAGTTTCTAGATATACGAGAGACGATTACATTGGTTTGAACATGTCATGAGGAGAGATGAATATATTAATAGAAGGTGGAAGAAACATACGAAGACCAAATATAAGATGAAAAGACTGTATTGTAGAAGACTTGAGAGAAAAGGAACTGAATAAGGGCGACACGGAAAACAAAAATGAGTGGAAGAAGAAAATAAAAAATAGCAACCCCCTAACCAATGGGAAAAACTAAAGAAGAAGAAGAAGAAGATGTCAGGGTCAAGTGCAATTTGCATAGTTTGTTTATGAAATAACTTTACTGGAAATATAGGATCTTTTGCAAGAAAATTTATGTATTGGGCGCGTGCAGTAACATGACTGGACCCGTGTCAAAATGACAGCAATTAATTATGTCCATAACTGTTATAATTTTTCAACCAAAATTTCATAATTTTCTTATTTCATGTGGTTTGTTTGTTATCAGGAGTATGGCATTCAGTTGCCGAGAAAGGGAATCACATAATACCAAAAATTTATAATCTTTAAAATTTATGTATGGAATTTGTACATAATACACAGGATTGACGGAAGGTATTGTGCTGGCCACATCAGATTTTTTTTTATGTTACTGTATGTTTTCAGTTTTCACATAATATTTTGATTCTGTGTAAAGTCTAAATAAAATATGATAAATATTGTGAAATAAAGTAATTTAGGTGTTTTAAATGGTATAGTTATAGTTCCCTCTTTTTCTATAAATGTGGCTGTCGAAATACGCTTCACTAAAAAACGTTACTACGCCTTTAAATTTATTATAGGCTCTGTGGCTAGACCCCGGTCCATAAATATTGGTAATGCGAAAAGTAAATTCACTTTAGTGTCCTAAAAATGAGTGCGCACCCCGCCCTAGGAAGAAACTATACTGAATGTTTATTTTATTTTGTTCACTATTGCTATCTCGAGAACTATAAGAGCTACGAGATCGGTTAAATTAGCAAACAATTTCTATTTTACTAGACTATTTTAATGAGCGTAAAAAATATTTCTTTTAGCCAGTGGCTTTCAAGCTGTGGGGTCCAACTTTGTTTTTACCTTCCGTCACCTATAGGTAAGGAAGGTATGTCTTTGGTCAAAAAATTCGGTGGTGAGTTTTCATTAAATAAGCACGTTTTAGGGTCTTTACAATACGATATCACTATTTTTACGATACAACCATATGCAGACTTGATTAGATTTTGGTTATAATTGGTCAACCGGAAGTACCCTCATTTGAAAATTTTAACAATTTTTCTTGAAAAACTCAGTTAAATGTTATTATAACTTAAAGAATATATTATTCTCTATACGATTTGATTGCATTTTATATTTCATATCTACACATAAAAGATCCTATATTTCCAGTTAAAATATTTAATAAAATTATGCGAATTGCACTTGACACTAACATCTTCTTCTTCTTTAGTTTTTCCCATTCGTTAGGGGATCGCTATTTTTTGTTTTCTTTTTCCACTAATTTTTGTTTTGCGTGTCGTCCTCATTCAGTTCCTTTTCGCTTCTTTCATCTTATATTTGGTCTTTCTATGTTTCTTCCACCTTCTGTTATAAGCTATTCATTCTTCCAATATATTCATCTCTCCTCATGACATGTTCAAACCAATGTAATCGTCTCTCTTATATCTTTCTAGAAACGTTCAACACTAGAATTATTTCCCTTATTCTTTCATTCATTTACTATTTATTGATACTGACGTCTGCCAGTTTGAATAAATAAAATAAAATAAATAAATATTTCATCACGGCATATTACCCATTGCTGGGTGTGCCAATCTGCTTCGTACACAGATATCGGTAATGATAGAATATTTGTTAGCATAGCTGGCTGATTTATAAAATTTATTATCTTTATAATTCTTTAACTCTATATCTGTTGAATATGATATATAAAATGCAATCAAATCGTATAGATATATTTTCTTTAAGTTATAATAAAATGTAACTGAGTTTTTCAAGATAAACTGTTAATATCTTCAAATGAGGGTACTTCCGGTTGACCAATTATAACCAAAATCTTATCAAGTGTGCATATGGTTGTAAGGAAGAGGAATACGCAAGAATTGTAATTTTTGGAATTCTAGTATTGGAAATATCGTGTCCGAAACCGCGGTCACATACACACACACACACATACACATACATAAACACACACACACGCATACACGAACACACATACACACATACAGACATCATCGTAAAAATAGTAAAATCGTATTGTAAAGACCCTAAAACGTGCTTATTTAATGAAAACTCACCACCGAATTTTTTGACCAAAGACAATACCTTCCTTACCTAGAGGTGACGGAAGGTAAAAATGTATACATTTATACCATTCTTGGCACTCTTATGAGAGGTGTGTTTAAATAAAATTAATATAAAACTTTATATGCGTTTTCCCCTAAAAAAATAATCGTTTCGAGGGTATGAAAATATATCATTAAATACAGAATTAAATTCTCTTATAAATAAGCAAATAAAAAATATATAGTTCCATTTAAAATAATGAAGTTGGTCTCCAAAGTTTGCGTACCACTGGTTAAAAAGAAAATAATTTTATACTATTAAAATATTCTAGTAAAATAGAAATTATTTCCTAATTTAACCTACCTCGTAGCTTGTAGTTCTGGCGATAGTAATAGTGGACAAAATAAAATAATAACACCTTATATACTCTTTTAATACTTTCATATGTAACTACAAATTTTGGAATTGTGCATTTGGAATGTGGATAGGTATTGTAATGACTATGAAGTTACAAATTCTCTAACGACAGACGGAACGACATACCATTTGGAATATTTATCCGTCGCATCTGAGCCCAATACATAGTGGTAAGTAAAATTATTAACATTTCAAACTGTACCAGATAAACTATTTACATACAATCAACTATTTATTCTCATAATTTTTATGTGTCAAATAAATTATTCGTACAAACTCTATGTCCGAAAAAAACAATACATTTAAATAAACAGGATAACTTTATAAGTTCAATGATCATTAAAAATTTATCGTGTCAACTGTAATTTTAATGGAACAAGGGACAATCCAAATATATAAAGAAAATTTGGAAAAGTTATACAGATTATGAATAATGTATGAGAAAAGGATTTCGTGAAATCTAGGTTAAACCATAAAATTTTCATTATTTCCATTAACACATTAGAAGCAGTAGCATAGTAAATCTTGATAATATTGTATAAAATGTATGTTCCAATAATGAGAATGAATTAGTTTAAAGGTTTCTTATTGATCAAGAGTTTTGAAAAGTCATAATTATTATCTCACGTTAACAATTTAGAGAACAAATAATGATTATATAGAGTGATCACAAATTTCATTAAGTTATTCGATACGATCACAATTTTCTTATGGGGTCCTTCCACAGTAATTACAAATTTGAATATAGGTCATTTACTCCTAAACAAGTATTAAAACTAGACCTTAAAACTTTATGTTAAAGACTGTAGAAGTCTAAAAAAAGTTATTAGTTTTTAAATTTTCGAGTTTTTGATACTATTTCCGCAACTCTATATCTATGTCACACATTTACTCTATTCCAAATTATCACTACCTTCAAGTCTTCTGCTATGGGCTTTTTAAAATACGGTATAAATATGCAAAATACAAAAAAAAATCAACGAAGGTAAACCAAATACCACTTCTTTAAATTTGTGATTCCTGATGCCACGCCAGACTTTATGCGTTGTTTTAATTTCTTTTTAATAGATTAGAAATTACATAAAAAAAAAATTAATAAAAAATTAAATAGTACAATTTGTACAAGTTATAGGTTATAGATAATGAATTCTAACAGATAAAAAGTCAAACATATTTGTCGTTTTGTTCAAACGCCATGGGTATCGGTATTAATAAGAAATTGAAAAGGCCCGGTTTCATAAAAAAAAAAATCTAATGTGGCCAGCACATTAACTTCCGTCAGTTCTATGTATTTTGTACAAATTCCATACATAATTTTTTTTGCAAACTATTCTATGGACGTTTTCTTTTTAGGGGAGAAATGAACTGATCTTACATCGTACTGAAATGAACTGAACTACTCCTAAAAAGAACAGTGTGCTTTTTAAAATAAGAATAATAATCCGCTGAATTGGCTTCTGGCTATAATCTGTTGTTACCTTATGTGATTTATTTTTGCTACATTAAATTATTTTACATTTTTATATTTCAAAATCATTTCACAAAGATATGCAGAAAAAATATAATTAAATCTAATAGGGATAAACTACTCTTTAATATTTATAATAACATAAAAGGTCAAAAAAATGATATCTAACAGCGTTTTTTTCAAGAAAAACTGTTAAATTCTTCAAATTAGGGTACTTCCGGTTAAACAATCACAAACAAAATCTAATTTATTCTTCATATGGACGTACGAAAGAGGAATATGAAATAATTATAATTTTTGGAATTGTAGTATTGAAGTTATGCGATCCGGAACGATCGTCACACATACACACACAAACGCACGCGCACGCCCACATAGACAACATCTTAAAAATAGTAAATTTGTATTCTAAAACGTGCTTATTCATTAAAAACTCACCATCGAATTTTTTGACCAAAAACAATACCTTCCTTACCCCTAGGTGACGGAAGGTAATAATCTATGTTCATACAATTAAATATACTTTGGAAATACAATTTAATCATTGATTAATTTTTTTATGAAACCGAGCCGAATAATTAAATTTATGGGACTGAAATATTACATAATTTATTTGAATTTGGTATCATTTGATGCAGTTTTATTTTTTTACTTCTCGCTAAGAGAGGTATTGCATTCATGCTAAAAATCGCATATCCAGATTTTATTGAATAAGCATGTTTTAAGGTCCCTACAATCCGATTTTAACATTTTTACGATGATGTCTGTGTGTGTGTGTGTGTGTGTGTGTGTGTGTGTGTGTGTGTGTGTGTGGATGTGTGTGTGTGTGTGTGGGATGTTGGAAGGACGGTTACTCAAAAACTATAAGACTTAAAATTTGTTTAACAACGTATTTCCCAATCGGACATTCATGGGAAGATCTGAAAAGGTTTTGGTAATAATTGGACAACCGGAAGTAGAAGATTCTTGAAAAAAAAATCTTCTAAATATTATTTTTTGAAAATTTTTCGTGGTAATATTAAAGAAAATTAAATTCTCTATCAGATACATTTAAATATTTTATTATATATTCCATAGATTTAGAGATAAAAGAAGTATAATATATAAAATAATCTGTTGTAATAAATTTGACAGCCGAAAGAATGCCATGAAAAATAGTTGATAATTTAAATTATTTGTAACTGACAGATAAATGTCAGTGTCAGAAATAATGAGTAATGAAAGAAAAATGTACTTGGAGAATCCCTTAATGCTTGATCTGTGACTATTATGGAGATGACAAGTCTAGGTTGAAGGACTTAAATTTGTTTCAAACATTATGGGACAATGTACACCAGTACTATAGACTAGAGTAACTTTGAATTGCGAAAAAGCTATCAAATTCTTCTCAAGTAAGTTGTAAATATTGACAAAATTACACATCGATATAAGAATAATCGGAGTGCAATCTATCCGTCACTTTATTAAAGGGAATTAGTGTTATTTTGATATAACATGTATGAAAAAATAAAATGTAAAAGAAGATGTGTAAGAATAGATGCACAATCCATATATACATTTTAGACCGCCCAAAATTAATGTTTTTACTAGAAGAATATGAAGAGAAAGTAAACAACGTTGTTCGAATTGAAAATTTCTGTTACCAGCCTAATATTTATATATGGTAAACTCTACTTTGTAATTTATTGTAACATAATTTATGGTAAAATATCTTCATGTTGAGACATGCTATTATTGAATAATAAAGAAGTTTATACGTCATAGATTTATATGAATATATTATTTGTATTTATAAAAATATTATTTGCTTTATGCATACAGCCAGGTAAAATATACGGCGAGAGGTTATGTGCTGGCCACATCAGATTTTTATTTTTGTATTAATACCACAAACATTGTTGTTAGTTGAAACGGGGAGCAACAGTGCAAAAAATGATTTTCCCGTGTTACCGCGCTGTGTTCGGGTTTCAAGTATTCACACTCACCCGGTATATGTAAGTAAGCACATGAATTTAAAAATAGAAATTCTCCATCATCAAATATTTAACTACTAAATAAAACTTTTATAACTATGACTATCACTGATATTCAACGTACTTTCCGTCATTTTAAATAGGAATACACATATATCTATTTCAATATTATCAACTTTCTACAAACTTTCTGAAACACCCTCGTTTATGGTAAAGTATAAAATCGTATGAATAAATCGTAAATATAAACATGTTCGCAATATAATAGTAATGCAGTCTACCCACGGAAAATGACTAAAAAATTTTGAACGAAATGAACGTATGCAGTTCTCTAGAAACGGTAATTTTAGTAAAAATAACCATGACATAAGAAACCGCATTTTACACTATGCAGTAATAAAATTACGACGTGTATTTCGACTTTAATTACTTTAAAATTTTATCATTAACTATTTTACGAGCAATAGCATTCTGACCTTCATGATATCATCGCTAATAATAAATTTAAAATTATATTTATCAAGTTCGTAATTACCACTATAAGCGTAATGATATCATCTCGGGAATTAGGCGAGAAGATAGTTTATGCAAGTGATATTATTTATTGACTACTTTCAGCAATCTATGTCTGCAGTAATTGCTGTTGCAGACAGTTTCATTATTTTATATTAGTTTTAATGGACTGTTTATTTATTTTATATTATTTCAAAGAAAAATTGACAGGATTGAAAAGTTCAGTTTGCTACAAGTATGTACAATATTCGTTCATTTGCTTCAACAATGACATAACTCATAATTTGTTGTTCTCTAAAAAACATGTTTAAAAGTTTTGATCTATTATAATTTTGTATTAATACAATATAAACTATATATATTGGCAAAGTTCAGTAGAGTACATGGACAGTCTTCAAGAAGCGAAAAGCATTATTTAACTTACAACTGAGATAGGTCAGTGTTGAAACAAACCTAATCTACTAAATGTTACACCACATTAGTGATACAATGCCTTCTCTCAGTAAAATTTAGTTTCTTTCTACAAACTAAAAGTACTAACTGAACCATTTAGTTTTATAAGAATAACTCAAAAATGACAATTGTGTTGCAACAAGTGAGTATATGTACTCGTATATTTCAACGTTCGTAGGAGAAAATCTACTATTCTGCTCACATTACCAACCGAAAAATTGGGGATTATTTTACCATGCGGGAAAATTGATTTCGTTTGAGTACAATAATCAGCTGTGCTGTATGTAAATTACATTATTTTTAAGTGTTGCTGGGTAAAAATGATACTCGGCTGCACTAAGATGTCCACACCACACTACGGCCGCACCGGGTATACCCCACCTACTTTTGTTCCCAACCTAGTTTTCCTCTGTAATTGAACCCTGCCTATTGTTTGGAGTATGTAGTAAATACATAAATATGACACAAACGGCCGTGTTTGTTGTGTACTCGAACGATCCCCGGTGCGGCTGTGTTGCTGCCGTGTAACCTAAATTGAAAGCGATTTGTAATTCTAGAAAATCTTAATTGTTATCGTTATTCGTTCAACTAATATTTCATGACGAAGATGTTAATTTCATTTTTCTATTTTGAATTACAACACTTATAAAATTATACATATATGTAGAGTTTCACGGCTTGACTTGATATTCAAGTTACTTGACTTGAGATTGATTTGATTTCAAGTCAAGTCAAGTCAAGTCAAGTAATAGTAGCCGAAAATCACGTCAACTTGCAGTAGTGAATCAGCACAGCATATGGCACACCACGCCGTCACCCACAGCTAGGTTATGATTCTACTGATTCGCGCGTTTTCGTATATAATCGGTTCGTTATCAAGTAGCTTGAATTTGCTTGAAATTGCTTGATCAAGTCAAGTGTCAAGTAGTATCGATAGAAAATCAAGTCAAGTCAAGTAATGAATTTTTGAAAAGCTTGATTTTCAAGTCAAGTCAAGTAATTTACAAAAATATCAAGCTACTTGACTTGATGAAACCCCTACTAATATGATTCAAGTAACTTTTGTAGTCCCTCCAGAACACGTATTAAATTTTGACATTACACAAACGTACGCACCGGTACCGTTCGGGTAAAAAACAATATGTATGGCTTTATCTACAAAATAACCCCAGTAATTACTAAAGGATTATAAATTAACTGTAAATTATGTTTTAGTTTTTATAAATTATAGATAAATTCTTTTTGATTTACACTTGTAATTACAGAAATAATAAATAATAGCATTTTTAGTCCTTGAGACCGGGTGCCTGTACTGAATGGTAATTGGACATATGGATGACTAATATGAAATTTAATAAAATAATTAACAAAAAACTAAATATAGTTATGTATTATACGAGTAGTCCAAGTTTTGAGTGCCACTTGCCATTTTCGCTGCCTATGCCATTCAACATACCTATCTTTCATTTCCATACAAACGCACGAACTTTCTACGTGGAGTGACATAAATTATTCATACAAATGTTCTCTGGTTTACCTACGTTGTTTCGTTATTTTCTGCATTCATTTATTTGAAAATAGATTCGGGATTTCAACAAGGCGATAACAGAAGGATTAAGATAATAATTTTGAATAGAGTTAATGAGTGAATGAGAGAGGTGAAGAGATATAGCAATGCTGTGTCGTAGATGTTAAGCATTAAAAATGAAATATTTTAAAAGCTAATCACTTTTTTAAACATTGATAGTCCTTATAACAAAATTTAAAATATAGTTTCAATATAAATGACAAATTTTCTAATTTGCTATTATGGTAGACGATTCCATTTATTTCGCCGTTTACACCTGCTGACCAAAATAGTTATTTGTGTATCAAGGTTGTAATAGTGATTTTTTTTGCCGAATCTGAAGTTTGTAGCCGAGGCGAAGGCCGAGACCAGAAAAATCAGATGAGGCTAAAATAGAACTTTTAAGTAGATGTGCACACAACATTTTTTAAGCGACTATTACAAAATTATAAACTATTATTTCAAATATATACTCGTATTTCATATCTGATTGATACATGTCACTTGGATACAGAGTGCCATGTTATCATCTTGATAACTCACAAAACAATTTGCTTACTGTCAAAATTTATTACAACCTAAAAATGAAAATAAATTAACTACAGAAATTAATTTGTTGAGCAAGGAAATAAGAAATAGGAATAGCAATGATTTTTCAAATCTTAAAATTTATGAAGCTACATGCAATACAACACTAAATTTATTTACTATTTAAACAAACATTTGACAATTCAGTTCGTAAAGTAAATACGGCCGTATAGTAGTCTTTAGCAGAAGTCAAAATAAAAGTGATACTTTACGGTTGCCAAAGGATACATAAAACAACTTTTTATGTAACAGTTGCCTAAAAATTATTTTGCTGTTCATTTAAGTAATAGTCATAAAAGTTGGCATTCAAACAAAATATTTTCTCTTTAGTCCAGAAATGTAAGGAAATATGCACTTTATAATATTTTTAAGAAAATATAGACATATTTCAAATATCATACTTCAACTAGTGTACTAATTTATTTAAAATCGAAAATGTCCTGAATTACTTTGGAACATACTTTGAAATAAATTGAAATTTACAGAATCTTAGCTGGAGCGTACTGCAACGTTGAGTATTTTTTTTGTCGAGATACAGTTTGAATGCAGAATCAGATTCCATTGATGACATTTCCGATATCGGTGCAGATTTGCTAAACGCGTTCGGGTTACCGACTTTAAACCCTGAAAACGTGATTTCCGATTTCCACTCTTAACTAAACCAATTCTAATCTCGGCAATCTGGAACTTACATTTTCCTTACAACAAAAGAAAAAAGCAAATCGTGGATTTACCCAACAAAACCTAAATTCACTCGGTCTGAAAATCGAATTTCTCGAGTTGGCGGGCTCTAAGTTCACCCCTTCTCGTCCCTTCAAGATGCGAAGGCGTTTAACCCAGTCAATGTTGATAAAATAAAACACGTGTATAGTGGTACGTGCGCAACTTCGTGCTGTTGTACGTTATCCTGGGTGAGGATTCTGTAATTATCTGGGGATAGCGTTTTATGGGTTTACTTTCCTGGAAGATGCTGTTTGTTTAACTCAAGGTACTGCGTGTGATGCGTGATGGAAAAGCAAGGTTTGTTATAACAAGACTGGGATTAATTAGCTTTATAAATATATAAACATGGATTAAATATAAATTTTCTACTTCTACAGTGATACGCAGAGCCAAGTTTGAATACGTACTATTTCAGGATATATTGATTATAACATTTGTATCTGATATCTGTCAATAAATTTGTCGTCATAAACGTAAGATCAATAAAGCCAAGCAAATATAGATGCATATAACCACATCAGTTACAAAGGTGTAAATATTATATGGCATTTAAATTTCGATGTATTTTGCTATTACTTATTATTAAAACTTTACAAGCATATAAAATTCACAACGTAAACGTAAGGTATCTGACAATTGAACACTTTATATATGCTTCATTTGAGGGCGTTAAGAGTTATTTTATAAACCTTAAACTGTAAAACACTGTATAGCAGCATTTTCCAAACAGTGGTCCACAGAAAACATAAAAGAAAGAAATATACTCTTATTAATTATAAAAGCTGTCGTTTCTGTTCTTAGAGTAATATGTTCAATTTGTGTTATTTGTTCTTTATATTAATTAATAAATATTTAATTTTATGTTATAATTTGCATCGATTTATTTCATTTATTTACTATTCAGTATTCCCTGATATTAAAGTTCGTTGATTGTAAATCGAAAATTTCACGGATTAAAACGTCATGATAACTATTATTTAAATATTGCAAACAATATCGGTACGCAATGTGGAAATTTTCAGAAACACTGCTGCAGAAATATCCTTATTAGTTACGTATTTATTTTAGTTTAAAAACCTACTTGTCTCTAGACCAAATTTGCCACAGTAGTAATTCTTGTGGTACCTATACATACATATGTATGTATATGCAAAATAGCCATTGTAAGTACATAAAAAGCCATTGTAAGTACATAAAATTTTGTACGCGCCTCAAGTGCATCTAACGTTTACTGCACTCAACGTTGTAAAGTCGATGGTATACGCCTCATATTTTGATTTTCATGCATTGGTCATAAATACTAACATATGCTTTTGGTACATAAGTACTGTTACATAGTATCCGAAGTATTTTAGGTTTGCTGGTATTGAAGAGGGAAGTTTATTTTTTGAATGAGAAAGAAAAAAAGTCTTATATCGAAGTAGGTAGGTATGTTTATTTATGAGACGCTTTTCTTTTTTGCTCCTGTTGTTCTCAGATGATTGACGATTTATCGTTTGAAGTATTTTTTTCTTTCTTTATTAATTAATTATTAAAACTGAAATATGGCTAACGTGCTTTTCTAAATTATTAATTAAATTCATTTTTCGTAACAAATTCTTTAGCTATATTAACAAGGCATTCAGAGAATTTCCTTGCGCAAAGAAAAACACGGCACATGCATATGTTAGTTTTTAGTATGTCTATGTGGCTTTATGTCAAAAACTGTTATGACATTTTTTAAAAAATATATTTAAAGCAGAGGATTTCCTAGCAATATTGTATTGTTGGAAAGGAAATAGTTATTTATGATTTAAAGTGTTAAAAGTGATATTTTATTTTGTAAGAAGTGGAGTGGTCCAAACCTTCGAACAAAATAAAATCACTTTTAACACGTATATCACACTATTTTTCTATAAACAATATTTTTTCATTTAAATTTGTATTTCTAATAATTTGTTGACATATGCCAAAAATGTCGATTTGTTGTTTCATTCGTCATTACCAATATAACAAATTCATTTTTAAAACTAGTGTTAAAAGTAACAATGAACTGTCACTTTTTAACACTTGTGACATAAAATGACATTTATAAGTCTAAAAACAAACATTAAAAAGCCTACTTTTAATAGTGTTTGTAGAAAAAAATGTTTTCTTTTCCAGCATGGCGTTGATTAACAATTATAACTTTGACATTCGAAATACAATCATAATAAAAATAAAAAATTGAACATTGCCATTTGCAAGAGAAAAAATATTGTTTGTAACACACGCATTCCAGAACTAGCAGCACTCGTTTCGGAAATTTGCATTCGTTTCAGAATCACTAATTTCCCGCACATGTTACATAAATAACTATGCTGTCTGTATCTAGTGACCTATGCATTTTCCGGATAAATAATACACTACTAAAATAGCCTCCTAAAGGAGCATTTTTTTTCTCATGTACAATCTCCTAGGAGTGTAATAAGTAATAGATGCGGTTTGTTTAAAATAAAACAATTTATTATAAACTGACAATACATTAAAATAAAAAACGAATATTTTAATAAAAACTACTCATGTTCTTCAGGAGTCCTGCAGAAGCGCATGCTATTCTAAATTTTTGGAGGGGGCAATTGCTTCCTTTGCACCCTCTGAATACACCACTGCTCTTATACGAGTAGTTGTCGAGAATGTCGAGATGCCATGTTGGACACGTTATCCTGGATATCATGCTATTTAGTTTCCCAAGAACAACGAAAAATAAAAGAAAACTGCCAAAAAAAATTTGAACATAAATTAATAATTTTTTGTTTCTGTTTCCAGTTTTTACAAACAAAAAGAATACATTTGGGATGCAAATCTAATTGAGTGGACTGTTCACAATGTATACGACTTCACTTTTATCTTCCATATTTTGTTTATAAGTAAAATCAAAACCTCTTTGTTGTTCCCAGTTCCCATCTCATATGAGCATCTGTTTAGCATCAGAAAACCAGTAGTCGCACTAGCACTTTACGCAATCCGCTTGCCGCGTGCCGATGCAGCCGCAGCGAGTGGCACTTCCACGTTTCCTTCTAGAGCACGTGTTGTTTCCCCTGCCCTCTTGCAGGCTGTGCTCGTAACGTAACCCTTGTCTAGTGCCTTTCGAGGTGAAACAGCTCAGACTCAGTGCAATGTTCTCGAAATGAGGACTCGAAGGATTTGCGTGGCTTTGTTATTATTATGTTTACAAGAGTTATGGAAGGGTAAATTTGATATTATGGTCAAGGGTGTTAGTTTAAATTCCAAACATTGAAGCTATTAATTGTCACTAAAATTTTCGGGAAGGACACTATATAGTTTATGTACGTGAGTGCTTTAAAAATGTCGGTTAGTAAAGGACAAACCAACATTATATTTTACGAACACAAGTACCCAAATTGTTATGCAAGACTTTGTACAAGTTGTGGAAAGCCATAATTATGACTTTGTAGGTTGCAATACCAGTCAAGAATAGTTACCTGCCTACAATTTCGTATTTTATTTTTTACTGGAAAATATTTTTGTATACTGTAATTTGTTTTCCACAATGGGGCAGTAACCATTTTTACTTCTCGCTAAGAGATGTATTGGAATCATGCTAAAAATCGCATATTCAGATTTTAGTGAATATGCACGTTTTAAGGTCCCTAGAATCCGATAATAACATTTTTACGATGATGACTGTGTGTGCGTGTGTGTGTGTGTGTGTGTGTGTGTGTGTATGTGTGTGAGGTTGGAAAAATAATCTGTTGTAGTAAATCTCACAGCCTGCTCACAGCCCAAACATCTCCATGCTAACTAATTCAGAGATAGTACTGAAGGCTTTTTCTGGGAACGATATTTAATATTTCTTATTCTATAATTACTTATATATTTAAAATTATAGGTATATTACAGGAACCCTTCAGAAATAACGCCAATCCCGTTAATGAATTGGAAAAACCTCGAACATTTAGAAGGAATGGAGGAAACTTGCTCATAGAATGAATTTAAAATTATAGAAAATACGTAAATATAAAAATTAGGTGTAAGTAGAATTTTTTGTGTGTAGAAATAAGTACATTAAATTTAATTTAGCATTTTTACCCCCCCCCCTTCCTAAATTAACGAGTCGTTTAGATATTTTCATAATAATTTGATCCAGTGGCAATAACAAATGAAACAATTGTTTTTGACAAATGTGAGTTGTCAACTTTTTCAAACAAATTTTGACAAATAAATCGATTAATAATTATTATAAAATATACTTGCCTTTACGGATAGTGAGTATACATACTTTGTGCTGGCCTATGGTAAAGCTCAGAGTGTCAAAGCCCAGCAAATGTACCTATTTCGACCGTTTTCCGAATCGTCATCTTCTAAACGTTCGCACCTTTTTACATGTATGTAAATAAAATAAATTCTGATTTTCAGTCAGGTTTTAGTACTACAACAAAAAAATATCACATCTGACAATTTGTAGGTTATTGAAAGAACAATAGTTACATCATTTCGTCTACGCCTTCAGAGTGTATTGACAATGACGGTGGCCATTTTGAACATTTATTGCATCACTTTTAATCATCTTTATACTTTTTTATGTGCTACAATTTTTGGATTGTTCAACTTGTTGTAACATAAAAATTTGACGAATGATTTTTTTTATCTTAGTTGAGGTATTCTATTCTATCTCTTATCTTTCCCGATTTGTGTATAGTTTCACCATCTGGTGTATCGATCAATCTATTCACCAGTTTCTAACCTTTCTTACTGCGCATGCATCCATTTTGAATTCAACCATAGGCAGGTAATTAAATACGTAACAAAACTAGAATTTTAACTCAATATCTAGACGGTTTACAAGAAAAAGAAATATTGTTGCTCTCTACGAGTTCTATCACTGCTTAAATTTAATGTACTTATTTTTGTTTCACCTGTATATTCCACAATGGAAAGGCCCGAGAGGTATTGTGATGGCCACAACAGATTTTTTATTAGACAAATACATCGTTTAGTCTTTACCTGAGTTAAAAATTATTAGTAGCTATCTCTTTCGTTTTCTACATCTATAACTAGTGCTGACACGTCACAGCTTTCAAGGTACGCAGAAATAGCATTTTAATTAATTATAATAGTCATATTTTATAGATTTTTTCATATTTTCTTTTTTTATTATTACTAATGAATTTTATTATTATAAATACTAAATTCGTTAAAGGTTAATCAACGCCTCCAAATTTAGTTTTTGCGAACGAGATCACGACTGCGTTTTGCGACCAAAATCTGCAGGAGTATAGATTTTCCGAAGCAATAAGCAGGAGTGATCGTAAAATTTGCGTAAGAAAAATCAGTCGCGAATAGTATGGAGCTTGATAATTCAACGAAAAATATTAACATCTCTAATATATATATTTATTATCACGGCATATTACCTATTGCTGGGTGTGCCAATCTGCTTTATACACAGATTTCGGTAATGATGATGACATATTTGTACCATGCGGGCATTTACCAGGCGTCACACCATGCGCACTCATTGCTGGCGTGGAGAGCGCACCACAGAAGTCCCATTCAAATTCGAAATATTTGGCCTAATTTTTCTCTTTTTCAAAAATAATAATAATGCACTAACATTATATCTTAACGTAGATGTCAAAATATTGCCGCGGCAACTGCAGCTTGATAATAGTCATATACAGGTGTCACTGAAAAACGGGCCACACAAAATAACTTTTTTATTTGTAATTATTTTTTAATTCTTTTTACATATTTGTAAACTAGGCTTAGGGGCTCACATATCATATTATTTGGCATAATGGTAGCGCTTCCGGTTTAAACGTAAGTGAATAGGACACCCTATATATATTTTTTATATATTTGGATTCTACGTACAATTACGAATTCAACGATATGCCTGAAGAGAATTTTTATTTAAGAAATAAATTTCAAAAACTTGAGGGAAAATTATGAATAATTAACCTGGTTAAGCCATAACAGGTAGGCTGTGATAACAAATTGAACATTTTTTGCAACAAAATGTCAAATCTTACAAAAATAACTTACTATTTAAACAATTGACTTAAATATTACTTAATATTATCTCAATTAATTTTATAGCTTACCTGATACGCATTAGCAGGTTAATTATGCATAATTTTTCTCTTACGTTTTTGTAATTTATTTCTTCAATAAAAATACATTTCAAGAATATATTTGAATTCGTAATTTTACGTAGATTCCAAATATATAAAAATGTATAGGTTGCCCCATTTGAAATATGAAAGTTAATATCACTTCCGGTCAAACCAGAAGCGCTACCATTATGCCAAATACCATGATTTGTGAGCCTCTAAGCCTAGTTTACAAATATTTAAAGAGAATTAAAAAATAATTATAAATAAAATAGTTATTTTGAGTGATTCGTTTTCCAGTCTCAGCCTGTAATACCCCTAGTGACTAGAATATTACAGGCAATTTTTGCCGTCATGATCACGACTACTTGTTGCGACGAAAATCGAAACGACTGCGATAGCAAAGAATAACTTCACGTGAAATATTGTCTGTTAACTTCTTACACGTTCTGTCTGTTAATATATACATATATTTTGACAGATATTTGCCATGCATTTCGTTAGACATTTTCTCTAGGATTGTAGCTACATTGATCAATTCCTTTTGCAGTATTAATTCAACGCCGTTTCATTTCTGCCTCTTTCGGATAACGAAAATATTTAACGTCCGTACCTTTTGTTTTTCTGCTGCATCCAAAAACAGCACAGCCTGGCATTTTTCGTTGTTTAAGACGTTTGAATATAATTTAGGCTCTATTTATGATTTTTTATACGTAAAAAAAATTCTACTCAGTTTATGTAAAATTACTTACTATTTTACGTATGTGACATAGCTGCGCGAACTTGACGAATTTAAGAAACTTATCCGTCACACCATGTTTTATGTAAATCAGGCTAATTTAAAATCATCAGATAGTGTTCACTTCACTTTTCATGTGACGGCTCTTGAGATGTAATTTCGAAAAGGTTGTCTGGCAAAATCGTGGAGGAAAAAAATATTTACTTCCAAAATATGGGATGTTGTGGTTTCATTCATCATTTACTGTGACGCGATAGTCTTTGCAAGGCCAAGGTTTCAAGTAGCGTGGGTATTTCTTTCATGATTCTGTTTTTGTTCCTTCTTATGGGGTTAATGGATTGGACCTATTTTAAGGAGATACTGTATTAAAAAAACTATGATTGAAGGGAAAATATATAAGCGAAGGGGAAGATACAGAACATGTAGTAAGGAAGAAAGAAATTACGAGGAGTTGAAAAGAGAGACCTGTTCAAAAACAATTCGGAAATGATGAATGATGATGACGGTGACTGTTGATTTTATTTAACAATTGACAGCTGCTAATTCAGTAGTGTCGTTTAACTATTTCGTTTTTATGAGGGTACATAAGATACTACTGTTATTTTATTATTATGAAAATATATATTACAGTAAAAGCATTCAAAATTCAAAACTAAGTCAACTGGTAAGTTTATTAGCAAATATAAAACCAAATATGTGAAAAATAAGATACTGACAAAGTGTCATTGACACTGACAGAAAATAACGTTATTCGTACGGCTATGAATCAAGGTAATATATCCGAATTAATAAATAAACTTACGTTACAGCGAAAGTATTGTCAACAACGAGCATCGTTTTAAAATGGACTATCCTAACTTAGTCGAAACAATATGATTTTTTCAAAGACATGCGTATTATATCCATCCTTATCGCACACGCTTGTAGTAATTGCAAATAAGAAAGATAAATGTATGCCAATTTATTAATTCATTCATGATACAGATGACCTTGATCGGATATCTTTAAAAAAATTAACTGTACATATATTATGAACATAGGTACATAAACTATGTTAGTACAATAAATGTAGTGTACATAAAATGCCATTTAGTTTATTTAAATTTAAATAATTATAAACAATAGTAATTATTTCTTTAAATTTAATTGAAATTCTAATTGAACAATTGTCTGCATAAATTAATTTTGGGAGCGTTATTTTCATGTTTTTTGAGTGCGGGGAGAAACAAATGAGGGTTCGTGTACGGCATGGACATGAACATTGGAGAGATGAAGAATTGCTTGAAACGAATGATGTTTTGGGTTTTTAATTTAGTTTTTAATTTACAACTTGCGTTTTTGATGAAATATACCCTACGCTTGCTTGTTTTCTTTTGCTTTGAAATTAATTAAAATAAAGAAGAATGACATGAAAATATTCAATTTCATATACTAAGGTATCATAAAAATGAATTATAAAAATAATAAAGTTGAGGACTTGACACTGGCACAAGTGGCTTTGTTGTTGTATAATTCAAAAGATGCATTTTACTGCATGTCTTGTGAAATCTGAAACTGTAGTAAATATTCATGGAAGAACATATCACTCAGAATAAAGTAGTTTTGAAAGCTGAGCTTTACACTCGCTTATTCTCTGGAAATATTTGTTTTTTTAGTTTCACCTGAATCTAAAATTTCTTGCTGTACACCAGCATTTCTCAACCTTTTTGCCGCCAGCATTTGAGTATTTAGTAACACCGCAACCTGGAGTCACTGTATATTGTATAAATAAATATTTTTTTATGCCTCCATCCGGTATAAGTAGATTTGCATATCTCTAAATCGTACAGAAACTCTTTTTAAGGGACTTTTATGGTTATAAATTGGGTTTGCTGTTCTGGCGATGATATGCCAATTTCGAACTACATATTTTCAACACAAGAATTAGCAAAATGTTTACAAATTTTGAAACTAAATCGTTTATTCTAACTTAAATGAAAACATTTTAAGCTAAATGTGAGTAATTATATTTAAAACTACAAGGCAAAATCGATAATAATTTTTCGTTAATTTTTCAGGTTATGTTCCAAACTCATATAATTTGGAATTAAAATTTTCTGATATTACCAACGTAAAAAACTTCCTAGAATTTAATATTTAAACAATAAGTCAATTCCATTTATAAATTTATGGAGAAATGTGCACAAAAAATCATTATAAAATAAATTCACTGTCAAAATATACTCACACTTTTTTTATACATAGTATTTGATTAATTCCGAAAAGAGACAAGTCTTTCTATTGGTCGGAAGAGGATAATATTCAAACCGATCCACTAATTTCCCGCACATGTTAAATAAATAACTATTCTGTCTGTATCTAGTGACCTATGATTTTTTCCGGATAAATAATACACTATTAAAATAGCCTCCTAAAGGAGCAATTTTTGTCTAATTTTTTTATCTCTTTTACAGTAACGTTCTATTGTCTGTTTGAGAATTAGTACTAAATTCTCTCGCTATCGTGAATGGCTTATATAACTTCTCCATGTGAAAAATATCGTTATGTATATTTCCCCTAAGAGAGGTTTAGACTAATTTTAATTTAATTTTTTATTTAAATTTAAGTATGAAAAATGTGAGACTATAATGCCCGGTTTCAGGAAAGTTTTTTATATATAACATTGTTAAATTTAATAACATGTTAAATTTTGATATGTGACAAATTTACAAATGTTATTATATTCGCCGTCAAATAAGTATGGACTGATCTCAACTTTTTCCCTTCTCCGCACCCTGTCTCTCGCACTTCGGTGTTGCCGCTTCTTCAAAATTGCCAGTGAACAGAGCTGGAAACTACTTAAAGTAAAAGTACTGGAAGTATTACTTTAAATACTATTAGAAACCAATATAATTAATTCATGAAAGATCTCAAAAATACATAATGGTAAACAGATCCAAACAAATATAATTATCCCTAATCCCTGGATGGTCCAGACTCTCTCCTGCGAACGCCAATAGTCTGTAACAGATAAAAATAGATGAGTATCTCTCTCAGTGAGTGCTTAGGATCAACGTACAACGCAAGGTCTCGGCCTAGCTTTAGGATTTGGGTCTAGTCTAGCTAATCCTCAGAATAGCTCTTTCACAACACCGTAGCGTGTGAGATAACCAAGTCCGTTAGGTCTAGCTTAATAGCTCTTCCTCAACAGCGTGAGGGATAACCAGCTCAATAGCTCTTCCTCAACAGCGTGAGGGATAACCAGCTCAACAGCTCTTCCTCAACAGCGTGAGGGATAACCAGCTCAACAGCTCTTCCTCAACAGCGTGAGGGATAACCAGCTCAACAGCTCTTCCTCAACAGCGTGAGGGATAACCAGCTCAACAGCTCTTCCTCAACAGCGTGAGGGATAACCAGCTCAACAGCTCTTCCTCAACAGCGTGAGGGATAACCAGCTCAATAGCTCTTCCTCAACAGCGTGAGGGATAACCAGCTCAACAGCGTGAGGGATAACCACAGTCCGATAGTAACCGCAACTCTAGCACTCACCGTTACTCAAAAATAAATAAATACATCCTCTATACTCTGATGTTGTCGCTTCAGCAGCTCTAGGACAACTGACCGATACCTAAATAAACAATCATTTAATATATACGATCATGTAATTCAATATAAAGCTGCAATTAAAAGATTAAAGAGGGAACAAATAAACATAATACTTGCATAACTCAAAATGCCGCTAACAATACATTCAGTATTTACAATACTTTCCTTAATATACTTTTGAAAATTAGCACTTAGTACTGTACGTAAAATACTTTTTTTTCACAAAAAGTTCTACAAATACTTTTTGGTACTTAAAGTATTTAAAGTAAGTTAAATACTTTAAATACTAAATACTTTACGCATGCGCAAGAACAGATTGCTGCGTGATTTGTGCATTACTATCACCACAGGTTTGAGCAAGTATTGGTAGTTATTAAAGTTTTCGCTATCTACAATTTTAATCGAATAGTTGAAAACGTAAATAAAGATAAATCACGACGTAATTTTGAACAACTTACTTATTAAAGGTTATTTCTACGTGCTCATCAATATTATGGAACTAAATAAGTAAAACAACTTTTCTACTCCAAGGCGTGAAGTAGTAGCTACAGACATTAATCACAGTACGTGAAGTGTGATTTTTAATAGTGATGGGTAAAATGCAATGCATTTCTTATGGAGTTTATTTTAAAACATTTTATATGCTATTTTTTAATAAGTATATATGACTTTAAAATTAGTAGGCTACTTTAACTGTCTTATTGGATGAGAGTGATATACGAATCAAATATGTACCTAAATTCGATAATTTTTCGTCATATTATTTTAACTGATTTCATTAAAAAATACTTAGTACTGGTACTGTAAGTAGGTAAAAAATCTGATGTGGCCAGCACATAACCTCTCGCCGTATATTTTACCTGGCTGTATGCATAAAGCAAAGAATATTTTTATAAATACAAATAATATATTCATATAAATCTATGACGTATAAACTTCTTTATTATTCAATAATAGCATGTCTCAACATAAAGATATTTTACCATAAATTATGTTACAATAAATTACAAAGTAGAGTTTACCATATATAAATATTAGGCTGGTAACAGCAATTTTCAATTCGAACAACCTTGTTTACTTTCTCTTCATATTCTTCTAGTAAAAACATTAATTTTGGGCGGTCAAAAATGTATATATCTGGACTGTGCATGTTATATCTAAATAACACTAATTCCCTTTAATAAAGTGACGGATAGATTGCACTCCGATTATTCTTATATCGATGTGTAATTTTGTCAATATTTACAACTTACTTGAGAAGAATTTGATAGCTTTTTCGCAATTCAAAGTTACTCTAGTCTACAGTACTGGTGTACATTGTCCCATAATGTTTGAAACAAATTTAAGTCCTACAACCTAGACTTGTCATCTCCATAATAGTCACAGATCAAGAATTAAGGGATTCTCCAAGTACATTTTTCTTTCATTACTCATTATTTCTGACACTGACATTTATCTGTCAGTTACAAATAATTTAAATTTTCAACTATTTTTCATGGCATCCTTTCGGTTGTAAAATTAATTACAACAGATTATTTTATATATTATATTCCTTTTATCTCTAAATCTATAAAATATATATATATATATATATATATATATATATATATATATATATATATATATATATATAAATATTTAAATGTATCAGAAAGAGAATTTATTTTTCTTTAATATTATCAAGAAAAATTTTCAAAAAATAATATTTAGAAAATTTTTTTTCAAGAATCTTCTACTTCCGGTTGTCCAATTATTACCAAAACCTTTTCAGATCTTCCCATGAATGTCCGATTGGGAAATACGTTGTTAAATAAATTTTAAGTCTTATAGTTTTTGAGTAACCGTCCTTCCAACATCCCACACACACACACACACACACACACACACACACACACACAGACACACATACACACACACATCTACACACACACACAGACATCATCGTAAAAATGTTAAAATCGGATTGTAGGGACCTTAAAACGTGCTTATTCAATAAAATCTGGATATGCGATTTTTAACATGAATCCAATACCTCTCTTAGCGAGAGGTAAAAAATGTACTTAAAGTATTACTTTACTTAGTATTTAAATACTTTTCTTGTAAGTATTTAGTATTTAGTTCTTAAATACTTTTATTGAGTACTGGTTACAGCTCTGCCAGTGAATTGGCAACAGTTTAGAAATCTCCAGTCCATACTGTTTTGACGGCAACTATAATGTGTATAAATGATGTAATTACGTTGTGTATGAGTATATTGTGTAAGTATGTAAACAATGTAATTGATTTATACACGTTAATAACGTTCATAAATTGATAAAATCAAGTATGGCGATGAGGGGGTAAGGGGTTGGAGTATCAGCTGCTATTTCACGCTCCATTCAAAATTTAACGTAACGTTACCCATTATTGGGTTACGAGGTTATACGACCCATATGTTGAGAAACGCTGTTGCATACATTACACTATACTGAAAGCGCATTTGAATTCCAGTGTAAGTAATATGCAAAAAATATCGATTACCAAATTTATAGCGCCGTAACATCTAAAAGTATGTAAATATTTACGAGTTTTTTAGTAGCCTTCTCAAAATTCATACCAAAATGTAATTTGACTCGTAACGTACTTATTTTTCGGATACAGAGCCATAGAATTTAATAAAGTTAGCTGGTTTACAAATTTGGGGACCCACATCATATAATTCATTTATTTTTTTCCTGTCATTCAAAATATTTATTTGTACCCGCACGCATATGTTACGATGTGAATTCTAATTCAATTTAACGTTTCCACAATTTCAATTTAGAAGTCTAATGCTATGAATGGTTCAGATTATATAATGCGAATATACGAATATAAAAATTCTATTTATATATGTAGGTAACGCATGCCATTCGCATATGATTTTTTGCGTGCAAGATGGTCGTTTGCTGTACGTATTATAACTTTTATAAATTTTGGCAATGTTACAATGCGTATTAATATTATAAATGGCTTTCATAATTCATGTGTAACATCAATAACAATTTGTAAGAAATTTAACAAGAAACATAACAAAAAGTGATTATATTTTCAAGAAGAATCTTTTAAAATTGCGTACAGTAATCACATGCAGATGAAAATATTATTTATTTCCTTGTATTTATCTCAAATAGTTCCTTATATATAAACTGCATTCTAGAGCAAGATATTGCTAGCGGTAAAGTTGCATAAGAATTTATAGTTTTGCGACTGGAATTATAAAACATAAAAAATATTATTAATATCAATATTCTAAGGAATTTGAACAATTAAAATATTTGTATTTATTATACCACCAAGAATACTACATAAAATGTTATTGTTATATTTCATATTTTAATTATTTTCTTTATATGCTATCACATCATATATAATTGTAAAATTCAGTATATAAATAGATTCTACCCTGTACCATTTTAAATATAAGTAAACCAATTAATAGATAGTTTATAAAGCCTAAAATTTGAGTCAATTAGTCACAATGAAAACTCAATGTTTCTTTAGAAATATGCAAAGTATAAATTGTTACAATAATTAATCATTTCTGTTTCCCAACTACAAGAACTGGGTACTGGCACACTGTTAGCCGCAGCGACACTGTGCCGACTAGTGTGCGCACCTCCATAGAAATTGCAAACTTATTTCTTCTGTTCGGCGCGTAACTGGTCGGTGCCGTTCTGTTCCGAACAGTGTGCGATAACCTTAAATCGGTATTGTCTCAAGTAAGTTATATCCAGTTTTTTTAGTAGATTCAAGTTAAATTTTGTCAGGTAAGGTTAGGTTTATCTTATGTTGAGATTTCCCTAATCTTACATAACTTAACCTACACTACATTGCCGAATGATGCAGTACCGAGTTGGCTGCAGTTTTCTTTTTACCAAGTTCTTGCGCTTCGAGAAGCAGACCATTAATATCAGCAAATCCTAAGTGTTTTGCAATATCGTACGTCGGTTTTTGCAATGTGTCTGCAACATACATTATCTATAGTACATCGAAATAGTCAAAAGCAAACAAAAAAAAAACATTTGAGGATGACACTGTTTACATATTTATGATTAATTAATAGTTGAGGGTTTTTTAAATTCAAACCGAACATTTTAAACAATTAAAAATATTAGAAAACATTTTTTTTATTTTAAAACCGTTCATTATGATCGCGGTAATTTTTTGACAAAATTTGTTGGTCGTAACAGCGAGCAGAATGCACTTGTTCGATTAATATTGGAAATTCGAAGAAATCCCTCAATTTTAACCCGTTTATCAAATTTACTTAGCATAGCAATATTTACTTTTAGTTATATTTTTTATTTCATATAGTAGCCATTATGTACAATTGAAACATTTAAATATAAAGAGATTTACTTGACATGTTTATATTTTAAAATTATTCAACAACTTATGCGCAGCAAACAATAATGATATTTATAACTTCTTTTATTAATATTCTTATTCATTTTGTAAACACGTACTAAACTAAATAATTACTACCCTTCGACACATAAGTTAAAATATTTTAATACTTATAAGTCGTAAATGATGATTACTTTCATAATCCTTTGCTCATAGTATTATGTCAACTACGTCTGGAATTTTATGATACTTGAGCTTGGTTAAAAGAACATTTTCATCTTAAAAATCATATATTTCTTTTTTTCATTTAGGCCCACTCCTACCAGCTCTAGTTAAAGTGACAGATAATGATAACCAACGGTTATGTTGCAAAATTGTTCTTACCACCTCTGCTTAGAGCTAACTGGAAGATAAAACTGTTGTTCGCATGGCTTCTGACCTTCAGTTTAATTCTTAAATAATAGTCAATAAACAGTCACTTTACCTAGAGGTGGTAGGATCGGGGCTTAGATCCCTTTGAATATGAAGTTTCATTTATTTACGGTAAATAGTAAGAATGTACGGGATGAAACACGCGTAAAAAATGTCATATAAACCTACATAAAACTTCGCTTTGTTAAGAAAATACAAGTCATTGTAAATTTGTATTGTCATTCATATACTCTCGTATACCGAAAAAAGTTGCTACAATGGGATATTCTATTGCAATGGAATTCAGGACAAAACGCTAATTAATATTGTAGATTATACTGTAAAATAACAGAATAAAACAAAATTATTCAAAATTATTTTACATAACGGTAAATGTTTACTTTATGGGATGTGAAAATTATACAAAACGAACCCAATATTTTTTATTTTTTGATTCAACTCATCGAACTGAGTCGATTGGTAATTCGGAACCTACCAATTTTAAGTCGAGGAAACAAAAAAATGTCTCAAATTGAAAATTTTCTATGGAAGCTGAAACCTCAAACCTATCCTAAAAGCAATAATTTTATACATGCAGGGTGTTATTTAAGCAAGCTTATAACGCTTAACCGATGGTGGAACTAACCCTATAGACAGGATATCCGGCAATAATTTTTGATTTAAATGTTTTCTATAAGAAATGGAGCCCCTTAAAACTGACAAATTACATCAGGTTTCAAAATTTTGCAAAAAAAAAAGTAAAAAACAATGTGTTCTATAGAAAAAATGTTGATTCTCAAAACTGACATTAAATGTTTTTGCATAGGCATACAATTTATAGTCTGTTTATTTGATATTCTCAAAAGGGCAATTACCTTCACCAATCAAGAGTATGCAAGCATGCAAGTGTTGATAAACATATGCAGTTTTTCGTTATGAAAGTTGGGAATGATTTTATGTGTCAATTTTTCCCCAGAGAACACATTGTTTTTTTTTTACTTTTTTATAAAAAAATTAACATTGGCGTAATTGATCAGTTTTAAAGGGGCCCCCACTTCTTGTAGAAAACAAAAATTATTTCCAGATTTACTATCTGGTATCTATGGTGTTCTACCATCGGTTAAGCGTTGTGCGCTTACTTAAATAACACCCTGAATAATAGAATCTAATGCAAAAACTAGTTCTGTTGACTGCATTTTTTTTTGTTTCTTCACCTTAAAAAATTGGTACCGGTCGATTCAGTTCGACGAGTAGATTCCAAAAATATATTGCTTTCATATAAATTTCACATCCCATAAAGGAAATGTCTGCCTATTAGAGCGAAATATTGAATTTACTCCCCTTATTGTTAGTAAACTCGGACAAGTTCCGAAGAAAACTCTGAAATTTCAAAATAATGTGCGTTACTGGGGTAACGAATCAATAAAATGTATAGATTTTTCACACTTACTGTATTCTTATGTGCCCTATTTCAGTAATGGAGTCTTTCCACATTTTCCAATTACTTTTTTTTCTTACACTGCACATACGTTTCTAGTTTTATAGAACCAGGTACGTTCTAGTTTCATGGTTTTGTGTCTCCTTACCAAATAAAATTGAAACTTCGTTTGACTCTCTATTTCAAATGTTGACATTAAGTTGTATGTCCCCTCCTTATTAATTTAGAATATTTCATAATCTGTATACATATTTCTTAAATCAAAAACCCCTTGTTACAAGCTTAACGTCACTTTCAGAATTGTAGGTTATGTTGGAATTCCAATAAAAGCTTGAATACATTTTATGATTTATTGAATTGTATCGTCACAAAGTCAGACCAGAATGTTTTTGAAAGCATGAATTAAAAGTATAATGGAGAAAAAATACACACGAATGCAGTCAATCGTTTATTTAAAAAGCCTAAAAGCCAACATTTTGCTACCTATTGTAGATTCTTCAGGGCGAAAGACTACATTGTTACATAAAAGCCGCTTTCTTTCGGTAAGCGATCCAATCCGATCTGATTGAACAGATCCGATCGCATGACGTCACAATCATATCTTAAAAGAACTAACTCTTTAAACCTCTGCGAGAAAAAATAAATTTAGAATATCGGTTATTTGTTGTTATTAAACGATTATATGATTATTCAACATAAATTAATGTATACTGCTCGTCCCTCGGTATTTTCCATTAAACATATAGACAAACTTATATCGCAAACCAAACGAAAGCAAACTTTTCATATAACATAAACAGTAATACTAGTAGTCCTCCTTCTAACTAGCAATCAGAAAAATCTGATTTACGTGCGCTGGGGTATATGATCAAAAACCGAAAGAAAACGATTATAATGGCTCTGATGAAGCTAAAATGGATAGCGAAACCTCAACTTTTAGACTTTTTAAATAAACGATTGATTACATTCCTGCATGTGTATTTTATTCTTCAATCAATACCAACAAGTAACTTAATTCCTGCTACGAAAAGTATAATCATTATGAATATTTTTTATGACCATATATGCATAATATGAGGAAAAGTTTTAATTTATGAACATCAACACTTTTTTTTCTTACTGGATAACCTAATTATTCTGGTTTTTATTATATTGATGGTAATGGTAACAAATTAAAGTGGAAATATATAAACGGTTAAATGCACATTAAAATAGGCTACTCCACGCTAGGCAAATAAACAATATAAATTTTTAGATGCGCAGTGAACATTAAGAAAAATCGATGTGTACATTAAAATAGGATATTGAACATATCTTAACCTACTCGAATTCAACACCCAAGTTAGGCAGACTCAATTTTTGTATCTTAGGTTAAGGTTTCTTCTCAAAAATTCCATAAAAACGAGTATTATCTCGTTCTTTACATTATGCCATTAGATAAAATATTTCCTAGTCTGCAACTATACTATTTTAACGTGCAATACACACACACACACACACACACACACACACACACCGGCAAAATTAGGGGGACGACAAAAAAGCTATATATTTTAAAAAGTATGAACCCTCTGTCTTTAATATTTGTGTTAGTAATTCTACCAACAAATGACGATAAAACACCTATATATAGCGACCTACTAAAGATTGATTGCCATTTATCGAGGTGTATTAATTATGGGAGTTTAATTCGTGTTCATTTATAGATCAAGAGTTAACAATCATTTTTGCTTTTGATGTTTCAATTCTAAGTAGTAAGTAAGAGTAGAATAATTATTTAAAAAAAAAAAAATTAAATGATTATTCTACTCCAAATACTTAGAATTGAAACGACAACAAAAGCAGAAATGATTGTTAACCCTTGATCTATAGTGAACACGAATTAAACAACCATATTTCATAAAACTAAAGACTGAGCACTATTTAACATCTCAATAAATGACAATCAATCTTTAATAGGTGGCTATATTTATGTATTATATCGTCATTTGCACATAATATTTATTTATTGTTACTTCTATATAATAGTGCACACACAACGTCCTAAATAAAATTATACTGGATTCGCATGTTTTTATTGCCTACCTCAACCTATAAAATGTTACTCTCTATGGCCTTAATACAGATACCATTAAAACCTATAAATTGCGGCCCAAAAAATCTGTAACAGTCAAGGGAAAATCTTTACACACAATTCCTTCAGACACCTTTTATTTTTGTCTGCTTGGAAACTTCATTTTTCAAACTTCAGCATCATTGAACAATTCCCCCAATATTCATTACTCCTCCCCCGCATTGGTTTCATCCACAGGTGCCTTTTGCCGTGCCGTGGCGTTCGGGATCGTTGCCGCGAGATCGCGTTCGCGAGTCGTGAGTCTTGCTCGGCTCCGGCTCGACTTGCAAAGCCCAGCACCGCCAGACCAATGTCAGTGATCTTCCGCGCTTGCACGTCTTCCGCGCGCGACTGACTTCCTGGGGCATCCACGGAGATGCCGGAGTGAAGTGACTATGTGTGGTGCAGTGAAATACTGATTGCTAATAGGTAATTATTGCTCTTTATTGGATACTAAATTCTGGTTCTAATTAATGATTCATTAACTTTGTGATTAAATTGGTTTAAGAATTTGCTAATTGCATCGCGAGTTTGATGGTCAGTGTTTAAATTCTTTTACAGCGTTGTTAAATTGCAAATTAAATTATATTAGTTAAGTTTGAGTAATAAAATTTAAATACCGATATAATTAATACAATGAAATGTTAATGTGTTATGCGAATTGTTACTATATCAAAGAAATAAATCTTATTAAAATATACAAATTGTATGAAAAAGAATGAAACAAACAACTTACTTAGTGCTGAAGCCATTTTAAATAAAACATGTCATACAATAATAACAAACGTCAGTAAAATTTCGCTTAGTATAGGAAATTTCATTTAATATCACTGTAAAAATAAAAGAGTTGATACATTTATAAATAATAAATTAAAAATAGTTTTTCTTTCAAAAAATTGTACTTAATTATTATTAATTAAAAGTTTAAATCATCAAATTAGATACACATTTAAGTAATTTACTACAATTAATTTTTTTGTCATAAAATAACGTCATCTTAGAACTTTGTAACAAATACTGTAACACTGGATCCAGAGTATCATTTGTCATTGCAACATTTCCGGTTTTGTCTTACGTGTTCTTTAATTTTCATCAATAGCTATTATTATCATGTTAGAACACAGTAACCGCAATTTTGAAAGTTTATTTATATACCCTTTAAAAGTTCACTTTTATACAGTCATTATTCATAAAAATATATCTGGTTTATAAATTACAATATTATATTGTTGTATGTGTAAATGTAAATTATGGAATAGAGATTGTATATATTTAAAAGAAAATAGTTTTTGAAAGTGTTATCAAAATTTCTAAAAATTTTACAAATATTATTTGTCTATTAATATGTATACTCAATTTTACTTATAAATTTAAAACAATGAATTTTTATATAGTTTCCTTTTTATTCTAATATAAACTCTAGTACGTTCTATTTGTTAACCCACCTACATTTTTATTACTTTCCGATTAGTTGATCGCTTATTCTAAACGTTATTATTAAGTATCGGAATTTTGTTTACGTTTTTTTTTAATTGGTAGTTTTTTGCAAACTAATGAATTAATTAAATTGTTTCCATACTTTAAAAATTATTGCTTACTATGCTTTCTATACTATAACAAACACTTATTAAGTTACACCTAGTATTTAAATATGCAGGTGTTATTACCTTATATTACAAAGCAAAAAGTGAAAACTTTTTCATCTATAGTGAACAAAACATAATTTCTATTCAATAAATTTATAGATTATACTTCAATCATAGTGGCACACTTGTTTTTCATTAGCGGCAAATTAAAATTGTGCTACGTTTTGAAGGTCGCCAAGGACATTTTAGATATTCCAATCGATAGTAAATTATCAAGAATTTCAACCATTTTTTTTAATTACTAGGGTCGAGCTGGAGTTATTGAAATTTTACTGACTACTACTTCATATTTATTGAATGATACTAGATATAATACAAAGGTTGCGCTAGATTTATTGAGAATAATGCGACACATGGTTCATATTTTTTTATAATTTTATTTTAAATAGTTCCCTTCAACAATAATGCACTTCATCATTCTTTCCTCACATTTCATAAAAGCTCCCAACCAATCTTCTTTTGGAATGCTTTCAAACAAATTTCTGGGAAATTTAAAAACTATCAAATTAATTCCTAGTGACTTAAAAACTACCAAAACTTTTAAATAATTACTGGAGGCCAGTGGCAGGATTTGGGAAGGACAAGGGTGGTCAATTGCTTCCCGCCCCCTGAATATTTGGATAACCAGGAGTTGATTTCTTTGTTTGCTATTTATTAATTTCATTTTACGTATAACAATTCTATACTTGAAATTGAAAACCAAAATACATATTGCACTTATTGATACTTAAAATGTCAAAAAAGAACAACGTTGCATTCTTGTTATAATAAAAATTTATTTTATTTTGAAGTCCGAGTTTGAAGGCAAAATAAACTATTAAAGCTAGCAAATTATAAATCATGATTCGCAAATAATCTCTGTTTTGTTTTCAACGGCCTACTTGATTTTCACTTATTCTCAATACTTCTAGCGTGAGCACCGTTAAAAAAATATCCAAAAATGGTAATTACATTTGACATTTTATTTTAATAATACCTTTTATTTTTTAAGTGAAATTTTATCCTTAGTCAAATCTTCTTCTACCTATTTGGTATCGATGTGGGGTTCTGAGTTATACAACTTTGTTAATGAAGTAATATTAATTTAATAAAAATGAAGAGATGGTTCAAATTCAAAATACTTTGTGGCTTGCGGTTCTCAGCTTATTTTGAGAAAACCACAAGAAATAATTAATTTATTTTTAGTTTATGAATGGAAGGCAGGAAATATCTGAGATAGTATCTACTACACACATACACACTCATTCTACATCTAAAAATAATAACTAGTTCATGCGATCATATTTAGATCTTAATTAACAACTTCCTTTTAAGGTATTTGGTGAAAATTATTAAATGTCCATAATTTGCAATAATTACCTATATATTTGTCAGTATTTTGTTATTAAAACGAAAACGTAATAAATACGTTATTTATAGGTGCATATGAAAGCAGGATATAATTACGTGAAGTGAAAATATTGATTTATTTGAGCAGGTCTGATTAATTAAGTTCCTAATAAAAAATCAATTTTTATTGATGAAAAATAAATTTTGTGAGTGGTGTTTTATCCAACATCAATGGGTGAGTAAAACAATAATATTTATAACACTACATACACACATCTATATTATTATCACATTTTGTACTGATACATAGTAGTTTGAAAGTACACAGCTAATATTTTTGAATAAGATTTAAATATGTTCAGTACAATATATTGTTTTGTTAGTATTTATTAAGATAGTTCGCACAATAGCAAAATGGAAGTTTCAAAAAAATGTATGGGTGACTAGATCACAAAATTTGATTTTCATCATTTCTTACCTTCCGTCACCTTTAGATAAGGAAGGTATTGTCTTTGATCAAAAAATACGATAGTGAATTTTTAGTGAATAAGCACGTTATAGTAACCCTAGAATACGATTTTACTATTTTTACGATAATGCCTGTATGTGGGTGTGTATGTATGTGTGTGTGTGTGTGTGTGTGTGTGTGTGTGTGTGTGTGTGTATGTGTGTGACGATCTTTTCTCCTCCGATAAACAACAATTCCAAAAATTACATTTTTTTCATATTTTGGTTATAAATTGGTCAACCGGAAGTACCCCAATTTGAAATTTTATCAGTTTTTCTTGAAAAAATACAGTTAAATATCGTTTTAAGATATTTTGTTATTATAAATATTAAAGAATATATTATTCTATATACAGTTTGATTGCATTTTATGTTACATAAGGCGCGAGCAGTCATGTAACTGTGACAAGTAGATATGGGGGCCCGTGTCAGAATGACAGCTAGTAATAATGTACATACGTGTCAAGTATCATAATTTTTCATTCAATACATCATGATTTTCCAAATCCATGTGGATTATTTTCCTTGACAAATTTATTCCATACAATTGATGACAAATAAACAACATGATATCAGAATATTTTGAAATTTTGAATGAAAAATTATGACATACGACAATTATGACATCTTTGTAAATAACTATTATCTGTTATTCTGACACGGGCCCCCATATCTGCTTGCCAAGGCCAACAAAGTCACATGACTGCTCGCGCCCTATATGTTCTAATATGTTCAAAACTCTTGAAATTCATTGACGGTATTAGCGGTATTTGTTAAGGATATATTTAATATTACTATACCTATAATTTTCAATACATATTTAGTTATTAATACAATATGATATATTAAATGTATTCATACCTCCCAGAAAATTTTTCCAATAATGTTAGTAAAACTACTGATTTTTGATACTGATATTTTGCATTTATATGTCAATTACAAACATTTAAATATTTCAACTAGTTTTGCATGGAGTTGTTTGGGCAACGAGACTTATTACAACAGATTATTCTATATTATTATAAACTATATCTCTAAACCTATAGGAGATGTAATAAAAAATTTAAATGTGTCAGATTGAAAATTTAATTATCTTTATTATTTGTAGTAACAAATTTTCAAAAATAATACTTAGAAAAAATTTTTTTAGGAACTACCACTTCCGGTTGTCCAATTGTTACCAGAACCTATTCAGCTCTTCCCATTACTGTTAGATTCAGGAGTCCGTAGTTATACAAGTCTTTAGTCTAATAGAATTTGAGAATCCCTTTCTTAGAGGTAAAAATTATAATGAAATTATATTGCATAAATCATCTAGCTATGCTATAACCATGGAAAGAGCTACCATATTAAGATACTTCTGATTGACAGATGTCAGTGTCAAGTGTAGTGTTATATTTGACGGAAGACGCTGGCCACATCAGATTTTTTTCATTTTCAAATAACTACAACTATCAATTATCACGAAATTTATTTTATATAAAATTGTTATTTGTACAAAGGCTTATGAAAATATTTTTTCTCAGTAATTTTTTGAGATTTAGGTACATAACACAAGTTTATTTTTTTGAAATGAAATAATTATATATTTGATTTTCACGCTATAAAATTACCCATCTCTCCAAAAACCTTGCAAATACGATTTTTTTGTGATTACTTGTAGCGTAGAAGATATTTGAAAAAGAAAAGATCAACTAAAATCAGTTTTTTGTCATTATCTTATGACCTATATATTTTCCTGGAAAACAAAAACATCACTACCTTCTAATATAACAACGGCAAGCTTTGTTCCAGTATGGTAATAGTAGCGATTACAGTTGTGGAAATACCGGTATGGTCCAGTTAAAGAAAAAAATAATGTTTATACCTACATTGCCGGATAATGTCAGCATTACACAACGTTATAAGATTTGGACATGTGGTATGGATACATGTACCTACCTAACGCACAAAAGTCACGCACGCAAAACTTTGCCCGTTATAGTAGTTTATTTTTTAAATTTTATTTATATGTAGTTTGTTTTTGTATAATTCAAAAGCAACTATAACAAATCATATATATTACATATTTTATTGTTTTATAATATTTTCCTAATTATTATTATTTGTATTTATAAACGGTGAAACTGCAAACAAACCTAAATTGAAGCGATTCATTCATTATACGATACCAAAACGATACTATAACGATACGATACCATTTTGTGTTATTGCATAACACAATATGTATTTCGTAAACCTCTGATTCCCACAATATTTTATTTCGTGAAATTTTAAAACGAAAATTGAGTTATTGAACGCAACAAAATATACATGTATACAAACGAAAATCCGCTACTCATCTTTGCATACAGAAATATTGTGCTTCTGATTGATACAATATTTTTTTGAATAGGATAAAATGTTACCCTTTGCGTGATGTATATGGACAATGTATCGCTGTTGTAAATCAAATGAACACGGTCGTGTCATCGAAACGTTAGTGTAGCTTGTTTTTACAGAGAATGTAGATGTAAATTCGTTCATTAAAAAATAATAGAATCTCATCTTCTAGATATCGTATCGCTATTGTAAATCTATCTTAATACTCCACATTAAGTTCACTGTTTTTATGTAAAACTCCCACGAAATATGAGTGTTTTTTATAATGTATTCTATTTTTAAAATATACAATATCCAATTACAGCATTAGCATATAATACCAGACAGATGCGTAGTCTCAAAAAGGTAAAAGGTTAAGAGACAGAAATACATTTTTCTTTTATTTCCGTGGTCTTGATACTTTCGTAATTTAATGCGGTATTTCAACGCAGAGAAGCATTTATAAATGTTGGGGCTGGAATGAGTAAGAAATTATCCAGAAACTAAACTGTTTTGTATAAACAAATCAGTTTATAATACCTTCTTCATGTACAGGAGTCTGAGGCCACCCTAAACATTTACGCATTCTTGCACCCTCTGTTTCGTTATATAAATATCTCTTTCCTGTACGATTCCGGTCTATGTCCATCTCAGTCTTCCTGTTTATTTACTTTAGCTCCAGCGTGAGAAAAACAAAGACAGCACGAGTTCTGTTTGACATTCTACAAGTTAACCTGCTGTTTGTCTTTTAAACCCGCCGGTGTCAAAATATGGGGAACCGAACTTGAATGACAACCTACTTGTGAGATAGTTCATTATGTTGTCGAAGGAAGAGATCTGTTTGAGGAATTCGAGATATATTTTTGTAGAAAAGAGAAGTTAAATTATTAAATATATGTGTATAGTAGATGTAGGGACCTCATAATAAAGAATTATCATATATTTTTGAATATTACACAGGTGAGTTTTATCAATGGCAACTCTTGCTAACTCGTTTATTTAGACAAATCTTAATTTATTCATTTTGGCATAATGGTATCGCTTCCGATTTAACCGGAAATAACATTAACTCTCATATTTCAAATGGGACAGCCTATATATTTTATATATTTGAAATCTATGTAAAATTACGAGTTCAACGATATGCCTGAAGAGAATTTTTATTTAAGAAATAAATTTCAAAAACGTAAGGGAAAATTATGAATAATTAACCTCTGGTACGTTAAACCATATCAGGTAGGCTGTGATAACAAATTGATCATTTTTTTGTAACAAAATATGGAATCTTACAAAAATAACTTACTATTTAAATAATTAACTTAAATATTACTTAATATTATCTCAACTGTTTTCAAAGCTTGCCTGAATATCAAGGCTTAGCAGGTTAATTATGCTTCATATTCTCTTATGTTTTTGTAGTTTATTTTTCCAATCAAAATGCACTTCAAACATATCGTTGAATTTGTAATTTTACGTAGATTCCAAATATATAAAAATATATGGGGTGTCCTATATGAAATATGAAAGTTAATGTCACTTCCGGTCAAACCAGAAGCGCTACCATCGTGCCAAATGCCATGATTTGTGAGCTCCTAAGCCTAGTTTGTAATTATTTAAAGAAAATTAAAAAAATATAATAAATATAAAAGTTATTTTGACTGGCCCGTTTTTCAATCTCACCCTGTATATATATATATATATATATATATATATATATATATATATATATATATATATATATATATATATATATATATATATATATATATAATTTTATATGATATAGAAGTGAATATCATTTTATTCTCAATCAGTCGAATTCGCGAAAAATAAGAGGCACTTAAATTGATGTAGTATTCCAACACTTACAAAAATATGTTTCAAATAACTATAGTAGTCAAAACTTGGAAATATCACGAATAATAAGCAGTTTAATAAAATAGTTAATAAAAATAAACTAGGTATATTATAATTTGTTCAAGTTTGATTGCCACTGGTACGATTATGCTACATGTCACTCAACATATCTTTCATTTATACAAACGCATGTGCATGGTTTCTGCCTTCATCTCAAACAGGTATTATTTGGTTTATTTTCGCTGTTTTGTTTTTGGCAATTTAATTAATATAGAAAGAGACAGAGATAGAATATTTGAAATTAGTAAAAATTTGAAATAAACTTGATATACGATTGAGACAGGCAAAAAGAGATAGCAATGACATAGATGTTATGGGCATTAAAAATTTGAATATTTAAAAAAACTGTTTATTAACTGTTTTTAAATTTTGATAATCCTTATCATAAAATTTATGGTCTAGTTTTAATGAAAATTATCTATTTTATATTTTGTATTTAAGTGTTTCGTATAACATATTAATTAGGCACAAATATAATACATATTGTTAATATATTTTTTCTGTTTAAATTACGAGAAAAAATATTAACGATGATTACAAAAAAGAGCACTCACATTTTGCTGTATTATCGTCGTATCGATTTAAATAATGACACATTTTTATTCAGGAAATAACCTTTAAAACGGAAAAGAATTCAGACGATAGTTATATATCAGTTTGACGTAATATTACAAAAATATTGTAGTTATTTTTATGTATGTATAATGAAGTAATATAGCAGTAGTTTAACTTTCGTGCAACCATTTTATTCATAAGTTTCTTGATCTTTCCATTAAAACTTTAATTCAAGAACGCAGATATAATCTAAGAATCACAAATGTCTGTAATATAAGTTTAATATTATTTCAAACAGCTTCAACTTGTAAAGCCTTCATGGAAATCGTTGATACTCTTTTAATTAATTTAATATTTCAAAACATGGTATACCATTAATTTTCTCCCAAACTTACTCATACCTCTTGTCTTCACATTTTTGTAGCAAACATGTATAATTCATACTCACAGAGAACGCTGAGTATTTTTGTGTAGAAATTTGAACGCAAAATTAAGGAAGCGCGAGGGACAAAGGGACATTTTAGGTTAAATGTTAACACTTCTGTGGCCGGAATGGTAATCCCACCGGAATTAATTTATCTTCTGTTTCATAATCTACCCTAAAGTTATTTCCTTCACTAGAACTTCTTTAGATGTTATTAAATTAATCACTATATTATGCTTGAAATAAAAATATAAACAGGTTCTCTCCATAAAAAAATCTGTTGTGGTCAGCACAATACCTCTCGCCACTTCCGTTTTTGGTTACATAAGTATAGGGCGCGAGCATTCATGTGACATTGTTGCCCTTGACAAGCAGATATGGGGGTTCTGTCAAAATGACAATTAGTAATTTTGTATATAGATGTCAAATGTCGGAATTTTTAATCAAAAATTCCAAGATTTTCTAAATTCACGTAGTTAGTTTGTCATACTTGACCTAGACAAGCAGATATGGAGGCCCTTGTAAAAATGACAGTTAGTAATTATTTACATAAATGTCAAATGTAGTAATTTTTCACGTGGTTAATTTGTCACCAGGAATGTGGAATTTACTTGTCGAGGAAAATAAACCACATGGAATTGGAATACACCAAATTTTGGATGGAAAATTGACATTTGACATATATGTATATAATTACCAGCTGTCATTCTAACTCGGGCCCCTATATTTGCTTGTCAAGTCCAACAAAGTCATATGACTGCTCGCGCCCTATAAATTTCTCATGTGTTTTCTTTATGTTTAGATTATTTTTATAATTTAAAATTTATTTTTTGAGGAAGTTTTCTCTTATACTTTTAAATATTCGAATTTCTTCCAATTTCTTGACTGGATTTCAGCTATAATTTTCAATATTTAATTGTTATTATTGTTATATAACAAGAAATAGTAAACTTACCAATATCTCTGAAAAATTCTTCAATAATGTCAGTTAAACTTCTTCATTTAACGTAAAAGCGTATTTTGACGTTTTACTACTATGTTGCCCAAAAAGAGTATCTAAGATTTATTTTCAGCTAAAATCTATATAAAACCATATTCGTACTATGGCAAATTCTGAATCGGTTCTTATCCACTGTCATGTGTTTAGTTAAAATAGACTTAAGGCCAAGTTTTAGAATTGAGCTGCCAATATCGCCCAAACAGGTTTATGAACTACTGTTGGTTTTTGGCAATGACATTTTTCTGTCATTTACAAACATCTGATGGTTACTATAGAGTTGTTTAGGCTCCGAAATTTATTACAAATTATTTTATATTATTATATACTATATCTCCAAACCTATAGGAGATATAATATAATTTTAAAATGTATCGAATAGAGAATTTTATGTTCTTTAATGCTAATAATAAAAAAATTCAAAAAAATAATATTTAGAATTTTTTTTTTAAGATACTACTACTTCCGGTTTTCCAATTGGTACCAAAACCTATTCAACTCTTCCCATTAATGTTAGATTGAGAAATCCGTAGTCAAAAAGGTCTTTAGTATTATAGAATTTGAGAAATCGTGTCTCCAACAACCTCACACACACACACACACACACACACACACACACACACACACACACACACACACACACACACACACACACACACACACACACACACACACACACACACACACACACACACACACACACACACACACACACACACACACACACACACACACACACACACACACACACACACACACACACACACACACACACACACACACACACACACACACACACACACACACACACACACACACACACACACACACACACACACACACACACACACACACACACACACACACACACACACACACACACACACACACACACACACACACACACACACACACACACACACACACACACACACACACACACACACACACACACACACACACACACACACACACACACACACACACACACACACACACACACACACACACACACACACACACACACACACACACACACACACACACACACACACACACACACACACACACACACACACACACACACACACACACACACACACACACACACACACACACACACACACACACACACACACACACACACACACACACACACACACACACACACACACACACACACACACACACACACACACACACACACACACACACACACACACACACACACACACACACACACACACACACACACACACACACACACACACACACACACACACACACACACACACACACACACACACACACACACACACACACACACACACACACACACACACACACACACACACACACACACACACACACACACACACACACACACACACACACACACACACACACACACACACACACACACACACACACACACACACACACACACACACACACACACACACACACACACACACACACACACACACACACACACACACACACACACACACACACACACACACACACACACACACACACACACACACACACACACACACACACACACACACACACACACACACACACACACACACACACACACACACACACACACACACACACACACACACACACACACACACACACACACACACACACACACACACACACACACACACACACACACACACACACACACACACACACACACACACACACACACACACACACACACACACACACACACACACACACACACACACACACACACACACACACACACACACACACACACACACACACACACACACACACACACACACACACACACACACACACACACACACACACACACACACACACACACACACACACACACACACACACACACACACACACACACACACACACACACACACACACACACACACACACACACACACACACACACACACACACACACACACACACACACACACACACACACACACACACACACACACACACACACACACACACACACACACACACACACACACACACACACACACACACACACACACACACACACACACACACACACACACACACACACACACACACACACACACACACACACACACACACACACACACACACACACACACACACACACACACACACACACACACACACACACACACACACACACACACACACACACACACACACACACACACACACACACACACACACACACACACACACACACACACACACACACACACACACACACACACACACACACACACACACACACACACACACACACACACACACACACACACACACACACACACACACACACACACACACACACACACACACACACACACACACACACACACACACACACACACACACACACACACACACACACACACACACACACACACACACACACACACACACACACACACACACACACACACACACACACACACACACACACACACACACACACACACACACACACACACACACACACACACACACACACACACACACACACACACAGACATCATTGTAAAAATGTTAAAATCGGATTCTATGGACCTTAAATTGTGCTTATTCAGTAAAATCTGGATATGCGATTTTTAGCATGAATCCAATACCTCTCTTAGCGAGAGGTAAAAAATCACAAACCAATAGTATTATCTTTCATATTAAGTAAATATGTGACAAATCATAATAAATACATTAAGTTTCTTATTTTTTTAAAATGTAACACCACTAACACGTGGAATAATATTAAAGAAGTTTTAAAAACAACGAAATACGAGTAAACTAACTTACTAATATCCGTGTACAAGGCTGACTGGCACACTCAGTAATTGGTAATATGCCGTGATGATATATTGTACCATGTTAATATACAGGGTGTTCAAAAAATAGAGGTCACGGATTTAAAAGTGGATAATACATCTCAAAACAATAAAAAAAGTTCATATAAACATATATCCGGAAATGCCTAGTTTCAGAGTTATAGCAATTTTAATATTTTATTTCTGATATATACAACTCATACTTTTAACATTACAATAAAATCATAGTGGCTGTTTACAATGTTTATATGATCTTTTTTAATTGTTTTGAGATGTACTCGTATTATCCACCCTTAAATCAGTGGCCTCTATTTTTTAAACACCCTGTATGTAGCTAATAAATATAATGCAAAGTGACACCCATGATTTTGAAATTTTAATCAAGAAAAAATGAGAATGAATAATTATCTAATTGTTCTCCGTTATCGTGTTATGGATAAACAACAAATATGTATTAACATTTAAACTTTATTAAAAACGAATAATTTTATAAAATAAGCCTCCTATTTTAAAATAACAACATAGAACCTTGAACACTTTGGTATACTAACTCCACATCGGTGTGAATACGAACATCGCCATAGCCACCAGCCATTTAATTGATTTATGTTACACCGTGCATTAGAACTTAATCATATGTAAGTTAAATCAAGTTAAAAATTAATGAAAAATGAACTTATTCAACCTGGTTGAATGAAGAATCTAAATTTTGAAAAATATACAGAATGTTACATATAAAAATTAGAAAATTAATGGTACTTCCTTACAAACCAAAAGTTGTTTCATTTAACTTTTTAATGAAGCTTTTGCAATTTCGAAATGTGTAATATACAGGACTTAACAATGAGAAATCATAAATAATGTTTAAAAATAAAATATTCAAAAAAAATGAAAATAAATGTCAGTTTATCGATACAAGGTTAAATAAAGTAACTAGTATAGTTTTATGTAAGTAGATAAAATTGCTAAAAGTTTATCAAGTAAAAATTAAACTAATCTGTCATATAAATAAGGCAGAAAATTAACTGTGACTTTAACTTGTTGATAATTAGATAACTTACAAATAGAGGTGAATAACGAAAAATTTTATTTTTATGTATAGTTTATTTGGTTATAATAACTAACTTACGATGGGTAATAAAATTATGACCATGTAAACTGAGAAGACATATAGGTAAATAGATATTTTTTTTAAATGCATCATGATTGTTGTTTCTGTCAATAAAATAATTATATCATCACGATTTACTACTCCGGGTGTGCTAATTTATTTTTATTCGCATATATCTATACCGTTGAGGGCGCTTACTTTTATGAATAATGTAATTTTCAACTTTTAAGTTTGACATCGTTCGGAATCGAACTACTTTAAAAACTATTTTAAATGGAGAATATATATTACAATAATATTCCACATTATTTTTTTTCAAGATCTGGATAAACTAAGAATTTTAATGCAAACGTGACTTTTACGTAATATGCGATACATGGATTTTTAAAATTCAAAATTTTGCGAGTGACGTTCTTATCCTCACCAATGAGCAAGCGCGCGTCTCGCTTTTAAAGGCAGACAACCAGTCAAATTGCTTAGGACATTGGTGGCCAATTGGAGGTACGCGTACCACTGGTAGTACGCGAGAAAATTTAGGGTGCTACGCAGAAGGGTTCAATAATAATACAAAACAGAAGTACTGGGTTAAAACTTACAACTTTTATTTAACATTTGTTAACAACAATTTCATATATACGGTTTTTTCTAGTTTTATGAATTTATTTTTTGTATTTTGTTGTATAAATACATTTTGTAAAGTTACTCACATGTGTTTAGAATTTATTTGACCCTCCTCAAAAAGTCATAATAGAACAAGTGGTACGCCACAACCCTTAAAATTCTCAGGTGGTACTATAAAAAGTTTGGGAATCACTGGCCTTAAGACATAAACAAATTAATATTTAAACAATTTTTTTTACCAATACTCATTAATTTACAGTAACATTTTTGAAAGATGTCCGATCAAGGGCACCTGTATTACGAACGAATTAACAAATAGGCATACATTTATCTTTTTCTTTTGCAAAGGCTGTAAGAGTGTGTGATAAGGATGGATATAACACGCTTATCTTTAAAAAAATAATATTGTTTTAACTAAGTTAGGACATTCCATTTATAAACGATGCTCGTTGTTGATAATACTTTTGCAGTAACGTAAGTTTATTTATTAATTCAGATACATTACCTGGATTCATAGCCGTACGTATAACGTTATATTGTCAGTCACTGACACTGACATTGTGTCAGTATCTTATTTTTAACATAGTTGGTTTTACATTTGCTTATAAACTTACTAGTTGACTTATTTTTGAATTTTGAATGCTTTTCCTGTAATATATATTTTTATAATAATAAAATAACAGTAGTATCTTACGTACCCTCATAAAAACTAAGCAAACGACACTAATGAATTTGTCATGATGGGCGGAGCAAAAATCTGAATTCATACAATTCGTAGACAACCTTGATCGGACATCTTTCAAAAATTTTACTGTATGTATATTTTCACTTTTTTATCAAAGATAGTTAACTATCATGGTATAGTACCCCCTGGCGTACCCCATTATGTTATATTATTTCTTTAATATTTTTGATATTATTAAACGTTGCTATATTTGTAGAAATACTATTTCTAGGAATAAAAAATTACAATTTTCTTATTTCTATCAACTGCAATTTCGATTTAGAACATGTTATTCAAAAGTTTACTTTATTACCAGCTATGAGGGCTCGAAAAGCAAATACTTCCCAGTGAAATGTGAATCTATATTTTTTAGTTGGTATAAGTTCGAGTCAGCGAGATATGAACTTGCAAATGTTTTCTTGGGAATAAAGTTTGCTAACCTCTAAGGAGAACGGTTGACTACAGTAAAATTTACTGTTCTTCATATCTAAATGTGATAAAAATCATTTAAATTACCACATTCTTCTGTTTAACTTAGAAATTTAAATGATAATAAAAATGTTAATAATTACAAAACGATTAATAAAAAATCATCTTTCGACATGAATGAAGTAGAAAGGAGGTGAAAGGGTGAATGACAGGTAAAAATCAAGAATGCAGATGACGCAAAACAAGCCAGAGTAATTTGCAAACATTGAAATCAAGTTTCAAAATATTTTCATGTTGTATCAATGAATTTAAATGAATGCAGCTTGGCAAGCAGAACCGAGCATTCATAAAGCGAACGATGAAGCGAAGTTGTTGTCGTAAGGCATTCCGATTAAAGTTCCGATTCATATTTTTATTATTTTACGAGCTGTATTATCATTCTTGCTTATTTTTTTGAAGTACCGAAACATAAATTAACACAAAAACATAATATGTCGGTTGATTAAAAGACTAAAGACATTTTTCAATCTGACAGTTGTCCTTGTTAATTTTGGCGACGTATTTTGATGTTTTCTTTTTCTTATTTCCGTCTGCATTTTGAAACGTTCTGTTTTTTATCGGCGAAACAAAATAGAATAAAGTATTGTTTCTTTAGACCCTGGCAGTTCGCAGTTATACTTCTCATATTTTACCATTTTATTATTTATCAGCTATATTTCATTTCGCACTTCATGTTTCACTAGTTTCAAGCGTGAAATAAACAAATGAATATTGTGTGGGTTTGATTTGAACATAAATTACAATAAAGCACGCAATTAATTCTAGCACTTAAAATATTAGATGAAAATAAACGATAATTATTAATTATTGTAATATTTGATTGAGGCTGACTAGCATTCTGACTCTGACCAGTGCCGGATTGTACCCTGTGTAGGCCCTTAGGCAATTGAAATTTCAGAATTAGGAATAACCTATTTGTATTTCCCAACCTCTAATATATTAGGAATCAACATATAATATAATAATTTTGAAATAAAATTTAAATAATATGATACTATTGATTTATTATTGTAATCACGTTTCTATTATTGTAATTAAACATTTTATTGTTGTAATCAAAATTTCTTCATTATAATCAAGAATTCTTTTGCTTGCAATAAAAAATGTTTGCATATTTGATTCTAAACTTTAATAAGAAAAAAAAGATAGTTAATTATTATGGCGATCTGACGCCCCCTTAACGAGACGCCTTTTTACGGTGCCACGCACACTCGGTGGCCCTGAATATAACTATTCGAAATACAAAACAATTTGATCGTTACACATTTCTCTGTACTTAATATATAGCGTTTTACACTTTTTTTAAATACCCATTTTGATGCCACAAAAATACTTGCTTTCACAGTAAAAGCAGTGTGAAGTTTTGTTATTCAAATGCTCCTCTACTGTGTTAGCCCTAGTAGCCAATAGAATTCTATTATGCGCTTCATTAGCAGCAGGACGACTAGACTTCTGGTTAAAATAAAATGACAGTTTAATAACCATTAGTTAAAAATTAAACTGACGGTTAGAAGCGATGCGAATAACAGTTTTAACTTCCAGTTAGTACTAAGTACATATATAGTGCGTTTCTGAGTTTATAATTTTTTTTTCTCAAATCCTTGGGAAACAGTAAACCTTGCTTGCAATTTTCTTTCAATATTAAATCAATATTATTTTCATCTATTGTCGCGGCCCCTAAAAGGCCCCGCGCCCATAGGCAATTGCCTACGCTGCCTACTGAGTAATCCGACACTGACTCTGACGATCAAGTTCAACTCTAGTGAAAGTTAAAAATTTAATTACTTATCGCACACGGTTGAGGTGCACACTCCACAACATTTATAATTGATCATGTGATGTCTTCTTCCGTAGATTGTATAAAAGTGGAATATATTTATTCTTTTCTACGATTTTGCAAAAAGTAGACAAAAATCATACATTTTGAAAATTAACATTAAGTTTTATTTTAAAACGTGAAAATTTTATTTTTGTTTCACGTTGCTACTTATGGAAGCTACCATTAAAACAATATGGCTACTGTCATAGCATATGGTTAGATTTGAATTTGACATTTGACAGTCGTCTTTGACAGCACAACCAAAATATTTTCTTATTTAATTTTTTTTGTTCAATTGTTATATCATAGAAAACAGTTATTTATGGAACAAGTATGTTATACTGCAAATAAGTTACGTGAGAAAAGTGGTACTTTTCACAACACTGGAGTGTCATATACAAAATTTTATCCAACACTTCTTTAAATGGTTTAAAATATATATAATTTGACATTTGAAAATTACAGTTGATAAATAAAATATAAATATAGCACAGATTAGGTCATATACAGTTACTTTACTATTATGTTAATCATTATATGAATGTTATCACACGTTGTTAATATCAGCATGGCATGATTGTTAGCTCACTGATGAGCCTATTCTCTAATTCACTGGTTAATTTTTAACAACCGGTTAAAAAAATTATCCAATAGATATTTATTTGACAACTAAAAATCCATTTTTTTGTTACATGTCAATGTCACAACATACATGATTGGTTTTAATTTTTAACAACTGTTTAAAACTGAGTCACAGAATAGGCCCGTGAATGAGTTATAAACAACATTATTTATTTAAAAATCATCATATTTATGGCGTTATTATTAGATGTTGAATAAAAGTTATTTATTGCACTACCGTGTATGCATCATTCCACTACGTCTTATGTCGCAGGTTCTCTTTTGATGTCCGAGTAAATTTAATATCTTAAAAAAAAAATTCACGTGTTTAAATGAAGTTTACTCAGTCATACAACTAAAAATGTTGACACAAATGCAGAATTTTTTTCCCTAACTATAAAGTACCTACATTTTACAGTAGTTATAACAAACATAGCCTATTACCGAAAAAAATCAAAGGTGAAATACGAGTATAATTTCTTATATAGCTGTAGTCGTAGAAAAAGTATAGTGCACCAAACTAATTGTCAGGTATTTGTGATGTAGTAAACATTTTGAGCAGCACTGATTTTTTATAGTTGTTTAATTATTTATTTAAATATTTGTTGGCGCTGTGAAACGGCCAGCCTCAGTCGGTTATTGGTATTTGAGGTACAAATGTGTAATTTTGATTGTCTCCATATTGTCTGCTTTCTATCGAATTTGTATGTATTAAACTTACGTTACTAGAATAAGAATTAAAAGTAGAAAATTTAAGGCATTTAAAAGAAACAGTTAAATACGGCGGTAACGGTATTATATTTTGGGGGTATATTTAGTCAGCGGAAGTACGAAAATTATGTAATTATTGCAACAATCATGGATAGCAATGATTACCTCGATATTTTAAAAGCAAATTTAAAGCAAAGTGCCGCAAAATAGAGTTAGCAGATGATTTTATTTTCATGCATGAGAGCGATCCGACAAATAATTCGGGTCTTCTAAGACAATGGCTATTGTATAATATCGAAAATAAGCATAATCATCCCCCACAGTCTCCTGACTTGAGAACGTACGGAAAATTTTTGAAAGAAAGAAGAATACCAATTAAACCAAAAATAATGTTTACCCCATAATTTATAATAATAGGAGTAGTCTAAGGTTAAATTATAACTAAAACTAATACAATTACCCCTTAACCTTAAAATAATAAAATAAGCTATAAGCTAAATACGTATTTCGAGAACAGAACAGAGTTGTTAGACCTCTGGCGTCTGGCATGGTTTACATGTTGAGTAATCTTAACTACTCTGCTTAAATTTTGTTCTACTGGTGATGAGAACTTAGTTCTCGAAATACGTACTTAGCTTATAGCTTATTTTAAGGTTAATTGTATTAGTTTTAGTTTACCCCATAAAATAAATATATTATTTGTTCATTTTATAAATAATAAAGTAATATCATGCTTTTAATTTCGGATTAAAAGAAATTAAATATATTGGGTTTTAGATTGCTATTTTTTCCTAAAATAAATTGAAACCAATGTTGTACCTAGACTTTTTTGTATGACTGTATATACTTGAATCCTTACCATCCTACCAGACATCACAGTATTGTAAGCATCTTACAATTCGTAATGCAATATACCTTTTATGAAATAAGCAAAGAATTAATTATAAATGTTGATTTTTAATGAAATTTGTCGATTTCATTAATATAATAAATAAATCTCAGAAGTACAAAAATATATAAAATCGCTTTGCAGGACAATTATTATAATAGATTTCATTTCAGCATGAATTTTTCTGTTTACTAAATTGATAAGCGCCCTACTTATACGGTGTAATATAGTCATTTGTCTCATTCTCCACTTTTTATGAACTGTGTAATTGTATGATGTAATAAAATATTTAATATGAATTGTTCAATGTTATTATATCAATAAAATGCAAGGATATAATAAATAAAATATAAATAACATTTATACCGAAAACATGAAGTCATATTTATTTTTAAAATATCACTCGAGGAAAAACCATTAGTGATAAGTATTTTACATTTAATTAGCACGTTTTTACACAAAAATTTAAAAGGAAATTTATTCGTAACATATACACAAACAAGTTTAAGGAAAAACACTTCATTTCTAAAATTATCCTGGCTTTACATGCACTCTCTCACGTTTACTTGAAATAATAAAAACGTGACCTAAGCTCAGCCTATCTAATTTGAATTCTCCACTTCTAGGAATCATAAAGTAAAACAATTGTTTGACAGCCGACAGCGAGCGACGGCACTATACTACACAATTACCCCGCACGTGTGGACAAATGATGAGATGCGAAATGTTATATTGTGTCTGCGAATGGATGAGTGCGAATGCGGCCATATAAAGACTACGTTCTTCGCGAAATGTCAAAATAGCGATTACGTAATGCTGTTTATTGCCATTCCGGGAGACATGATAACGACCTGATGCCTGTATATATTTCCGGGGGCTACATGTAGTATGTTTCTGTTATTTCCGTCATGATCAGAGCCTGTCAAATTTGGTTTTTATGGTGTCATACTTTACTTTTCGTAACCAATGCATTCGTGTTTTGTGTTTTCATAAAAAATAAATCTAGTTATGTACAAAAACAAATAAATACAGATAATGGATATTTCCAAGGTCGTGCCTTTTTAAATAATGTGTATTGCATATCAATTTTAACCTTATGTTGCAATGAAACTAACTTAGTTTCATTACAACATACATAATGTTTAATTGTAAGTATTTTATTAAAAGAAATGAAATTAATAATTTTAATAATGTCGCGGTAAATCCCAATATTGTTAACTTCATGTGCTTGCATCAGTGCGCATGCTCTGTTCTTAATTTATTTTGTCATTCATTTTGTCAACGGACAAGTAATTAACTCGCATATACATACTTATGTATACAGGGTGTAACCCAACCTGTATATGTAGTGGCGACCTTGGCTAATATTTAATTTTCAAATAACTTCGTAACTATTAGAAATTGAGAAAAATGTCTCATATATTTTTTTTATAGTCTATTTACTGACAGAGAAAATTTTGTTCTGTCACTATCTCTACCAGTTTTTCTTCGATTCTAATACAAAATAGTCTCTGTCTCAGAAACAGTTGAAGATCAGACCTATGCTGATTAAGCTTTTTTTTACTCATTTTGGTCAGTACTATAAACCCTCAAAAAAATACCCTTTTTTTAACACCCTGTACATCTCTCTCCCTTTAGGGTACCTAATGACATCAAAAACATTTCGCAAAAACTTTATTTTGAATTATGAATTTGTTGCTCAACAGCAGCAGATAAAAATATTTGTATATCTTCATAAAAGATTTGGCTAATATTTTAGTTGTAAATTTATTTAATTTCATGAAATCACAGGATATATTGCTATAATACTGTTTTATGCTTCGTCTTGTAAAAACTCTTTTGTATTTTTTTTCTATTTCGGTGACTTTATGAGTCTATAAACGCACTGCTTTTGACGCTTTTCAAAACTGACAGATGTTTGACATATAACCTCAAAATGCTGTCAGTCAACAATGAATTTCATCTGCGAAGTTAATTTTTTTAGCGAGAAACGCTACCAACTTAACTGAAAAAAGACCAAGTCATATTTTTGACGTTTCATTTTTTAAAAATCTAATAAAACTATAAAATTATCTTAATAGAAAAAATAGTATAAAAACATGCTTCATAAGGCCTGTTATCGCAATCGTCCGTTGTAAAACATGGACAGATTGCCTTATGAAACTTATTTTTACATGTAGGCACTACATATTGTAATAACAAATTTGTTAAGAGCCTTAAATAAAGTATTTCTTCTAGTTTACTAATTTCTTTTGCCAAAAACTAAACTGGTATATTAATATGAATACGTATAAATAAATATTTTAAATATTACGTTTTTGAATTTCTATTTTAAGTACTCATGAAAATGTCTTCATTTAAAAATTAAATGATATATACAGGTGTCCCATTTTACATTATCTTCTTGAATATCTCGAAATGAAAGCATTTTACCGAAAAGTATGCCGAATCATAATCGTAATGGTTTTGAGGGGGACATCGGATTTTGACAAAATGGCCCCCTTAGCCCCCCAAGGGGGGCCGGGAGGGGGGTCAACTTAAATTTTTTAAATGGGAACCCCTATTTTTTATTGCAGATTCTGAAAGAGCGTTAAAAAATATGTAGGTTTTATCCGGATACTTTTTTTCAATTTCCAACAGGTGGCGCTGTAATCGTGAAAGTATTTTACATTATCTTCTTGATTACAGCGCCACCTGTTGGAAATTGAAAAAAAGTATCCGGATAAAACCTACATATTTTTTAACGCTCTTTCAGAATCTGCAATAAAAAATAGGGGTTCCCATTTAAATTTTTTAAGTTGACCCCCCTCCTGGCCCCCCTTGGGGGGCTAAGGGGGCCATTTTGTCAAAATCCGATGTCCCCCTCAAAACCATTACGATTATGATTCGGCATACTTTTCGGTAAAATGCTTTCATTTCGAGATATTCAAGAAGATAATGTAAAATGGGACACCCTGTATATATATATATATATATATATATATATATATATATATATATATATATATATAGATTTCATTTTTTTTTGTTTACTAGGTCATTGAATTTCCATTTTCCAATAGCTGTATTGTTTTTGTTTAAGTTACATTTCATGAAAAAAGTTTTTTATGACAATTTAATATGTTGAAAAAATACATATAGGAATGAAGTTTTAATTTCAAAACGATAACAAATTTATAAACATTCATTAACTAATTTAAAAAAAAAATGCTAGTGAAAGACTAAACTAAATTACTACGTACAGAATTTTTTTTAAAGATGTCCGATCAAGGTCATTTACGAATTGTATGAATTAAGATTTTAGCTCCGCCCATTCTGACAAATACAGTAGTGTCGTTCACTGAGTTTTTATGAGGGTACATAAGATACTACTATTATTTTATTATTATAATATTAGATGTTACTGTAAAAGCATTCAAAAATAAGTCAACTGGTAAGTTTATTAGCAAATGTAGAACCAAATATGTGAAAAATAAGATATTGACAAAGTGTCAGTGTCACTGACAATAACGTTATTCGTACGTCTATGACTCAAGGTAATATATCTGAATTAATAAATAAACTTACGTTACAGCGAAAGTATTGTCAACAACGAGCATCGTTTTAAAATGGAATGCCCTAACTTAGTCGAAACAATATGAATTTTTGAAAGACATGCGTACTATATCCATCCTTATCGCACACGCTTGTAGTAATTGCAAATGACAGAGATAAATTGTATGTCAATTTGTTAATTCATTCATGATATAGATGACCTTGATCGGACATCTTTAAAAAAATTACTGTACACAGTTTATTGAACTAATGCCCAGTTGCACCAACAAGGCTCAAATTTTAAACTAGGCTTAAAACAAAAAAAAATGCTAATCGAAAATTTGACAGCAATACAGGGTGTTAAAAAAAGTGTTCGGAATTTTTAAGGGTGCATAGTATAGACCAATATAAGTGAAAAAAGCCTAATAAATATGGGTCCGCAAACTAACCGTTTCAAAGATATGAGCTATTTTCAGAAATGTACTATTTAAGAAAATAAGAAAACAGTGTGTGGTATCAAATTTACGTTTTTCATTTAAGTCATTTTACAATAGGTGTTCTACATGTCGCCCTTTCATCTCAACACATGATTCACATTTTTTTATAAACGAGTTTCGCACTTTTTCAAAAATTCCCGGTTTTACTCGAATTATCTCACAGGCATGTTCTATTCGCTCTTGTAAGTGCGCTACATTATTAATTGGAGTAGAATAAAATAAACTCTTTAAATATCCCCAAGCAAAGAAGTCCAAAGGCATTAAATCAGGAGACCTGGGAGGCCATGGCACTGTGCCTTCTCGTCCTATCCATCTGTTAATCACAGCAAACTCATGTTTATTAGATTTTTTTCACTTACTTTGGTCTATATTATACGCCCTTAAAATTTCCGAACCCTTTTTTTTAACACCCTGTATATTATAATTCATTTGACATTTCATTTCTATGCAATATTGTGATTTTAAAGCCATGTATAATATTTAAGTTACGTTGGTACAACAAGTCATAAGTACATAAAAATAGAATTCGTATTATTAACAATATTACTGTACAATGCTTGAGTTTGTCGACATCTGTCATAAACTTTTAATTGAATTGATTTATTTATCTATTAGTAATTATGGATACATTTACCATCGCAAAAAAACTCAATGGAACAATACTAACAATTTATATAAAAATTAATAAACTTTTACCTGTCAAAGTCAAGCAATATGACTATTTAATTTGTATGTTTTGTCTTGCATGGCACTCTGTAATAATTGCCCATTGATGCAGTTTTTAATTATGAACATTTTTTGTATTTACACTTTAGTTCTAAAATTAATAGGACAGAATTTACAGACATATGAATTTTACCATTACCTATGGTCCATAAAAAACTAGACTCCCGTTATATATATGAAATTAAATTATGTATTTGTATGTTAGTAATATTCATCAATTGAATTGGCTTATGTGATAACTTTTTTAGTCAGTAAAATTAGTTCTTCCCGATACTACTGTTGTGTTTGTCGTCAATTTTATAATCTGTGGTGTACCTATGGTTGATGTAGTCCACTTTACATGAGTAATAGGAACTAGGGAAATACACTGACATGAATAATAGAAGCAGCACAAATTTCCATTATCATATAAACTAAACTATATAAATGTCAATATTTCCCATGAAGATCTATGGAAAATGTTAGTTTCATATTTATTAACAAATGATTCAGAATTTTTACAACATGCAGTTAAATATATATACTTTAACGACTGTAATTTTACGCGAATTTACATAAAATCTTTATCGTTAATGGAATAATTATTGTTTAATAACTAATAAAGTTGTAGTACACAATTATCGTAAATAGTAATATTATTGTATTTCCAAGTCTGAGAAAAATATTTATTATTGACAGTATTTTTATCTTATCACATATTTTGATTCACAATAAGGAAATATTTTTTTTTATAAATAGACAATATATCTTGTTTCCTATATTTCTTTGATTATTTCGTTTGGATTTTTTTATTTATTAGTTTACATTGCGTACTATATTTCTCTATACTTTGTATATTAAATTTATTTGTTTAATTTTGGAGCCTTCATATATGTCTCTCCATAAATAAAAAAATATAAAAACAAAAATGTACGTCCGAATTTATATATGTTACCGTACAAACCCGTTAGCAGGATAAACCAGTTTGGCCTGGGCCAAACTAGTTCCTAACAGAATCAATCAATCATAACTTTGGTGCATTAGGCAAGATTTTGTTAAGGTATATTTTATTTAAAATTAAAGAAATTATGAGTATATTATTTATTTTATAAACATAACAAAACCATACCCAACGAACAAAACTAATTTGTTTTGAAATCGGGTTTGTCCGGTAATAAATACAATGAACAAAAAATATTTTGTACATTTGTTATGAGAAAAATGTTTCGTGAATAATATGGAAAAACAAAATACTAATTATTATTAAAGATTAATATAATAAATAATTATTTTTGTAAACCATTAGGGAGAACTGAAAATTTTAGACTAATAATTTATAGTACGAGTATATCGTTTTAAAAATAAGAATCAATGAGGTGTTGCGCGGTTTTTATTCTTTGCTTTAATCGAAAAAATAAGAAATAATATTTTATCCGTATTTTATATTTTGTTTCATATACTCTTTATTCATAAGAAAATTGTCGGCTGATGACATCAGAAAAATACTCACCAATGAGGGAGTGGCTTACATTATTCGCCGACAGAATTTAAACGAGTGACAGCCGTGATAGCTGTCAATTATATACTAGCTATTAGTTCTATCCGTATTACGGATTTTTATATTTGGTAAAGACTCAAACGTGGTTATAGAAATGAATTTTGTGCTAATGTGCCAATAGAAGTAATAATAGTAAAAAAATTAATGAGTGTCTCAAGCAACGATAAAACCGATACAAAATCAAAATTTTATACTGTGAAGAACATTTTGCCCTAGCATACATATTTTTATATTTAAATAAGGAATAAGAAATATTTTTTAATTTTTATCTTTGTCATTGGCTAGTATTTCTCGGACGTCACAGGCAGTGTAATTTGGCGCCAATTCAAATATAGTATACTTTTAAATTGCTATTGTGTTTAATATATACAGAAATCTGAACAGAAAATCATATTTACTAATACTACAGAAGGTACTTATTCGAATTTCAGAATAAAAAATCTGATGTGGCCAGAACAATACCTTCCGTCAATCCTGTGTATTATGTACAAATTCAAATTCCATACATAAATTTTCTTGCAAAAGATTATTATATTTCTAGTAAAATTATTTCAAATAAAAACTATGCAAATTGCATTTAACACTGACATCTTCTTCTTTAGCTTTTCCCATTCAGTAGGGGTCGCTATCTTTTATTTTTTTCTTCCACTCATTTCTGTTTTGCGTGTCGTTCCTTTTCTCTACTTTTCATCTTATCTTTGGTCTTCCTCTGTTTCGTCTACCTTGTATTACTAAGCTTTATATTCTTCCAATATATTCATCTCTCCTCATGACATGTTCAAACTATTGTAATAGTCTCTCTTGTATCTTTTTATAAACTTCTATCACTCTAGCCATTTCCCTTATTCTTTTATACCTTACCCTATCTTTCCGTGCCTTCCCCAATATATATCTCAACATCCTCATCTCTGCCATATTCATTTTCTTTTCACTGACACTTGACATCTGTCAGTTAGAATTTTCTTAATATAGTAGCTGTTTCCATGGTTATAGCATAGCAAGAATATTCTTTCATATTTATAATAACATTAAATGTCAAAAAATAATATTTAACGGCGTTTTTTCAAGAATTTGTTTTAAAATCTTTAAATGAGGGTACTTCCGGTTGACCACTTATAACCAAAATCTAATCAATTCTGAATATGGATGCAAAGAAGAGGAATACCTAAAAATTGTAATATTTGGAATTCTATATTGGAGATATCACCGCCGAAATTATAGTCGCACACACACACACACACACACCCACACACACACACACACACACACACACACACACACACACACACACATACACACATACAGACATCATCGTAAAAATAGTAAAACGTGCTTATACATTGAAAACTCACCACCGAATTTTTTGACCAAAGACAATACCTTCCTTACTTTTAGGTGACGGTAAAAAGATATATATTTTTTTGCAACACATTCTAATATTTCATGCTGCTGCTTTGATTATATTGCACTTGGACACGGCGTGAAACTAGCAACCACCAACAAGTAATTCACTTGGTATGGACTGAAGATAGCTGCTGAAACTGACAGTTGTCATTCTTTAAATAGTACTCTAGAAAGTGTATTTATTTATTTCTGTTGTGTTAATTTCCAGTTGTGAAAAAATTATAGTACATTTATAAACTCTTTAGATTTTAGGCGCCCGTTTTTTATTTGCTCCATTCGTTTAATTAAATACCTGACTAAAGCGCTTTTTATAAAACCTGTTACATAATGTTACCTATTTAATAATTATGAAAAAAAAAAATTAAAAAAAATGTAATTTGAAATTTTTCATTTGAACATACATAATTATGAAAATTCTTTCTATACACTATTGTATATAATTTACTATAGTTCTTAATCCGTGCATCAACCATTAAATACTATTGCAACCACCATTGACAACTGATCAGGTCGTTGCATCCGCGTGCGATTAATGCATGATAATTGATAATGTTTAGGTATTGGCATTTTTACATTTAGCCGGTCGGTACGGGGAACCTAAGATACTATCAGAACATGCACAGTCATATCACTTTAATGCGCACGACTATCTGCATATCATTCATAATTAATTATTACTATCAAAAATGATAACTACAGTTGTTGTTATCAAATAGGAACTAATTTTATGAATGAAATAAAGAAAAATATTTGACGTAGTATCGTTTATAATTAGCAATATTAACATAATGCTGTTAATTGTTGGGTAGTATTTAGATAGGTAACTTGTTTAAATACTATTTAAAATACATTTTCATTATTTGTGTTTAAGAATATTCAAATATTTTTTTTGTACTCACTAGATCGAAAAGTGTACTTATTACGCACCTTACTGATAACCGCAATATATGTTAATTTCTCGGTGTAAGTAACCAGAAAAAATTGTGAAAGCACTGGCTTTTCCGGGCATTCTGCAATGCATAGTCTTAAGAATAATAAAATGTATTATATAATTTGGTATTCCCGCGTTTTCCATGTATGAAAACCCATAAAATCATTAATAATCACCAAAATTTATATTTACAATAAAAATGTGTATGCCAGTGTCATCTGTTGTCATAAATTATTAAATAAAACATAATTTCAAATTATCGCAAATTTACAAGTATCTCGGTTTCTGCTAGAATATTCGCGCAATTAAAGCACGAAAAAGTGTGTGCTTTAAAACAGTGCTCAGGGCGGGAAGTATGTTTCCCGTGCTTCATATTTAAAACATTGTACACTTGTACAGTATTCAAATACAAAACTATCTAATTATTGAGAATAAAAAAAATTGTATCTATAATGAAATATTTCTGTATTTTATCAACCTAGTGCATCGTATTCAGATGAATGTCAATTATTTATGCAATAGGTGTAACACTATGTAGTTATTTAAAAAATAAAAAGTATTAAAAAATTACAAAAAGAAAACGTACCTACTTATTTGAAAAATACTTAAATACTTTTCTAGATTGTTTAAAATTTTAAATACTTCGCAAAAATAAAATATTTAGTACATATTTATAATTAAAATACTTTTCCTTTTATTTATTTTTATTTAAATTTAAATACTGTTATGATGTATTTTGCCCAGTTGTGATTGTTAATAAATACAAGGCTAGTAAAATTATTATTGTCTTTTCTATTTATATACTCGTATGTTATTACTGAACTAGTATTCTTGCATTTGTAGAAATTAATGTTTAGGTATAAATTATCAGATTTGGCTCAACGTTCAATGTCATGATAACCTAACCATTGAAAACCACAACGAATTGAAATTAAAAGATAAAAATACCAAACCAAAAATAACCTTCTGACTCACATTACAGACTTGAATCTCGTTGTCATCATTATCAGGCCACTTCTTAACAACTGTTGAGGACTTCTGATTGGAGTCAGTCTGACTATCTGAGCTTAGCGGGCGGTAAAAAAATTCGCCATGCAATTAGTTGGACTTCAGTCGTCTTCGAGCTCAGCCGCCTAAGAGCGGAGTGTAAAAATATCCTCCATGTGATGATCGATGTTTTCGTCGCGATTAATAAGTGGGTGGTGAAGAAAAAATCTTTGTGAACATATTGGCTTGATCAAGTGAGCGTCGTTTGCTATTTTTTCTTGTTTGTTGATGGTGTTCGTTTGTTTGTTTTATTTACGAATTTAAGTTCTTGTCCACGGTCCACCCACCAAGAGTTATTAATTTGGATTTAAAAATTTATAATGATGACATTTGAAACGCAAGTTTTTTTCGGTCCTCGATTTCAGGTGAGTTATTTATTTTCTGTACAAGAGCAGTGGTACGCAAAATATTTACATCTTTGAAACTTCCTTTTCGGAATATAAATTTATGTATCCCTTAATAATATTTTTTTTATAAAAATATGAAAGTATATTGTGCGTGTAGGTATTGAAAGGAAAAGAACATTTTTTCCGACGTCTTTTCTCAACAAAAAAACCTACTTTTCAACATTTTTCTTCATAGTAACACTTTTCTACGAGCCTAAATCCATAATATTTCGGCCGGTTTACACTTTCAACAAACAAATTGTAAAACCTACGCAAGTGATGAGCAATCTCTATAAATTTCTTTCGATTAGTAGTATTCCGCAATTTAATATTGGGTTACATCTCCTCTATCAGTAATACCAGCTTCAATTCTATTAGACATTGAATCCATAAGCCCTACAAATTTTTCTGGAATATTGTCACATGTAGCTAGGTAGGTTTTACTGTAGGCACTGGATTTATTTTCTTCATTGTACCAAAAGTAAAGGGTCTCGGTAGAAGCTAAGTCTGGACTAGAATATATTCCTTAAAATGCCGATTGAACTATTATCAACCGTCATTTGACCTTAGCTTAAGTTTTAAGTCTAAATTTAAAGTAGATAGCCGAAAGAATTTTGTAGAAATTTCTATTTGTGTAGGTTTTATAATTTGTTGAAAATGTTAACCAGCGGAAATATTATAGATTTGGGCTAGTACAGAAAAATAACCAAACTTTATTCAGTCAAACACAAATGTTTATTTACACGGCGTTGCAATGTTTTGTATACCATGTGAGCAACACAAGAATCTTACATATTTTTTCTTTGATTAAAAATATTTCCTGACAATGACAATAATTAAATATATTATTTATTTTCTTTCTATTAAATACTCAAATAAGCATGTTTAATGTGCAACAAGTGAGTTTTTAAACAATCTACTATTTTACAAATCATATGAAATTATTAATTATTTAGTTATTTTATTTAATTCATCATATATATTTTTTAGTTACTTATACTTTATTTAGAACTGGTTGATTTCTTTTTATTAATTTACACATATTTTATTAAAGTTAAACTTTTTTTAATCTTAATTGTTTATCTACCTCCGCATTTTAGCATAAATATACTTAATTTAATTTTAGTACGATTTAAAAAGCATTCATTCATAGATATAAGCACGTTTAGCAATTATATTTTTTATATTCCAGTTAAATTTTTGCGGTTGGAGAACTTTATATTTTGTAATAAAACAGGAAATAAATAAAATTATTCACTAATTATCAAGAGAGGTATTCATTCTAAAAATCGCATATCCAGATTTTAGTGAATAAGCACGTTTTAAGGTCCCTACAATCCAATTTTAACAATTTTACGATTATATATATATCTCGCTCTGTCTGTGTGTGTGTGTGTGTTGATGTTGGAAGAATGATTTCTCAAAAACCATAGAAGTTAATATCTGTTTAGATACGTATTTCTCAATCGGGCATTATTGGAAAGAGTTGAAAAGGTTTTAGTAACAAATGGATAACCGGAAGTAGCAGATTCTTAAAAATATTCTTCTAAATATTGTTTTTTGAAAATTTTTGTTCTTATAAATATTAAAGAAGATTAAATTCTTCATCTGATACATTTAAATATTTTATTATATCTTCTATAGATATAGAAATTAAAATATATAATGTATAAAATCATCTGTTGTAATAAATCTCACCGCCGAAATAACGCCTTGGAAACCAATTGAAAAATATAAATGTTTGCAATTGACAGATAAATGCCAGTGTCAAAAATCCAGAGACATTACTGAAAACTTTTTTCTGGGAAGTACATACATATAATAGTTCTTATTGTATTAATAGTTAAATATATAAAATTATAGGTATATTACATATACCTTTCAGAAATACTGTCAATCTCCACAATGAATTGGAAAAATCTCGAAAAATTAAAACTTCTTCAAAGAATGAATTTAAAATTAAAGTAACCTAGATACAAAGAATAGGTATAAGTTGAATTTGTGGTGTAGAGTAGATGTATACATGACATGTTAAATACAATATATGTAATCTAAAATGGAAGTGGGGAGAGGTATTGTGCTCGTTTCATTAGATTTTATTTTATGCATGAAACCCGAAAGCAGTCGGCATTTTATCAAAAATCTGATTACTGTACCAATTTGTAATTCTAAATTTTCTAGCTAATTAGTTGCAAAACTCATCAAGGAAGATAAAATAAAACTGTTAGGCTATGTAATTTTGCCTTTGAAAAATCTAAGCATCATTATTAAATTTTTAATAAGTACTTATATATATTTTTCTTTATGTATATTACCCAATTGTTTATGAACTTTTTGATACTTCCTAGTATTCAATTTCAAAGTGCTATTATAAAATATAGTTTTGTTTTCCATTAAATAAAATGCAATAAATAATAAGCCGACATAAATACGAGCATTTAAATTGAAAAACATTTTTTTCCATGAAATATCCAATGAAATGTATAAATATCTATCGATGACTTCATATAATATTTCATATGCATTTCAGCTATCCAAACAGTTATCTACAATGAGCAAAAACATTCATTTTGCAATGCCAATATCCATACAATTATTTTAAATACAATAAGCAATGTATGTGTTCACAAAATTTTCCAGAATTATAAACGAGTTACCTGGGTGTTCCATGAAGATCGTTTTAAAATTCGTTAGACGTATTATAACTAAAAGCGAACCATTAAAACCAGTTAATCAAGGTTCATGCATTTTACGAGCAAATAAGAATTTTTAGAAGCTAAAAAAGTAAATTTACATATATGTAAACAAAGTGTATGGTTACCTCACGAGGTAGTTATGTTCGTTGAAAGGCCAGACCGAACTACTGGTGACATCAGCACAGAAAAAGACACAAGGATAATATATTATCAGTGTCCCATTCGCTAAGTCGAGATCTCAAGTATTAAATTTATTTTCTCGCGGATCAAATCGATGATCCCATTTGTTTTTGCGGCGATACTTCTTGCTTTAAGACCGAACAAATAGAGGTGATTTTTCTTCATCACAAAAAGTTAAACGTTTCATAAAATTGATGCTCAGCGCTGTGATATTTACGGAAAATTGTATACGGAAAGTAAAGCTCATTGCGAAATATTTATTATACTCGATCAGCTTTGTTAAATTGATTGACATTTATTCATAAAATAAACAATAAATGTTCACATGCCTATTGTGCAAAAAATAAAATGCATTCAGCATACTGTATATTAATCATTACAAGTATAAATAAATGAAACATGATTTAATGCACTACTGTTTATTGATTTGAAATACGATCTGCAATGGTAGCCTAATACGTGCGATTAGTTAAGAACTATTTGTAAATTGTACAATTTATTATTTACTATAAAGTATACTACTACTAATAACAATTTGTAAAGTTAGTTCATATTTGTCCCTATGAATCATTTAGTAATAGGAAATAGATACAATACAAATACAAAATATGCCATGAGCCATGATCTACAAAGATGTTGGCAACTACCATAAAGTTTTTCATTTTATAATCTTTCATCACTGAAATGCTTCTTATACAAACATTTAAAATCATAACTAGTATATAAATACTATTTAGTAATACAAATTTCCCTGTTTAGTAGTTTTTGCTTTTTGTTCAAATGAAGTCAAAAAGACTTTCAAAAAGAGGTAAAATTTATGATGATATTTTGTACAATAAAAATATGAATTTGTACAAAAACAATGTATTAGTACAAAAAAGTTTGATTCTGAAATAAAAACTGGTTTCATAAAAAATATCATTATGGTTCCATGTAGCAATAAAGTTTAAAAATACAAAAAATAGAATTTTCACTAAAATTTTCTACGACAAAAAGGTTAGGTTATGTGGTATGAACCACGGTATGGTAATGGCAGGTTAGATAACTTATTAATTTTTATATAAAAGGTCTGTATTTGTGTACCTAACTATATTAAATAAATCAGTTTTTATAAGGATAAAATTTTCATTGTATTTATTATCTTTATTTTTTACGCTTCAGCTTTATTGTACGTACTCGTATGAATAACTTTTCTATAATAGTTATTTATGATGTAAATGTTAAAATTGACATTTTATTTTGCGAAAAGGAAGTTTGGAATACGACGCGAAGCAGAATGATCGAAACCTTCGAACAAAATAAAATCACTTTTAACACGTATTTTTCTGAAAACACTATTTTATCATTTAAAACACAAAATGCCTATTTTTAATAGAATTGTAGATATATATTTTTTTGTACATCAATAATTATGAACAATACAAATAATAGTGTTATTGTATGAATTATAAGTATCTTATTTACGTTAAACGTAATTATATTTTATGACATACTTCTTCCTCGCAAAATAAAATGAAATTTCAAAAATTTATATCGGAAAATGCTATCATGAAGTTACATATTTCCTCATATTTTGTGTTATGTTAAACTCCGTTTTTTAACTAAGAGGATTAAATTCCAAACTACCGTAAAATGTAAATTTGTTAGACCCAAACAAACTCACTTTCTTTTTGACGTTTAGTCATTTTAAATATTTTTTTAACAAATTATTTATAAATAACTTTCATAATTTAAATTTGTTGTACATAACTATATAAATGTTTTATATAGTGCAAACACGACCCGCGAATTTATGACTCAATTGAAAACAGGATATTATACATATTAACATGTATTTATAGAATCAAATTTTAAATGTTAATTTATTTTCTTGTGCAAAATAAAATCTATATCCTGTGACATTAATTCGAAATTAATACATAAAATTCTGTAGTAGAGATTAATATCGCGTGTCAAACTTCGTTTGTCGGGGATTTAAAATATCGAAAGTTAATACGATTTTGCACAGAATTGCAACATTAATCTCATTTATTTCGTGAAACATTTCTATGTATGATACAATTGTAGATATACCGATATACTTACGTATAATAATCTATTTGTCACGATATACTAAATTTCAAATTTCATTTATGATCTTGAGATGTGAATGTAACTTTCTATTGCATATATAAAACAATTACTATCCTTGACTTTTTAAATTAAAATATAATAAATGACTCGTATACCTTAATTCAATGTATTCAAAACTTACAAATGAGTTCTTGGAATAATTTACGATTAACAACTCATATTATTTTATGTACATTTAAATTATAGACAATTATAATGGTTAACAGTTATTAAAATTCTCAATTATTTTCAAATTTTCGCGTGGAATTAAGCAATTTCAAATTGTAATTGCACAAGTAATTACTTTACTCATCTCTCATCACTATCATCTGCAAAATAATTATTACAATAAATCTAGAATCGCCTGAAGGCAGTTTCAGTCAACTTTCAGTCCGGCAACCTCATAAATAGTAAATCCCTAGTGTAGTTTAGTTATTCATGGCGTGTTTGAACGTACGCGCCCGGTGAACGATGCGTTGAGCTTACACGTTACGGCTACGACGCTGTAGCCATAGCAACGAAGTGGTGAAGTCCGGAAAACTCCGGGTGATTCCGGAGGCTGTTAATCCGAGGGTTGATCCCTTCCAAAAGGGAAGATGAACGGTTTGGAGATTAAATTCTCAATAGAAGTGCGTAGCTTTTGATTGGAAGCGGAACAGATTAGGATTTTTGTTGCATTTATGTTGAAAACAGGTTATAAAATATATTTAGGAGTTTTATGTTATCAAAATATTTGTAAACACAATTTATTTTTCTTTGATGGTAAAACAGTAGGTAATAAAGCATAAATATTTTTTTTTCAATATAAAATCAATATTAGTGGTCTACTAATTATCGTAAACCACGTTACAGATCAAAGAGGTGCAAATAATATAACTATAAATAAATGTAATGATGTCAGTCAATATTTTAATAAATTAAACAGCAAACAGGAAAAATATTTAATTAATGATAAATAAATAACCTAATTTGTAACATTTTTACTCCCACTGTGACATAAATGAACGTCCGTTATTTATTTGATATATACTCAGTATTGAAATTTTCCTTGTAACTAATTATTTATATTTCATTACGTATGATTATATTATCCATGAGCAAATCTACAAAATGTTCAAGGGTTAAGCGATATAAAATATAAAAAATCTAATGTGGCCAGCACATTAACTTCCGACAATTCTGTGTATTATGTACATATTCCATACATAAAGTGTGCTGCAAAAAAATTATATATTTCCAATCAAATTATTTCATAAACAAGCTATGTAAATTTCACTTGATACTGATTTCTTCTTCTATAGCATTTCCCATTCGTCAGGGGTTAATATTCTTGATTTTCTTCTTCTACTCATTTCTATTTTGTTTGTCGTCCTCATTCAGTTCCTTTTCGTAAATTGTAAATTCGTATTCTAGGGACGTGCTTATTCATTAAAAACTCACCATCGATTTTTTTTACCAGAAACAATACCTTCCTTATCTATAGGTGACGGAAGGTAAAAATACCTCTCCTTACGTACATTGCTAATTCGTTTCAAGATTTGCGACGTATTAAGTCGAAAAACTACGTACCTTCAAACACTATTCTATATTTTAAACAATTTTCCATATTTTATTTAACATTTTTGAATGATTTTGCACATTTCTATTTATTTTTAAATTTTATTTTATTATTATTTTTACTTCTAGCAAAAACTTAAAAATAAAATAAATTAATACATATATCATTACGGCATAGTATTACCCATTACTGGGTATACTGCTTGTACACAGATTTCGGTTTTTTATAATATGTGTGTATAAATATTGATGAAAATCCGGTGAAAAATTCCTATTGTAAGCGAGTTATGGTCCACCAGATTTTGAAAATATAAATGTGACGTTACGTCACGAATATTAGTTTTCATCTCTAACTGTTTTCATCGTGAACTAAAATTTTCTTGAAATATATGATGTTTCTACGTATTTACGTAATAAATAATCTTAAGTGTTTCTGTAAAAACTCTTGTATACCAAATAGAAATATTTAATTTGTTTAACTTTTAATGCGAGTATTTAAGAATGAATCTTTGAAATACATTTCATGCTATAACTTTTATCTTGTATATTAAAAATATGTATTTAAAATAAAATGACAAAGCGTCTTTCATACCGTGAAAATTCATATAAATTTTTACCTCTCGCTAAGAGAGGTATTGGATTCATGCTAAAAATCGCATATCCAGATTTTATTGAATAAGCACGTTTTAAGGTCCCTACAATCCGATTTTAACATTTTTACGATGATGTCTGTGTGTGTGTGTGTGTGTGTGTGTGTGTGTGTGTGTGTGTGTGTGGGATGTTGGAAGGACGGTTACTCAAAAACTATAAGACTTAAAATTTGTTTAACAACGTATTTCCCAATCGGACATTCATGGGAAGATCTGAAAAGGTTTTGGTAACAATTGGACAACCGGAAGTAGAAGATTCTTGAAAAAAAATCTTCTAAATATTATTTTTTGAAAATTTTTCTTGATAATATTAAAGAAAAATAAATTCTCTTTCTGATACATTTAAATATTTTTATACATATTTTATAGATTTAGAGATAAAAGGAATATAATATATAAAATAATGTTGTAATTAATTTTACAACCGAAAGGATGCCATGAAAAATAGTTGCAAATTTAAATTATTTGTAACTGACAGATAAATGTCAGTGTCAGAAATAATGAGTAATGAAAGAAAAATGTATTTGGAGAATCCCTTAATTCTTGATCTGTGACTATTATGGAGATGACAAGTCTAGGTTGAAGGACTTAAATTTGTTTCAAACATTATGGGACAATGTACACCAGTACTGTAGACTAGAGTAACTTTGAATTGCGAAAAAGCTATCAAATTCTTCTCAAGTAAGTTGTAAATATTGACAAAATTACACATCGATATAAGAATAATCGGAGTGCAATCTATCCGTCACTTTATTAAAGGGAATTAAGGTTATTTAGATATAACAAGTATGAAAAAATAAAATGTGAAAGAAGATATATAAGAATAGATGCACAATCCAGATATATACATTTTAGACCGCCCAAAATTAATGTTTTTACTAGAAGAATATGAAGAGAAAGTAAACAAAGTTGTTCGAATTGAAAATTGCTGTTACCAGCCTAATATTTATATATGGTAAACTCTACTTTGTAATTTATTGTAACATAATTTATGGTAAATATCTTTATGTTGAGACATGCTATTATTGAATAATAAAGAAGTTTATACGTCATAGATTTATATGAATATATTATTTGTATTTATAAAAATAATCTTTGCTTTATGCATACAGCCAGGTAAAATATACGGCGAGAGGTTATGTGCTGGCCACATCAGATTTTTATTTTTTAAATAATGAAATGTAACAAAATATTCATATTTGACATTTTCATATAAAAGAAATTTAAAGTTCCGTAATTATTTTGTCATGCGTTGTATGAGATTATAATCAGAATTTCGGCTAAGTGGTTTTAACAAATGGAATTGATCCCTGACCAAACCACTAAAAGCCATTGATTTAGCGCAACGACCAACCCCAAGCAATGATCTGGTGTGACAGTATGAGTATTGGGATTTGCGCTCCGGGTCCAGGCAGACTCCGGGCAAGTCCGGGCGATTCCGGCAGGGTCCGGGGCGGCGGCAGTCGGCACTGCAGCAGGCGGGCGTGTCTCGCGTCTGCCTCAGACCGCAGCGTCGTCGCGATCTGCCGAGATCATGGACCGTCCTTTCCGGCAAGCGCTCCTCTGGACTCGTGTGTCATGCGGACCTACATACTCCGTGCCGGTGCTATACACAATCACATAGTGAACCTGTGGACTTCTGTGCTTTTGTTTATAACTAAATATTTTTTTGTTTATTTAAACATTTGTATGTTAAATAAAAGACTGATTAAATTTGAGTGAAATCGTATATATTGATATTTACATATAATATCCTGCCTAATCATAAAAATATATCATCATATTTACTCTTTATGAAAAGTTGTGTTCTAATTTGAAAGTTCACGTTTGCTAAATAAGTTACTTAACCCATTTCCACCACCTAACCTGTGACCTAAGCACAACATTCATTGTGTAAATGTCACTAAATCAGGTTTAAAAGGGCGGAAAATCATAAAAATACAACGTGTTGCTGTCAACAAGAATCGATATTCACAAAGCTGTCATCTTACAGATATTTTTATTACATATATTTTTGAAAACTTCATTTACTGAAACATAACGACTGCTTACGAGCTTACTGACAAATCATTGCTCACTTATTCATAAAAATTGCTCAATATATTTGATAATTTATCGGAATATAACACAATTTTAATTAAATTTTAGAACACATATACAATAGTTAAATAAATATTTAAAATATATATCCAATGTGATTCAAATAACCAAATATATTAAAATATATCATTATAAAAATAAATATATAAAATAACGAGACGTGGAGATGTCCATACCCACGGACCCGATGTCCACCTCGTGCTGTTACTGCGGTCGCCGCAGAACTCCAAATCAAAACAACTCGCCGGTTACAGTTACCGCTACATTGTTATACCGCATCGCTTTTACCGTTTGGCATGTTGCGCTTCATATCGAGAACGAAGCACAGGTTGTTATTTCAATTTGTTGTTATTGTATTTTTAATAAAACTGGAAAAATTACTAATTACTAATTTTGTTCAAATTTTCTAAAGTATTTTAATTATTTTGAACTTAAATTGAACTATACTTTGTTAAAAGTTCAATTTGAAGTTCTTTGAGCAAGAGTTAAAAGGCATAAGTCGAATTCTCGACCGTAAATTTATTCCAAAAGCGTAAACTAATTTGTCTTCTCTTTTGTTTCAGCACTCTCATGACGACATCGACAGACATGGAGCAAGGATGAATAAGGTAAGACAAATATCTTCGATTAACAAATATTGATTGTCATTTTTATTGTAACCCCTCCAACGATCTCGAAACTGACAAGCATAAAATGAAAAAGTCATTTGAAATTGAATTTTCAAATATTTCTTAACGTACTATGAATTTCAGTCACTTAAAATGCAAATACAGCCGCCAGTAGCTGAAATAATTTTAGGAAATCCGTTGATTTAATACATTTCTTGTGACAGTAGAAACGTTTTACTCGTAGTAAAACGTTTGTGTTGGATATAATATATGGATTACATACATCATATTCTCAAAGCTAAAAGATAATTGTGTCGAATTACGTAGAAACTATTAGTTTTATTTAAGTCATTCATTCATTGTCTTCAAAAGAAATGATATTAGAATAAAATAGAAGAAAGTAGCATGGATATTTATTTGTTCAAGGGAAAAACATTTCAAAAATATTATTACTAATATTACAATGAGAATATAATTCCTTAGTCACGTGACATTTTTTCCGCCAATCAACATTCAGAATCTCCCTAGATACAAGTCTATCACAGCGATGATAAAAAACAAGGAAATTATCACCGTATTTATAGTCGTTACTAAGGGATTTGTTTTCTTTATTTATGACATTTACAGTTAATTTTGAGTATAATATACCATGTTTTAATACAATATGAATATGTATATCAAACTTTAGGTTAGGTTAGATTGCAAAAATTCATTATATTCTCGTACGTAATATAACAAGTGATATGATTATCATCGATGATATTCTCGAGTGAAACCGAGCTGCAGATTTCACGAGTCCGAAGGACGAGTTAAATGTGCTGCTTCGGTTTCACGAGTAATATCTTCGATTATTAATCATATCACGAGCTTATATTTAATAAGAGAATATAATGAATTTTTGTAACACATTATGTTAACCTAACTTTTGATATACATATTCATAATGTATTAAAACATGGTACTTACAAGCTTTATTTAATATTTCGGAGTTTGAATTATTGTTATTATTTATTTTTGTATTCAAAATTAACTGTCAATGTCATAAATAAAGAAAACAAATCCCTTAGTAACGACTATAAATACGGTGATAATTTCTTTGTTTTTTATCATCGCTGTGCTAGACATGTAACTAGGGAGATTCTGAATGTTGATTGGCGGAAAACATGCCACGTGACTAATGAATTATGTTCTCTCATTAAATATAAGCTCGTGATATGATTAATAATCAAATATATTGCTCGTGAAACCGAAGCAGCACATTTCAACTCGTCCTTCGGACTCGTGAAATCTGCAGCTCGGTTTCACTCGAGAATATCATCGATGATAATCATATCACTTGTTATATTACATATGATAATAATAAGAATAACGAAACTTCATTCAAGTGGTGTCCTAATGGTGCAACTTTTGTCTAAGTTAACCAATTTCGTATCTCTTATAGTTCTTGAGATACCCATCACCTGCGTATGTTTAATAATTATATTACAATAAGAAATATCGGAAATAATCTTTTACTACACAAGATAAATAAAAATAATAACGTTTTGCTACTCTTGTAAAAATGTATCCCCATTATTTCAATTTTTTAGATTAAATATAGTAGCTATAATTGACGTCAGTGAATTATGGATTCATAATTCACTCTTCTCGGTCAATCACAGAACTAGAAACCAATTATTCCCGTTTATTTTAATTCTGCCCGCGATCACGCGTCCTATGGCCGTGACCTTCCGACACAGTTGACAGTTATATTATTATTATGTCATATTATATTTTTCTATTTACGTTTTCCAACCGATTTCTATCGTTTTGAAAAGTGCTAAACTACGTTAAAATGGATACTGTAAGTTACGAGGAAAACTGCACCCTGCTGGAAATAATTGAGTGAGAATTTAACAATGGTAATTGTACAAATTTTACAATACATCTTCATGCTAATCTCCAATAAGTAGGTAGTTTCCTTAATAAATAGTAATCAAAAATCAATTTAATGTTCTGTTTGATAAATATGGTTCCAATAAATTGTGAATTTGTAAAGTTGTTAAAAATGTTTTCGAGTTATTTCCACGAGTAGAAAAATTATAGTATTATATTCGGGGTTATGGGCATTATGATACATGGAAGCGTCATCTTCGCGAGTAATACCATAATCCCTCATAAAATAATATACTATTATCATTAGCAACAAATAAGTATTGCAACATGCAAATGTATCAGAAATGTTAAACTGTTCGTTTATTTTCACTGGTATTCCCCCTTCTTATTTTCTTGATGTTGTAGATTCATGCAAATGTATGTATCTCCGTTCGCCTGTTAAGGTTTAAGATAAAACTCCCCCTATTTGGAGGGTGCACAAAATATATACATTGTAGTATATAGTTCTAGAGTTACAGAATAGAATTGTAATTACTTACGTCTTAAATAATTAAATTCATTTCACTGTCTAAGTGTTAACCCTCTTGACTTTTGATTGCAATGCAATTATAACATTTAATTTAATTATATGAGGCATATTAGGGTGGAATTCTATTACTCAAAAACATTTACAAACATTCTATTCAAAACGTACGAAAGCTAATTAAGTGAAGTTATAAAACATATTTTCCAAAAACGAAATTTGCAAAATATCTTCCTTCTATTTTTTTTAAATGTTATATTTATACACACGTTACTTTTATTATAATCGCACCACCACAGAAAAGTGACATACCTAACTCAAAATCACTATTTTTAAGAAAATCAATTTTATAATTTTATTTAAAAAAATAAACTGCTGCTATTTGATCTGAAATAAATATATCAACATCAAATTTGGCTTACAATTAGGGTTACCACCTCTTACATATATATATATATATATATATATATATATATATATATATATATATATATATATATATATATATATATATATATACGAGGTGTGTTCAAAAACTATCGCGAATTTTGAATTTTCGCGGGTTACGTATATTCGAATTTCGATCTTTTTGTGGCTTTATGTTGGTACTCATGTCTCTCACTTATGTCGACAAGCTCGGCCATTTTGAATGTTCACTTACTTGTTGACAGCTGCTTTGCTTGCACGTGTTTTGGATCGTCTTCGATTTTTACCTAATGTGCTTATTCGTTAAAAACTGACTATGAATTTTTTGACCAAGACAATATCTTTCTTATCTAAAGGCGACGGAACGTAGAAAAAAATAATTCATTTAAAATTTGTCATTGTCATAAAATGTTTTTATCAAAGAAGTTATTTCATTTCTACGAGTAGTACATTAGGTAAAAATCGAAGACGATCCAAAACACGTGCAAGCAAAGCAGCTGTCAACAAGTAAGTGAACATTCAAAATGGCCGAGCTTGTCGACATAAGTGAGAGACATGAGTACCAACATAAAGCCACAAAAAGATCGAAATTCGAATATACGTAACCCGCGAAAATTCAAAATTCGCGATAGTTTTTGAACACACCTCGTATATATATATATATATATATATATATATATATATATATATATATATATATATATATATATATATATATATATATATATATATATTTGTGCGCTATCGAACGTCGGCGAGCGATATATTGTCTTTTAACCGATATCAGGATTGGCGATATTTATTTGTCGATACATGATACCCAGCATTTCATTTAATTCGACCAACCCTCCAGCATCTGACCCTTGATTCCCACAAAAAGTCAAGAGTTAGCTGAAGGCCCCTAAGAGAAGCAGATCCATTGACTTTCTGGCGCTATGAAGTTCTTTACCCAAATTTGAAAAAAGTAGCGCAAAAGTACTGCCACAGTTCTCATTTATTTTAGACTGACTTGCGAAATCGCTTATCTCCGCACAATTTGAGGATAATATAATTTTTACATAAAAATCTTTTAAATGTTAATTTTATTTACTTTTCTAAAATTTATTTGTTCTTATCGGTATCAGTATCGCTGATATTTTGCATCTCATTATAAACTTCTAAAAAGCGAATGTTTTAAAAGCTGTGACCACACATGGCGTACTTGCATGTAGACAGCGAAGATATTTCCATCCTCTGAATGTAAATTTTCGGCAGGTGGATGACTTGGGGCATTGTCTAATAGAAGAATTGCTTTTATGGGCAAGACATTTTGCCGCGTAATTTAAAACATCAAAATTATTCGAAATTATTATATTACTTATACTAGTAAATATATATTTAGATATTCAAATTATTGTAAAACATCATTAAATATTAAATTTTATGTTAGGGAGGATATTTTCATCGCAAAAGAGGACGGAGGAAAATATTGGGTAATCGAAGACTATCCTCCCCAAAGGAGGACGGGTGGCAACCCTACTAACAATATACCTAGTAACAACAAATGTGTCACTATTACTGACTGAGCAAGTACAAGTTGAGCTAAGCCAAAAATGGCATTTCTAGACCTCGGGTAATTATTTAGAAAGTATGAGCTGTGGATTTTTTTACGATAAAAATCTATATTATTTTCATTATGTTCACATGTAAAACTAAAAATTTGAACTAGTGTTGCTTGTGGCGCGGGGGTGCGATTATGATGGTTAGTCGTATAGTTTTCTTAAAGTGAAATGAAAACGATATTTTAGAAAGATGTATAAAATTGTAAAATACATACAAAAATAATAATTTTTCAGGTAGTTAATTCATATTTTAAATTACCTTTTCTACTATCGTTTAAAAATAATCTACAAATTTTCAGAATTAAAAGTAGTCTTTTATTGTAAATTTTGCAAAGAGATTTTTTATTTCACAAACTACTACAATAACTGTGTATCTGTTTAATTATAGTCGGCGTCATATGAATATTGACATGGCCTGATGTTGAACTTGTTTCCTTCTCCACACCCTATCCCTTGCCCTGCGCGGTGTTGCCGCTTCTTAACTTAGCATTTTCAACATGTCCAATGTCCAGTGAATTGGCAACAGTGTAGAAATAAATCTCCAGTCCATATTTTTTTGACGACAAATAATAATAATTTGTTGTGTTTGACAGAGGAACCAAAATATTGTATGAGACTGCTGCAGAAAGTCATTTTTTGCAATTGTGTATGCAACTCTCGACTATGTCTCGTGTCGCAACCAGAACTCCTCGTGCAATAAATATGAACTTTTTGTACGTATTGCAAAAGTAACTATTTAAAGAAGTATAATCTACCGAAATTGGAAATAGATAGACAAATTATATACCTTGTATTATTTTCCCTATTTTAGTAACGCGAAATAAAACAAAATCACCTATAATATATACATATGAAACAAGAATTATAAATGAAAAATATAAGATGCTATTTGCACATTCAGCACATGTTTTGGCAATCCACATAGTATACAGTAACCTAAAAATAGGATTTTAAAAGCTCTTTACATTTTATTACTTGATACTTGTAAATCTTTCTTCAAATAATTCTAGTCTAAAGCCTGTTTTACACTATACTTTTCCTGGCTAAAATCTTGTTCCAAAATTATAATTAGATAGTGAGAGTAGTAAAAAAAATCTGATGTGACCAACACAATACCTCCCGCTATTTACCTATGGGGTCTCGTTGCCGCGTGCCTGGTGTCTGGTTACGAATCTGGGGAATCCGATTCGATCCCGATCAACGCCAAATAATTCGAATTTTAAATGGCATAAAATTAACCCTTGTAGTAAACGCCCGCAAAATACGAATATGTCATCATCATTACCGTAATGTGTGTATAAATCAAATTAGTTCACCCAGCAATGGATAATATGCCGTGATAATATATTTATTTGTTTCTTTATTTAAATACATCCCTGCATATTTACAAATGCTAGAAATTATGTATTTTAAGTTCCTTTCCATAAAACTATTGTTCTATTTACAATTTTCCTTTTAAAACGTTACTATTATTAATTTGAAATGATTATTATTTTTGACACTGACTTTTATCTGTCAGTTACATACATTTGAGCTGAACTATGTAACCACAGAGATGTGTTTAAAGCATAAGCTCCGAGATATAATTTTTATATTACTTTATAAATTTATCCATAAAATATATAGAAAAAGTATTAAAGCAAACTTGTAGAAAATAGAATAATCTTTAATTTTTGTAATAACAAATTGAGAAAAAAATACATTTAAAAGTATTTTTTGAAGAAAAACTATTTTTAGCTTCAAGTAAACTGCCATTTTCGATTATCCGATTACCACCAAAATCGAATGGCTTCTTTCTATATTATAATAAGGTAGAAATACATGGTTTCAAAACTTTCTGAATGTTAGAGCGTAAAGAGGATCCACACCCACACACACACACACACATACATACACACAGACATCATCAATGTTAAAAATGGATTCTAGGGACCTTAAAACGTGGTCATTTACAAAAATCTCGATATGCGATTTTAGCACGATCCCTATACCTCCCTTACCAAGGATAGCGGGAGGTAAAACTATGATGAAAACAGAATAATACGTAGGTTTCATATTAGAAACTTTTTGTGAATTTTTAAATCTAACTCCGACACTATTTTCGATTCAAGTTACATAGGTACTGTTCGCACAACTAATGACAACTTAGATATACACGTCAAAATAATTTATTTGGAAATATGGAGAATTATATATTTGTGAAGTAGTGGTTTTGCCTGGCTTATGTCCTTTTAAATTTAACCAAATGTTATTTGATTTACCTTCGTTGTTTCGTTATTTTCTGCTATCATTATTTAAGAAGTATATTCACATAGATAACAAATTTCGAATATTTTAAAAACTAACAACTTTTTTCAAACTTTAATAGTGTCTATCATACAGTTTTAAGACCTACTTTTAACATAAATTTTCAATTTTCTAATTTGTTACTATGATGGACGACCCCATTATTCTCTATTTGTTTTTAGTAAGAAAGTTAATGCCACGAATGAAGTCGTTTTTGATGATTACTGTTATTAGTTCATGAACCTGGTTTTACCAACCGCACGTTCCCCATTTACATGAAAAGAAAATTATGTAAATTACCCTTATTTCAACATTCCCAAAATTACTTATGCAAAGCACTATTTTTTGGAAGACCATTCGTTGTAACCACAAATACCTTAGATACGGGTATCATAATTATTTTTAAAACAGAAATGTAACACATTGAAATAAATATGACAGTATATAATTATCTAGAAGACTGTCTGACCTTATTATCACATTGCAAATATCATTATTTTCCCTAGAAACCTTCGACTTTCATGGAAATCTTATCAACAAATAAACAAACAAATGCAAAATAGAATACAGTGTCATTTTCCTGACATTCTGCGGTTTTTAATATCAGAGGTGGCGTAATCTACAGTGACATCACGTTTATGACGTCACGTGACGACATAGCAAGACAAAAAGTCTACATCCGTCGGTGTATTTGAAGTGCTCGTTTTTGTAAACACCGGTACGATGAAGTCATCGTCTATAAGTGTTTGTCTGCGACTGAATGGCCGTATCTTCCTCGAAGGATAATAAAAGAAACAGAATCCTTCTCATGTGTTTTGAATTCGCCTTATGAGACATGTGCAAGGATGTTTAAAAGAGTTTTTCAATAGAACGTAAAGCCAAGAGAATCAAACTATAAACTTATCTTTTATTTCTTTTTTATTTTTATTATTATTTTATTATTTTAAGTATCTTTTCTTTTATATTTTTTAAAGTTTGATTGCGTTAATATACGTGTACATTTAATTTTTTCATACTCATTGTTCATCATAACAATCATACATTAAGCAAAATTTTTTTTTTTAAATATTTACAGAACGTTTGTATGATATTGCAACAATAACTTAGGCAAATTGTTGGGAGTTTATTTCTAATAATAGAAAAATGTCTGATATAGGAAGTAGGAAAGTAAGTATATAATTATTATATTTTAATAAGAATATCAATAATTTTTTTAGTTTATGAAATGTTTACATTACGACCTACAGGTAACTGTTGTAATTCTTCCAAATACGATACTAACAAGTGCGAGTAAAATACTATGTTTTATCTACAACTATTTAACCCGCCATTGTTGGCGTTATGTGAATAAATACATATGTAATTAATTATTGTTTTAAATTAAACATTTGGTGCCGACCAGTGGCACTAAAAACGTACACTTCAGAAACCATGACCTTAATTTGAATAAATTCTTTTTGATTGAGAAGCAACACATCAAAATATATACATACACTCTCAAAGTTTTTTTTATTCTTTTTTAACACCCTTCATATGCCCGGGTGTCTCTTTGAAATCTGTTATATAGGGAATCCAATCTTTTTATTTTTATTTTGCTGTATTTATTGTAGTGTATCAAATAAAATTTGCAGATAATAAAATTCTACAGATAAATCACTAATTAGATTTTATTTTTCACGTTTTGTAACTTATAAAACCGAATTTGAAATTTTACAAATATTGCTCAGTGATAGTCATGGAATTGACACAAAATTACAAATAAATGCGTAATATTTGATATGTCACCACTATGAGAAAAATTAGTTTATTAGGTTAGATACTAATTTTTTTTTTCACATCTGTTAAAAAAGTATATTTTTTTCATTAAAACGTGTTTATAAATTTTGTCTTTTTTGAACACAATAAAAGTGTGAAAAAAATGCACTTTTTTAACGCAAACTGGTGAAAAACTGAAAGTAAAAAGTATCTTATTTCAATCATACGACTATACTTTTACCCATATAAAACGGGATTTTGTAATTATTATATTATTATTTATTGTTTTGGTTTATAAATAACGTTTCTAATAAGAAAATCTGTAAATAATTCAATAGCATTTTCTGACAATTAAACATCATGCTTTTATCTGTAATTTTCTGCCAATTTCATGGTTATCACTAGAAATGCGCAATCTCAAATTCGGTTTTACAGGTTATAAAACGTGCAATATAAAAACTAATTAATGATTTAAGTATAGAATTTTATTATCTATAACCTGTATTTTTTGTCCAAAATTAATAGGTAACTACAGCAATATAACGTTGTATTGCCTATATAATACATTTCAAAAGCATCCTGTATGTGTGAAGTGATTTATATATTTTCTCTTCATAATAATGTAGCTCAAAAATTTATTTGAGTTCGCTTTCTTGTCAATTTTTACGAGCTTTACGCCAAATATTTTCTATACTGTTTTCATATATCAGTTCACCAGTTAAAACAACAATATATTTAATTTGCACTTGGATAAACTAGAATATTTTCTAACTAAAAAAAAGTTTCAAATACATATCAGGATTTGACTAAAACAAAAATATGTAGATGTAAATGTAAAACACGCGCTAGCGAAGAAACGGGTGCCACTAACAATGCTTAAAGTTGAAAAATGGCCTATTCTACTTTAATAAAATTTACTAAAGTATTTTAATATGTATAATAGATTACAAAAAAAAATCCATAATTATTTTATTTAATATGTTTTTTTTTTTAAATATAGTATAGTTAGTGCGTAAAGCTGTGGTGTAGGTTTTGCTAATTACACTTCTCAATTTTTTTTAACAAGAGTGTACTATAAAGCGGAAACAGTATGTACGCCATCAATGAACATTCACTTTATTCTAGTGTTTGATTTTGGAGGCTTTGTCACTTTGGTTGTGTAATTACGTTTCATAAGGCGAAACAAAACAGTAAACAATGTAGATAACTAATATGAACATCAAACATCAATACAATAAGATATGAATGAGACATTTACTGTTTGTAAACAAAGCTCTTCTCACACCGCACAACAAACCACTGTTACAAGCGACAATGTCAATTACAACATGTATCTCAACTGGTTTCCATGAAGTTGTTTGGGCAGCGAGATTTATTACAACAGATTATTGTATATTATTATATATTATATCTTTAATAAATTTAAATGTATCAGATTGAGAATTCAATGATCTTAATTATTTCTAATAACAATTTTTTTTTAAATATTTTTTTTAAGAAACTATTACTTGTGCCGATTATCCAATTGTTACCAATACCTATTCAACTCTTCCCATTAATGTTAGATTGAGGAATCTATAGTTAAACAGGTCTTTGAGTATCATAGAATTTAAGAAATCGTTTATTCAACATACACACACACACATACGCACACACACTATCGTGAAAATGTTAAAATCGTATTCTAGAGACCTTAAAACGTGCTTATTCACTAAAATCCAGATATGCGATTTTTTGCATTCCAATACCTCTCTTAGCAAAAACTCATCGCCCCTAATTGTGATCAAGATTGTAATTGGTAATACATATTTCAATATTTAATTTTACGACTTACACACTAGCTGGCCGGTCTCAGATCAGCTATAATATACAGTGTGCTAATGGTATACTAGTAATGCTTGCAACCTACAGCTTCTCAACGTATGTACTTGATAAATAATTCATATGTTCTTCAAATCGATATATTAAATATCTATAATCCCGCAACATTAAACAAAATTTAATTAGGGCATACCACATATTACATATGTTCCTAAAGTATTTATGAAACTGAAATATGTGAGCTTCATATTTCATTAATATCAGGGTTTATCACATAATTCTGTTATGAATTTTATTATTCTTTCGAAACAAATTAATTTGTACAAATATTTATTTTACCTAAATAACCAAAATTCATATTCAAGCCACAATCCACCCAGCAGTAGGAAATTTCATAAAGATTAACATGTTACGTGAATTTCAGTGCTTAATTGAAATCTCTTTTAACATTTTTCCTCTAACATTTTAATACTTTAAAGTACAGTGTATGCATATGCAACTTTTTAAATAATGTAATAATGCTTATTTACAAAATGAAAACTAGTTTTAATAGTTATGTTTGTAAAATAGTGCAAAAAAATTATACTCGTATTTATTGCAAGAATAATGTTAGCTACGACACGAGATGTAAAATAATTGAATGTACATAATACACACTGCATAAGCCTTTTTTAGCCTCGGAGGTTCTACAGGCCACTTCTTCGACCAAAAAAGTTTCTTTACGCAGCCTGTTGAGTAAATAATTATTTGCAACAGTTAAATTCAATATTTTTCAAAATTCATAAAATACTTCATTACCGTCGGTGCTTATTATTCATTTCTTAGTTGCATACAATATTTTTCCACGATAACAAATTGTTAAACAAAGGTACCTTATACAAAATTAGAACTTATTTTGAATGCACTATCAGATATAAATGTCACATTAGGGTTTAACAATTACTCGAAATCTCAGTCATACAGCATTTATTTTTATAAAAACGATGTGTCGGTATACACTTGAAGGGTCTCGGAAGAAAACAGTGAATTCACGTGTGCCTAATTTTGATTAAAACGAATTTTTAACTAATAAACAATATTTCTTTGGCAGTATTCTTTAAACACCGTGTATGAGCAATAATTGTTTACTAAATTGGAAGTAGAAGTTACGCAGAGAACAGCTGCTGACTGACATTCTTTGTTTTCTAATATTTAAGCATGGATATTCCCGAAAAAGTATATTTTAAAATGCATATTACTCGCGACATCCGGTATTGTAACGTGTATTTATTTGGGTGAAGTGTAAAAATTAGAGAAATATTATTAATTAAAATAAAAGTTTATTAAACGATAAATAATTAAGATAAAGATAATAAAAATAACTAACACTATTTATTTAAACAATGTTTGTCACTATATTTATTAATATAACTATATTTATTTATGTTCACAACTCGTAGACTATTTATTTATATCATCAACTGTTCATTTCACGTTGCGTATCTATATCAGAATGCCGGACTGTCCGGCGTCGTTTTACTAGAATGTTCTCCACTATTCTACACGATAATTATATCGAATACAGAGGACTCGTAGTGACAGCACGCACTTTAGAATTCTATCAAATGAGGCATTTGTTTTCGCTTTTCGCCACGAAACAAAAATTTGGTAGCATGCGTGTCTCAAAATATTCGCCTGCAAGCGTACGACTCGGGGCGACAGTATTAAACTAACGTCATTATTTTGTCGCAATTCAATTCAAAGCCAATTTATATATTTATTATATACAACTGTCATAATATTTTCTATTTTAATAGTATAAAACCCAAAAATTTCAAAAATAAAAAGCGAATATAGAATTCTAAAGTGCATGCTACCAAGATTCGTAAAAGCAAAATCGCATTCGCCTGTTTTCTATGATAGAATTCTAAAGTGCGTGCTGCCACTACAGGTCGAGGCTTGTTTGTTGTCCACGTCGATTACGTCATCGCTCAGGTTAGGCGCTCGCTCATCGCGCCGGCTGTTCTAGAAACGTTCGACCAGCGGCGTCGGTCGCGTGCTCGCGTCAGGTACACCTACGCTACAGTATATCTCCCGTTCTGATCCCACGTTTTGGCATAAATATCAAAATTGCATTTTTTTTAATGTACTTATATGGTTTTCTCCCGAAACCTTTCGCTTATATTTTGTATGTAAGTGTATGCCGAAACGTCGTTTTGTAACGATAAATGCTGTAGACTGATATTTCGACTAATTGTTGATGCCTAATCTGGCACAGTCGAGATATTTACCCATATTTACAAATGTCAAAGTTAAATGCGAAACAAAACACGAGACTATGTTTATTTAATAAAATATACATGGCTCAAACTAAAAATCTGTGTTTATTCCATCCTATACTTCTCAAGCTTTTTTGCATTGAGTGAATCATGTACATCAACTCATCTCTTTCAGTAAAAAATTAACTGTTTAAACAAGCAAACTACTGCACAAAGTGTATACAGCAGAAAATATGCTAATATTATAAGGGGTTTGCCAATAACTTTACAAGTTTGCCGAGACATTATCTTTACAAAGTTACAAGTTGGCAAAATTTAAAACTCATTAATTTAAATTACGTCAAACACTCAAGCACTCGAGGCTGTGCGCTCCATAGACCAATAATTTATTTATCTTTCTCCAGTATTTTAAAAGTCCGTGTATTTATCCAGATCTCGATCTCGCATCAGTTAGTTCGATTGAACGCAGTTTGCAATGTTGGCTTTACATTACGTATACCAGAAGCTGTCTGACAGAATAAAAGCTATGTGAACGAGAATAGACATGTCGAAGCTCAATTTATTTTCTCAATTCCTCAATTACGAAATCACTACATTGTATATTTTCTACAATCTTGAAAATACTTATAAATACTAAAATATTTTATTTTCCTGTATATTTTAATAGTTGTCGTTTATATGCTTGAATAATGAGAATATTGTGAACTATAAAGTTTTTTTATTAAAATAGCTTTGAATGCTTATGAGATGACATTTGGTGAATAACAATATTTTATTATTTGCCTAAATATACATAATAGTAGAATGCCGTGCCTTTCAATAGGATCAACGATGATATTTGTATACTTATTTCAAATTTACATCCATTGTGACATCATCAATAAAATCTAACAGTTGTGTGGAATTTAAATAAGTAACCATGCTAGTATCTATTAAGTATTAGAAAAATACAAATATACAGAAAACAGTTCTTACTGTAGGATATTATGTCATAAGTTTATGTCACTACTATATGTGTGCAACTAATGTATTAAGAACACATATGAGTATTATGGTGAAGAATTTTAAGTACGATAGTGTATAAAACTTTTAAGTGAAGGTAATAACCCAAAAGGCACTATACGAGGGAAGGTCGAAAGTTAAGTTAGGATGTTCAAATTTAGTTCGCGAACTTATTTGCATATTATTATAATTTTAATTATTTGTACAATAAATTACTCGTATTTACGATAAATCAATTTACTTCTAAAATATTCATACCTTCCAAAATCTCTTTTGATCTTGTTATGGCTGAATCTTATTATTTTATCATAATCAGACCTACCACTTCCAAATCTCTTCGTGAATGGTTTATTAGCTTAACATATTAATTATTTGCCTGTCTTATACATCACATGTGATGTACAATAATTATTGTACAGAACAGATTTATATACAGTCGCTAACAGTTGTAACGCAGAAAATTTTCTTTCAACGTACGATAAACGTGTCAGTGTGAATGTGTTTTTATGAACTGTACATAACGTATGACCCTCAAGATGAAGTAGGTATTGTTAATTATATGAAATAATAGAAGTGAATTTATTAAACGTATGGGTACTTTTTAATCTTCCTAAAATATGATAGTATGTGTTTTTGAAACTAAAAATACAGTAATACTAGGGGAAGGGACGCTGATGCTAATGCAAACGATGACACTTTATTCAACTGGTGGACATCGATGATTGGTTGGCCACTTATTTATAGAGGAGGTACACATTCACTGCCACTTGGATATTTACACTTAATTAACTTATTAACTATTAAACTAGATATAATCAAACTAAACTAAACTGTGAGATTGTAACTCTGCGTGCTTACGTTTAGCACACACTCTAACTGAAACCCAAAACTACATGTAATCCAATTGAGTAACTAATACCGACTACCTAAAAACTAAACGTTACCTTCTTCGTGAAAGGATTATCTGTGAGGGTATCATATGACATCTATAACCAAATATCAACCTTGGACATAGGCTTGCAATAACGTAAAGTCTTAATTGTCAAATCTATAAATGTCTAAACCACTGATAGCTATACAGATTAATAATTATTTCTAAATAGAATTTTGACTAACAAAGATAATAACGTTGAAATAGTATTCCTGATGAAACTATAATTTTGAAAAGGTTATAAAGTATTTATTTGTTATTTCTCTTACCTTCGCCTTGTCACAATACTTTTTTTTTAATTTTAAACTCCAAATGAAAACAAAGTAAAATGGTATTTGTGCTCAAAATATTCGGCACCGTATTCATTTTCGGCAAAAACTGTGTTTTCATCTTCTAATATTACCGATGACTAATGAAGCTGTTTTATTTTCAATATTAAAGTAATAAAAAATAGACAGCTGAGTTTAGAATTGAATAATAAATAATAATAAATTTTGAAAATAAAGTGACATATGTACTCATCATCCGCATAGTAAAGCCGATATCAGGTAAAGCATTTCATATATACATAAGAAAAGCAAAATTTACATTAAATTATTAAACTTATAACAAGTAATAGCTATGCCATCTACTGCACAATATTTGTTTTTTTTAACTACATATATACTGGCTGATTCCTTTAAAACAACCAGCGCTTTTTTTTGTCGTACTAATGTCTTTAGAGAAAAATGTTATATAAAAGAATGATCAAGAATGAGGGACTAATTTATCAGTAATAAGAAACCGAAAATTCAACCAGTGGTTCTTAAACTGTAAAACTAAATTATGTTACTTTATATGGTACCCTATATTATTTTTAGCCTATTAAATAGAGATTTTTTTTCTGAATTCAACGATATAAATATTATATAACAATTATTTCGAGAAAAATGATATTAAAAATGTTACAAAATGTATTGCAATAGGCTACGTCTGTAGGTTATAATAGTAGTAAAGCCAGTTTTTATTACATTATTTCTAATTTTGAATACCATTTTTATCGAAATAATTGTTACACAACCCTATACAATATCTATATCCAATGGGCTAAAAAATTATATAGGATGCTATTAAAAAATATATATAATTTTGTTCTACCGTTTGAGATCCACTGGTTGAATTTTCGGTTTGTTATTACTGATAAAGTAGCCCCTTATTCTTAATAATTTTTTGTATATAATATTTTTCTCTAAAGTTATTACTTCGTCCAAAAATGCGCTGGTTGTTTTAAAAGAAACACCCTGTACAATTATGCAATGAGCCGGTTTAACATTTTTTTTTTAAGTTTTTAAATGAAATTTTATGCAATATTTTTTATAGTAGTAAAAAAATAATACTTTGTTGTTATTTTCGTAAATAATTAAATAAAAAGATTGGCGCGGAACATAGTGACAAACAACCCCCGCTCCTTTGATGTGGAAGAACATCGTCAATCATAGCCAATATGAAAACAGTTTATCCATCACCTATGTTATTTATATAAATATATAGTTTGTCACATGCTAAGCTGTATGTGCTATTTCAGATTATGTGATTATTTCAAAATATACAAATTTCAATAATTAACTGTAAAATATATAATAAATATGTATTTCGTGATATATTCAAATTTGAGGCTATTTAAAAAACAATATCTTTTAAAATTTAATACTTAGAAGGCATATAAAAATTCTTGCAATACGTCTTATTATCTTGACAAAATATAAACAACGAAATTATATCATCAGGCGATCACACATCCAATTAGTCTGCTTCATTACGTATTTTTTTTACAAACTGTTAATAATATCCGGCTTTTTAAATTTTAAGTTAAATATACGAAAAAAAAATGTAAATTAAATAAATTGCTTAAAATGTTTTTATAAACTTTTTTCTTCGGTGTTTGACAGGAAATCAAACGTTTCATTAATTGAGTTTTTTTTACATAGTTTTATCTGATTATAATGATAGTAATATTTGTTAGAAAACAAATAATATTCAACGAGAAAAAAATATTTTACCTTTATATGTATATCATGATATGATATCATTACTGCAATCTACCAGACATATGAAACGGAATAAAACGTATAAAAAAGACCATGATCTTATAGTTTGATATGTCATATATGATGCATAAATCGCGCGAATAAAACAAGAAGTCATAATGCTATCATGTTCTGAATGTATCAACTGTAAGCTAATTACTTGGACAGGCACAGGGTTAAACTCCGCTGTAATGCGCATTTAATACTTCAAAACTAAAAAAACAAGTACTTGAAAATTTGAAATTACACATATGTACCATGTTGGAATAACAATGTAGAAACTGTCTCCAACTAGTTGTCGACCGCGTTTGAGCATTTATGAGAAATTTCAAACTTTCGCAAACTGTTTGCGAAATAAATCTGTTAATTCTGAAGCATAGAACAGCTTTTTTCGAAAACTGATAGCTTTTGTTGTACAAAACGCAAAACACTTTTGCGTTAGGATCAAAAGTCTTTTGCATCTTGTATTTTTTTGATAGAAGAAGGATCACAATTTAATAAAATCTGTCACTATTTTTACCTCTCGCTAAGAGAGGTATTGCATTCATGCTAAAAATCGCATATCCAGATTTTATTGAATAAGCATGTTTTAAGGTCCCTACAATCCGATTTTAACATTTTTACGATGCTGTCAGTGTTTGTGTGTGTGTGGATGTATGTGTGTGTGTGTGTGTGTATGTATGTAGGATGTTGGAAGGACGATTACTCAAATACTATAAGACTTTATATTTGTTTAACTACGTATTTCCTAATCGGACATTCATGGGAAGCTCTGAAAAGGTTTTGGTAACAATTGGACAACCGGAAGTAGAAGATTCTTGAAAAAAAATCTAAATATTATTTTTTGAAATTTTTTTTGGTAATATTAAAAAAAATCAAATTCTCTATCTGATACATTAAAATATTTTATTATATATTCTATAGATTTAGAGATAAAAAGAAATATAATATATAAATTAATCTGTTGTAATAAATTTTACAGCCGAAAGAATGCCATGGAAAATAGTTGAAAATTTAATATGTTTGTAATTGACAGTTAAATGTCAATGTCAGAAATCCGAAGACATTACTGAATATTTTTTCTGGGAAGTACATACATTATATTATTTCTTATTGTATTAATAGTTACATATTTAAAATTATAGTTATATTACACATACCCTTCAGAAATCCTGTTAATGCCAACAATGAATTGGAATCATCTCGAAAAATTAGAAGAGTAGGACAAAATTTCTTCATAGAATGATTTTATATATAAAAAATCTAAATGTAAAGAATAGATATAAGCGAGAATACAGCTCGAAGGAAGACGATATTTAAATGTTATAAACACAAGATAAAAGTGAAGATGGTTTCACTGTGCAACGTAAAATACAGAAAAATTGTATCTCATCGTAATAATGAGTAATGAAAGAAAAATGTACTTGGAGAATCTCTTAATTCTTGATCTGTGACTATTATGGAAGTGACAAGTATATGTTAAAGAACTTAAATTTGTTTCAAATATTATGGAACAATGTACACCAACACTGTAGACTAGAGTAACATTGCACTGCGAAAAAGCTATCAAATTCTTCTCAAGTAAGTTGTAAATATTGACAAAATTACACATCGATATAAGAATAATCGGAGTGCAATCTATTCATCACTTTATTAAAGGGAATTAATGTGTTATTTAGATATAACATGTATGAAAAAATAAAATATTAAAGAAGATATACACAATCCAGATATATACATTTTAGATCGCCCAAAATTAATGTTTTTACTAGAAGAATATGAAGAGAAAGTAAACAAGAACGTTGTCGAATTGAAAATCCCTGTTACCAGCCTAAAATTTATATGGTAAACTCTACTTTGTAATTTATTGTACATAATTTATGGTAAAATATCCTACTGATTTTGTAAATATATGTGAAAATTGTTTTATGTTGAGACATGCTCTTATTGAATAATAAAGAAGTTTATACGTCATAGACTTATATGAATATATTATTTGTATTTCTAAAAATATTCTTTGCTTTATGCATACAGCCAGGTAAAATGCAGTGCGAGAGGTTATGTGCTGGCCACATCAGATTTTTATGCTTAGAAACAATAATTCTATTCTTTAACAAAATATATTTAATGTCTCAATTCAGCAATTATTCATAATAATCCCGCTTATATACATTACTTACATTATACTGTTGTCACGGAGACATTAGATGTTATATCTACCCCAATTCTGCAACAAAGTACTAACAATAATAATTGCAAACACTAAATAAAACATCCGGATAACAGGAATTACATTTATTTGTAATGGTTATAATTTTTAGCACTATTGCTAAGACTTAGCAACTTTTTTACAGAATTGGGGTGATTAATTAATCCTAATCATCAAAATTTTCACTTTTTACTTTTACTAATTTTTGGATTTTCGAAAAAAACGTCATTTGATATTCGATTTTGAAATGATTTTGCATTTTCGAATGCAAAAGTAACTATTAAAAATCAAAATTCTATATATTCAAATGATTAGAAGGTCATAAATGCAACTTGTTCATGTAAACAGATGGGACTTCTAGCCGACACTCTATGTAGTAGTTAAGGGAACTTATCTACGTGTTCTGGATACAAGATAATTGTCAAGATTTTCTTATTGTCGTTTTGGTGTAGACTGTAGACTAAGCTTCACGATGAACGAAAGAGCGAAGGCAAGTGTATAAAAGCAATGAGTATTACGTGGCGCTTCAGTAAATATTTGGATTATTAAAAGCCGCAGTATATCCGATATGACTCCGTACTCCAAGTTTTTTCCTTGGTTTTTCTAATTTTAGTCTCTGTTTACATACTATGTAAATAATTATTGAGTCATTTATGCTTCAAAGGAAAAAAATGTTTGCAGAGTAAAACATTCTTGAGATTTGCAGGAAATATAAATTATGCTCAAAATCCACAAACACTTTTTACCTCTCGCTAAGAGAGGTATTGCATTCATGCTAAAAATCGCATATCCAGATTTTATTGAATAAGCACGTTTTAAGGTCCTTACAATCCGATTTTAACATTTTTACGATGATGTCTGTGTGTGTGTGTGTGTGTGTGTGTGTGGATGTGTGTGTGTGTGTGTGTGTGTGGGATGTTGGAAGGACGGTTACTCAAAAACTATAAGACTTAAAATTTGTTTAACAACGTATTTCCTAATCGGACATTCCCGGGAAGATCTGAAAAGGTTTTGGTAACAATTGGACAACCGGAAGTAGAAGATTCTTGAAAAAAAATCTTCTAAATATTATTTTTTGAAAATTTTTCTTGATAATATTAAAGAAAAATAAATTCTCTTTCTGATACATTTAAATATTTTTATACATATTTTATAGATTTAGAGATAAAAGGAATATAATATATAAAATAATGTTGTAATAAATTTGACAGCCGAAAGAATGCCATGAAAAATAGTTGATAATTTAAATTATTTGTAACTGACAGATAAATGTCAGTGTCAGAAATAATGAGTAATGAATTAAAAATGTACTTGGAGAATCCCTTAGTTCTTGATCTGTGACTATTATGGAGATGACAAGTCTAGGTTGAAGGACTTAAATTTGTTTCAAACATTATGGGACAATGTACACCAGTACTGTAGACTAGAGTAACTTTGAATTGCGAAAAAGCTATCAAATTCTTCTCAAGTAAGTTGTAAATATTGACAAAATCGGAGTGCAATCTATCCGTCACTTTATTAAAGGGAATTAAGGTTATTTAGATGTAACAAGTATGAAAAAATAAAATGTAAAAGAAGATATATAAGAATAGATGCACAATCCAGATATATACATTTTAGACCGCCCAAAATTAATGTTTTTACTAGAAGAATATGAAGAGAAAGTAAACAAAGTTGTTCGAATTGAAAATTGCTGTTACCAGCCTAATATTTATATATGGTAAACTCTACTTTGTAATTTATTGTAACATAATTTATGGTAAAATATCTTCATGTTGAGACATGCTATTATTGAATAATAAAGAAGTTTATACGTCATAGATTTATATGAATATATTATTTGTATTTATAAAAATAATCTTTGCTTTATGCATACAGCCAGGTAAAATATACGGCGAGAGGTTATGTGCTGGCCACATCAGATTTTTTCACAAAGAAATAGTTTTTATCTTGGCATAATAATTATTCATGGGTTTGAATTTGACCAAGCCTAAAGTCATATTGATTTGATTTCCAAATATTTGTTATTCACCAGTCACCACTCATTCTTAATTCGCCGTTAAATGAGTATGGACTGATGTTTAACTTTTTCCCTGATCCGCACCTTATCTCTAGCCCTGCGGTGTTGCCGCTTCTGCATAACTTAGCTTTTTCAAACAGTGCTCTTAAGTTGGCAACAGTGTAGAAATCTCAACTATAACATTCGTACACAAAAATTTGGACTATAAAATACACAAATTTTGTTACCCGAATATTGGACGTAAGTATTTCGAATGCAGATTTTTTAAATATGTTTGTTCCCATTTTAATATTGCGCATGCGTCGGACAGTTCCGTATTAATTTGATTGTATGTTGGAACAAACCTATAATAGTGGTTTTTACCTCTCGCTAAGAGAGGTATTGGATTCATGCTAAAAATCGCATATCCAGATTTTATTGAATAAGCACGTTTTAAGGTCCCTACAATCCGATTTTAACATTTTTACGATGATGTCTGTGTGTGTGTGTGTGTGTGTGTGTGTGTGTGTGTGTGTGTGTGGATGTGTGTGTGTGGGATGTTGGAAGGACGGTTACTCAAAAACTATAAGACTTAAAATTTGTTTAACAACGTATTTCCCAATCGGACATTCATGGGAAGATCTGAAAAGGTTTTGGTAACAATTGGACAACCGGAAGTAGAAGATTCTTGAAAAAAAATCTTCTAAATATTATTTTTTGAAAATTTTTCTTGATAATATTAAAGAAAAATAAATTCTCTTTCTGATACATTTAAATATTTTTATACATATTTTATAGATTTAGAGATAAAAGGAATATAATATATAAAATAATGTAATTAATTTTACAACCGAAAGGATGCCATGAAAAATAGTTGCAAATTTAAATTATTTGTAACTGACAGATAAATGTCAGTGTCAGAAATAATGAGTAATGAAAGAAAAATGTATTTGGAGAATCCCTTAATTCTTGATCTGTGACTATTATGGAGATGACAAGTCTAGGTTGAAGGACTTAAATTTGTTTCAAACATTATGGGACAATGTACACCAGTACTGTAGACTAGAGTAACTTTGAATTGCGAAAAAGCTATCAAATTCTTCTCAAATAAGTTGTAAATATTGACAAAATTACACATCGATATAAGAATAATCGGAGTGCAATCTATCCGTCACTTTATTAAAGGGAATTAGTGTTATTTAGATATAACAAGTATGAAAAAATAAAATGTAAAAGAAGATATGTAAGAATAGATGCACAATCCAGATATATACATTTTAGACCGCCCAAAATTAATGTTTTTACTAGAAGAATATGAAGAGAAAGTAAACAAAGTTGTTCGAATTGAAAATTGCCTAATATTTATATATGGTAAACTCTACTTTGTAATTTATTGTAACATAATTTATGGTAAATATCTTTATGTTGAGACATGCTATTATTGAATAATAAAGAAGTTTATACGTCATAGATTTATATGAATATATTGTTTGTATTTATAAAAATAATCTTTGCTTTATGCATACAGCCAGGTAAAATATACGGCGAGAGGTTATGTGCTGGCCACATCAGATTTTTATTATTATTTCGTCAATTGTATAAACCAGATGAGTTAAGAATGTTTATTCTCTCATGAATAAATATTATCTTAACTCAGTGTATAAATATCTATGAATGGCAAATTTGGAAAATCGCTAGTCACTTGCTTTTCTATATAAATGTTTGAAATTTGATAGGAATACTTTTCCACCCTTTGTCTACAAGAGATACATATTTTAAATTGATATCTCAATGTATTCCGGAGTTATGAAGTTTCAAAAAGGATTCGTTTTTTAATAGCCACCTGGTAGTAATATGAGTACAGTGTGCGTAGAGCCGTAGGCAAATTACGGAAAATACGAGTATTACATTTGGACGTTGTATTAAGTATTTTTCATATTATTTTTGCTATTTCGCTTTAATTCACTTGCATTTCAAAATTATTACATAAAAATGATTCCTTTTTACCTCTCGCTAAGAGAGGTATTGCATTCATGCTAAAAATCGCATATCCAGATTTTATTGAATAAGCACGTTTTAAGGTCTCTACAATCCGATTTTAACATTTTTACGATGATGTCTGTGTGTGTGTGTGTGTGTGGATGTGTGTGTGTGTGTGTGTGTGTGTGTGTGTGTATGTGTGTATGTGTGTGGGATGTTGGAAGGACGGTTACTCAAAAACTATAAGACTTAAAATTTGTTTAACAACGTATTTCCCAATCGGACATTCATGGGAAGATCTGAAAAGGTTTTGGTAATAATTGGACAACCGGAAGTAGAAGATTCTTGAAAAAAAATCTTCTAAATATTATTTTTTGAAAATTTTTCGTGGTAATATTAAAGAAAATTAAATTCTCTATCTGATACATTTAAATATTTTATTATATATTCCATAGATTTAGAGATAAAAGAAGTATAATATATAAAATAATCTGTTGTAATAAATTTGACAGCCGAAAGAATGCCATGAAAAATAGTTGATAATTTAAATTATTTGTAACTGACAGATAAATGTCAGTGTCAGAAATAATGAGTAATGAATTAAAAATGTACTTGGAGAATCCCTTAGTTCTTGATCTGTGACTATTATGGAGATGACAAGTCTAGGTTGAAGGACTTAAATTTGTTTCAAACATTATGGGACAATGTACACCAGTACTGTAGACTAGAGTAACTTTGAATTGCGAAAAAGCTATCAAATTCTTCTCAAGTAAGTTGTAAATATTGACAAAATCGGAGTGCAATCTATCCGTCACTTTATTAAAGGGAATTAAGGTTGTTTAGATATAACAAGTATGAAATAATAAAATGTAAAAGAAGATATATAAGAATAGATGCACAATCCAGATATATACATTTTAGACCGCCCAAAATTAATGTTTTTACTAGAAGAATATGAAGAGAAAGTGAACAAAGTTGTTCGAATTGAAAATTGCTGTTACCAGCCTAATATTTATATATGGTAAACTCTACTTTGTAATTTATTGTAACATAATTTATGGTAAAATATCTTCATGTTGAGACATGCTATTATTGAATAATAAAGAAGTTTATACGTCATAGATTTATATGAATATATTATTTGTATTTATAAAAATAATCTTTGCTTTATGCATACAGCCAGGTAAAATATACGGCGAGAGGTTATGTGCTGGCCACATCAGATTTTTAAATTATTTTTTACAGTTTGATATAATTAGGTATTAATTTACTATTGAAATTTGTTACACTGTTATGACTAAAATAGTGTCATAAAATCGACTTTGTGAAGGCGAAATAAAAAAAAAAATTCTAGTCAATGACGGATTGAAATTAATGAATATTAAGCTTCAAGCCCTCGATTCTGAAGGAGAGATGAAATTTAAAAATTATTCAATTTGTAGGATCAGTAGATTAGTTTTTGTACATTATTACTCTTCCGTTTTTGCTCCCTAAGTTATACATAATATATAATTATTTTGTTCCTACTCATATAATCCTTTGGAGGTCGTGGTAAATCTCTTTGATACATGTCCCTGAATATCTTTCATACAAACACATAAAAAATATCGGATAATTAATTAACCTGCAAATATGAGGTTCAAATAATAATTTCATTCTGTTACAGTTCAATACAATAATCTGCACTTACTAAAAAAATGTTCATATAATGCTTACAAAAGTATTCAAATGATTTATAGCTTCAATAAATACATCGAAATGCTTTCAATAGTTCCATTCAAATTTTATAAAATAAATAAATTAAAACACTGATTTGTTTGTTTTTCTCATATTGAGTGTAAAAAAATGGGTTTCAATTCAATTTCCTCTATTGTTCAATTAAAAACAATAAAATCAATAGAAAATAATTTCCACATTCATGCAGATGGATTAATTGTTGCAATTTTGTATTTTAGTTTCATTCATTCATTAAACTTTTGTGAAAATGCAAATATGGGCCATTCGAAAAAATATATGTACAAGTACATACATATTGATAAGCGACAACTTTCTTATAATAAATTAAATATTTTCCTACTACTTTTATATTTAGTTAGATATGTACATAATTTAAAATTAACTTGTATATTCATTTTTGATGACAATTGCAACTAAGGCAGCATTACCTGTGCTGCTTGTATGCTATCATATTCATAACTAAATTAAAGTAAATATACGGTTACGGTTTAACGCCCGTATGTGATCAAACGGTTAATATTTTAGCATATTTACACTGTACTTGTGTGCTATGCTTCAGCGCCGGTAAATTAGCTATGTAATACCTATCTATGTAAAATTAAATCATCCTACATTTGTTTTCATGTTTGATTGAGATTATACATGTGCAAATGTAAATTTAATTTATATCAAAAGAAAATTGGCACACCCAAAAATGAATACTAAGCCTTACTAATATATTTATCTATGTACTTTATTTAATTTTATTTCATTTAACTGGTAGATATATACACTTTTGCCCTATAGATGAAGAATAATCGAGATTAATGGTGTTTTATAGCTTTTATGTATTATTTAGATTTCATTAATATTTTCTTGCATTAATTAATTTAATTTATCGTGTGGCATATACATGCATATAATAAAAATAGCGGTACAGCCCTGATTCATAAACTCTTCATTTTGTTATTTTCTTGTATTTATTTATTTCTCTTTTTATACGAATTTAACTAGCCTGGCGCAATTTTTTTTTTTTTCAATTGAATCTATTGCACTACGAAATTTGCACATAACATCGATAAATTGTAATTTAAATTTCAAATCTTTATTTTAAATGAACGTAAATTAGTCTCCTATACTTCTTTTTAGTGTTTCACAGGAGTCTTGCAAAAGCAAGAGTGATATATTTCGTTGCAAGACAAGACAAAAATCTGTTTTGTAAGAGAAATGCAAGAATAGCAAGATTTTCCAACATTTTCTTGCATTCTTGCACTCCTGCAATATTATATTTTAATTAAAATATATTAACATTTTATTCTAGTTTTTCATAATTGGTTTTAGAGAGAAAAATATGAAATATTTTTCAATGTATATTTAAATTTATATCAAATGATTTGGTAGAGTGCATACACGATAAGAACAAGCAAACTGCGTCATCAAACGTCTGGTGCCGTGGTAGGGGGAAAGAGAGTGAAGTTTATGATTGGCTGCGGTTCGAATCAAATTTGTTTTAAAACTGGAAGGTAATTACGCTCCGTAAAATAGCGTATATTTTTGGTCGTTAATTTAAAAATTTAAAATTAAAATTTATCCCAACATGCAAGACAAGAAATATGCAAGAAGCTTGCAAGCCAGACAAAATTTTTGTTTGCAAAAGTAACACAATGCAAGTTATTTAATATTTACCTCTCGCTAAGAAAGGTATTGGATTCATGCTAGATTTTAATGAATAAGCACGTTTTAAGGTCCTTACAATCCGAATTTAACATTTTTACGATTATGTCTGTGTGTGTGTGTGTGTGTGTGTGTGTGTGTGTGTGTGCGTGTATGTGTGTGTGTGTGTATGTATGTATGTATGTTCCTGCAAATATTAAAGAAGCTTAAATTCTCTATCTAATACATTTAATTATTTGATTATATATTTTATTGATTTAGAGATAAAAGAATATAATGTATAAAATAATTTGTTGTAATAAATCTCACAGCCCAAATAATGCCATGGAAACCAATTGAAAAATTAAAATGTTTGTAACTGACAGATAAACGTCAGTGTCAGAAATCTGAAGACTTTTTTATATTACATATATATCCTTCAGAAATACTGCCAGTCCCCGTCAATGAATTGGAGACATATCGAAAAATTAGAAGAGTAGAACAAAATTTCTTCATAGAATGAATTTAAAATTAAAAAAATCTGTTGTGGCCAGCACAATACCTCTCGCCATTTTCATTTTATGTAGCATAGGGCGCGAGCAGTTATGTGACTTTGTTGGTCTTGGCAAGCAGATGTGGGGGCCCGTGTCAGAATGAGAGCTAGTAATATACATAGGTGTCAAGTATCATAAGTTTTAATTCGAAACATTATGATTTTTCAAATCCATGTGGATTATTTTCCTCGACAAGTATATTCCATACTAATGACAAATAAACATCAGAACATTTTGAAATTTTGAATGAAAAATTATGATATATGACAATTGTGACATCTATATAAAAACTACTAGCCGTCAGTTTGACACGGATCTGCTTGCCAAGGCCAACAAAGTCACAGGTCTGCTCGCGCCCTATAAGTACACACAAATAATTGAAATTGTTTCTCTTCTTTCGTTCTATAAGAAATTTTATCCTACTATTCTATTATGTTCAAAATTCTTCAAATTCATTGACGGTATTAGCGGTATTTCTTAAGGATATATGTAATATTAACATATCTGTAATTTAAATATATAATTAATTAATAATACAATAATATATATTAAATGTACTCTTACCTCCCAGAAAAATCTGACACTGACATTTTACATTTACATGTCAATTACAAAAATTTAAATATCGCAAATGTTTTTCGGGTAACGAGATTTATTACAACAGATCATTCTATATATATATATATATATATATATATATATATTATATACTATATCTCCAAACCTATACGGGATATAATAAAAAAATTAAGTGTGTCAGATTGAGAATTTAATTATCTTTAATATTTGTAGTAACAAATTTTCAAAAAATAATATTTAGAATTTTTTTCTTTAGAAACTACCACTTCCGGTTGTCCAATTGTTACCAGAACCTATTCAACTCTTCCCCTTACTGTTAGATTGAGGAATCCGTAGTCAAACAGGTCTTTAGTCTTATAGAATTTGAGAAATCGTGTCTCCAACAACCTCACACACACACACACACATCCACACACACACACACACAGAGACAGACATCATTGTAAAAATGTTAAAATCGGATTCTATGGACCTTAAATCGTGCTTATTCAATAAAATCTGGATATGCGATTTTTAGCATGAATCCAATACCTCTCTTAGCGAGAGGTAAAAATCTAAATATAAAGAATAGAAATAAATAGAATTTTTGGTGTAAAGTGTAGGTATACAAGAAATGTTAAATACAATAGGGCGCGAGCAGTCATGTGACTTTGTTGGCCTTGACAAGAATATGGGGGCTCGTGTCAGAATGTTAGCTGGTAATTATGTACATAGATGTCAAACATCATAATTTTTCATTCTAAATTTCGTGATTTTCCAATTCCATGTGGTTCTTTTTCCTCAACAAGTAAATTTCACACTTCTGGTGACAAAATAACCATGTGAACTTAGAAAATCTTGAAATTTTGAATGAAAAATTCTGACATTTGATATCTATGTATATAATTACTAGTTGTCATTCTGACATGGACTCCCATATCTGCTTGTCAACGCCAACAAAGTCACATGACTGCTCGCGCCTTTCTTATGTAACCAAAAACGGAAGTGGAGAGAGGTATTGTGCTGGCCACAACAGATTTTTTTTTTGTTTGGTTATCAAAACAAGGCAAGAATTAGCCTAGCAAGACAAGAAATATTTTCTTGTGAAACACAACTACTTTTACCACAACAAATAATACGATTCGTTCCTTGTAATTATTTTTATTGTTCTTTTTTTCAAAGTATGTACCTATTCCTATTATTACGATTAGCTGCCTCAAAACAACTGTTTACCATTACGAAACTCCCTCTAAACATAACTGAAGCTGAAGATATGATAAAGTCGGTTTTTTCTTGTTATACAGGGTGTTAAAAAAGGGTAAAAAAAATTGAAGGTGTATACATCTCGATGTACTGATTTTCAGTCAAAAATAATTTTTCCATAATTCGGAAAATCACTTCTTATTTTTCATTTAATTCTTTTTTACTGCGCCACTGCCGACATGAAATTTTTATTAAAAATTACGAATTAATTTATTTCCTATTCAACGACAGTTACGTGATTAGATAATTCATTATTTATAATAAAAATTTCATGTCGGCAGTGGTGCAGTAAAAAAGAATTAAATTAAAAATAAGAAATAATTTTCAGAATTATGGAAAAATTATTTTTGATTCAGAATCAACATATCGAAATGTATATACCCCCAATTTTTTACTCTTTTTGAACAACCTGTATATAGGTATAAATAAAAAATTAAAAATCGAAAATCTTGAAATTTGACTTTTTATTCCGAAAGTCTTTCTATATCTTGTATAATATTCTTCTGCTCAATTTAATCTGTTTTGTTTCTTTGTTTGTTAGCTGAAACTCGAATATGAAGATCAGTTTCTTCAAGTTGTCTTCTTATTATGTTATGACAAAGCTAAATATTTTCTGATCGGCTGAAAATAAAGACTATTTACTGCTAAATATCTTCAGTTCGGTGGTGGTCATATTGATGTAGAGTTATTTTGTTAGAGTAGACGAGCTAGTCAAAGTTTTAATTTGTCCACAGCTTTTCCTTTCCGACAGAATATACTTAGAATTTGCTGATTTAAATTTATTATTCATCAAGGAATAAAGTAAAACTTCGTCTTCAGCATCAATATCTGGTTCAGCTTTGGAAATGAAGTTTAATAACACATGTCTTCTTCACGAGTGACACATTTTTGGTTGCGTGTAGTGTGCGAATAACTTGGAAACTGCGTCTCAATATGCGGATGACCACGCTACGCGTGTGGAACGTGCGCGTCGTGCCACTCCTGTCTTGTCACCTCACACGCGCTATAAGTATCTCAATTTGAGCCTAGCCCAACTGGTTCCATCATGTAGCAGCATAGGTTGTAATAGATTTGTAATAATTTCTTTATAATTTTTGAACTCTAAATCCATTGTACATTTATAATAACTGAAAATGTCAACAAAAAAAAATATTTAACTACGTTTTTTCAAGAAAATCTATTAACGACGTCACTGTAATTATTCATTAAAAACTCATCATGGAATTTTTTTACTAAAGGCAATACCTCCCACCTATAGATGGCAAGAGGTAAAAGCGTCATATTTAACTTGGATGAAAATTAGTATCTCTTTTAGAAAAAATCTGATGTGGAAACCAAACGACTTCCTTGTACGATTATTAAACTATACATATTTTTTTAATAATTAAATTACAAAATATTGACAGGCTTAAGCCAAGCCCGACAAATATTTTGATATAGAACAAAAAATAATTCATTTACTACTATCATTCTTAAATTAACATTAATCTAACCCGGTTCTTTTTAAAGAGAGTTTTGATTACAACAAAGAAATATTTGATTACAACAATGAATATGACTAATTTCACAATAAAAATATAATATTTGTTATTGTACGAATCATAAAATTGCACGTATTTAACGTAATTTGACATGAACATTTTTTTTTTATGTTTTTGTCGTAATCCATAGCAAGCTTTATTACAAAAACAAAAAAGTATATAATTTTTAAATTTACAAATCTCGCTTATACAATGACACAGAAATTAATTCTCTAAAACTTTTATTTAAAGCATTTATTTCTAAAATCAAAATAAAATCATTTTAGTCAAGAAAAACTGTTAACAACTTCAAATAATGTACCACTTCCGGTTAGCCTATTTTAACCAAAATCTATTATGTTATTTCGATTGACATAGAAGTCTTGTATACCATATTTGAAAAGTTTTGGATTATATTTAAAAATAGGTTTTTTTTTAAATTTTATTATAGGCTGCATGTAAAGTGCCACTTCTGGAAATTGTGTAATAACCAGAAAGGGAGGTGCACAACTAGATGTTATAGCAATCCTAAATACAAAATTTCAACTTTCTACGGCTTACCGTTTTTGAGTTATGCGAGATATGTACGTACGTACGTACAGACGTCACGACGAAATTAGTCAAAATGGATTCAGGGATGACCAAAATGGATAATTCCGCTGAAATCTGAAAACGGGAAATTTTTCACTATTACAATACTTCCTTTACTTACGTACAAGGAAGTAAAAAAATGGAAAAGTAACGTAACACAACATAATACATAATGTAAATATTTACTTTAACCGTTCTAGTGCAGTGAGTACTGGCATAACTCGTAACTGTTGGCATTTACTGATTTCCAGCTTTAACTGTAACATATACCTAATGCAAAACAGGCTTCACAGGGAATTTACATTCATGCAACATAATGATTCTGAGTACTTACCCAGGTTAATAATGTTAATAAAAGCTTAAAATTTCACAAAATTACAGGTTTATCAAAATATTGTTTTATAAAAAATATGTACAGAAAAAGAAGAGTAGTGTTGCCGCAAGACCAAGACAAGTCTTGGTCTTGTCCAGTCTTGTCTTGGTCTTGTCGAGACAAGATCATCATTTTAGTCTCGACTAAAAAGTCTTGTCGAGAAATTCTTGAAATCTCGACAAGACTCTCGACTTCATTCGTACAGAAATAATGATATAAATGTGCATTAATTTCATAGATTTTAATACATATATAATAAAAAAAAAATAAACAATTAAACAATTAAATTGGAGAGAAAAACTGACTCGTATATAGTTGGGGAAAACAAATTGTTGGGTGTACAAATTCTCGGAAAACTTAAGAAAACGCGGAATTTTGATGCTTGGAATTATTAAGGTCAGGCGTCTGTAAGGGATGTTGTAACGTGAATTTGACAATGAACCGTATGTTGGGAAGGGGAAATGAGGACAGCAACAAAATAACTACGTAACTATTTACACTAACAACAATACTAAAATATTTATATAATATATTAGCAAGAATCAGCATACCAAAATAATCTAAGCACTATTATATACAATTATAAACAATTTGTTGATTGACGCAGAGTCGAGAGTCTTGTCGAGAGTCGAGACAAAACGAGTGACTGCAAGTCTCGTCTTAACAAGACCGAGACAAGACCAATGTAGTCGAGACTTAGTCAAGACCAAGACAAGACCGACCTCAAATCTCGTCTCGTCTAGGCTTGCGGGAACACTAAAGAAGAGTCAAAGTATGTACGAGTACGTACAAGACCTTACAAACAGAGAAATGCTTATTCTTTCATACTCGTAGTACACGTTTTCCAATTTACTACATACATATGTTACTTTTTTATTCGCCAACAATGTATGAAAATCAATCCCATTATAATTTTTCACAGTAATTTAACTTTTGCTTTAGTGTTACAATCTCCATAAAAATCACGCTTGTACAACTCGTGCTCATGTGTTTACGACAGACATATAGAACCAATTGAACTCCTTACTCATACTGCTGTACACAAAATAATATTTGCCAGCGTGCGAGGTCTCCGGGTCAATTGGTTTGACCTCGTTGAGTCGATAAAAAGTTGACATTGCGTTTCTGTTTCTAAATCATTTGTTTGGAGCTGAGATCGCGTCTGGTATGTGAGTTTAATTTATTTCGAGTGGCCTGCAGTGTTAAGAGATCTACTAGCGTCAGATTAGGAAGGTGTTAATGTAGCACTGTAATTTAAAATAAATTACATGCTATGACTAGAAAAAATCCATCTAGATATGTTCTATTGTAATTAAAATACTTGTAGAAATTAAGCTAATTTATTTCACTATTGTGAAATAGGATAAATTGTTGTTGTTGCCTCGGTTTACTTAAATCTTGCTGTCATTAGTTTAATAACATGTCTTGTTTTGTTAATAAAACGGGCAGATAACACAACAACGCGCACAAAATAGAACGCACGTACTATCGTTTGGATCTTAAAACTTTGTTGTGTGAATGTTAATGAGCTGGGTAATACATGTTTCAAGACTATGTTATTATAATAACTTTGTAATTAAACAACAATGTAAACGTGTACGTGCACGTATTAATTAATAACTGATTCCGCAAATTTTAATTTTTCTGTAATAAAATCTGTGACTAATAATTAATATTCAAAGTTTATTAACCCAAGGAAAACAATTTTCCTTTGTACATAACTGTTTATTTTATAGGAACTCCTTTTGAACAATGTAATAAAAATAAGCAATTAATTTACATCTTAGTTACTCAACGGAACTGGAAAATACTTTTAACCAATGATAGCAGTTTAATAAATAATAATAATACTTTATTGGTTATAAATATGATCCCGTTTACCAAGTGATTGGTTACACCGAGTTTACAAAGAAAAATAATTAAAGATTACATTTAGTTTAAAGTCAATGCATAATTTATACATATACATACATATGTTGTTAAAGACTAATTTTGTTACACAACAGAAATACAGACATAAGGAGAACGTGTATGAACTTTTAACTAGAATTAGATTTTTTTTTACAATTATATTTTACAATATTTGGTAGTACAATCATTTTAACAAAACATGGTATTAACGAAGAAAGTATTAAATAAGATATTTTTTTTTTCATTCGTTTAAACAAAAACTTTTTAGTTTAAGGGCGTTTATTGTATAGTAATATAAATTGTTAATTTTTTGTATATCAGGTTTATCAAATATGGTATAGAGATTAGCTTCATTTAATTGGCTAATATTAAATAAGGCTAAATAGAGGTGTCGAAATGGGGAAAATATTGGGCATTCCGTAAAGAAATGATACATACTGTCAGGCCTGTGGAGGTTACAAATTGTGCAAAGCTCGTTAGAATCTAATTTATATTTTATTTGTTTATGGAAAATTTGAGTTACATGTTTATTTGATAATTTTAGTTGAACGAACATACCAATGATTAGCAGTTTGATAGTATGAAAAATCGTGACATTACGTTAGAAAGATTTAGATATACTCGTATGCTAAATATCGTTTTTATTGTTAAAACGTTCCAACAAAAAGTATTTTATCCAAAAATTATGAATACCTACGTTTGAATGAATTTGTAACTAGTTCCGTTATTTTTTGAAATTATGAATGTACCTATTTAAATTTATTATACTTACTCACAGTACTCAATATTATGAATAAATATTCAGTGGCTCACAAAATTATTCGTACAATTTACTTTTATCAGTAAAATGTAAAATAAAACGGGTTTCTAAAAACGAAATTCATTAAAAAATTAATCATAGTCTTCTTTGGCTATTTCTGAATCAAATGATAGTCATTCAATTTAATAAATTTGATGTGGCCAGCACAATACCTTCCGTCAATCCTATGTATTATGTATAAATTCCATACATAAATTTTCTTGCAAAAGATCCTAAATTTCCAGTAACATTATTTCATAAACAAACTATGCAAATTGGACTTGACACTGACATATTCTTCTTCTTTAGCTTTTCCCATTCGTTAGGGGCCGCTATTTTTTATTATCTTCTTCCACTCATTTCTGTTTTGCGTGTGGTTCTCATTAGCTTACTATTCATTCTTCTTCCAATATATTCTTCATCTCTCCTCATGACGTGTTCAAACCAATGTAATCGTCTCTCTTGTATCTTTCTAGAAACTTCTTACATTGAAGTTATTTCCCGTATTTTTTCATTCTTCTTTTATATTTAGTGGTGTAACCTACAGATGTTTGGCATCATTATCTTGCTGGAATATATACTAACCCTAATAGTTCGGCCGGTTTATATTTTCAACAAATTATAAGACCTACACAAATGGTTAGAAATTTCTACATATTTTTTTCGGCTACTTTAAATATACAATTATAACATAAAAAAACTGTGAGCCAAATTACGGGTGATAATATTTCGACTGGCATTTTAAGGGTCATCTTCTAGTCCTAGTCTACACGTAGCTTCTACCGAGACCCTTTACTTTTGGCACAATGAAAAACAACTTCATAAAAACTCAGTACGTACAGTGAAACCTACATAGACATAGGCAATAGTCACAAAAAAAATTGCAGGGTTTAAGGATACAATGCCTAATAGAATTAAAGTTGGTATTACTAATAAAGGCGATATAACCCAATATTAATGACGGAATACTGGAATAACATATTCATTTTTTTGTAAGTTTAAAATCTGTATAAATCTAAATAATGACGTTTACATCTTTCTATTTTATCGTGCCACACAAATTATTTGTATCTAGCTCAGTATTTGATTTTCTTCAAACTATAGGCCTACCGTTCTGATCCATATGTAGAATAAATAAATCTATTCTAAAACTTAAGGCCTTTATTTATATTTTTTGGCGAAATCTAGCTAAACACACGATAAAACACAACGGTGTAAACATTATTTTTTGGGGCCGTGTGTCTGCTAACGGGTTGGGGAATTTATTTTTTATTAATGAAACAGAAGAAATAGAATCATTTATCAATTTTAGAAGAAAATATTGTTGAAATTTGTGTCAAAACTTTTAGCACATATGTTAAAAGCAGATTAGCACACCCAGAAATGGGTTATGAACCGTAGTGATATCTTTATAGTTTTCTTTGATTGCATTGCCTATTTAAAATGTGACAAATTTTCTTAAATGTCACATTTCTGAAACAATTTATTTTTCATTATTTTCATAAACTAGTAACGAAATAAGAAAAATTATGTCATATCTCATTTTTCGTAATTTTACTGAAAACCCTAGTGCATTTAACTGATGTATTTTAGGGATGTTATTATTCAAAATGTTTTGCACAATGTTCAAATCACATTAGTAACGCATTCACTACCAAAAGCTGCACTCTACAAAACTCGTTCATGTTGATTAAGATGAATATCACGTGAATAATACAAACTTCGTATATGAGTATACCTATGTATGTACTCTATTCCCAAATTAGTAAATTACAACCACAAAGGAAGCAGTGCATATATTCATGTGCATCGCATGCTCTCATTACACTCGTATGTAGAGAATAATGCGAAATAAATTTTAATATCTTCGTGCAAGAGAAGCTATAATTTCGGAATGTTTAATTTCTGCTGTTAATACATACATATTACAAATTTGTTCTGTTATAAATATCAAGTTCGTTTGCATAGAGTGATACTTCCAGCTATTCCTTTAATCGTAATTTAATTCAGTCTCATGTAAATATATTTTGCTTATTTTAGTATTTAACATTAATATATTCCTTCCAAAAAGTTCAACATAATTTATGAGAGTAATAATTTTAAATGTCGTACATTTCACTATATATCAGTATTTATGAATGCAAATGTAAACATGAGACACTTCTGCTGAAAATAAAAGTGTATTTGATGAGTTTGAATTGTAGTAAATTTCATGTAATTTATTATAGCGGAGCAGGTGTAGCCTAAGGCATTTCCTCCGAGAAAATGTAAATTTGTCGCAAAGCCAACACAAATAACTGAAAAAAAATCAATTTTTAACCAATTATGCTAAATGTAAACTCTGCCAAATTATATTTATTTTCAATTTATTTTTTAATGCTGAAAATCAAATTACTACGGTAATTACACTTCATTAATGCTGAATAAATTGTAATATTTAAATAAGAATTTCAGTCATGTATTTTATTAAAAATATTACGCATAATCAATAAATATATGAATATCCAAATTAATGTGCCACCATTCCTAACTTCTTATTTGAAGAGTGAAAAACAAAATAAATGATAAACGAAATTTGAAGTTGTAAACCTATGTAAGTAGTATAGAATTTCTAAATACTAAATTTTAAAAAATATTTTTTCCTTAAATAGCCTCATATTTGAAAATATTATGAAATATCCATTAAATATTTTACAATTAATTATTGAAATTTTTGTAATATTTTGAAAAAGTTACGTGATCTGACACAGAATGTGTATGACAATTTAACATTTGACAAACTATCGCCTACTTTTATTTTATATAAACAGCGTAGGTGATGGACAAACTCTTTTCCTATTGGCCATGAATGACGTGCTGTATATGTACTCCGACGTCACTGGAGTGGGGGATTGTTTTCATGACGATTTCCAGAGCCAATCTTTATATTTACTTATTTACAAAAATAACAATAAACCATTATTTTTACCTCCCGCCATACCGTGCATAAGGGAGGTAATGTTTTCGGTCCAAAAGTTCGACAGTGAGTTTTCAGTGAATAAGCACGAATTAGGGTCCCCACAACACGTTTTCACTATTTTTAAAATGTGTGTATGTGTGTGTGTGTGTGTGTGTGTGTGTGTGTGTGTGTGTGTGTGTGTGTGTGTGTGTGACTTTTTTTTTCTTCCACGATAACTCTTATATCGAACTTTCCGTATTTAATTAAGCTTTCTGCATTCATATAAACAATTGATTAGATTGGACAACTGGAATAGATACTTTACTTGAAGTCCATAACAGTTTTTAATGAAGAACTATATGCATTAAAATATTATCCAAATTTTTCAATTTTAGTATTTAAGAACAACATATTAGATTTTGGCTAAAATTGATAAACCGGAAGTGTTACTTTACTTGAAGCTCTGAACAGATTTTCGTGAAAAATATATTATGATATAATCCAAAACTTTTCAAATTTGGTATTTAAGAGAACGACATATTAGATTTTTTCTAAAATTGATATACCGGAAGTGGTACTTTACTGGAAACTGTAAACAGATTTTCTTGAAAAAATATATTAAAATATTATCCAAAACTTCTCAAATTTGGTGTTTAAAACTCGTATATAATTTGAAACTATATATAATAAACCGGAAGTGGTACTTTAGAGGTCTTAACAGATTTTCGAGGAATAACATAACAAATATAATCCAAAATTTCATACTACAGACTTTTCTATTTATTTGAAAAACATATTATATTTTGTTTAACTGGAAGTGATACTTTACTTATCACACATTGTTATTTTAAACATGGAATTGCCGGGAGGTCATGTGCTGGCCACATCATTTTTTTATTACTATGAAAAATATTGCATAAACTTTCATTTAAAACATTTTTTTTAATTGGTCGGTTTTCGGATACCGGACGTGTGGTTTAATATTTGGCCGGATAGCACAATATCCGAAGGTCGGTTATTTAAAACAATTATTAGATTTTCCAGTTCACATACTTAACATAAATTTCGCACTCGATACCTGGTTGATGTATGTTTGTTTTTTACATTATATTTGTATGATAGCGTTTTTATTATAGTGTCATTTGGAATAATGAGAACCATGTTCTTCTTAAATTTATTGAATTTAAGACAGTAATTTCAACTTTCTAACTAATATTATTAAATGAGATTTCATAAGAGAAAATCTGAGTTTCATAACATTTAAATCAAATATTTTTTTATTTTTTAATTAAAAATTATACCTTAATTATAAAAAATCTTTGTTTTGTTCATTGTCCAGGTATCCAGCCGAATAGTAATAAGTTGGCATGATAAGCCGAATACCGGATAGTTCACACTATAATAATACAATAGAATAAGATAAAAGTTATGTTCTTGATACTTTGACGAGGTAAACTTAAATATTATGGCAAAAAAAAATTCTAAACGACGATTTGCGAGATATTGATAACTTTCTTATCTTAAATGGACCAATGGACGCCATATTAGATTTTTAGGTTTAATTTTTTTTTTTTTCTCTTTCACCGATATATAATTTAATTATTTTTATTTATTTCAAACAGTAAAAATGTAACAATTGTTAAATTTATGGGGTAAAAACTATTAGAAGTAACTCTACATATTACCTATAAATTTATCTTTTAAGACAAGTTAATTATTATTGTTACATTACAAGAGTAATTTAGCTTATGGAATATTACACCATATTTAAATCATTAGATGAACATTGTCAGTCAACCTTCCTCTTGAGATCCGTGAATTCCCAACGCAACACCACACTTGCCCACCACCTAACCTCAATGCTAAACGTTAAACTATCTAACTACCATAACCTAACTTTCTGTTGTAGATGCTGTCGGGGGCTCCTGGCGGCGCGCTGACGGCCCAGCCTCGAGCATGTTCCCGAGCGGGCTCTCGCCACGGCAGCAGCGACAGCGGCATGGACATCAGCTACGTCACGGAGCGCATCATCGCACTGTGGTTCCCAGCGTCTGCCAGTGGCGCCGCCTACAGAAGAGGACAAAGACAGGCGGCGCATATGCTCCGTGGAAAGCATGGAGATAATTATATGGTGAGGATTATTTTGTTATAATAGAAGGAAAGTAATCCGAACTATGAAATAAAATTTCTCGAAATGTAAGAACTAGCACGTGTGATTCTTAAAAAACACTTATCAAATTTTGTTTTAATTTCAACTCCTCAATTGGCGGGATGTGATAATCATTTCAACCCGAGATTACAACTAGTGGATGTATGTACGTACATTGTTTGGCGATCAAAGTTGGAACGAACGCCCGAAAACTAACATGACGCTTACATCCCAATTACAGAATAATAATAACAATATGAAGAGGTATTGTGTAAATACATGCACAAGAAAAAAGTTAAAACTGAAAAAATACGATAGTAATTATGTTTTTTGTTTCTATTTCCTAATTTCAGCGTTATTTGTTCTCTGAAGTACTGTAATAAATATATCAAAACCTGCTAAATTGACGTCATTTACACTTATCCATATAAATTTAGTAGTCCAAACACCCCCTTACATTTAGCATTTCGGATTAAAGGGTCTGTACTGTGTAACACTATTATAGAAATACGTACATATTCCTGATATAATTTTGGATTTCTTCATTTTATAAAAAAAAAACTGCACAGAATTTAAATCATGTTTAAAATCAAGCATTTTTAAAAAAATCAATAAGTTAAATTAGATAATTAAAAAAAAAATACTGGCTTAACCAGTCCTTATTCATCGTATCGTAGAAAATCTGATGTGGCCAGCACAATACCTTCCGTCCACCTTCTATTAATTTATTCATCTCTCCTCATGACATGTTCAAACCAATGTAATCGTCCCTATTATATCTAAAAACTTCTAACACTAGAATTACTTCCCTTATTTTTTCATTCAATTACTTGCTTCTTATTGATCCTGACATCTGTCAATTTGAATTACTTGAATATATTAGCAGTTTCCATGGTTATGTTAGCATAGCTGGCTGAATTATGAAATTTATACGAATTTTTTATCTTTATTATTCTTTAACTCTATATCTGTTGAATATGAAATATAAAATGCAATCAAATCGTATAGAGAATAATATATTCTTTAAGTTATAATAACATTTAACTGAGTTTTTCAAGAAAAACTGTTAAAATCTTCAAATGAGGGTACTTCCGGTTGACCAATTATAACCAAAATCTAAACATGTCTGCATATGGTTGTAAGGAAGAGAAATACGCAAGAATTGTAATTTTTGGAATTTTGGTATTGGAGATATCGTGCACGAAAAAGCGGTCACATACACACACACATACAGACACATACGCACATACGAACACACACACACATACAGACATCATCGTAAAAATAGTAAAATCGTATTGTAAAGACCCTAAAACGTGCTTATTCAATGAAAACTCACCACCGAATTTTTTGACCAAAGACAATACCTTCCTTACCTATAGGTGATGGAAGGTAAAAAGGTAAAAAACCAGATTATTTCAAACCGAACACTATCGGTTACTTATCAAAAACATAAACAGAAATTTAAATTTTGTTCCATACGCATACGCATCCGTTAAAACACTCGTATCCGTGAAAAGTTAAAATAAACCAACTATCGTACGCCTGTGAAACAGGCCGTTGTATTATTTCACTATTTTCGTTGGTTAGGTACACATGATATTGATCCATATAAATGCAAACTCAGGATTAAAAGACGGTACCATTTAACGTACGTCTTCATCCTGCAAGCATTGATTTAATTTTAAACTTCGGACGGAACTGCCTCATAAATTAGACAATTTTCTAACTTTTTTTTTCTGAATTTGGATAAAATGTTTAAAATTCAGCGACAGTTCTTCCATTTTTTTTTTATTTCTTGACCAAAACACAATTGCTGTATTCTTTTTATCGCTCGCTCACTTGTGAATTTACTGAGCAAATTAGGAATGAGTAGAAAAAAGTGACCAATCACTTCACAAGTTAAAACAACTTATTTAGGTATATAAAGTGAGTAAATTTTTGCACTGTGTCAACAATAATTACTTAATATGCCTGAATATGAAATTGACATTTTATTTTGAAGTAAATCATTCTTATGAAATAATTTCATGTGCTTTAGTTGCGTTTTAATTTGGATTCATGCTAAAAATCGTATATCCAAATTTGAATGAATAAGCACGTTTTAAGGTCCCTACAATTCGATTTTTACAACGATGTCTCTCTCTGTGTGTGTGTGTGTGTGTGTGTTTGTGTGTGTGTGTGTGTGTTTGTGTGAGTGTGTGTGGATGTATGTGTGTGTATGTGTATGTTTGTGGATGTTGGACGGACGATAAACTATAAGGCTTAAATAAAATAAATAAATATATCATCACGGCATATTACCCATTGCTGGGTGTGCCAATCTGATTTCTACACAAATTTTGGTAATAATGATGACATATTTGCACCGTGCGGGCATTAGTTTTTGAAAATTTTTGTTCATGTAAATATCAGAGATGATTAAATTCTCTACCTAATACATTTAAATATTTTAATATATATTCTATAGATTTAGAGATAAAAATATAATATATAATATAATCTGTTGTAATAAATCATACAGCCCAAATAATGCCATGGAAACCAATTGAAAAAATAAAATGTTTGTAACTGAGAGTTAAATGTCGGTGTAAAATATTCATCGACATCACTGAAAACTTTTTCTAAGATGTACATACATACGAGTATATTATTTCTTATTGTATTAATAGATAAATATTTAAAATTATAGATATATTGCATATACCCTTTAGAAATAATGTATATCCCGACAATGAATTGGAAACACCTCGAAAAATTGTAACAGTATGACAAAATTTCTTTATAGAATGAATTTAAAATTTAAAAATCTAAATATAAAGAATAGAGATAAATAGAATTGTTAGTGTTGGTGTACAAGAAATGTTAAATACAATACTTATAGGGTCTCGTGACCGCGTGCCTGTGTATCTGGTCGCGAATCTGGGGAACAGGGTTCGATCTCAACCCGACGCCAAATATTTCGAATTTTAAATGACACAAACTTGACCCCTGTGGTGCACTCTCCACGCCAGGAATGACTGCCCGTGAGATGTCGCCTAGTAAACGCTCAAACGATACAAATACGTCATCATCATTACCGAAATCTGTGTACTAAGCAGATTGGCACAACCAGCAGTGGGAAATAAGCCGTCATGATATATTCATTTGTTTATTTATTTATGTAACCAAAAATGGAAGTGTTGGCCACAACATTTTTTTTAATGTATATTTTCCATAAAAATTAACTTTATATAGTGTTTTAAAACACTGTTCTTTGCTTTGCAATCATGTTTTTGAAAGATTTCATATAAAAATACGTATATAGGGTGATTCAGGACTGGTATAACAAACTTTAACATATTATTCCTGAGGGCATTTTGAGAAAAAATATTAAATGAAGGTATGCCTGGAAACTTTTCGTTAGATACAGTTCTTTAAACAATATCAATAAATAAACACCCTCGTAAACACCGTATCTGCATATTCACCTGCATCATTTTTTTTTAATTAACAGAAAAAATTACCAATATACAGATTTTGCTTTGTTTTTTATATTTCGTTTTATCTCCAATGGTAACTTGATTGGTTCTTAACTCTTAACTAACTCTTAACTAAATACAAATTTTGGATAAAAAATCATATATCTCAAAAACTACTGCGTTTATCAAGTTTTACCAAGAAAACTTTTTTTTATATTTTTGCTTTTATAAGTAAAATTTCCCTGCATTTAGAATATCCTAGACTCATAGCTAATAGTAGATCGTCTTCTATTTCACATAGCAAATACATGGTTGCTAACTACCTTTTCTTGTCATCTACTTGTCATTGACCGAAGAGTACCGGGCTTCGATTTTATAATTTTAAATTCTACTAGATTTCAATGTCTACTAGAATTGATAATTGATATTTCTCTCCACTCTTGCTTAGAATAGATTTTTAATTCTACTGGTCTGGAGCAGCAGAATTTGTGTCTTTGAATTTCTTTCGTTTGTTTGATCATGCATGTTTTCGTATCTAGAGAAACGGAGGGGCAAACCCAATTTTACTAGAATTTGAAATCCAGTAGATTTCAAAGTTACAAAATCAAGGTCTTGATTGAAATTTTGATACTCCACTCGCGTTTTAGAATATTCGTATCAAAAGCGCGCTTTCATCGCGCGCGTTTATTAGCACGTATTTGACGCGAACTAGGAAAATTTATCTTAACGAAAAGTTGCCGGACTTACCTTCATATAACATACTTTTCTAAAAGTCACCTGAACATCAAAATCGACGAACACAACTTAAATGTGATTTTGATGTTATGCAAAATTTGTAAATTTTTAATGCCCGTTATTTTGTAAGAATATTAATGCATAATATTCATGTTTATATAGATCCATATATGTAAGGGAACTTCATTTTACCAATTAATCTTACTACCAAAGATTTTTACTTACATACCGAGACAAGTGGTATAATGAAAAAATAATTAGCGTCTCCAAACTTATTGCGCATTTTCTACGCCATTATTACCGACATCTGTGTACAAAGTAGATTGGCACACCCAGCAATTGGTAATATGCCGTGATATATTTATTTTATTTTTATTTATTAAATGGATAAATCCAAAGATTGCCGATTTTTCTCTTAAATTCGCGTAGTAAAATTTTCGTTGATCTATTCAATATACAATCATGTTTTTAAATATGTATTACTTTAAATACTCGAATTTTAGACACATTGTAAATAGTGAATTGCAAAATTAAAATATATTATTTATAATTCACAACAAAAAACTTAAAAAAGACTGTAAACATAATATTATATTTCTATATTTATTACTGCAAATATTTTATGTTTTATAACCAATCTCAGCAGTTTATTTTTTGATGCGGCTGATTCTTTATGAGACGTGCAGCTGTAAAACATTGCTATTATCAACGAAAAACTGTACCCTTTGACACAGAGGTAATATTTTGTTTTATTTTTTGCACCATGTTTTACTGTTACTAAACATAGTGTCATATATTCTCGCAGATATTTTACAAAAAAAAAGAAAAACTTTTAGTGCATACATACAAAATTTACGCATAACTCGTAAATTATACCAATTGCAGAAAAGCTGTTAAATTTCCAAACTGTTACTATCGTATTTTAGTTCCAAAACAAAGCAAAAATAGTTTATTTCCAGTAATATAAAATAAAAATATAACACTTGTAGTGGGTTATATACGACCCCGGGCTATTTACATTTTCAACAAACAAATTATAAATCTTACGCAAATGGTGAGAAATTTCTATAAATTTCTTTCGACTAGTTTAAAATATAGATTTTAAACTTACAAATACTGAAGTATTCCGACACTTAATATTGGCTTGCATCTCCTTTATTAGTAATACCAGTTTTACTTCTATTAGGCATTGTATTCCAAAGCCCTGTGAATATTGTCCCATATATCTTGAAAGGTAAGTTTTACCTGTACGCACATTGTGCTAAAAGTAAAAGGTCTCGGTAGAAGCTAAGTCTGAACTAAAAGATAACCCTACATATGCCGGTTGAACTATTATCACCCGTCATTTGGGCCAAAGTTTTTTAAGTTTTAATTCTATATTTAACGTAGTTTGGGTACGTATACGCAGTTTTAATTAATATATGTAACAACAAACGGAATTTATTACAAAGATACAGCAATTCAACATAGTCAATCGGGCCTATTTTGTAACTCAGTGGTTAATTTTTAACATCTGGTTAAAAAAATTATCCAATAGATATAGATTTGACAACTAAAAATTCATTTTTTTGTTATGTATCAACATGCTTAATTGGTTAAATTTTTTAACCAGTTGTTAAAAATTAACCACTGAGTTACAGAATAGGCCCGAATATGCAGGTGTCCAGGATTTGGAACATGTCCTACATGGAGATCTCGAGAACTAGAAGATACGAAGTCGATTAAATTGGACAAAAAAAAATTGGCGCCTTAGAAGACTATTATTTTAGCGGTGTATTATTTTTCCTAATAAATTGCATAGGCCAAAATATATATATTGCAAATTTTCTAAAAAAGTGGAATAATACTGGATTTTTGTTTACATAAAAAATTGTTGTGGCCTTCACAATACCTCTCGCCCTTTCCATTGTGGTATATATAAATATTGTATTTAACATGTCTTGCACATACAAAAAAATCTAATTACACCTAATCTTTATATTTACGTTTTTTCTATAATTTTAAATTTATTCATTGACGGGATCGTTCCCAGAAAAAGCCTTCAGTACTATCTCTGATTTTTTGACACTGACATTAGTGACATTTATCTGTCAATTACAGAAATTTTAATTTCTTAACTGGTTACCATGGAGATGTTTGGGCGGTGAGATTTACTACAACAGATTATTTTGTAGATTATATTTCTATATTTTTAAATATATAGAAGCAATAATATTTTTTTAAATGTGTCGAATAGATAATTTTGTTTTTTTTAATATTTGTAATAACAAATTGTCAAAAAATAATATTTAAAATATTTTTGTTAAAATACTACTAGTTCCGGTTGTCCAATTGTTACCAGAATCTATTCAACTCTTCCCCTTACTGTTAGATTGAGGAATCTGTAGTTACACAAGTCTTTAGTCGTATGGAATTTGAGAAATCGTACCTCCAACACACACACGCATGTACGTACGCACACACACACACACACACACACACACACACACATCATCGTAAAAATGTTATAATCAGATTCTAGGGAACTTAAAACATGCTTATTCACTAAAATCTAGATATGCGATTTTTAGCATGATTCCAATATCTCTCTTAGCGAGAGGTAAAAAATTACTTCATATTTTGTGACGATTTTATAGCCAACGCTAAAATAATACTTCATATTATGCATATACTAGAAGCCCAGGTTCATACTACTTCGGCTGACTACATTTTCAACAAAATATAAAGTCTGCAACAATTTCTACAAAATTCTTTCCACTAATTTAAATATAGATTTGACACATAAATTGTGGATGGTAATAGTTCGACCAGCATTTAAAGGGTCATCTTCAAATCCAGAGTTATCTGCTACCGAGAACCTTTACTTTTGGATAAAATGAAATTCTCGTAAAAATTCAGAGCGTACCCTAAACCATATCTTTCAAGACACATGGGAAATACTCTAGCGAGTAACTTCACATTTTTTAGACTGGAGCGGGGATGGGCACAGAGCTGGCAACTACTGACAGTATTATTTTATCCAGTATGTACAATATAAAATATCATGTAAATAGTTTCAAGTTACAAAAAAAGTCATTTAACAAGTTACACATGGGTACTTGGCAACTAATAGTAGGTACCTAAGGTGTTTCTTTTCCATCCCTATATTTCTCTATTACCCATCTTTGTGTAATGGCACCGTAATGATGACATACGAGTATACTAGAAACTTTGGAACATGTATTATAATTTGTAATGCATGTAAATTTAATAACTTATCAAAGTATATGAACCAAAATATTTGCATGCACATAAGGTCAAAACTTTACGACTAATTTCCTAAATTGACTGAAATTTAAGGAAGGAAGTGTTTGTTATTTATTTGTCAATTTAATCGTGATATATGCAATGCAGTAATTATCTAAAGGCAAACAAATATTTCAAGGAAAATATTGTTTAAACAGCAGGATATTGATAAATTATTTGAGTAGGACTAAAAAGATTAATAATCTTTGAATAATATATTACAAATAGCAATAATCACAGTGTAACTAATCAAACTATAAATAGGAGGCATATTTTTCCAAAAAAAAGTATGTACTCTTTTATAAATGTTAAATTTTTGTCTTCCATTTAATGTTAATTAATATTAATTTAGAAGATGTGTGTGCATTATTCTCTAATTTTTTGTCATTACACTACTAAATAATTATATTGGGACTGATTACTGTAACAGAAACACAACTTTAACAAGCCATGAGACAGTACGGTGGTAACACATTTTTATCAAAATAATCCAATAAAGGTGTTGACAATTTATCAACAGTACGTAATAGGAATCTGGTATATCTCTGTGGTGTACTTTTCACGCCAGCAATGAGTACCCGTGAGGTGACGCTTGGTTAATGCCTACACTCGGTACGAATATGTCATTATCATTACCGATATCTATGTAATCGTACAAAGCAGATTGGCACACACAGAAATGGGTAATATGCCGTGATGATAATTATATTTATAATTTATTAAAAATCGCCCCAAATCTTTGAGATAAAATATGGCTTTAAATTTATTGCGTACAATATTAAAATATTTTGTACAATAAAAAGATATTTTTTTTGTAAGCATTAAATATCAGCCATAAACTATTTTGCCTCTCCTCTGATGTAGACAAATAATTAGAATTTCTTAATTTTGTTTTTTTGTTTCTTATAACAAATGAAATATGTATAGGTACATTAAAAATATTAAATTAACATTTAGGTGATTTTATCCAGAAAAAATATATTTTTTGCGTTCATAATGAAGCCATTACGAAACCCAATTGCGAATCGAAAAAGCCTTCATTTTGATACACAATTTTCTATTTTAGAAGGTTGGTATGTCCATAAATCAGAATTGGCAAGAACGTTCAAAAAAATGAATAAATAATCCAATGTTACCCACTAGAACATTACACATACATTTTTTTTTAATCAGCTCGCTTTAATATAGCAGTTTTTAAAAATATTATTATTTAAACGACGCAAAATATAAAAAAGTAGTATAAAGGATTCATTTTATAATATTTTTTTGCACTTGTCATTTAGAAAACTCACCAGGGTTCGTTTTTTAAATTTTGACGCGTGAGAAAAAAAACATTTCTTATAAAACTCATTGTTTAAAAGACTTTTAAATGTATTTTGATTGTGCAACTGTTTGGACAGAAGGTGAAGCCCAGTAAATTCTCGTTAAATGATGTCTTCATCACTTTTCCATTATCTCTGCAACATGTTTAAAATTAAAAATAAAAACAATTTTAACACTTAGCGGAGCTGACATCGTGTATCAACGTCACAGAGTATTTTTTTTTAAAGAAATGCAATTTTAAAAATTAATAACTCACTCTTTTTACGAATTATTGAAATATTTTCGCCAAACAATGTTTAAATTAACTAGTGATATGTAATATTTTTTTTTTATAATTTTTAAATATACATTTCAGAAAACCACCCTATTTGAAACATCACTAATAAATAACTAAGATTTTATTTATAAATTAGCTTTCAAATTGTGTATTCAAAACAAAATATTCATATTAAATTTTGAAATATGAAATATATTTTCAGGTCTAACAATTTCAATCTAGTCTTTGTTTAAATAAGGAAAAATAATATCCAGCATATGATAGATATGAAAAATTCTGCATCTTTGCATTCTGTTTATTGAATTTTTCTCCAGGTTTTCAATCTATCCGAGCCAAAACGAGCCGCCCATGCTGAGCACTCGCACGTGAAGGAAGTAGGCTGGCCTCCAAGACTCGCGCCGCCACTGGAGCGATTATGCAGCGTGTGTAAGGATATAGATTCGTGGCTGTCGCAGGACAAACATCGGATAGCAGTCCTGCATGCAAGGCAAGTACTGAGTTAAGCCAAACACTGCTAAACTTTTCAACCCACTTTCATAATCCCTGAAAGGAGATTTAGGTACCTGAAAGTGGGTCTTGAATTATATATAATCTTGGTTTAAAGTTTCTATAATAAATGATCTCCATTAGTTTCTTTACCTAGCGATTATGCAGAACTAACATTACTTATAGAGGCAGCAACGTAACGCGAATAGTCGCTGTAAAAAAAAAACAAAGACTATGCATAAAGTAGGAACATCTGTAATTGTGTTGAATACTAACTATTAACTGTGCATTTGTGCTTATTTATTTCCTCATTTCTGTACAAAATGAACTAAAACAAATAAAATTGTATAGTACACACACCCGATAATTAATTGCAATTAAGAAGAGCAGCAAAGTAAATTTTCATTCTATTGTTTGAAATTGAAAATACAAACAAAATATCCTCGAAATTATCTTATTTACCTGAACTCATCACAGTAGTGATGTGTATCTTCATTTCGAAATCAATGAAGATTGGTACATATTTCAAATAAATCAAATTTTAAAATGTGCTTATACAGGTGACACTGAAAAACGGGCCACTCAAAATAACTTTTTGTTATTTATAATTATTTTTTAATTCTCTTTACATATTTGTAAACGAGGCTTGGCATGGTGATAGGCTTCTGGTTTAACCGGATATGACATTAACTTTCATATTTCAAATGAAACACACTATATATTTTTATATATTTGGAATCTACGTAAAATTGCCAATTCAACGATATGATTGAAGTGAATTTTTATTGAAGAAATAAATTACCAAAACGTAAGAGAAAATTATGAATAATTATTTGGAAAAAGGTTTTTTAAAATAAAAGCTTAAAATGTCTTATTTACACTGTTCTTTTTTAATTTGATTGACCGGTTTCGATCATTTACATGATCATTTTCAAAGTCCGGTAGAAAATATTACAAACTACAGAATGTTCTTTACCGGACTTTGAAAATGATCATGTAAATGATCGAAACCGGTCAGTCAAATTAAAAAAAGAACAGTGCAAATAAGACATTTTAAGTTTTTATTTTAAAAAACCTTTTCCTAAATATCTATTTTACACTTGGGCATCATCAATTTTATTATGAATAATTAACCTGGTAAGTCATA